>OX454527.1:47453842-48809853 GCA_949715645.1 Portevinia maculata
GGTGTTGTTATAATTTCACTGCCACCATATTCTACCCGTAAGATGCAGGCACTTGACAAAACAATCATGGGTCCTTTAAAGGCCTATTATTAATGAAGAGATAAGATGCTTTAGCCGTGAGAATCATCGAAAAGTAACGGTTTATGATCTTGTTGGAATGTTCAATAAGGCCTATTAGAAAGTTCAGACCGGCCAAATTGCCGTCAATAGTCTTAAAACGACTGGAATATATCCTTTCGATAAATACATTTATTCGGGTGCTGACTTCATAGCTGGGGAAATGGAAAACTATTTTGAAGAGTCTATTTCAACGGAAATAACAGCGCACTCTGCTACCGCATTGCCCCAACTTATCAACTGCAACCAAGGGGGTACCATCTTGCCAACCTAACGCACAAATGCAGCCATTGAGCTACTTACCATCATTAATAGCTGAATGGGTTGCAAGTACAAGCAAAGGGCTATCACCCTCTATTCCCCACTGTCGAGTTCAAGGTTTGTCAGTCTTCTCGCCATCTAAAAACAATTCTAGCGCAGATGCAAGCATAGGGTTTATAACAGCTTGGGAGATATCGCCACCGCCTAAAATGAAAAGACCTGATGCCAGCAATAAAGGAAGAAAATCAAATTAACCACTTCGCAATACAAACAAGATTGAAAGCATTGAAAGAATTAAAAAAAAATTGAGCCCAATGCAAAGCTTTAAACAAGTTAAAAAGCAGCTTAAGACACGCCCCTTAAAAGGAAGAAATATTTTCATCAAGCAACAACGAACAAGGTCAGTTTTTGAAGACCTTTGTATATGAATTGCTGCATAATATTATAATATTTTAATATATAAAATTGTAAGTTGTAAAATAGAAATTGAAATGAAATCAAAATTCGCAAATTCACAAATTAAATGATTCTGATGACAATGAAGAGTTCGGGGATATTCCTCCATAGAGAGAAGCTATGTGCGTCTTCTGCAAACAAATTTGGAACGAGTATAAAGCGATGACCAAATGGATTTCGTACCTGCAATGTGAAATGGTTGGGGCTCACGAAAAATGTGTTCCAAAGAAAAGTGTCATATTTCTCTGCCAATCTTGCGAATAAGTTCTATCTCATTTTAAAAGTTCTTAATTTTTGTTAATTTTTTAGCTAAGGAGGCGTTTCCTTACCAGCTTTTCCCTTATTTTTTTTATGTTGTTTTGAAATAATAATTAAAACAAAAATATTTATATAAATAATTTCAAAAGTGTTCTGGTGGCAAGAAATTATAAAGCTGGTAATGTGGTTCAGTGTACCACACTAAAAATACATAGTATACCACTATGTATACCCGCCAATTTTTCAATCGCCACTTTTTGGGTTATGCAAAATTTATATCAACATCTTTTTTATTGTCTGCTCAACAAACTTGTATGAATACCTTTTTGAAGCCAATAATTTAGTCTTAATTTTTAGCTATATACGGCTCGATTCAGAGCGACACTTTTGCAATTATAGTCAAAATAGTAATATGTATACCACAATACCCGAAGTTCCTCTAAAAGAACAAAAATCAAAACGCCTTTCCAAGATGACATTCAAATTAACCGTAAAAATGATATTGCCTATCAATTGCAGAAAAATAGAATTGACGAAGACACAGACAGGAAAGCTCTCGATACTACTGCCAACATAATTAACAAGACATGAATCCGTTCGACCCAAATGTCATCAAAAAAGAATTGTGTAATATTGCAATAGGCCAGGCAGGGCAGTCTCTTGTAAGGTAGCTGATTTCCGTTTATATGTCAATGAAATAGGCCGACACCAAAAGCTTAATTTCATAACAGAATGTGATGCGATTGGTGATCGTTTTCAAACACCAATAAAACGAAATGTTATTTTGAAGTTTTCATCGAATTAATTAAGAAAATACAAATTAACGGATGTAAGTAAGCCTTAATTAACATGGAAAGCGATATTTCTTTTTATTACACTATCAGTTCTGTGTCGTGGTGTGCTTAAAGCAAGCAACTATCACGAGCAGGAATTTGCCAGCACTAAAAGTGCTCTCACAGGCTCATTATTTAGTGCAGGTGGCAATGGTGCGATGGTAGTGTATTCACTAAGTGATTGGCAGGTCGTGCGTCGAATCCCGACCAGGGCCATGATTTTTATAAATTGAATACACATAACAAAAACAGATCTCCCTAAAAGTAATTTAGGCGTCACCTGTTGAGAAAACAATCCCATCGCACCAAACTTCTTTCCTATCCTTCTATTCTGTCATATAGTAAGTAGCACCCAAAAATAGGCAATGAATTATTTGCTGGAAGCTACTTACAGCAACAAACAAAATGCCTGCGCTGTAGTTTCCACTATAAGGGTACTGTGTCACAGAAAAAAGAAATCCCTTTAGCGCACGCAAATTATAAAAAAAAGTAAGGACAAAACAATTAACCCTATAAAATACTAACCCAGACACAAATCATGCAAATGATTTAAGACACTAAGGCATTATTACGCAAAATATTTTTAAGCTTAATTTTACTAACATGCAAGTCAATCACATGATCATTAAGATTATAGATTCTAAACTCATGCGACTAATAGCCTCATGCCTCCCATAATTCGATCTATTATGGGGGCTAAACAATAAATCAATACTACGTAAATTATGGGCACCACCACGAAAATTAAAGCCAATAGACTCCAGCAAGTCAGGTGCATCTATTTGACCGGATATAAGCTGCTGTAAAAAATGATATCGCTATTAAGCCTTCGTTGAGAAAGGGGTAACATTTGAAGAAGCTTGATACGTTGACTGTAAGGAGGAAGGTTAAATGGATCATCCCATGGAAGTCCTCTAAGTGCAAATCGAATAAATTTGAATGGCCTCTATTCGATTTGAATGAATGTTGTAGAGCGGTGTCCAAACTTGTGAAGCATAGTCTAGAATCAGACGGACTAAACAATTGTACAATGATAGAAACGCATGTATCATTAAATTCTTTCGCCCACCTTTTGGATTTATTAACAATAAAATTGATAGGCTTAGCAAAAACCAGTTTGGGATCTCAACAAACCCCAAGATCCTTAAAATTATCAACATCACAAAAAATATGTTGAGACAAAGAATATTGAAAGGTGGAAGGGATATTCTTTCTAGAGAATGTCATAATATTGACATTTAGTAGGGTTCAGGAATAAACCGTTTTTATCACACCAATTGGCAAAGCAATTAATGTTAGATTGAAGAAAAATTCTGTCTTGCTGACTAGTGACAGATTTATATATTTTCATATCATCAGCGTAGATCAGGATATTACTGTGATTTATACATGCGTTAACATCGTTAATAGCTAGTAGTATAAATATAATTGGTCTGAGGTGACTTCCTTGGGGAACTCCATACTGGGCTGTGAAAGATACAGATATCGATCCTCTAAATTTGACTTGATAAATCCTTGATCTAAGGTATTGTCGCATGTTTGCTCAAAATGTGACATTCAGCATCAATTAGTCAAGTTGCAGCGCCATCTAGTAGAGAGCCATATTACCGATATTTGGAAGCATTTGAAAAGCAGTTTGAGTAGCTATGGAGTAACTAGTACATAATTATGTTGTTCTCAAACCTTCTGAACTCAACGAATCTGGAAATTTCGAGAGGTGTCACTAGGAGATATAAATAGATGTCGCAGGAGCACCCAAGACATTCTAGTTGTGAACCGCGATAAAGAAGTGCGATAGATGACAGTAGTGAAAAGTATAGAGAAAGTGGAAGTATTGAATAAAATTAAAGTGATTGTTTATTTATGTGAAAGTGAATTGTTGAATTAAATAAGTGAATTATTAGAATATAATCAAGAATTAAATTGAAAGAGAACTAATAAAGATTAATTAAATAGAATTACGTTTTATCTTTTCGAATCCTAGCCTAAATTTAACAGTATTAATTAAGGGATGAATAAAGCCCTGAGCTTAAATTCGATTATTTCATGGGACAGCTGGTCGAAAGCCTTAGAGAAGTCAGTGTATATGCAATCCATTTCGTCCTTATTCTGTAAGGCTGTTTATGAAAATTCTGTCAATCAAGCAACTCCGAGTTATATAATATTTTGTTTATGACAATTTTACGCGAATCAAGCAACTCCTATTTATATCATAATTGTTACGAATATTATGTAACTTATTGACCTAATAGTGGGCCGTGAGTTACTTATTGGGTTGTTGAGTTGCATAAGTTGGGTAATGGAAAAATAAAAAGACGAAAGAAAAACAGGGAAATTCATAATAAGCAAAGTTGTCAATAGTATAAATAGAGTTAAGAATCGAAATAAAACTAACAGTTCTTATACCTAGTACAAAGAGTACATTTCTTAATTAAACAGTGGTCCTTCGAGCCTTTAAGTTTATAACCATTGCCAAGCCTTTTTTTTGATTCCTAGTGTGAGGCTGCACTAGGGTGGTTATAAACTATCATATATAAAAGTAATAGTTTATTTTAAACATATTATAGGTAAAAGTTTACCTACCAAGCAGAGCATAAACATTCGCATATAAAAGTAAAAGTTTACTTTTACAAAAACAAACGTATCAAAGGTAAAAGTTTACCTGCCAAGCAACTTTCAACACCAACTTTCGCGTATAAAAGTAAGAGTTTACTTTAAAAACATGAATCAACTTGAGCGCACCAATGATAACTTTCAAGACGTCATCGCCCAGCTAGAAGAAGTTAGAGTTAACCTCACCAAGCTTTCAATAGAGAGACGTACCCAGGAAATACGATCTAGGCAGTACGAAAAGGCAAGGAACCTATGGATCTCCACCGAAGCCTACTACAATATCCTAAAAAACAAGACGAAAAAACTGCCACCGAATTCCTGCCAAAGTACGATGCTGGAAAACGATTTTTTCTTAAATTAGACGAAAATACAACTGAAGATGAAGTACCCGGAGCATCAGCCACAAGCCAGGCTTATGAAACACCAACGGCTGCGGTTATGAATCCGGAAGAACTAAAACTTTCCCATCTCACATTTAGCGATACCCGCATTGAACAGCCTATAACAGCCGACGGTTCTAAGCAGCACCCCCAAGCCCCACGAATTAACCAGGGGGCATCCACGAGCAACATCGCCCAACCATCTATACATGGACAATAGACATGCCCAACAAGCTGCCCAAACGTGCGACATGCCAGCCCAGCAGATATTTATACACGTTCCGGGAGTGGGGTATGTCATGCAAAATCCCGCTGGAGGAATATCTGGTCATGGATACAACATCGGACTATAAAAACGCGGGAGGAATATCCGGTCATGGATACAACATCGGTCCCCAACAACAGCTACAGCCGACCCAGGAAATTCAACAGGACAACAAAAACACAACCGAAGCACTTCTACACGCTATTGCCAAACTCACGCTAGAGCGAGAGAACGCATCACATGCACCAGGGATGCGGGCGGAAAGAAGTGGTATCAAAATTCCGAAAGTCAACTTAAGGGAATATAGTGGTGATATAACAAAATATCGCGAGTTCAAGGAGTAGTTTGACTCGCTGGTACAGAGGAGCCAAACGTCCAACATCGATCGCTTCACTCTACTCAAGTCAAAATTAACTGGGAAAGCATTGGAAACAATCAGTGATTTGGACTTAACTGAAGACAACTATCCAGTTGCCTGGTCAACATTAGACCGAATGTTTGACAACCCAAGGCATCTAGTTAAATTAGAACTAGAGGCCATGTTACCTCTACCTAACCGACCAATAATCCCAGAGAATGCAGAGTCTATAATAGCATACATGCATCTTACTAAAGGACGAGTCTCCAATCTCAAAAGAAGCAAGATAAATGGAGAGCAAATCATGGCCTATTTAATCCTTCGAGGCTTTGATCCTATCACACGGGGTAGAATGGACGATTTTGCAAACTGTAAGACCAGGCTTCCCACCTTAGAAGAGATAAAAGATTTCCTGTTCAAAGAATATCAGCACCATCTAGATCAAGACGACAACGTTCGTTTGACTCAGCTATCCCAAAAAGCGTCTAAAAAAGATTCCAGCATCCCGCAGACCAGAGTACATCTTACGCTGCAATCCAATGAAGCAGGAGCAAACGTAACAAAAAAGTATTTCATTTGCACAGAACAGCATCCAATACTAGACTGTACAAAGTTCCTGAGTGCCCCAAATCGAGAAGCTTTGCTACGTGAATACAAGATCTGTATCTGTTGCGTAAAGCATCGATTCGACTATCGTTCCCCTTGCAGATCAAGGCAATATCTTATATGCAAAACCTGTCAAGGACATCACCTTACGGAAATGCACCACGAATCCTCCCCGATCACGACTGACACCTCATCAACTAGCAACTCATATCTATGCCAAAATGAGTCCGATGCATCTTCCGGTGTGCTTCTACCTACTGCCATTGCAACACTTGTGGTTAATAATGGCAACGTTCCAGTCCGCTGTCTACTAGATCAGAGCAGCCAAGCTAACTATATATCCGAAGATTTGGTTCAGAAGCTACGATTACCAAAAAAACGGACACTTGTCAAAATCATCGGAGTGGGAGGAGAGATTGGAACAGTCCATTCCATTGCCAACATAAAACTGAAACTGGACCAGCCAGACCTGCCAATTGTGAATATAAAAGCACTTGTAGTCAAACGAGTTACCGAATCGCTCCCAAGTATGCCCAGTCACATCGCCTGGAAATCCTCGTTTGACAAGCCACTTGCAGATCCACACTTCAACAAACCAGCCCACATTCCTCTTTTATTAGGTGGTCCTGTATATTCTACAGTTATACGTCCAGGTTTGGAGAAGAAGGGTGGGTTGTTACTTCAAAATACCTACCTTGGTGGATGGATTGTATCAGGAGACCCAGGAAACGGGAAAATTGGAAAACGAACCTCAACCGATACAACACTTTCTGAGTTTGAGACAAACCTAGTAGATTTCTGGGACATGCCTGTCACTGGAGAAGACATTGGTGAAATGGAGAGCTCATACTGCGAAAACTTATTCATGGAAAAACACTCTAGAACCAAAGACGGCAGATACATTGTTCCAATTCCTTGGAAACTTAATGCATCAGCATTAGGAAACTCCTATCGGAATGCAATCAAATTCTATATCGGACAGGAAAGACGTTGGGAACGAAATGAGATCCATAAGAAAATGTCAATCGACTTTATGGAGGACTACCTCGCGTCAAATCACATGTCACCAGTACCTACTGAAAGGCAAAGAGACGAGACCGGAATTGCTTATTACATCCCATATATAAGCATCATCCGAAAAGATGCTGTCACAACCAAGTTGAGGAACGTATTCAACGCCAGCGCGCCATCAAGTAACGGAATTTCTCTAAACCAACTCATCCTCCCAGGACCGAAATTACAATGTCACATCTTCGACATTATCCACCAAAATAGACAATACGAATTTTCCTACTCCAGCGATATGCAACAAATGTTCCGACAATTCCTGATACCGCAGGCAGATCGGGAAAAATTTCGAATCCTCTGGCGCCCCAACAAAACACAACCATTGGGTGAGTTCTGGCTAAACACTGTAACCTACGGGGTGGACTGCGCCCCATGGCAAGCAATCCGGACCATCCACCAGATCGCCGATGACAATGCCCCAGATCTAAAGACAAAGGACATAATTAATAACTCTATTTACATGGATGATTTATTCCATGGAGCAGATAGAATTAACAAATGCCAAGAGCAAATCGCCAAGATTACCACAACACTAGAAGCCGGAAAGCTGTCTCTAACAAAATGGGCATCCAATAATCCAGCAGTACTTCAAAATATAGAGGGTAATAAAAAACTCGCCGCCTACAAAGAGACCACCGAACCAACTATGAAAATCTTGGTTATTAACTACAATCCAGTAGAACATACATTCCCCATCCGTATCCCGAATCAAGACCAAATAATATTCACTAAAAGAGGTCTTTTGTCCATGGCCGCATCTCTTTACGATCCAATGGGCTGGATCCTACCAGTTATCATGCTCCTCCGGATACGCATACAAGAGTTGTGGATACTCAAGTACGACTGGGATGACCAAATAGATGAAAAAATGCAGCAGAAATTCAGCAAAATATTTGAAACCCTATCTGAACTTAGTGGTATTAGAATCCCGCGCTGGATCCAAGGAACCCAGAATACACCTATTCAGCTCATTGGATTCTGTGATGCCTCCGGAGACGGTTACGCAGCAATGATTTACAGTCGAGTAAAAAATGGGGACTATTTTACAATCCGATTACTAGCAGCAAAAGGTCGAGTCACACCACTCAAGACAAGAGCCAACAAGGACAGCAAACTATGCACAATCCCCAAGATGGAGTTGGAAGGCATTGTGCTCCTAACCGAGCTTCTGTGACTAGAAGAGTTACCAAAATTCGGAAAGACATCTGTCCTGCGGACATACATTACGTCAAGTCTGCGGAAAATCCTGCTGACCCCGCTTCACGTGGACTCACTCCCGGACATCTGGCTAGCTGTCAGATTTGGTTTGAGGGTCCAACCTGGTTAATGCATGACCCGCTTCCACTTACTCCTCTTAAAGACATAGAAATTACACTGACGCATGTCTGTCGAAATGTGAATAATGAAGACAACTTTATTAAAAGTTTCTCCTGCTTCAACCATCTACTACGAGTAACCGATTATTGCCTTCGGTGGGCCAACAAGAAGGAAATACGTGAGACCGGACCGATCACCGCAGAAGAAATATCCCAGGCTAAGACAAAAATCATCCGGTTTCAGCAACATCTATCATTTAATAACGAAATAGCCAACTTCCAAAAAACAAAAACCTTTCCGAAGAAAAGCTGGCTGACTACTTTAACTCCAATTCCATCCTCCCGGAAAGACACAAGCATCCGAACCTGTTAACCAAATGCCACTTGGTTGATTTAATTTTACGCCAAACACACCTGGACCACCACCATAGCGGAAATTCTTTAACGGAGCACTTAATGAAGGAAGAATTCTGGATCCCTGCTGTAAAATCACACATCAAGAAATGTATCCGCAGTTGTCCTACATGCAATCGATGGAAAGCCCAAACTGTCCAGCCGATTATGGGAGACCTACCAATGGAACGAATCACCCCTGCACCAGCATTTAGCAAAATCGGTGTCGATTTGTGCGGTCCTTTCTCTATTAAAGCCTGCGCAATAAGATTCGATCAAATCATTAAAGTTTGGGTAGCAGTCTTTGTCTGTTTAGTTATCAAAGCTGTTCACTTAGAAATTTGCTCGGATCTAAGCACGGAAATGTTCCTGGCAGCCTTCAGACGCTTCGCGAACAGACGGTGTTGGCCATCCCTGTTCCTCTCTGATAATGGTACCAATTTTATTGGAGCAAAACGGAAGATCAACCTAGAATAGAGCAAGGTCACCAATAACTGCAAGGACAGACTAGCGATGCAGGAAATTGTGGGGAAGTGCAAACCTCCCTACAGCCCTAACTTCGGTGGACTATGGGTGGCCTTCGTTAAATCTATGAAGCATCTAATGAAGAAGATGTCTAATATAACTAGTCTGAACTCCGAAGAATTCAACTCATTATTGTGTCGCATCGAAGGTATCTTGAATAGCCGACCATTACATCCAGAATCATCACACGCAGAAGACGCACCCGCCCTCACACCGTTCCATTTTATCACGCAACGAAGCTTCAAGAACGCTGTAATCGACGCAAGTCCAACAACTCCCGTCCCAATCACAAAACGCTGGTTACAAGTACAACAAATCCAACAACATTTCTGGGAACGTTTTCACCAAGAGTACCTCCACCAACTGCAGAAGAGAAACAAATGGAAATTCCCCACTCGAACACTCGGCGTCGGAGATCGGGTATTACTACACGAACCAAGTGTTATTCCTGCCGATTGGAAAATGGGTCGAATTATCGAATGCTATCCTGACAGTAAAGGAGATGTTCGGAGGGTCGACGTAAAGACAACCAAACGGGAGCTCTTGCATCGCGCAACGAATCGTTTGGTCCCTCTTTTCCCAGAAGATGGCCAGGAACAGGAAGCCGCCATACGCCGAAGTACTCGAACGCCTACTCGCATCACCTCGTTGCTAACTCGAGTACTTTTATGTTGGATGGCCCTTACTACCCCAACAATAAAAGCTTTAGAAATCCAAGCACTCACGCCAGATATCCATATTCACCGATTGGGAGACGCCTTCATCAAATACTCCGACTTGAAGTTCTCGGTCGAAACCTCCTTGAATCTCACTTCTGATCTGGTTACCATCGACAATCATGTCAAAAGAATTCCACGATTACTGCCAGCAATATCAGAACAGCAGCTACTCCAAGCTATATCAACACTGCCGCTCCCTAGAAATAACTGTTAGCCGCGAGGCCCTGACAATTAAGGAAGGAATCACCGCAAGCTATCTCAGTGAACGGGCAAGGCGTTCCATTAGGCCTATCGTTCTAAAAGGAATTGTCAAATATGCTCCCCAAATACTTATGACCGCTGGCATCGCGTATCAAGCAGTAGAAAATTACCAACTAGAACATCAAATTGTCCAATTGGAGAGCAAAATAAAAAAGGTACTAGAAGTATCCCGCCTCATGACTGACCTCAAGGACCTAGAGTTTAAGGCTGTTGACGTGCAACTTCACGCATTACTTGAACAACAGCAGCAACTTCAGATTCAAGAGCAAATGAACGATTTTTCAACCAGCATCCAAATCCTCATAAGGGCTATCATCAGAACATCATCACCATCCGGCCCATTGAAGCCCTACAGACCCATCTCAGCAAATTAAACGAAGGCTTAAACTTATGCAGGCTGCCAACTTTACCCAATGTAGACACTCTATTCACCCTAAACGGAGTAACGAAGACCATTCGCAGAGATATGGTTATCGTGACGTTCAAAATTCCGCTGGTCCAAACGAGAGTTTTCTTTAAACTTGCCTTTATAAGTGTTCCAACCATCGAGGCTCGTGTTATCCTTCTAAATGGTGCAGACTTCGTGCAACAAATTATACTCAGTGAGGACAACGAAACCTTCTTCGACCCAACCCAAGCCATGGATCTAGGTCACGGAATCTACGACAATGTTAAGGAAGCACAACTAAGTGACTGCTGGAAAAAAGTATTCAAGAACCACACTTCCCCCTCGCTTTCGAACATATGCACCTCAATACCGGTCAACACAGAAATCGATAAGATATACCAATTGCGGAGTGATCTTGCGGTCATATATAGAACAAACGCAAACAAAGTTACGGTCATATGCAACGCCACACAAACACCACTCGTTGCAAAAGTTAATCTGGTGAGGTTTCCAGGTTGCAGAATCTCCAGCACCCAGTTTAATGTTATGTCTCCCATCGGAGAGGTCAAGAAAATCGAGACTGACATCAAACAATTCTCAACCGAAGACTACTTGACTCCTCCCAAAATCGAGCTAAGCGGAGAACCCGCAGAGGATCCACGGCTTGCCTTACTCAAGACAAAACTATCAACTGAACTAGATAACAACGACCATGACCCCTGGGAACATCAGCACTGGTACTTAGGAGCTATTTGTGCCATCCTCTGCATCACTGTATTGTCCATCATATATGCCTGTAAACGCCGTCGAAGAGAGAGGCCAGAGATTCCTACTGTTAGCTACCTCAACAAAGAAGACAAGATACCCGGCAGTTGGGTACGAGCGTACATGGTTCCCCGCGAAACAGTGCCCCACATAACCACGGAAACAGTTTAGAATTAAGGTTTAAGTATTTTTTTTTTCGCCGGGAGTTGTTTATGAAAATTCTGTCAATCAAGCAACTCCGAGTTATATAATATTTTGTTTATGACAATTTTACGCCAATCAAGCAACTCCTATTTATATCATAATTGTTACGAATATTATGTAACTTGTTGACCTAATAGTGGGCCGTGAGTTACTTATTGGGTTGTTGAGTTGCATAAGTTGGGTAATGGAAAAATAAAAAGACGAAAGAAAAACAGGGAAATTCATAATAAGCAAAATTGTCAATAGTATAAATAGAGTTAAGAATCGAAATAAAACTACCAGTTCTTATACCTAGTACAAAGAGTACATTTCTTAATTAAACAATGGCATTAGAACAATCATGCAAGAAACTTAACAGATTAGTGACAGTGGATCTGTTTCTTACAAATCCACGCTGTTCCTTACAAATTATATTGCGACAAAGAAATATTAACTTTTCAAAAACAATTTGTTCAAAAAGCTTAGGGATACACGGCCTATAATTAGTGATATAACCAAGTTCGGCTTTTTTAAATACAGGTGTGATAAAAGCACTTTTCCATAGCTTAGGGAATTTACCAGTACTGATGGACAATTCAAACAGATCAAACAGAAACTTAAGATATGGAGCAATTGCATGATTACATTTTTTAAGAACAATCGGTGCAATGCCATCAGGACCTGATGAATAGTCGTTCTTCAGAGAAGAAATACATTTTAAAATTGTTTCCAAATCGAATGAGAAACTACTTTAAAACTCCAACGGATACTTTTTCAAAAACAAACTGATACTTTATTGCTTCACAAATTTCGAATTTAGGAATACACTACACACGTTCGGACTCTTCCGAGCAGTGCTACCATATTCTTGAGAGCGAGTTATCATACAATTTGCTCGTTTTTATCCTACCAGAGAGAAAATTATCATACGCTACGCAATTCGTTGCTATCTGGCAGTTCCAATGAATGTCAAAATATGTTGTGTTGTTGCTTACAAGGTTCTCTCATCTAAAAAGAAATTTCCAATCAAGAAAAAGATTTTTCTGAATGTGATAGGGTTTACTAGGAAAGATATGTATTAATCTTTGACACATTATTTTTTTTTATTTCTTATTTAGTTAATATGTAGTAATTTTTTTATAATTTAAAAAAAAAATACAATGAAATAAAAACAAATATACATAGAAAAACGAAAATGAATTTACATATGCATCAATGTAATTAAATTTGTACGTTTGGTGAATTTTACATATGTTTTTTTTAAATAAATAAGGAATTCTGATTCCGCGTCCGTCTGAATTTGCTCCAGCTCCATATTTGTAGTATCTAAATTCTGCACAAATAAAGGGTCTTTCATTAGCGATTTGACAACTTCAAACTTTCAGTGTGAACTACCATTCCCGTTTACAATAACTCCATAAGAAAAAATCACCGTCAATGTTAAAATATTCAGTGAAATTCACATTTTCATCATGGTGAAGTACACGAAGGAACAACGTTACAAATTATAAAAATTTACTACCGATATTCCGAGTCGGTGGTCGCAACTTTAAGAGAGCTAATGCCAATTTTCGGCCGTAATTCTCGTCCCAGTAGACAAGCAGTTCACAGTCTAGTGAAAAAATTACGACTACGTTTCACTGAGTTCTCCAGAATAGGGTCTCTCCCAGACCACATTATGGCGAATTTTACGAAAGGATCTTGGCCTTCACCCTTACAAGATCAAGCTAACTCAAGAACTAAAGCCACTTGATTATATGAAGCGACGTACGTTCTCGAATTGGGCTCTGGACATGATGGAAGAAAATCAAGAATTTCATCGCAAAATCATCTTCAGCGATGAAGCACATTTTTGGTTAAACGGCTTCGTCAATAAGCAAAATATGCATTATTGGACAGGTGAGAACCCTCATGTGCTTCACGAAACAGAACTTTATCCGCAAAAAGTCACTGTTTGGTGCGGTTTTGATGCGGATGGCGATTTTGTTTCGTCCATCAAAATTAAAGTCACGTTACGGTAAATGATATTCGTTACAGAGACATGTTGGAACGTTATTTATTTGAGCCTCTAGACTTTTTTTCATAGGGCTGCATTAAATCATTGGTCTATGCCAACAAGGAGGAGCTCAGAGCCAATATTGAACGAGAAAAAGCGGCCGTATTGGTCGAAATGTGGGGCCGAGTCATCGAAAATTGGGTTCAACATATCGACCGCTGCTTACGTTCCCGTGGTGGACATATGAACGAAGTCGAGTTTCATTCATAAATGTTTTGATAGTAATTTAATCCCATAACATTTTTTTTTAGATATCTCAAGTAGATGGCATTTTATTTAAAAAATAAGTTATCAAGTCCTTAATGAAAGGCCCTTTATATGTATTTAAATTGAAAAAAAAAAACAGTTTTGAATATATATCATTTATGTAAATACTTACAATTTCGAATAGCACTAAAACAAAAAATTATTTTTCACTGTCACTTATGGTTTGAGACTTTATTTTATTTTTAATTTTCGATGATTTGATTGCTTAATGCTACAGTTACATTACAATTGTTATGACAGTTGACAGAACGATCAGCGGTAAATCTAAAAATGATTTTTCAAAGCAACGAATGAACGAATACATAATGTTTTTGCGCTGAAATAGAGTGTGTGTGTGTGTGTGTGTGTGATAGATGTGTGGAGGCCCTGAGTTGCTGACAAAAACGAAAGTACTAGATTACATATGATGCCAAATAACTATTTTAGAAAAGCGAGTAGTAATTTCTTAACGTTGCCTTAGTAAAAAGATTTTTTTCTAAAAATATGAAAACTATCATACATTTGGCGTATGATAATGATTTCCAATCTTCCATCATACACAACCTACGATTATCTTACATGTAGCATAATTATCATACGCTTGGCAGCCCTGCTTCCGAGGATTACAATAAACTGACTTGCACATAATCTTAACTTTACTGTATAACATGGATACATAATAAATACAAGATACTCATACTTTAACACAATGTACACCGGCAGCCCATATATTATTTTACACACTACTTAGGAGTGTGTCTCTCTCTTTTTATACCCTATTCTAAGGGTATATTAATTTTGACGCATAGTTTGTAACATACCTTAATATTGCCCGTAGACCCCTAAAAGTTACTATATTTATGATCAGCATCGATAGTAATGCCGATCTAGCCATGTCCGTCCGTCCGACCGTCCGTCTGTCGGCAAAAATTAGGCCTTTAAACTGGACCTAGAGAGCTGAAATTTTAACCATATACTCTCTAGGGTCCCGAAATAATCAAGTTTACGAATTTTTGAAATCCGCCCACAGACACGCCCACAAACTCAAAAAAACAAAATTTTGGAAAAAATCGAATTTTGAGCTAGAAAGCTGAAATTTTTTGTATATGATCTATGACTCCTAAAACTGCTCGGGATAAAAAAATTTCAAAACCCGCCCACTGACACGCCCACAAATAAATAAAATAATTTTGTTATACCCTATTCTAAGGGTATATTAATTTTTGAAAATCCAAAGTTTGAGCTAGGGAGCTGAAATTTATAATATATACTCTCTAGGGGCCCTTTATTCTCATGTGTTAATTTTTTTTAAATCCGCCTACTGACACGCCCACAATTAAATAAAACAATTTTATTAAAACACCCAAGTTTGAGCTAGGGAGCGTTTTTTTTTTATAAAATCCTTTAAATGTTATATAACAAAATATGTAGAGCGTTCTTAACAATTCAACCATACTTAGACTTTTGTCACGCCCACTTATGAGGGATAGGAATAAGAATAGGGTATCCAACAGTTCGCCCAAGCGGACTGTAGCCCGTCCCTATGTTTTTTCATCGCTTACACTACTAAAACTTATTTGGGAACAGCTATTTAGACAACTGAAATATTGATCATCTATATGAAGAGGGGTCTCCCTAAACGACTTACTGAAAGGATCTAAAACTATTGTAAGTAAACTTGGATTGGTAACCATCGGCTTTTTTCTTAGAATTGACAAATCCCCAAAAAGTTTGGGGTCCAATTTTAAAGAGCATTCCATTTAACTTGAATAGTCAATATATAATTTGCAGAATAAAGATTTGAATTCATTGAATAATGTGAAATAGAGTTCAAGATCTGAATGGCAGAGACTTTTTAAATAGTTGTTCCAAGCCCTATTACGTCTGTTTCGTATCGATTTGAGCTCTTTAGTATACCAGGGATGGGAAGTTTTCAGATTTCTAGAGGATTTCTCAGGAATCGCTTTTTTCATGCAGTTATCCATCAAAGAATAAAAAGCACCTACTGCATCATCAATATTAGATAACACAGTAAGATTAAAATTAAAGCTATTAATTTCATCAGAAAGCCTTTGAAAATTTGCTTTCCGAAAGTCAAAAGGTTGCGAAGGGTCATACGAATTACTATTTTCGTACAAATGTGCGCCTAGTACGTTCCAGAACCACAGTACTAACAGAGTCAGAAGAGATCGAGAGTTCGATTTTTGAATTTTTCATACAGCTTGTTTGCTGTAAGTCAAAAGACAAGATGTTGTCTAGTAAAGCGAGCTCTTGTTGGGCAGAGTCAAAGGATGGAATGAAATGAGAATCATCCTCAGAAGGTACCCATCCAATATGTTGCAGATTGAAGTCGCCTATAAGTAAAACAGTGCTGTCAGAACAAGATTTGTCAAAAATATGTTCTAGTGCCATAGGAACTTCCCAGTACAAAGAACATAGATGACACGATGGAATGTACGCATTAACAACATATAAATGTTTATTCTTCAGCGGATTTCGTGCGGAGTCCCCTTACATTTTGATTGGAGAGGGACAGTCTACTGGGTTTTTTTTTTAAACACGGACGGACAATATTTCCTGCGACTTTTTGTCGAACTTGTAAATTCTTTATCTTTTTGTTCGCCTTTTAGCGTTGCGCTGGGAAAAAAAATAATTTGTAAATTAGTCTTTGTTATCCGTTAGCCCCTGCACCACCAGCTCTCTGTCAACCCACAGGAGAGATGTATAAGACCGATAAGTCCGTTCTTGCAAGAAATCTGACTGCGTAGACATAAAGATCGTCGATGATTTTTATTTTTAACATATTTTGGGACCATCTGTGCCACAGACTTTTGCTGAAATGATCTTTAAGGAAATATGCGCTACAAATGCATCCGAAATACATTAATCTAATATTTGACAAATATTTATCTGCTTCTATTAAGGACTGTAAGCGTTGCAGTCGGCAGGAGCAAGACTGTCCGCTTTTTTATTGTCGGAGCGCAGGTGGCGCCTTTATTTCACCCCTGACCAAATATACCCGTGTTTTCTCTTGGTCTACTAGCAAGCTTTCATTTTTTACTCAATTCATTTTATTGTTTTATCCCCTAGGACATCATGCGGTCGGCTCTCCTACTTGTAAGCCCACGCAATTTCTACTTTGCTTCTCTCCCCATTCATTAATCATTATAGCCATATTCCAAACTTAACCCACTCCAATATGAAATTATGTATTACATTCTCCAGATTTTACGGAAAAATTCCAATCAACAAAACAGAATACATATTATGTACATTAATACATATTAAATATTACGTATTCCGTTAACCATGCGATAATCACTTCAGAGGTACACCTACATTCAGAAAAACGAATTCATTAAATATGCTCTACTTGTTGAAGCTTGAAGGTAATCCCGAGGTGATTTGTCAAAACAAACTCATTCTTATGCCTACTTAGAATTTCATATTCTCCTGATGCGATAGTCTTAACATCACAAGCTTCACATTCTCAATGTTAATCCCAAGATGTTTGGCTTTGTTCTATGTATATTTCTTTTTGTATGTACATATAAAACAAAGAACATGTGTTTGTGTTAGCCCCCAGGAGTTAGTCGGAATAGAAATCTCAAGGACGAACGATTGGTTGATTTAAATTTCCTTATTTATCCATTCTGTGCGTTTCCCTGCAAACGGTTTGTAGAGAAAATGAAAAGCATTAATTGTTTTAAAAATAAACGCCTTGTAATTTTCTTATCGAATGTCCTCCCTTCACACAATTTAGGTAAACTTTTCTCATATTTCCACACATTGCTACGAAGAAAGGGACATACTCTACGTTTACGAATGCGGACAAGTATTTATAAACAAATTCACGTGCGGACCACGTTTCAAAGCGATAAAAGGAACAACGTCCTCCTTCAAATGTCTGTGCTTTCGCAATCTCCCCAAGTGGTGGAGGCATAAGGAAGGATATTCACTTTCGAGCTTTCCAATTCATTGTGCGAAAAAGAGAACGCAATTATTGTGAACAAAAGTTAACCAGGTCTTTGTTTCTCTTTCTCACACAGTATCTATAATTTATTTGTATTTATTTGACTGCCTTCGAAAGTTCTGCCTTCACATAAAGCGCACACGTTTAACAGGGGTGAGCGAGGCCACAATGAGTGCATCGACCATGACCTAGATTCAAGGGATTTTCTTGTGACAGGCAGTGTTGTGCGACGAAGAAGCTTTTGCGCGATGCAATGCACTCAATTTTGCGGGCTTGTAAAAATGAGAGAACATTGAGCTTTGCAAGGATAGGAAACGAAGGACTAACCGATTTTGGGGGGAGTATAACCTTATTTCAACAATATTTATAAGGGACTGAGAGTTGCCAATGTGGGTGGGATGTAATCACTACTTTTTTTTTGCAAAGTCTGAGAAGGTATTTTTTTATTATCCACATGGAATTGCAACTTGAGTAGCTCTTTTGTAGTCCCTTGATGACTTACTTTAACTAGCTAAAACGATAGGATCCATATAGATGAGTCTATATTATTTTGAGGTTTTGTTATACCTCTGTAAAAAGTATTTTGGCCTTCTTTGGGCGATAACCAGGCATTCAGAGAGGACGTGCTGTGCTACTTTCTAATCCTCTGTACACAGTCTACACATATCGGTGGAGCTTTAGCCAATTTGATTCAAATGATTGTTCATAGATTAATAACAATGAGATCTTCATTAGAGGTAGAATTATTGACTCTAAATACTAAGAACGCGAAAGTTTAATTTTGTTTAATTTTGCAACATACATTGCTGCCAGGAGTCAATATTCCAGCGATTTGATTACTTTCCTCTTCGCAATGAGTCCGCGTAATGAATAGGCTACGATCCTTACTAATTTTGTTACAATACGGTTTGGATCTTAGACGTTGCGGTTTTGCATTACGTGGTATGCAATGCGGGAATGCTTCCTCATTAACGCTATCGCCTTTCACCTCTGTTTGTAGACGAACCGTGTCGCACTCCACAGTGTCATTAACATCGACCTGCAATTTTGGAGATACAGTCTGTGTCTGTCTGTTTGTTTAAGTAGGTATTTAAGTTGCCCTGAGCTGATATATATGACGTGTGTGTTTCTCGTCTTCTGTAAGATTGTCACACTGCTTCTCCTCACTTGTTTCAACTTCTTGTCCGAATTTTGATGTATGTAGTTGTAAAATCGAGCTTAGATCACCGACTTGAAATTCTGGAGATGTAGAATTTAGGACATATTATGTTCATTCAACTCGCTTCAACTTTCTATCCTCACTAAGTCAATATGTTTTTTTTTATCGATCCTTTAAACATAAGTTCGGAAGGGCCAGTAGTTGACTTTTGAACTTTGCAATACTGTATCAATAGGCGGCTATGCTCGAAGCCCTTGCTTGATGCTAAACAAATAACGTTACGCCTTTCAGTTGGAGGAAGAGTGATAAGGAGCACAGAACTTTTGAAGTAAAACTTCTTTACGCACGCTTGACTTGGGGAGTAAGCTGGTGAATGCGACACGGAAGTGTAGAACAATGTAGACTTCCGGCGCAACGGAAGTGTAGACCAATGTAGACTTACGGTGCAACGGAAGTGTAGACAAACGTAGACTTCCGGCAATACCGAAGTGTAGACAAACGTACACTCTTTTGTTACAACCTTTCGGCGGAAAGGTTCGTGGAATGGGTAAACACCCTTGAATCTCCTCAATAGAGGGCAATACTATCATCAAGCATCATCTATCCAAACCGATCCAAAGGAGAATAGTTGCCGACAGATGGATTTTACCGGAAGTAAGTAAAGTCATTGTGTCCATGAATCGCAGTTCATTAGTAGGAAATATAGAGCGTCACCGTCATCGTCAGATTTTCAGGTCTGACGGCAAAAAACCAAAGTTTGAGCTAGGAAGCTGAAATTTATAATATAGACTCTCCAGGGGCCCTTAATGCGCATCTGTAAATATTTTCAAAATTCGCCCACTGACACGCCTACAATTAAAAAAAAAAACAAAGTTTGAGCTAGGGAGCTGAAATTTATAATATAGACTCTCCAGGGGCCCTTGATGCTCATGTGGAAATATTTTCAAAATTCGCCCACTGACACGACCACAATTAAAAAAAAAACCAAAGTTTGAGCTAGGGAGCTGAATAATATAGACTCTCCAGGGGCCCTTGATGCTCATGTGGAAATATTTTCAAAATTCGCCCACTGACACGACCACAATTAAAAAAAAAACCAAAGTTTGAGCTAGGGAGCTGAAAATTATAATATAGACTCTCCAGGGGCCCTTGTTGCTCATGTGTAAATATTTTCACAATTCGCCCACTGACACGCCCAAAAATTAAAAAAACAAATTTTGAGCTAAGGAGCTGAAATTTATAATATAGACTCTCCAGCGGCCCTTGATGCTCATGTGTAAATATTTTCAAAATTCGCCCACTGACACGCCCACAATTTAAAAAAAAACAATTTAAATTAGATTTAGCGAAAGAAGTTTTACTTCAGTCGTGTGGTGTTAAGCACACTCATTTTTTTTAAAATATGCCGTTTGATTTTGTGAAGTTTTGGAATTCTTCGGAATGAAAGATGGGGCATTATCTGAAATCAACGTCGCTGACAGTTCGTATCGGGCAAAAGTCTGTCGAAGTCTTCGGAGTTAGTAGTTCCTGTGAACCATATACGTAAATAATATTACTAAAAACATAAAGTTCAAAATAGGGAACCAGCGTAGTCCATGAGTATTCACATCCAGGAGCAGGTTGGGTAGCCGCACGGGTGTAGTGTTGACTTTTCTGGGTTAACTTTAGTTCTTGCACTGCTGGGTCATCTTTTTTTTTTAATATTTTTGTCGATGTTTCTCCACCAAAAATAGCTTCTTGCCAAGACTTTCATTCGTACTGTGCCCGTGTGTGCTTGATGTGAGAAGAGTATCATGTATTAAAAACGCAACCATTTCTTAGTTTTTTTTTTAAATGGTTAACCGTACGGGAGTTTACCTAGCTGGATTGCTTGAAGGTGTTTATGGCATTGTTTTTCCTTAATGGTTTCACGTCATGTTATTAGAAGAACTTCGATTTGGTGAACTTTAAAATATTTTTTTTGTATCTTCCTCACTATCAGTCGTACGTATGTATATGGAAAACTTTATAGAAAATCAGTGTTTGCGTTACTGTGCGTAGGTTTTTTTTATATTTAATCTCGTAGTCGAACCCTGCCAAAAAACTTGGCTTCCTTAATAATCGTTAGAAGACCCTAGCCTGGATGAGGTATTGAGGTAAGTCAGTGAGCAGGGTTATTTTTCTATCGAAGCAACATTAAAGGAAATGTTTGACCTGTGGCATACACTTTATAGGTAACAGTTAACAAAACTAGGGAATGTTCTCGATTCATGAACATCCGTTTACGTTAAACATAAAAATGTACGAGTATGTTTCGTTTCAGCAATCGGCCTAAACAATTTTTACACAAACTGCGCAGAAGACTACTTTTAATATACATATTTATTAACAGATAATTGCAAATATTACTATCCCATGAGCGGAATATGTGCCGAGGTCATATCCCGCTCATAGAATAGAAATATTAAACATGTCAAAAAACAGGGTTCATCACGGTGTAATTAACCAAATGTCGAATTGCAAGCTTTTTACCGCGAACAACAACATCCTGGCCGCGATTTGTTAAAGTTTAGTCAAAATTCATAACTTAGAAATCCTAGTTTGCTTGTAGTTTCCAATTGGAATCCGTGCGCGTGCCAGACTTTGAGAATAATCGTTTGGACGCGGGTAATTGGTCGCTCTCATATGAATGGTCCTTTAGTATCTAGTTTTGCTAAATGTACTTAATCGAGTTACCTACCTACCTAACACTACTATGAACTAAACAGCAACAGCAACTCGGTTCCGATAACCATATGGGACTTTCCCAGAGCCTCCTATTACTACCAAATACCAGCACGATTCTCAACCTGTCATCGTCCATCTTTGCATAATACAATACAAAAGCTCTTCTCATCGCGCACACTGTTTGAGGAGATTACCTATCCTTTTCGTTGCCTATTTGTACCTTACTACGTTTTTTTTTTTTTGGAGGAAATGTCACTCTCAGTTTTTCAACATCCTTTTGCTGCTGTTGTTGTTTCTCTTAGCTTTTCTGAATATTCTATACAATACATAGTCCTGTGAAACTCATGATAATGTTGTTGGAATTCAGAAGTTGGTTTCAATTTTAGGGGTTCTCCTTCTCCTTCTCCTCATGCATCGAAAAGCGCGACGGAGGCTCGTGAAGTGCTTTCGCTCTAACGGCATTCCAGTTTATGCCTCGACACTTCCGCATTTGGAACGCAAAATCTTATTCGTCCGTCGATTTGTGTGTGCAGGGATGTACCCTGCCACCTTGTCTCCCAAATAAACCGATATTTTGTGGTTTTTCTTTTTAAATATAAATGTATTTTGCAACGCGTCCCTTACGTTGATAATAGTAAAATTTTGTGATAAAAATTCTTTCACTATGTGATTAATGTGAAAATCCCTAAAAAAAGAAACTTGTTCGTATATAGCAGTGTCGTCCTGTTAGCATCAATATTCTAAAGCTCCTTGCGTTCGGAAAAGTGCCAAAAAGGCAACGAACAGAGTATCCCTTACCGCTTACCTTAACAAAGGATCTGAAAAAATGCATTTTTTTTTATCAGGCGACACTGCATAACATTTTTTGAGACTAGGAAATGTAGGGAAGTCATAAAACAGTTATTTTAAGTTATCCTTTGAAAGAATTGTGTATTTGTGTGCGCGATGTAAAGCAGTGTGTATTTTGCTGCCAAATCGTTTAGGGAACTCGTTTGACCCGCGAACTCGTCAGCGTTATCATTCGAGTGAGTGTTTTGTGTTACTGTGCCAAAAGGTTGTAAGTAAAAAAAGCCATATTTTGGCTAGTTAAGCCAATTCTTGTGGTATATCAGTTTTCTGAGAAAAGTGTGCTTTAGGTGCGCATCCCCATTTTTGTTCGCGTGTGACGTGTCCCTTTGCGGAATTTTACGTGCTTCACTTACACAGTTTAAATGTGTTTTTGGGCAGCAACTGATCTGCCGGGGCCAGCCGCCCCGTTGAGGGCCGGCGACTCATGGAGTTTCCAACGTCGTCGAGTTTAAGCGTCGGTGAAAGAAACAGGTGAGTTAATTAATTCCTGTAAGTACGTGACGTGCATGCGTTCTTTTTTGTTTGCAACTCGTCCTTCTGCCAATCACAAAGTAGGCCGGCATATTTAATCAGCATTAACCTATATTTAGATTTTCTCTGTGAGCACTCAGAAACACATTAATCTGGAGCATAGACATTTAGAAAAAATGAGTCCGCCCCCCGCCCTTTTACGAAATGGGAAAATCAGCTAAAGACTAGCTCTGGCTCTATGGGGGCAGGTAAGAAGCTGGGAATGTAGAATAAATGGAGAAAAACTGGGGCATGGATTTTCATAAAAGATTCATGATTATATATCAAATGGATGCCATATAAAGCTATATAGGAAGAGGAAAAAATTATTTCTGCAGAATAGCGATAACTCAGTAGAACAAGGATTAAGTAAATTACAGAGCACTGAATAGAATGGTGAAAGGGTCTAATTCGCATAATTGATGTGAAAATAGATTGAGGCTTAATATGTTTGCCAAAGGTATACAAACACATTATTTGCAGACATATGCACTCTTATTTATTAACACTTGTTCATTACTTAAATAAAAAAATCAATAGACCGTGGACATGAGTTTATTGATTGATTGAATAAATTACTCACACAGGACACGGGTGAAGGGCAAAGAACGTAAAAAGATTTAACTGGCAATAAAATTTGGTTTATAATTCTTTAAAAGTGTCACAAAATGCTGGCAGATTCTAGATGGTACTCTTTAAGTGCATTGTATTTGATTTTGACAGCAGTGATTTCTTGTATCGAAATTTATGCCGTTTCAAGAAGTGATTCAAACTAATTAAAAAAAACTAATTTAATAAATGTTTACGATTTGCAGTTCGCGTCTCACGTCGGCAGCGGTTGCTCAATGGTTTGTGTGTTGAACTACTAATCGTAAGGTCCTCAAAGGTCGGCTCAAATCCCGCGGACGCCAAGTAACATCTAGAGTTTTTTTTCCACTGCCTCAACACTTGCGTACGGCCAACAAACATCCAAAAGTATCAATTGTCATGAGAAGATTCTCAAATTTGCCGTTCCGATCCGGCTTAAAATTGTAGGTCCCTTCCACCTCGCACAAGCAAATGGTTGCAGATGCTTTAATTGACATACAAAAAAGGTAATCAAGGTATGATTCACTTAAGCTTATATGAGACTATATGCCATATGTGACTGCAAATATATGTATATGACCACTAAATCTGCCAAAAAGACCATTTCACCCATTTTAACAAAATGGTCACAGATATATGCGACACAAAAACAGCTGTCAAAAACTATTTGTAATCACTCTATATGCAAGAAAACACCCAAATTGCTTGTCAAGCAACTACAATAAGTACATAAATTATAGAGGGAAAGCAACTTGACAACTTCAAACTTTCAGTGTGAACGCACCCTTAAACCGACTGCCGAACTGTCAATCTCAAAATATTCAGTAAAATCAACATTTTCATCGTGGTAAAGTACACGAAGGAACAACGTTTACGAATAATTAAAATTTACTACCGAAATTCCGAGTCGCAACTTTAAGAGCCTTAACGCCAATTTTCGGCTCGTCACAGTAGACGAGCAATTCATAGTCTTGTGTACAAATTTGAATCAGAATATTTGCTGCTTGATGTTGACGTATCAGTGAGAGTACGTTTTGCCCAAAGTGTGGAGAATATTGCTGCCGTAGAGGCGTCCCTCGCAAACCAGCCAAATCCGTCAATTTCACGGGGTTCTCAAGAATTGGGCCTCTCCCAGACCACATTAAGGCGAATTTTGCGTAAGGATCTTGGCCTTACAAAATCAAGCTGACTCAAGAACCAAAGCCACTTGATCATATAAAGCGACGTGCGTCCTCGAATTGGGCTCTGGACATGATGGAAGCAAATGAAGAATTTCATCGCAAAATCATCTTCAGCGATGAAGCACATTTTTGGTTAAACGTCTTCGTCAATAAGCAAAATATGCATTACTGGATAGGTGAGAACCCTCATGTGCTTCATGAAACAGCAAATCATCTGCCAAAAGTCACTGTTTGGTGCGGTTTTCATGCCGGTGGCGTCATTGGGCCGTTTTTTTCGTCAATGAAAATTACCGTCGCGTTACGGTAATGGCATTCGCTGCAGAGACATGCTGGAACGTTATTTCTTTGAGCAATTGCATGAATTGGACATCAGCGATATGTGGTTCCAACAAGACGGTGCCACAAGCCACACAGGGGGTGCATCGATCGAGCTATTGAAGTCTCAGTTCGGTGAACGTATTATCTCGAGAAGCGGACTCATCTATTGGCCGCCTAGATCGTGTGATTTAACGCCTCTAGATTTTTTTTTTATTGGGCTACATTAAATCATTGGTCTATGCCAACAAGCCGGCGACTTTAGAGGTGCTCAGAGCCAATATTGAACGATAAATAGCGGCCATATCGGTCGAATTGTGCGGCCGAGTCATCGAAAATTGCATACTTAAATACTGCTATTTTATTCTTAAACTGAGTACTTACCTGCTCATGTACCCATTGATGTTCACGAACTTTTCTTATGAAATACCTAGATACTTCAAAAGTCTTCGAGGAGTACTCTTCCCTATCTTGCGCTTAGTGGATTACCACAAACAATACACAATTTTTGTCACGTTATGTTACGAGTTTATGGTAATTCACGACTCAATAGTGGGTTTGAATTATTTTTTCATTTCCAATACATATCTTCAGTTCGAAGAATAAACAATGGAAATGGTTTTTTCTTTAACCCTTGAGGGGCCAGCTAGACTAAACGACGAATGTGAACACCAACTTCGTCCAGCCCCAGACAATCCAACAAATTAATATGTCGTTATTCCTTTAAGTGAATTATTATCCAGGGTGCGGCAACATAACTTCCTTTTTCAAAACGCAATAAAAACCGTTTTATGAATCACATTTTTTTTTATATTGTAGTAGGTACATATCTAAAACTTGGTTTTACACAGTTTTGAAAATGATATCAGGTAGGTGACATAAACGAGGGATCTCAAAAAACCCCAACAAGAAAAAAATCCTGAGGAGCGAAATCGCCCTTTATTAAGATAAGGCGCTTCGGGAAGTGTCCCGTCAAAAAAGCCATCGATGCCCTTGAGGTGTGAGCCGTTGCACCTTCCTGTTGGCAACAAATTCCCGTAAGTTCAAATTCGCCTCGTGGAACGATCGAAAAGTTTAAGGGCAGACACATGTTTGCGCGCAGAATGCTGTGGGGATAAAGCTGTCACTGCCTCAATGTTCTCAGGTGACCTGATGGGCCGAGGGACTCCAGATCTTCGCCACTTGCTGCTTGTCTGAACGAAGTGGCCTATGTAATAATTGCTTCCCGGTCCTGGACTGGGCCCAATAGGGCTACATTGACGCGATTTTGGAATTTGCGATCGCAGAACATCCGCTCGAAAAGTAGGCTACGACGGCAACTCGCGCTCCTCACTGTTCCAACGCTTGATGGCGACTGAACTGGATGAAAAAAAAAACAATTAGAATCACGCCTGTTAAATGAGACCTCTCACGCCCCGTTAGGCTACGACACTTACAGCCTGCGCCGTTTAGGATTTCAAAAATGGAAATTATGTTGCAGCACCCTGTATAAGATAAGGTAAGGTATATAAGGTATAATTTCAACGAATTTTGTCTGGAGGTTAATAAATTCTCTGAAACAACTTAGCGAATAAGCGGTATTATATTTTTCCCACAGCAAAGTCGAGGACCTCTGTTACTAAGGATATACTAACCTGACAAACACTCTTAGAATGATAATCCTTTTGATACAGTTGATCTCTCCGGTCGCATTGTCAGTCATTTAAACAAGGTTGTTAAAACAAAAACTGGTTCAATGGTAAGTGCGTTGCTAACGTTTATTTTCCACTGCCCCACCTCTTGTGAAAGTCTGACAAATACTCCAGAATATCAATTGTCATGACAGGCTTCTCAAATTTACGAATCGGAGTCGGCGTAAAATTGTAGTTCCTTTGCACTTCGCACACCCAAATGGTTGGAGAGGCTATGTTTTAGGCCCCTTACGGGCAGTAACGAAAGCTTAACGTTTGATCTTTAACTTCGGTTACTTTTTTTAGTTTTAACTCAGAGAAACACAGCTGACCTTAAGCAGATATTTATCAAGGACGCTCTCTCAGAATAAAAAAGTGACAGAGTACAATAAAACTATTGCGAAATAGTAACCAATATGTTTCCTGATTAAGCCGTTTCCATGAAAGTAACTTAGGCTAACAACTTCTTACAAAATTTTATAAATGTGCCTCTACTCATGGAAACATTTACTTTATAGGTTAAATTAAAGATTAAATTCACCTCACTCAATTAATGATCCCTCATTAGGCCCACGATTTTCTTCACCACCCATTAAATTTAAGCCCAAACACCTTCTCAGAAAGATTAACAGATGCAAACCCATAGATTCTTAGCCTGCAATCTTTTTCCTCACCTTTTAATTTGCAAAAATGGAACAACAAAACTCAACGTCAAGAACGCTACATCTTTCCGTTTAATACTCGTATCCGGGTACGTAGCGGGTTTCAAGGTAATCCTTTGCATCACTTATCATAGTCCAGTGTATCCAACCTATGAACATTCCACCTTGAATATGATGGATCCAGCATCCCACCGGTGCGGCGCATCCTTGAGTCAGGAAAAACTCACATCTCTGTGTTTATTTAATTTTGTTCTCCTTTTAAAATATTTTGTTTTTTCTTCTAAAACTGGAAGAAAATAAACATAATAACGAGGGAAAAGGAGGAATATCGATTTTTGTTTTTCATTTCTTTTTAGTGGTAGTGAATGCCAAAGAGACACAAGGAGATGTGGAGCAACAATAGTGGATGGTGGTCGGAAGAGGAAAACGAAGCCCATGAAGGATATTTATTTTTATGCGGTTAATGCATTTGATAGTTGTATCTTCATACGAGTATACGATTGCATGTATAGTATATACATTATTCGTATGGAAAAATAAAGCCGACATACTTTACTTATAACTTTTTGAATATAAGTTTTGGTTCATTTTATGTCTCAAAATAAATATCTATTCATTTTTTCTGGGACAGGGCTGTGTAACTTCCAAACCAACGTCATCAGTAGGGAATAACATAAACAACACCTCTTTATAGAAACTCTAGGTGCTTTACTCTTTTTAAAAATGTTGATTCTTAACCTCCTTTCCTGTAACTTGTTCAATTATGTTACGGTTCAATCAATTGTTATACTCGTAGATACAAGGCCGTAGTATATTTTTTTTCCATACACCAATCAGTGTGTACCTTTCTGACCTTTCTGAATGGTAGCTAGATGTAATAAATAAAATTAATACAGCCCATTTTAGCCGAAAATCGAGCAAACACAATTTTTAATTGGGATTATGGTACTATACTATATGTATATAAGGCACTTTTTGGATTGGTGCCTTTGGATTGGTATGAAAAAATTGAGATAACAATGAAACATGACATTACGATGATAGGGAAGTAGAAAAAAATGTGTTGGAAAATTGTGTTCGTCCATCTGCTTGTTTGCAAATCTGCAGCCTAAGCGGATGTGCAGATTTGCAAACTTGGTTCATAGTGTTTATTTAGTAGTTTCACACTAGGCGTTGTTGAAATTGGAATTTTAGCTCTAAAACAATGGTATATGTCATATAACGGTTTGTTAAAACTTAATTTTTCTAAAAACGGCCCTAACTATTTAGATAAAACAGTCTATCTTTTGGTAAGAATGGATTTGGCGAGATTTATCTTAAAACGGTACCTCCTATAGAACCGATTTTTTAACATCAGAATTTCTCGCTAACAACAAAACCGATTTCAATTAAATTTAAAATTTAGGAAGGCTTTTATGACCAAATTCATACATAACTTTTTTGGTTTTTTGAATTAGCTAGAAACGGGTATATTGATTTTTTCCAGATGAAAACTACAGATTTCCTTGTATTGAAATACTCAAAAAACTGCAAAATATTTTTCAAAAATTAAAAAAAACCGGTTTAAAAAAAACGATTTTCAATATTTTTTTCCTAGGTAGACTATTGCTAATAAAATACTATTGCATACTTAGTTTTTCCCAGAAAACTCTCAAAGAAATTTGAAAAACTAAAAGATTTTTCTATTTTTTTTTTAAATATTTTAAGTTATTATTTATTAGGTACATATCATCATTCTTTAAGATTTTATTATTACAAGAAGTGTTACATAACATGTAGGTAGGAATCATTTTTATAAAATTAAATTTAATCTTCTGGCCTTCTGCGGTGCAAATATATCTAAAACTTCCTCAGTGTCAATCTCAATTTGTCGATGAATTGACATTGACGCTAATCCTGTTAATCTTTCTTCACCGGTAGAATTTCTTAGATAAGTTTTTAGACGTTTCATTGTCGAAAATGTTCTTTCCGGTGTATATGTTGAAACCGGTAGTGTGGCCAAAATTTTAAGAAGCTTGTGGATGTCAGGAAACAGATCCTTATTGCATTCCCCAACAGCTGTTATTGCACTCTTTGAACGCTCTATATCTTTTTGTGTATGGCATTTTGTCTTCCATAGCGTAAATTCAGCTTTTAAAGTATCCCAATCCAAAAAACATTTATAAAATTTGAAGTTTTCTTCGTTATAATTTTGTTCATTTTTGCCAAGGATCGATGGAATCAAAATGCACAAAGAAGAAAGTATGGACTTATGGTTTTCAAATCTCATTTTAAGCTGACTTAAAAAGTCATCTTAAGGAGGAATCATTATACTTATCCTAAAACAGGTTTCAGGATCTTATGTGCTCATATTTAGTCTGTGCTGCTGCCTTGACACACTTCGTGAAATTTTAAGTTTTTCATCCACAACATTTACTAAGTTTTGTGCAGTCTCAAAAATTGTTTTGAATTCCGGAACGATATTCCTTGGAATGTGTTTGTTATTAATTCCACATGTTCCAATCCAGACACTAAGTCGCATGATTGTAAGATCTTACAAAGTGGCAATGTATATGTAAACAAAACACGCATACAACACAAATTTACTGCAAAATCACTAGCTGAAATAGATCTTAAAAAGCAACTCACCTTCGATGACGTATCAGAGTCCCTATCACTTACACAACTCTTCCAAAGCATCAATTACCGCTTCAAAAATTTCCTTAAACCTCATCAATCCATTATGGTTTTCCACCCAGCGTGTTTCACACATTGCTGTTAAATTTTTCCATTTATTTTGAGGATAATTTTGTTTAATCATTTCCTGCAACAAATTTGTGCGCTTTGCCGATAATTTAAAAAAAATTCCAACGGATTTTTTGGTACCAATAGTGTTGCGAATAGGCTGAATTTGACAAAAATGCCCTAATGCCAGGTTTAGAGAGTGTGCGCTACAATGCACGTATAAGGCTTCCGGATGAGACTCGCGTACTACGGGTTGAACTCCGTTAAAACTGTCTTTCATAGCTTAAAACTAAAATCCGAAATTTTTAACATAATCAATAATTATTTGAGTACAAATTTCATACTGATGCGGAAAAGCATGATTTACAGATGCGTTTTCAAAAAAATTCTGGGGGGGTTCAAACCCCTGTGATCCCCCCCTGGCTACGGCCTTGCGTAGATATAAGGGACGTTAGTTTCTTAAACAGCCCAACAGATATAACACGCACTAACAAGAGTTAAATAAATAGTTATTCCGGAGTGGATTCAAATCTTGTTCGATCCGCCGCACCTATTCTGGTTGTTTTTTTCTAAAAATATGCACTATGCACTCTCTGTCTCTTTCTGACCACACGAGCTGATGATTAGCAACGTCATGGGCACTCGTTATGAATATCCGATGAAGATGCAATCCCAACGTCAAATTTGATGCTCGGACATTGAATGACATCAATTGACTATTATTATTATGTTTCTGCATCGTTAATGACGCTGACTCTCCCATCTCATTTGCATTCGGCGGAACTCATTTGGCTTTGAATATGTAAAGAGATATAAGTACAGTGCGGAATTATTGGCAGCATCAACAAAGATACTCTAGTTATAATTATTTTTAAATAACTCCACCTTAACTAACTAGCCAGGCAGTTAGTTGATTAATTTAAAAATGTGCAAGAGGCACTTGTGTATGAAGCCAATTAGAAATTTAAATTTTACGGTTTGTGTTTGAGTATCTTCTTGGGCGTGGGTATGCAATGAAATAAAACTTGAATGCATATACGAGTACCTACGTAACGTACATTAAAAAGGGTGATACACTTTTATATAATTCAAATGACAAACTGAACAACGATCACGGTAAGTTTTGCAATGATTCGAAACGATTATCATTTCAGAGCAGTGCACTGAACAAAAATCTGTGTTTCTTTTATAGTTTAGAGCGCTCTGAGCGCTAAACTCGTGTTTCTTTTTTCGCTCAGAGTATGCTCGGAATGCACTCTGAATAAAATGACCAAGCCGGGTAGTTGGACTAAGACGCTAAGCGCCGCCAGTGACAGAATAAAAGTCACCATGCCACTTTTCGCATTCGCCTTTTTCATAGTAAGGGTATTCATGCAATGTCATGAAACTGTCATCATTTGTATATGGTCTTTGACCGTCACAACACGCCTACCAAAAACGCAAATCCCTATCTATCAAAGAACTTGCTTTAGTGACATTTCTCGACATAGAGGGAGCTTTCAACAACGTTGAAACACATTCGATTACCAACGCCTTACGCAGGCTCAACACCGACGACTCGATCTGCTGCTTTGTGGAATACATGCTCAAAAGCAGGGTTATAACTGCATCTTTCGGAAGTAGCACTGTCAAACGACGTGCACACAGAGGCACCTCCCAAGGGGGAGTATTGTCTCCGCTACTGTGGAATCTAGTGCTCAACGAAGCCCTTCTGAACATTGAATACACTGGATGCAAAGTTATCACCTATGCGGACGCTATCGCTATACTTGTCACAGGTAAATACCCGCAGACGCTGACCGATGTCATGCAAAGTACTATCAACATACTAATAAGTTGGACCGAAAGATGCAATCTGTCCGTTTAGCCAACAAAGACTGAGCTGGTCCTGTTCACACAATGACATAAACTCCCCGAGTTCACTCCCCCGAAGATAAGAGGCACTCCTCTGGTACTCTCAAATAGCACTAGCTATTTAGGCCTGAAGCTTGATCGCAAGCTACTTTGGAGGGAAAATGTAGTCGAACGTGCCAGGAAATCCCTAGCTACTGTTTAAATATGCGAAAAAGCCGTTGGCTCCGCATGGGGCCTACAACCAAAAATTATGCACTGGATATACATGTCGGTAGTTAAACCGATTCTCCTCTATGGAGTACTGGTCTGGTGGCCAGCCTTGGAGAAGAAGCCCAACCTAACCTTGCTGGACAAAACTCAACGAGTTGCATGCCTCAGCATCACCGGTGTATTGAGAACCTATTCCACTGCGGCGCTCGAAGCCTTGCTCCAACTTATCCCGACTGACATCGTCGGCAAACAGATGGCTGCCAGCTCAGCAATAAGACTGAGAAGCTCCAGACAATGGAAAGAGCAACACACTGGACATGCCAATATACTATCGATGTATCGACATCTTCCTAAGGTCACCGACCATCTGCCCACTGAATACAATTTCAGCCTGGGCTACCAAAATCTAATCCCATACAGAACCGAGTGGACACAACGTCACGTCCTACACCACGAATCGCTGTCAATTTTTACGGATGGGTCCAAAACGGAGGACGGAGTCGGTGCCGGAGCCTTCTCTGAAGACCTGGACATTCACCTCTCCTTTAACCTTCCACAACACTACAGCGTTTGTCAGGCCGAAGTCACCGCCGCGCCGTCCGCCAAGCCTCTGACTGGCTGTCGATTAATACGATATCGAAATCAGATATTGTAATATATACCGACAGTCAGGCGGCCATCAAATCACCTGCATTAAGCACTATGAGATCCAAGGCAGTGAAAGACTGTCGCGCATCTCTTAACGAGATAGCCGGTCAGTATAGCCTCACCCTTTGCTGGGTGCCGGGTCACTGTGACATACCAGGGAATTGTGAAGCTGACGAACAGGCTCGACGGGGCTCCTCTGGCTTAAACAGCGTAAGCGTCACCGACATCGAGGCGCCAACGTCTTATGTTAAACACCTAATAGACACCAATGCGGTTAGCGAAGCCAACCGTCATTGGCACCAACTCGACCAGTGCAACACCGCAAGGCTACTCTGGCCGACTTCTGAGGCATAAGAGAGGAACCCTCTCCAAATTAATAAACGCCCTCACCGGGCACTGTGCTATAGGAAGACATGCTCAAAGGCTGGGCATTCGCTACTATGACTTCTGCAGAAGCTAGAGGAAGAGGAGATCATCACTCACTTCCTTTGCACGTGTCCTGCACTCGCCAACATTAGGAAGGCTACACTAGGTGGATACCTTTTCAATGATCTTGAACGATCTCAACAACGCCTGCACAGCTAAAATTAGCTCCTTCATTCAGAGGAGCAAATTGTTCCCTGAGTAAAAGGGTGACCTACCTTACACATCGGCAGCACAATGGACCTACCTCTGGTCTAAGTGCATCCTCATGGTCTTTGACAGTTCTTTCACCACTCCATAAACTGACGGCGTTCCACGACGGTTTTACAATGTATATATACAACAATAGTGGGGGATATGCACAAAGAAAATATAAATGAGTATGCGAATAAGAAAGAGAAAGAAATAGTGTGTTCAGCGAGTTGATTGCAAGTTTTTTGAATTCGGTCAATGGGTCTGTGTTCACTGTTCACTGTCAAAGAAAATTGTATCATAATTGTTATTTTAATTTTATAATTTGAATTCATGCTTTGGCTAAAAAAATACTTGAAATGAAATCGGGAAAATGTTGATTTGTTATTTTGGTCCACTTAAAATGAAAAGATGAACACAATCTCTATCTTAAAATATTGCTTGTGAGTTATTTAACTACGAGTATTATATCATAAAAAATTTAGAACTTGAACATAAAGTTGGCTTGAATACGATTTCATTTATTTTTACGTACGGACAACTTTTTCTGTTCAACTTCTCACTAAATTAACAGAAATGATACAAATAGTTCCTATGATGTTTGTTGTTTCACTTCATACGTATTACTATAACTGAGCCCTAAGCTTAAACAAACCTTCTGACATAATCATCTAATCTATTTCAAAATTAGTTTTGTAAAATCTTATTAAAATCTTGACCGCATGTTATTATATTAACTTTGTGTTTTCCTACAGTAATTCCAGAAAGCACTGAAATTTTTTATTTTTTTAGGTCAACTATTACAATAAATTGGTAAATTGATATGTGTTTCAAAAATACCAATTCAAAAATATTCTCCTATGTATGTGTAGGTATATTTTCCTTAAATGCATTGCGCGGCCTGTTTTCTTTTGAGTAGTAAAAAAAAACTGTTTCATATTGTTTTCGCAGTTTTTAAAAGTGTTCCTTTTAAGTAATACATACTTTGTTATATTTTTTTTTCTTTACTTGGCTATAGTGTTGGAACAAATACGTTACAAATAACATTTCAATTAAAGCAAAACGACGCTTTAAGTATATCACCGCCGGCATTAACCCCACCAACACCAATCAGTCCACGTGAACTGCAGAGTCCCGATGGTCATACATCAGTTAGTTCAACTGGATCGAGTGATAATATTCCAGGTAAGTGAATACATTTTGTTTTCTTTTGCCATGCAGAAAGGATAAGCTTCAGTCAGCTTTTGTCCTCAAATAGAATACTGGAATATATTCCTGTTCCATGAACGTCTGGCAAAAGCTGCTGGTCTGCCAAAAACCTTACTTCATACAGTCGGAAAATCATTAAAAAACAAAACCAAAAAAAAATATATCATATTTGACCCAGTTTGAAAATCTTCTGTGAGAATTAAAATATCAGGTCAACATCTTCTTGTGCTAACCCATGTCAATTATTGTGTTCTCCGCGTTGACAGGCACGGTCAGGAACCACAAAAGCCAAAGAATGACAGTTGGCCCACTTCCATGGATGCAAATGACCACATAAGTCACATAACTTATTGAATTGTGCAATGTAAAATTGGATTGTTACGGGTGGGTGGCTGCCGTCGCCATAATTCTTTAATTTACTACAATCCAGGCACCAGCACTCTACGCCGAAGTTTGGCCAGTATACGAGTGTCTGTGCCTGTGTAAGTCTGTGTCTCAGCGCGCAGTGTTCCACCAATTATTATTTGATTGCATAAGTGGAACGACACATACAAACTCCACTTCGATCGGGAAATGATCAATCACTGCGCGTTCACAGCACCCCCGGCACGGCCATCGGAACGACACCCTCTTAACGAGGAGTGTCATGTCAATGCAATCTCGTGCCAAATTGAAATGTCACTGACCTCGTTATAATTTCTGAGTTTTCCTGGGTCATGATCTCGATGATACGATCCATAGTTTCGTTGTGCAAATTTCGCTGGGTGGCTGAGGAGCCTATAAATAAAGCTTGCGCTTTAAAATAACAAGGTGTGTGCTAGGTAAAAATTCCGCTTTTGCCGTCTATTTTGGTTCCTCCGAAGAAAGAGAAGGAATGCGGCTGTATTGTGCAGTAAGCGTGCGCCAAAGGTTTTTTTTTCGGCTTCAATTCATGATTTTTGCCAACACTGAACGAAAAATATGGATTGCTCGAGCTATTGACTGTTATAAAGGAGGATGATGCGATGTGAGTGTTTTGGTTATTGCCCTCTACGCCTTTGGTTATGAAATAAGATATCCAAAGTAGGTAGGTAGAAGATAGTTTACTTTAGAGTCTTATAAAAAAAAAAAATTCTCTTGAGAAATATGACACCAAACAGAGAGGGACCCATGTTTACATGCTGCAGTACCATGTTTAGCTGGCGTCATGTTATTTCTTCCATCGCGTCAAATTGAAATGAAAGAGGAAGGGGCGAGCACCTGCATAATACGACGTCTCCACTTGCGATAAATTGATAGTATACGATAATTTAATTTAATTTTAATTTAATTTTTAATTTTGGTGAGGGCAGAGATAGCCCTCATTTATTTGGCTTACTACAAGCTAAAACTAACATCTAATGAATAACTTAAATACTAAAACTTAAAAAAATAAGAAAGCTTAAAACTAAAGCTTAAGGATTAGGGGAATGGTGAAGGAGATCGATTTTAAGGCGGGCAGGGTTACGGTTGAAATCAAAGACGGAGAGATTTGAGTTAACCTTCTGCAGCATACGGGAGATTGGTTCGTTGGAGCCATATGAGGTTCGATGGGTCGGAAGGTAAAAGAGACGAGGGCAGCGTAAATTACGAGGATTAGTGTTAAAGAAAATAGAGTTGTTAAGAGAGGCGCAGTCGACGGAGCCTGAGAGTAGGCGATAAATGAAAAGAATGTCCGCAGCGTCCCTACGATCCTCAAGGGATTTCATGTTGATGAGATTTAGGCGATCTGAGTATGGAGGCAACATAAAAGGATCATTCCAAGGCAATCCTCGAAGAGCAAATCGAAGGAAGCGACGTTGGATGTTCTCGATTCTGAGCACGTGAACTTAATGAAAAGGAGACCAAGCTTGGCTGGCGTACTCAAGGAGGGGGCGAACAGAAGTGGTGTAGAGGGATCTAGTCACGTAGGGGTTGCAGAATTCTTTAGACCAGCGTTTAACAAAGCCAAGTGAGGCGTTGGCTTTACGAATTATTTCGTCAATATGTAAACGAAAATTTAACTCACTGTCGTACAATATTCCAAGGTCACGGAGAGATTGAACGAAGGAGATTGGTTGACCATGGAGAAGGTAGTGACGGGGAGGGGATTTGTTGCGCTTGCGCGATAGGGTAATAGATTGGCATTTGGGAATGTTAAGCTCTAAGCAATTTTTGAGGCACCAGGTTGAGAACCGATCAAGGTCTTGTTGAAGGAGAGAGGAGTCATAAGGTGAAGAAACGAGTTTAAAGAATTTGGTATCGTCGGCGTATAGAGAAAGAGAGGAGTGATTAATGACCTTTTCAATGTCGTTTATAGTGAGGATGAAGAGAAGGGGGCCCAAATGACTGCCTTGCGGAACACCAGAGGTTGCCAAGAAAGGGGCCGATAGGACGGATCTGAAGCGAACACTATAAAACCGGTTTTCCAGGTAGGAAGATATCCATTTTAACAAAATGGGTTCAAACCCAAGAGCGGACAATTTAAAATGAATTAATTGATGAGGTATCTTATCAAAGGCCTTGCTAAAGTCAGTTGCAATAACGTCAACTTCGTTGCCGTTCTCTAATGCTGACAGGGCAAATGACACGAATTCGACAAGATTTGTAGTGGTTGATCTACCTTTCAGAAAGCCATGTTGGTAAGGGGAAATAAGAGACTTGCATCGAAAGCTTAAGGCTTCGTATATGATACTTTCGAAGATTTTGGGAATATGTGAGAGTTTGGCAATAGGGCGATAATTAGTGATTTCACTTTTTAATCCTTTTTTGTGTATCGGGGTGATGAAAGCGCTCTTCCAAATCTGTGGAAATGCTCCTTGGGAGAGAGATAGACGAAAGAGGAAAGAAAGAGGGACCGACAAATTGGAAGCACACTTCTTGAGAAAAATTGCGGGGAGGCCATCTGGGCCGGGTGAGAATTCATCGTTTAGCTTTTGTAACTTATTTTCGATGAGAGTATGGTCAATAGTTTGAGAGAGAAAGGGGCCAATAGAGAAGTTAGGTAGGTAGCTGAAGTACGTGGAGTCCGGTACAAATAAGTTGTCAGAGAAAGATTGCTTGAAAAATGCGGCAAATGAGTTGGCAATGGTATGTGGGTCCGTAAATGATACGTTTTCATAAGAGAGAGAAGGAGGGTAGCCGTCTGATTTTTTTTTGTAGTTGACAAATCGGAAAAAGGACTTGGGGTCATTTATTAAGTTGACTTGTGCAGTATTTATATAGCGTTGGTAGAGAGAGTTATAAAGCTGGACGAATTGTAGATAGATACCGAGATAGTTAGAGTAGTCCGAAGAAGAGTTGGTGCGAAGAAAAACTGTCCATAGCTTGTTTCTCTTGTTTCGTAAGGAACGAAGTCTATGATTATACCATGGGGGAGATGTAGATGACGTTTTATGACGAGAAATGGGAACATAGTGCGAAATGGAATTGAATAATTCTCTGTAAAACATGGACAGAGCATCATTTAATGAAAGATTGGCGAAGTCGAAAGAGCACTTGCTGAGATAGGAATTAATTTTTCGGAAGTTAGCCTTATGAAAATCATAAGAGGAGAGAGCTGCGGTAGATGTGGGCTGAAGTGGAGAGTCGTTGAATAACGAAAGAAGGAGAGGGGGGTGATAGTTATCAATGGTAGAGAGCGATAAGGGACAAGGCGAGACCGAGGAGTTGATAGGATTAGTTGTGAAAATCAGGTCTAATTGCCTACCCATGCAGTTTGTGACTCCACTAACTTGGGATAGGCTAGAGTCTGTCATCCTATCTATGAAGAGACATTCCTTAGCTGAGTTGGCATTTGAGGCGATGAGAAAGGATTCATCGTCTGAAGGGGTCCAGTGCAGATGAGGAAGATTAAAGTCGCCGAAGATGAGGATATCATCTAGGGAGTCAGATGAGCCAATTATTTGGTCAATCGCATCAATGGCAAGTTGGTAGGATTCAATAGGTTGGGCAGGTAAAATATAAAAACACATAATGTACAGGGACTTATATGTATGCTTTCATTATCTCAAGTGGGGGTTCTATACTTATAGCAACTATGTTTCTATAGTTTGCGATAGAGAGCATTCTGTTATCGCATACTATAATGACTGAAACAGATGTGCGGTAAGAACCGTGCAGTAAGATGATTTTGTATGTAAAATAACAAATTGCTTATGGCTGACACACATGTGCAGCAAGAGCCGTGCAGCGAAATGATTTTGTATGTAAAATGACACATTGCTTACTGCATGTCAATTCTTGATGTAAGTTGTCTCTATTTCTAATCCTGGTGTACCAACTGTAGTAGAACAGCACAATTTGCTACAACTTTTCCGGCTTGACGTTTAGTGCTGTGAAATTCCATGACAATACGTAACATCTTAGTAGTAGTAGTAAAATGTTTTTATTTTCAACTTAATATAAAAAAGTTTACATTTTTATTTTAAATTAGGTTTTTTCAATGCAAGTTAAAAACATAGGGACGGGATACAGTCCGCTTGGGCGAACTGTTGGATACCCTATTCTTATTCCTATCCCTCATAAGTGGGCGTGACAAAAGTCTAAGTATGGTTGAATTGTTAAGAACGCTCTACATATTTTGTTATATAACATTTAAAGGATTTTATCAAAAAAAAAACGCTCCCTAGCTCAAACTTGGGTGTTTCAATAAAATTGTTTTATTTAATTGTGGGCGTGTCAGTGGGCGGATTTTGAAAATATTTACACATGAGCATAAAGGGCCCATAGAGAGTATATGTTATAAATTTCAGCTCCCTAGCTCAAACTTTGGATTTTCAAAAATTAATATACCCTTAGAATAGGGTATAAAAAAATTATTTTATTTATTTGTGGGCGTGTCAGTGGGCGGATTTTGAAAATTTTTTTATCCCGAGCAGTTTTAGGAGTCATAGATCATATATAAAAAAATTTCAGCTTTCTAGCTCAAAATTCGATTTTTTCCAAAATTTTGTTTTTTTGAGTTTGTGGGCGTGTCTTTGGGCGGATTTCAAAAATTCGTAAACTTGATTATTTCGGGACCTTAGAGAGTATATGGTTAACATTTCAGCTCTCTAGGTCCAGTTTAAAGGCCTAATTTTTGCCGACAGACGGACGGACGGACGGACGGACATGGCTAGATCGAAAACACTATCTATACTGATCATAAATATAGTAACTTTTAGGGGTCTACGGGCAATATTAAGGTATGTTACAAACTATGCGTCAAAATTAATATACCCTTAGAATAGGGTATAAACAAAAGACTTACGACAATGACAAAAGTCGTCTGTCGGGTAGTTGGATTACGAGTATAATTGTGTATATAAATTAGCTTGAAATCAAAGTTTTATGATCTAGAAAGAAATTATTGATTAAATTCTGTAACAAGTTCATTTCGATATGGTAATGCTACAGTGATATAATAAAAGAGCCTATCAAAATCAGTACTCCTTTCTCCATTGAGTATAAGAAAAATTTCGGCTTCTGTTAACAAAGCTCTCCCAAAACTACTCAGCCTGAACTCTCTTAACCCCGGACATCTGCCTAAGAAGTGCTGGATGTTCTCTTCTTCCCTTAAGTTGCACACAGTACATAGAGATGTTCCGTTCTCCATAAAACTATTTCCGTTCAGTTGAATTAAGCCACATCTAGCCTTAAATATACAGGTGATATTGTTAATTTCGAACCCATCGGTCATGTAAGCTGCCCCTCTAGAGTGATCCAGAAATTTGTAGATGCGTGTACTGCTTTCCGATGCCCTCCTTGATTTTGCCTGTTGACCCTCCGATTTCAGCAGCCGCAGTAGATCTAAGCTCTTTTGTATCCAAGCGCTATGAGAAATGTCTCTTTCATCCCAATGAAGACCAAAACTACGCCCAAGATGGTTTACTTCTTTGACCCAGAACAGTTTTTTCCTTAAAAGAATTTTAGTTAGTTGGTGTGGTAGTCGTCTTTCACTATACTCGAACATTGTTTTTGCTATATATCTCATGTGAAGATCAAAGGTATAGTAATGTCCGTCTTCTGCTCCTGTCTCTAATGATAAAGCATAGTTTGGAGTAAATGTAGGTAACTTTAAAATTCGTTTCAAAAAGTACCGTTGTAATCTATCCACTTCTTCGAACATTCCGAAACCCCATACCTGAGCGCCATAAGTTTGGATAGCTCTACAGACCGCTTGGAACAATTTCCACTTTGCGGCGAGACTGATATTTCTTTTTGCCAAAAAGTTATTACACGTCGAGTTTATGCCGCTCTTTGCTGCACTGTTTCTCTTCTTCACATGCTTGGAAAATGACATCTTCGGAGTCAGGGAGACTCCTAGGTAGGTATAATTTGAAACAATCCGTATTCCTTGTCCATATAATGTCCAGTTTTCTTGGCACGATAGCCTCCCACCATTTCTAAACACCATAATTTCTGATTTAGATTGGTTTACTTCTAGGCCCCATTTCACACAGTAAGTTTCAAGTCGCGTTATCATCTGCTGTAACACCTTGGCATCATCCGCCAAAATTACCATATCGTCTGCGTACAGCAGAATTCTAATGTTGATCCCGTCGATATAGAGTCCTCCTTCTAAAACTGCATGCAAGTCATTAATATATAGTGCGAAAAGCAACGGCGATAACAAGCATCCCTGTTTCACTCCAAAAAGTGTCTCAAAGTATTCGGAGAGCTCTTTTCCTGTCCATACCGCAGATTGAGTATTGGCATGTATAGCTTCAATCAGGTTGACAAATTTGGACGAGACTCCCATTGCGTGTAGTTTGAAGATAAGCAGTTTTCTTCAAATTTTATCAAATGCAGCTTTCAAGTCGACATCTTAGTCTGTTCAGTGATATTTAGGTCAGGCACAAAGCGTACTGAATGAATGCAATTTCTCCTTGCAGATGTGTTTCATGCATGCATTGCTACGTGCGTCCTTGCTACACATTGTGTTTCAGCCATTACTGCATGTCAATTCTTGCTGCACTTTGTCTCTCTTTCTCTTTAAATGGTAGTAGAACAGCACAATTATGTACAATTTTTCCGGTTCTACGTTTTTTGCTGTGAAATTCTACGATTTTACCTATAGCATTTTAGTCTGTTTGGTCATTCAGTGATCACGTCAGGCAAAAAGCAAACTGAATGATGACAATTTCTTATTGCACATATGTGTTTCATGTGCATTACTGCGTGCGTCCTAGCTGCACATCTGTTTCAGGCATAATGTCTTTAGTGCATTGATGCCATAGACGCAATACATCGCATCTCTCTCTTATGTGAGCTAAGTATGTTATGAAATGCCCAACAAACGAAGTTCGACAATTGCTCTGCTTATGGATTTTTCGTTTGCTTCTGCTTTCTGCTATGAATTTATCGTAACTGGAGACAGCTTGTTAGGCAGGATATTGTGTATTGGAAGTAACCAATTTTCGCAATCTGGGTTTGATGAAGACTTAGAAAATAATCTAAAAAAAAAACATAGGGACGGGCTACAGTCCGCTTGGGCGAACTGTTGGATACCCTATTCTTATTCCTATCCCTTATGAGTGGGCGTGACAAAAGTCTAAGTATGGTTGTTATTATTATTTTGTTATATAACATTTAAATGATTTTATCAAAAAAAAAACGAAGCTTTTGTAAAAAAACGCTCCTTAGCTCAAACTTTGGTTTTTCAATAAAATTATTTTATTTAATTGTGGGCGTGTCAGTAAGCGGATTTTGAAAATATTTACACATGAGCTTAAAGGGCCCCTAGAGAGTATATATTATAAATTTCAGCTCCCTAGCTCAAATTTTGGTTTTTCAATAAAATTGTTTTATTTAATTGTGGGCGGATTTTGAAAATTTTATCTCCAGTTTTAGGAGTCATAGATCATATATAAAAAAATTTCAGCTTCCTAGCTCAAAATTCGATTTTTTCCAATTTTTTTTTTTTAGTTTGTGGGCGGATTTCAAAAATTCGTAAACTTGATTATTTCGGGACCGTAGAGAGTATAGAGTATATATATGGTTAAAATTTCAGCTCTCTAGGCCCAGTTTAAAGGCCTAATTTTTGCCGACGGACATGGCTAGATCGACATTACTATCGATGCTGATCATAAATATAGTAACTTTTAGTGGTCTACGGGCAATATTAAGGTATGTATGTTACAAACTATGCGTTAAAATTAATATACCCTTAGAATAGGGTATAAAAAGAGGATTTTTCCCGACCATTTTCTGAAATCAAGTGGGGCTACTATACCCCAATTTTTTAGACTTTATAGAGAAGTGTGTTTAAACATCGACATCATTTTGCGGTATGTATTTTATGTCCAAAATGTTTTTCGAGTTTCCATTCATGACATAAAATATTTTGTGTTTAACCCTTTGAGACCCCTTGTCCATTGGGATGGACATCATTTTCAACTCGCGATATCTTTTAGCTCGTAAGAGTAAGAGACAACATTTTGTTTGCAATGTATTGAGTAGATACTTATTTCTCTCTGAATACGTTCATGTTTCCCGCTTTTTTCTTTGTTTGACAGATTGAAATGCTTTCAGTTCAAAGTTATAAAAAAGTGAAGTCGTGTTCTTGCTGCTAGGTAAGAAAAGTTTAATTTTCTTTGTGATAAAGTGAATTTTTGATCAAAATATTATATTTTATTCATGAAAAGCATGTTAATAATTTCAAATAACGATATATACTACTCATAAGACCTATACAGTTTATTTATTACAAAATTTAAAAACATGTCCACTGACATGGACATTTACACTTAACGGTTGTGTCCATCTGGATGGACTTAATTAATTTGTCCATCACAGTGGCCAATTGGCCTGAAAGGAGCCCAATTTTAAAATGCATGTTTTGTTCATATATATGTTATAAACAATATTTGACAAAGATTTAATCAAAATTAAAATGCATATGATTTTGCAATTTTTTTAAGGAACAAGTACAGGTAATTTAAATTCGCTGAGACCCCAATTTTGATTAAATAACAACCAAGTTTAAGAGAAACGTGAAGGTAGTTACACTTTTATTTTAAATTAGTCTAAGTTTTAATTTTGTATTATCTTATTTTATTAAAATGTAGATGTCTAACTTAAAAGACGAAGAATTTATAATGCAATGCTTGTTAGAAAGCGAAAACGAAGAAGAGGAGGTCGATTGTGACGATACCTTTTTTGAAGAGTATAGGAAAATTGAATCAACTTTAAAAATAAAACAAACAAGAATAGAATTAGAACAGTATTCGGAAGACTGCAATGACTTTACTAATGAAATAATTGAGGAGGAATCGATTCAAGTCCTAGCTACAGGGTCAACATCTTCTAGTGATATTGTAGAGATTGCAGAAAACGTGAGCTTTGAGGTCATTGATCAGGCAGTGGTGGAAAGGGAAATGAACCTTACAGAAAAAAAAAATATTGAGTGGCGAAGATCTCGATATCAGGAAGATACAAGGATTCCTTTTGTGAATAGAGGCTGCGAAAATAGTAATTTGAGCATTGTCGATTATCAAATTCCCTCTTTTTACTTTATGAAGTACATAACAGAGAAACTTTTTCAAACTATGGTTACGTACACCAATATATATGGGATGCAAAAAGATAAAGGGTTTAAGCCTACCAATTTAACCGAAATGAAAAGAATGGTCGGAATCTATTTATATATGGGTGCTATCAAATTCCCTGAAATACGAATGTATTGGCAAAAATTAGTTGGATTAGGTATAATAAACAAAGCCATGACAAGAAACCGCTTTTTTCAACTACGAACGAATTTACATTTTGTCAACAACCTAGAAATCCCCGAAAACAACAAGGACGTTTTTTATAAGTTGCGCCCACTCATAAATACCCTAAGAGAAAGGTGTTCACAGCTTCCTCTGGAAGAAAAGCTATGCATTGACGAGCAAATGATTCCGTTTAAGGGGAGGCTAAGTGTCAAACAATATGTAAAAGGAAAACCGTGCCCATGGGGTATCAAAGTATTCGTTCTTTGCGGAGCATCTGGCCAACCATATGACTTTTTCTTATACCAAGGTGCAAATACGGAAGTGTCTGAATTCAATTGCAAAAAATTTGGATTTGGTCCGTCGGTAATCCTCCATTTAACCAATCGAATCACTGAACCTGGCCATAAGCTATTTTTTGACAATTACTTTTCTTCATTTTCAATTTTTGAAGTCCTAAAAATTAAAAAAATTAATGCTACAGGAACAGTTCGAATTAATCGATTTGGCTCGACTACATTTACAGCTGACAAGGATTTCCGGAAAAAAGAAAGAGGTTCTTCGGAAGAACTAACAGAAAGAAATTCGAAAGTTTTCATTGTTAAGTGGTTGGATAATAAGGCTGTTCATATAGCATCCAATTATGTAGGAATCGGAAAAGAACACGAAGTTAAGCGTTGGGACAAATCTAAGAAAGAATATATTAGAATAAAGCAACCACAAATCATACAAGAGTATAATGAGTCAATGGGAGGAGTGGATTTATTAGACCAGCTCATATCATATTATAGAATTTTCCTTAAATCTATTAAATGGAATTCAAGAGTTACTACTCATTTCATTGATTTAGCTCTTTGTTCAAGTTGGCTCGAATACAAAAGCGAAATGAAAAAACTTGGGATGGAAAATGAAATAATGGATCTTTTGGAATTCAGACTAAACGTTGCGAACCACTTGATAAGCGTAGGAATAGATTTGCCTAAAAAACGTGGAAGACCATCAGGTCAAGAGAATATTGAAACAACGGTTTCACCAGCATGTAGTAATCGCAATCGATCTGAGATTCGACCACTGAAAGAAGTCCAGTATGATTATATCAACCATTTCCCAAATTTTGACATGAATAAAGAAGCTTGCAGGTGCAAATTAGTCGGCTGCAAGGGTAAAACACATATTTTTTGCAGCAAGTGTGATTTTTTTTTTATAATACCTATAATTTAATTATATTTTTATTTAATACTAAGCCATGAAATCTGTGTTCTTATAAGTTTGCTTTTAATTGAATTTTGTGATTTTATTTTAATAATCAAACCTAATTTAATTTTTTTAAGTGGATATCTTTGGAAAAAAATGCATCCAACATTTTTTACGTCATGAAATCTGTGTTTTTATAAGTTAATTAATAATTTTTAAGCAGTGCGAATTGCTTTCATTGTACCCTTGAACTTTATTGGAAAATAATATAATGTTTTCTGTAAAAATATATGTCAAAACAAACAAAGTGTTTTAAAATGTACAAAAGAATTTCAATAAAAATATTACGGAATATTACAACCGTTGTCAGCATTTGTCCATCACAGTGGACATCCCGAAAAGGCCACACCCCAAAAAAAAGTTCCGCCTTTTTTTATATTTTCATGTTCAGTTATGTCTAATGACCCAACAAAATACCATAAATATTTTTTCCAACAGCTAGAAATAATTCGGGTCTCAAAGGGTTAAGGGAATGCTTTCTACGTCAAACCTTACAGGCAGACTAGTAGGGATGCAGTGAAGTGGGAGGGTTATGATCCCTTTAGATAAGATCATAACCTCATCGGTAAAGAGAAAAGAGAAGAAGAAAACAGGACTTTGTAAGATCTCAAAGAACTCATCTCAAAGTAAATAGAACACGATCAGTTGGTACTGTCATGTTCGAAGAAGATATCCTACGAACCCCATCAAAAAGCCAATATCAATCAACGTTACCTTACAATATGAAAACCAGATTATACAACTGGTGGATCACACACAGCATGCAACACCGCCAGTATTTGATTGGCTTTAGTGACGAAGTGATTCAAAACCGGGAAGGCTGTTAATACTTTTTGACGGCGAACCCAGGAGGGATGAGTGAGGTGGGAGGGTAATTCCTCTATATGTTTCAGATCCCTCGTCGTTAATGAAGAAAAAAAGAAAACATGAAGGCTTTGTACAAAGAAATTATCTGCGATGATTATATAATGTATGATACAATTGTGAAACCAAACCAATTTTAAGATACACCTGGTCTGAGGTTGGGCGTAATAAATACGAGATAGCTTCGACATTACAATTTAGACATCTGTCTGTGAAAGGTGTCTACAGTAAGACAGTGTGAATGGTGAAAAAACTCAAATACTGCCCGTCCAGATAATGTCACTAATAGCCCTTCTGTTCTGTTAGAAAAAAATTACATGTGCTACGTTTTGGGTCGTAAAATGACATTTATTTTGCATTAATTTTATGAAAAAATGGAAAAATGCAGTGAAACGGTGACCTAATTCGACAGAGACCAACAATGCAATAACAAACAAATACATTTCACGTGGGAAAATACAAAAAAAAACCGTTTTAGGTCGTCGAGTCTCAAGTGACCCAAAACGTATCATGTGCACAAACCAATAAATTGCAAGTGCTATGCATAATATGTCAGCTTACTTTTTCGAATCAAACAGTGTTTGGGTGGTCCGCTTCGTGGGTTAAGGGGGATTACAGCCTTCTCCCCGCATGGTTAAGCCTGCTCACGAAATTACGTTGCTCCGCTAAGGTGCTACTTTTCTGGCAGGCGCCTATGTCAGCTTGCTGTTTCGAATCAAGCAGTTGGCGTGGTCTTCTTAAGTTGTCTCTAAGCGTTGCCGTTACATAAGGCCGTTTGACATACGGCCTTATTTTAAGATTCGGTCCAATGTCGCTTCGCGAAAACTGCTTAACTAGTGCCCACGATTTTCATATCAGTTGCAATATTTTGACAGAAAGTTTTCTCGTTTATTGAGAGCTAATATTTGTATACCCTATTCTAAGGGTATATTAATTTTGACGCAGGTTAGGTTAGGTTAGGTTGGAAGGGAAGTGCACAGCAGGGCTGCTGTGCTTGCACGGGGGCCCATTGGTCCATTGTGATCCCTTATTGTTTTATGTGGTAAACCTACATTTACAATAAAACACTTACCATACTCAGTTTAGGTTAATCTTGCCGGTTGGCCTATTGGAACCAACCTGTGTTCTTGACAAACCTGATAGTGTCCGTCAGTGGTACCTGCGCTACGTCCTCTAAGTCTTCGAAGAATCTGTTGCCCAGATAGCGAAGTCGAGATGTCTGAAGGTTTGGACATTCGCAGAGCAGGTGTTTGATGGTCTCGGTTTCTTCTATATCTTGACAGCTCCTGCAGTAGTCTGGTGAGCTGATGCCCAGCCTGCTTGCCATTACACCTATGGTGCAGTGGCCTGTCAGTACGCCAGTTAAGATACGTATTTCTAGCTTATTCATTTCCAGAATGCTTTTTGTTCTTTTTTCGTTAATTCTTGGCCATAGACTGCGAGATATAACACAGTCGTGCCTTTGGGACCAGGTGGTGTTAATTTGTTCCCTCAGTTTTTGGTCAATGTTTCTTTTTGCTGCACTAATTGGGATGTCTATTGACGTAATGGCGTCTATTGCGTCAAGTTCTGACCCGATTCTTGCTAGCTCGTCTGCCTTTTCATTCCCAACAATGTCGCTATGACCGGGGACCCAGCAGAGAGTGATCCTGTGTCGTTCGCCTATTTTGTTGAGGGATTTTTGGCAGTTTCTGACTGTTTTTGACTTTATAGTTTCGCTGTCTAGTGCTTTGATAGCCGCCTGACTGTCTACGAAAATAGTGATCGTGGAAGGATCCAGATTCTTCGCGGAGATAGTTTCTGCTGCCTTGTCGATGGCGACAATCTCAGCTTGAAAGACGCTGCATTAATTGGGAAGTCTGTACGAGTCCTTTATGTCTAGGGGCTCGCAAAAAACTCCCGCTCCTGTCCCCACATCCATTTTCGACCCGTCCGTATAGATGTGGATTTCTTGCACGTTGACGTGCGTGTTCCAGTTCTCTCTTTGGGGTATGTATGTGGAGTAGTTTTTCTCAAAGTTTCGTTTGGGAATTAAGTAGTCCGTTTTCCTGGATAGATCGATACCCAAGTAGTTGTGAATTATAGAGCCGTGTCCATAGGAGCTGTGCCTCCAGATGTTTGCCTCCTTGAGGCGGAGGGCTCCTTTGGCTGCCATGCTGCGAATATATTCACCAAGCGGGGGTAGGTTTAAAATGACTTCCTTGTCTTGGGGCGTTGATCTCATTGCTCCCGTTGTACCAATACATGCTATTCTCTGTACCTTTGAGAGGTTATGGAGATAGGTAGTCCTTTCTGTTGCCTTCCACCATACAATTGACCCGTATGTAAGTATGGGTCGTATGATCGCTGTGTACATCCAATGGGTTATGTAAGGGCGCATACCCCAACGTTTGCCAAAGGTCTTTTTGCATGCGTAGAAGGCGCATAGTGCTTTTTTTGCTCTTTCTTCTGTGTTACGTTTCCAAGTAAGCTTAGAGTCTAGGATGATGCCCAGATACTTTGCCTCCGGGGAAAGTTTCAGACGAATTCCGTTTAGCTTCGGCATATCGAATTTCTCGATTTTTCTTTTCCTAGTGAACAGAACACATTCGGTTTTGACTGGATTAACTCCAAGGCCGTTCGGTCTTGCCCACGAGGATAGTTCTTTTAGGGCAGATTCCATGAGTTCACTAATAGTGGGGAGATACTTGCCACTTATTAGAATAACAATATCGTCTGCGTATGCTACTATTTTCGTTCTTTTGACCTTTAGAGTCGTTAGGATTTTGTTGACCACTATGAGCCACAGGAGGGGAGATAAGACGCCTCCCTGTGGGGTGCCCCTGGTCACTGTTTTCCTTATGTAACTCTCACCGATCTCTGAGTTAATTACTCTGCTGTTGAGCATTTCGTAAACCCAGTTCGTTATTTCTTTATTCGCTCCCAAGTCTTCGAGCGCTGTTTTTTTTTGACGAATAGTTTGTAACATACCTTAATATTGCCCGTAGACCCCTAAAAGTTAATATATTTATAATCAGCATCGATAGTAATGTCGATCTAGCCATGTCCGTCCGTCCGTCCGTCTGTCGGCAAAAATTAGGCATTTAAACTGGACGTAGAGAGCTGAAATTTTAACCATATACTCTCTAGGGTCCCGAAATAATCAAGTTTACGAATTTTTGAAATTCGCCCACAGACACGCCCACAAACTCAAAAAAACTAATTTTTCGAAAAGATCGAATTTTGAGCTAGAAAGCTGAAATTTTTTATATATGATCTATGGCTCCTAAAACTAATCGGGAGATAAAATTTTTAAAATCCACCCACTGACACGCCCACAATTAAATAAAAGAAGTTTATTGTTAAGTCAAAGCTTGAGCTAGGAAGCTGAAATTTATAATATATACTTTCTATGGGCCCTTTATGCTCATGTGTAAATATTTTTAAAATCCAAAGTTTGAGCTAGGGAGCTCAAATTTATAATATATACTCTATAGGAGCCCTTTATGCTCATGTGAAAATATTTTCCAAATCCGCCTACTAACACGCCCACAATTTAAAAAAAAAACTTTTTTGAAAATCCAAAGTTTGAGCTAGGAAGCTCATGCATAATTTTTTTTTAAATCCGCCTACTGACACGCCCACAATTAAATAAAACAATTTTATTGGAAAGCCAAAGTTTGAGCTAGGGAGCGTTTTTTTTACAAAAGTTTAGTTTTTTTTTGATAAAATCCTTTAAATGTTATAAAACAAAATATGTAGAGCGTTCTTAACAATTCAACCATACTTAGACTTTTGTCACGCCCACTTATGAGGGATAGGAATACGAATAGGGTATCCAACAGTTCGCCCAAGCGGACTGTAGCCCGTCCCTATGTTTTTCATACAAATTCTTGTTTTGACCTATGGCCCTTCTCTGTATTTTGTTTCGAAAGTTAAATCTACTCGAAAGTTGTTTTCATTTCGAAATCAAAATTGTACTTTGTAAAACATTTGCATTCAGACTTTTGAATTACAGAGTGATTCAACTTTCGAACCGAAATATAGAGTATAGGACGCCTGCTCTACAATTTCTAGCTTTTTGCTGCATCTCATTCAGGGCTACTACTACCCTACTACTTTAGCGTTGAGCCTTTCCTTTAACGCAAAAAAAAAATATTTAATTAAATTGAATTAAATTAAATTAAAAATAAGCATAATTAGGTGTCTTGCTTATTTTCCGAGCTGCTGCTTCTACATTGAAGTTGATTCGAAAAGCGAAAAGGAAAAGAACCCTTAAATCTGTGGTTCTAAGAATTTAGGCTCTCAATAAAACTTTAAAGCTCTCAATCAAATCTGTCTGATGCTAGCAAGCACCAAGTTGAATATCTTACTTTCATCTTGTTAACTTTTGACACACGTCCAGCTTCACTCCATCTGTCACGGTCTTCCCACTTTAAGTCATGTTCGCCTCCCGATTAATGCAAATCTCTCAAGTGCTAATCCGCGCACCCATACAATTGATAGAGATAACAGATTCACAAGAGGAAACTTCCCTCTCTCTAGCTCTAAGGAGATAAGTAATAAATCTCGGCGCAAACATAAGAAAATCTCTGGAAGAGCAAAAATAAAAGTAACAAAAAAATAAATACTCAACAATACTATGAAAAATTTAGTAAAAGCAAAGAAAACTGCAAACGGGAAGAAAACAGCGCACAAAATGAATCTAACAGTTGCAGTTGCATGCACTCTACCTACACTCGCAATCGCAATTGGCGGGGATAGGCGGCGATGACGACAACGACAATGATGATAATGATTATGATGATGATGACGATGGTGGGGAATCGGGATCGGGACCGGGGAGTCGTTGAACTCGATCGCGATTTTCTGACGTCGTCGTCGGAGTGCAGTGTGCGGCGATCCTGTGTGCAAAACAGAATTTTCTCTTCCTCATTGGTTATATCACTCGCTATGCAGTTGTTACTGTTGCTGTTAGCTGTGGTATTTCTTCTTTGCCTTTTTCTAATTTTCCTTTTTATTTTTATTCATTTTCCTGACTATTTTTACAGTTGTCGAAGTTGAGGGGGCAAGCATGTTGGCGATTTTCTTTACTTTTCGCGTCGATTCTTTGGCCAAGTTTCTGCTTCTGAGCTTGCTCGTAGAATAAGAAGCGAAATGTCTCGTTCGCTCAGTGGCAGTCAGTTTCGCTATCTCGCTCTCTTATATTGAACCTCAATTTAATTATGGCCATGGCATTGGTTAAATAGGTGGATTAGAAGATGAAGCAGGAAATGGCATGGACGGAGTGGACGTTAAATGCCAGCAGAGTTCTATTTGTGGGAAAAGTTCATTCGGCAGCGCTCCCAGCTTGTGTTCCAAGATAGCAACGCGTGATATTTTATACTAAAAGTTTGACAGTTTTATCGGGCACATGCAATTAAGCCGTCGGGTTTGTAGCGAAAGGTGTTAACTAGGCTGATCGAGGTGATGATCATACATGTTTGTCATTCACGGAATGATTATCATCTGGTAACCGATCAATAAAAGATCATCAAATTGGCGCAGATTATTCGCCGATCATGCACCTTTTCTACCAAATTATGTCATGCTCACCTCAAAGGAGGATCAGAATATATTGAAATTGCCCAGATGGGCTAGATAATAATAGATCTGGACTTTTCTTTAGTACTCGTATGAAGAGGCCTTCTTAATTGTCGGCCGTTAACACTGATCGCGATTAAGGTAGCCACTTATGGAATATGTGGCTGCAATGCCGAGGGCTGCTTTGTGGTAGTAATGAGTTGCACTCACTATCAGTGAACCACACACAGAGGTCGCGGGGGTCTATGCACTTAGCTGCGCGCGATCACTTTCTCTTCTATCGCCTGCGGTTGTTCTTTTTGCATGTTTTCTTTATTTTATTCATCGCTGTGTGTAGTCAGAGTCACTTAAGGGTTCTTTATTTCTGCACATAGCTATGCGGTACTGTTTATGCCTCCAGAATAATCAGTGGGCTAGAAAGTATCTATCCATCTGTTCTGTATATACTCGAGTACTCTTTAGAATGTTGTTTTCATGGTTGATACTCTCTGTCCGTACACTCGATAGATTTCTATTTGTTGGTTTCTTCACCCCGGCACTGCCCGTCTGCTTTTAAATTCTTCCCTATCATCCCTGGGGAGAGTTGTTGTTGCTGCTGGTGCTGCTTTGTTCTTCTTCGTCTTTGCGCCATCGTTGTCGTTGTCGTTTGTGCCTATTCCTTCAGTTACTTCGATCGCTTTGCCTACTTGGCCTTCGCGAGAGAGTTGCAACTTAGAACCTCGGCACACTTCTTGGTTCTTTGAGGAGTTCACACGGATGAGCCCTCCACGCGTTCGTTTGAGGTGTTCCTTGTGGGTTCGGTTTTTTGAAGCGCTGTTATCCGGAAGTTGTTATTGTTTTGCTTGTGTTTTTTTTTCTTCAAATTTTCTCGCGTGTTTGAATTGATACAGGGATCTGTGGGCACTCACTATATAAATTGGACAGTAAAGTGCTTTATTGCGGAATTAGTTTTCCATTATTTGACGTTGTTGTCCCTTAGACTTTAGCGGCAGATAAATTTCGAAAGTGATTCGCAAAAACGGTTTGAATTTTATATTAACTTTCATTTGAGTTGTTAAAGCAATGATGGCTTTCATTGTAGCTTTATTGGATATTTCACAGATAAGCAATTCTGAGGGAATATTTTTATAAATCAGTGTCTGTAATTTGTCATATGACTTGAATACTGGTCGATTTGGTTTCTATAACTACCGTCACCTTACATATCAGTCACGGGCGATGGGTCATGTTTCTGAATTATGATTCGCTCATTGATTGGGTTTATTATGTAAACATTAAATTGGCCATGGATTGTGTTTTCCTCGAGCATAGATATATTTAAAGAATAAAAATTCAAAGCAACCTTTTAAATACCGGATACGACTTTATCAAAATAAATGTTCGTATCACAGGTGGCCAATTTTTAAGACACTCGTGAGAGCATAATTTTGGCAGTAATGTAAGCCGCACCTAGTTTTATGCTTAGACTGAGAAGTTATCTAAGCTCTATCTCGAAAACCGAATACAGGAAGTTCCTTTCATGTGTGCCAAAAATACCCATAATTTCGCACACACGAATGTCTGAAGAAGCTAGGCTAGGTTCTTATGGGCTGTTAACATCAGAGTAGTTGTAGTTGCAAGTTTGTATAGATCTAAAAAATAAAGTTTTGGAATGTTTAAATAATTAATCTAATAAAAAAAAAACTCAAAATATGAATTAAGCTTAAAAGTAAAATCAAAAAACTGAAACATTATTTTTATAAATATAATATGTTTATATAAATTTTCTCCATTATTTTCAATTGTCTTGAGAATATAAAATCGAAAGTGCTTTCGAAGTGCATACAACGACCAAAGTTTAAGGATATGCTCAATAATTTTGTTGATGCAAATAAATTCGGTTTACTAGATTGAACTTTTGTAAACGATTCCTTGACACATCGAAACAAACTTTTGTGTTGAATCTAGGAAAGTGGCTTAACGAACTCGTCGGTTAAATTTAACAAAGTGTTCGTTGGCTTAATGAGTTCATACCTCTTGGTAGTTCAAATCTTTTGATTTTTGTTTAGTGCTAGGTATTCGCCTAAAAACAATAATTTCAAAGAAATTCAAGCGTGAAAATTGGGAAAAAACAAAATTATTTTAAGATATCCAAAATGCTTGAAATAACGACTTTTTTTAATATTTAAAACTTTCTTCAAGATCATGAAAGGTGAATTTATTTTAATTTCCCAAAAACATTATTTAAAGACTCAATTAATGCTTCACAGGTTTTGTATTGGTGACTTTTTGGAATGCGGGCGCCACCTCGGTTTAGGTAACATTTTAGTGCTTTGACTATTTTGTGTATAAAAGTGCGAGTTCACGGGTTAAAAGGGTTTTAAACTTTTGACATCTCCGCGACTCATACACCGGACGGCCTTCGGCTTCACATGCAGGTACTCAGGGCGCTACGCGGCGCCGTGCAATTTGCCAACATTGTGTAAAACTTTAATTGTTTATAAATTTATTAATAATAGTTTCCTCACTATAATTTTTAAAAATTGCTTGTTTTTAGGCGTTTAGCTATCACTAAAAAAATCGATAAAATAGGATAACTGCCATAATGGAAGGTATATCCAACTAATTAACTGCACGTTGTATGTAATAAGCAATCGTTTGTTAAATTAAAAGAGAAAAGTGGAAGTGGATCCGAAGAGATTTTATGTTTATTTTCATTCAAGTTTATTTTCATTTCAGTTTAGTTAAAAAAGACAGTGCATTTAGACGTCAGTCCAGTGTTCAGTTGAGCTTTCATTTTTCTTGTGAGCAGTCGAAAGACAGAAGAAATACATTGCGTAATGGACGATGAAAGCCGATAAATTTTAATTAAATCGACCATATTACGAGTATCACTCCGTTTCGACATATTGAAAAACAAACAGGAAATCTAAAATGTTGATTCACCGCCAACTGCAATTGAAATGACGATTAAACTGACAACTGAACTGAAACGTATTTACACATCAGTTTAATTGATAACTGAACTGACACTTATGGGTGAAAATGAAAGCTTAACTGATAGCTCAACTGAAACTGAAACTGAAATGATCGTCTAAATGGGCCTTAATAATCAAAATAAGGGAGCTTAGCCCAAACATTAATTTTTTGTTTGTTTCTGACCGAATCCTCTCAATTTTGCTGAAGTTTCTGAGCGGTGACTTTCAACTTAGCGGCAGAAATAGGACTCACAGAAAGTCATAATTATGAACTAATGCGAAGCTTAAAAAAGAGAAAAAACAGGTATTTGAGATTTTTAACTTTAATGCATCCTGTTAAAGATAATCTGATGCTAAGCTCGTCTACAACTTGCAAAAGTGCAATTTTCACCTTGTATCACACTGAAAATGTTTTAGTGTCCCTTAAAATGTCTATAGATTTGCGTCTATGTGTTTTATTTAAATAGGGACAAAATTGCACCTTAATTTAGAACCGTATTCTGTAATATCATTTGAATTAGGTCCTTGCTTCTTATATAGCTACGACAGGATTCTCTTCCTTTTAAATTAAGGTCTGTGTAAAATGAGAAGAAATTTTTTGTTTGTATTCCGTTGCGGCTTTTTAATTATATTTTGAAACAAAAAGACGCATGGCACTGTCTGAGGAGATGACTTTATTAATTTGCTAACTTTTTTTCTCATTGCTTTCGTTTTAGAGAAAGATGATCTCAGTCCCAAATGTGGCAATCGATTTTTTTTTTTGGGGAGAGTACGAAATAAATAACGTTTTTTTCATGAGGGACAATATAAAAACATTTTTCAATATGTGGGAGGGTCTATCTTCCCCCGTTAAGGCGCGGGGGCGATTTTTGAATAAAAAAAATAACAACGGCAACATTTCCAAATACTACACTCCAACTTTGCATAAATATTCAATTTCGCACAAACTCCAAATCTAACAGTGAGCCTAAGCCAGTTGGTTTCAGGGGGCAGCTTTTAATTTCAAAGAAATCGACTAATGTCCGAAATTCAATATTGATAATATTAAGTTGATATGTTTGTTCCTCTGGAAACAAATTATATCAAGTTCACAATGGAACTCGTTTCACCCGAAGTTACTCTGTTTAGTTCTTTAATATAATTCCCACATTCTTCTTGAAATTCGGAGCGAAAAATTACAAAATTCTCACACCTTCACTGTGAGAATCTATTCTCGCATTGTGAAAATGAATGAACCGGAGTTTCCTTCAGGTTTCGACATCGTTTACAATATTACAATCGACGTTTTTCTTTTTAAGTTCAGCGCACTGCACTAAAATCTGCGTTTCTTTTTTAGCTCAGACACATCTGCGCGCTCTCCTTCTGTTTCTTTTTTAACTCGGTGAGCTGTGAACAAAATGACCCGGTAGGTTGAGCTTTGTTTAATGCTCTGCTCAGAGCATGAAAAGAAAAACGCCTTAGACAAAAGAAACAATTTTATATGAGTACTAAAAAGGTCTCTCGGTTTCGGGTCACTTTTTTAGTGAAGCCAATCAAACGCTGGTGTTATTGCATTTGTGTGATCCAGAAGTATTTTAGTTTCAATGCGTGCATACTCCTGTTATTGATTTTTGGTTTAATCGTCATTTTACAACACCGGCTCTGTCAATCCACGGAATAGCATGCAGAGAGTTTAAAGATGGTATATGCGTCGCTTGGCTCACCTGGATGTTGAAATTGCCTGGATGTGATTTGTCCTGCTCTTAGTCATATTAGAGAGAATCTGCATTGATATTCTTAGCCCGTCCTTACCAGGGAATTGATCGAATCCATTTTATTGTATTGAAAGAACGCAGCGTGGAAGTGCATAAGATAGTTCATCTGGAAGGCATCTGATATGTACTTGTGCATAATATATAACATGAATATTTGCACACGAGAAAAATATTCACGCGAAGGGTGCCGCGTTTGCTCACATAAGTTGACAATGGGCGCGTTAAATTTGCAAGGAAACTACTGTATGGCGTTGGGATTGGGATTGGGACAGGACACGAGAGATAACAACAACATTAATGGAAATATTGTAATAGATTTGAAAGGCAGTACGAGGGTTAATTATAAAAGAGGTAAAATTGTTTGTTGGAAGAATTCTGTTTGAGCTCGTCACTAATTCTTAACTTTACCATTTACTAATAGTGAACATTTGTAGCTGATTATTAGTAAGATGTACTTGGAACTTAATCCTTTTGTGTCTCATCTTGTGTCTTTTGGTTGTGCCAATGTATACGAGGCTACAATTTGTCCCTTCTTTGCCGTCACATGATCCAAGTTTGTTAAATAGAAAATCTACTAAATTAGTTACTCAAGCTTAAAGCCATAATCTGCCAAAGTATTTAATATCAGCTTAAATACCGAATTTCCTTAAAATCACTTCCCCCATTTTTAAGATATGTTCATACCTTCGCTCCTAGTCAAACACCCAAATTCATTCAAAATGACACTGATAATTTTGATTTTACGATAAAATTATTTTTTTCAATTGTGGGCGCTACAGTGGGCGGATTTTTAAAATCTTTTCACATGAGTATTTCGGGCCCCTAGAGAATATATATTCCAAAATTTTTACTTTTCGATAAAACTGTTTTTTAATTGTGGGAGTGTCAGTGGGGGGATTTTGAAAGGCTTTGAACATGAGCTTTAAGGGCCCTTAGATATCACATATTCCAAATTTTTGCTTTTTAGCTCGAATTTCAATATTTTCAATATTTTTTGTTCGAGATTGTGGCGGATATTCCAAATTTTGAGCTAGAGTTTTAGGACCTAAATTTGCCGACGGACATGGCTTGATCGACATTACTATCGATGCTTATCACAAATATAGTTTAGGGTTCTACGGGCAATACTTAGTTATGTTACAAACTAGTCAAAATTAATATATTTGTATATCATTAAAACAGGATATAAATATTAAATTGCATAAAATGTCGTTGAATAACGTTTAAAAAAAAAGAATAACTCTTAAACTTTTGGATGCAGTGAAACCAATTTTTCCCCCAATTAAAATCCAAAAGCAAAATAAAAGTGAGTGCTTCTCAAATAACCCCTTAATATGGGTTTAAAAAAATGGATGTATTTAAATTAGATCCAGACCATCAATCGCAGATCTATTCGAATTTGATTGATAATAGTAACGCGTGTGGAAGTAATGCCATTAAGGGTAACGATGACGACGACGAAATACTGCCCGCTGTCAGTTTCGATGCAAATGCTGATTTTAATTTGAATTTTTTCGACACACCTGAGGACTCGTCCACACAGGGTGGTTTCTCTGATCCGGGTTCTGTGGAGTCGCTATCGATCGAATCACCACCACCGACTGCATCCAATCTATTGCAACAAAATCAATTTTTCGCAACGCATATAGTTGGGGCACCAACGAGCAGTAATACAAGTGTTTCGGGAAATAGTTTATGCACCAGTCCTAGTTCCAGTAATACAGCGAGCAGCTTTGCAGCAACAGCAAATATTGGTTATAAATTTGTAAACGGTGGCAGTAGCGGAGAAGGAGGCAGCTTTAAAGTATCGTCAGGTATGTAAGTTATTATTTTGTTAGTTGAAATTTGTTTTTTTTACGTTCTTTTAAGTAATATCTCCAGTACAGCGTTTATATCTTGGCCCTGTTTCAATAACATGGAAGAGAGACACATGATATCTGTGCCGAAGTAATATAAAAAGTTGCCAATCACAATGGCCTCTACTACACTACCTTCAGTGATTGTACGATTAGCTCATGACCATCAGCTGTTCTCTAAAAATTTCCCTTCGTGCAATTAAAAGAAATGAACCCTAAGTTGTCAGGGAAGTAGAGATGTCCAGGGTGGCGACGGTGTAGTGGTAAGTGTGTTGGATTGTGTCCCGTGCGGTTCAGGTTCAATCTCCATGGGGAACAACAACATACGCCACCCATTCTCCAACCTCTACACCAAAAAGGAGGATTTCTGCCTGGTAGTACAATGGACCGTTACAGAGTCTGAGTGCTCTGGGATTTGGATTTTCTTTACAAAAAAAAGAGATGTCCTAAACATCGGTTTAGTTTTGCTTCAATAGCTGTGTTCACGTTTTTTCTGCACCAAGATTTGTTAAATGTCAGACTTTAAGTGGTGAGGATAGGATGAAATTCTCCTAGACAAAGAAAAATAACTCACTATTTCATAAACTTAATAGTTCAAAAAAAGAGCTCTGACAAGTGAACTAAAAGTGCAAGTTCAGATTCTCGCTTAAATTTAGTTCAGTTAGTGCAGTAGTTCATTGCACAATACATACACGAGACAATGCAAGAACTAACTTTTGAACTAACTACTAAATTGAGCGCTTTCTGTTTTGCGTGTACGCGCTCAGATAGTCAGATAAGGGTTGTTTTGTTTTCGTTTTCGTTTGCACATCAGTTGCATAGTGTGAAGTTGACTGTTGCACACCCTGCGTGCTCGAGCTAAAATTTGCAGATTTGGGGCTTGATTCTCCGTGTTTCGCTGACGTCTGCGTGAAGTTAGTATACATCCATAGATTTTTCTATTCCGTACAGCGAATATCTTTGGATTGTAGCACATTGTGGATATGGGCAGTTTCTTCGAAGACAATTTTTCACGCGTAGTATGCAAGCGAATGTATAATTTGATTTTGTAGCGGAAGCGGTTAACTGGTTCTGGTGCCACGAAGGCGATGTTGAATGTTCATAAGGAGTGTGTTTCTTTATTTCTTCCGGATAAGGAATAGAAAGACACACTTTTCGAATCTTGTATCCCGAATATCCAGAATAGAATGAATAAAGAAACAGAAATAGACCGAATAGAATGACAACCATTTGTCTCATGAACAGCGTTGCCACTTAGTTCAAGAACAGGTACAAAATTTAGTAGATAGGTACTAACAATTATATTTTTTTCTATTTATTGAACTCACAAATAAGGTCATACTCCATTAAAGCATTAATATAAAACCATATATAATAATACAGATAACATTACGAAAATATAATTTGAGTTCACAAAAACATTAATAATGACGATATCCTGTAATAAAAATTACATTCAACTTTTTCCTAGCGGAAGTCATGCAACCTTATTACAGTTGTCAAAGATCAATTATTGATAAACGACAAATTGTATCAATCGATCGATATTTTGGTACTATGAGTGTCAATTGACAAATTATTCATCTATTGTGAACGCTGTCAAGCGAATGCGATAGAGCACTTCGCGAAGGTATCACTTTCTGAAGTGCCGAATTTCTTTCTTAAACGTCAAGCAAAAATGAAAGCATACAATTTCTGTAATTTGCAGAAATCGTATAGCAAAGAAAACCTGAGAAAGTATGTAAAAGCAAACAAAAAAACAATAAAAACAGTGAACATGGAACATGTTGACCAAAAGGGCTTGTGCAGCTCTTGGTGCAGCAATTTAAAGGCAGTTTTAGTTTTTTTGTATAATTTTGTTATATATTAATTGTTGTTGCTCATTTGTTCTTAAATGTTTTAGTTTAGTTTAGTTTATTTCATCAATCAGATAAACAATCTTTTTAGACTAGATACTGAATACAAAAGATTATATAATTGTTGGGGGAAATACACAATATAAATAAATAAATATTACTATAATTAACATTATTACCATAACTAACATTTTTTATTTATAACTTTACAATTAATACAAATTAATGAAAGAAAGATTAAGTTTTTATATTTTTTAGGAAGTTGCAATTTGAATATTATTTAACACATGTTTTTTAAATGCATCTCTCGAAACATCAAGATTAAAATCAATTACATATATTGCAAATTTAATTCACTTCTATAATGCAACGCGTAATGGGTTCATTACGGCCATAGTTTGTACGATGCAACTGTTCATATAAATGAAACCGGTAGCGTGTAGTTCTAGAGGGTGCATTTACACAGCTACATAGTGTTTGTAAAGGAGGGCAATTGATATGAAATGTTTCGATGTCTCTTATAAACATAACAGAATAAACCCAACGATCATAAAGAGATTGCATACCAATCAATGAACATCTGCTATAATAGAAAGGCCTTGCAATCCTCCAATTAAGCTTATAAAATGCATATCTTGTGAAATGTTTCTGAACTTTTTCAAATTGATCTGTTGAGTTTTTATAATAAGGATTCCAAACAATGCTACAGTATTCAAGGACTGACCTTACCAGAGAATTGTAGAGAGATTTTAAAGTATATGAATCTGAGAATTCTTTTGTATTCCTTTTCAACCAAGCATTTGATTAGCTTTTTTTATAATAAAATCGTAATTGTGGTACAAAGGAAAGTTTAGTATCTAAGATTACACCTAGGTCTTTCATCCTTGTTCCACGCTCTAAATAAGTAGGGTTGATAATATAATCAAACTTTATGGGATTCGAATTTCGGAAACACGACAAAACTTGACATTTAGAAACATTTAACGGAAGGTGATTTTGCTTGCACCAACTGTCAAGCTGCGAAAGATCTTCCAATAGAAGAAAACAATCAGTTTGACAAGAGATCTTACGGTAAAGTTTGAGGTCGTCCGCGAAAAGTAGGCAGTTTGAATTTTGAAAAATATCAGGTATATCGTTTACAAATAGCAAGAATAATAATGGACTCAAATGGCTTCCTTGTGGAAAACCAGATGGGACCGAAATATATTTTGAGAGCGAGCAATCAACTTGTACTCGTACTATTTGAATTCTACCATCCAAATATGATTCAAGCCATTTAATAAGGAAGAGTGGATACCTAGAGAATTTAGTTTATTAAGTAAAATTTGATGGTTCACTCTGTCAAATGCCTTAGCAAAATCTGTAAAGATAACATCGGTTTGGAACCCTTTTTCCATATTTGTAATGATATAATTGCTTATTAATGCTAAGTTTGTTGTTGATTTTCCTACTACAAACAGATGTTGAGAAACTGAAATATGATTCTGAAATAACAGAGTTAACCTATTACAAACTAGTTTTTCCAATACTTTTGGAATACAGGAAATTTTACAAATGGGTCTATAATTGGTTAATTCCTGTTTTGAGCCCGATTTAATAATTGGCCATAAAAAAGAAACCTTCCAGCAATCCAAGAATTTTCCTTTAGCTAATGAGAGATTAAAAATCCATGAAAGTGGTTGAGATATAGCAATACCACAATTCGTTAACAAAATAGCTGGAATCCCATCAGGCCCTTCACTTTTATTAACATCCAATTTAGATAAAACCTCTGCGATTTCAAATGGACTTAGAACTAAAGAACCGATATTGGCAACTCTACTCGTATAAGGCAGCTTTTGGATAGGCGGAGTATCTAAAGAGTAAACAGATTGAAAATAGTCAGCGAATAAATTACAAATTGTAGGTACATCAATAGTAATTGTATCTTGATACTTCATACTACTATAGTACCTATAGGTAATCCACTTGATTTACGCCTTGAGCTTATAAAACTCCAAAAACGCTTTGTATTTAGTTTGAGGTCTCTGTCGATAGAAAGCAAATAGTTTCGATATAAGAATTTATTGAGAAGATCGAATTATTTGTATCAGATTTATACAATTGCTATGCCTTGTTTTTTCTATTTTTGAGATTGGTCAACCTCCTACTATACCAGGCAGGACAAGAATTATTTTTAGAACGCTTTTTAGGCACATATCTATCAATTGCCCCCATCAAACCGCTTACAAAAGAGAAATACACGCTATCTACTTCTAAAGAACAGAAAAAGTTATCCCAAGAAAAAGACAAAAGATAATCAACCATACCGTCAAAGTTAGCTTTTCGAAAATCATATAAAATATTTTTATCATTAGTTTCTTTCTTTAAATCATGATAGAAATTAATATTTCCATCAAAAGCAATGTGATGAATTGAATTTGCAATAACTGGGAAATTACACTTATCGAGACAAATATGAAACTCACAGTCAACAAAAATCAAATCAAGCATTCGATTAAGACTGTTATTATTGAGAATTGATTTGGAATGAATTACGTTGATCAAAAAAGTCAATAAAAACACATTCTATTTCAGTTAAAACGTTAAAGGGAATGAAACACTTGTCTTTGGAGTTAAAAGTTCATTCAATATCACTAAGGTTAAAATCACCTGCAAATAGTATAATATGCTGTGAATATTTAGGATTTTCTAAAATTGATTTTGAATTATTTGAATGAACATTATAATAATCTAAATTACTTTCTGGAGGAATATAGCTTACAAAAACAAATAATTCAGATTCGCCAGTTTTTATACAAACAATAAGTTGATCAATATCAGTGGAGTTTGATTCCAATTCAACTAGCCTACATGCCAGAGTGGCACGGACCGCAATCAGTACTCCACCACCTCTCTCCCTACCTGTCTTTAAATTACATCTGCCTTTTCTAAATACAGTTTAATTATTTGGAAAACATTCAGTTGTTAACTGATTATCAGATAACCAAGTTTCCGTTAAAATTATGACATCATAAGTTAAAGAGGAAAAAGAAAGAAATATATGATCAAGTCTAGTTCTGAGCCCACCAACATTTTGGTAATAATAAGATAACTGTCAATACTTTTAAATAGCGTTCTTTGAGTAAAAGGTGAATCAGCATTAACAGGAACAATATTTACGGGAACAACACCGGAAGCAGTAGGGGTAGGGTAATTTGAAAATTGTACCCTGTTTAAAGATGAATCAGCTACAATGTCTTGAGTTGCGATTAAGTTAAATCGGACAGCGAATGAATACTCGAAATTTATTTGTCAGTCACGATTTTGTGATTTTGTGAAGGAAAACACTGAATACCGGAAAACGATTTGTCAATATTTAAGCGTCCACTGCTGCGGTTCTTAACGTAGCACCCAATACAGTAATATAACAGTAACAAACTCAAAGCGCCCGAAGATGAAGCAGTAGCTTCGAAACGCGTTGCGAACCATAATTTTAAAAAAAGACCAAGTTGTGAAAATTATAAAGAAAATATTTAAAAAAATAAAAAAACAAAGATTAATAAAGTAACATTAAACATCTTTTACTCAATAGTAATATAAGGCTTCATATATTTTTTTATTATTAAGATATTGTTATTATTCTTATGAATAACATTTAATTTTCGTGTTGTTATTGTATTATATATAAAAAGAGCAAAATATTAAAAATGTTGTCCTTTAGAGTAAGGATTTTGTACGAAGTTCAAAAAACATTCGCCTATATAGTATGGTGCTGCATTATGTAGCAAATGTGACAACGCTGCTCATGAAGTTCGTCTTGTCACAATCATCTAGGGCATTTCATATCCACAGGAGACAATTTTAAAAATATATTTGATCCTGGAAATTGAAAGGAAATTAAAAATATAAATAAAAAAAAAAAAACAAACTTGAAATAATACACATTAAAATATAAAAAAGACAATAAATTTGTAATAAATGCTTACCGATTTCATTGCTTGCTATTGCTTCCATCTTTTTTTTCGACCAAATGCATCTGTCAAACGAGAAAATGTTCCTTTTATTCCACATTTCTCTAGGAATAAAAAGAATGCATTCCAATTATTCCAGAATGAATAAAGAAAGAACGGAGTTTATTAGCCGGAATATTCAATTAAAAAAGAAACATAAATGGCTCATTCGGAATATTCCGAATATTCGGAATGAACAAAGAAACTCACTGTATATCATAATGCATTATTGGCTTGGTATGATTTTATTAGGAAAATATCCTCTTGCTACTAGGACTAAGAGTACATACTGCTGCTAATTTTTTGTAGGTTAAATTCCAACGCAGTTTCAAAGGATTTAAAAAGTGCTAACTTTTTTTTGGCTCTTTTAGACGATCGTTATCAGTTCAGTTGCGAGTTCAGTATTGAGTTGAGTTTTCATTCCACTCGTAAGAAGTGAGAATTATATTTTTAGCCAATAATGAAAGAACAAAACAAAAATACAGAAACTCGAAGGCTTTGAGTCACCGTCAACTGCGTTTGGAAATGATAACTGTAGTGTAACTTATTTGCACGTCAACTTAACAGACAACTGAACTAACAACTAATGGGAATTTCATCAGTTTCAGTTTCAGTAAAACGCTTCTATTTTCGCATTTACATATCAGTTTAACTGGTAGCTCAAAAAAAAAAAAAAATATATATATAAATATTAGACATTAACGGCGCATACAGCTCCCTTAATCACTTTCTTATGCGAAGTGAAAATCACCTACAACTTTAAGCCGAATCCGAACGGCAAATTTGAGAAACTTCTCATAACAATTGATACTCTTGGATGTTTGTCAGACGTTCGCCACCTCTTGCGGTTGCAGTGGGAAAAAAAACTCAAGATGTTACTTGGCCCCGGCGGGAATCGAACCTAGGACGTTTCGATTAGTAGTCCCGTCTAACGTAGCTATTCGATAAATGTTGTCTTCAGCTAGTCCTATGGCAAAAAGGTGTTTTTTGACTCTACAGTGTCGCGTTCAGAAAAGAAGATACATACATACATATTAGGCCACTAACAGGGCATAGAACTTAGCTTCTCCAACCACTTTCATGCGAAGTGGAGGGGACCTACAGTTTTATGCCGAATCCGAACGGCAAATCTGAGAAGCTTCTCATGACAATTTGATACTCTTGGATGTTTGTCAGACGTTCGCAAGAGGTGAAACCGGGCGCAAGAGGTGCCAACAACACGCGCTATTCCCAAGTGGTCCCCCATCTAAGTACTAAAAATGCCCAACGTCGTTTACTTGCTGTGATCTAACGAGAACCGATTGATTCGACGTGGCAAGGTTTTTTTTTTTTTTTTTTTTTTTTTTTTTTGTCGGGATGTGTGAAACTTTCTGCACTGGAGCACTCAGACTCAATACTGGTCCATTGTACTGCCAGGCAGACACACCACATTTTACTGTGGGAATTTACTCGTTTTTCTAAGAAAAACGAGAAGGCGCTTCAATGATAAGGAGCTTAGGTTTACAGCACTCACCATATCCGCACCAAATACCTGCCACCTGATACGAGCAAAAGCAGGACAATCACAGACGAAATGTTCCGCAGTGTCGTCGCTTTCTCCACAGGCTTCGCAGTTGGTGGTGTCGCTTAGGCCTAGCACCTTAAGGTGTTTGGCAAAAGCGTAGTGTCCCGTAAGAACGCCAGTAGTCTGTCTGCAGTCTTTTCTGTTGAGAGACAACAAGAATGCCGCGGATTTCCCACAGACGTCGGGGAGCATTTGCTTAGTCTGTCTGCACCCTGGAGAGTCATGCCAACGGCGATTGTGTTCATAGGAAACCCAACCGTCAATGGAAGCCCTGACCGAGGACGCAGGCAGACAGATCGCTGGTTCAGGTCCTGAGAGGTCCCCCTCTGAGCCTTGTCTAGCAAGTTCATCGGAGATCTCATTTCCCGTGATCCCGTTATGACCCGGGACCCAGACAAGTTTAAGTGAATTCAGCCTTCCGACCGAATTCAGAGATATCTTGCATTCACGTACTATTTTGGAGGTAGTTAAGGGTTTGAGTAAGGCCTTAAGCGCAGCCTGACTGTCGCTACAGACGCAGATACTTCGCCCCCTCCACCTGTTCCTCGTAACATAGTCCATGGCCATTAGGATAGCATAAGTCTCTGTTTGGAAGACTGACGCATGTTTGCCTAACGGAAAGAAAAGTCTAACGCTATCGCTCTCCACGAAGACACCAGCACCAGATCCTTGATCGGTTTTGGAGCCATCCGTAAAGATTCGACTGCATTCCCTTCCAGGTTCAGAGTCCGGCCAGAGCCAGTCCTGGACGCGAGGAAAGTCGACCTCGTATTTGCGCTTTAGCCGAAGTTCCGGTGTCATCGCATCAGACGGCATATCCATAAGACAGGAGTCGAAGGACAACCGTTGCGCAAGTTCATCAAAACTCCAGTGCGAGTTATACCAAAAGCCACCTCTTGTAAGACGTGAGATAGCCTTGATTGTACAGCCCATGATGTAAACATCAAGGGGCGGAAGGTTCAATAGTGCATCTAGGCCGGAGCCAGGCGTGCTGGGGAAGGCCCCCGTGCAGCCGAGACATACCTGCCTTTGGAGTTTGGCAAAAGCAGCAGTGACGTATTTACGTGAAAGCTTATTCCACCAAACAACCGATGCGTATGCTATAAATGGTCTTATCATAGCCGTATAAATCCATAGGACTCTTTTCGGTGATAAGCCCCATGTCTTGCCGAAAATGCCTTTGCACTGCCAGAAAATAGACAGCGCCTTGGCAGTCTTCAGCTCAACATGTTTGGACCAAAGAAGTTTGCTATCCAGGATGACTCCCAGATACTTTGCTTCATTGGAGAGTTGGATTGTGACGCCTTTTAGCACTGGCTGAGTCAACCCGACCAGCTTCCTCCTTCTCGTAAAGAGAACAACCTCAGTTTTAAGAGGATTGACCGAGAGCCCATTCCTAGTGCACCATTCGTCGATCACGTCAAGGGCCGCCTGCGCCTTGGCGCATACAGTCGCTAGGCATGATCCAACAGAAAGCACGGCAACATCATCCGCGTACGCCTGAGCGTAAATATTAGAACTGTTGAGTGCGTTCAACAGAGAGTCGACCAGCATACACCACAGCAGTGGAGACATGACGCCGCCTTGCGGGCAGCCTCTGTTTACCCCCGCCATAACATAGCGGCCACAATCCGCATCCGCAACCAACGTTCTATTCATTAGCATTGCTTTAATCCACAACACCAATGGTTCGTCTACTCCGTGTTGTCTGGCGGAGCTGCACATGCTATCAAAAGTCGCATTGTCAAAAGCACCCTCAATATCGATGAAAATGCCCATCGCGTATTCTTTTCTGTCAAGCGCGCCTTCAATTCTACCAACTAGATTTTGGAGCGCAGTCTCGCAGGATTTTCCGCGTTGATAGGCATGTTGCATCGGAGATAGTGGGTGCAATCGCAAAGCACCTTTGCGCACGTGAAGCTCGACCAGCCTTTCCAAGCTTTTCAGCAAGAAAGAAGTCAGACTGATTGGTCTGAAGCTCTTGGCGAGCGAGTAGTCACTTCTGCCAATTTTTGGTATGAATGCCACTCTAACTGTACGCCAGGGTGTTGGAATGTATGCCAGTGCTAGGACACCGGTGAAGATTTTCTTCATAGTCGGTAGCAGCTGGTTTGTACATTGTTGCAGCATGGCTGGGTATATTCCGTCCGTACCAGGCGACTTGAAGCCGTCAAAAGACGCAAATGCGTATTTAATGGCCTCGTCCGTCACCACGGCCTTCGCAATATACCAGCTACGCCGAGTTGTTTGTCTTGGCTCACTCATAGTCTCGGTAATCGGGGCTGGTTGTGAACCAATTGTAATCTGGTTACCCGGAAAGTGAGACTCCAGCAGATAACTAAGAGTTTCCGCTTTCGTCTCAGTGAAGGTGCCATCAAGTTTTCTAAGTGAGTCCAGTTTGGCTGGTTTGCCCTTTTTCAGAACTTTAACCAACCTACTAGTTTCACCCAGCTTTTCAATCTTTTCACAGAAATTCTTATAAGAAGCACTTTTGGATACCCGAATTAGCCTCTTATATTCCTTCTGCTTCGATCGGTAGAGATTCCAGTCTGTCTCCAAATCAGTCTTAAGTGACCTATTTAGAAGCTTTCTAGCTTCTCTACGAATTCTTTGCAGTTCTGAGCTCCACCAGGGAACCGGTGTTCTGCCAGGGGGTTTGCTTACTGGGCACGTCAGTTCAAAACAGCTAGTAATGGCACTATTCAGGTCTTGAACAGCTTCCTCTACCTTTTGTCTCGTCCTGAGTTTGGTTGGAGTTTTGAGAGTTTTCCCTAATTCCTCCCTGAAGCGTATCCAGTTGGTTTTTCTCGGATTCCTCCTCTCCTGCAAAGTTATGGCTTCGCATTCGATTTGGAATTCGATATATCTATGGTCTGAGAGGGACACCTCCGAAGAGACCCTCCAGTTAGTAACCGCCTTAAAGTATCTATTTGATAAAGTTAGGTCGATCACTTCCTGTCTTCTTGACGTCACAAAAGTTGGTTGCGAGCCAACATTGTTGATAGTAAGATCAGATGATAGAATGAAATCCAGGAGATGGTTTCCTCGCATGTTGCATTTGCTGCTGCCCCAAACAGTGTTTTGAGCATTGGCATCACAGCATATAACTAGGCCCATCTTCCTGGTGTCGCAATAGTCAATGAGTTCAGCAATTGCCCTCGGTGGTGGAGGCACTACCGAATCATAGGGGAGATAAGCTGATGCCACGATGAAGGTCTTCCAATTTCCATTCGTTTCGTAGCTAATGGCTGCAGCAACCAAATCTTGGCCACAAAATTGTCCAAGCTTAGTCGCTGAGAAAAGGTTCGACACAGCAAGACAAGCCCTTGGTCTCTCGGACCGCTCGTCACAGAGTATCGTAGTGCCACGGACACCTCCAAGGCCACAGATGCGATTTTTCCACACCCATGGCTCCTGTATGGATATTATGTGGGCTTTTGTATTCAACACAGAAAGCTTCTTACTGATGAGTGCAGTAGCAGCCTTGGAGTGTTGAAGGTTAATCTGAGTAAATCCAATCATTGGAAATACATCAGTCATACTAGTGGAAGGGCACGCAGAAGGTGCGTGCGCAGTTCCACCGACAGGAGTGCTTGAGGTCTTCTTCCTCCGTTTGTTCCTGTTCGAGCTATTGGAAGGGGAGGCAGCGTTGGTTTCAGTCAGCTGGCTGGTTTCGGTTGGGGTAACCTCTGCCGACCTGCATCTCTTTTCCGTCGCCGCCGGGGAAGGGCAGTTCTCAGCGCTTGCGCCTTCAACTGGCGGTGCAGTTTCTTCGCGCCGCACGATAGCCGCCTTTCTCCTTTTCCTCTTTCGCTGGCTCTTAGATGGACGCTGACCAGTGGACGCCGCCTCTGTGGCCCGTTTCACCTGTTCGGTTTCGCAGGCCTCGTCGGCAGCATCACACCTATCGGCTGTCTGTCTATTGGTCTGAAGATTAAGCGTATCAGGTTGAACCTCTCCGCCACTTTCTTCATGTTTCCAGCCCAGTCTACCGAACGTGTCGGAGATAGAGCTGCAGGAATCTTCGGAAGCAAACCTTTTCGCAACTCGAAGGTCAACGCCTGTACAGGCGGGGGGTATATGTATGTCGGTTGGGGCCTCCAGAATCCGTGCCCCGACCGTGGTCGAAAAGACCACGGGTGGATTTTCGCCCATGCGAGTACCACCTGGAGTATTTGAATCATTAAGTTGTTCCTGCATACTTGTTTTTTGGTTTGGTTCGCGATAGAGCTTTGACGGTGTATAAAACGCCGCTATGACTCTAAAACCTCGGATCACGAACGTATCGTACCGAGGTCCCCCTATCCACCACCTGGGGACGCGCCTGGTGGGTAACCAACCCGACAGGACGTGGCAAGGTAGTTGGCAAGAATAGAAGATAGTGGTTCAATTTATTTCGATAATTCGCACCTGATATATTGAAATAACTGATCTGGAAGAACTAACTAGTTCAGTAATGCCCAGTTTCATAGTACTCGTTTAAACTTGAGCTAACGCTAACCCAACATCGCGGTTTGAATTGTTTAAAATATTTGTTCAGTTTCGCAATGGAAACTAAACGTATTTTATTAAACTGACTTAGACAACACTCTGTTTTTGATTGTCAAATTCAAAATTTATTTTGTTTTGTAATACTAAATTATTGATTTTTTTTCGAATATTAGAAGGAATTTGTTTCAAAAGTGATATCGCAAATTATTTAGACATTTTAGGCCCCAAACCACTAAAAAAAGCCTCGTTTAACTGGAACTATTTATTGAACTCAAGTGTGAAACTGAAAAGCAAATAAACTTAAGGTTAAACCATAAATTAAGTTTAAACTGCGAATGTGAAACTGGTCATAAGTCAATCTGAACTGAACTAAGCGCTGTCTGAACTTAACTGAAATGCAAAACCTTATTTAAAAGCAGTAAGTTACCCAGTTTTTGTGCCTGAAATAGATGTTCAGCAAGAATGCACGCAGTTATGCATGCAGTGACGCACATGAAACACATATGCAGTATGAAATTGCCATCATTCAGAATGCTTTTTGCCTGATTTAAATATCACTGAACGACCACAAGGACGAAAATGTTAGGTAGCCTCATGGAATTTTACAGCACGAAGCGTCAAACCGGAAAATGTATACCAAATTGTGCTGTTCTACAAATATTGGTACAGTAAAATTAGAAATAGAAACAACGTGCAGCAAGAATTGACATGCAGTAAGCAATGGGTCATTTAAACAAAATCATCTTACTGAGCGGTTGTTGCTGCACCTCTGTTTCAGCCATCACACGTCAAAAATATATATAAGAGAGACAAAGAAAAACAAACACGAACTATCAACACGCACCAAGAAACTTACCGGCATTTCACAGATTTTATAAATAAGCCCAAAAAAATGAGATAATTTTTAGTAGGTAAGTATTTATTACGCGAACATTCTTGGTGTTCATAGAATTCTTAGGGTGCAGTAACACACATATTGTTTCGACTAAGATACGCATACGTTTTGTGTGCTGCTTGCTTTTATTTCAATAGACAACTGCACGTACGCTGCAGAGCAATAACAGTTATTTATTGAAACTTTCCTAAAAATAATGGTCGAACCGGTAAAATTTGGGCAATTGGTTGAAAATCATCAGTGCATATTATGTATTTACTGTACAGTGGAACTTGCCTTGTTATAGGTAGGAACTTTGAGTTACAGAAAACACGAAACCAAATGAGAAAAAAAATTACGGACAACTATTACCTATTCATTTTATCATAGCTTTAGCAATATCATCATAGTGACAGGGTGCTCCCAAACATATTTTTAAAATATAAACAAATTTGGCGCATATGTCAAAAAAATTCTGCGACAACGAATAGTCAACTGTAAATTTTTATGACGAAGGGCCTTGGCCTGGTGCTCCAAAATGTAACTTATTTCTAGCCACTTTCGGTGATTCTAAAACGCGCGATTGAACCGATTGGCGAAATTGCTTGACTCTGTTATTGATCGCCCCAGTGTCTTCTACAGTTATTTTATATATATTTTTAACATAAGTGCTCCAACGAAAACGCCACAATTAGAATGATTTTTAAATATGACAGGAAGTAACCCTCAAACATGTCGGATGTACAGCGAAATAAAAGAAAATATTTTCTTAGCTGTACATTAGAAATATAGAATGCCTTACCGTACGCTATACTTCCCCTTGGTTTTGTAGTCTAACGAGTGTTTCTTGTGTTAAGACAGATTGATTTTCCAATAACTCTTCACTTTTCCAATAAACTGTTAAACCAGAACGCATTTTCGACAGTTCTTTATCATTTACGTTCAGTTTGTGAATAGACTTTCATGTGTAGATTAACACCAGAAAAACGCTTCCGTAACATTAAAACTTATTTTGAAAATTGGTTGTCAGTTTGATCGACAAAATCGTGTTAAGTGTCGAAGTTCACTTTTGGCTCACTGAGTTCGTGAACAAGCAAAATTGCGGTTCATAGCGTGAGCCAAATCCACAAGAGACTCATGCCACTCAATTACACCCACAAAATTTGACTTTTTTCTTTTAAATTCATTTTTTATTAATTGTTAGCTTATATCAAGTGCATCGGCATCTCTCCCTATCTTCTAACCCTAATTTCCTTAATGCCCGCGCTGTGTAGCTATTACACTATAAGGATATTCAAAAATCCCTTTAGTGCGAGTACATTAAAAAAAGTGGTAAAAATCCCAATTGCTTTCCGAGTGCCTGAGGGCAATCGTCAACGTGCGCACTCACCGCCGGAAGCTGACTGAAGGCTTGCAACGTCAGTCACCTCATGGAAGCGCTACTACAAGTTGTCGGGCCCGGCCTCTGCCGGAAACGCCCTGCTAACTTAACCTAATTCAAAAAGTAAGATGATGTTACTTAGAATAACGCACCGTTCCGGGGGTTGGCGTGTAGAACCCTTCTCCTCAACTAGCCACCCAAATTTTAAGAATTATCATCGTCATCGGTCCTAATTTTTGCAAAATGAGACCGGAGCTCACGTTACAGTCAATGGCTAACGTCACCGAAGAATGGTTAGTAATAATTTCTTCGAAAATATGGACGACATTGATTTGGATGATATGTGGTTTCAGTATGTATCTACGTACCATACCGCATATGAAACCATTTGCTTCTTGAAGACTCGATTCACCAACTGCAGTGTTTCGCGAATTGGACCACTGAATTGTCAAAGGTCATGCGATTTGGCACCTCTCGATCGTGGGTTTAAGTGAAGTCTTCTCATGAACCATTCCTCATAATGAATAAAGACTTTTAGTTCAAACTCCATTTATGTCATTATTATTTTTCTAAAAAAAAAAGTAGTTCTTTGATTGTTTTTATTATTGCAATGGAAAAAAAACTATAGTAGTTTCCAAACCTAATATCAAAATATGGGGCGATCTTTTCCAAAAAGGCTTTGCACGTTCAGATCAGCTAACCCCGATTTAAGCTGTGGCCAAAGTATGAACAAAGATATCTAGATTGCTACAAAACCTAGAAGATGCTGTGAGAAAAGAAGATACTGTTGAATATTTTCAGACAATCAATTGTTCTATGATTTCTGAAAAAAAAAAAAAAAAAAATTATTCTAGAAATGAGCGGCAAATTTATCAAATGATTACCAAATTAGTGAACGAGCTATCCTATTGCCAGTAAAAAATGTTTGCGATCTTGCGTCAGCCATACGTTCCGAAAGCGTCACAATCGCTAAGCAAATCAAGCGTGGAACCAAATAACCGAGGTATCCAAAATAACGTGGTAGCGCAAATATTAGCTAGTCCGACCGTCGGCGCGCATCTCAAAGTAGAAGAGGTATCTCATTTATGTAAATGAATCACGTTTTAGGTCACCACATTAACGTATTCCCATTAGTTAGGAGATAAAGGACAAACGGTCGTTTTCTCTCTCAGAAATTCAATTCCAGTAGCTAATTCCTTTCCCCAATTCGAAAATTCAAATCAAAGTATCTGTGAGTATATACTAAACATAATGGCACAGTATTACTACAATACAAACTTGCAAATAGCAAAGCTGTAGGCAAACTTCAACTTAACACTCCTTTAAAAAAAAAATCATTTGCATTCGAGAAAAATTAAATTTTAAAGGCGAATGAGCCAAACTGCAAGCGTTGGGTTCTTATCAAGACTGCCGTGATGCAGTAGCCTGCGCGAATAATCTTAACTCTAGACAGATACACGATTTCTCATAAATTCAAATTCCTATGAATATTCCATTTTGCCAAGCAGAACACCCCTGTGCTGCTGGCGGGATACAGAAAAGATGGAAGTTTCCGTTTTGAGCCATAACTCCAGATAAATCTTTGTTTTCGTCTTGTGTTTTCTTCATTTGGGTGTTTTTCTATTCTCTTTTCTATTTGCATTGAGGCAAACGAACTACCACACCTCAAGCAAGTGGGATTAAGACTCTGCCATGTTACACTCGCCCTCTGAAATAGAATAAAAGACATTAGAAGAGTTAGAGTAACCGCTGGAGTTGAACTATAAAGCATTGTGCTCCACTCCAACTGTTTAAAGACAACAACTACACACACCAATGAGGAAATGGAAGCCAGTGAAATCTGCATTGTAAAAGTCAGCTATAGGAGGGCAGGAGAATAGCAGAGAGACACTATGAGGAAGCATTTTCAACTGAAGCTCATTTGAATTTAAAAAGAGAAATCATCAGGCGACTAGATGAAGATACTCGTCTATGGTATACCTGTGTATAGATGCTGTAGGATGGCTATGGCTGCAGAAATGCAACAGGAAAATGTGGGAGTAGAAAGCAGACCATGTTGTATTCGCAGATTTCCGGTGAATGGTCAAGATTGTTGGCCAGCAGAGAATGGAAGGCGTAAAGACTTATCACAATAGCAGGGTGACTAGCAGCTGGCATTAAGTCAAACTGATAGGACATACTTACATATATTGGATGAGTTGATGCTCATCCTATTGGTCGTTTCTGATTTGATTGGAGACAGTTAGTTTTGAGATCAAATTAAATCCTACTGTTACTGACTTTAGGAATATTTGTTTATTTTTTTAATGCAGGGGCTTGTCCAGGAAATATTTTTGCGTTTACTACTGCATAAAATAACTCGGTTCAGATACAAAAAGTACGAAGTCAGAGGGCTAAAAAAAGAAACAAGAAAAAATATCTCAAACATTTGCCTTCCTATCTAAGTACCATTTTTAACGTACCATACCGATACCACATACGCCTTTAAACTTGCTAGTGCTCCGATGGTTTCCTCCCGAAGAAATTTAGATTTTTGTTAGATTTGGCATTTAAATCGTTCATCGAAAATAAATGCATTCGCAATCAAAGTTATGCAACTTCGTAATGTCAATGAAAAATACAATTTACAAGAATTTACGAGAAAAAGCAACATTAACCCAAAGCATCTCGGGGCGCTAGCTACGCGCTTTAGCTGTTGGTTCACGTTTTCTGAGAGACGCAATTTGAATTAAAACAATTGCTACATATTTTGAAATTACTTTGACACAGGTTTTAATTTTTCCGCATACAAGTACGAACGACTTTTATTTCAATAATTTAAATTCGATAGCATTGAATTTTTATGTTGTCATCAGTTATTGTTAAAAATATAAAAAATAATAAAAGTTAATTAACTACGTAACAGACTCCAGACCCGGAAAAGGGCCTGCCTTTCATTTTTCACTGTCTCGGGCACGCTGCCAGGCTAACCGTTGTGTGTGTGGACAAGGGGTTGGTGAAGGCAAGAAAGACCGAACCTCCATTTTATAGCCTAAGTCATCGCGGATGCCAGAGTGCTTGGTCTGGACATCTGGAAGCAGCGTGACCGCGATCGCATAGGACGGACGGCTGTATTGTCTTAGGCGAAGATTCTTCACGGGTCGGGAGCCCGTTAAGTTACTAATTTAGTAATGGAGAATAATGCGAAGACACAACGCATAAAAAATCCACTACCGAAATGGTAAGATTTTTACGGATGCGGTTCGAAAATGCGGATTTGTTGGTCACCATAATACACCTCGCACCGTAAAGTGCAATAGACCGATTAATCGTGAAATTTCAGGCGCTTGGTTTTTATTTCTTTGAAAAAAAGGTGTATGCCAATAACCCAAAAACAATTCCTGAACTGAAAGACGAGTTTCGAAGCTCCATTGATGAAATTCAGCCGGCACTAAGCCAAAATATCATCGCAATTTTTTAAAAAGGACCAACATGTGCCGTCAGTCACGAGACGGACATTGTTCGGATATTGTGTTCCATACATAACCTCCATATCTTCGGTTCTACACTTTTTATTAAAGTTTAAATAATAAATTTCAAATTTATTTATTTTTTCTGTTAGGCCTTTTGGAGATACAATCTCTAACATAAATGATGATTTTAAAAATGTATCCGCGAGTTACATCCGCAACGAAGGTGTTCGATAAGAAAAATGTTAACGCCAACATTTCCAACGGAAATGTTGACACAAGTGTTGATGCACCCATCAACCTTGTAATGCGAATATTAAAACAAAAATATGGAATTGCATAAATACAAGGTTGATGCGGTCATCAACCTTGCAATAAAAACCGTATCCCACAAAGCAAACGGAAATGCAGAATTGCATAATTCATAATGAACAGTTTCAGGGCGACCATGGTAGCAGACCCACATTCTTAGTTTGAGTTTACTTTTGACATTCTGAAGAAGCGGTGAAAAGTCTCCGAAATAATCATTTCTGAACACAAAAAAAGATTTTTGTTTTTTTTCTTAAGTGGCGCAGTCGGTAGATTCCGTTCAATAGAAAAGGGATCCAGTGATATGAAAATCGCTAACTAAATTCTTCTTTGCATTTATCATATAGAAATATAGTGTGAAAGTGAAATTATATACTTATTAAAACAGTATATAGAATAAATGAACAGAAATAGACAAGACACCTTCGATAATAACCTCGACTTAAGTGACGTGATAATAGAATCAAAGATGGAAAACCTGCAAGAAGAAATTCTTCAATTACAACAGGTAATTCGGCGACAGGAACAGCAATTGGCTCAAGTCCAATTGGAAGCGCAACAGCGAATTCAAGCACAACAACAAAACGCCGATCCTCCTTTTTCACTAAGCCCAGAAAGTGTATTAAGTCAATTTCGACAATTAAAACCATTTAATGGTTCAGACGACTACAGTCTGTTGTCTTTTATCAAATCAGTGGAGGTTACATCGATACTTTGTGGGACAAATAACCAACTGTATTCCTATGCGATGCAAATCATATTCAACGAGATAAGACAAATCAGCGGCAACTTGGATTGGAATGCAGTTAAATCAAAGCTACGACAACATTTTCAACCAAACAAAAATTACGCTGAACTTTTCAACTTTTATATATGCAGATATGTTAAGGTTAGTAATTTAAGAAACTTTTTGAAGAATTTAGAAAAGTAAGTTATCAAATAAATGAGATTTTCGAATTCGATGTGAACAAACCAGAAATTTATAAGCCCGAAAATGTCGATAGGGACTTGAAAGAGATATTAATAGAAAAAATTAATGGCAATATTAGAGCCCATATAGATGAAAATTCAAATATTTTAGAAATTTATAATAAATATGCTAGACTTAGATTATTAGATGACCCTAGAGCTATAGATTTTAATCATAGAAAAAATAAGTTAAATAAAATCCAAAACAGAAATTTACAAAAAATTAACCCATCAAACTTAAATACAAATTACCATAACCATTCCGATACAAGGAAGGACATTGCAATAAATATTCCAGGACCCAGTTCAATAGACAATCAACAACAATTTTACAGTAATAACTATAATCATCAAAGACAATTTCAACAACAACACAATTTTAATAATTACAACACCAACAGCCCTAACCAAGCCAGATCCCAAGCAAATTATAACAATTACTCGAGACGAACAAGGCAGGTAAATCCTTCCAATAGGGAAGAGATGATGGATATAGGAAATGTTCAAGAAACCGAGGGAAATTTTCACAACATGCCTCGGAATATACCCTCCCCATGATTTGTGTAAACATTAAAAAAAAGAAAATAAAGTGTTTAATAGATACGGGTTCGACTACAAGCAATATTCGGCCCAATTTACTTTCTTTCCTACACTTAACGGAATTAATACGGTAACGAATAAATTAGCTACCCCTTATCCAAAAGAATTTAATACATTAGGCACAGTTTCTTGGAAAGAAATAGATTTAAAAAATAGAAATTATGACGCTATCCTAGGTCATGACATCCTTGCGGCGCTAAGAGCCAGAATTGATTTAGAGAATCAGCTCATTGAAGTAAATGGTCAGGTTATATTGTTTATAGCCAGCGAATACCCTTTCAACATACTTAATATTCGCACTCTTGAACAAATTAAAGGTGACATGTTTGGTAATATAGAATTAGGCCATTTAAATCTAGAAGAGAGGAAAGGAATAACACAACTTTTAAAAGATTATAAAGATTTATTTTATAAAGAGGGAGATCACCTATCTTTTACACATGAAATAAATCTGTTAAAGAACTTAAACTAAGTAAGAATTGTATTTATAAAAAGAAATGTAATTTAATAACTAATAATAAAGAAGGAATAGTATCAATAGATGACAATATGATAATTTTAACAAATTTTAAGAACAAGAAACTCAATAGTACTTGTGATGAAAGAATTTTTTCATTAAGTGCAAACTATTTTATAACGTTTAACAATTTTGTATTTTTTGTATTTTATTTGTATTTTATTTTTATTATTCATATCATATATGTAACATAAACTTAGAACTATAAAACAATGATTATTGAATATTCGTGTTCATTCTTTAACTTGAAGTTAGTGGTGAATGACACATCAAGATTAATATTTCATTTGTTATTTGATGTGGGGTGACAATTAAATATTAATTTAATTCAGATTTAAAATTTAGATGAAGCAAAAGGGGGAGAAAAAAAAATCAAAAATTTAATTGATATTAATAAATCATACGTAACAATTCATAAATAATATAATTTACAATTTCATTTCATATTACTAAAATTTTGTGCTGTTGATGAGATAAATGATTTAAACAAAGGATTCAATAAATTCATAGCTTAACGTGAATAGCCAGTCTGTAACCTTTTTGGTGGAATGTGAAAAACGTCGCGTATCTCTTACAAATAAAGGCAATTTATTAAAAAAATTTGGAGCCGAATATGTGTAAAAATGTGTAAAATGTGTTTTATGTGCGAAGGGTACATTTACTAAGTTCATATTGTTCACACGTAGATTGTACATTTGAATATTCCTACTAGGAATATTTCCGCTCTGCTTAAAGAATTCTTTTAAAACTTTAAAAACATATAAATGCCTGATTGGCAGAATATTCAATTCTTTGAATAAAGGCCAACTTCGAGATAGACGATTTTGATTCAAAATAATTCGTACTAAATGTTTTTGTGCCGTTAATAAGGGTCTCATAGTATTGGTATAAGAACCCCCCCAGCTTGTTATGCCGTATTGCAATTTCGAGTGTGCAAGACCATAGTAAATACTTGTTAAAACTTTCTGAGAACAAAAAGGCTTTAATAAATACACTTTACGTGTGACCAATAACAAATAATTTTTAATCGTTTGAATATGATTTTTCCAATTTAAGTTGAAATCAATTACCACACCTAAATATTTAAAATGTTGAACCGATTCGATTTTGATGCAATGCTCAGTGCAATGCGCACCACCTACAAAATTACCTTTTCCACACTTATGTAAAGGTAAGGAGAACTGTTTACAATCGTGAGCGTGAAACCATAAATTAAAATCGTTCAGGCTATTGTCAGATACCTTAAAACACATCAGTTTAGTTTTCTCACTGATAATCAATTTATGATAAGTAAACCACAATCGTAAGATTTCAAGATCTTCATTTATCTTTACTATACTTTCGAAAATAGTTTCAGATTCGTACGTAAAAACTATGTCATCCGCAAAAGCAGTTGAAGTACCATTTAACTTGAGTTTGAAAATAGAATTTATGTATATCAAGAAAAACAGAGGGCCAAGAACAGATCCCTGAGGAACACCGTTCTTTAAATGTCTTGGTTCACTTGAGATCCCTTCAATAATGACACTTTGTGTTCTATACCTTAAATAAGAATTTAGCCAATTAAAAATGTTGCCACGAAAACCAACTTTATAGAGTTTAGCTAGCAAAATATCGTGGTTGACCAGATCAAACGCTTTTGTCATATCAATAAATAGTCCAATAGTTGATTTGTTGTTATTTAAACTTCCATAAAGCTGACTACACACCCGTAAGATGGCGTCCTCAGTTGACAAACCTGTTCTAAAACCAAATTGTTTGTTACAAAAGAAGTTAAACTTATTCAAAAATGAGACAATTCGAACCTTGATTAACTTCTCAAAAATTTTGGAAAAGGTCGAAAGTAGTGATATTTGCCTGTAATTCGAAACATTTTTTCTATTCCCTTTTTTGAAAAGGGGTAGAACTTCAGCACATTTTAGGTGGTCAGGAAAGCAACCCATATTTACACTTTTATTAAAGAGGAAGGACAATAAATGTAGACAACAATCTATTCTATAATAATGTTTATGAATCCAAACAAACATTTGTTATTCCAAAAAATGAGTATTCAATTACTACTGAAAACAAGCTAACTTTTGAAGAAATTGTAATAAGACAAGAAGAAAATATTAAAGAAATAAAAGAATTAAAGTATCACAAATTAGCCAATTATGGCATTGGCAGCTTTATTATCCTCATTGTAATATCAGTTATCATAATTGTATTAATTAAATGTAAAAAACAGAGAAATACTAAAGTAAAAGTAATTAATAAGATTCAGGAGAATCCTAAACTTAGGGAAGGAGAAGTTACATCCGCAACGAAGGTGTTCGATAAGAAAAATGTTAACGCCAACATTTCCAACGGAAATGTTGACACAAGTGTTGATGCACCCATCAACCTTGAAATGCGAATATTAAAACAAAAATATGGAATTGCATAAATACAAGGTTGATGCGGCCATCAACCTTGCAATAAAAACCGTATCCCACAAAGCAAACAGAAATGCACAATTGCATAATTCATAACGAACAGTTTCGGGGCGACCATGGTAGCAGACCCACATTCTAAGTTTGAGTTTACTTTTGACATTCTGAAGAAGCGGTGAAAAGTCTCCGAAATAAACATTTCTGAACACAAAAAAAGATTTTTTTTTTCTTAAATCGCGTGGGCAGTACAAAATGATTCAATTTTAAATCTGGCTAAATTACAAAGCATAATTATTTATGAAAACATTTTGGATGAATCCTGGGGCTTAACTCTGTAATACGATTCTAAAGTTAAATCGTTCGAATTCGGAAAATATGTACTGTGTAATTCGAAAATCGGAAAATCCGAATTTCATTTATCTAGATACATTTGCTCGAAAATCGGAAATATCCTACTCGACAACTCTATTTTCGTTGCTAAATACATTCGAATTTCGGAAATTTCATTCGATATCTATTTACCATACGGAAAAGTTTTGCTGAAAGCTAAATTGTAAGTATTTATTTAGAAAAACAAATATAATATTTTTTGATAAAATGTTATAAATTAATTGAAGAAAACATAATAAATATTAATGTGATGATATGAAGATTGGAAACATGTGAGTCGTGGGATGCTTCACCGTATCATCCATTAACAGCTCGGACAATCATCCGGTGATCACATATCTGCAAGAAACAAAGGCTGAATTCCAAAACGTCAAAAAATGCGCATTATGAATGCACACTGCTTTTCGAATGCCAGGTTATTAATGCTTTTGCGCTGCTTTGCATTTGTGATGCTTTGCAATTTTTGACGTTTTGGAACGACTTTGATGCGAACTATCGTAAAATGTTTCAAATGCCAATAATGTCTAAACAATGAGTAACAAGTAACAACCATACTTTTTAACGGCTTATTAAACAATATTGGTTCGTACAATGCCAACACGTTTAAGCATATTCTTTATTTAAGAAGTAAGCAGTTTAGTCACAGAATGTCTGCTTTCTTCAATTAAACAATAATTTAATGGACTCATTTGTACATCAAATTATTACAAAATAACTATATTATTTTCGACTCCGGCGATGAATCCATTTTATTTGGCGGTTCAAACTGAAATACCAAATGTCATTTGCATCATAATCATTCATGTTGATGCGTTCACAATGCGTTTTAGAAAAGTCTGCATTGCATCATAGTAATTCGTTTGCGTTTTGGAACGCTTGATTAAGCAGTAATGCAGAAGTACTGCGTTTTGGAACTCAGCCAAAGCTCCATAAATTAATTAAAAGAAATGAAGAACTAGATTTTTAAGTGAACTTACCACCATTGCATTTATTCTTTGCTTCAGTTTCCGATTGAAAAATAAATGTTCATTGTTCCCCGGCCTAATCATTTGAATGTGTTTCCCATCCACGACTGCAACAATTCCCGGTATGCCAGATTTCAAATGGAAATATTTGTTTGCTTCTATCTTTTCCTCATTATTAAAATTTATATATTTTGGACACAGCTGTTTTTCTATAGCCTTACAGACTTCAGAAATAACAGTTAAAACCATCTGCTGCGCCAGCCCAGTTATTCGATCTCGGCCTATTTGCTGCTGGTATCCACCTTGTGCAAGAAATTTAAGCGTTGCACCTAGTTTTATCATTGGATGTAGGTATTGAAGACGATCTTTTCCTTTCCCTCAGATCATCACTTATGCTGTTCAAATTATACACAAATGCATCTTTTGAAAAACGAATAAAATACCTATAAATAAATTATTTCGTCACTAAATTTTGTTTTGTATCACATTACCTTTTACTTGATAAACGCATTATGTTGGAATTATTATCTTTCTTTGAATTCTTTCTTCAGCACAAATTTCTTCATCAAGCCACAATGCAAATGAATCCATATCCATAGTAAAATTCAATTATCAACGAATAAATTTAATTAATCAAAAACGAATTACTCGTATTTGACTTTTTGTTGAATTTAAAATCGCATTTTTGACAAAAAACAGCGCGAGTCTCGGAACATTTATTCGAAAGTTGCAAAAGGTTTCTTTTCAACATTTTCTTTCGATTCGAAAGGTATACTTACAGAGTAACATTTGAAATTTGAATCGGAAACAACTTTCGAACTGGTTTTATTTTCGAATCGAATTACAGAGTTAGGCCCCTGCTTTCCTGAACTAGTTCTAAATGGGCACATGACCAACCATTCGCTTGTGCAAAGGTAGCTACAATTCCAAGCCGAATCCGAACAGGAAATTGTAGCTTTTAATTCTTGCATTCGTTTTATCCATTCTTTAAGAATGTTTGACCATGTGTCTCATTTGTCCTATTGTGATTATATCCTTTTCTAAGAGTATATTAATTTTGACTCATAGTTTGTAACATACCTTTATATTGCCCGTAGACCCTAAAAGTTATAACATTCGTGATCAGCATCGATAGTATTGTCGATCTAGCGACATATGTCCGTCCGCCCATCTGCAAAAAATAGGCCTTCAAAATGGATCTAGAAAACATTATTTTTTCGATGGAATGCCTTAAATGTTGTATAACAAAAAAGTGTGATCCTTCTTAACAATTCACCCGTACATACATTTTTGTAACGCCCACTTTATGAGGGATGGTTGGTTGGAACCGGCCCTCGATGAGAATGCACTTAGAACAGAGGTAGGTCCATTGTGCTGCCGATGTGTAAGGTGGGTGGGTCACCCTCTTACTCAGGGAACCATTTGCTCCTCTGAATGAAGGAGCTAATCTTTGCTGTACAGGCGTTGTTGAGATCGTTTAGATCATTGGAAAGGTGCAGGACACTTGCAAAGGTGATAGTCTCCTCTTCGTCCTCGTCCCTACAGCTTCTGCAGAAGTCATTGTAGGGAATGCACAGCCTTTGAGCACGTCTTCCTATAACACAGTGCCCGGTGAGTGCGTTTACTAATTTGGAGAGGGTTCCTCTCTTATGCCTCAGAAGTCCGATGGACCTGGATTTTTTTAATGTCGGTCAGAGTAGCCTTGCGGTGTTGCACTGGTCGAGTTGATGCCAACGACGCACGGTTGGCTTCGCTCACCGCATTGGTGTCTATGAGGTGTTTAACATAAGACGTTGGCGCATCGATGTCGATGGCGCTTATGCTGTTTAAACCAAAAGAGCCTCGTCGAGCTAGTTCGTCAACTTCACAATTCCCTGGTATATCACAATCACCTAGCACCCAGCAAAGGGAGAGGCTATACTGACCGGCTATCTCGTTAAGAGATGCGCAGCAGTCTTTCACTGCCTTGGATCCTGTAGTGCTGGATGCAAGGGATATGATGGCCGCCTGAATGTCGATGTATATTACAATATCTGATTTCGATATCGTTTCAACCGGCAGCCAGTCAGCGGACTGGAAGGTTAAAGGAGAGGTGAATATCCAGGTCTTCAGAGAAGACTCCGACACCGACTCCGTCCTCCGTTTAGGACCCATCCGTAAAAATTGCGATTCGTGGTGTAGGACGTGACGTTGTCAGTACTAGGGTATCGAACAATTCGCCCCAGTGGACTATAGAATTTTCCCATGTTTTTGGCATTTCATTGATGTAATTTTTATACCCTATTCTAGGGGTATATTAATTTTGACGCATAGTTTGTAACATACCTTAATATTGCCCGTAGACCCCTAAAAGTTACTATATTTATGATCAGCATCGATAGTAATGTCGATCTAGCCATGTCCGTCCGTCCGTCCGTCCGTCCGTCCGTCCGTCGGCAAAAATTAGGCCTTTAAACTGGACCTAGAGAGCTGAAATTTTAACCATATACTCTCTAGGGTCCCGAAATAATCAAGTTTAAGAATTTTTGAAATCCGCCCACAGACACGCCCACAAACTCAAAAAAACAAAATTTTGGAAAAAATCGAATTTTGAGCTAGAGAGCTGAAATTTTTTATATATGATCTATGGCCCATAAAACTGATTGGGACATAAAATTTTCAAAATCCGCCCACTGACACGCCCACAATTAAATAAAACAAATTTTGGGAAAAATTGAAGCTGAAATTTTTTGTATATGATCTTTGGCCCATAAAACTGCTTGGGACATAAAATTTTCAAAATCCGCCCACTGACACGCCCACAATTAAATAAAATATTTTTTTTGAAAAACCAAAATTTGAGCTAGGGAGCTGAAATTTTTAATATATACTCTCTAGGGGCCCTTTATGCTTATGTGTAAATATTTTCAAAATCCGCCTACTGACACGCCCACAATTATTTTATTTTTATTTTTGAAAGTCCAAAGTTTGAGCTAGGGAGCTGAAATTTATAGTATATACTCTCTAGGTGCCCTTTATGCTCATACTTACATTTTTTTTAAATCCGCCTACTGACACGCCCACAATTAAATAAAACAATTTTATTGAAAAACCAAAGTTTGAGCTAGGGAGCGTTTTTATTTACAAAAGCTTAGTTTTTTCGATAAAATCCTTTAAATTTTTGTCACGCCCACTTATGAGATATAGGAATAAGAATAGGGTATCCAACAGTTCGCCCAAGCGGACTGTAGCCCGCCCCTATGTTTTTGTTTTGTTTTGTGTTGGGAATTTGCTGGAAGTAAAAAATCATCCAGAGCTAGTACGCGATGGATGCTTCTGCAATAGTAATGGACTTTAACTCATCTAAAAAAAAACTCCCGGGGGACTGACATTCGCCTCCCGAATGAGATTGCACCCAGTCGATGACTAATCGGCAGTTTGTTTTTGGGCTACATATGTGTTGAATTTAAGAAATAAATCGGCCATTTGTCGGATTTCTAAACTTTTTTTGTTTGAAAACAATACCTGATTTCTTAGCCCTAGCTAACTCTTATAGATCAATAGGTTTTACCCGTCTCAATCTCCTGATTGCATTGTCATTATTTAAAACTTCTGTTATTTCTGTGTTTACGTGGTTGAGAAGCCTACTTCTATGCCTTTGAGCAACTTTCTTAACTTAATTTTTAACCATTTAGATCTTTATGCAGATCGGCATTGCGTATGTACCAAGGTGCATTAACTATGTTCCTTAGTACTTTATTTTGGAAAACCTGAATTGTTTGTAAATTTGTTTGGCATTTGCATGCCCACAACTGGAACCCGTAGGTCCATACTGGTTTCAGAACTTGCGTGTATGGCAATAACTTATTGTAGTTAGACAGGGATGAGTATCTCCCAATAAGCCAATACATTTTACTGTATCGCATGTTCAACTCATCTTTTTTTTTCTTTACGTGCGCTTTCCAGCGCAGTTTAGCGTCTAGAGTCATGCCTAGATATTTGGCTGTGTTAGAATATTCCACTACATTGTTGTTAATGTAGACTGGAATGTGTGGTACGTTTTTATACATAAAATTAATATGGACTGACTTAAGGTCATTTAATCTTATCTGCCATTTCTTAGTCCATTCTGAAATATTGTTTATTGTTTGAAGTTTTTTTGTTGCTATTTCCACAGTTGCTCCCACAGCAAGGACAGCTGTGTCATCTGCAAAAGTAGCTATGGTGGTTTCTTCACTTTCAGGCAGATCGCTAGTGAAAAGTAGGTATAGAACTGGACCAAGCACACTGCCTTACGGTAAACCAGCTCTCTCTTAATGTTGAGTACTCTGCATCTTGTTTAATTCTGAAGAATCTATCTGATATATAAGACTCCAGAATGGTCGCATACTGCTTCGGCAGTTGCTTTTGTAATTTGTGTATCAGTCCTTTGTGCCAGACTTTATCGAAAGCTTGTGCTATATCAAGAAATACTGTAGAGCACATATTTTTCTCTTCAAATGCTTTTTCGATTCTATCTGTGATTCTATGCACCTGATCAATGGTAGAGTGCTTATTTCTAAGTCCAAATTGGTGAATTGGGACTAGCGATTTTTCCTCTATTATTTTTTGTGGACGTTTTACCAGCACTTTTTCGAATAACTTGGACAACATTGGTAGAATAGATATTGGGCGATATGAGGTAACTTCGTAAGGTGGTTTGCCTGGTTTAGGTATCATTATTACCTCCGTGACTTTCCACATGCTTGGCACATATCTCAATTTAAATTTGCATTTATAATTTGCGCTAGTTTTTTTTAAACATTTTCGTGGAAATTGCTTCAAAATTTCTCCTGTAATCAAATCAAACCCTGGGGCCTTTTTTTATATTTATGCTTTCTTTAATTTCTTTGGCAAGTTCTTTAGCTGTTACCGGCCGAATAGGTCTATCTTCTTCGCACCTTATTTCGAGTCCTTGATAACCTTTATCTTCATAACGTTTGAACACGTCTTCAAGTTACTCAACGAAAGTGTTTGCTTTCTCTTGGGTGCTTTTCGCCCAGTGACCTTCTCTGGTTTTTACTGGCGGAATGTGAGCCAATGTGAGCGAGTAGTGGGTACTAGCATCATTTGTAAGACTTGTGAGGTAAGTTTTCAAAGAATCGTTAATCTTACAGATTTTCTGAGCTTATAATTTAAGTTGTTCAGTGTGATCTTGTGTGATAGAATAGAGGAATAATCTGATTGAAGATCAGGTCCTTCCTCTATGCTTATTTTATTTGAAGATATATTTTCGGATAGAAAAAAGTCGACAAGATCTGGGGGGTTTTATTCCTATCTGTTGGCCAATAGGTGGGTTTTCCCGTTGAGTAATATTTTTCGCCATCTTCTTTAATTGCTTCATATAGTTCTCTGCCTCAAGTATTAGTTAATCTAGATCCCCAATACTTATCCCCGCCCCCTCCCGCGATTAATCTATTTTGAAATATGCGGAAAAGACTTTTTAATTCATTTTTCTTTAGTCTGTAGCTAGGAGAGCAGTATACTGCTGCAACAGATATTTGTCCACTGCTCGTTTCTACACTTATGGAAATTCCTTGTATGGCACATGATGGGAATTTTGCTTCTATATGGCGTTTTATTGTATTCCTTATTAACACTGCGGCCCCACCTTTTGCACAGTTATAAGGATGTGGAGAGTGATATAATTCATATCCTTGCAGTTTAAAGTCAGTAATCAATTTAAAGTGCGTCTCTGAAATGAGACATATATCTATCTGGTGTATGTCAAGAGTCACTTGCATCTCGTCCTTGCGACACTCCATACCATTAGCATTCCATTCAAGAATTTTTATTTTATTCATCATGTCTGTCTTTTGGTAACAGCTCTTTTGTTGCTGTTCTGTCTCTTTAACAGGAATATTCTATCTAATATCGTTTTATTCGACAATATAAATCAATATCCCAGAAGTTTAACAATGCAGACTCGCAGATCTTTATTCGTTTTAGGTGCCAGCATCTGGAATAGAATACCTGCTCGATTTAAAACATTTGTCAATTGAGATAATTTTATCCGGTGTTTACAAGAACATTTAGGACCAAAGCCTAGCTTTGCATTTTCACTCTTTGCTTATTGATTAAAATTCTTAACTTTTGTTTTTAGTTTAACTGTTTTTTTTACATTAATATTTATAAATAATGTTTGTTTAACGGGCTGTAGGTCTTAATTTAAAAATACTCTTTTTTTGTATTTTAAATTATATATTTTGTCCAATATTTCGACTTTCTTCGAAAGTCATCTTCAGGGACTGTCAAGAAAAAGTATTATGACAATAAAATGAACAATTTACATTTACATTGTGAAACTTACACAACTTATTGTACAACATAAATAATTACATTTCACAACAAATTTTTTGGTATGACGAACATAAAACATAAAGTTATGATGCCGGCTGAGTTATAACTATTTTCGTCTTCCGTTGTTTGTTTATAAGATGTCTGTAGATGTGTGCGCATTTGTCGGTGTCCGTTTTATAGTTAAGTCGTTTTTGTATTGGTACATTTATTATATGTAACATTTCCGTTGTGTACCTCCTCATATAATTTGATTCTTCTTGTAGTATGTCAACGTTTTCGAAGTCAGGATAATGTCCGAATTTAATGCAGTGGGCAGCTAATGCAGTTTTTTGTTCTATAGGTGTCGAGAGAGCTTTTTGGTCCGATTTATGTGAGGCTATTCTTGTCCTTAGTTTATTTTTTGTTGTCCCAACGTATGTTTTATTGCATACATTGGACCCGTCTCCATTACAAGATATTTTGTAAACCAGATTCGATTTGTCAAGTTTGTCTATTTTTGTTTTTGTATTGCTGTATAGTTGTCGTAGAGTATTATTTGTCTTAAGTGCGATTTGATATTTATCTTTGTCATATACGTCCGATTTAGTCAATCTCTCCGAGAAGTCAGTAATATACGTCATTGATTTAAATATTATGTTTGGCTTTTCTTTCAGCTCAATGTTGTCCATTTTATAATAATTATTGATTAAGTCCCTCGTTGTCTTCTTTGGAAATCCATTTTTAGCTAGTATTGTCCTTAACTTGTTGATGTTGTGGTGGTGAAATTGTTTGTCACTTATATTTAGTACTCTTCTAATAAAATTATTCGCGGTATTTATTATTACTCTTTTCGGATGTTTGGAGTAGAAGTTGATGAGTCGTCCTGTGGCCATAGGTTTCTGATACCAGTCGATTTTCAATTTGTTTCCTTTGCGTATGATTAATGTGTCCAAGTACGGTAATCTTCCATTTTGTTCCTCCTCTTTTGTGAATTTAATGTTTCTATGGAACGCGTTCAATGTATTTAATGTCTCATTTATTTTGTCCATTTTTATAATCGCGAATAGGTCGTCTACGTATTTAGTTACTAATCTCGGTTTTGTTTCTAATAAGTCCATTGATTTGTCTAAAAGTTCTTCCATAATTATGTCCGCTATAACTGGTGATGCTGGAGATCCCATAGGCATTCCTCTTTGTTGTGAATAAATCACGTCCTTGTATTTGAAATACCTGTTATCCTTTATGCAGAAGCCTAAAATTCTCATGAACAGATTTGCATCCATTTTGGTGTAATTCTTAATTGTTGGCCATCTATTTTGAATGACACTTAACGCTAAATTTACGGGAATGCTGGGAAATAATGAGACTACGTCAAATGAGATGATCATTTCATCGTCATATATATAGGTGTCATTAATGCGGGTCTTAAACTCTAATCCATTCTTAATATTGTACTTGGAATCTTTTGTCAAGTTATTTAAGATGTTTATGACATATTGGCATAATCCGTATGACGGGGAATTGATTGATGAGCAAATAGGTCTCAATGGCATGTATTCTTTATGGATCTTGGGTAGTCCATAAATACGAGGTGCTGTCGCTATCTTCGTGGTCAGTCTTCTCTTTTCTTGTATTGTTATAACATCACATATAATATAATATATATACAATATATAATTTAAAATACAAAAAAAGAGTATTTTTAAATTAAGACCTACAGCCCGTTAAACAAACATTATTTATTACAATTCGAGGTCGTTAAACAAAACAATTAATATTTATCATAATAGCGGAACCCGGCGAACGATGTTTCGTAAACGCCTATGTCAGCTTACCAAGCGGGTATCAGTTTGCAAAAAGTATTCAACCCATGATTTTCAAAATTTTTGAATGTTACCTGTCTGTTCAAACTTGGCTGTCACTTAGTATAGTGCCAACATAAACATTTATCTCTTTTATCACTTAAAGTGTTCTTTTTCACATTTTGTTAATTTCTAAGACCAGTAAGGGTTTTCTATAGGTATACCAATCGCTACATGCAAACTTTACGGCTAAGTACTAACGTTGGATCAACCTCGATACATGCAGACACACAAGGGAGCTCTGGCCAGCGGCTAACAAAATGAGATCTAAAACCATGATCGAGCTTAACCGCAAAGAAATGCGAACACTGACAGGGGTCCTCAGGGCACTGTGTAATGGGTATACACGCGGAGCCACTGGGCATACTGCACAACGACTACTGCAAGAGCTGCAGGGACATTGACGAAATAGAATATATACGTCGCCTACTATGCGAATGCCCTGCCCTTACAAAAAGATTGAAGATTCTTGGCAGCTACTTCTTTGAGGAGCTGGCGGATCTGGTTGATATAGAGCTGAAGAAACTCCTGAGATTCACATATGAATCCGGGTGGTTCTACTAAAGCGAATTATTACTGGTAACCAGCGGTTTCTTTTGTTTGTCTTTTTCTTTTCCAGGTTCCCAAAAATGTTGAATAATCTCAAAATGGGCACAATGGACCCAAACTGTTGGTCTAAGTGATCCGTGATACGTCACAGGGGCATCCATCTACCTAACCTAACCTAGCTGCACCTAAATCGCAGTGAAACCTTCTACCACGGTTATTGTTGTGTTAACACCCTGCGCACTTTCTGCGGGTGAAAATGGTACGATGGTAGTGTATTCACAAAGTGATTGGCAGGTCGTGTGTTTGAATCCCGACCAAATTAAATACACACAACAATTCAAAATCTCCCTTAAGCAATTAGGGCGCCACCTTTGGAGAAAAAAACCTATCGCACCAAAACTTCTTTCCTATCCTCCTATTCTTTCAAGTAGTAAGCAGCACAAAAAAACCGGCAATGAATCATTTGCTGGGTGCTATTGGCAACAACAAAAAATGCCTGCGCTGTGGTAACATTTTAAGGGTACTGTATCAATTACAGAAAAATAAAAAATCCCTTTAGCGCACGCTAATTATAAAAAAAACTACATATCTGCTCCAGGACAAAATTAAAGTAGTGACATGATAGCGCATAACCTTGCCGAAATGTGGTGCAGGCTTGGAATAGTTCGGAAGAGCTTGTTTTCATATAATGACAATGCTTTGCTCATATTTCGTCCATTCGAATAACATTTGCCACACCTAATTTACGTGGTCTTTATTGACTAAAACAATAAATATGCTTTTTCCGACAAAATTGTTTGGAAACAAATCAACCAACCCGTCGCGCAGTGTTGTAGCCTTTTTATATTTGTTATTTTATTAAATCATTTGTTAAAGTCACAATATTGTTAAAACGTTGCTTCTTAGTTGCAACCTGAGTCCCTGTTCTGCTATGCATGCTCTCCAAGGAAAAATTCACCTGAACTTCTTGTTCGATTTTCTCCATTATTCTTTGGTGCTAATTTAATTTCCGGTGAAATTCCTCCTCATCATCAAGTATAAATATGTAAGTGCTCCCTATAAACACATCTGACAGCTCACTCTGGTATTCCAAATCCTACTTTAAATCAGTTGCGTCTTTCCGTGGTCACTTAGAGTCCCAGTCCATTCAGTTTCAAATTTGTCCATCGTCCTTCCTGTTTAGTTTATTTCGATAACTCAGCTTACGCGTTGCACGCCAATTAATTTTGCACAAAACTGTGCAAATTTATCAGGAGCAGCTGTCAAGTGAAAAACAAACACATCCCTGTACGGCAATTACGTGTCTAATCTCACTGTTAACGGTAATTAATTTAAGACAACTGATTACATTTTATCGGCCATAGGAGAAACATGCCAAGACATCAGCTTGTCAGTGGCGGTACTTTTGTGTTCCGAAATCCAGAGACGACAGCGAAAAGAAAGTGCAGAACACATTAGCATAGCCTCTGCCCATCGCCCGCGCACATGACCTCCAACTGGGGGCGAATGTATACTCGTATCAGTCGGCAAGTTTCAAAGGCTTCTCTATTCATTAGCTGTACAAATACAACTCCTGCCTGATGAACCTAAGTACTGCATTCAATACATTTTTCAGTCCATTGGAGGCTTTCCCCATATCATCAGATCTACATCCAAATAGATTTTTCCATAGGCGCGCCACGCCGGTCAAGAAGGAAAAGTAGAATAATTGCAATTATGTATTTTAACTACAATGGCGCCGAGGATGATTGTCATCCATAACAACTCCCTCAATAATGCCAAATCAACTCGTTGTTATCCTGAAGGAAAACAACGCGAATCTCTATCGAAGCTCCTAATATGAGAGTTTCTCATCGCTCATCACATTCCCATCTAGACGAACAATAGCAATAGGGAGCAACATGGAACCCTTTAGAGAGATTTATATGCGCTGCTCATTGATTTATTATCCCCGTGAAGATTTATTGACTCCCGATATCAATGCGCTACGGGGAATATTGAGCAGCGGTGGGAGCAATAATCATGTTCGAGTTGCTTATGTCGTCGTGTGGAGGAAAATTTTCGAAAGGCATTAGACATAGCATACGACGAGCCTTTGTTCGCTAGCTAGGTTCAACCGGAAGGGATTGGCATACTATGTACTCGCTTTTTATGAATTTCACTCACAAGTACGAGCAGACATTTACCTCCTGCGGAATCTGCCAAGATCACGACCACCACATGATGCACCATAGCCCAGGAATTCCATTTCACGATCGAGACTCGGTAGAAGAGTAAGACTTATGTCGCATTGATACCATTTACAGGAGTGTACTCTATCTGCAATCATTTCTGAACGTTGTTGTTGTTCCAAAAGTACCACGGACGTTGTTACTATCTATCTGATGAACGGAGGAGAATAGCGAACGTAGCCTGAAAGTGCCAGCAAATTGGATTTGAGATTAATTGATCTGCCCGGAGATGAAAATGCGACAGGGAAATATAATAGTTTCACCATTTCTCGGCGAAACCATTCGACAATGAATGTCAGCTGCAGTCGGACTAATCTATTTGTCCAATTATTCTGGTAAATGTGTGGGAGTGTATGCACTGGAAATGACATTGATAAGGTAATGATGCATTCAAAGTTTGTCTAATTGGCATGGTGCGGACAATTGGCATAGAGTTCGTATAGACTTGAAATAATTGCTGAGTGATTTAGTGCTTCAACTTTTGTATGGGTGAAATACTAAATTAGACTTGAATAATAAATTGCAAACACATTTTATGACTCTTACAATAAATATGAAACCATGTATCTCACCATTTTGCATAGAGTTTCAAATAAACGCAACGCAACGCAATGAAACAAAACTAGTGTTACACGTTCCTTTCCTATTAAACGAAAACGCACTCAAGAAGAACTCCAAGGTGCGCAAGTTGCATAATTATTACGAGTAACTCCCGTGTAAAAAAAATAAACTAAAAAACTATATCCGACAAAATAATAGTTTTTCTGCGCAAGGTGCATTCAGCACAGCACATTTGTTGAATAGTTTTATCTGTTTGCTTAGTTACACGAGAGTAAACATGACAGGAAAATTGCATGCAGAATGTGCAAATCACTCATTATTTTGCAGTGAAAAGTGCAAATAATTTGCTCAGCATGTGTGTAAATGCCAGCGAGTGGAATCACAAAAAAGAAGAGTAAGTCCAGTGAAAATCAACTAGTAGCAACAATGTAATTTAATTACAAATGTGTTTGTTTGTAGGAATATATATTTTGATAGACTTGAAGGTTCTTGTCTTTCTCGAAAAGCTGTCAGCTTAATACTTCCGACAGTGCGTCACTGCATTATTTCATCCTCTCCGATCCAGTGCACGCGAATTCGAGTTGTCTAGACCGGCATCCGCGTTGAGTTGGTCTTTAAAACGTTCTTGCTATTTGGTCAATAGATACAAATGGATTATAACCAACTGTCCTGCAGATTTGGGTAAAAATTTTGTTTCTGGTATTTAATTTTTCTGATTTTAGGTTTATTTTGTATAGGACAAGTAGCGACTGACTTAATCACACTTATTATGAATTTCGCCCGAACAGCAATTTCACCCGAAATATTTCCCCTTTTTCTTTTCGCCTATTATGAATGTGGTGTGAAACGAAATGCCATGTTCGAAAAAATTCCCTTATTACGAACACTTTTTGTATTTCGGGCGAACAAAATTATTTCGGGCGAACAAAAATATTTCGGGTGAAATGCTGTTCGGGCGAAATTCATAATCACACTTATTATGAATTTCGCCCGAACAGCATTTCACCCGAAATATTCTTGTTCCTACGATTTTTTTCAATAGTATTTTCAATTTCAGTTTTTCTATGATTTTCCATTACAATGTTATGCCGCTTTTCTTCTTTAATCTGTTCTTTTTTTTTCATTAGGGCTATCCAAAGATCTGTATACTTTTTTAAAACAGTTTTGAATTTCTTTTTGTGGTCTTTCATGTTTGTTACTGCTTCACCAACTTTGGCACACAGTTCTATTTGGATTTGAAGTTCATCGATGACGACATCTTGAGTACTCATTTTGCTTGTCTTCCGCTTTTGAGTATTCTGGCTGGTCAAAGCAAAAAAAGTTGTTCCATCAGTATTGTTCTCAGGAGCAACTTCAAAGGAAACTGAAGGTAAATCGGTTACAATTTCATCACGGTTTTGGTTTTGTTCATCGTTTCCAATTTCATATAACCGTTGCTCAACTGAAAGTTCTTTATCGTCTATTTTCCTCTTTTGAGGACGATTCAGCCCATAAGATTGCGACGAAGAGACCGCTTCAACTGCTTCCTTCATTCCAACAAGTTGGAAAATGGCCTCTTTGGTAGGGGAGAATTTCTGAGTTTTATTGGGACCACCTCCTGTCCCTTTTTGATGAGTTTTTTTTGAAATAAAGCAAAAAAAGAATTTGTTTTGGCCCTAATTAAAAAGTGTAGGTAACGTACATTTTAATAATTGTATCCTCTTCGCCTCCAAAAAGCAAGTGAACATTTTAGCTGTGTTTGACATTCAATTTCGCCCGGAATTAGTATTTGTAATAAGGGATTTTTTTCGAACATGGCATTTCGTTTCACACCAAATTCATAATAGGCGAAAAGAAAAAAGGGAAAAAAAGGGAATAAGTGTGAATATGTTGTTTTATTACTTACATATGTAATAGGAGTATACCTATGTATACATCGCCAACATCACACCTTCAAGGTTAGGTAGGTTAGCCAACAGGGTTGAGGGACAAGAGAGTCCTGCGCCCGTCACACTTAGTTAGGTAGCCCCTTTGTGATACCCTGGGTGTAATGGTAGCCATACTATAGAACCTATGAAAAACCTATGAAAAACCCAACGGGCTTACAATCCAACCCGATGAATTTATGAACTTGTGCAAGTCGCTTACAGTTTTGCCAGAAAGTTCTTTTAAATCGTGGATGAAATTTCTTCCAAGGGTGTTATTTTTAATGTGGCAGAGTGCAGGCGAGTGACTGAGGAAATGCGGAGTATCTTGAATTCTTCCCGACTGTTTTTCATTCATGAATTGAGGCTATGGAATTCAATGCCCTCACATATTAAAACCTTATAAAGCAGAGAACATTTCAAGGCAGCAGTTTTTATATATTTTTTGTCGCAGAAACAAGAAAGCAATAAAAAAATAAGAATTACACAAATTTTTGTTATATCCTACTAACTCTCCCATATCCAGTTTTATATTTCTCACTGCACTTGTTTTTAATACTGTAAATTTATTTTATATATATTATAACATAAGTACTAAAAGAAACCTAAGTCTGATTGTAGAGCCCGCAAAAATTTTAGAATAATAAATTGAATTGTTATCCTCGTTCATCTCCTCGTTACCGCAACCTCAGGAAAGGTCATCTGGGCTGAGTTTCAATTTCTTTTCATGATAGCCCAGCATATTACTTTAGCAAATAGATTGGCAAGAAACCTTGGTAACTCCAAAGAGGAATGGCGAGTTGTTAATGAAATACTTAACAAAAATGTATCTTATAGAGATATAAGTATTTCAAATAATAATTTAACTGTGTCTGAGCCTATAGAAGTTGGTTATTTATTTAATAAAAAAGTTAAAGTTTCTGTTGGTTCTTGTAACAGTGTTTCAAATGACAGTCACTGTGACAACAGTTTAATACAGAGCAATATTCAACCAGAGATATTTCTTTGATCAGTTTACATCGCTTGAAGTTTATAAAATTATGATGTCACTTAAAACGTCCAATTCGTCGTCTTTTGATAATATTTCAAGTTTCATATTAAAAAATATTGCGTTTCATATTTCTGATGTTTTATGTTTTATTTTTAATTTTTGTGTCCTAGCAGGTGTTTATCATGAGTCTCTAAAAACAGCTGTAGTGTTACCACTGCATAAAAAAGGTTATACAATGACATTAAATAATTATCTTCCAATTTCCATCTCATCCGTTTTTTCGAAGATTATTGAAAAAGGAATTAAATCTAGAATACGAGTATAATCATTCTTAGACAAAACTCATTCCTTTAATGATTCCCAGTTTGGTTTTAGAAGCGGTAGATCAACTGAAACTGCTTTATTAAAATTATCTGGGGAAATATATAACAGTTTGAATGCTTCTTAAATTCCTTCTACTTTATGTAGGTATTGACATAACAAAGGCTTTTGATATGGTGAACCATACTCTTTTACTAAATAAATTATCTAATGCAGGTTTCAGAGGCTTTATTTATGACTGGTTTGCCTCTTATTTAAAAAATCGTAAGCAAGTGGTAAAGGTCAAAAATGTTTTTAGCTAACAAAATTATTCAAATATAGGCGTTCCTCAGGAATCAGTCTTGGGCCCGATACTGTTTTTGATTTATGTCAACTCGCTCTTTATTCAACCTTTTAAGGGCAGAATCACGGCATTTGCTGATGATACTGCTTTTTCCTATTCCAATAAGGGCTTTCTTGATATCTTTGCCGATGTTAATTATGATCTAGATATACTACGACGATGGTTTAAGTCTCATAAACTAATCATCATCAGCAACAAAACGAAATTTATGGTATTTAATATCAAGGGTGTTGTCTGCGAAGAGTTTATATTATCACTCACCAAGCTGTTGTCGATTTCGTTTGGGAGATGCACATGGGAATATATCGTTTGATAGTCTGGTAAGCTTTAGTGGTTGCTTTTTAATTGAGCGTGTTGACAGCTTTAAATACCTAGGTAGGTATTATATTGGACCATGAGTTTAGTTGGAAGGTCCATACGTCATATTTGAAACGGTATTTAAATGGAGTTGTAAGGCAATTATTCCATCTTAGCATGTACTGCAAACTACCCATTTTAAAATTGGTTCATAATGGTATTTTAAAATCAACACTGCAGTATGGAACTTCCTGCTAGGATGACACTTATTTTAATACTATAGAAACACTGCTGATTAAACAGAAGCATGCTGTACGATTTATGTGTAGAGTTAATCGCAGAACCAACAGTTTGGAGTTGTTCAAGTGTCTCGAACTTCTCCCTTTAAGGCACATGTACTGCTACAAAGTTTTAAAGATATTTTTTGAAAATACTGGGTACTATGATGTTAGAGTTCACGATAGTCATAACCTGCGAGTCAATACCAGAAACTTCGTAAATGTTCCAACAATCCACAAAACACATATTCGCGTTTTTAATATGTTACTGCTTCTCGTTTGTTTAATAATTTACCAGAAAAACTTATGTGTAAGAGAGTGAAAACAGTATTCTTAAATTGTATAAAAAATGGCTTGTATCGTTTAACCATTCTGAAATAGATGCTTTTTTACCACCATTGGTGTAGAGATTTTGAAGTTTCTTTTCTTTGCTTTTTTATTAACTGTATGTAGTTTTTCTTTTTTAAATGATCCCTGAGTTTTGTTTCCCCATCAATAGTTTTTTTGTATTTCATGTTTGTATAACCGTTAGGTAATTTCGCCTCTTGTCATTTAATAGACAATAGATTGTACAAAGCTATTTTATTCAAAAACCTTAAAGTACAATATTAAAATGAATTACATTGTACTTTATGTTTAAGTTTCTTGATATGAAATAAAGAAATAAAAAATATTGTATCTGGTGATAACACCCACAAGAGAGGACACAAATTTTGTGTTAACTTGAAGGATTCTCTTAGTCGTTTGTTCTTATAGAGTGGCCACATTTTCCTGGTTATAACAAAGGAATCGAGGGCACTCCATCTTTCATTTGTTGCCAACAGCCTTTTATCCAGTATTTTATTCCCAATCTTAAGCGATATTATCCCCATTATTACCTGTCAGATAACAGGGTGGGTTTTTTACTGTAGTGTCAGCCTGTCTTAATTCAAAGGATGACCTCTTTCTCAAAAGGTCAATTCAAGGGATGACCTCTTTCGCGCTAGTTCATCGGCTCTTTTATTTTCTGGGACACCAGAATCACACCTTTAGCCTCCTGCCATAAATATTCGTCGATTTTGGGTTGACAGCGCAATCCATTCACGGTAACTGACACACCCATCTCATTTTCGAAGAAATAAGGCCCAATGATGTCTCCTGTCTTAAACCCGCTCCAAAGAGTAACGCGTTGTGGTAAGAGAGGCTTCTCGATAAATATTGTTGGATTTCTTGACCCGAAATGGAATAAGTCTACATATTAACAAAGCATTGCAGATGGCAATGTGTCTCATCGCGCAGAATGATTTTTTTAATGAAATTCGGAATCCATTTAGTCTACGTATTTACAACACCTAATTAGCAAAGATACAACGTTGCTGATGGTCGGAAGGCTTAAGTTCTTGCGTCAACTGATCGTAATAGGCTTTATGACCCACCTCTGTAGGAACAATTTGGTTGAATGTTGGTTGTTATATGCCCAATTTCTGAGATCGACTTGAAATTGGCAGACCTGGATTTTTCGTCATACTTCGAGCTACACAAGCTATATTTTCACGAAATTTGCACCATTTATGTAGATATTTTTAACAATTTCATGGAGGTGGTGAAACGTCCTAACGTTCCATTTTTATTAGTGGCGTAGCTTTGACATGACAAAATAAAAGGTAGAATGAAATTTCTTATCGGAGAACCATGTGTTATTACTATCTGTACTCGCGACAAAAAAATAAAACAGTCAGTGTAGTGTAAACGATCTGTAGAGTGTTTGGTAGATACTCGTATCTACAAGAAATTCTCATTATCTACGAGTACGAGTAGATATATTGTGTGGTAGAGACGCACGCGGTGTAAACGGCTTTGGTAGAGAAAATTCAACTTAAGTTAGAGGTCTTCGACTTTTTAACAATACTGTACATTAGGCTTCAAATGTCTTAAAGGAATTAATTACTTAAAATTGATTCCAATGAGAAATAAATAAATTTATATTTTTAACACGAAATTAAAGTATACACCTTCAGTAAGGGTGGGGAGAATAAAATGAATTAAAATCATATAAATCTATTTAATCAGGTAGCTTTTGTTTCTTTTTCTACCAGGTACAAGAACCTTAACAGATCGTTATATAATATGTATAAACTCCATAAATTTGGTTTTTATATCGATATTGCAGTTTCATTTTATAAATGCAAGAAGCGAATACAATTAAGACACTATGCGGTCAATGTGCAAACTGGAATTTAACTGAGTTTTAAAAATTACACCGAGATCTTTGACCTCAAAAGGGTGGACAAGTAGTACAACGTGTTTAGCGACTAAGCATATCTGGCCAAAGCTGGACCCGCGACGCTCTATGAATTTCACTAAGCTGACTGCACATTAGCTCTCCTATAGCTGTCATTACAGGAGACTGTCTAATCGGAAAGCACGCACCAAGGCTAAGCGTCTATTCAAACGGAGGAGGAGACTACACTCCTCCTTCTTTGTACATGTCCTCCTGAAAAATGGAGTTGGCTGAATGATCGGGAAGTCGACAAACCTTGCAGTTCACAAGACTACAGACTAACTAAAAAGCTTCTCTTGAAACTCAGGGTTCGATATTCTATAAAATATTTTTAAGTTATCTGCAAATAACAAACACGTATAATAAAAAGAGTAACGGTCCCAGATGGGCTTTCTTGGGAATACCAGAAGTGAATATGATAACATAAGAGAAATACATATTTCTGCAGTTTTATAACTAATTTCCTACTCAAAACGTAAAAAATAACCATTTCAAGATATTTCAATGTTAACCTAGCTATCCTCTTCGATCAACCCCTTGGTTGCGGGCTTAGATGAAACATTAACTCAGGTGAAAGCAAATACTCTTAGTCATCTGCTAGAGTCGCACTTCGCTGGTAAGCAGATTACAATTAACCAGATTGGCTCACAACCAGCACCGAGACTGTGAGTGAGCTTAAACAAGCTACTCGGCGTTTGACGGCTTCAAGTCGGCTTGAACGGACGGAATGTACCCAGCCATGCTGCAACAAGGTACAAACCAGTTGTTTCCGACTCTGAATAGAATCTTTACTGTTGTCCTAACAGTGGCATACATACCGACACCCTGGGATACAGTAAATGCGACATTTATAGCAACAATTGGCAAAAATTAATAGCTCCAAACCCATCAGGCTGAATTTCTTCTTGCTGAAAAGCATGGTCGAGCTTCATGTTCGCAAAACTGCCCTGCGATTGCAGAAACAACATGCATATCAACGGGATTTGCGAGACTGCACTTCAAAATCTATGTGGTTAGTAGAATAGTTGATTCTCTTGGGAGTCATTCTGAATAACGGACTTCTTTTGTCAAACTAAGTCGATTTTCTGTCACTGCAGGGGTATTTTTGGCAAGACATGAGGCTTATCGCCAAAAAGGCCTTGAATTCCTAGCAAATGCGTCGATTAATTAGTGGAATAAGCTGAGCTTCTACGTGAATAAGTTGCTGCTGCTTTCACCAAACTGCAAAAGAAGGTATGTCTCGGTTGCCTCCCTTTCTTCGTTCTCGGTCAGGACTCTTCGACGTCTGTAAGAAAACTGCGGCATTCTTGTCCTGAGGTGTTGAGTGCTGAAAATTAAAGCTAATTATCATTCAAGCGCCTACTCGTCTTTTTCATAAGGACAAGAAAAACTTTCATTGAAAGTGGTGTTTCTTCCGGTCAGTACCATGAACAAGTATTGAGTCTGAGTGCTCCAGTGTAGAAAATCGCATACCTCCAATTTTGTACCGAGCCCCGAACGTCAGTTTCAGAATGGTTGGAGAAGCTAGACCTTCACGCTCTTTGGGCTTTTTCATTATTTCACCAATAAGTCTAATTTTTTATAGACATGCCAGTTAGGAGAGTGTTTTTTTTCGAGAACCCCTTTCTTCCGTATTCGTCAAATAATATGGGCTTCCCATTTAACTCTCAAATAAACAATTCTCCAGGAACTTTAATGAATGTATAAACTGAATGTCCAAACTCAATTTAAAACCCTCGTTAAATGCAATTCCAACAACTCCACTCGTTAATCAGGTACATGATATGGCTATGTGTTGACTATCCCAATAATTGTAGGATGTTTTTAAGTGACTCCTTAACTTATACCTAACTTGGCTACTTATTTATGGCCACGTTATTGGCAAAGAGTTATCAAACTCCTGTCATAGCCAGTTCCATGTGAATGTTTGAATTTCGCAGACAACTCCAAAAAGAGAATTTCAATCATTCCCAATCATTCTCGAACAATCGTGACTTGTCACTAAAGCACCAATTAATGTATCTCTAATGATTATGATGCACACATCAATTAAAATCGGCTGCACATCGATTAACCCGTCCAGGAAATTATTTTCCCCATCAGGATACATCCATCTGTCTATTGGGATGTATTTAACTTAAGTGATGCTGGCGTCGGTGGCGTCGTCCGACGATACTAGACCGGTCCAGCTGAGTCTTGGCCGCCTCGGATCAATTAACACGGAAATAATTTCTCACATTCTCTTCCGGCCACCAATGGACGGGGAAGAGAGTAAGACAGAGCCTCTCGTTGATTAGATAACCATTCACCAGCAGGAAATACTTGCCGCTGCCATATGTTTCGAGTGTGCTTGCTGCTTATATCCACAGCAAATGATGAAAATCTTCAGAAAATGTCGCTCGAGTTTCACAGTTCTGTCGCACACACATTTTCACTTTGATGGCGCGAATATATGAAAAGCTATCTAAAAGGCTTGCGAAGGCTTGACTCTTTAAAATGCGCATAAAAATGTATGCTGGCTGTTGGCTTACAGCTCAGGGACTACATCGTGTCTATACTATGTGCCATATGTCAGCCGATGAAGTAAGAAGACAAGTTTATTGAACCATGTGAACGATATTCAGTAGAAGCGATCGGAGGAGGTGAGCTGTTGATGCATATTTTTTGCATAATCTAGGAAAATCGAATACGGGGGATTGGGCTGAGGCATATCGATATCTTCGATCGAATCGTAGGTAGGTAGGCTGGATGGTTTGTTGTTTTTTATTGAATGGCGTAGCGATAGAGTACATATTTGCATTAAAGTGCTTTGCACCCGAGGATGTGTGACTGCCTGAACGCATATAGCCATGCCGAGACGACACTATTCTCTTCGTTGCCATATGCAGTGTGGCTGTCATGTTTCATCGTTTGTTATTTATTTTATCCAATTGATAACTTTGTTGCAATGAATTCGCATTTTTGCAAATGGAGACGTAATGTCGTGGAGACTTTTAGCTTGCAATTCAATGCATTTAAATAAATACATCCATTATCTCGGCGACTTTTCCATATTTGCGTCTTCTTAATAAACTCGGTAATCATGATTTATTTGAATGTGTAAACTCACAATGCTATGAACGTCGTCAGCTATCAATAGTTACGTCGAATTTGTTACACAATTTTCTCAGAAATTGACGTGTGATATAACAAATAGGTTGTCGAGTTGATTAAAGCTGTGTAAATAGCCCAATTTATCAATTATTTGGCAACAGAAGTCATTTTCAAATAAATTGAAGAAGTTACGAGTTAGCATGTCATTACTGACAGTTGTGGTGTTTTATTAATGAAGGTTGTAAAACAGAATTTACTGTTGATAGATAAATATTCGCATAGATTCTGACATTTGACTAGTTAGTAAGTATACCAATATTTCAAAATCGCAAAACAATTTGGTTGGAAAAGTTGAACATAAAAACTTGTTTACAAAAAAATTCACTAAAGAGAACACCAAAGAATCAATGTGTTCTGTGTATGAGCCACAACCGACATTCTGAAGCAGGCGTTTCACGGTCGAATGATATCATATTTGACACTGGCCCGTAAGATCACCCTATGGAAAAATTATTTGAATTGTTGGTACTATCGTGTTCAAAGAGGGATCCTACGGATCCTCTCAGAAAGGCAATATCAATCAACATTTCCATAAAATCGCGAAAGAGTGGGAAGCCTAAAAACTTCTAGATTACACAAATGCAGCAACACCACAGCCTAGTTGAGGAAATAATACAAAATCCGTAGGGCTGCCGTTATTTTTTGAGGCCGAACCGGTCAATCCCACAGGCGGACTAGTAGGGATGAAGTGAAGTGGGAGAGTTATGATCGCTTAAGTCCAAATCATAACCTCGTCGTTAAAGACGAAGAAGGTTATGCCAAAGTGACTCTGTATCGAAGTTGTACAACATTTTTAAACATATTTAACAGAAATTTTAACTGTTCACGGGAGCACTACCGTTTCTGCTCCGGCAGAGACGGGCTAAGAATGTCAGTTCAGCGACCCCAAAACACAGCGCTTCTCGTAATAGGCGACTAAATTGAGAAAACACATCAAGGCTATTTTTCCATTCATCTGTGCTCAGCGACACTCGACACATCAGCGACACGCGACACTGTCCCGCAAGTGTGCATGCAAATCCGTGTGGTTGACACGACTAGAGATCATCTGCCGGCGGCGTCTTGAAATGAAGATTAAAACATAGGGAAAGGCTACAGTCCGCTTGCGCGAACTGTTGAATACCCTTTTCCTAGTCCTATCCCTAGTGATGGCAAAAAAATCATTAATCGATTAATTGATCATGTGATTAATCGAAGGGAGCCATTATTAATCGCGATTAATTGCAACAAAATTCGGTTAAATTTTCGGTTAAAATTTGATATTGTCATAAAAAAGAAAATAATTTCAAAAAAAAAAAAATTTATTAAGCGTTTAATTTACTAAATTTAATTTAATTTATACATAAAGAAAAACAAAACACTATTTGTTAAAAACTGAATTCAAAAACAAGAGTTCTGACAGGTGTTTCGTCGTTAAACGATTCCGTTTTTCCGTAGCAGTTGCACCTGCTTTGAAAAAAAGCCGTTCGGATGGTACGGAAGTCCCAATCAAAAAGCAGTATTTTTCGGAGAAAGTGTATAGCTTAGGGTAAACGGATTTCATCTCTCTTCATTCCCAAGCATCAACCACATTTCGTTTTAACTCGAGAACCGGAGCATTGAGGAAGAAGCTTAGTTCGTCTTGAGGATGTGCTAATTCATTGTCCGTTCTTCGTCGTTTGTGGACCAAAGTCTTATGGTGAGCACATAAATCGAATTCATTATTACCCGTGGAAGACGATTCACTTCTACTCCCAATGCTGTCGTCTCCATGTTCAATTTCAGCCATTTCGCTTCTGATGGTCAAAATATTTGTTTTTAATTTGTTTGCTACCACGGATGTACAACAAATTTTTATTATTTGTTGACGCCCACAATCAGCAAGTGGAATTACTTGACTTATTGTGGCGTATTTCTCTCCACTTATTTGAGTAGTCATATAAGGTTAGCATTTCCACAATTTGCTCTTTGTTTTTTGTTGTTATCATGAGTGGTGCATCGGAAAAGTTTATTAAAATTTGACTGATGTGTGGTACTCGTTAATTATAGAGTCGTCCTCATCGGTCGTCTAATACTGATTACTTGTGCGCGCAGATGTTTTATTGCTGGTGTTTCCGCAATGATCTGCGCTGTCTTGTTCTTAACAGTATTGCTTTAGTAGTGATGGTTTTCTTTCGATTATTTTCGATTATTTTTTGAATTAATCGATTATTTTGTCGATTAATCGAAAGGGAAAATTCGATACAATTAAATCGTTAAACGAAAGAAAATAACCGATTAATATAAAATTTTCGATTAATCGTGCCATCACTACCTATCCCTCATTAAGTGGGCGTGACAGATATCTAACTATGGGTGAATTGTTAAGAAGGATCTTATTATTTTGAAGTATACAATTTTAAGGATTTTATCGAAAAAATACAACGCTTTTGTAGAAAAACGCCCCCTTAAAAAGTGGGCATTGCAGAAAACTTTAAATAAAGGAATTGTTCAAAACTACTTTCTCTAGGTACATAGTTTGAGAATAATTTCTTCAATAAAACTTTTTTTTTAAGTAGTCAGTGGCGAATTTTAAAATTTTGTGCATATTATGAACTTTAAGTGCCCCTTTGAGAGTATATATTCCAAATTTCATCTTTCTAACCTACACTTAGATTTTTCGATAAAGCGGTTTTTATTTAACTGTGGGCTTGTCAGTAGGCGGACTTTAAATCTTAACATACGAGCATTTTGGGCCCCTTAATACAATATATTCCAATTTTCAGCTTTCTAGCTCAAATTTCGATGTTTTCGAATAATTAGTTTTTTGAGATTTTGGACAGATTTAAGAAAAAAACCTTCCAGACCGTTCAATTCTTGTTGTTTTGGACGGTTACAAGTCTACAACTTACCAAGTAAACGCTAATTCTCTGTTTTATCTCCGACTCTTTTTCTCATTTTTATTTAATGATTTCCTGTCAGTTACTTCAAATCCGATTCATTCCTTTGCAGATGACAGCGCCCTCAGCTTCTCATATTCGTTTCCAGGTTCACGTCCCTCATCTTTGGAATTGGAACAGGCACGGCAATGCATGTTCAGCTCATTAAATTTCGATCTTGGGAGCATAGGTCAGTGGGAGCAATATTGTAAAATTTAATGCTTCCAAAACACAATGTTGTCTTCTGTCATTAAAGCAAAACCTCAACAGTCTGCCAACCTTCGTTGGAATGACCACATATATGATGTTGCCAAGAACGCTGCGAAATGTCTAGGCTTCCTTAAGGGATGCAAAGAAAATGTTCACCCGTTTTAATCTGGCTATATTTTATACGGCGTTTATTCGCCCCAAACTTGAGTACAACGCTCACACCTGGGCTGGTTCCCCATTCACATATTTTAAGCCGCTTGACAGAATACAAAAACGCGCCATAAAACTCATTGGCGATCGAGATATTACGAAATCGCTTGACTCTGTGAGCCATCGTCGTTATGTCTCCTGCCTAAAGTCGTTTTATCGATAAACCCACCAAAAGTAGTTTAATGAAATGGCTAGCTGCATTTCACCCCTAGAACATTTCAACCGCCTATCAGTTCATTTTTGAGCCTACTTTCGGACGTACATTGAAATACAAAGAATCGTTCGTACAACACGAATTAGGAATGCGCTGTCACGCTCTCTTTTTTTGTTTTGTTTGTTTTGCAAACATTCAAAACTAACGTGCATCGACTTCTCGTCCTTCCTACTTCCGATTTCCCTAATGCCCCTGCTGTGTGCCAACGAACATTTTATGGGTGCTTAAAATCCCTATCGCACGTGCAAATTGTAAAACAAAAAAAAAACATTCAGGATTGGGGCTCCAGACCAAAATCACTCTAAAGTAATTCTTACCCATTAGAGACATTTTGTGGGTTAAAAAGAGATGAATTAAGATGGAAGAGATACATTTTTTTTGAATTATTACCCTATCAGCAGTGCGATGCATCCCGCTGCTTGGGCACACTGTCGGATTTGGAGTTGGAGCGAAGTTGGGTACCTATATACAAAGTTTTTGAATTTCGCTAAGGGTATAATATGTGCGGGCGCCAATGTCAGTCTCCCCCTTAATTCATATTATTTAACCCACAGAATAGTCTCTAGTGTGTAAGAAAATGTTTACAGTGATTTTGGTCTCGATAGCCATTTCTGAGTAATTAGGTTTCATCGTTCCTCAAAGTGTTCGGTTTAGACAGTGACAACATTTTCATGCTGCTGCTCTCGTTATTTGTAATACGTCAGATCTCAAAGTTATCTTTATGGCAAACAACTCCTCCACCGTTCATTTTTCGCCAGAGAAAACTCTGCAAGCGTAACCCTGGAGAACCTTCCTTTCAAGCAACGATGAAATCACATGAAACAAACTACTATGTAAGTGACCTAAATAACGGTTTATTATTCATAAATTTATCTTAGCAGCATTTTAAAAGTGAACGCATAAAAACAAATTTAAAGAGCACAGCACGAATTTCTGGGACACTGTCGTCTGAAAATGTACGGTTATCACCCATGTCGCCAAGATAAGTACACAAGTCAGTGGCCCAAATAATTGTGGTTTTCGAGGCATAGTGCTATTGTGGACCCACCACAATGTTGATTAGATAGAGTTGCAAAAAAAAAAAAAACAATTCAAACGAGCAAAATGAACACTGCTCTTATTTGTGGGCATTTTTTGTCAGCTTTGGATTGTGACATCGAATGACTGCGATTTGCTAGTGCACAATACTTACACTGGGCGACGCGCAATGCTCAATTCTTAGGCTAATTCTTCAGCCTAGGTCATTCGTTAGTGTCTTATCTAATTATCGTTTTCACCGAATAATGGAAACACTGAAACGGAAAACTCCACATAACGTACCTACTGCGAGAGCAGTGAAACTTAATTCGACTCATTGTCCAAGTTGGGCAATCAAAATAAGAAACATTTTGCAATTCTCCTCCTCAGTGCAGTTTATTCGTTTGCTTTATATTTTTATTTTTTCTATTTCTCTTCTTTTCTGTAATTCAAATCTGCACAAAAAGGTTAATAAACGTTGGGCAATTCGAAAAAAACACAAAAAAAAACAAAATCAAATCAGAAACAGTATTACAACGCAATTGAATAGTGCTGCAGATGATGATAACGACGGTGGTGATGTTTGTGACGGTGGTGGGGGTGGGGCAGCTGGTGGCGCTTCGACTTCAACCCAAATTGGTTCGAGGCTTATGCAGGGCATGTGTTCATGCGCAGCGGCTTAAGATGTAAATCTTCGGAGCTGGCGTAACCAATCGCGAATTCACTTACACAGAACGGAAGGTTAAAAGGGTTTCAATGAATTCGAAACTTATTTAAAATAAATTGAATCGTATTCGACACTATGTAAGCTGTTGTGGTTTACATTTGGTGTAGTTTACATTTAAGCTTTTCAAATTCACTTTATAGGAAACTGATTTGAATGGATATGATTATAAATGAATTGAAAAAGGAAACGAGAGTTGCACGAACTTGATAAATTAATTGCTGTACGTTTTCTGTACATATACTTACACATTGGTGCTAAGGTTTCGTTACCAAATCGATACGTTGATTTAATTGAATTTGGATTATTTTCGGTAAAAATGTTCCAAGAATAAATGAGACAATGGCTTAAAAGGATTATTTTATGCTTCCCTTCAGCGTACTGTAAATTGAATCGAAATTTGTATCTCCTATACTTAAAATTAAAAACAAAACCCATGTTCTGGCAGCTGCGATGTCTTTGTAGTCCTCTTCGCTGGAGCGTTTTTGTCCATTCGTTTGAAGTGGTAGAGCGAATGTAGTCTAGGTGTTTAGCTTTTTGGACTACATCCAATATCCGACTGCCATTTTTGAAGTAAAACTTCTTTACGCACACTTGACTTGGGAAGTAAGCTGGTGAATGCGTCACGGAAGTGTAGACAAACGTACACTTCCGGCAAAACGGAAGTTGAGATTGAAATATAAGTTAGTGAAGATAGAAAGAGTTACGTTTCGTATCATACACTCTTTTGTTACAACCCATAAAATTTAGTCGGCTTAAAGGTTCGTGGAATGGGTAAGCACCCTTGAATCTCCTCAATAGAGGGCAATACTCTTATCATCTCTCCAAACCGATCCAAAGGAGAAAGCTATACCTAAAACAGTTGCCGACAGATGGAATTAACCGTAAAGTCATTGTGTCCATGAATCGCAGTTCATTAGTTGGAAATATTGAGCGTCACCAACATCGTCAGATTTTCAGGTCGAACGGCAAAAAACCAAAGTTTGAGTTAGGTAGCTGAAATTAATAATATAGACTCTTTTGAAAATATTTACACTTGATGCTCATGTGTAAATACTTTCAAAATTCGCCCACTGACACGCCCACAATTTACAAAAGAAACCAAAGTTTGAGCTAGGGAGCTGAAATTTATAATATAGACTCTCCAGGGGCCCTTGATGCTCATGTGTTTTTATGCCCTATTCTAAGGGTATATTAATTTTGACGCATAGTTTGTAACATACCTTAATATTGCCCGTAGACACCTAAAAGTTACTATATTTATGATCAGCATCGATAGTAATGTCGATCTAGCCATATCCGTCCGTCCGTCCGTCGGCAAAAATTAGGCTTTAAACTGGGCCTAGAGAGCTAAAATTTTAACCATATACTCACTAGGGTCCCGAAATAATCAAGTTTACGAATTTTTGAAATCCGCCCACAGACTCGCCCACAAACTCAAAAAAACAAAATTTTGGAAAAAATCGAATTTTGAGCTAGAAAGCTGAAATTTTTTTTATATATGATCTATGGCTCCTAGAACTGCTCGGGATATAAAATTTTCAATATCCGCCCACTGACACGCCCACAAATAAATAAAACAATTTTATTGAAAAACCAAAATTTGAGCTAGGGAGCTGAAATTTATAATATATACTCTATAGGGGCCCTTTAAGCTCATGTGTAACTATTTTCAAAATCTGCCTACTGACACGCCCACAATTTAAAAAAAACCTTTTTTTGAAAATCTAAAGTTTGAGCTAGGGAGCTGAAATTTATAATATATACTCTCTAGGGGGCCCTCTATGCTCATGTGTAAATATTTTCAAAATTCGCCCACTGACACGCCCACAATTTAAAAAAAAACTTTTTTGAAAATTCAAAGTTTGAGCTAGGGAGCTGTAATTTATAATATATACTCTCTAGGGGCGCTTTTTTAAATCCGCCTACTGACACGCCCACAATTAAAAAAAACAATTTTATTGAAACAGCCAAGTTTGCGCTAGGGAGCGTTTTTTTCGATAAAATCCTTTAAATGTTATATAACAAAATATGTAGAGCGTTCTTAACAATTCAACCATACTTAGACTTTTGTCACGCCCCCTTATGAGGGATAGGAATAAGAATAGGGATCCAACAGTTCGCCCAAGCGGACTGTAGCCCGTCCCTATGTTTTTCTTTTTAAGTAGCCCAGTATGATTTCTCCATTCCTGCTTGTTGTCCGGCACTCGGAATATTAAGCAGAACCGACAGGATCAATTTTATTTGCACTTGGTCTTCCGGATTTTGAATTAAACACATTTGTTTTGCCAAACCGAAAATCAACGATTTCTTAGGGTAATTCTTCGTCGGATCCCCTAAAGTGCACTCATAGAAGTGATGTTTCCGTCGAGGTTGGTGAACTCCCAAATTCTTTTAAATTACAGCTACCAGCAAACACGTTTTGTTGTAGTCAGAGGACAGATGATGTTTTTTTTACCTTTTCTTAAATCGTCGCAAATGCCTCTACCACGACATATTTTCATCTGCTCACATGATAGCTCATCGCTCTGCTAAAATCCGGTGAAGGTTTGGAATTGTTTGGAAAATCTACTTCTAACTTGCATATTGCACCTAATATTTTCCGCGCCACGCGACACAATTGGCTATGTTTGGCATGTAGAGCTTCTGATGTTCAATGCTATCATATGCGGCTTTGAAGTCGATATAAAGACGACCAGTCGACTTGGAATTAATTGTTCTTTTCCAGAATTTGCTTCAATGTAAAAATTTGGTGTATATTCGATCTGCTAACCCGGGAGTAACGTTGCTACGTGGATATAAGTAACTGCAGGAATGCTAGAGACATTCGCACAGAACGTTGGATAGGATTTAAGAAGCGACATATGCCTCGATAGCTTGTGCATGGGCATATGAAGCTCAATGTCCACTCACCGGTCATGCTTTCTTCCTTCACTCATACTTGACTAATGATTTGTGGTATATATGGGCCCTACAAAAACAAAACATTCCCTTTGTATTTCAAGAGCTACACACGGTTAAAAATGTTGGGGTACTTTTTAATATTTTTAGGGTTACATATATGACAACACCAACATTATATTAAAACTTAATACATCGCAAATATTACAATTATGAAATTAATACAAAATATATTAGAATTTAATGTAATCATATTACAAGAATTAATAAGATTATATTAACTTTTAATACAAACTGTATTGCAAATATACAATACTTTTAATACAAAAATATTTAATTTATAATGTTATCCTATTATAATATTAATACTTTCTTTGTTAGCATTCACCAATGCTGTTTTAATTTCTAATATAATTTTAATTAAATAATATTACAAATGTATTAAAATATAACGCACGATATATTAAAAGTTAATATAACCTGTTCATGATTTTTAATAGTTCAATATTTAAAATTAATACCTGAAGAATTGAAAAGTATTACAAAATGTATTATACTTTAATACAAAATATATTAATTTTCAATATCCGGTATTACTTTTTAATATCCTCACGTAATATAATTTAATATATTTTTTCTTAGAATCTAATGTAAAATTACTGAAATTTAATCCAAAATTATATAAAATTTAATAAAATGTTACATTGCAACTGTTTTGTATTTAAATTCAATATTTTTTTTATTCGTTTAGTTTAATATGAATTGAATTAAAAATTAATAAAGCGCTAAATATAAAATTTTATTCATACATTGATTGAAATTCAATATATGATTAAAGAGTATTCAATGTTTAATTCTGAAGAAGTATACAAACCAGTTTCTTTTGCAGATCTATTCTCAACCAGAGTAAAAGTGTCATCATTCAAAAAAAAATAAATGAAAAAGAAAAAGGCATATTCAAAGTAATGATTCTTTATTTTATATTAACAAATTACACGAAAGTTTTTCATAACAATAACAGACATATAACAAATATATTAAATTCCATTGAATAAACTTAAAAAAACAATAATTGCATTCTATGTATCACAATCATAAGTCGACTATTTTAACATTGTTGTATACGGAACTAAAATATAAGTCTTATTTTTTAAATAGTAAGCTTCATACGGCTTCTTTTTACTTAAATTACTATACGAAATTTTACGGTCCAGAACAATATAGTATTGGGAAATAGCTTGCCTGTTCGGGCCGACACAAATTATGTGTGGCTGTTTTTGTTTTTGAAAAGTCTCTCTCGATGTATTTATCTAAAAAAACAAAAAAAAAACTGAATCTAAACGACTATGAGACCTCCTTCTTATAATTACCTCTTCAAATGAAATTAGTTCCCGGACCGATTTTTCATGATTATCCCTTCTTTTCTCCTTAGATTTAGGCCCCTGAGCAGTAGAGGGCAGCAGTTTAAGCAGCAACAAAAATGAAGTTATTTCACTGTTCCAATCTGTTAAAAAAAAAATTAAATATTATGGACTGATTGTAGTTTCACAAACAAATATAACAAACCTTCTATTTCTGCGTCATCACTTATTGTTTGTTTGTAAATTTCCTTTATGTATGGGGAATAATCATTCCAGTTATCTAAAAGACTACCTTCTTTCGCTGGATACCTAAGCTGGAAGTCAAACAGAATCTAAAAATACTCGTATTATTAGAAATAAATCAAATTTAATAAATCAAATTTAATTCAAATGTAAAAGTTAAAAAGGTACCTACCAAATTTGAATTATAAAAGAAGAAAGCATACTTTTTAAAAATGTCTTCATCGTGATTTTTTATTTTTTTCCATTTAGCAAGAGTTTTAACAAAACGCTCCTTTATTGCAGATTCTTGTTCCACTGCTAAACAATTTTCAAAAAAATCGCTATCTTCCGCCTCTATGTCGGAATCATCGCTGAATATGATGTTTTGACTGCAGCTTGCTTTTAAAATCTTTGATTTGCCATATGTACCCTCACACTTTTGTCGCTTGATGTTGCTGTTGCGACGCGACAACAAAAATATGTACATACAATATGGCGCCTACCTGTTACACACCCGGCAGAAAATTTTACTAATATACTTAATGTATTTCAAAACAATATTTTACGTACCTGAAAGTAAAATATCCGTTGAATTTGCCTCGGTTGGACTTGCTTCAGAACAACTACTCGTACCAAAACTTTCACTTTTATTTCTCATTTTCACAAATGATATTTTTTTTGTTCGAAAATTGCGCACTTTGATTTCGGACCCGAAATGAATACTTAACTCCATGGTGATACTTTTGAGAATGACGCAATACGCGTCCTTTGTTTGCTTGTTGAATAAATAGACACAAACTTGAAATTCAATATGAGTGTATTAGTTTTCGATTCATTTGGGTTATATTATAATGAAATTATATTACAATATAATACGACGGAATTAAAATCTAATATAGCGGTATTAAAATTGAATACAGTGGTATTTAAATCTAATACTGGATTACTTACATTTTAATTAGCCGGTATTTCTTTAAAGTAAACTCTAGTATTGTGTTTAATATATCTTTCTTTGCTTTGTTTGCTTGTTTAATACATAGATACAAACTTAAAATTCAATATGTGTATATAGTTTTCAATTCATTTAGGATATATTATAATAAAATTATATTAAAATATAATACGACGAAATTCAAATTATGTAGCGGTATTTAATTTAAATAAACTAATATAGTCAGGCTTTGATTTTGTTCTTAGGCACACATTTTTTTATAGCTGTTCCTCAAAAAGGAAATAAATGGAAAAAAGGGGCTGAGAAAGGCGATGCAATTTGAATTAAATTTTAAACTTCACGTATTAAATATAATTTCTTCAAATTAAAATTTAATACCTCTATGTATTAAAAAAAACCTTGGAATAATTAAAATACAAGTTTACATAGAGTCAGAGTCTAATCAACTCAATATTGAATTTTAATTTTTTTTAGGATTAAGTTTTAAATAACGTATTTTAGTATTACATTTTAATATTGAAGGTTTTTATTTAATACTTTCGTTTATATTTTAATATCAAAAGATTATATTTTAATCCGTTCGATTACATTTTAATATTTTTTGTATTATGAATAAAAAGTTTAATACAAAACTATTTAATTTTAATACAAAATAATTACAAAAAATCTTTAATATTTATGAAATATTAAAAAGTAATTTTTACTGTATTACATACGGCTGTAATACAAGTGCTGTATTAAAAAATATGCTAAAATTTTTAACCGTGCACTGGTAAACATTAAGAGCCGGCAGCAGTCGTTTCGTTTTTAAGCTTTTTTGTAGCTAAGCCAACCTCTTGCTCTTCTATACTGGGTGGTAGGTCGGGAATGAGGCACGTTTCTCCCTCATAAATGTTTTACTTTTACACGTTTAAAGACCCCAACCCCAAGGGCCAGTTCCAAAATGTCTCCACCGCATGATGTTATTAATTTATTTTGGGGCTGTGAGCGCTGACGATTACGAATTGAGGGTTATTATCATCTCTATTGCAAGACCCTGAATAGCATTGAAATCTCTTAATGACCTAAGATCAAAAAAATATATCGACTGTTGACTGTTGACGATACCGTTGAATAATTATGTGAATTCATCCGCGCTACGTCCTCCATCTGTGGGGCTCAGTGGGGAAGTAAGACTTCGAAGACTTACCAGTCAGTCACTTCCGACAGAATTTTATATTGTTACTTTTTTCTTCTTGTTCATTAGTCGCACTTATAAGTTTAACATTTCCAGTCTGAAGCGACATGACCATTACCCGGTGGTACCACGGAGAAGTAATATAAGTACAATTGATGCGTAGTTGGTCACCGCCTGATTGACGCCAACCACCTAAAGCTAATTAAATGCACCATTAATCATTAGTGGTTTCTTTTTAAATAAAAAGATGAAAGGATATTAAGACTGATACATTGAAAATAAGAGAATTACCTTTACAAATGTTTTTCTATCTATAAAACTTAAATCTATTTTCATTTTCTGATATTTGTAATAATTCTGCTATCATTGTTAGCTTGGAATTAAGTTTGCGACATTGCAATCTCACTGCGCTTTGTTAAAAGATTTCCGACGTTTTTTTTGCTGTCAACAAAAATCTGTGCTTATATTTTAGGTCAGGAACAACTCAGCACTCTACTTGTTTTTTTTCACTCGGATTATTATATATTATTATAAATACAATTTAATAAAGTAATTTGTATTTAAAAAATAAACATGATTGTTTGTCATATGGCAGTAAAGTACTCAGCTGTGTTTCATAAATAAATCGGAGCACGCGGTGGTTACTCTACTCAAAGCTTACGCGACTTGCCCAGGCTCTGCTGAGTGCTCTTGCCAAAGCGTAAAAAGAAAAAAACGCCTTCGCAACCAAATTTATAAATTTCATTTCATTGTTCTTACTGAACCTAGACCACTTCATATGACATTCTTGTAAGATCAACGTGGTTACATTTGAATATGTAACCAATAAAATGTAGTTTAGGATGAATTGAGTGATTTGATTTGCGTCGATTTCGGTCCAGTTTCTCCTTTTGTATACAATATTCTACTATTCCTTCCAGATCATTCTGGGATGACGCTGTATTTGCGGAAGATAAATTGATCCACTTCTACACCGATGGATCAAAAACTAGTGATGGGGTTGGTGGAGGCGTTTTCTCCGAAAGGCCAAATCTTAGTCTCTCTTTCCGTCTTCCTATTCATTGTAGCGTATTCCAGGCGGAAATTATGGCAATAAAAGAAGCCCTGACGTGACTGAAGAAAAATGTGATATCGACAAAGGACATCCGTATCTTCTCAGACAGTCAAGCTGCGATTAAGTCCGTGGATTCAGTCTCTTTAAATCGCAGCCCTTGACTACCGTTCATCTCTTAGGGAGATGGCGGAGCAGTTTAACATTCATCTCTGTTGGGTGCCGGGGCATAGACACATTCAAGGAAACTGTAGGGTAGATGAACTCACTAAAAAGGGAACCAAACCACCTCTTTTACCTGAAAAGGGTTTTCTGGGTACATATATCAATCGCTACTTGGAAACTTTTATGTAAGCTATCCGTAATCGAGAGAACAAACCTTAGGTGGACAAGTAATAATACATGTCTAGCGACTAGGTTAGGTTAGGTTAGGTTTATGTGGCTGTCGGCAGAAGCCGACACACTTAGACCAATTTAGGTCCATTGTGATACCACGTATATTATCTACCTCAACTCTGTAGATGGGACTGGCCAACGACACGCGGTTGTTCTCAAACGGTCCCCCATCTACGTGCTAACCGCGCCCAACGTCGTTTAATTACGGTGATCTGACGAGAACCGATTAACTCGACGTGGTATAGTCGTTGGTCTAGCGACTAAGCGTATCTGGAAAGAGCTGGACCTGCGACGCTCTAAGAGCAGGGTTGTGACTTTACTGCAATTGCAGTAGATCTACTGCTTTTTTTCGAAAAATAAATCTACTGCCTTTAAATAAAATCTACTGCACTTTTGGTCTTACGATAAAAAATCATACAATATGTGAATGTAATCCACAAAATATCACTGAATGCAGTTGAGTGTCTCATTTTTCCTGATAAAATCCACCTATTACCTAATTATAATGTTCATACCACCGTCCTTAACGTATCAACATTCTCTGATCTTCATGTTTCGGCAGACGCCTCAACGTCTACTGACCTTGAGTTGCCGATTACTGAAGTAAAGCAGTGTACCCAACGGGCCATGGATACATTGACTTCATTTGACACAACAGGTTCCCCAACTGTTGAAGCTACCCCTGAGCCCATTGTTAATTTAGCATCGCCCTCATCTAATCTACCCGCAGGCAAACGAAAACGCGATATAACTTCCTCTGTGTTGAATCCAAAGGCAAAGCGGTTTAACCTTAGGAGTCAGCGAAAAAACTCTAACGAGGCGCCCACTCTTAATGTAAGCCCCACATACATAAATCATTCCTTAGGTACAGAATCTGGAACTATTGAATCGATTCCCAGGCCGAAATCTATTTTCATTTCTCGACTAAAACCAAACACTTCTTCAGACGATGTCTTGAACCATTTGGTCTCGAGAAACTTGATCCCAAAAGATGACTCAATCAAATGCACCAAAATCAGCAAGGCTGAAGGGTTTGTTGCGTCTTTCAAAATTGTCGCCCCTTCAGTATATTTCGAAAAGCTGTGCAATAGCACTGCATGGCCTGAAAATACGTTAGTTAAAGAATTTACACCCCGTTCGACAAAAAGTCGCAGGAAAGATTGTCCGTCCAAGTTAAAAAACCAAGTAGGCTGTCCCTCTACTATCAAAATGTAAGGGGACTCCGCACAAAAACCGCTGAATTATATATAAACTCGCAAGCCCTCTCTCATGATATCTTCTCCTTGACGGAAACATGGCTAAATGCCGGAATTCTAGACACGGAACTCTTCAATCATGAGTTCTCCGTATTCAGAAACGACCGTCATAACAATGACCTGAAAGCGCTTGGAGGAGGTGTTCTGATCGCTGTTCGTTCCAACCTTGAGTCACGCAAGATTGACTTTCCATTTCAACTTAATGTCGAAGTTATCTGTGTAAAAATTACACTTAAAAAAACATTTATATGTTGTTAATGCGTACATTCCATCGTCTCGTCTATGTTCTTTGTATTCGGAACTCTCTATGGCACTAGACCATATTTTTGACATATCTTGTTGTGACAGCACTGTCTTACTTATAGGCGACTTCAATCTGCCACATATTGGATGGGTACCTTCTGAGGATGATTCTCATTTCATTCCATCCTTTGACTCTGCCCAACAAGAGCTCGCTTTACTTGACAACATTTTGTCTTTTGACTTACAGCAAACAAGCTGTATACAAAATTTCAGAAATCGAACTCTCGATCTTGTTTTCTCTTCTGACTCTGTTAGTACTGTGGTTCTGGAATCCCATCTCAGTATAACTAACATAGATGACAATCATCCACCCTTGGATGTATTTATTGAACTGGGCGCACATCTGTACGAAAACAGTAATTCGTATGACCGTTCGCAATCTTTTGACTTTCGGAAAGCAAATTTTCAAAGGCTTTCTGATGAAATTAACAGCTCTAATTTTAACCTTACTGCCTTATCTAATATTGAAGATGCAGTAGGTTCTTTTTATTCTTTGATGGATAACTGCATGAAAAAAGTGATTCCTGTGAAATCCTCTAGGAATCTGAAAACATCCCATCCCTGGTACACTAAAAAGCTAAAATCGATACGAAACAGACGTAATAGGGCTTGGAAGAACTATTTAAAAAGTCTCTGCCATTCAGATCTTGAACTCTATTTCACATTATTCAATGAATTCAAATCTTTATCCTGCAACTTATATATTGACTATGTAAGTAAAATGGAATGCTCTTTAAAATCGAACCCCAAACTTTTTTGGGGTTTTGTCAATTCTAAGAAAAAAACCGATGGTTATCCATCGAAGCTTACTTACAATAGTTCTACAACTGCTGATTCAGTAGATGCAAGCAATATGTTTGCAGATCATTTCAGTAAATCATTTAGGGGGACCCCTCTTCACATTGATGATCAATATTTTAGTTATCTAACTAGCTGTTCCCAAATAAGTTTTAGTAGTATCTCATTCGATTTGGAAACAATTTTAAAATGTATTTCTTCTCTCAAGAATGATTATTCATCAGGTCCTGATGGCATTGCACCGATCGTTCTTAAAAAATGTAGTCATGCAATTGCTCCATATCTTAAGTATCTGTTTGAATTGTCCATCAGTACTGGTAAATTCCCTAATCTATGGAAAAGTGCTTTTATCACACCTGTATTTAAAAAAGGCGAACGTGGTGATATCACTAATTATAGGCCTATTTCAAAGCTTTCGTGTATCCCTAAGCTTTTTGAACAAATTGTTTGCGAAAAGTTAATATTTCTTTGTCGCAATTTAATTTGTAATGAACAGCATGGATTTGTAAGAAACAGATCCACTGTCACTAATCTGTTAAGTTTCTTGCATGATTGTTCTAATACCTTAGAGAATAAGGACGAAATGGATTGCATATACACTGACTTCTCTAAAGCTTTCGACCAGCTGTCCCATGAAATAATCGAGTTTAAGCTCAGAGCTTTTGGCTTCCCACCAAGTTTCATAAAATGGGTTAATTCATACCTTAGATCAAGGGTTTATCAAGTGAAATTTAGAGGATCGCTATCCGTATCTTTCACAGCGCAGTCTGGAGTTCCCCAAGGAAGTCACCTCGGACCAATATTATTTATACTTGCCATTAATGATGTTAAGGCATGTATAAATCACAGTAATATCCTGATATACGCTGATGATATGAAAATATATAAATCTATCACTAGTCAGCAAGACAGAATGTTTCTTCAATCTGACATTAATAGCTTCGCCAATTGGTGTGATAAAAACGGTTTATCCCTGAACCCAACTAAATGTCAACATATGACATTCTCTAGAAAGAATATCCCTTCCACCTTTCAATACTCTCTGTCTCAACATATTCTTTGTAGTGTTGATAATTTTAAGGATCTTGGGGTTTATTTCGACCCCAAACTGGATTTTGCTAAGCATATTAATTCTATTATTAATAAATCTAATTCTATGTTGGGCTTCGTAAAACGGTGGGCCAAAGAATTTAATGACCCTTATGTTTCTATGTCATTGTACAATTGTTTTGTCCGTCCGATTCTAGAGTATGCCTCTCAAGTTTGGACACCGTTCTACAACATTCATTCAAATCGAATAGAGGCCATTCAACGTAAATTTATTCGATTTGCACTTAGAGGACTTCCATGGGATGATCCATTTAACCTTCCTCCCTACAGTCAACGTATCAAGCTTCTTCAAATGTTACCCCTTTCTCAACGAAGGCTTAATAGCGATATCATTTTTTTACAGCAGCTTATATCCGGTCAAATAGACGCACCTGACTTGCTGTCGTCTATTGGCTTTAATTTTCGTGGTGGTGCCCATAATTTACGCAGTGTTGAATTATTGTTCAGCCCCCATCATAGAACGAATTATGGAAGGCATGAGCCTATTAGTCGCATGAGTAGAATCTATAATCTAAATGATCATGTGATTGACTTGCATGTTAGTAAAATTAAGCTAAAAAATATTTTGCGTAATAATGCTTTAATGTCTTAATTGTTTGCATTATTTTGTGTCTGTGTTAGTACTCGTATTTTATAGGTACATAATTATTGTATTTTTAATTGTTTTGTCCTTACTAACACCTGCACTAAATGATGAGCCAGTGAGAGCACTTTTAGTGCCGGCAATTTCTGCTCGTGATAGTTGCTTGCTTTAAGCACTCCACGACACTGAGCTGATAGTGTAAAAAAAAAAAAAAAAAAAAAAAAAAAAAAAAAAAAAAAAAAAAAAATACGGCTCTCGGCAATATTTGATGGCAAGTGACCAGAGTATATCCATACAATGAGTAGGGACACTCTCTCTACATATGCATTTCCTACTACTACAAACAAAATGCAGAAAAAAAACTACAATATGTGGAAGCAGGTCAAAAGGATGTGTTTTAACGCTTATGAAACGACCGCTGTGGAAAAAACGGTACATAGTATATTTTGCCTGTACCACTACATGCGGCATGCTTCGTCAGACGAATGATTGTTCGTTTTTTCATAATGCTTTTTTAAAGGCGTATCAACTGGATCTTCGTTGTGTGGATCTTTTCACTTCGTGCATTGCTACCTGCTTTCCTTTTCTTAAAATGGTTTATGGCTGGTTTTTCTGATTACTTTTTTTACTGATTACACCTAATGAGGTTCATAATTACCCTTCAGTCAAAAATAGGAAAACAAATGCTTCTTCTTTGCTTTGATTTCGCTAAAAATAATAAAATCCGGTGTTCGGCCTAGTAACAATAAAAATGATTTGAATCATAATTTGCTAGTTTGTATGGTTGTTGGTCACAGTGGTTTTGCAATAAGGTTGGGAAGGGCGGTGCTTACGTTTTTTCATAATGTATTTTTAAAGGCGTATTGACTTAAATTCTTGTCAGTCGTGCGAAACAAGTGAAGAAAACGCAATAATGTTAGTTCTCAGAGCAAACAAATAAGAGTGTACGTGTACGTGTTTTTTAAAAGATAAAGTTCAACTGTTTTTTTTAAATTTAAAAATATTGTAAGAACAAATGGGAAACATACTTTATAGTGTTTGGACTGCGGTCGAGAGGAAAAACAAATTGTCTGGAAAATACCTTCGAGGTTTTACGTAACCACCGACGAGGAAATAACAAGTAACTGACTCCATTTCAATTCATTTGTTCATATTAAAGATAATTTTCAGCAAAGTACACGGAGGATATAACTCATGGAAACTGCGAGCCAACTGTGAATTTAGAGCTTCCCGATGTTGAAATGCAGTTACAATCACCCAAAAAGAAGGACATTGTGAAAAACATTTTCAAACCCGAATCTGACTATAAAACTGTTGATTTCGGTAGCGAAAATGGGTTTTATTATTTTGCAGGCTACATTTTAACGTCAAAAACACAAGTGTGAGCTGAAATTAAGTCAGAAACCTAGTGTTTACTCCATATTCACAAATTTCAAAGAAACTCTTCTCAAGAGTATTTAGATGCGATAGAGAGCCTTTAGCAACAATTTATTTGCCATTTTCCCAATTTACTTTTGTTATAATTTTGAAATAAAAGTGTATAATAGATATATATTAAAGAATGAATTTGATTACTATTGCTGTAAAATCACAGCAAAGAATTATTAGAAATTAGAAAAAAATGTATGACTCATATGAATATGTAGGTACATATATGAATTTTTTTTTTGTTCTGTTTTTGTTATATTTTAAAGAAAAATTAATGTTTATTTTTTTTATTTTAAATTATTTATGTGTATATATGTTATGTCTTCCTTATATTTTGAAAATATAAAAATCTGTTTTTTTCGATAAAATCCTTTAAATGTTGTAACAAATTAATATGTAGATCCTTCTTAACAATTCATCCGTACTTTAGTTTTTGCCACGCCCGGTTTATGCGGAATAGGAATAGGGAATCCAAAAGTTGGCCCAAGCGAACAAAACTTCATCAGCGATTTGTGAGGGTGAGAGAGGTTACTTAACAGGGCCGGGCGTCTCCACGAGACTGAAAAATGTCAGACCTTTGAATGAAGATGGTTGTCGGCCATAATTGATTTTCCTTGGCTGGGCAAACTTTGTTGTGACATTTCATTTCTAACCGTTTTGTCAACAACGAAACAAGTCAAAGCGATTCTTGCTTTGAAAGCGTTAAGTGGATTGAAAAATTAAGGAGGCATACAAAATAATAGAAAACACCGATTGGTGGTGAATCTTCACCTGAACAATCAAAGTAATGAATTTGATTTTCAAACGCTGCGCTGCTGGTAAGCCTCAAATGTCAAATTTAAGTCAAGTCCAGAGAGAGTTCAGGAAATAAAGTCCGACTGAAATGTCCACACTTATGTTAAGTCCACAAAAGTGCGGCCTACACGAGACATATTTATGTCAGCACTTGAGTCTGGACTGACATTATGTCTCGTGGATACATTATCGTGAGTGGAAACATGTGGGGGTGAAAATACAGGGTGGCGCACTAATTGTGCTACAATAAGAAATTAAAATAACTTTTTTTCAATCAATGCCCACAATGCCTTTTTTTTTATTGTATAGAAAATTAAATTTTATTTTCTATAACTAATTATTTTAAAAGATGCTAGACCGTAAATGACCTCCATACTCATCCACACATATGCGACACCTAATCAGAAAATTATTCATTGCGGCCTGAAGGGTTAATGTCGGGATCGCCTCAATTATTGTTTTAATGGACTGCTTCAATTCAGTCAAATTCCTTGGTTTCGTTTTATACACCTCTTGCTTGACATAACCACATAAAAAAGTCTGGTGCATTCAAGTAAGGTGACCTTGGGGGCCAGCGGAAAGTGGAGCTCCGCCATACCCGGTCTGGCTATGTGTGCCTCCTCCAATATCTTTAAATAACGGCCCCATTAACAGTTGCTGTTACACCGTTTTCTTCAAAGAGGTATGGCCCACAATGCACCTTGATGAAACAATTTTGCTTATTGACATTGCCGTTTAGTAGATCAGTATGGGCCTCATCAGACATATACAAGAAATTTATCAAGCTGTTGTTTTCTTCGGTCATTTCAATCATTTTTTGGCAAAATTCCAGACGAATAGTGAAATCGAGGAGGTTTACCTTGCTTGCAATTTGGACTTTGTACGGAAACAAGTTTAAGTCATCTGAATTATCCGTTGTAATGACTAACTCCAATTTGCGCCGATAAGTTTCGAATCGAAACGCTTGGATTTCCCTGAATTGACGATGCTACAGCTGCGATTGTATCCTGAACCCAAACGTAGGGATCTCGATGGTGCGGTCTTCGTGCGATGCTTCCAGATTCGGGAAACATGTTTAAAAGTCTCATTATGGTCCATCTACTTGGGGGAGTGCCGCCAAACTCCCGCCTAAATTCCCTTTGGACGGAAATAAAGGATTGCAAAGCATGGTACCGCTGCATTATTCAAATCCTCTTTTCGGTATCCCAAGCATTTATTTTAATAAATCTAAGTCGATTACTCGCACAAAAAAAAGTTATTACGTTTTGTTTTTGTAGCCCGATTCGTGCGCCACCCTGTATCTAAAAAATGTATTGTAGAAAAACAGAAAATTTCTGCTTGTAAAAAAAATAAAACTGATGAAATTCTACGAGTTTGCCAGCAAAAAAATACAGCTCTTTTCAAACCAAACTTTTATGTTTTTCATCGTTTTATGCAAAAGCGTTTGCTTTTCTTTGAAATGAGAGGATTCTTTTTCGATTTTGGGGATTTGGCAGTTCATTTTTCTACACATAGAGTACGCGAACAGACCTATTGAAAATGCAACTTCGAGAGCGAAACAAAAAATTGTTGAAAACAAAAGAGCAAATTCTGTCAAAATACAAACAAGACAGACAATTCGGATAAAATGTAGCGAAAACTGAAAACATCGCCGCAAGGTTGGTGGGATTTGCATTTCAACTTTGAATCTAGGATTAAGGTCGAACGTTGAAGTCGAAGTTGAGGTTGAGGTGCTAATGTTGTCAAAGTTGAAGTCGGAGTTGAAGTGTTGATCTGTTTATACATTTGACGTTCTCTTTTGTGTTCCTCTTCGATTCGTTTCATGTGTTATAAAAATCTCATTTTGTGAAGGTAATCAGAGGATTTCTTTACACACAGCAAACAAATAATGACAGAATTAGGGAAAGATTTTTTCTGTACGCAGAAGAAAAAGGAGATGATAGAGACTCTTTTTGTATGTTTAATCAGTGCATATTATTTACTTTGTTTAATTGAACTATGTGTTCTTAATGATTTGTAAAACTTTCGCTTAACATTGCACCTATTCGAGAGCGCTAAATGGCTTAGTTTGATTTTTATTGAACCACACACTCTTCTTGATTAAATTGTAAACACAGATGGGGTAGCTCGTAGTTCGGGATAGTAACAAATTAATTATTGTCCATTTTCTAAAAACGTGTGTAGGTATGCATACTAATCTTGTAGACGCAATTCATCCTTAATGCAATTTAACGAATTATGCTCGTTTTTAGCCAAACACGACTTTCAGCCAAATCTTTCGCTATTTCCATTAGTTTTCCTTTGCAGCCAATTAATAATGAGATGACCAAGGAAGTAAACAATGAAAGGTAAAATACGAAAAACATAAAAAGGAATTGAAGTTAAGCTGGGTATCTTCCTCTCGTACGAACCCCGATCTTTCCTCACATGTGAACCGTCTTTTAATTTAACGGCGCTGAATAACGTTTGGGGAAACGGATATTTAAATGGTTTGTTCGATTTGACAAACTTCCAAATGCACGAAATTCAACATTTTGAAAGGCTGGAAAATGCATAGCGAAACCAAAAACATTTCGGGTGAAATGTTGAATTCACCTGAAATGGCATAATCCGTTTCGGTGTAAACGATCTTTTGCTTGTATTGTTTTTTGTTTCGAAATCAGAAGGGATTGAATCAATTATTTGTCCAATACAATAAACCTCAACATGAATTGACTGATTTGATTTGAAAAAATGGACCGAAAATTCATAAAAAAGTAGAAAACGGACATACACTGTTTTCTACTTTTTTATGAATTTTCGGTCCATTTTTTTCCTTAGTATTTGAAAATATTTTGACAGCTGTTTTCTTTTGAATTGTTTCTTAGCCGGCGCGCTGAAAGACGTGCGGCATATTTAAGAAGTTTGTTCCATTTGACATATTTTCAAATGAAGAGACAAAATTCAACATCTCGGCTGAAATGTTGAATTTAGCTGAAATGTCGTGTCGCTGTAATCTTCAGTTCAACGGTAACTGGAATGTTTTTCACTTCAAATATTACAACCTTGAAATTCTAAAAATTAATAACATTTTACTCGACTTCAATTTCGAATAAAGTATTATATACATTTTCTTTTATTTCAGAACAACAGTTTGCTATAGCAGATTCGAACACTAATACAGTTTCGAAGTCGTTTGTACCGTGTAAGGTTTGCGGCGACAAAGCATCCGGCTACCATTACGGTGTAACTTCCTGCGAGGGTTGCAAGGTAATTTTACATTGCGCATCAGTCAATTCAATTTGAAATTTTGGATTGATATATTTTTCGTTTTTAGGGATTTTTTCGTCGTAGCATACAAAAACAGATCGAATACAGATGTTTACGGGATGGTAAATGTCTTGTAATTCGATTGAATCGCAATAGATGCCAGTATTGTCGTTTTAAGAAATGCCTTTCTGCTGGAATGAGTCGAGACTGTAAGTACCTACTTCCATTTGCTTTAATAAATTGCATTTATATATGTATGTATAGCTTCTGTTCAGAAAGTCGTGACTTTTCAGTGGAGAGTCAGTTATCAAAATGTTATATACTGATAGTAGGAGTTTGGAAGGTGCAGCCTTTGACAGCCGCGTAGATAAATTTCAATCGTCTTAGTCGTTGTCATGTCTTCAGTCATTCACCAACATCATACATGTCAAATTTTCGTTCATAATTTGTGTATCTCGTGATTTTTATCTATATTAACGAACGACAACAACAAGCAATGTGTGGGTTGTTGCAGCCATGACGCATATATCTTATCTTCTACATCAAAACGGCTTGTTGTCTTTCAGTGGGTTTCGTAATAGATGGTAATTATATGGCATTCATCGGCATCTTAAACACGAGCGAATACGACGAACAAAATTGGCTTCCCAATTGCACTCAGAGAGAGGAGTGAATGCGCTTGATGTGTAGGAGATTGTGTGATATTAAATTTGTGAAATTAATCGATAATTGAATTTATTGTATTATGTGGGCGAAAATTAGCCAAGCTTGTCATAGTGTCTTATTTATTTAGGAATCCATTATTGCCATCATCTAAATTGATAACACAATGATGCACCAAGTTGTTGTTTCCATTCCACTGTGCTGTTGACTTTGAGCAAACACCATCTATGTCAACTGCATTAGTCTTCTTGGAAGTACACTCTTAAACAATTGCACAACTCTGCAAGTGCATACCTCACTGCATTCCGGCACTCATCAAACGAGCGTGTATCTGAAATGGAAAGAGGTAATGTTTGCCATTTGACACACCCATATTTTTTGCGAATATTTCCCCCATTTCGCTATATGGGGAGAGCTTCCCTGCCACCTAACCCCCAATACTATGTTGATGTACCATTCGTTCCGCTTCCAGATTGTTGATGAAAACCTCACTGAAAAACCCTATCGAGTGGCAGATTGTAATGAATGAGTATTACTGATTGCCAGATGCCTTGGTATCGCAAAAAAGCCCAGAAGCCGAAGAAAAGTAGGGTGTACTCACCAGATCACTCAACGACAAAGACGCCAAAGTGTGCTTAAGTGGATATAGATTTCATTAGGTTAATTGAATAATTAACCGCTAGCTGTTCGTAGGGATGGCGTATACATGTGTTTTCGAATCGGTACCGCAAGAATGTCAAGATTCCAAATTGAACTGTAAGTGTTGCTGCTGGGTTGATGGCATGATGTGACCTAATTCCACGTAATGTTTGGCAAACAAAGAAGCTTGGCATAGTTTTAAATTTGCTGTGTCTATTTTGTTGCTTTATTTTTTTGACTTGCGCTGGCAGAAGAATGTTGTGGGTTCAGATAACCGTCCATTGGATGGTTGCGGAATTCGTTTGCACCAGAGCGATGAAAAGCAACCTAAAAACACTAAGATTCGGTCGGTCTTGTATTGGCATTATTGGGAAATAAGTGAATTAATTACTACGAGAATCGTTTTTACCTTGGGGTTATTTGCTGAACATTTAGTTGTTCATCGTTTGTTTTTCTTGTGCCATAATAGGGAGAAGTGGATGTGGGGCAAATACCTTTTGAATGAGGAGTAACATATTAATGATCTTAACCTAGCTTAGTCTTGGTTTAAAAATAAAGAAAGAAAAATGATTGAGATGTTGACCGATGAATGTTTTTTTTAACAAGCTGAGTACAACGACCTGGTAGAGACTTGAAGTAATGATGTGATTATGCAGAGAAGGTGTTAATGCCTAAAATGGTGTCAATGCTGAGCATTTAAGTTTTTGTAAATGACAATAAACTTAACTTGCTTATAATTAAACAACATTCTTCGCAGTTATGTCGAAATAATTGTTGTATGCTCATAAATTACTTAAACAAGTACTACAAGTCACTATTTCAAAAGACTTACATTGGGTGATTTTTAAAACGTTTAGTTTTTAATTGTGAAAAACAAAAAAAAAACAGGAAATTGCAAAAGTGTATTCAATTTTTATTTGAGTTGATAATTCAATGCTTGCCATTTACCTACTTTTTAAAGATTCCAGATTATTGACCACGACTACGTTTTAGGTGGTCCATAAGGAGAGTCCAATTTTGAGTCACTTTTTCGAGCATATGGACAGATATCCCGCAAATAATACGTGTAATGTTGTCTTCCAAGGCTACAGTCGGTTAAATAGAACTTCAAGGGACCAGAAAATTAGATCGATATTTCCGATGTTTTTTGTTTTCCGTTTTTTGTTTTCTAAAGAAACATCAAACCGAACTGATAGAAGGATGAAGAGAAGAATATGATAAAACGTTCAAATGGACGCAAAATAGGCAACGCGATGAAATCAAATCACAAAAACTCATACCTAACACTTCTTGGAAGAACCCTTATCGAATCAAAAATGAGCATCCCTGTCAAATATGCGTGATGTCTTACTTTTCTCCTCATCTTGTCAATATGATGTAATTGTTTTTACTGAGACCTGGACCACTGGTGACCATTATAATGAAGAAATGTTCAACAAGGACCTCTACGAAGTTTACCGCAAAAACCGTTGTCCCGTTCTTACCAACTGTGAAAGGGGCGGAGGAGTAATAGTTTCCGTGCGGAAATCATTGCGCAGTGACGAAGTAGTTATACTCGTACCTCCAATTGATCTTGATGTGGACCAAGTAGCAGTTAAGATCAAATGTATTCCGGGTAAAGAAATTATTCTTATTGTAAGTTATATACCACCAAGGAGTCCTTATTTATTATATAAAGCGCATATCCATAATTGTTCTTTAATTTTAAATAATTTAGATAATCATCAGCATGTCATCCTACTTGGAGACTTTAACTTACCTAATTTAATTTGGTCTTTTGATTCCGAAGAGTCCATACTTTTTCCTCTTAACGTAAACTTAGATTATGAGCGTGAAGTTGTTGATACGCTTGCCCAGTTAGATCTTAGGCAGATAAATCATTTTGCCAATGATTTTAATAATGTTCTAGATTTGGTTATTGTAGATTCTGAGCTGAGTATTAGTATTCGTAATTCTATGATTCCACTTTTTCCTAATTCTGTTTTTCATGTAGCTTATTATCTATGCAATTCGAATTGTACGAGTATTTTCGACCGAGTCCTTCTGTCAATATCTATAAGTATAATTATGCTAAAGCCAATTTCAATAGCATCTCTAACTATTTAGATAGTATTGATTGGTTAGCTCTTTTAAATAATGGCAATCTAAATAATTCTTTTAATTTATTTATTGAAACAGTTAAAGTGGCAATCGATATGTTTACACCTAAAGTAAGGGTTGTATCGGGCGCTAAATCTATTTGGTTCAATAATAGAATCGGGAATTTAAATAGGTAATAGAAAAAATAAAGTCTATAAGCAGTTCCGAAAAAGAAACAATGATCCTGATCTTTTGTTAGTTTATCGGAGGCTACAAAAAGAATTTTGAATTGTTTTAAACAAGTTTCTTTACAGACAGTATGTTCTTTCTGTAGAATCTAATTTAAAGAATAATAGTAATCGTTTTTGGAGCTTCATCAATAGCAAAAAGCAATCTAATGGTATTCCTAACTGTATGCGTCATAATGAAGTATCATCTTCCGACCTTTTAACTATTTGCAATATGTTTGGTAACCACTTTCAGTCTGTATATTCAAGAGGTATTATTCCAGCTATAAATTCAAGTGATAGCTTAGTGTCAGGTAATTATTTAAATGTTGGTATTCTAGAGTGTTCAATCCACGAAGTTCAAATTGCTCTTTCTTTATTAAAACTAGACAAAAATCCTGGTTTCGAGGGCATCCCGCCAATTTTACTTCAAAAGTATTCTTATGCGTTCTTCGTGCCTTTATGTTTAATATTTAACTTGTCTCTGCAGACTGGTAATTTTTTGGAAGTTTGGAAGAACTCGTTTATAACACCAATCTATAAATCTGGATCAAATCAGGAAATTACTAATTATCGTCCAATATGCAAAATTTCGACCATACCTAAGTTATTTGAAAAACTTATTTATGAGAAAAAGATTTATCTCTCCGTTTCAACATGGATTTGTGGCTGGTAAATCTACCACTACAAATCTCTCAGTCTTTTGTCACACTGTCTTGAATGACCTTAAGAAAGGGTTACAGTGTGATGTTATTTATACTGACTTTGCTAAGGCGTTTGACAGCGTTAATCACAATACATTGATGTCCAAACTAAACAAGTTTGGATTTCACTCCAATTTTCTAGAGTGGATTCGCTCATTTCTTACAGATCGTATTCAGTATGTTAGCATTAAGGACCTTCTTTCATCACCAGTGTATGTAACGTCTGGAGTCCCTCAGGGAAGTCATTTGGGCACTTTGCTGTTCCCTCCTATTCATTAATGAAATTCCTGATTTGTTTCTGCATTCCCAATGTTTAATGTTTGCCGACGATTTAAAAGTGTTCCGACCTATTAAGTCTGAGCATGATTGCATTCTTTTGCAGGAAGACCTTGGGAGACTTTCTATGTGGTGTCATAACAATGACCTTCGATTCAATGTCTCCAAATATCAAAGCCTATCTTTTTGTCGTAACCTCTCCCCAGTTTCATTTACGTACGTGATCGATAATTCCCCATTGTCCATTATCTCTTCTAAGAAAGACCTACATGTCATATTTGACAAAAAACTAAATTTCTGCCAGCATATTGACTTCTTGGTTGCTAAAGGCAATTCAATGTTGGGTTTTATATTGCGGAATTCTAAATACTTTCGTGATCCACTTACTCTCAAATGTCTATTCTTTGCATTTGTCAGGTCTAATCTCGAATACTGTAGTATAGTATGGAATCCATGTTATGAAGTACATTCCAATAGAATTGAGAAGATCCAAAAACGTTTAACTAGGGTTGCTATGCGTAAATTACGCTGGAATATTGAAATGCCTTCGTATGAGACAAGATGCAAATTATTTGGTATCTTACCTCTTTTCAGGCGTAGGCAATATTTTTCACTTATGTTTATTCGCGATTTAATAAACAACCATATCGATTGCCCTTTTCTTTTATCATTAATTGGGTTTTATGCTCCATCAAGAGTACTTAGAAATCGTTTGTTTTATATTCCATATCATAGAGTTAATTACGGTTGTAATGAACCAATTACCAGATGCCTTAAAGAATGCAATAAGCATAGCAGTCTATTCGAGTTTGATTTAAGTAGAGACTCGTTTAAAAATAAATTAATTTTGGCGTTAGGCTTTGGTGGTAGAATTTAAGTATTGAAATTGTATTAAGTAATCTAGTGGAACAGTAGATGTTTTCAGTTGATGAAATAAATGAAATGAAATGAAATAGAATATGAAACAAATTGGAAACGGAATAAATAAAAATAAGTCCGAAAATAAATGTTCGCTATAAGCGACTGCCCCTTCATCACGCGGTAGCAATCACAAGATGCTGTTGTTCATCCAACCATTCAATGTAAATTGACGGAAGAAGCTTGGCGGCCTAACTGCATGTGTTTTATCGAACAAAAAACACTTGAATTGTTATTCATGTTCATGAATCATGACCCGTGTCAAATCGTCCACACTCTTCCCTTTCTCACTCATCTTATGGGGAAAACAATCCTAATGAACTACAGTATACGTGTAGGCGCTTAGAAATGTGTTGGTTCATTGAAATCGTTCAACAGTCACCACAATCACAGCCAACATTTCAGAAATGTTCGTAGTGAGGTTTTTTTAAATCAGATTTTCCTCAAATTATAACTTCAAGATACTCGTACCAATAGTTTGATATTATTAATTTACATTTATATAATATTATGAATAAAAAGATAGTAATACTCACATCTCTGTAAATTGTGCAAGGGTAGTTTTAAGAATATGTATCTTTGCTGAAATAATAAATAACTGAATGAATGGATTTCAGAAATGTTTTGCTTTTCATTTATAAAATGTTTCTGTACCAAATGGGAAATACTTAATTGGGAAACGTCAGCCAATGTTTCTCAAATGCTTCCCTGGTCTGGGCGCACCTGCAACAATTTCCTTCTTATTTTCTTTAAGGTAATAATTTGCACTGAAGAGATCATAAACCTCCCACTTGACACCTGTGCGCTTGTACGATTCGCCGCTTTGATCTCAAAAAGTATCGGCAGGCCCGACTTCGAATCACTTCGTCATACTTTTATGTACGCCTCTCAGTATTGTGAAGTGTATGTGCGCAGAGGACACAACTGCGGTGTATAGCCTTCAGCTAAACGGACATTTTTCGGTCGCAGAAAATGGCTGAGTTTTTATGCCACTTCATCCACCACACGTTTACGCGATGACTGATGCCGTTATCACAGGTTGCTTTGCTATTGATCATAGATCCCAAACATTCGAACACATAAAAATCTGTGGAATAGGTCGGAGAAGTTCAGAGAACGGGCAGCATTATACACATTCCCCTTCAAAAGATCTACGCATACATGCAGTGCTTGTTACAGGGACCGTTGATCCATCAACAGATGGATCCGTCGTCACCAGCACTAGAGAATAAATGATGCCCTTTAGGGCTCGCAACTTTTTCTTCAAGCAGATAATCAAGGACTTTAATGACTATCAACGGAATCCGGGGGGCGTAGATGAGTCATTTGTGCTGTGGATTAAAGTAATCCCAATGAGTAGAACGTTGGTTGAGGATGCGGATTGTGGCCGTTATGTGATGCCGGGGGTAAACAGAGGCTGCCCGCAAGGCGGCGTTCTGTCTCCACCGCTCTTGAGCTTGCTGGTCGACTCTCTGTTAAACGCACTCAACAGTTCTAACGTCTACGCTCAAGCGTACGTGGATGATGTTAGCGTTGGATCATACCTAGTGAATGTCTACGTCAAAGCTCAGGCACAAGGAACGGTGTCTCGTTCCATCCTCTCAAAACTTAGGTTGTTCTCTTTAAGAGAAGGAGGAAGCTGATCGGGTTGACTCAGCCAGTGCTAAAAGGCGTCACAATCGGACTCTCCAATGAAGCAGAATATAAGAATGGGAGTCATCCTATATAGCAATTACGAAGTCGACTTTCCCCGTGTTCAGGACTGGCTCTGGCCAGACTCTGAGCCTGGAAAGGAATGCGGTCGAATCTTTGCGGATGGCTCCAAAACCGATCAAGAATCTTGTGCTGGTGTTTCCATTGAGACCGACAACATAAGACTATTCTACTCTTTAGCAACGGAGACTAATGCCATGGACTATGCTGTGAGGAACAGGCGGATCCCTTCAACCGCCTCTGAAACAGTTCGTGAACGCAAGATCTCTCTGAATTCGGTCGGAAGGCTGAAATCACTTAGACTTTTCTGGGTCCAGGGTAACAACGGGATCACAGGAAATGAGATCTCCGATGAACCTGCTTGACAGGGCTCAGAGAAAGACTTCTCTGGACGTGAACCGGCGTTAAGTCGATTGCGTTTCGGTTAGGGCTTCCATTGACGTTGGGTTTCATATGAACACAATCGCACATGGCATGACTCTCCACAGTGCAGACAGACTAAACGAATTCTCACCGACATCTGTGCACAAATTTGCGGTATTCTTGTTGTCACTTAACAGAAAAGACTGTAGACAAATTACTGGCGTTCTTACGAGCCATTACGCTTTTGCCAAGCATCTTAAGGTGCTAGGCTTAAGCGATATACGAACTGCGAAGCTTGTGGAGGAGGCAATGACACTGCCTACTTTGTGATTGTCCTGCTTTTGCTCGTATCAGGTGGCAGGTATTTGGTGCTGATGTGGTGAGTGATGTAAATCTCAGCGAGCGAGTAAATTTAAACAGTAACAGTCGTGTATCTTCCTGGTGGTACAATAGACCAGTATTGAGTCTGATTGCTCCAGTGTAGAAAGGCTCACACCTCGACAATTTTTTTTTTTCAATACGTGCACTAATTACGTGCGTTTCGGACACCAAGCTCCAATAAATTGAGTTCTGGCTTTCCCCTCTGTTAGAAGTCTATCGCGCTTCATTAGAAGCTCCAAATGGTTTTAGCGAGTAGTGCTCGAAACTCCCGATCCATGTGGCATCACAACGGACTCAATTGGTCTAAGTGTGTTGGCTTTCAGCTAACAGCTACCTTAACCCAACCTAACCTTCCCCTCTTAAAATTACAAATTATATGTTCGCAAAGAATATCATTTGCATATTTTGCTCTTACTTATCTTCACCCCAAGATAACTCTATTGGGTATGTCAGTGGACGTCTAATGACACTTTTCGTATGCAAATTTTGCCGAACAACTATCTATAAAGCTCTAACAATCCAAAGTAAGAAAAGAAAAAGTTCACATACCATATACAATTATGCATTCACTCATTTGATGCTTCCGTCCAGCAGCGCATTAGAGGAAATTCCATGACGGATTCACTGGGATGTTGTAAAACCGAGATAAAAACGAAAACAAAAACTGAAAGCAAAAACAATTTATGAACGCGATACTAGCTGGTATCACGTGGATATTTCTTTGCCTGCAGCAGCAGGAAGAAAAGGACAACCAAGTTGTTTGCAGTGGTATAGATGCTGCTGGTCATGAAAGTTGAATATAAATGACATTTGCCGGAGTACATGCAGTCTGCTATTTTGTTCAAGGAAAAGCGAAGATGAAAATAAACGATAGGAATGGAATATTATTGAATGATGTTATTCGCCGACTTGCTGGGGAATATCTATTGAATTGCATCAAGGAAGTCATTTTTTGCATTCATGTGATAGGGACATGACGGTTTTGTCAGAGAGAATAGGAAATTTAAACGAAAGTGTAAAAATTATCCGGAAATGCTGTTGATTACAAAAAGGGTATGCTTGGAAGTTCTTAAATTAGGGAAAATGATCTTTCGTAAGGTCATTCCAATTCACAAAGGTATATCCGATTAAATTGGGCGGGAGTTGGAGTGAGGACGTAAGCTCCTAATGTCCTCGAAACAAGAGAATCTATTTTTTTCATCGGATTTGGATTCTTAATATTCAGCTTCGACATTATTCTAACTACTTTCTACACTTTCAAGGACTTTAACATACACTATCAGTTCTGTGTCGTGGAGTGCTTAAAGCAAGCAACTATCACGAGCAGAAATTTGCCGGCACTAAAAGTAATCCCACAGGCTCATCATTTAGTGCAGATGTTAGTAAGGACAAAACAATTAAAAATACAATAATTATGTACCTATAAAAAACTAACACAAACACCAATCATGCAAATAAATTAAGACATTAAGGTATTATTGCGCAAAATATTTTTCAGCTTAATTTTACTAACATGCAAATCAATCACATGATCATTTATATTATAGATTCTACTCATGCGACTAATAGGCTCATGCCTCCCATAATTCGTTCTATGATGGGGGCTAAACAATAAATCAACACTACGTAAATTATGGGCACCACACCGAAAATTAAAGCCAATAGATGACAGCAAGTCAGGTGCATCTATTTGACCGGATATAAGCTGCTGTAAAAAAATGATATCACTATTAATCCTTCGTTGAGAAAGGGGTAACATTTGAAGAAGCTTAATACGCTGACTGTAAGGAGGAAGGTTAAAAGGATCATCCCATGGAAGTCCTCTAAGTGCAAATCGAATAAATTTACGTTGAATGGCCTCTATTCGATTTGAATGGATGTTGTAGAACGGCGTCCAAACTTGTGAAGCATACTCTAGAATCGGATGGACAAAACAATTGTACAATGACATAGTAACGTATGGGTCATTAAATTCTTTCGCCCACCTTTTTACGAAGCCCAGCATAGAATTAGATTTATTAACAATAAAATTGATATGCTTGGCAAAAACCAGTTTGGGATCGAAATAAACCCCAACATCCTTAAAATTATCAACATTACAAAGAATATGTTGAGACAAAGAATATTGAAAGGTGGACGGTATATTCTTTCTAGAGAATGTCATATGTTGACATTTAGTAGGGTTCAGGGATAAACCGTTTTTATCACACCAATTGGCGAAGCTATTAATGTCAGATTGAAGAAAAATTCTATCTTGCTGACTAGTGATAGATTTAAATATTTTCATATCATCAGCGTAAATCAAGATATTACTGTGATTTATACATGCTTTAACATCATTAATGGCTAGTATAAATAGAATTGGTTCGAGGTGACTACCTTGGGGAACTCCAGACTCAGCTGTAAAAGATACAGATAGCGATCCTCTAAATTTGACTTGATAAACCATTGATCTAAGGTACGAATTAACCCATTTTATGAAACTTGGTGGGAAACCAAAAGCCCTGAGCTTAAACTCGATTATTTCATGGGACAGCTGGTCGAAAGCTTTAGAGAAGTCAGTGTATATGCAATCCATTTCGTCCTTATTCTCTAAGGCACTAGAACATTCATGCAAGAAACTTAACAGATTAGTGACAGTGGATCTGTTTCTTACAAATCCATGCTGTTCATTACAAATTAAATTGCGACAAAGAAATATTAACTTTTCGCAAACAATTTGTTTAAAAAGCTTAGGGATACACGAAAGCTTTGAAATAGGCCTATAATTAGTGATATCACCACGTTCGCCTTTTTTAAATACAGGTGTGATAAAAGCACTTTTCCATACATAAGGGAATTTACCAGTACTAATGGACAATTCAAACAGATATGCTGGTTGTTCACCTCGTCACACTTAGTTTGTTTGCTTTTCAAAAGATTTCTAATACAATTTTCTTCATTTAGTTTTACAATTTCATTTTGATAACAAATCATTAGGTTGTTATGGCTTTTACAATTTCGCTCTACGCCATATATCTCGTCCTTACATTCTAGAACATTGTTGTGCTTAATTTTAATTATCTTCCTATCATATTTAATGGGCTTTATAAGTAGATTATTACATGTTATGTATTCGGTAATAGGTATGTTAATAATATATAATATTGTGGAGTGATTTGAAGCAATTTTAACTGTGGCAGATTCGAGTGCCTCTTCTATGTTTATGTGCTTTATATTGTTTTTTTCGAATATATCGTCTATTAGTTCGATCTCAGAATTTGACAAAATAAATGAGTTTATAATTGCTGCTTTGGCCCAGAGTAGGGCATACTCTACATTATCTAATTCCTTGTTTATAGTATCTAATTCGTACTTAAGATTTAATACATATTTGTTTCCTATATAGTTATTTGTTTTGATAAGTTTTAATATATCGTTTGTAACATTTGTTAATTCGTTAATTTTGTTTTCGTACATTTTATTAATTACGACTTGTTGGTTATTATTTATTAATACGTTAGTCATTTGATCTTTTACTATTTTAAAATCATCATAGTCAGGGCTTCCAGCAAGCCATTTCCAAGCGGTACTTAGTTCATTAAGTGATCTGCCTGTTCTTTTTGGTTTTAGGTTTTTTAGCTTTTTTAGGATCTGGGATGTGAGGTCGGAAAGGATAATGAGGTTGGGGTTTGTTTTGTTAACATACTTATCGGTGTGATGCCGAAGATTTTCAAGTACTTCCTCCAAAGATATGGAGCAATTGCATGACTACATTTTTTAAGAACGATCGGTGCAATGCCATCAGGACCTGATGAATAATCATTCTTCAGAGAAGAAATAAATTTTAAAATTGTTTCCAAGTCAAATGAGAAGCTACTAAAACTTAATGTCAACAATTGAGAAAAAGGGAGTGCCTGGTTTAAACTTCACGCACTTTGAAGCAATATAATGTAGAAAGTTTTAAGAAATAAAATAAAATATTTTCCACATTTTGAAAATCAGAGAAACCTAGTGACTTTAAACGAAAAAAAGTCAGAGCTCCTAGCAGATACATTTGCCCTTAATTTCAATAATCCATTGTTATAGACTCTGTTACCGTTGCGGGAGAAACTCAATGTCCTTATTGTACAATTCTGCAATGGATACACCACAAAATGTTATTGTCTCCGATTTTAAAAGGGAATTTAAAACCAGAAATTCCCCTGGATTTGACCAGCTCAGATACATTGGTCTCAAACAACTTCCAACTATTGGAGTAAGGATTGTTTGTTTAATTATAAATTCCTGTTGAAAACTGCAATACTACCCAAACACAAGGAAAACAGCTAAAATTATTAATTTACCAAAGCGAGTAAAACCTCCTAACAATATACATGTAGGTATAGTTGTCGTTCCATAAGCTTCTTAGGTAGTTTAAGCAAGGTAATTTTTGATTAATTTCATTTATTTAGCATATATATTTAAACTTAACCTAATGTGTGAATTCATAATTACTACATTCAATATAAATTAAGATGTATGCGGAAAATTGCATCTTATATAATTAGCTAATAACATTTTGAATCTTCTAAAGTTACGTTCGTTTTTTAAGTTTAATGGTATTGAGTTATACAATTGACAGCCTTTATACACAATGCTGTGTTGTGTTATAACTTCCCGATAAGCGGGGACCCTGAAGTCATTGCCGCTTCTTAGATTATAGGGTTGCGTGTCCCTTACATATTGCAGATATTTCTTTAAATAATTTGGTAATAGATCATACTTAATTTTAAAAATGAAACTTAAAACATTAAACAATATCCTTTGTTTTACATTTAACCATCTTAGTGCATCTAACATCATTGTTATTGGTGTATAAATATTACATTTTAAAATTATTCGCATTGCCCTATTTTGCATACGTTATTATATTATATGATAGATACAAAACTGATGAAGAATATTCAAAATGTTTGATCATTACATTATATATGTGTACTCGTATATATGTGATTCTACCAAAGAAGCCTACTTTTTTTGCTATTTTTTTTATAATGTACTCTACATTCGGCCTTAGGGTCGATGATTACTCCAAGATATTTAATATTTTCCACCTGTTCAATTAACTCATTTTCTTAAGTAAGATTTATATTGACTTTATGTTTAAGAACCATACATTTTTTTTGCCGACATTTAATTTAAGTTTATTTGCCCTTAACCATATACTTAATGTAAGTAAGTCTTCTTGCATTCGCCGTTCGCATTTAACTAAGTTTTTTCCAGATATAAATATAAGAGAATCATCGGCAAATAGGGATAACTGAGCGTATTCAAGCTGTTGATTTATGTCATTGATACAAATAATAAAGAGCAGGGTACTCAAAATTGATCCTTAGGGCACTCCTAGGGTTTTTTTTCAATACTGCTAGATGATACTCCATTGACTATTGTTCTCTGTAATCTCTTTTTAGAAATGATTCAAACCAGTCCCGTTCCTTTCCTCTAACGCCGTATCTGTCAAGTTTAGATATAAGAATACTCCTGTCGATGGTTTCGAACGCCCTTTTAAAATTCAAAAAGACAGCAATTACTCGGACATAGTTTTTTGCTGATAGCTCCTCTTTCCAACATATCAAGACGCTATTAAGCGCTGTCTCGCACGAGTGTTTTTTCCGAAATCCCGATTGGTTTTCGAGGAAAAGGTGATTGTTTTCGAAATACCTCTCCAGTTGGGTGTGCACAATCTTTTCTAGAACCTTCTCATACACTGGAAGCGCGTTTACTGGCCGGAAGTTTTCGCATCGGTCGGTACCTTTGACTTTTTCGATGGGTGTAACAACTGATTCCTTCCATGTCTCAGGAAATATTCCATTGCTTAAAGATAGGTTTATCAATCGCTCTAAAGCGGGTCCGATTACATCTATTGCGTCCAGAAGCATTTTAGCGCTGATGTAGTTAAAATCTTTCTTTTGATTAAGTCATCGTATCACCTTTTTTATGTTTTCCTCATTGACAAGCTCAAATTGAAATGACGTGTTTGCAATTTCTGTATTCTGGGTGAACTGTGTATAAGGAATGGTTTGGTTAATGCCCAAGACACTATTTACAAAAAAATTGTTGAACTCGTTAGCAATATTCTCATCCTCTTTTATGCACGTGCCGTTAAAGTAAATGCCATTTATCGATTGTATTTCTTTCTTTAAAACGTGCGTTTTAATCACTCTCCACATAGTATTTTGGTCCATAGCTCTTTCAATTTGTAACCTAATGCTGTTGTTTCTTGCTCTGACTAACTCTGCTTTATATTGGTTTCGTATAGCACGGTAACTTTCCCATGTAGAATCACTGTTAGACATTCTAAATTCCAAATACCGGGCAAGTTTTTGCCGTTTAAAGCTTCTTAGTCTTTCATTATACCAGCTATCGTCACTACCGCTTATTACTTTATTGCGTACTTGTGTTTTTGTTATTCGTACTAATTCGGTTTGCAGAACTCTTCCAATTAGATGTGCATCTTCACTATTTATTAATAAGTTGCTGTGTCTAAGCTGGCTTAATAACGATAATGGAGAAAGTTAAATAGTTCAAGCTACAAGACTTCGTCAATAATAGCGAAATTATTCCAAATGAACAATTTGGCTTTAGACAAGGACATGATACATACCATCAAATACGCAGAATATACAAATGCAAAAGAAAAGCTTAACCTAAAGGAATCAGAGGATTCGTTTTGCTTGATGTTGTAAAGGCCTTTGAGAGCATATGGCAAAAAGTCCTTCTGCGTAAATTATTGTTATTTGGATGTCCGCTTTACCTTACCAAAATTATTCCGAGTTTTCTTGACGGAAAAGTCATTGCCGTCTCTTTAAATTGATGTTTGTCTTCGTTGCGATAAATTTCATATGGTGTCCCACAGGAATCAGTTTTGGATCCGTTGCTATATATAATCTATATCGCTGATTTCCCTAGCCTCCCAAATTGCGAAAAGGTCATCTTCGCAGAAAACACTGCACTTTATAGCTCTGATGAGTTGGGTTAGGTACTTGCAATCAGTCTTCAAAGCGCACTCGATACGATTGCTTTGCAAAATGGAGAATTAAAATAAATAAAAGAAAAAAGGCTTTTTTTACTTAACTGTGACATTTCCTGAGTCGACTGTGTCAATTATCTTATAAATATAGGAAAGACAATTATATTAAGACAACAACTTATCCTTTAGGGAACATGTTCAATATACGCTTAGCAAAATAAGTTTTGCAACAAAATTATTGTATCCGCTCATAAATCGCCTCCCGGTCATCTCTAAGTCATAACAACAAAATTATTTTATACAAAGTTGTTTTAAAAGCAATTCTTCTGTATGGTTGCTCCGTAAGGGCTGTCGATGTTGTAGAGGCAAGTATGTTGGCTTGTGACCCATGCGGTGCAGGTTCAATCCCCATAAGGGACAACAAAATACGCTAGCCATTAATGGTGAGGGGAACACCTTGTTTTCTTCAACCTCTACACCAAACAGAGAATTTCTGCCTGGTGGACCGTTGCTGAGTCTGAGTGCTCTAGGATTGGAATTTCCTTTTTATAAAATAAAGTTATATCACACAAAATATTTTCCGTTTTAAAATACAAGCTGCGCAATTAAAATTGTAATAGAAAATGTAAAATGTTGGCTATGAAAATAAATGCATCTATCTATCTAATGTCTACCTATCTAATCACTTGCTAAGTGAAATTTGCTGCTCAAGGTCTGCTGGCAATGTCAGCTTCCAGCTGCTCATATATGTTTATACGATCGACACCATGGGAAACCTTGTTTATTTCCAGATCAGCGACTGTCAGATAAATTTTAAATTTGTTTTGTAAATGAACACCCAATAGACCTTGTGGCAGCCCTTCTGCTTGAAAGAGTTGCACTTAAACAGATATTCACTCATTTTCTGCAGTTGCTATAATCATTGTCAGCCAATCTTAGCCCGCGGACAATGGTTATAACTTCCGACATCTACTCCTAGATCAACGTCATTACTTACTTACTTAGGATGGCGCTACAGTCCGGGGTGGACCTGGACCTCAACCAACAAGCGTCTCCAGCCAGTACGATCTTTGGCCAGCTGTCTTCAGTTTCGCACGCTAAGTTGGTTAAGGTCCCCTTCCACTTGCGTGCGCCACCTGAGTCGCGGTCTTCCTCTACTGCGCCGTCCCTCGGGTGTGGATTCGAAGAATTTAATCTCAGCGCTGGTGTCATTGCCTGAGTTTTTTGAGGAGCCTAGGTAGACAAAGTCCTGAACCAGCTCAAAGTTATATCTACCTATAGTGACACTCTGTCCGAGACGTCAGTGTTGGGTGTCCTTTCTTGATGACAGCATATACTTTGTCTTGCCCTCATTGATCGCCAAACCCATGTTCGCCGTCTCCGTCTCATGCTGCTGCGTTCTGCCGATTATGTCGATGTCGTCGGCGTAGGCGAGTAGATGGATGGACTTTTGAAAGATAGTGCCTCTACTGTTAGCATTTGAGTTTTGCACTATTCTTTCAAGAACGATGTTAAAGAAGTCACATGACAGCGCATCGCCTTGTCTAAATCCTTTTTTGACATCGAAGGTCTGATGGAGCAGCATGCATTCTCCATTGTCATCCTGCTCAAACGGACGAGTTTGAGCTCATCTCTATAAATGCTGTCATAGGCGGCCTTAAAATCGATGATCAATTTGGACTTCCTGGGTTTTCTCCAAGATCTGCCGTAGTGTAAATATTTGGTCGATGGTAGACTTTCCTGGCCTGAAGCCACACTGATAGGGACCAATCAGGTTGTTGACGAAAGGCTTCAAGCGTTCACACAGCACGGATCTCTGCAGTTGGCGCAGTTTAGAGGGTCTCCTTTCTTGAGAATCGGGCAAACTATGTTGAGGATCAATTCATCGGCGTTAGGTCTTATCGCCCAAAACCATAACGCCCAAATTGAAAATGTCATAAAGCCCAAAAACCACGACATTACCCAAAATTTTAATGAATAAAAAGTCGTTAAGCCCAAATGGAATGACATATCACCCAAAGAAACACATTCGAACCTCGCACCTACTCCAAATCAAACAGGGATCCCAAGCAGGGGGGTTGCAGGCATAGCACTGTTTATGGAATCTACTTGCGATTTCGCAACTAATCCCATCAACAGTGAAATGCATATGGGGGGACATGCTGCCCCCCCCCCCCCCCCCCCCCCATCCCCGCAACCCCCCTGCTTGGGGTCACTGTTTGATTTGGAGTAGGTGCAAGGGCAAATTGTTGCATCAGGTTACTTACTCGTATATTTAAAAACTGTTCATTAACTCTAAAATGAGAACTAACTTGGGCCATAAGACCTAACGTCATTTTGAGCAAAACTAATGCAATTACGCCCAAAACCAATGTCACATTGCCCAAATTTGTGTAAATTTTATAGCAACAAATTATATAGCAATGTTTTGGGCTTTATGACATTTTCCAATTTGGGCGTTATGGTTTTGGGCGATAAGACATAACGCCCCATTCATCGGGCATACTTTCCTCCGACCATATTTTACAGATGAGTTGGTGCATGCTCCAAACCAAGTCATCGCTTGCCGCTTTGAATAGCTCGGCCATCTGCTCCAGCGTCTGTGTTGGAGTTAAGCTTAGATATGGCTCTCTTCACTTTGTCCAGGTCGGTCGGGCCAACGTCATTGGCTAATGTAAAAAAAGTAACACAATGTGAATAGTATGGCACCTTGTGTAGTACCACGGCAGCATCCAACCCTATATTTATTTTTCTCAGTTGGATTGTGTATTCGGTCTTCTATTTTTGAAGAGTTCTGGAAAATATTGAAGAAACTCATTGGGTTAAGATGATGTGACATCAGTTTTTTGCAAGTGAACTTTATTGAACCGTACAAGCATCGTGGCTACGTCCGGGTGATTATTCCTTTAAGAGTTGGGAAATTTAAAAATCCGTGTGCTAATCTTCGTTGATTATCAGGTGATCAATCTTGTTTTCCAACAGCTAAGAGATCTGAGAAATGCGTTTCCAACAGGCGATGTCCGTTTTTAAATGTGAATTTGAAATGAACGCCAAAAGCAAATAGATAAAAGGTTTGGATCTAGTTGCTCAGTCTATAGAAATTGCGTGCAGAACAAACTCCATTGCTATCTAAAAATTGTACCGAAATATGAATTGAATACAAAATCAGTCTCACACGCCCGTTGAGCCTTCGGTAACAGCCACGTCTTTCAGCCTTTAAAATATCATTTAGAAATACTTCTCTATTCATGGCTTTGCTCATACCTTTGCAGTCCAACTAAAAACTTGTTATCCACTTGACACGATCACACAATGGGCATACTTCAATTTGCAATCTGAAATATTCTCAATTAACGTTCAACAAACCAGGAAATGATCTAAACACCCACTCCATTCGGAAAAGGTGATTGCATATGAATCTTTTTCTATTTACATCCATTTAGTCGTTCCCCATAACCGATTAAGACAAACTCTGTCTATGAACAACAAGTCGTTAGTCGAATAGCTGGTAATATGTATCTTTTATGAGAGACATCGATTACTACAGTGCCGCCGCACTACGAGTCCAGGTGCATGTGCTCCAAGTTGCATCCTCCTTAAAGAGTGGGCGTCTATGTACAGTCTAAATCCCACTCAACAGCACGAACATTTTGCCAGGGTAATTGAGGAAGTGTGTGCTTCGGATGGACGGTTGAGACATTTCCATTTTCTTGGATCATGACTCTGCTAATTGTCTGTGCAGTTGTTGCTATGGAAGTGGACGTGGACCACCAACCATAGCCGGTTCAGATCGGATGGTGAAAAAGAAGGCGCTCTTTGTCTACGCTAATGATCCGCTGCTGCAGCCGTTGTCGTTGCGTGCATACGCGGAGGAGTTGGTGCTGTTATGCGCTTACAAATTGTTAGAAGAAAATACTAATTTGCCTTGAGGCAAATGCTTTGCGATTTAATCCCACACTCGCGTACACACACAAACACACACTGTGACCGGGTGCCGCTGTCGACCTTTCTCTTTGCGGAGCTGAATTAGTTGAGGAGTTGAAATGGTCACAGCATAGCAGTTTGTCGGCGGAGTAAATTTATTCATAGCACTATAAGTTCAGGCAATGTGCATAAGGGACTAGGGAGTCGGGGATGTGTACTGATTGCAAATCAAAGGAGGAGGAACGAGACATGATATATGAAATGCAGGCCCTGCGAAATCGCAATATGTTTCCCGAGGGTTATGTGTAAAGAAATGATATTAGGGTCTAGGAGTAATAAGCGGGAAGCAGCATTAGTGATCCCGGAAGTTCATATGCATGTGTTCGTCGGTTTAAAAGGACATTAATTTATTGGTTCGTTTAAAAATACTGTGGTGCATGAAATAAAATATTGTTAATGAAGTTTCAAATTAAAGATGTTACTAATGCTGATGTGATACTGCATGTTTTCTTCAATTTTCCTCATTTGCAATGCATTTACCGGAGAAACAAACATTTACATACAAAATAACAAAAGGTGTGTGTGTGTACACAACAGTCACAAAAGAGATAACTTCAGTGAAACTCCTCTCATTTTTCAATTTGCTTTTGATAGTTTCTCGTTTTTTTTGTTGTTTTGGTGTCTATAGACCACTTCGCGAAGCTATCTCTTTCTGAAGTGCCGAATCCCTTTCTTAAACGTCAGAAACAAATTGAATAGAAAAATCTCTCTGAAAACAGAAGCTATTGAAGAGTAAAAAGTGCCGAGTTATAGAGCAAAAACCTGAGAAAGTATGTTAAAGCAAAAAAAAAAATACAATAAAAACAGTGAACATGTTGACCAAAAACGCTTGTGCAGCTCTTGATGCAGCCATTTACAAACATTTTCAGTTTTTTTTTGTACAATTTTGTTAGTAATTAATTGTTGTTGTTCGTTTGTATTAATTGGTATAAAATATATACATCATAGAAAATTGTTCAACTTAATTTATTAACAAACAAAAATAATTTTTTGCCACAACAACACGATTCTCACGGTTTCACTTTTATTTTTTGTACACAATCCTTCTATATTGTTAATTTTTTAGTATTCAAAAATAGTGTTTTTTTTTTGTAAAAATTAGCATCCTTATAAACTTTTTAAGAAATATTCACGCAAAACTAGTCTCCCGCTATACAAATTCGCAATTGTTTTCCTTCATTTCATTCTGCTGCAAGTTTTTTTTTCATTTGCCACTGACGTTGTCGCGAAGTACTCTATTGTAGTGATATTTTTTTTGTGGTTGAACATTATAAGGAAGTATGAAATAAAGTGCGCAAAATAAACCTAAAAATAAACAACATAAAAAAGAATAACCAAATCAAAACAAAAGTTGCATTTGTCCTTTTTGCTCAACATCTTTTTATCTTTTTATACCCTATTCTAGGGGTATATTATTGACACCAACGACCAGACCACTTCGAGTTAATCGGTTCTCGTCAGATCACCGTAATTAAACGACGTTGGGCGCGGTTAGTACGTAGATGGGGGACCGTTTGAGAACAACCGCGTATCGTTGGCCAGTCCCATCTACAGAGTTGAGGTAGATAATATACGTGGTATCACAATGGACCTAAATTGGTCTAAGTGTGTCGGCTTCTGCCGACAGCCACATAAACCTAACCTAACCTAACCTAGGGGTATATTAATTTTGACGCATAGTTTGTAACATACCTTAATATTGCCCGTAGACCCCTAAAAGTTACTATATTTATGATCAGCATCGATAGTAATGTCGATCTAGCCATGTCCGTCCGTCCGTCGGCAAAAATTAGGCCTTTAAACTGGACCTAGAGAGCTGAAATTTTAACCACATACTCTCTAGGGTCCCGAAATAATCAAGTTTACGAATTTTTGAAATCCGCCCACAGACACGCCCACAAACTCAAAAAAAACAAAATTTTGGAAAAAATCGAATTTTGAGCTAGAAAGCTGAAATTTTTTTTATATGATCTATGACTCCTAAAACTGCTCGGGATAATTTTTTTTCAAAATCCGCATACTGACACGCCCACAAATAAATAAAACAATTTTTTTGAAAATCCAAAGTTTGAGCTAGGGAGCTGAAATTTATAATATATACTCTCTATGGGCCCTTTATGCTCATGTGTAAATATTTTCAAAATCCGCCCAATTTTTTTTTTTTTTTTGAAAATACAAAGCGAGCTAGGGAGCTGAAATTTATAATATATACTCTCATGGGGGGCCTTTATGCTCATGTGTTAATTTTTTTTTAAATCCGCCTACTGACACGCCCAAAATTAAATAAAACAATTTTATTGAAACACCCAAGTTTGAGCTAGGGAGCGTTTTTTTTTGATAAATACCCTTAAATGTTATATAACAAAATATGTAAAGCGTTCTTAACAATTCAACCATACTTAGACTTTTGTCACGCCCACTTATGAGGGATAGGAATAAGAATAGGGTATCCAACAGTTCGCCCAAGCGGACTGTAGCCCGGCCCTATGTTTTATGTTCGGCCTACATTTATCCATTTTTAACGAGAAATAAAGGGCCGTACGATGACTTTCTGGTTTTAATAAGAATTGGTTTCGAATCACATTTTTTCACTAGCCATTTCCTACACTCGTAAAATCAGAAAACAAAGAATTTTAACAGTGTCGATTACATGTTACAATATTTGATTTGTCTTGATTGCATTTATGAATTGTGGATTAGTAAAAAAACATCTTGACATTTAATTGCATACCTTTCGGCAGAGGCTGGAAATGGGTAACAAGTATAGTCGCATTTTGTAGGGGTATAATGCATGAGTATGCACAAATGCATTATGTTGTTTAATATATAAATATATGTATAAATATTTTAATGAAAGATATACTGACCCAAATCTTATGACTTCAAAATAAACATGATGGTATTCTTATTTCAAATTTGTTGCATGTAATAGATGCCACTCTTGTAATTTAAACGTGGCGGCATAAAGCTTTTTTTTTCTTAAACTGACTATTAGGCAGATTCATAGACCTAATTTCCTAATGAAGCATACATAATTAACTTTGTGATTGTGATCTTTTGAATGGTTTTTGATTTGTAAGTAAAGCTTTCGATCTTATTGCGTCTGTTTGAAGCAAATAAATCACTAAACCCAGGGGTTCCCAATTTTTTTTATCCTCTTACAGAATGTAATTTTTTTGCGACGCCCTTCTAAAGAAAGATAGCTGTGTGTAACTCTAGAAAAAATTCAGAATACTTTATTTTCCATACAATTAAAGAAAACTCTGAAGATTTTATAACACTAATTTATAATTATTTATTAGAAAACATGAAAATTATAATCAAATATAGGGATGGGCTACAGTCCGCTTGGGCGAACTGTTGGATACCCTATTCTTATTCCTATCCCTCATAAGTGGGCGTGACAAAAGTCTAATTATGGTTGAATTGTTAATAACGCTCTACATATTTTGTTATATAACATTTAAAGGATTTTATCGAAAAAAACGCTCCCTAGCTCAAACTTGGGTGTTTCAATAAAATTGTTTTATTTATTTATTGTGGGCGTGTCAGGGGGCGGATTTTGAAAATATTTACACATGAGCATAAAGAGCCCATAGAGAGTATATATAATAAATTTCAGCTCCCTAGCTCAAATTTTGGTTTTTCAATAAAATTGTTTTATTTATTTGTTGGCGGATTTTGAAAATTTTATCTCCCGAGCAGTTTTAGGAGTCATAGATCATATAAAAAAAATTTCAGCTTTCTAGCTCAAAATTCGATTTTTTGCAAAATTTTGTTTTTTTTTAGTTTGTGGGCGTTTCTGTGGACGGATTTCAAAAATTCGTAAACTTGATTATTTCGGGACCCTAGAGAGTATATGGTTAAAATTTCAGCTCTCTAGGCCCAGTTTAAAAGCCTAATTCTTGCCGACGGACGGACGGACATGGCTAGATCGACATTACTATCGATGCTGATCATAAATATAGTTACTTTTAGTGGTCTACGGGCAATATTAAGGTATGTTACAAACTATGCGTCAAAATTAATATACCCTTAGAATAGGGTACTTTACTTTACTTTTAAATTCATTTTTATTAATTATTAGCTTATATCAACTTATATACTAGACAAAAATGAGTAAATCTAACTTAACATTAACAGGATACTTATTCTAGATTATTGATCCTTATGCGGACGCCCTAAACTTAACTCTATCTTATAATTATTGCCTTTCGGCCTAAAAACTATTTTACTAACTAATCTTACATATTATGTTTTCATCGAGAAAATTTTTAAGAAAACTCGGCATCTTTATCAAATTTTATATTTTTATATAAAAAAACAAATTACAAACTACCTACTCTACTTACTTAAACTACTTAACATATTCTAACTATAATTAGCGTCCTTAGAATAGGGTATAATGAGAAGGATGAACTTGTTTTGTTGAGCATAACTTTTCAAATCGGGGCTGAAGTTTTGAAATCGCTACTCTCATTTCTTTTTCTAAATTAATTTGTGATCTGTATTTTGACTTTTACTGCAACTGCAGAAAAGCCGGTTTCACACAAGTACGACGTAGCAAACGGTAAAAGTATCTTTAAAGCTTTAGTTCCGATATTGGGATGTTATTGTGATCTAAAATTGAAAAAGTTTGTCTTTGTCGAACCGTAGTTTTAAGCACTTATCACAAGATAATTCCAAAAGTTGTTCTTGCTCGGTTATTGAAAGTGCAGATGGGGGTGGGGTTGATTGGTATTGAAATCTTCACAAAGATTTTGGAAAAATCTTGCCTTCACTGGTCTTGTTTTTATGAAGTTTACCACTTTGATAATTATATCCATCACAATATTTAATTCAGGAGAAATATTTCTGGTAGCTAGAGCCTCCCTATGTATAACACAATGTGTCCATTTTGCATTGGGAGCCTTGGTTTTAATAAGAGCTTGAAGTCCTCCATATTGCCCTAACAGCGCGCTAGCTCCATCCGTACACACACCAACATAGTTTTCCCATTGTGTGTGATTTTCTTCCATGTATGAATCAATAGTAGTAAACAAATCACAGGCCTTCCCGGTATCAGTCCTTTTGTTGCAAAATAACAAATTCTCCTATACATTTGCTTCTTCCATGTACCGAGAGTAACATATTAGTTGAGCGTCATTATTACTGTCTGTCGCTTCATCCAATTGAATTGAAAAAAAAACAGAAAGTTTTTCTATTTACAATTTGCTCATTAATGTCTTGAATGAATGAATTACAGCTGTTTTTAAGAATATTGGTGTTTTCAACGTTTTAGCAACTGTCATAAAAAAAATATAAAAAAACCGAAAATTCTAAAGCCTCAGTATGCAGATATCTTCAATATGTTTGTATTTACTAATATGTCAAAGTTCCTTGAGATTACGTCACCCGTTTTTGAGATAGTTATTGTTGGTATCGGAAAAAACCGTTTATCGAGTCTTTTGGAAATAACTGAGTAAGGGACCTTCTGACACTCAACCGAAGTATTCAAGACATTAAAATTGATAAAAATATGTAGTTAAATCCGTTTTTGAGAAAAAAAAATTTAAAATTCGTTGGAAATAATTTTGTAAGAAGTAGTCTTTGAAATAGCTTCGAGATATTAACATTTTTGTAAATACCGATCATAGCCTCACCGTCATTAAGGGAGAAGAAGTTAAGTACCGTTATTCGCATATTTCCGCAAAAACTGAGTACGCCATTTTCTTAAACTCACCTCAATTATTTTATATTTCAAAAATGATCAAAATACACCGATGGATGCAAAACCGACGATGGGGTTTTTGGAGCTGTGTTCCCTGACAGGTTAAACCTCAGCCTCTCCTTTCGTCTCCCAAATCAATGCAGTGTGTTCAAGACGGTAATTACGGCGAATAACGAAGTGCTATCCTGGCTAAAGGGAAACTTGGTATGTATCGGTTAAGGACATTGGAATCTTCTGCAGAGGCTGAGGAGGAGGAGGAGTAGAATATTCTCCACCTTCTCTGCGCTTCCCTGCTCTCTTTAAAGACAAAAACTATCTGGGAGCTTTTTCGGTAATGACCTCAAAGATCCTATTAACATTGACATTTAAAGACTTTTAAGCTTCAATAAAATCTCCAACTGGTTCAACGAGAAGGAAACAAATAGATCCACGTGGTATCACAATCGACATTTTATTGGGCTCAGTGTGTCGGCTTCATCCGACTGCGACTGCAACCTAACCTAAACTACAGATTAGATAAGAAAAGAAATGGCCGCAAGATATATCCCTACAAACCCAAATTCTCTGGTGGCAACACTTCATCCGCTTGTCTTCATTTTGGATGATGCCGACACATAATTGCGGCTTAGTTTTATCAAGTGTCGAATTATCTCATCCTTCAGTTTTCAAATGGTTATTGGCTTTTTGGCGTACACTTTCTCTTTTCAATTTTCCTAAAGAAAGAACTCCAACGGTGTCAAAATTCTGATCGGTCAATTGAAATCACCATTTCGAGAGATAATGGGCCATCGAAGTATTGCCGCAAGAAAGCCATTGTTTCGTTGGCTGTGTGGCAAGTGGCACAATCCTGTTGATGCAACATTTTCCACTTCCATTGCCTCCAATTGCACCCATAAACAATTTGTTGTCATGGCACGCATCCGCTTCGTTTTCGAAGAATAACAGCCTGTTGACTATACCGCTCCAAAGGCGCACTAAACAATGACTTTGGATGCATAGCCTTCTTGCAATAATTCTTGTGTTCATATCATCCCAGATGCGACAAATCTTCTTGTTGACGAATCTAGTGAGGTGAAAGTGCGGCTCATCGCTGGACATGATTTTCTGCGTAAAGCTGACATACACTCACGTGTGCTCATGTATCCATTCGGCGTATTGGCGACGCTTCAAATGTTCCGTGCGCTTCAGTTCCTAAGTCAATCGAACTTTGTAAGCGTGCAAATTCAAGCCTTTTGTCAAAATTCACTGCCAAGACCTCTGATGTTTCTGTGCGTGCAGCAGCAATGTTTTGGGTGGACTGAAATGCACTAAAACGCGCAACGGTGCTATTACATTTACCACCGATCCGGTTGTCTCGAATTTGTTTAGGATATGCAAAAAAAATTTGTGAACCAATGAAGTAAATGAGGAGAAGACCAAGTTTCATTCTATCAATAAACAAACAAACATCTGTCCACCGCCTAGGACAAAACGTCATTGTTGATAGCAATGACTTCGAGGAGTTCATCGATCTAGGAGTAAACATCAACTCCAAGAGGGACACCTTAGTGGAGATCCCGGCGGAGAATTACTCTAGCAAACCACTGCTACTTTGGTTTAGCGAAACAAATGGGTTCAAAACTCCTCACTCGAAGGACAAAATGCATGCTCTATCGAACCTTAATCCTACCAGTCCTGCTTTATGGTGACGAGTGCTGGACGATAAGTTGAAAAGGGGAGCTTATATTGGGTACTTTTGAAAGAAAAATACTCCGTCAGATATTTGGTCGTGTGTGCGAGAAGGGAAAATGGGGGAAATGATATAACCGCGAACTCTATGAACTGTACCAAAATGTGGATGTAGTCCAAAAAGCTAAAATACGTCGAATACATTGGCTCGGTCACATCGAGGGAATGGACAATAATGCTCTAGCGAAAAGGATCTTCGGCTTTCAGATCCCCAGGTTCGAGACGGAGAATGGAAGGCTGCAGTGTCTCAGGTAGAGACTCCACGGTTCGGGAGCCCGTTAAATAAGTAAGTAAGTAGGTCTTTGTATTTACTGACTCCAACAAAATTATATTAAAACATAGCGTCTTTTAAGTTATACATTTGTGGTACATTTGTGGTTGACGACTAACTTAGCAATAATATATTTAAAAAAAGAGATTTCATTAGTAAGAAAAAAGAGTAGTTAAAAACGAAAGATAAACAATAGAAAAATGGATAGATAGAATGATTTGCGAGAAGAACGATTAATTATGTTAAAGGAATGAGATTAGCTTCTGTAGTGGATTTAAAAGGAGTTGTCAAAAATATTGCAGCTGTTAAGCCTTCTCAGGGTGACAGGCAGGGAGTTCGAGAGACCAGTAGCGTGGATAAACAAGTGTGGCTTCAAGTTTAAATAGTAGTGATTGGGTGCAATAATTGCTTTTCTTCTTCTTTGTGATGTTGAAAAAATTAGCTTTTCAAACAAATATTCAGGAGCTTTATTCTGAATCAATTTGAATATAAAAATGAGTGCTTGGAAGTCAAGATATTTGTTTAAGTCACTAATGCTCAAGGTGTTGGATACCCTTATGATGGTAATACACACCACGAGTGGATGGATAATTAGGAAGGAGAGAAAAGAGATGCTTTTGCATGTTTGTTTAAAACAGTTGTCGGCCGCAGCAAAAGGGAAAACAGAGTGCGGCAAAGCATTTTACATGCATATTTATCGACTTAACAAGGAATTTTTATGTCTTGCATTATGTTCGAAGATAGGCTGAAGGGAAAATTGATGGGCATTCGATGAATGACTATACTCTATCCAACAAAAATTGTCAGTACAGGGAAGATAGGATGTTTGTCTCTCAGTCTGGTTGCATAATGACTTACATAAATGACTTACAGGGTTGCCGTAGTGTGTATGATAATTCGCCATAACTCAGAGAGCAATTCTATTAGGGTTACCATCTTCCAATTTAAAATAAAAACATAGGGAAAGGCTACAGTCCGCTGAGGCGAACTGTTTGATACCCTATTCCTATTCATACCCTCATAAAGTGGGCGTGTCAAAAATCTAAGTTGGGTGAATTGTTAAGCAGGATATGTTCTAAATATTTTGTTATATAACATTTGAAGGATTTTATCGAAAGAACAAAGTTTTTATCTAGGAGAGCTCCGGCCTATTGTTTTAAGGTTGGTTGACCAAATGTGCCGAAGTCCAAGAATTTGCGTTTCGCAAAATGTTTAAGTATAAACTATACTTTACTTTGCCTCTGCCTGACACACTGCTACCTTATATCCTCTGCGATCCCGGCCACGCTGCTTCCGTTCTACAGACCAAACGCTCTGGCCTCAGCGATGGGTTGGCCTTCAAAACGGAGGTTCCGTATTCGTTGGCTTCTCGAACCTAGGGGCTGGGAGTTCTATGAGTGAACAATTATCTGCAACGTGACGTGGACGGCTGAAGTTACAGCGCTGTTTCACGGTTCGCCATAACCGATTATCATAAATAAGCTTTAAGAATTAAAAAAAAAAAAAAATAAAATTTGAGCACATTATTATTTCAATTATATTTAAGCTTTGCTTTTTTTGGGTTGCAAGATTTTTCAAATTTGGCTCCATTCCTCGTAGAAAAGCTGACAGTGTCGGTTAAAAGCATTTGCCTGTGGTACCTTACCTGTTTGACGTATAGGAAGAGACTTCTAGCTTTTAATATACTTTAATCAGTGTTTTTTTTTACCAAACGAAATGGTGGGGAGTGTTTTTTCCTTTTTGCTTTTTGGACACATTTGAATACAGCATTTATTAGGTACACATTCTTAGCATGTTATGGGAGGAGTGGTACGAGTATAATGGATATTCCATTCCTTATTCAGGAAAAAATAAATAAAAATGGCAAAAACGTGTGGTATTTGTTTTCGTTGGTCACTGGAATGTGAACATTGAATTGTGAATAACTGCAGAAATATCTTATAGATAGATACATGAAGCAAAAGCTTATCGAAATAAGGCCATTTTTATGAAATAAACCAAATCACAAGTAGATGACATCTGCTGCCTCCATCCAACCGCCCTGCTTGGGTTCGGCGTTATTTCACGTCACCAACTTGCAAGAAAAATATTAGAACTCCAACCTTCAAGAAAATCAGATGACCTGGTAGAACTGCTGGATCTATTGAACACTAACAAGAGCGTAGATAAATGTCAACTCACGTGCGCACGCAAACAGCTAACAGCTCAATTTGGTATTTCCACTTTCTTTCCCGCTCACGAGTGAGTGGAGAATGTTTCACTTCACGATTAGAGACTGCTTGCTAACCATATATTTTTAATCTCCTCCATATTCTTGACTGACCAGACATGAGATATTTCTCGAGGTTTTAATTCAAAGGCTTTCTATGCTCAGTTGAACTCCTTAGCTAAATCAGAGCAGTTTGTGTATCCTTTTTAAAGATCAAAGCATCTTAACCGTTCTATTCTTCAGGTTATGGTATAATGTGGTGGGGCGGCAGAAGACAGCGCTTTGTTGAAGGCCAGGGTAAGTTCCCTAACTCTACTATCGAGCTAGTTGGTATTACGGGGGTGACTTAGGAGTTCTCAGTTCAGTTAACGTTCGAGTCTTTCTCTGTCTGCTTCTTTTCTTTTAAAACGGATGGATCAGAGAACGGGCAGCACAAGTATTCTGTTTTATCGGACTGTTTGAAGTCCGTCAGTTTTTCTTCAATCCGATGAGTGCTGCTCTGGCCTTGGGTCAATCTGTCTTTCGGTACTTTCTGAAAGCTGGTTGGGGAAGAAATTCATCAGCTAGATTAAATTCTTTGTGTAATGTTTCGAGGGTCAGAAAATGTGTGATCCGCCGAAATTTTCCCAGTTCAAAAATTTTCTCTGAGACAAGAGTAATGTCTTAAACTTCCTGTCAACTTTTAGTATTGATGGTAAGTTTGCTACCTGCGTTACACGCGTTGAGGTTACTACTTCGAATATAATAAAAAAGAGATTCACCTCTATCGTCGATGTCGGAACTGCCCCATACAGAATTGTGCGTGTTTGGTTAACATCCACCAATGCGTTCAGTTTTCTGTCTCTCTGCTTTCCCGATCAGTCAGTCTAGGTTGACCCCATGTAATCAAGGGCAAGATAAGCCGATGTTAGCCAGTACGTGCCTTCGGCAGTCTCAAGTCTTGCCACGGTTCCATCCCGATCGCTAAAATTAGGCAGTAAAACTGCATTTAAACTATTTTTACTATAGTGGAAGTTCTAGGTTTACCTGTGTCAGTTGCAAATAGTAGGTAGTATCCAGGAAAGGAGTCCTGAGTCCTCGAACCAGGTTGTTGCAATCCATTTTTCTTGGATTAGGACGATATCATCTCCATCTTTCGAAAGATGTAGTAGCGCGGAGGACGAGGACATTTTGGAGTGTTGGAGGTTTAACTGTACCAATCGCATAGTTTACTGCAATCAGTCAAAGAAGCCTCTTCTCCTTCTTTGCCTTTTTCTCCTCTTCTTCTTCTTTGCCTTTTTCTCCTCTTCTTCTTCTTCTTTTTCTCCTCTTGTTCTTCTTCTTTTTCTCCTCTTCTTCTTCTTCTTTTTCTCCTCTTCTTGTTCTTATTCTTATTCTCCTTCTTTGATCGTCCTTTTATGACAACCGTGATCTCCAGTCGTTCCATCTCGCGGATTTGCATGCAAATTTGGGGGATGTTTCAAGGTGTTAAATGTCTCGCTAGATAAGATACGAATTCTCGCCTTACTTGCCTTTGACACTGCTTTATTAAGGGTGCTGCAGTGATATTCTTATCCCGTCCCTTCATGGGTAAATACCAACGACTTTATAATTACTTAAAATTTATTTTAATACATTTCCGTTCAAAATGTTGTCTGTTTATTTTTGGCCAAACTCTCATAATAAAGGTTTACTAAATTTTCCGATCGATAAAAAATGAAATCGTTTCGAAAATGTTCGATTGATAGACACTAAGCTTAGTTCAGCCGGGTAGGTGACGCGAAATAAAAAAAATAATAATAAAAAGTCTCCAGCTGCCGGAGATTTGTTCAACAGAATTAAAAAAAAAACATAGGGACGAGCTACAGTCCGCTTGGGCGAACTGTTGGATACCCTATTCTTATTCCTGTCCCTCATAAGTGGGCGTGACAAAAGTCTAAGTATGGTTGAATTGTTAAGAACGCTCTACATATTTTGTTATATAACATTTAAAGGATTTTATCAAAAAAAAACGCTCCCTAGCTCAAACTTGGGTGTTTCAATAAAATTGTTTTATTTAATTGTGGGCGTGTCAGTAGTCGGATTTAAAAAAAATTAACACATGAGAATAAAGGACCCCTAGAGAGTACGTATTATAAATTTCAGCTCCCTAGCTCAAACTTTGAATTTTCAAAAAAAAAAAAAAATAATTGTGGGCGTGTCAGTGGGCGGATTTTGAAAATATTTACACATGAGCATAAAGGACCCATAGAGAGTATATATTATAAATTTCAGCTCTCTAGCTCAAACTTTAGATTTTCAAAAATTAATATACCCTTAGAATAGGGTATAAAAAAATTATTTTATTTATTTGTGGGCGTGTCAGTGGGCGGATTTTGAAAATTTTTTATCCCGAACAGTTTTAGGAGTCATAGATCATATATAAAAAATTTCAGCTTTCTGAATTCGTAAACTTGATTATTTCGGGACCCTAGAGAGTATATGGTTAAAATTTCAGCTCTCTAGGTCCAGTTTAAAGGCCTAATTTTTGCCGACAGACGGACGGACGGACGGACGGACGGACGGACATGGCTAGATCGACATTACTATCGATGCTGATCATAAATATAGTAACTTTTAGGCGACTACCTGGTCAGTACTAATTTCTAATATCACTACTCAACTAAAATAATCCGATGAGTAATTACTGCTATTGCCCTCGTTATTTAGGTCTATTATTAACCGTTCAACTGCTTCCTCGGCAAAAACGTCCATTTCCCACATATTTGGCTCAACAACCTTTTCAAAGTGTTGGACACATCGATGCCATTTTTCCTTGTCAACCCTTGTAAGTGCTGTCGTTACTAAGTCTCTTATTTCAGCCATTTTAAATGACTTGTTTTGGCTTGCTACAAACCCTTTCACTTGAGCCCAAACCAATTCTATTGGATTAAGGTCACAGTGATAAGGCGGCAAGCGAAGCACTTTATGTCCCGCATTTTGAGCCATTTCATCCACGACGTATGTTTCATACTTGGCTTTGTAACGTTTAACGATTTCAAGCAACCCATTGTATGATTGCATCGGGATCATGACGTAATCTCGAATGACAAAAATCTCGAATGCAAAAAATCTTGAAAAAAACAATTTTTAATCTATAGAATGCAAAAATCTCGAATGCACAAAAATCTCGAAAGACGATATCTCGAAAAAAATCTCGAAAAAAAGTAAATTCGAGATTTTTTTCTTACCTATTTAAAGAGTTTAAACTTAAAGAAAATGCATTACATATTAAGTTTATTCAGCAATTTACTTTTTTCGGTAAATTAACAACAACAAGTCAATATTTAACAAAAAGAAAGACGTTATAAAAAATTGTAAAAATTACAATAGTATATAAGGTGCCGTGAAATAACGTCGAATTATGAAAGCGAAATAACGCCGAATTTCCATGTTCGGTCTTATTTCACTTCGCCACTCCTCCATTCACCGTCTATGCGTTTGAGTGCCGTGAGAGTATATACAGGCACCACTGGTAGAAAAAAAGCTCCTCCATAAGGCCTGTACTGACAATTTTTGTTGGATAAAGTATAGTGTTGCAGCTGAATTGTTGAAGGGGCGCAATGCAATAAGCTATCTCATCAGAGCATTGATGATAGAAGTAGCGATTAAATAGGGAAAGACATGAGACATTTCTACGGTGACACAGCGGGTGTATAGAATCACTTTTATTTCTATCTAGTAGGTGTATGAATGTTTTAGGTTGACCTGACCAGATATGAGCATTCTACTCAAGCTTAGGCCGAATAAAGGCCTTATAAATTGTCCCAAAATAAGATGGGGTAAAGTATTTCTAGCATCAATCTAGGAAACGTAGACATTCATGTGGTCATTCCAGCGAAGTTTGCCCTAAACACACATACAGAGAATGAAAAGCCTTTCGGTTTCATCGATGCAAGTGCCGTTCATGAATAACGGCATGTTATATGGATTACGCCTCAACGATAGGAAAATCATTGCGTTTTGGATGCATTAAATTCTACCCTGTTGATTTCACCCAAATGGATTATGCTGTAAAGATCAGAATTTATGATAGGTACATTGACGTTCCAGCATCACGGCCGAAGAAGAAGATAGCCGCGAGTTATGAAACGAATATGGAAAACTGAGAGTACTTACTATCATCAGCGAAAGAATGTATTGTAGTATTTTACTAGAAGTGGCAGAAAGGAGATCATCAATTAAAATAAGAAAGAGTGCCGGAGACAGAACCGAGCCTTGGGGAGCACCAGCATTTATATGGTGAATATCGGACTTTTAGCCATCCAAAGCGACTTGGATTGAACGGCGAGATAGGCCATTTCTAATCCATTGAAGAAAGACACATCGTTGACAAATTTTTAATATAAGAGTCTGATACCAAACTCTGTTAAAAGCTATCAGGAGCAACTATCGTACTCTCATCAAAGTTAAGAATAGATTGGTTATACTTTTCAGTGAAATATGCCATCAGATCACCAGTGATTGCAGTGAAACCCATACTGCTGGTCTTTAAGAAGTTTTTGCGATTCCATATATTTCAGAAGCTGACGATTTTTCAGCGTTTCCATGACCTTGAAAAGAAGGAACGTTAGTGCTATGGGTCGTGAATAAGAGGGAGAAGACGATAAGCGCTGGACAAATGCAGTTTCCCGATTACTTCGAAAGATTTCAAAAGAAAAGGAATTGTGGAAAAGCTAACGCAATGCTTTTACCAGCGTAGAAGAACCCCTCCTAAAAAATTATAGGTGAAATACCTTCAGGGCCAGCGGATTTGTGGATTTTGAGATTCTGAGAGACTGAGAGACTTGCCCCATACAAAACTCGACGCTAACAAGCAGAGGCGGAAACAAAGCGCATTCTGGAAGGGTGGAAACTGCTGCAAAATGAGCGGCAAGTTCATAAGCATTCCTTAGAGACCTGACTGCAGGAATGTTATTGTAAACGAGTGTTGGAATTGACGACGTAATGGTGTTCTTAAAGTTTTTGATGAACGCCCAAAATTGTCTACTACCACTAGGACAACGGAGAATTTGCTGTCGCAATCGTTGGTCGTACGAATACTTTGCACGTCATCGTAGTGGAAACTTATTCCGTTTTTCTTCAGTTGGATTGACTCTATACGACCGGAAGCTCTCGCCCTGATAGTCTCTTTACAGCTCAAGTAGTACCATGGACCCTTCTTGTATTTGATACTCTTAGTTTTGTTGGGAATAAGGCGCCTCATAGCCAGGCTAATGATGTCTGTGATCATTTCCGCTTTCTCATAATGCCATACGATTCGCTAGCGAGCTTGTTCTTTAACCGTGTGGCTAAGATGTGAAAATTTTGCTGAGATGATGCGACGAAGAACAAAGGGGCGACATTACGTCGATCGAATATTTATCTGGATGAGATGTGAGAAACAAGTCCAAGGTGTTGGCGGACTTGCAACGTCAGATATCCGTGAAGGTTCATTCACTAATTGAGTCAAGTTGTTAATCTCAGCCAACCAACGACCATACCACGTCGAGTTAATCGGTCCTCGTCAGATCACCGTAATTAAACGACGTTAGGCGCGGTAAGTACATAGATGGCTGACCGTTTGAGAACAACCGCGTGTCGTTGGCCAGTCCCATCTACAGAGTTGAGGTAGATAATATACGTGGCATCACAATGGACCTAAATTGGTCTAAGTGTGTCGGTTTCTGCCGACAGCCACATAAACCTAACCTAATCTCAGCAAAGATTTCAACATATCTGCCTTAGGGTGTTGTCTGGTTGGAGTGTTGAACCCAACTAGAATGGTGTGCATATATTAAAATCGCGCGCAACATCACTTTCAATATGAGGAAACATGGAGACAATTTTAAGGATGGAGTTTAGCACAAGATTTTCTCCACCTATCTTTGAGGTAGGGCAAGCGATTAAAATGTGTTAAATTTGAAAATTCAAATTGAACTAATGTCAACTGATTTATTTGTTTGGCATGAGGTATCGTATTTCTTAGTTTAATGTTACAAATATTCGCATATTTAAAAAAAAATTAAAAGAATAACATAGAACAAGTTCAAATTGTGATCAAATTGACATCAGGCCAAACATTGACTGTACAATGCTCACACAAAACCCGAAGTTCACTAGAAAACTAAGAGGATCGGCTATTTGAAATTTCACAGCTGAGCGTATATGACATCACTAGAAGCTGTATTTTTCTGTTCTGATTTGATCTGACAGTTTTCACTCACTTTCGCTGTTCTGTTATGATATATTTCCGTTCATTAAACATCAGCCGTGTTTCTTTGCACGCGGATATAGGCATGCTATAAAAAACGACCATCACCGCTTAAGAATTCATCAAAAAAAAAACTTGGCAGCACATATGCACCTATGACGTTTATTAGTGGCACATAGTGACACAGCTGGAAGTTGAGAAAAGAAATTTGTATTGAAAATCGTGAAATTCAAAAATATTAATTTCTGACAATTGAAATTAATGCCAAACATATTCTAAAAGTATAAAAAACAGTTTCACATTGACAGATTTACTAAATTTTGAAAAATAATAATAATAAAATCCCGAACAAAATATTCGGCGGGATGTCAAGACATTTCCTGAAAAATTCATCGCAACGATTCATCAGAAACGAAGAAAATGGGTTTTGGAAGCATTGTTTATCTCCGCTAAAGGACTTAGCGGGGATAGCCATCACGTTAGCGTATATACGAGTAGGATAAGTTGTTGTTGTATTTTACATGCAAATTTCAAATTATCCCTATATCCGCGTGCAAAGAAACACGGCTATCGTTAATGAACTTAAGCATTAAATTTGCACCAGTCAATATTTACGTAACGGTTTGTCGTCTGTCAAATGCCCGTACGGAATGTCCCGTTTCATTGAGCTAAATGAATGCGAGTATAATCCCACTATGGCCCATGCTACAAAAGGTCCGTTCGCGTGCCTTATACATATGTAGAAAAATGAAAACTGTCGAATCTCCAAAATCGAGAGAAAATCCTCTCATTTCAAAAAAAAAATACGCGAACGCTTTTGTGGATGAAAAACGGCTTGAAAAGAAGCTACCGCTGTTTGCTGACAACATTGGATTTCATCATTCGACAGTTTTCATTTTCTTGCCAGCTGAAATGCTGTGTGAAGAAAAATGAACGGAAGTACATATTTCTTTCGTTCATCTTTTTACCATTTTCTCAGTACTACTAAAGGGTGATTTTTTAAGAGCTTGAGAACTTTTTTAAAAAAAAAAACGCATAAAATTTGCAAAATCTCATCGATTCTTTATTTGAAACGTTAGATTGGTCCATGACATTTACTTTTTGAAGATAATTTCATTTAAATGTTGACCGCGGCTGCGTCTTAGGTGGTCCATTCGGAAAGTCCAATTTTGGGTAACTTTTTCGAGCATTTCGGCCGGAATAGCCCGAATTTCTTCGGAAATGTTGTCTTCCAAAGCTGGAATAGTTGCTGGCTTATTTGTGTAGACTTTAGACTTGACGTAGCCCCACAAAAAATAGTCTAAAGGCGTCAAATCGCATGATCTTGGTGGCCAACTTACCGGTCCATTCCTTGAGATGAATTGTTCTCCGAAGTTTTCCCTCAAAATGGCCATAGAATCGCGAGCTGTGTGGCATGTAGCGCCATCTTGTTGAAACCACATGTCAACCAAGTTCAGTTCTTCCATTTTTGGCAACAAAAAGTTTGTTAGCATTGAACGATAGCGATCGCCATTCACCGTAACGTTGCGTCCAACAGCATCTTTGAAAAAATACGGTCCAATGATTCCACCAGCGTACAAACCACACCAAACAGTGCATTTTTTGGGATGCATGGGCAGTTCTTGAACGGCTTCTGGTTGCTCTTCACTCCAAATGCGGCAATTGTGCTTATTTACGTAGCCATTCAACCAGAAATGAGCCTCATCGCTGAACAAAATTTGTCGATAAAAAAGCGGATTTTCTGCCAACTTTTCTAGGGCCCATTCACTGAAAATTCAAGCGTTGCTCGTTAGTAAGTCTATTCATGATGAAATGTCAAAGCATACTGAGCATCTTTCTCTTTGACACCATGTCTGAAATCCCGCGTGATCTGTCAAATACTAATGCATGAAAATCCTAACCTTAAAAAAATCACCCTTTATTTGTACGAAGTTTGACATTTCCTTAAGCTGACGTTAGCTAAGCGAAATACGCACTCTTTAGTTGTAGTTATATCTGCTTTAACTCATGGAAGCATAACACGGTATTGTGTCTTTCTGTGAAGATATTTTGTATCTTTCTGTTTAGAATGGCTGAAGACTATGCTCTAACACGCGGTCTCAATGTGTGATAAGTTGAAAGTATACGACAAAGCATGCATTCATTATCTCAAGTGGAGACCATATAGCAACTATATTTCTATCGTTTGCGATAGGAAGCACACTGTTATCGCACACTGTATATCACATACTATAACGCCTTTAGTGCAGTGATTCTCTCAAAGTAATTCGTTGCATCTGTCTCTCTCAAACGAACAAAGTAGGCTATGAAATGCCCAGCAAACCAAATTTGACAGTTGCTGTGCTCGTGCTTTTTTATTTTGCCTCTGCTTCTGTTATGAATTTGACGCCTTTGTAGGTGGCGTCGCCGTAACGATTTTAGGGAAATGTTTACAAAGATCTTATGGAATAATCCCTTTGCCAATTGGGGTGTTACCAATAACAAATAAAATGTCGTGTTTTAAATTTAGGTCCCATAGCTAGTTTTGAATTTCCTTAAGGTTATAAACGAAAGGGACTACAACTTTAATCGCCGCACTCAATTTACTGTTGGTAGGACACATACAATACGGAAATTAAAGCTCTTGCGGTATTTGCGCCCTTGTTCAATAATGAGGAACTTGAATTTTCAAGCAAAGTTTAATACCTTGACATAATCGTTGACAGTAAACTTAGCCGGAAACTAGATGTCGCTGAACATATAAGGAAAGGGAAGATCGCCATTATATTTTTGCAAGCTTCTAAACTCTGCAGCCTAAAATAGTTTTTGGTTGAACTTATCTTGGACTTATCTTGCTATACGGTATCAGAGCATGTTAGCCTGAGTTGCTTAAAAATGCAACGTTGGCATCACTTGTGGTCTAAACTTATGGTCTTTAAGGCAACATTTAGACTAACGGAGTGCCATAAGTGGTATAGCTTATATATTCGACGCATGAACAATTTCCAAGCTCATACCATATGCATAAATTGAACATAAAATACAAGACCGTGATCCGAGAAGTGAAGTTCCAAATGAATCCGGTTTAGAGACAGAGACACGGCTCTAAAGCAGGTGACATACGTGCGTCTATTTTCTAAGAATACCCTGAACTCAGCCCTGCGATTTCGAAGCCGCTGTAGCATATTTTAGAGCAGAGTTTTGGCTATCCGGAAGGCAGCGTACAGACTCTCTATGAGTCCGATAAATGGCAGAGCGTTCGTGGTCTACATGGAGAGTCAGGCGGCGATAAAAGCTGATTAAGCAATACCGAGAATGTCATAACGAGATCACCGATAGATGCGATGTGGTGGGTAACACGCGACAGTGACATTCCGGGCAATTGCAAAGTAGATGTAATGACCTCACTATACACCCGGCAGTATCTTTCGGGGAACAGAATGATGCCTTCCGTTCTCATATTAGCGTTTAAATGCAACCAATCTGAGAAAGCATTTAAATAAACCAACAGTAGGTTCAGTGCCTTCTGCACTTGTAAATCTTCTAACCAAGTTTGGACAAAAGATTATGTAAAAAGATCCTAAAAATAGGAGCTTCGCGGGGCCACCGCCTTTTAGACAGGTATGCCACTTTATTGTAAGTGCTTTCCAAAGGCGTATGCAGAAGCTGCAGTGACATTGAGACATAGGAAGAAAAACACACCTCCGGTACAACTGCCACTGCGCTTGCCGTACGATGAAACTTTTAGGATATTCCTTCTTTGAAGTTCTGGGTTATCTGGGCAATGCCGAAATTTGCTGCTGCAACCAGTCCAAGGGTGTTCACTGCCAAGGATGTGTCCAAACGAAGAAGCCTAGTTCTGGTAGGCTGCTTTTATTCAGTTACCACACTCTGCTCTCCCTCCAGGGAACCGAGAATAGTTTGAATCTACTCAAGGTTCAATTGAACGAATCGCCCAACCCCACCTACACAAGATATAACACTGACAGTAACTGTCAGTATCTTAATTACCATAACTTTAATGTAATTTTAATTTTATTTACGCTTAATGCAAGCAAATTATCTTAGATTAACAACTTCCACCACCCCGTGGTACTTTTAGCAACAAACTTTGGTAAAATACAATTTTGGAAGAAGTAGGTACACATGGACAGACGTCATGTTATATTCTTCTTTCGAAACCACATCAAATTTAAAAGTTTGAAATCATAATTAAATGCTGGTGCGGACATATGAGCGTATCGGTCTTGAATATCTTACATGTTTACAGTAAGTTTTCCCACATAAAAAAAAACACAGCTAACAGGTGTAACACTGCGGAGGCAGCAGCAGTATAATTCTTATTATAGCCGCCCTATCCATTCATCCATCTCGAAATGTTTTTTGGGTCACAGGTTGTAACTTCGCCGTTCGTAGAGTACCTGTAGCAGAAGCCAGTAGCAGTACCAGAGTATTGTGTGTAGTTGCCGAATGTGGGACACTGTTTCGTAACATGCATACCACTGCCATGCCACATAAATGCGCGCACTCAGATGAGATATGGGTATCGCGCACTCAATCAGATGAAGCAGTAGCTTTTGCAGGAGCAGGTGCAAGCAAACACAGTGGATATAAGATGCGATGTGAGTATTTTATTGTTGGGTGGAGGGAGGGGGATGTCTTAGCGAATACAGTACAATGAACCAGCGATGATGAATATTGTAGATTCAGATCGAGGTTGCTGCTGCTTCTCTGATTGAACGCAACAATAGAACGAGGCGATGAGAATTGTTTTCAACTCGAAGGTCGCGTAGATTGCTTTGAGTCTGCTACTGTTGCCACTGCTGTTGACGGTGCTGATGGTGATTATGTTGATGATGACGAGTTTTTCCTATGTAGGTCAAAGAACGGATGTATAACAACGACGTGTGGGTTGTGCGGTGCTTTGAGATATTCGCCGCTGAAGGGAGGGTCTGATAAATGCGATTTTAATGTACATATCTGAAATGCTTATGAGGACTTTCATTGAAATTAGTGTTGTCCTTGATAAAACCATTTTACAATCTTTTTCACCTTTGATGATGTATATTTAGGTTTTTGGTTTTTTATAGAAATCTCTTCTCTTTGTACTCTCTTCATATTTTCTTTAACGAGGAGGTTATGATCCGGATTAATGGGATCATAACTCTCCCACATCACTGCATCCCTACTGGTCCGCCTGCGGCGTTCGCCGGCTTAACCTCAAAAGTATCGGCAGGCCCCCCGATTGCATGGGAACGTTGACTGATATTGTATTTTTGATCTAGTTCGTAGTTCGTGGGATCTCTTTTTTAAACATTTTATTTGAGATAGGTAGGTACCACTATTGCAATTGTCAAACGAAAATTGTTAATTGACTATTTTCATGGTGTGCTATTGTGAACGAAGATCTCCGGAGGATTCTGTCAATCGCAGTCACCTAAAAAAATGCGACTAACAAAAATACAATAACAAATCTTCCGTTCACATTAGCACACATTGAAACTAGTCAATTAACAATTTATTGCCGATTGACACTCGCAATAGGTATGAGATTTTTAATTAACAATATTATTTTGATAGTTTGTAACAAACTTTAATATTGCCGGGGTCTACGGCACAGTTACTACAGACGCGTTCTTTTTGGGAAGTGTATACCCAGTGGGGCGCAGTGGCTCAGGGGATGGTGTGTTGGACTACTAATCTAAAGGTCACAGGTTCAAATCCCGCCGAGCCAAGTAACACCTTAAACATTTTTCCACTGCCCCACCTCTTGCAAACGTCTGAGAAACATCCAAGAGTGGCAATTGTCATGAAAAGCTCCTCAATTGTAGGTCTCTCCACTTCACACAAGCGAATAGTTGGAGAAGCTAGGTTTTAGGCCAGTATTTTATTTTGTATACCCAGCTCAGAATTTTCACACCTCAAACAAGAACAAACCACAAGTGAAGATAAATAGGTCAGCAGAAGAGTGAACATAAAGAGTGAAGATAAAGTTCTGGAAGTCTGGAATGAAATGACACCCAAGCAGGTGTCCGAACCTTAGCTAAGATTTTTAATGTCAAAGTTAAACTAAACCAATGTACTAATAATATAAAAGGATAAAGGAAAATTTATTTCGAAAATAAAAAGTGGATCAATTGTACGGGAATAATAAATCCGAGACTTGCTTTCGCGAATATACGTCTTAAAACACATTTTAATTTCACCGAAAATCAGATGTTTCACAAAGAGTAGAAACAACGCCCCATATATATTTAGTTGATTCCCAATGTATTCCGAATTTGATATTTTAATTAAAGGTAGATAATAAAAAGTAACTTAGCATTTTATTGGGACTTCCATTGCTGAGCTTGAGATAAGTTACCAATAAAACTTATATTCGTGACCAGCATCGATAGTAAATCCGATCTAGCCAAGTCCGTCTGTCCGTCGGCAAAAATTAGACCCTTAAAGTAGAGCTAGAAACGTGCAGTTTGAAACATACAATCTCTAGGGGCCCAAAGTAATCAAGTGTAGAATTTTTAAAATCCGCCTACATTCTCAAAAAAACTAATTTTTCGAAAACATCGAATTTTAGCTAGACAGCTGTAATTTGAAATAAATCGTTTTTATGACGAAATGCTAACGTGTTATAAAAGCCGCCACAATTTAAAAAAAAAACAGTTTTATCTTGAGCTAGGAATCTGAAATAAAATTTCTAGGGCCTTAATTCTCATGTTTAAAGATTTTTAAAATCCCCCTGCTGACACACCCACTTAAAAAAAACTGTTTTATTGAAGAAATCATTTTAAATGAAAGTCCTCTTCTTAGATAAGTAGATATGTAGATTAGATACTCGTATGTAGATAAAGTCGTTTTGAACAATTTTTCTCCTAGCGGTAGGGATACTTATTTTTGTAAGGTGCATCACTATGCTAGAGAGTTAGGCGAGAAATGAGCCATTCTAATGTACTGGCATATAAGGTAGTTGGATCGTTCAGTTGTCCTAGGTTAGGCAAAAGGCATATTAAATGCAACCAATGTTTTCGGCTGAGAAAGTTTGCTACGGATTCTATTCTATTTATACCCTATTCTAAGGGTATATTAATTTTGACGCATAGTTTGTAACATACCTCAATATTGCCCGTAGACCCCCAAAAGTTACTATAGGTATGATCAGCATCGTAAGTAATGTCGATCTAGCCATGTCCGTCCGTCCGTCCGTCTGTCGGCAAAAATTAGGCCTTTAAACTGGACCTAGAGAGCTGAAATTTTAACCATATACTCTCTAGGGTCCCGAAATAATCAAGTTTACGAAATCCGCCCACAGACACGCCCACAAACTCAAAAAAACAAAATTTTGGAAAAAATCGAATTTTGAGCTAGAAAGCTTAAATTTTTTATACATGATCTATGACTCCCAAAACTGCTCGGGATAAAAAAATTTCAAAATCCGCCCACTGACACGCCCACAAATAAATAAAACAATTTTTTTGAAAATCCAAAGTTTGAGCTAGGGAGCTGAAATTTATAATATATACTCTCAATGGGCCCTTTATGCTCATGTGTAAATATTTTCAAAATCCGCCCACTGACACGCCCACAATAATTTTTTTTTTTTTTTGAAAATTCAAAGTTTGAGCTAGGGAGCTGAAATTTATAATATATACTCTCTAGGGGCCCTTTATGCTCAACTTTTTTTTAAATCCGCCTACTGACACGCCCACAATTAAATAAAACAATTTTATTGAAACACCCAAGTTTGAGCAAGGGAGCGTTTTTTTTGATAAAATCCTTTAAATGTTATATAACAAAATATGTAGAGCGTTCTTAACAATTCAACCATACTTAAACTTTTGTCACGCCCACTTATGAGGGATAGGAATAAGAATAGGGTATCCACAGGGTAGCCCGTCCCTATGTTTAAAAGACATTTGCGTTTAAAATGCTAGTATTTGCAGGTTTATATTATATCTACTTTAGATACACATTGTGTTTTATTTTTTATTCAGTTCAAGTGCTCGTGACTCGTATGACGTAATCGACTTGACAGATTGTTCGATTAGCGATAAACAGCGAAAGTAAAATGTCAAACATGTTGGTTTTGACGTGAATGCGTTATCTTTTATATTTGATTCACGTGCTCCAGTACTTTCCCTCAATGCCAGAAAACGGATTGTATGGGTTGGGTTGGGTCCTTTAATGACACAAACGTAATAACCAGCACAGCGTGAGCGTGAACTAACTCCGGTGAGGGAATTAAAACCCCGTTTTCCGGTGTAGCGGTCCACACGAGTACGGAGAATTTCGAACCACTGTTGATATGTATATGCTTCTGCCGGACAACTGGACATACATACGAGTACCTATTACCTAGGTAGTTTTCGTAATTTATAATTATCTCAAAAAAACTAGAAGGTATAAAACCATCTGATTTTTAGCATTCTACAAAAAATTGATGGGGAGAGCTTACAATAAAAGCCAATTGAGTACTAACATTTACGATGGTTTTTTTGTTAGTGCTGCCATTGTTTTTAAATAACTTTTTTAAATATCCTTTTTAAGCCAATTTTAACAAAATTGCCCATCGGGGAAAAAGTCCCTCTACAAAAAAACCTTAATTTTTTTGATTCCCCGAAGTTATCCTATACTCTTGTCTGCCAATTTGATACGTATATTATATACATAAGTATAGGTAGAAACAAGTTTGGAAAAAGAAAATACTCCGAGTGGTCTTAATCTGGTGAAAAGGGTAAGGAAACAATTTGAACATTAACTTATTCATTTTGGACATCGCGATGCCGGATGTGTGAACTTAGGCAACACAATTTTTTTCACCGTTTTTTCTTGATATCAGCCGTGTTTTTTTGCACGCGGATATAGGATTTAGGATAAAAAACATCATCGCCGCTTAAAAATTCATCAAAAAAAAAAAAAAAACTTGGTAGTGACACAGCTGTAAGTTGTAGTTAAGAAATTTGTATTGAAAATCCTGATATTGAAGAATATTTACTTCCGCCAATTGAAATTGATGCCAAGCATATTCTTAAATTATGTACAACGATTTCACATTAACAGATTTGCTAAATTCAATCAGGTACCTACTCTTATAATGAAGTTTGAAAAATAATAATAATAAAATCACGAATAAAATATTCGGCTGGATTTGTCAGTGGTCGGCGGGATGTCAAACTTTGACTCTTCCTGAAAAATTCATCGCAAAAATTCATCAGAAACGAAGAAAATGGATTTTGGAAGCACTGTTTATACCAGCTAAAGGACTTAGCGGCGATAGCTATCCACGCTAAGGTTAGCGTATATAGGATAAGTTGTTGTTGTATTTTACATGCACATTTCAAATTATCCCTATATCCGCGTGCAAAAAAACACGGCTGGCATCATTCAAAGTTTGCAAAATATACACGCCTTTAACTGTGTTTCTTTTCTAAAGATAATCAATGAAAATTATCCCACGCGAATTCCAAAAAAACTGATGTCATGTCCTTGCCTACAGATGGAACTGCCTCCGCCTCTTTCAATTCACTTTTTTAACTGTCTCTTCGACTCGGGTGTGACCCCACCTTTCATGGTTATGATGGAAAATTGACTGAAGATATAGCTACGAAACTTCGCCAAAAACTCGAATGAAAAATCCGCACGACTCTGTGTTTGTTCCATTGCGAGTAATCGCGGCACCCATCTTGCGCACAGCTTTCTCATGTCAAAATCTCCAGTCACCATACGATGTACCTACATACATCACTTTTTAAAATGGCTACCATATCTTCTAGCTCGCGCACTTGCCGTCGACGTATATAATGCATCCAATAAAATGTTGTCACCAACAATAAGGTTATATGGTTGGACTTTCTACCAGTCATTATTTTCAAACAACAACCGCCATCTATACGTCATATTTCCTCATATTTTTTTCTTTATTTATTTTAATTTGTTGAAAAAATTGTGAAACAAGTTTACGTTATAGTTGACGTTTTCTTAATTTTTTAAAATATAAAACAAATGTGAGGCGTTAACCCCCCAATGTCAGACATTCACAAGAGGAGCGGCACTGGAAAAATGTGGCTACTGGTACTGATCCCTTTGTTTACCACTACATAAAAGATGAAGCTAAAGTTATTTTCCAACTATAGCACAAACTCGATTTAAGCAACTATACTTTATCCAAGAAAAATTGTCAGTACAGGCCTTATGGAGGAACTTTTTTTCTACCAGATACTCTCACGGCACTCAAACGCAGAAATTGCCACTGAAATAAAAACCAAACCACTGTCATACCAAGGAATTGTTGTCGTAATTTTCCTAAAATTCGCTTACAACCCACCACAACCAGTCTCCCACACAGCCGAATGGGGAATCAGCATGATCGGCTTGTGTTTGCTTGCTATTATCATCCACCAAAATAAGCAGTGTGTGTGACTGAAGCACATCAGAAGAGTATTACCATCTCTACAATGAAGCATTTCATTAAGGGTTTTTCTATGGATTTTGTCAAAGAACTTTCGGTTTTGGTGCTTTTGAGAACGAATTATGTATTATGTGGGGTGTTGCCATTCGGTTTCAATTTGATTGTATTTGTATTGTACAGCTGCACAAGTGCAGTTTTTTTTTACCATCTGTTTAGGTATATGACATTGCGTCGTGGTTATATAATTTTGTATTCTAATCTCCTGATTGTGTTTATAAGGCGGAAACAATGGTTGTTATCTAAATCGCTGATACTGCATCTAAGCAATTGGTTTACTTTATTGTTTATATGAATAAAGACAAACATGGCTACAAAGTCTTCAAAGGATCTAAGTGTAGAAAAGAAACAACAAATTGTTGATGCAACGGCAAAATTCTATGGCCTTTTTAAAAGTAAATCGGAAGCCGTAGGAAATGCAGCTAATATTTTTTCTGTTACGGAACGAACTGTGTACAGGCCTTTAAAGGAAAAAGCAATCAAAGGCCACAATTCACCACCAAAGAAGAAAAATAAATCCGGTATCAAGAGCAAGGTCGATGATTTTGCCAAATGTGCCATTAGGCAGGTAGTCCATCAGTTTTTTATGGATAATGACCTTCCAACGCTAGACAAGATTTTATTGGAAGTACAAAAAAATGCAAATATTTATAACAAAAATAAGCAGATCAACTTTGCATACAATATTACAAAAAGATCTCCGACTTAAATTCGTCAATTGTCAGCGAAAGAATCTGTTGTTGGGAAGAAGTGACATTATTTCTTGGAGACGCAGATATTTACGCGAAGTAAACAAAATTAGAGAAAAGAAAAGACAAATTTTCTTTTACTGATGAGACCTGGCTCAACGAAGAAGTTCTACAGGTTTCGTCGATGGAGGACTTTTATGATTCATTTCGGGAAAAACCGGAGAAACATGTCCACGAGGAGAAACATGTCCACGAGGACATGAATGCTGATGTGTACGAGAAATGGTTTATTGATATTTTAATACGCCTGGAATCCAACTCCGTCATAGTTTTGGACAATGCTTCCTATAATTCCAGAAAGCACCATCCACTTCCACGAGAAAAGATGAAATAAAAAAGTGGTTGAGGTCTAATGCGATAAGTTTCGAGGATGATATGGTTAAAGCAGAGTTGCTTGAAATCGTTAAACGTTACAAAGCCAAGTATGAAACATAAGTCGTGGATGAAATGGCTCAAAATCCGGGACATAAAGTGCTTCGCTTGCCGCCTTATCACTGTGACCTTAATCCAATGGAATTGGTTTGGGCTCAAGTGAAAGGGTGCAAGCCAAAACAAGTCATTTAAAATGGCTGAAATAAGAGACTTACTAAAGACTAAATTACTCATCGGATTAGTTGAGTAGTGATATTAGAAATAAGTATTTTATGTTTTACAATATTTATAATGAATAAATTGGATTACACTGATATATTTTTCGTTTTGATTTTTTTTTTTTGTGTTACGAAATTTATATATTTTGTTGATCTACTGGAGATACCCTTAAAAAACGCGCGTATTATTATCTTACCAGAAAAGGAAAAAAATAAACGAAATTTATTTCGTTCCGCAATATTTTTATTTTAAATTGGAAGATGGTAATCCTAATAGAATTGCTCTCTGAGTTATGGCGAATTATCATACACACTACGTCAACCCTGTGAGAGCTTTAAAGAGGGACCGATTTATGTAAGTCATTGCAACCAGACTGAGAGACAAACATCCTATCTTCTCTGTACTGACAATTTTTCTTGGACAAAGTATAATAGAAATTGAGGCAGGTGCAATAACCGAGGTAAGTGCAATAACCTTTACATTTACATTTTTACAAACAGAATCCAAAAGCAGAATCGAAGTTTTTCATTAAAAAAAAAATTACAGCCGGTGACAACTTTTGCGCAACCTTGTATTTACAAAGAAATTGGTTCAGGTCCAAACAAAACTACATAACTGTGAAATAACGGCATAAATAACGAACCAAAAGGAGAAAATGCAACAAAAAAAAAATAGATGAATAAACGCAAGAAGTTACACTAATCGAGGTCAATGTGTTGAAAAGTTGCACTTATAGTGCGCCGACTTTAGTGTTGCGAAAATCGAGGAGTTGCGCGAATCGAGGGTTGCGTTAACCGAGTTCGTACTGTAGTTCACTAAAAGTACAAACGCCCTTAATAGCTTACTACCTAGTACCTACCTACCTACCTACTTTCGTTTATAGTTTGACGAAGAAATAAGTTTATTAAGCCATTCTCAACTAACCATGCTGATTTCTATAAACACCGCTGGTATTTTCCTGTCCGTAGGTATGCAGTTCTATCAACGTCTTTCTACAAAACTGAAAATTTAAGAAACCTGATGTAACGTAGGTAAATAGGAAATGCAAATCACAGTTATTATCACCCTTTCCATTGGAAGCCCACAATTTTAAAATGTTCCCAGTTAATTACGCAATATATTATACAGTAGTTTCGCCTTCAACTACGTTTTTCAACCACAACCGCAATCAAATAAAACTGCAAAACAATTTTAATCGTCCTACCTAATCTGATTAGTAACACAAGAATTCAATGTAATCCAAGCTGCGCTCACTCTCCTCGTTACGTCCAAGTGTTGTAGACGTCGCTGTTGTCACGACCCCGAGCTATTCAAGAATTGGTCATCATTATGTGCATACCATTCCACTTTCCAAGCCCGCGTGCAATGTAATAGCAAAACGTTATTATACCATGCCACTGCAACTGTGTAAGTAGATGCAGAGCCCAGCAGATCCGCATATTGGATTTCTCAACGCACGTTTGCTACGCAATCGAAATACAGTCCACAAATCATTTGCTTCACAGTCCCACTCCCAGTACTACACGGAGAGAGCGTAAGTAATGCGTTCATGCGCATGTAGCCGTATTGGTTTTGGTAATAGTGGCGTAGAGAGCATGGATGAGCCAGAGCTAGAGCTAGCTACTGACGAAAAAGCACTCGTTGAGGGTCATTGGCCCCTCTCGGCCATGTAACGCTCCCTCTGTTGTTTAAATGCTGATGGTAGGGTGCTGATGCTGACAGAATAATTGCACCGATGATGCGCGATTCGGTGAAAGTTTCTCAATCTGCAGCGCGCACAATCCGATCGCTTTATTTCACGCAAGATGATGCACCCCACTTGTACGAATGTCATAAGAGACGAGCCATCCCAACTGACAGGCAGACAGCAATCACTCGCTGTAGGCTGTACATAAGATATACGGATTAATTGACAGACAAGGAAGAAGCCGACACCATCCACCAAGCAGGCAACAATAACAACAACAAAAAAGTGAAGAAATCAAGATATAACGGGCGAACCAAACAAAAAGTATTTCCCAAGAATTCATTGACCCCATGCATCGCTCTCCTTTCCTCTTTTTCGCCGATTAACTGCAATATAAAAACGAATTAAAATAGGGAAGCAACAACAATGGAGAAGCAGCGGCAGCAGTAGCAACTACGGAAAGAGCCAGCAACAGCGGCAGCAGGCAGTAGCAGCGATGTGGAATGAAGTGACGGAAAATGAAAAGTGAATGAGCACAAGAAGTCAAAGGCCTCATAATGTGTAAAATATGTATCTAAGCGCAAAAGGAAAAAGCCAGTCAAACACACACACACCCACAAATGGTGAACAACAACAACAATCAGCCAAATGTGCGGAAAGATAAATAACAACTACGACCCAGCAAATAGGCGAACGATAGCGTAATGTCGTGTGCTGTGCGGTACCTGATGGGTGAAGAGGATGAGTGGTAGCTGGTTGCTGGTAGGGAACTTGATGAGTGGGGAAACCTCTGTGGGAAGGAGGATATCCTATTCTCAGTTAGATAAACTTGGTTCCAGCACGGGTGCTGTTTCTCTGTCGTGAACGTCTCACTTACCCGTAATCCCATTAACCAAATAACTGAACAAGGCAACTCCCCCACTTATGCAGGCTTCAAACTGTCACATCAACATGACAACTAATCAATGAAATGAATATCTTTGTGGTACGGGCACGGGGACTGATGTAAAATGTTGATGGGGAATTTACGAGGTGTGCCTACCCCGTGCTCACTTGTAATTTTTCGTGCATCAATGCCAATGAATTGCTCTTCTTTTTATGGGGCATTTAGGGGCTCATCTGAATAGACCTGCACGATTTTTTATACCCTATTCTAAGGGTATATTAATTTTGAGCATAGTTTGTAACATACCTACCTTAATATTGCCCGTAGACCCCTAAAAGTTACTATATTTATGATCAGCATCGATAGTAATGTCGATCTAGCCATTACCGTCCGTCTGTCCGTCCGGCAAAAATTAGGCCTTTAAACTGGACCTAGAGAGCTGAAATTTTAACCATATATGTACTCTCTAGGGTCCCGAAGTAATCAAGTTAAAGAATTTTTGAAATCCGCCCACAAACTCAAAAAACCCAATTTTTCGAACAACACGAATTTTGAGCTAGAAAGCTGAAATTTTTTATATATGATCTATGACTCCTAAAACTGCTCGGGAGATAACATTTTCGAAATCCGCCCACTGACACGCCCAAAATTAAATAAAACAATTTTATTGAAAAACCAAAATATGAGCTGGGGAGCTGAAATTTATAATATATACTCTCTAGAGGGCCCTTTATGCTCATGTGTAAAAATTTTCAAAATCCGCCTACTGACACGCCCACAATTTAAAAAACAATTTTTTTTTGAAAATCCAAAGTTTGAGCTAGGGAGCTGAAATTTATAATATATACTCTCTAGGGGCCCTTTCTGCTCATGTGTTAATTTTTTTAAATCCGCTTACTGACACGCCCACAATTAAATAAAATAATGTTATTGAAAAACCAAAGTTTGAGCTAGGGAGCGTTTTTTTTTACAAAAGCTTCATTTTTTTTTGATAAAATCCTTTAAATGTTATATAACAAAATATGTAGAGCATTCTTAACAATTCAACCATACTTAGACTTTTGTCACGCCCACTTATGAGGGATAGGAATAAGATTAGGGTATCCAACAGTTCGCCCAAGCGGACTGTAGCCCGTCCCAATGTTTTTATTTGCGGTTGTTGTAAAAATTAGGCCACTGTTGAAGATGCCTTCAAGGTTTAGCAATTCTCATAATATGCACATAAATAGACTACTAAAATTCTTAATTGCAATCAATGGTTCTACTCGTATACTCCACCAACGAGCTTTTTTGCGCATAGGTACGAGTACTTCTTCCAAATATGTTCAGATAGGATAAATTAACAAAAATGCTTGCCATTTTTTTTTAAATTGGTGCAGCCTTCGCAACATTTTGAACTTTTTCTTATACTTTATACAGAAAAGTCTAAAAAAGTATGTCGCCCGGCTCCGTCCGTCGTCTCGGTTAGTATATCTGTAGATGTCGTCTGTGAGCGGACTCCCCGCCAAATCGATTGGACGAATTTTCTTCAAATTTCGTCGTTTTCTTCCTTTACGGCGAGGATACGATCAGGATAACAGGGATAATAACCCACCCACTTTCTTTCATCCCTACTGGTCCGCATGAGGGGTTCGCCGGTTCGAACTCAATAAACACCGGCAGGCTTCCTGGTTTTGGATTAATTCATCACTGAAGGCCAATCAAATGGTCGTGTTGTTGCATTTGTGGGGTCCAGGCCTGCCTGTTTTCAACGATTTCGACACGTGCATGCTCCCTTGATTGATTATTGTTTGATTGACCTTTTACGACACCGAGTCAGTCGGGTCACACTTATTTGCATGCACACTTGCGGGACGGCTTGAAAATCTTAAATGTGTCGCTGGGCTCACTTGCGTCTTTAAATTGTCACATATGATTTCTCCCCTTAGTCGCCTTTTATGACAAGCGCTGTTTGGGGGCGCTGCTGCAGTGATATTCTTACCCCGTGCCTGTGCGGATCGATTTCGTGTTTGGGCTAAGATTTCGCGGTGATATTTTGTTTTGATCTGTTTTAATGTTTTGGATCCGTGGGGGAGGAAAATAGCGTACTAAGTTTTTCCCAAAATAGTCGAATAGTAGGTATTTACAAACATACCAATCTTGAGGATATTAAATTTTCAAGCTGTTTAAAATGTTTAATAAGTGGGGTTCGGGCAACGGAATAACGGTACATACTCTAGAAAAACGGCAATTTGTCTAAGACGGGTAAGGCGATTTCCAGGAAATTTATTATTTTAGCTCAAACTTCAACTTAGAACTAATTTTTTATACTCAGTTTTTCGAAATAGAAATTTCTTATTATGTTTTTAAATAATAAGAGTGGGAGTAAGAGAATGACACACTCAGTTACCAAAATACTTGAAGAACGGTTGGTTAGAAAAACGACAATATTTGGAAAACCAGTGAAGTGATATAAAGAAATTCAACACTTTAGCTCATACTACAATTTTTATCAAATTTGCATACTCAGATTTTCGAAATACGTTCATTTCAACCTGAGAAGTAAGTTAAAGCTATTCCTCAAGCTAAAACTGCTTCACAGTTTGCTTATTTTATACTCAGCCAATGCGAATACTTAAACCGGCACTGTGTAACCGAGTATATGTTTTTTTGTAATTTAAAAATTAAAACTTGTTTTAAGTGTTTTTACCTGGCAAAAACATAAGGAAGGACTACTACTACAGTCCACTTAGGTAAACTGTTGAATACCCTATCCATTTACCATCCCCCAAAGTGGGCGTGGCATTGGATTGAGATTTTATCCATTTTGGAATTTTGTTTTTTAGTTTTCCAACATAATTACTAAACAAGCTGGCAAGAAACTTTGTCAGGGCGAGTCGTTACAAATAATATTGTTTATACATGTTTTGTTCTAGCTGTTTTTTTTAATTTTTTTAATGAGTTTATCGGAAAAAGACGTTTATGTCAAAACGCCCTCGAAACGTGGACGTGGCAACAAACTTTGTAGAAGGGCATTAAGAAGGGCATCGTCTATACATTTTGTTAAAACTACATATTATTAAATTTTTTTAGGGGAATTTGTCACAAGAACAATGTTTTTACAGGAACGCCTCTAAAAGTCGGTGTTCTAAAAAACTTAGCATGGCGAATTGTTAAGTTTTTTCTTATACTTTCCGAAGAACATGACATTCATTTCCGTAAATTTGCTCGATAAAACAGTTTTTGTTGATCAGAGATTGACTGTTTCGGTGCTTTACACCAGTTATGATGTTCAATTGACAATTATTGATAATTGACTACATATTTCCAATTTTAGTTAATGTGAGCGTGATTTTGTGATTTTTTTCAACCTCATTCCATTAGAAAAATGCGATTGGCAAGAATATCAATAGGAATCGTCCATTCACAGTAGCTGAAATAGGAAAAACACCCCTATGATTGTACTTGACAATTGACTATTTACAAATTGTGCTATTGTGAACGGATTATTCCTTTTGATATTGTTGTCAATCGCATTTTCCTTACTTACTGCGATTGACAAAATCAACCGGAATCGCCCGTTCACAATAAATTAAATTGGAAACTATCAATTATCAATTGATAATCATAATATCGGTCTAACTTTCAACGACATAGCTTTTTTTGTTACCAACTACGAATCAAAGCTAATATACCCTTAGAATAGAGTTTAACAAAAAGAATAACTTCTGAACTGCTGGATGAACCATATATTGTGATTGCTACCACTAGAGCTACAGCGGTGTTTTACTGTTCGACACTACCGACCATCAGACTCCTTTTTCTGTCGTGCTGGTCTATTTTCTATTCGTTATTCTCGAAAAACCCTTTGCTGCGCTGGCAATCGAACGTAGATCAGAGTCTTCTCAGGTAAGCAAACAAAGCACTTCGCCATTGAAGCCACAAGTTTTGTTATATTAGACTTTTATCAAAAATAATGAAAATCCAACGTTTATTGCAAGCCTAAAACTTTAACAAATACTTATGTATTACATAATTAATTACGAATAGATTATTTTGTTTGGTATTAGTAGCCAATGACCCGGCATGCGCTGCAAAGCCTCTTTAAGTTGTTGTTTTTTGTACGAAATAAATAAAAGACACTTATGTAAGATACTTGGGTACTTGGTACACATTGATTCAAAACTGATATTTAAAGAACACACTATGCAAACACTTAACAAAATAAATATTGGCATAAAAATATTATATCCATTTATAAATAGGAAATCATCACTTTCAAATGAAAACAAAATATTAATTCATAAAACAATTTTTCAATCTATCTTATTGTACGGCTGCCCGATTTGGAGTAATTGTGCTGAATGTCACATTAAAAAGTTGCAAATCGCACAGAACAAGTTATTAAAAATGATGCTTAACCTCCCATGGCGTCACTCCACGCTAGACCTACATGCAAGAACAAATGTTGAAATGATCTCCTTCAGACTACGCAAACTAATAGAAACATTTAAGATCAGATGTGATATCCCTGACAATCCTCTTATTAATCAATTAAATATTGAATATCACCAACCATTTTTTTTTTTTTTTTTTTAATTTAAAAAAAAAAAAAAAGGAATTCCATATCCAAGAGCACTCAGACTCGGTAACGGTAATTGTACTACCAGGCAGAAATCCTCCTTTTGGTGTAGAGGCATGTGAATGGGTGGCGTATGTTGTTGTTCCCCATGGGGATTGAACCTGCACCGCACGGGTAACAAGCCAACACACTAACCTCTACACCGTCGCCACCCATTACTGATATTAACTAACGCAATATTCAACTTTTTGTTAATTTATTTGTATGTTATCTATTTATCTCTATATTACATTACTATATTGTTTGTCAATTTGTTATTATCTATTTATTTACTCCTTTGTCAATTCATTTATGTTTATTTGTTTATTTACTTATTTATTCATTTGTTCTCTTATTTATTTATTTATTTATTTATTTATTTATATATTTATTATTTACTTATTTATTTATTTATTTATATATTTATTATTTACTTATTTATTTATTTATTGATATATTTATTTATTTACCTATTAAACAATTTATTTATTTATTTAGTTATAACTTTTTTTTTTTTTTTTATAATTTGCGTTTGCTAAAGGGATTTCTTTTTTCTGTAGTGACACAGTACTCTTATAATGGTAAAACCACAGCGAAGGCATTTTCATTTTGTTGCGCAAGTAGCTCCCAGCAATTCATTGCCTATTTTTGGGTGCTATTTACTGAAAGAATAGAAGGATAGGAAAGAAGTTTGGTGCGATGGGATTTTTGTTCTCAACAGTTATAACTTATTTATTTATTTATTTATTTTTATATTTATTTATTTATTTATTTATTAATACATTCATGTATATTTTATTTATTTATTTATGCATTCATGTATATTTTATTTATTATCATCTTTTTTTGTTTTTTGTATCCTTAATTTGAGGTTTTTAGTCGTTGTTTTTCCTCAAAAACAAACATTTTTCTAATTTAAGTTAATTTTTGTCTCTTGTAACTTGTTTCAGTAGAAAGACATAAAGTTGTCATATCTCTGTATTTGAATTATGTAAATTGTGCTATAAAAAAATTTGTAAATTATAAACGAAATAAAAATATCTTAACAAAATAAATAAAAGACACATTGTTGTCAACTAAAGTGCTACACTGGACATCTTACATATTAGAACATTATTCATTTATTGATTTTTTTTTTCCAAACAGTAAGATTTGGTTATTTACATTCGCCTTTCTTGGAAGTCTTCTTACTCTCGTGTCACCTGTTGTATGTTGATGGTATATTGTACGTTGATGGCCTTATGCCAGAAACCTTCTGCTTAGTGCCAACAAAACCAATCTAAGGAAGTTTATAAGCAATTGCCTCTAAACTGACTTGCCGTAGGAGGGTTATTCCAAATGGGGATACGGAGATTAAACCTCGATACTAAATACAAGGAGTAAACCTCGTTTATAAATCCCAAATCTTAAGGTCGAAAGATGCATGAGAGGGAGCTTAGTCTTTATTTTGCAAGCTTCGGATACCAGACGACCCTCGATTTACAGATAGCCTTCCTGCGGTTATAGGGGTAGACCAGGAGCGACATATACGAATACTCATTAGAATCAAAAGGGATACAAAAAAAAAACAAAAGAACGATCTAAAATGCATCTCCGACTAGGGATGTTTTAGAATACCATGTCGGTACCGATATGACATCTGCCACTTGGGGGGAGTCAATATTTATGGACACCGAAAAGAGGAAACTTGAAGAGAACTTGTCTCAACTTAGTGCCCCTATGTCGCAAACAAGGACAGTATGCAAAAGCGTAGCCTCAAAGGCTACCAGTGCCAACAGCAGAACCGCTAGCTAAACCCTCCTTCAAGAGTGCAGCGGATACAGGAATTTGGAAGTCCGAGAGGTAGACACGACGGTCTCTCTTAGCAGGGTGTCGTACGACGAAGGGCAACAACAAGCCTCATAGGGTTCGAAACCCTAATAAGCAAGCTAGTAATGCCAAACCTACTTAGCGTGCTGCAGCCCAACCGGGGTATGGGTGGACACCATAAGCTAGCGATGTGCCGAAGGAATTGTCGCTATTTCTTTAATCCAAGAACCATGGGTAACAAATGGTACGATTTTCGGAATAAACAGTAAAACCAGAGAGCTCTAGTTTCGCCAAAGGTAGTTTCAGACCGACGACGGCCCATTTTTTTCGCAAAACATATAAAATACTCTATCATTCCAGGTTTCATGACTTGAGAAATAATGGTCGTAGCGGTGAAACTTGACATGTTGCCAGGAGCACCTCTAACAACAAGTGATGCAGACACTGCACAATGTCAGCCAAACGACATTATTCTCTCCGCCTTCAAAAGTAGTTTCAAGGTAAATCGCACTGTGGTCAAAAGAAAAGTGAGAATGCGTTTTAACAAAGGCAAATTCACCGCCGCATAGGACCACAAATCCCTGCTAACCATATACAACCAAGAGTTGCGAAGATCTTATAGGGCTTCCTGGCGTGAAAACTGCGGGAAATTTGAAAAACTTCCTTCAGTGGCACGCCTCCAAAAGGAACTTTCAAAGAATCAATCAAACTGCATGGGGTTGGTAATCAAAGCAGATGCTACAAACGCGATCGAGAAGAAACGTATTAATTATTAATTAAAGCAGTACCTGCTACCGAAATTAGGTCTCTGCTCGTCCACCAGACCCGACAAACGAGTCTATGCTGGACACAGGGACATATTAGCCTACGAGCGAGCTGATGAACTGGCTAACAAAGGGTCTACGATGGATCAATAACAGGCACTTTAGTCAAACCAACACACTGTAATATCAGAGAAAGGGTGGAATACAAGGTCCGAATGAAAGCCAACAATAGATGGAAATCACTAACCAATTGTGCCATATCACGAAAACTGCGGCGTCAATATGATAAGAACCGGACCTACAAAGTTTGACGTTACCACAGAATATCGCTGTCTAAGTTGATTGGAACTCTATGAAACTAAAGCCATGAGGGCACACCTCACTTTCTCTGTCACTGCCCAAGCCTATGTAAGTCACCTGAGGAACAGAACATTTGGAATATACTTCTTCCAAGACATTCAAGAACTTTCTGATGTATCACTTTCGAATCCTTACAGGTTTATAAGGGCATCTAAATGGCTGGACAACCTGGAGTAGGGAAAGGAAACCAAGAACGAAGGACCAAGGCCAACACTCCCAACGAAGGGTATTACAATGGGTCCTAAGTGCAGTGTACCATATTCGCTCTGTTCTATCAACCCGGAAACCTTACATAACCTAATGCCCGCGCTGTGTTACTTCATTATAAGGGTACCCAGAACCCCTTTAGCGCATGCTAATAACAAACAGAAATATCACCTGACGCCCCACGACATCTTTAGTAGGCAAATGACTGCTAGTGCGGCTGTTCCCTCCAAAAAGCTTTCTTAGGCATTCCAGTCGCTACGGGAAAACTCGTGTTAAAGTTGGATGCCATCTAGAAAACTAAAATAAGGTGGATAAGTGTTGGATTTGGCCAAGCTATATCTGAAACGCTCTGTTTGATCTCTCTATACAGATTGCACATTGTTGTCATCACTTGGCACTGCGTTATAAATAAACAAGCAACAAGGCTGGCGTTTATTCAAATGATTTCTGCAGAAGCTGCATGGACGAAGAAGATGCTTTTGTCGACTGCCACTTCAATCCAACATTACTTGTTTATCATTTTGGTTGATGAGATATTTTGGCCAATTTGACACTCAGGACTCAGCCCACCCACATGACAACCTTATTAATCGAAATTTGTACACCTCTTCTCGAAATTCGGTTTACTACTTCCGTGATATAATGTTACATTTGTGAACTGTTATCAGGGACTATTTTCCTCAGTTTAGCAGTATGTGTATTGGTTTTCAACTTCTTCACACAAAGCCGCGAACTTTGGCCAAATAAAGAAAAGTAGACAACGTTTCTAAACCTTTTTCTTGTTCACCGCCATCGCATTGAAGTTTTTGTATCGATGACTCGAAGATTCAGATACGGCATAATATAGTTCTATTGAATAGAGGATAAACAATTACAATGCAAAATATAATAAAAAAACATATCAAATAGATCGCATAAAAAAACATCAAAGCCATAGCACATTCTAGAAGATCATGCTCTTGGGAATGCATTGTTGGTGGCGTACATTTGCGCACCATGATGATATCTGCTGTCAATTGCAACGTCAAATGTGTGACGGCTGCCTTTGAGGTAAGCTCATGAATGCGGTAAAATGATGTCGGCGTTGATGCCGATGCCGCCACTACCAGTCAGTTTCACTATCGGATTAAATGTCATTGCATTGCCACTGTGAGTTTCCTCATTTCAATCAAACAGCGATACAAATTCGTAAGATAAACTTACTGGGACATGAGAAAAGTGACTGACCCAACAATGAAGAATAAATAAATACATATGCCTTCTAAAAAAAACCAGAAGTGGGGAACATAAGTAACGACAATGCTGGTCATTGCATGAGTCAACAAGCTGCAACTTGGTAGAAGATCGTAGACCTTCGCTTGAATTTAAAACCTCGGCGACGTGTTAAAAGAGTGCAAAGAGCAATGTGAATTATCCCTTTGTGTTTGCTTTTGCGGTACTTGTAAGTGGGTTGTGCGACTTAAACAATACTGCCCCCAAATAGAATGAACTAGGTTAATTTATCCCTAACTTATGTAACCTAATGCTGCGGGCACATTTTATTTTGGACTGCGGGGCGTATGAGCATTTTTTTATTTATTTTATATATTATATTAAGGACTCTTCGCCTCAAGGAGGCAGACATCTGGAAACACAGCTCATATGGGCACGGCTCCATAATTCACAATTACTTGGGTATTGATCTATCCAGAAAAACTGCACCCAAACACTTCTTTCCTATCTCTCTGTTCTTTCTAATAGTAAGTAGCACCGAACAACATGCAATGAAATACGACATTGCCAGGTGCTGCTTGCTGTTATAACACAAATGCTTACGCTGTGTTACGCACTATAAGGGTACTGTAACAACAGAAAAAATCCCTTTAGCGTAAGCAAATTATAAAAAAAAAAAAAAATGTTATCCAAAACGAAACTTCGAGCTTCTACCCCAAAGAGAGAACTGGAACACTAACACGCACGCTAGCGTACAAGAAATCCATATCTATACGGACGGGTCAAAAATGGATGTAGGTACACTAGCAGAAGTTTTCGGCGAGCCCCTACACATAAAGGACTCGTACCGACTCCCCAATTAATGCAGCGTCTTTCAAGCTGAAATGGTCGCCAAGGCAGACAAAATAATTTCCGCGAAGAATCTGGATCCTTCCAAGATTACAATCTTCGTAGACAGTCAGGCGGCGATCAAAGCACTAGACAGCGAAACCATAAAGTCAAAACGGTCAGGAATTGCCGAAAATCCCTTAACGAAATATGAGACCGACACAGGATCACTCTCTGCTGGGTCCCCGGTCATAGCGACATTGTTGGGAATGAAAAGGTGGACGAGCTAGCAAGAATCGGGTCAAAACTTGACGCAATGGACGCCATTACGTCATTAGACATCCCAATTAGTGCAACAAAAAGAAACATTGACCAAAAACTGAGAAAAAAATTAATACTACCTGGTCCAAAAGGCATGACTGTGTTATATCTCGCAGTCAATGGCGAAGAATCGACGAAAAGAGGACAAAATACATTCTGGAAATGAACAAACAAGTAATACGCATCTTAACCAGCACCATAGGTGTAATGGCAAACAGGCTGGGCATCAGCTCACGAGACTACGGCAGGAGCTGTGAAGATATAGAAGAAACCGAGACCATCCAACACCTGCTCTGCGAGTGTCCAAACCTCCAGACATCTCGACTTCGCTATCTGGGCAACAGATTCTTCGAAGACCTAGAGCTAGAGAACGTAGCGCAGGTACCATTGACGGACACAATCAGGTTTGTCAAGAACACAGGTTGGTTCCAATAGGCCAACCAGCAAGAACAACTTTAACTGAGAATGGTTAGTGTTTATTGTAAGAGTAGTTTTTACCACGAAAAACAACAATGGATCACAATGGACCAATGGGCCCCCGTGCAAGCACAGCATACCCAATTTCGTTTACTTCCTTTTTAGAAAAAATGCCTGTTAAACTTCTGGATAGTAAAAAAATCGTTAAATGTAGGCTCTAAAACTCAAGCTAGATAGCTGAAATTTGAATCATATATGTACTCTCTAGTGGCCCGAAATAACAAAGTGTAAGATTTTTTAAAATCCGCCCATTGACACGCCCACAATCTCAAAAGACCTATTTATCGAAAAACTCGAATTTTGAGCTAAAAGGCTGAAGTTTTTAGTATATGGTCTTTAGGGGCCCAAAATGTTTGGGAGCTAAAACTTGTAAAATCAGCCCACTGACACGCCCACAATTTAAAAAAAAAAATTTTTTTTTTCGAGAAATCAAAGTTTGAGCCAGGAAGCTGAAATTTGGAATATGTATATACACTTTAGGGGCTAAATGCTTATGTGTAAATATTTTTTTAAACCGCCCACAGACACGCCCACTTATAAAAAAACCCGTTTTACTAAAGAAATCGTTCGCAAAGAACGTAGTTAAAGTCGTTTTGAACAATTCCTTTATATAAAGTTTTCTGCCATGCCCATTTTTAAGACGTTTTTTTTTTTAGCAACAACTTTATTTTTTGAATAAAATCCTTTAAATATGTTATAACTTCCGATGTGCCAACGTCACCGACCGATTATTGCTCAAATAAATAGTCACCAATATTCCGCGTTATGGAGCAGTGTAGCGTAACATTGTTTATTAACGTGTATTTCGCATGTGTTTACTTCACAAATGTCAAAACAGAACTGACATTAGGGGCCAATCGCAAAATTTATAGCATTTTCTGATAGGAGGATTACTTTTGCGCCACCTTGTATAAAGATCGTTCTTAAGAATTCACCAATACTTAGATTTTTGTCACGCCCACCTAATGAGGAATAGGAATAGGGTGCCGTTTGCCAAAGCGGACTGTAGCCTTTCCCTATGCTTTTTTACTTACTTCCCTAACGGGCTCCCGACCCATGAAGAGTCTCTGCCTGAGACACTGCAGCCTTCCATCCTCTGCAATCCAGGGCACGCTAATTCCAGTTCTCCAGACCAAGCGCTCTGGCATCCGCGATGGCTTGGTCTATAAAACGGGGGTTCGGTCTTCCTTGCCTTCTCGAACCTGGGGCTGGGAGTCGAAGAACATCTTGGCTGGAGCATTATTTTCCATTCGCTCAATGTGGCCGAGCCAATGTAGTCGACATGATTTAGCTTTTTGGACTACATCCACATCTTGGTACAGCTCATAGAGTTCGCGGTTGTATCTTTTTCTCCATTCGCCCTCCTCGCACACAGGACCAAATATCCGACGGAGTATTTTTCTTTCAAAGGAACCCAGTATAAGCTCCCCTTTTAAACTTATCGTCCAGCACTCGACACCAAAAAGAAGGACTAGTAGAATTAAGGTTAGATAGAGCATGCATGGAGTTTGGAACCAATTTGTTATAGTGTTATAGTTAGTTAGTAGCAGCGGTTTCCTAAGGAAATTCTCCGCCGGATTTCCACTAAGGTGTCATCCGTGGAGTTCAGTAGCGACGCGTGCCAAAAATGTGTAGCCGTTCAGTGAAGTTTTAATTGCTATAGCTGTTAAGATTATTTTTACCAGTAAAAAATTTTTTGAAATTAAATAAAAAAAAAACGTTTACATCGTTTTAAGCAAGTTTACTTAACAATTCGAATATTTCATACTAAAGGAACAAAATGTGTTTTTACATTTAGATTTTATTTATAAAACAAAAAACAATTCTTCATCACTTAAAAAAAAATATAAATTAGTTACGTTTTAATAAACAAGCAATTGATAAGTACCTTAATTATTTTACTTAAATTCTGTGACACAGACGTACTTGCTGATAAGAACTGATAAAGAAAACGTCGAGAGTGTCCCTACTCATTATATGGATATACATACTCCGCACGCGACAAACTTCAAGCACAATAAAAACCCCTTCTCGTTCAAAAGGGATTTGAACGAAATGGTCGATACAAACAGGATTTTTTGCTTGTGCGTTCCTAACTTTCAATTGTAGGTATCATTTCGTGTTACAGTGCTCGATTAATGTTTTGTCTTGCTTCTGTATTCGTTTCACACATCATACCAAGCTCGCCTCGTTCAAAAGCAACTTGAACGAAATGGCCCATATAACACGTGAAATTCTTTTTTCTCTGTGTCTATACTTTCCATGGCATCATTTCGTTGCCGAATCGTCTGAACGAGTTGGAAATAGCTACTGTTGGTTGATATACTCTATCCAACAAAAATTGTCAGTACATGCCTTATGGAGGAGCTTCTTTCCTACCAGTGGTGCCTCCCACGGCACTCAAACGCAAGAATTGCCACTGATATAAAAACCAAACCACTGTCATACCAAGGAATTGTTGTTGTAATTTTCCTAAAATTCGCGTACAACCCACCACAACCAGTCTCCCACAGAGCCGAATGGGGAATGAGCATGATCGTCTTGTGTTCGTTTGCTATTATCATCCACGAAAATAAGCAGTGTGTGTGACTGAAGCACATCAAAAGAGTATTACCATCTCTACATGAAGCATATCATTAAGGGTTTTTCTATGGATTTTGCCAAAGAACTTTCGGTTTTGGTGCTTTTGAGAAGGAATTATTACGTGGGGTGTTGCCATTCGGTTTTACTTTGAGTGTATTTGTATTGTACAGCTGCACAAGTGCAGTTTTTTTTACCATCTGTTTAGGTATATAACATTGCGTCGTGGTTTAATAATTTTGTATTCTAATTGCCTGATTGTGTCTACCTTTTACAATATACATATAGCGGAAAGGACTGGGAAATGTTTTTAGAAAATCTTGCTGAATGAGTTTATGTCGCAAACTGTTTAAATAAAAAAAAACCATAAATACATCCTTTTATCTCATTATGTACCTGTTTGTATGATGTCTTTGTTTTTCCGATGAATGACGCCTGTTTTGCCAATGAATACGGGAATTCCCAAAAGGAAGATCTCAAGGTAGGGATGCAATCATACAATCGGTTGCTTGAAATCGTTAAACGTTACAAAGCCATATATGAAACATACGTCGTGGATGAAATGGCTCAAAATGCGGGACATAAAGTGCTTCGCTTGCCGCCTTATCACTGTGACCTTAAACCAATAGAATTGGTTTGGGCTCAAGTGAAAGGGCTTGTAGCAAGCCAAAACAAGTCATTTAAAATGGCTGAAATAAGAGACTTGCTAACGACAGCACTTACAAGGGTTGACAAGGAAAAATGGCATCGATGTGTCCAACACGTTGAACAGGTTGTTGAGCCAAATAAGTGGGAAATGAACGTTTTTGCCGAGGAAGCAGTTGAAAGGTTAATAATAGACCGAAATAACGAGAGCACTCATCGGATTAGTTGAGTAGTGATATTAGAAATTAGTGTTTTATGTTTTACAATATTTATAATTTATATCAATTTATAATGAATAAATTGGATTACAGTGATATATTTTTCGTTTTGATATTTGTTGGTGTTACGAAATTTATATATTTTGTTGGTCTACTGGAGATACTCTTAAAACAAACGCGCCTATTATTATCTTACCAGAAAAGGAAAAAGATAAACGGAATTTATTTCGTTCCGCAATATTTTTATTTTAAATTGGAAGATGGTAACCCTAATAGAATTGCTCTCTGAGTTATGGCGAATTATCATACACACAACGGCAACCCTGTGAGAGCTTTAAAGAGGGAGCGATTTATGTAAGTCATTGCAACCAGGCTGAGAGACAAACATCCTATCTTCCCTGCACTGACAATTTTTGTTGGATAGAGTATAGGGGGTTCACTTATGTGTGAAGAAGAGTATAAATATGTTGTATGTAGTTTAGGGAACGCAAAAATTGAGATAACTTCTTGCGAAAGTTAGTCGTTCATGACCGACTTGAACAATATGAGGCTTCGCCACTGGTATAGTTGATATTTACTCCTAGGTAGATGAACTCCTTAACTACCTCGAAGTTATTGCTATCAACAATGACGTTTTGTCCTCTGCGGTGGACAGATATTTGTTTGTTTGTTTATAGCATGTACCTACGAGTACTTTGTCTTGTCGTCATTTACTTCAAGACCAACCAATTTCGCCTGGTCTTCAATCACCGTGAAAGTTTCTAATACGGCACGCTGGGAACGGAAGATGATGTCGATATCGTCCGCACACCACAGTAGCTGGACGGATCTATTGAATATAGTACCTTCCGTGTTGACACCTGCCTTTGGTGCTATTTTCTCCAAAACCATATTGAAGAAGTCACATGATAGCGCATCACCTTGCTGAAATCCGGTATAAGTTTGGAATAATTGGAAGAGCTGCTTACAAACTTCACATTACGCCACGTGTTTTCAAGTGTAACGCCCGAATTCGGCCATCGCCATGTAGAGCTCCTGACGCATTCATCGTCATCGTATGCTGCTTTAAAGTTAATGAAAAAGTGTTGTCTCGACTTAAAATTAATTTTTCTTTTCTAGGATTTGCCTCAGTGTGAAAATTTGGTCTATTGTCGATCTGCAGGGCCGGAAACCACACTGGTACGTGCCGATGCCGAGTAATGTGTTGCAGAACGGCTTCAGACGTTCACACAGTACGTTGGATAGGATTTTATATGCAACATTTAGCAGGGATATGCCTCGATAGTTCTTGAAAGACAGTCATCGGGCATGCTTTCTTCCACCCATACTTGGTTGATGATTTGGTGCATGTGCCCTACCAAAAAATCACCTCCGCATTTGAATAGCTCCGCTGGTAAACCATCAGAGCAGGCGGCCTTATTGTTCTTTAGCTTCTTGGCTAAGCCAACCTCTTATATACTGGCTGGTGAAATCTGTTCTCCATTGAAAGGACGTGGGTCCTCTTCTTGCCCTATCACTAACCCTATGTTTTTTTATTGCGCGCGAAAGTTTTAAGAAAATGTACAGTGAAAACCTCTCGGAACTCAACCATGCAGTCATTTTTTTTTTACTCTTTTTTTTAAGCTCTACTCTAAGTGAGAAAAAATATCTAAACCCATTAATTACATCAAAGCTCTCACTCTGAATTTTCCACACACTCATTTCATTCCATTGTAAAAAGTGGGGAATGCGATAGTACCTATTCTTGTTGACACTTTAACTATTCGATCCACAAACACTATCCACTCTAACCAAGTATAAAACCAACAGCATCATCGCCATCGCGTAATCACCACCACCACCAACACAATTCACTTCACCATCCAACTAAATTCAAATGCATCGTCGGCGTCGGTCATCGATGAAACCGAAATGAAACTCGAAAACTACATTCAAAATGCCTCTCCCCATCGCATCCACCAACTACCACCACTCCTGCAACCTGCAATGACCACAACTGAGCTCGCTGTTATAAAAGGCATAAAAATATCACACACGCAAGCTCTCCTGCTCCAATCCCATCTTATCTTACAGTTACAGCAACAGTATGTATTCTCTGTTTCGATGGAGGGAGAAGGAGCACGAGCACCTCTTTTCTTCGTTGTCGTCATCATCGTTCCTCAAATGGGGAGATTCATTTGGAATTGTTTGCGGCGGCCCTCTCTGTGTCTGACATTCGCCGATTTTTCGCAGTTATCTCTCGCGTTTCACAGCGAAAGCAGTAACGGCACGTTCGCGTCAGTCAGTCACTTCGGTATCTACGATAAGACGGCACGAGAGTCCGTTGCGCGATCGCGTTTCACATTTGAATTTTAACTTTTCAACACCTCATCGACTGGTTGTGAACAAAATCAAGTAACGCTCGGAATTCATTAAACATTTTGTATAAAGAAACAGAAAACAAAAACAACGGAACAGACAGAGCCACACACAAAATACAAAGAAACAAAAATTTGAATAACTCTCATCTGCGTACTCTGTTTTTTGAATTTCAAATTTTGAAGGTAACGAGTTCAAGGATTTATTCCGTTGATGATCTGTTGTGGAGCAAGAAAAGTGTAACACGACGCCAGTGAAACAAAAACGGAAACAGTCCAATGCAATATCCCTGAGGCATGATGGTACATTTCTAGAAAGAAACTTAATTTGATTCACAGTTTTAATCTCGGTTATAACGTTACGACAATAACCAGATTGACCCACATTTGTTTTGTTTTTGCCTGCGCTCCCCATTTATCATGCTTTCATACTGCCATACTATTTCGTTCGGTTTTTCTTTTGTTTGTTTGTATTTTATTTTTGTTCGAATCTTTTGTTCCTAATTTGGAAGCGTCTTCAACTTCTCTGCAACGAACAAAAAAAAAAGTATCTTTTACTACTGCAAGTAGCTGAATGCCTGCACTGGCTCTGAGGGTATTTATGTAGGTATCTCTTTTTTGCGCTTGTCAGAATGACATTCCAGAGTGTGTGCGTTGAAAATAAGTGCGTTGACACTGCTTCTTCGTTGTCCGCTTTGATTCCTCTTTGTCCAGCGCCCATCATAGGTTGCCCTCGTCACATCTTCAGCTGATATTGTGACGAAGATGGTGGGATCGTTGAGAACTGGAGAGAGATGCCCCAGCCAGATGAATGAACTCTTTAGTTTTATTTAAAGAACAAACGGCAAAGAAAATCAAGAAGAAGATACAAAAGGAATATACAAGCAGTGATAGAAATGGCGCGCGCGAAGAAACAGATAGGAAGTGGATCGTAAAACGAAGAAGCGGTTTATATTGTTAGCCCCCTTTTCTGCCACGCCCCCCGGCCGCTTTGATACGTGTGCACTGATCGCGAGCGAAGACATTTAAATAGTTGTTGTTTCCGTGCTGCAACAAAAACAACGACAACAACAAGAGCACGGCGAAAAGCATGAATAAAATTTCTTGATAGTTCAACGGCATTTGTTTGATGGAAATGTTTGAATAGTATTTGAAAAGTTGTTGCTCTTCTTTGTGCTCGTTTCTTTCTCAATGCATATTTGTTTTTCCTAAAAACCAATTTATTTGTTCTACTCTGCCTTCGTTTTCTATACCTATATGTTTTTTTTGTTTGTTGTTCTGTTATTGTCGTGATTGCGCTTTTACTGTTTCCTAAATGAATGTGCTATTAGAATTAGAAGTGGTTAACGGGGCGACCAATGATCGGTATCTTACACACTAAACGATGTTCATCGTAGTGTGAAAATGAATTTGGATGATGATGTTGGGGATACCAGTGAATACGAACAAATAACTAGCAAAACGTGAATCTTTCGCACCACAAAACAGTCGGTTTCGGATTTGAAGAAATAAAAGTTCTTAGTGTCAATCGTAAAATTTTGTTGTTTATTTTTCCCTATTTATAGGTAGTTTCTCAATTTATTAGAAACTTAAAATAGTGCAATAGCAACCTAAAGTGAAATTTAGAAAAAGTGTTACAATTTAGACTTGACAGTAATTTAATTACTTAACCGTCAAGCATATTGGATATCTATCTCAGCGTACAAACGGTTCATCATCATTTTCGAGTTGGAGGCCAAGTATTATGTGGATTATAAGCTATCAGCAAATATGCAGTGTGATCTACCCAATACCCTGTTATGCGATAACATATCCTTGAGTGACAAATGTAAGAATTCATTTTTTAAGCATAAGATATAACTTTTTATTTTAAAGTCTAGTTAACTCCAACAACTGTGTTCCCAATGAGTTTGTGAGGTGTTTGCGACTTCAGAATCATGCATTTACAAACAATTTTTTAATTTTAAACTGCTTTGAAATTCGTATCTGTATGTAAATCCAATATTTAAGTGGCCAGGTGTTTTTATATAATGATATACCAGCTTAAATAAGAGTTGTTTTAACTAATGCGCAGAGACAGAGTATGTTATTGTTTCAAATTGCAGTTTTTTTTTGGCATTTGTAGCGGCATTTATGTGTAGTAAGTTTTTCCACCAGACAAGTTTGTGTGAAATTTAAATAAATAATTTCAATTTTCCTAATACATTTGACTATCGTTTCCATTGCTGACAAAGTTAACACAAGCCTTTTTTTGTGTACCTACCTTAGGATAAAACTCGCATTTTTAGAGCAACACAGTGATACCTATAAAAATTCCGTCAAATAAATTTTAAAAGTTTTTGGTGAAATAATCGTCGAAACTAAACGAGTTCGCTCTGCCATCAAAAGATAGTAAGAAGTCTCTCTTTCTGCTGTAAGCATACATATACATTGCTAGGTATTAGGCACAAGCAGCCTCTGTACGGCTTAAGACATAGCTTCTGCATATTTTTTTTTTTTAGCACGAATGGGAGGAACGCACATTCCGAATGGAAAATTGGAGAAGTGTTTCACGCCATAATTATTCACTTGGATGTTTGCCAGACTTTAGCAAGAGTTGGGCATCAAAAAAAAATCCAGCAGTTCCTTGACGTTTGAACCTCGAACATCTTGCCCAACCATCTTATCAAATATACAAATAACTGGTCACTAAGTCACTTATTCTTCTTTAATGGCGGCGAGGCTATGATCAGGATTTAAGGGACCATAGCATTCCAACTTTGCTACATCACTTTGGTCCACCTGTTGGGTTTGCCATTTCGACCCCAACGAATATTGGCAGTACTGCCGACTTCAAATCACTTTATCACTGAGGCCAATTAAATGCTGGTGTTGTTGCGTTTCTTTCATGATTTCGACACGTGCATGCCCCATAAATGATTATTGTTTGATCGACCTTTTACTGAACGAAAAGTATGATTCAGGAGCTAAAGAACTTCACACGTTCCGTTAGCAGTGAACAAAATTCCATCGAAACTGAAACCTGCTATATTTACTGAGGCAAGTTGATCCCAGATTTGTTGGGCAGTTTTATTTTTAAGGCATGTAGCTAAAAGCAAACTTCTTTTCTCCAGCGCAATCTTTATCTTCGAACTTTTTGTATTTAGACTAGCGGAACCGGGCTAACATTAGCCGTGTTTCTTTACACGCGGATATAGGCATGGCATTAAAAACGACCATCGCCGCTTAATAATTCATCAAAAAAAAACTTGGCAGCACTTCCGAAAATTGAAATTGATGCCAAGCATATTCTAAAATTATGAAAAACAATTTCACATTAGGTAACAGATTTGCTAGATTCAATTAGCTGCCCTTATAATGAAGTTTGAAAAATAATAATAATAAAATCACGAATAAAATATTCGTCGGGATGTGTCAGTGGTCTGCGGGATTTCAAACTTTTAACCCATGGTTAAGTCCGCTCACGCAACTTCGTTGCTCTGCTAAGGATATGTGGTAGTTGTCTGCCAGGCGCCTATTTCATTATACTTTTTTGAATCAGACAGCGTTTGGGTGGACCGCTTTGCAGGTTAAAAGGATTCAACTTTTTTCTCCTACACACCACACTTTTTCTACTACACCACAGCGTAGATGAAGAACCGACAATGCTATTAAAATTTTATAATGTTATTGTTTTATATTAATATGCACTATTATACGTATCTATTCGACCTTGGTTTAGTGCCAATGCTATTTTATATTGCCATCGAAGCAATGAATTTAAAAATACATAAATGTTATTCTTTTTCTTAAAATCATCAATTCTGTTTGACAATATAATATTTTTATTGCTTACTTGGGAACAATTATCTCTTTTATCACGAACTTTTTCACATTTCGTTAATTTTTAACACCACTGTCAATCGTTAATAAACCTAATTTTGTTAAGATTAATCCAGACACCAACAAGAACACACTCATCAAAACCTGTCGAGCGGTTCGTGAGTTTATAAAGCACAAACAACTAACGGTCGATATAGATACATAAATATGTACATTTATTATATTTATATCCATTTCAAACTATAAATTTGTACTTTTTTGACAAGTTTCACATCGCTGTAAAATGGTTTTAAAATCTTGCAAATCATATCAACGTAGAAAGGGCCAAATAAACTCGTTCAGCATTTTCAGCTCTCGATAACGATTCCTCATAGCCTTATATTAAAATAAAGGGTTTTTCAATAAGAGCGCTACAAAAGTTTTTTTTTTAAATAAAACAAAAACGGTTTTGGATATCAATGAAATTCTTTATTCCTGTGAAAGTACGTTCGATGCCATTATGTATGGAACTCGATTTCTTTTGCATGGCCACCACGGGCACGCTTGCGGAAGTCCAGACGCTGAACCCAATTTTCGACGGTTTTCAAGCATAAATCGACCCATCACGGAAGAAGTACGGCCCAATGACGCCGCCGGCCAATAAACCACACCAAACCGTAATTTTGTCGGGATGCAATGATGACTCATGGAGTACGTGTGGATTGCTGCCTGACCAATACCGCATATTGTGTTTATTGACGAAGCCATTCAGCCAGAAATGAGCCTCATCGCTGAAGATGATTTTAGCGATGACGTAGCGCTCTTAACGTTGAGGCCACTGACTCCGAATTTCGGTAGTAAATTTTAATAATTTCGACTCGTTGTTGGCTCGTATATCTTTCCATCATGAAAATGGCAAACCTTACTGAAGAGAAATGTCAAAAGAGCGGCAAGAAATTATTCGGCTTCGTTTGCTGTCCCTGTCGCTCTACTTTTGTAGCGTCCCTGTTGAAAACCCCTTTATCATTAAATAATATATCAGATCAGTTGTGTAAACTTATATACTTCTGGGAAAATATATTCACAGGTAGTAAAAGTTTCTGGGTATAAAATTTCCAACACGTATAGAGACTGAAAATCGATTGCAAAATGTATGGCCTCCAGTGTAGCGCTTTTCGTATTGACACCTGCCCGACGTACTGCTCCAGAACAAGATTAAAGAAGTCACATGACAGCGCATCTCCTTCCCGGAATCCGGAACAGCTTTGGAATAGAAAGAACTGTTTCCATATTGCACATTGAACGTGCTTTCCAGCGTCACGCGACTAATTTTATTCAGCTTAATACAAGCTTTAGGTCTTAAAACTAATTACAAAACTAAGACTTACAGCTAGGACTTAAAAACTAATACTTAAAACAAATTGGGTGGATGGTGAGGGGTGGAGGAGGGCAGATTTGAGGGAAGAGGTGCAGCGATTAAAATCAAAGAGGAGGTGGTTAGAATTGACCTTCTGCAATACGGGATATCGACTCGTTCAAGCCGTACGACGTGCGACGAGTGGGAAGGTAGAAAAGAGGAGGGGATCTTAAATTGCGACGGTTGGTGTTAAAGGCAATATACTCGTAATTTAAAAGATAGGAACAATCAATGAAGCCAGTGAGAAGACGATGTATAAACAGAATGTCAGCGGCATCCCTTCTTTTTTCAAGGGTCTGAAGGTTGGTTAAATTAAGGCGTTCGTGATATGGTGGTAGGATAAGGTGATTATTCCCCGGGAGCCCACGAAGAGCAAAACGGAGAAATCGACGTTGAATGTTTTCGATTCTTGTAATGTGGACCCGGTAATATGGTGCCCACACTTGGCTAGCGTACTATAGAAGAGGACGGACGTAGGTAATATAAAGGGATTTTGTCACATAGGAATTGGTGAATTCTTTAGACCACCGTTTGACGAAACCAAGGGCCGAGTTAGCTTTATTGATTATTTCGTCAATATGTGACCGAAAGTTAAGCTCTCTGTCACACAGAACACCTAGGACGCGAATGGTTAGAACGGTAACAATTAGGTGGTTGTTCAAAAAGTATGGGGGGAATCTGAATCCGCTTACTTGAAAAAGTAAGACATTCACATTTAGCAATATTCAGCTTCATAAAGTTTTTTTTGACACCAGACGGAAAAAGTATTGAGGTCTTGTTGAAGAAGATCAGAGTCGTGTGGAGAAGAAATGATTTTAAAGAATTTAGCGTCATCGGCATAGAGGGAGATGGAGGAGAACTTAATGACGTTGTCAATATCATTTATAGCCAGAATAAAAATCAAAGGTCCAAGGTGGCTACCTTGGGGAACACCAGAGGTGGCTTTAAAAGGCAAAAAGAGAACAGAGCGAAAACGAACATTATAAGATTGGTTCTCAAGGTAAGAAGAAAACCAATTCAATAGTAGGGGTTAGGGGATCGAAACCAAGGTAGGGGAATTTGAAAAGAAACAAACGATGAGATATTTTGTCAAAGGCCTTACCTACTGAAGTCAGTAGCGATTAAATCCACTTCATTGCCGCTTTCTAATGCAGAAAGTGTGACAGAGACAAAGTCAACCAGGTTGGTGGTTGTGGATCTACCTTTGAGGAAACCATGCTGAAGGGGGCACTGAAAGTATAATGGATCGTACATCATACTTTCAAAAACCTTGGGTAAATGCGAGAGCTTGGCAATAGGTCGATAAATAGATACGTTATTCTTTGGTCCTTTTTTGTGAACTGGTGAAATGAAGGACGTTTTCCAGATTTTAGGAAATTTCCCAAGGGATAAGGAATGTTTAAAGAGATTAGCAATGAAAGGTGAAAGAATCGCAGAACACTTTTTGAGAAGAATGGCAGGAAGGCCGTCTGGGCCGGGTACAAATTCATCATTGGGATGAAGAAGTCTGTCGCACACCATGGAATGGTCAAAGGTGGGTAAAATGAATGGGCCAACGGTATAGTTTTTCAGATAGCTGAAGTAATAGCGATTCGGTTCTGGGCAGTTGTCAGTGAAGGACTGTTTGAATACGGTTGCAAAAGAGTTTGCGATTACAAATGTGTTCGTTGAGGACTTGCCTTTAAACAAGAGTGATGAGGGATATCCATCAGTTTTCCTGTTATAATTAACAAAATGAAAAAATTACCGTGGGTCCTTGATGAGGTTAGCTTGAGCGACACAACTGGAATTGTTTTACCTGGATCCCAAATTCGGCTCCTAACGATGAATGCTATCATATGCGGCTTTAAAGTCGATGAAAAGGTGGTGGATGTCGACTTGAAATTCATTGGTCATTTCCCGGGCCGGAGGCCACTCTGGTACGTGCCGATTAGTGTGTTGCAGAACGACTTTAGACAATCACACAGAACGTTGTGAATAGGATGTTATATCCGACATTTTATCAGGGATCTGCCTGGATAGTTCTTGCAAGACATAGGATTGCAAGAAATAAGGAGTCATTTAAATATCTAAGGATTTTAACGATTTTGGTTGATATTTGTTACAAATTTGATGTTACTTCATGGACATCCAAAATACGTCAATTGAATGAAATGGTTTACATTAGAAGTAATCACTTAGATTTTTCGCCAACATTCGTTTGTAGTTTTCTCTTCGGTCGGTAATTTTTAGTAAAACATTGATCTATCCAACAATTCCTCAGAGATATTTGCCGACAATACATTTATTTGCATACAAGAGTATTTATACTAACTCCAACGTTAATCGGAGTCAAGGTACCTACACCACACTCATTTTTGATGGTGCTATAAAGCAAATCCCAAATCGATCAGGAGCTTACAAGTAACAAGTACAGTCTACTTTGCTGTAGGTTAGGTTAGCTTAGGTTGAGGTGGCTGTCAGTTTGAAGCCAACACACTTAGGCCAATATTAGGTCTATTGTGATACCACACGGATCTAGGGGTTTTCTTCACTGGTCATTAAACCGGTTGGAGGTTCTTATGAAGCGCGATAGACTTCTATAATGTCAGTGTTAGCCAAGTCGCTTAGATTATTAAGCAAGAAGAAGTCGCTCGAGTAAACGCCAAGCTTTGATGCGTGCCTGCCTATAAGACAGTGCCCTGTAATGACACCTATAGTGGAGCTCATTTGCAGTCGGTTTAGTGAGATAAGACACTTAGAGCGTCGCATGTCAAGCTTTGGCTAAATATGCTTAGTCGCTAGACATGCATTACTACTTTACTTGCCCACCTTAAGTTTGTTGTCTCGACTGCGAATAGCTTGAAAAAAAGTTTACATGTAGCGATTTGCTAAATGCTATATAAAAATTATTTAATTAATTATTAAGATAAATTTAATTAATTTAATGGTTCCTTTTTTGGCGAGATCATCTGCCCTGCAGTTTCCTGGAATGTCTTTGCCCCGGCACCCAACAGAGGTGAATGTTAAACTGCGCTACCATCTCCCTAAGAAATGAACGGCAATCTAGGGCTGCGAAGGAATTTTTTGAAGAGACTGAGTCCAAGGACTTATTCGTGACCTGACTATCCGACAAGATATGGATGCCCTTTGAGGATATCACATCTCTCTTTAGTCACGTCAATACTTCTTTTATCGCCATAATTTCCGTCTGGAACACGGTACAATGATTAGGAAGACGGAAAGAGGGACAGAGATTTAGCCTTTCTGAGAAAACCGCTCCACCTACCCCATCACTAGTTTTTGATCCATCAGTGTAGAAGTGGATCGATTTATCTTCCGCAAATGCATCGTTCTCCCAGAATGATCTGGCGGGGATAGTTCTTTCCGAACTTTAATTGGGGTATGGTGTAGTCTTTGTTTCTTGGTAGAGACCTAAATGAATCCAGAATGATGGAATTGCCAATATTTTTATTGACCCTCTGCGAGGTAGCTTTTAAGCGAACAGCGGAACAAGCCGCTGTTTGCCTGCTTAAACTATCGAGGGATATCAGATGAAATAGAATGTCTAGTGCTGCGGAGAGAGTAGTTCGGAGTGCTCCGCTAATGCACAGACAGCTGTACGTTGGACTTTGCCCAGCCTATGACGATTTACAGCTTTATCTAGGGCAGGCCACCAGACAACCAATATAAGAATTGGCCTTACGACCGATACATATAGCTAATGAGTTGTGCGGGGTTGTAAACCCCACTCGTATCCAATGGCTTTTTGGTAAGAGAAAATTGCTACTGTAGCTTTTTTTTTGACTATTTCCTGTATGGGTTTCCAGCTTCCAAGATTAGACCCAAGAATTCAGTTTCGTTGGAAAAAGTTAAGCTTATTCCATTAATAGACCATACCACGTCGAGTTAATCGGTTCTCGTCAGATCACCGTAATTAAACGACGCTGGGCGCGGTTAGTACGTAGATGGGGGACCGTTTGAGAACAACCGCGTGTCGTTGGCCAGTCCCATCTACAGAGTTGAGGTAGATAATACATACGTGGTATCACAATGGACCTAAATTGGTCTAAGTGTGTCGGCTTCTGCCGACAGCCTCCTAAACCTAACCTAACCTAACCTTAATAGAGGGTGTGTCAATATATGGGATTTTGTATTTTCTGGAAAAGAGGGCAAGTTGGGTTTTGTGGGCGTTAACACCCAGTCCACAACGATTTGCCCATCTCGTTAGCTCGTTAAGAGAGTTTTGAAGGAGTTCCTTTGAAGTATTAAGGTATTTTTCAGAGACGGCAATAGCAACGTCATCCGCATCGGCAATCACCTGCTTTTCCCCTACTTTGCTCTAAAATACGTTACAATGTAAGTGTCACTTAGCACGACATATTCGTAAACATACTTAAACTGAATAATGTTATCCACAAACCAAGAGTTGCTGATTTATGATCCTATTCCTTGTTTATTTATAATGGGAGACTACGCCTACTAAATACAATGAATATAGCAACTAACCGGAAAGTGGAAGAATTAATTATGATTTACGGCTACTCCCCTTGATAGCATTAACATGTGGTGTCTATTTGTGCTAATGTCTTGGTCTGAGTTTTATTCGTATATTTTATTGTTAAACCTACGTGGAATGGTTATGGCTATTGATTTTAAATTTATAATTTATAAGATGGAAAAGCATATACAGGTCTATACTTTTTTATTGTCCCGGATCAAATGAAATCGAAAACTTGAAACAAAATTCAAATTCAAAATCTTTATAATTTTTGAGATAAAAAGTTTTTACACTTTGCACGTGCCTCTTCCGTAGGGGTTTTTTTTATCCTGTTTGAACACCATCGGTAGCCGACGAGTTCGTTTACATAAATTTTCGTTAGCAGCCTAATTCTACAGGCATAACTCAGGGAATAATTACAATTATTATCTCCCCGTGAGTTCGTGGATATACACGGCCGTCATACGTCCTATCCGCACAAATGAGTCAATAAGACATTTACCTTAAGCAAAACCTGTAAAACCACCAAACTGTGCAGAGTACAAAGAACAGCTGGAATTGAAACTACGGGACCAACAAGGTCAAGTCCAAACAAAGCGCTTTATCTGATTCTCAACATTCTATTTCTTGACCAGCATATCAAAACCATGGTATCGTGTAACATACTGACACAGACACCGTTGAGAAAGATTTCGAAGTATCTTTATTCACGTGGAGTGGGAGCGTGCATTTTTTCAACGGATCTTAACGTATCTAATTCCTGGCCTACCCAACAGCGCCTAACATTTTCCACGCGTAAGTCCTGGCACTTAGGGAAGCGAGTAGGCTACTCATAACCAATTCGAAAACGTCAGGCTGCGATTTTATTTCTGAGTTCTCACACACGAGAGCGGCATACGGTACCGGTACGGGTACTGCGATACCGAATAATATTGCGGTAAATAAAGACGCACATGCTGAATCGGAGCGGTACTGCGATATTTTAGCGATATTGTAATGCAGAGTTGACCGCCTTGAAACAATGCGAATACCGCGTAAAAATTCCGCTTCGGTGTGAAAGGACAAGCGGTTTACCGCTACTTCGCCTGTACGAGTACTTGCACCTTTACCTTAAGGCTCTCGATACACGACTACGTCAAGGCTAGTTAAGGACACTAGAGAGACATTTTGGCCGGCTAGCTAGCGTTTTACGATTGCTCTCAGGGCTCCTGCCAATAAGAACAGAATATAGAGGGTAGTGAGGGACCCGACGAACTGGCCAGACGAGATTCCACTTTTTCATTATCTGTGGAGGAGGAAGTCTATCGACCGATAGGTTTTGTGAAGAAAAAATCGTCTTCCACTTCACTTCGAAGGCGTATCATCATCAATAAGATGTGATCCACACACTACAAACAGCGAAGATAACCTTATCCACAGAACTCGTGCAGATGTCGCCATTAGCTTAGGTAACTGTACTATCAGCACGCAGTCAAGTTTGGTAACCCCTACATTATGCCCACTGTTGAACCCGGGGGACGCTGCAGGTAAAAAAAAAAACAATCCTAAATGTCCTAGCCCTATTAATATTTTAGATTGATCCGCTTGGGCGAACTGTTGGATACCCTATTCCTATTCCTATCCCTCATAAGTCAAGAACGCTCTACATATTTTGTTGACTGCTAGGGAGCTGAAATTTATAATATATACTTTTTAGGGGCCCTTAATGCTCATGCGTATTTTTTGTAAATCCGCCTATTTCCTGTGGGCGTGTCACCACAATGAAATAAATCAATTTTATTGAAAAACCCAAGTTTGAGCTCGGGAGCGTTTTTTCTTACAAAAGCTTCGTTTTTTTTAGATAAAATCTTTTAAATGTTATGAGGGATAGGAATAAGAATAGGGTATCCAACAGTTCGCCCAAGGGGACTGTAGCCCGTCCCTATGTTTTTATTTTCGTTAGAATTAAGAGTTTTTCCCTTTCTTAAGTTCTGGCACAAAAGGTATGGCAGCCTAATAATATTTAATTCACCCTAAGGAATGAGCTCAAACTTACTCTGAACTTGAAGGTCCTATATGCGCCGTTAATGCCTTTTACTCTTTTTTTTTGTATTCATGGCAACAGCCCATGTTTTGTACATAGTCTGCGTTCTTGTTATTATTTTTGAGCTCACTCCAACAGCAAGTAGATATATGGTCTCATTAGGAATAATAAGCTGGCCATCCATTTGAATCTGAGGAACGGTCGGAGTATTCTTTCTAGAAAAAGGAGTCAATTGCAATTTCTTCGGATTGAATATAGCCATCAGATTGGTTTTACTCCACATGTGTATTTTATCCAGATCTTGGTAAAGAGAGATGATTTGTTCGGTGCTGTAACAAAATGCCAAATCTGAACATTTGGCCTTACGACGTTTTCCCAAGTGACATAAGGCCAAATTTCTAGATTTTGCCTTAAATCACTTGGTCTTATGTCACGGCATAGATATGTTCGCATCTTTGACCTATAGCAGTGTTTGCACTTCGGCACGTTATTCGAAGATATAACAGTGCTATTATTCATTATCTAAATTATTTGTTGACTGCTTATTTTATAAGCTTGGATACTACATCCATACTCCAAAATAAGAAACAAGTTTTTAAAAAAAGTACTCCGAATTGTCGGGCGCAGTGGCTCAATGGTTAGTGTGTCTGCCTTTCCGAACGCCTGAATCCAATTATATAAAATACTATCCCAACAAGGTCCTATACGATGGGGCTCAGTTGAATAGGATTGACAATTTCCTCATTAAGGTGACTCGAAGGCACGTTGCAAGGGCGATGGCCAGCGACAATAGTCTGATCTTTGGGGCTTACTACCCCAATGAAATGTACATAGAGAGTACGCTCCGGTTTGGCTTTATCCCGCCGGAGGCATTTAGCCATATTGATGCAAAAGGGCTGGTACAGACGAGGGATGGTATCCCGGTATTATACGAGGGCGGGTCAATAAGTCCGTGACTTTAGGAATAAAACACAGATTTTTTGATAAAAAAATAATTTTATTTTCAACGTAGTCTCCTTTGAGCTCTATACACTTTGTCCAACGTTTCTCCAATTTTGTTATCCCTTCCAAAAAAAATGATTTGTCGAGGTCCTCAAAATAGGCCTTTGTTTGCGAGATGACTTCATCATTGGAGTCAAATCTTTTTCCACCAAGCCATTTCTTCAGGTTTGGGAACAAGAAGTAGTCGCTCGGAGCTAATCTGGAGAATAGGGTGGATGAGGGAGCAATTCATAGCCCAATTCATGGTTTTTTGCCATGGCAACTGCACATGTGTGCACCCTTGCATTGTCTTGGTGGAAAAGAACTTTTTTCTTGGCCAAATGAGGTCGGTTTTTTTTTCAAATCGTCATTGAATCGGTCCAATAAGTTGGCATAATATTCCCCATTGATTGTTCTTCCCTTTTGAAGGTAGTCAATGTGGATTATCCCGCGTGCATCCCAAAAAACAGTCGTTATAACTTTATTGGCTGACAAACCCACCTTGGCCTTCTTTGGCGCCGATTCACCCTTAGAAACCCACTGTTTTGACTGTTGTTTGGTCTCTGGTGTGTTGTGATGGATCCATGTTTCGTCCACGGTTACAAAACGGCGCAAAAACTCCTCCATATTGCTATTAAACAATGCCAAACCTTCCTGTGAAGTTGTTACACGATTGCGTTTGTGGTCGACTGTGAGCAAACGCGGCACCCATCTTGCGGAAAGCTTTCTCATGCCCAAGTGATCATTCAAAATTGAAACCACTGAGCCATGCGAGATTCCTACGGCTTCCACAATCTCTCGCACTTTCAATCTTCGGTCGGCCAACACCACATCGTGAATTTTTTCGATTGTTTCGGGTGTAGAGACCTCAACTGGGCGTCCAGGACGTTCGGCTTCTTCAGTGCTTGTACGGCCACAACGAAATTCAGTAAACCACTTTTTTACCATTGAAATCGATGGTGCAGAGTCCCCATAGTATTTTTCAAGCTTAGCCTTGGTCTCGGTAATGGTTTTTTTTCGCAAGAAATAATGCTTAATAAGCACACGAAATTCACTTTTTTTCCATTTTCTCCTCAAATTAGTGAGTAGTCTGATAAAAATAGCTGTCAAACACAAACTAACTGACGCAGCAAGTTTAAATTTTGACAGGAGTCAACTGACAGATGCCTGTTGACAGGAGCAGTGTTGCCGTTTCAGTAAAGAGGTCAGAAATTCAAAAAGTCACGGACTTATTGACCCGCTCTCGTACCACCGCTTCCGCAGCGCGAGAAATAAGCGGCTCATCCGCGGCGAGGACGTCGCCAATGCTCATGAGCTCCTCCGTTTTAGTACCGCAATAGCGGAGAGGGATAAATTAGATACAGAAAAACAATTTGCCGAATTTTTGTGGCTTTTTGAGGGGGGAGGGGTCAACATGCCCTCCCAAGACGGTGCGTTACTCTAGGTAACATGCTCTTAGTTTATAAGTTCGATTAAGTTAGCTAGGGCGTTTCTGGGAGAGGCCGGGCTCGTCAACTTGTGGTAGTGCTTCCGGGAGAAGATTGACGCTGTAAGGCTTCAGTTAGCTCAGGGTAGCGCGTGTGCACGCTGACGACTGCCAGGCGCTCGAAAAGCAATTGGGATTTTGACCACTTATTGCGCAAGGCAACGAGTGCTCAGAATCTTAGTTATAGTTAGAATATGTTAGGTAGTTTAAGTAAGTAGAATAGGTAGTTTGTAGTTTGTAATACCGAGTTTTAATTGATTTTCTCAACGAATACATATGTAAGATTAGTTCGTAAATAGTTTTTAGGCCGAAAGGCAATAATTATAAGATATAGTTAAGTTTAGGGCGTCCGCATAAGGAACAGAATAAGTATCCTGTTAATTTTAAGTTAGATTTAATCATTTTTGTCTAGTACGTAAGTTGATATTCAGTAACAATTAAAAAATGAATTTAAAAGTAAAGTGTGTCTGCCTACTAATCGAAAGGTCCCCGGTTCAATTCCCGGGCCAAATAACATCTTGAATTTTTTTCCACTGCCCCACCTCTTGCGAACGTCTGACAAACATCCAAGAGTATCATTTGCCATCAGAAGCTTCTCAAATTTGCCGTTCGGATTCTGCTTAAAATTGTAGGTCCCTTCCACTTCGCAAAGAAAGTGGTTGGAGAAGCTAGGTTTTAGGCCCTCTATGGGCCGTTAATGCCTAATATTTATTTATTTTACTCCGAATGCGCTCAATCGACCACAACTTGAAGAAAATTCTGCGTCCATCAACAGAGTTGGTCGGTTTTCGTTAAGAATTTAGTTTGCTCATCAGGGCTTTATGCCAAACTCGGTCCAAAGCAAGCGCTATTCATGCGCCATGCTGGGCTTTTCCATACGATCATAAATGAGTTACAAAGCCAAGGAGGTGAACCGTTGAGCGTGGGCATTGAAGGCAATATTGCCGGTGACTTTATAAATATTTAACGAACTTCACATTTATGGACAATAAAATTGATAATTTTGTAGCAGGTACTTATTCCTTTTTTTGGGAAACCGGGAAATTCCAGCAAGAATGCAACATTTTTTGAGAGTAATTTTTTTTGTGTGAGATTTTCTACACTGGAGTACTCAGACTCAATATTGGTCCATTGCACTGCAAGGAAGAGACACCAGTTTTAATGAAATTTTCTATGGAAAACGAATAGGCGCTTTAATTCTTCTTTCTAAGGTCATGGAAATGCTGATCAGCTAATGAAATATCTTGAGTCGCGAAAACTTCTTAATGACCGGCAGTATGGTTTTCGCAGCAACAGGTCCACTGGTGATTTGATGACATATCTAACCGAAAAGTGGAACCAATCTCTTCGCCAAGATGGTGAAAGTAAGATTGTTGCGCTTGATATTTCAAAGTCATTTGACAGAGTTTGGCATCAATCTTGTCGAAAATGCGTGCATTTGGAATCGATGATACTCTTCTCCAATGGAATATAAATTACCTTTCGGACCGTTCAATTCAAGTTGTTTTGGACGGTTTCAAGTCTGCAACTCACCAAATAAATGCTGGTGTTCCCCAAGGATCTGTTCTGTCCCCGACTCTCTTTCTCATTTTTATAAATGATCTCCTGTCTGTTACTTCTAATCCAATCCATTCATTTGCTGATGACAGTACCCCTCAGCTTCTCATATTCTTCGGGTGTGGAACTGGAACGGGAACATATGTTAAGCTCACTAAATTCCGATCTAAACAGCATAAATCAGTGGGGTACAACCAATAGAGTGGAATATAATGCTTTCAAAACACAATGCTGTATCCTGTCATTAAAATAAAATCCACACACACTGCCATTATGCATGCATGGCACTTGCATCGCTGAAACCGAAAGACTTTTCATTCTCGGTATGTATGTTAATGAGAACCTTCGTTGGAATGACCACATATTCGATGTCGCCAAGAAAACCGCGAAATGTCTAGACTTCCTTAAGCGATGTAAGAAATATTTCACCCAGCTTGATCTGGCTACAATTTATAAGGCGTTTATTCGCCCGAAACTCGAGCACAGGGTTCATATCTGGTCTGGTGCACAAAAAACTTATTTAGAGCTACTTGACAGGATCCAAAAAAGCGCTATAAAACTCATTAACGACCGAGACATCACGATATCGATTGACTCTCTTAGTCATCGTCGTAATGTCTCCTGCCTTTCGTTATTTAATCGTTATTTCCACCATAAGTGCTCAAACGAAATAGCCAGTTGCACTCCACCCCTTGAACATTTCAACCGCAATACCCGTCATGCAAGCTATGCTCATCAGTTCACCCTCAAGCCTGTGTTCGGACGTACAGTGAAGTTCAAAGAATCTTTTCTCAGTCGTACACCACGAATGTGGAATACTCTTCCACGCATTGTTTTTCCTTCACATTATAACCTACAAACATTCAAAACCAACGTGCATTAGCATCTCTCCTTTTCTTCTCACCATAATTTCCTTAACGCCCACGCTGTGTAGCTATTACATTATAAGGGTGCCAACAAATCCCTTTAGTGTGTTTAAATTAGAAAAAAATGACGAGGAGACTATATTTTCATGCATTCACGAGCTATTTTAGTTGGGGTCAAAGGGTTGAGCAAGGCCTTAGGCGCAGGTTGACTGTCGCTACAGACGTAAGTACTCCACGCGCTCCACCTGTTCCTCAAAACGTAGTGCATAGCCAGTGGGCAAGCATAATTCTTCTTTTGGAAGAGGTTTTTTGAGCGTACTACATATAGAAAAGCTTGCATAAAATAGATGCAAGTTCTGGTTCACAATTTGTTCGTACTATGTTTTTTGAAAATGCTGGTAATCGAAATCATATGTTTGTCATTAATCTCGGGGAATTTTGATTTATTTTTATTTCACGTAAGTTAAGTAGAAACTTGTCAAATGTGAACGTCACATTTTGCTTTAAAATAATTGACAATTCGATTCCAGTCCAAAATTGAAAAAAAAACATAGGGACGGGCTACAGTCCGCTTGTGCGAACTGTTGGATACCCTATTCTTATTCCTATTCCTCATAAGTGGGCGTGACAAAAGTCTAAGTATGGTTGAATTTAATGGATTTTATCGAAAAAAACGCTCCCTAGCTCAAACTTGAGTGTTTCAATAAAATTGTTTTATTTAATTGTGGGCGTGTCAGTAGGCGGATTTTGAAAATATTTACACATGAGCATAAAGGGCCCCCTAGAGAGTATATATTATAAATTTCAGCTCCCTAGCTCCAACTTTGGGTTTTCAAAAAAAGTTTTTTTGAAATTGTGGGCGTGGCAGTAGGCGGATTTTGAAAATATTTACACATGAGCTTAAAGGGCCCCTATAGAGTATATATTATAAATTTCAGCTCCCTAGCTCAAATTTTGGTTTTTCAATAAAATTGTTTTATCTATTTGTGGGCGTGTCAGTGGGCGGATTTTGAAAATTTTATATCCCGAGCAGTTTTAGGAGTCATAGATCATATATACAAAATTTCAGCTTTCTAGCTCAAAATTCGATTTTTTCCAAAATTTTGTTTTTTTTCGAGTTTGTGGGCGTGTCTGTGGGCGGATTTCAAAAATTCGTAAACTTGATTATTTCGGGACCCTAGAGAGTATATGGTTAAAATTTCAGCTCTCTAGGCCCAGTTTAAAGGCCTAATTTTTGCCGACGGACGGACGGACGGACGGACATGGCTAGATCGACATTACTATCGATGCTGATCATAAATATAGTAACTTTTAGGGGTCTACGGGCAATATTAAGGTATGTTACAAATGCGTCAAAATTAATATACCCTTAGAATAGGGTATACAAATGCTGTGTTCTCTAAAATGCAAAAAATATAAGGCTACAGTCCGCTTGGGTGAACTGTTGGATACTTTATCCATATTACTTTCTCCAAAAGTGAGCGTGGCATTGGATTGAGAGTCCTTGTCCTTTATGGGCCTTTGTTTGTTTCTAACAAAAGAACCAAAATGTGGTTGAAAGGCGCCCGTCAAAGTGGACGTGGGAAACATGTTGTTTGGGCGGGTTGTTAAAAAGAACATTTCCTACATACATATGTTGGTATTATTTTTATTTTGTTTTTAAGCAATCACATATTTTGTTATTACTATTTTTTTACGTTTTAAATAATTTTTCATAGTTGACTATTTTTGGTGCCGGGAAATAAGTTTACGGGAACTAAGTCCACTGAGGGACTTTCGCGAAGTGGACTTAGTTCCCATGTAAAGTGGGAAATAAATTTCGAAAACTATGAGTGGTTTTAGTTCCCTTTTAATGTGAAGTAAATTCTCACTGTCCACTAAGAACAAAATAAAATTAAAGAGTCAAGTAGGCACTTTGAAATTTCTATTAACAAAAGAGAAATTTACTTTTAACTGAGACAGAGTATTATAGGTACCGTGACCTCGCACCTACTCCAAATCAAACAGTGACCCGAAGCAGGGTGGTGCAGGGGGCAGCATGCCCCCCCCCCCCCCATATACATTGCACTGTTTATGAGATTAATTACGAAATCGCAAGTAGATTCCATAAATAGTTTAATGCATATGGGGGCGCATGCTGCCCCCCTGCAACCCCCCTGCTTGGGGTCACCTTTTTGATTTGGAGTAGGTGCAAGGTACGGTTTCGAAACTCTGGCTTTATGTCACCATGATAAGCTTAAGATTTTGCTTAAAGAGTGTGATAACTAACTGCACTTTACAGTTTTTTGTCTAATTCTTAACGTTCCCTCTTCTTATTTTTGAATGTGTACTAAGTTCCCATAAGAAAGTGGACTTAATTTCCGTGGACTTATTTCCCTGCACCACTATTTTCAATGTATGCTATTGTGAACGGAAGATTACCATTCATGTTTTTGTCAATCGCATTTTTTTAGTCCACTGCGGATGCTTCTGCTGGTAAGCTCACGGTTGCCGTTTGGGTACCGCTATAAGCTTTCCTGATTGAATTCGCTCACAATAGAACACATAGAAAATAGTCGCTTACCAACTATCAATTGACACTCGCAATAGGGGTGTATCTTCCAAATTGCATGGCTATATCGACATAATTTTCGATGCTTATCACAATAATAGGAATCGGCCAAGGGCATGTTGCAAACTATGAGTCAAATGAATATACAGTTAGGATATGATATAAACATGCTGAACTCCTGCCACTGAACTATTAGTGTTTAACTATTCAGTGGTAATCGGAGTCGTGATAGTTGATTCGTTTCCACCAATCGTTAAACGTTGGTTCCAAGGAATTATGAGGTTCCGTATATCGTGCAAGCCATAGCCGAGTAGAGTAATTCATTTATAATTTAGAGGCAAAATGTAGTTCTAAAAAAATGTTTTATACTATGAATTTTAAGGAGCATTTGAATTAATATACTTTTATATTTCCTGTTTTCATAAATAAAAAAAAATTATATGCGTCTAATTAAACTTATGTTTTTGTTTGGTAAGAAATTAAAATTTAAATCTTGTTAAGTTTTTAAATCTGCACTAATTTGGATTATAATATATCAAATGTTCCATTTTTCTGAACATCTGAATTGTCAAAATGGCATTGTTAATGCTAATGGTATTCAATTGGTTGACCTAAAAAGCATAACCCAGCCAACCGAAAGCTGAAATAATTTCACAGTCCTAATTGGATGAAAATGTGTGTGCATTGTTTCAGTTCCTTGAATCTTAATTGAAAAATTTAGGTTGAAAGAAGGAACAGAACTTCATGGCTTTTTATTCTTTGTTAATTCATCTATTCAATAATCGCGTACTAGGCCACTTTCCCTTTTGCCAGTGCCTATTCCGCTTTTTGCATAATTTAATCAGCTAATTCTCATCTATTTAGCTTTTTTGTTGTTTTAAGTAGGTCAAAGATTTCAACCCAATTATTCGCCACTTAAACAGAATTCCACTACAGAACTGAGAACGGAGTGCACAGAAAAGTCAATTAGTTCCGATATAAATCATCACAACGTTGGGTGGCAGTTCCTTCGGCTTCTATTCCATGCACACAATTTTGTTGCTGATGGTTTAAGAACACTCTAACTGTCACCCGACAGTTTATGCCACAGATTATGATGGCTGATTATTATTATGTATTTTTTTCCTTCATTTGAATTTCTACATCTGAATTTCCCTGCATCTCTCCATTACATATTTCTGAACCAAATAATGTATAAAGAAAAAAAAAATATGAAAATTGAAAAATAAACGATAACCATATTTCGCAACCACAGCTAACACTCCGCACTGAACGTCTGTGGCACAATTCGCAGTATGGCATGGCGCTACAAATAGGTACATATGTATGTTCATACATATAATCGCAATAATCATAAATATAATAATAATAACAACACTCGTACGGTGAGGGAAAAGGTGACAAATTACAGGCGAGTGGGGGTGTTGTTCGGTAAAGGTGACAGTTGTGCGCTGCGAGCATATTTTTTCTGCCACAACCCACCTACTACCAGACGAGTCGCATGAATTGTAGCAAACAGAGCACACTGCCACTGAAGAGAAGCGAGAAATTAAAAAACGAGATACGAATCGACAGAGATATTTTTAGGTACGTTGATGATTTATATGCCGTGAGGCAGCAAAGTGATGTGCATGATACGTCTAATTGCAATTGTCATACAACTCACCAAGGCACTTTAGTTCGCAGAGTGTTCTAGTCGTTATTAGAATTAGTTGCACATTGTTCTTCTTTTTGCCACGCTTTCGGTGTAAGAAACTCGCATTCGTCAAGACTGATAGTTCAGGTAGATTAACAAACAGTCTTAGTATGTAGCTCCAATTGATTGGGCATACTCTGTACTAAAAGTCTGGAGAATAGAACCCTAAATAATGTTCCAATCCTATTATATGCTGTTTATTAGTTTTCTTATCGGAAACATATTTGAACCGTTTTACGATTCTTTGTTCCAAATAACACACATATTACATTTTAGAATGGCTTGGATGTTTGTTTGCCTAGGAATTTGTCAATCTAAGCTTAAGAAACACTGGGTGCTGCTGTAATATTTTTGGTCCGTCGCTGCACGCGAGACTCATAGCCACTGTTCTATTCGATACATTCAAGTGAACGGTATACGCGTTAGTATTATATTGCCTTAGTATATTGCTGTGTGCGTACCCTTTGATTGCTTTGTCAAAGAAGTGTTTCCACTGTTGTACAATAATAACTTCTGAACGTCTGACAAACATCTGAGATATCATAACTTTATGCTACAGCTCGGTCCCTAGCTAGCTGCTTCCAGTTTTGCACACCAAGTTGTAAGGTCTTCATACCTTATCCCTGATGGATGGATAATGACTGGACGCCAACTTCGCTGCAAAGTCCGAATAATTCTTCATGGAATATTTTTCTCCACTCGCCGAATATACAAAATTGGAATGATGATGTTTATTATAAAGGGTGTCCCAAAATTAACCAAAGATTTAAATTTACCGCCATTTGTGTAGTAAAGTGTTAGCAGCCCCAAAAAAAAAAAACACAATTTGACAGCTGACAGTTTAGGGTTACCAAAAAATTTGCACTGGACGAAAGAACAGCGTGTTTTCATTGTTGAACAATATTTCGAAAATAATGAAAGTTTGGCGGACAAAGTTCGAACATTTCGTACAAAGTATGGTCGGAATATTGATTTAATCAATCGAAGCAGTGCGTGAGAGTGTTGGTGAAAGTCCAGGAAACTTCAATTCGGCGTCGTGGACAAGAATTGCAAGTTTCAAGAAGCACTCTATAGCGTAAACTTACTGAAGATATGCGTCTCCATGTTTACAAAGAAATGCACAGCGAAGAGAGTTCGTTGAATGGATTATTGAACATCAGCATTTGATTGCCGATCTCAATTTTGGTAAGAATTTTCGGCTGGAGGAACCATAATTCTTCGAAAATGAGGCTGGGCAGGCACTGACTGCTGCTGGTGCTCGATATCGCGACATGACAACAGAGTTCTTTCTGTCTAAATTGGATAATATTGATGTGGAGGACATGTGGTTTAATCAAGACGGTGCCATATACCATAAAGTCTGTGATTGTGAAACAATCCAATTACTGCATAAGACATTTCCTCGTCGTGTACCTACTCTCTCGTTTCGGAGATCAGAATTGGCCCCTAGATCGTGTAATTTAACACCATTACAGTTTGTTTTGGGCTATTTGAAGTCAAAGGTCTATGCCAACAACCCCACAACCATCCGTGCATTGAAGAAAGAAATTCGACACTGCATCAACGAAATCTATGCAAAAAGCGTCATGTGAAATTTCGACAAAAAATTGCGTGGATGCCATTTGTCTGATATGCTATTTCATACATAAAACTTTCTTGTGTAATTTATGATGAACTGTGTTTTATATTTAATTAAAATCCTGCATAAGGCCTTCGTGGTCGTTTAAAGGACACGCTTTTTTTCATGCGATATCAGTGGCAACTTGATGTCAGAACTAAATCATCTAAGAAAAATTGTTTATTTGATTGAAACTTTCACAAAAAAATAAAAAGCATCTTGATAGTCGCCCACTATATCTATTGCAATCGTCATCCTGTTAGATGGAAAAGTTTTTCAGGGATATATGATATTAGCCGTGTTTCTTTGCACGCGGATATAGGGATAATTTGAAATTTGCATGTAAAATACAACAACTACTTATCCTATATACGCTAACTTTAGCGGGGATAGCTGTCGCCGCTAAGTCAGTTAGCGGGGATAAACAGTGCTTCCAAAACCCATTTTCTTCGTTTCTGATGATGATGAACCGATGCGATGAATTTTTCAGGAAATGTCAAAGTTTGACATCCCTCCGACCACTAACACATCCAGCCGAATATATTGTTCGTGATTTTATTATTATTTTTTTTCAAACTTCATTATAAAGGTAATTGAATTTAGCAAATCTGTTAATGTGAAATTGTTTTTCATAATTTTAGAATATGCTTGGCATCAATTTCAATTGGCGGAAGTAAATATTTTTCAATTTCAGGATTTTCAATACAAATTTCTTAACTACAACTTACAGCTGTGTCACGGTGCATGTCATAGGTGCATGTGTGCTGCCAAGTTTTTTTTGATGAATTCTTAAGCGGCGATAGTCGTTTTTTGATGCCATCGCTATATCCGCGTGCAAAGAAACACGGCTATTGCTCGATACAGCTCGTTTCTGTATAGTGCCATCGCAAGTGGCCTTAAAATCGGTAAATAGATGGTGTTAATCGATTTAAAACTCTTGGATTTCTCCAAAATCTGCCAGAGTTTTTATACCTTGATGGCAGACTTTCCAGGCATAAAATCACACTGATACGGACTGACCAGGTGTCCGATGTGGCTTATTTACAGAATGGCCAAGAAGATCTTTTAGGCGACAATTCGATAATCCAACGGTCTTTATTTATCGGAATGGAAATAGCTGCTGGGTTTCTTTTGAGCGGCAAATGTAACCCAACATATTTTTAAGTGTTACGCCAACTTAGAGATATCCGCTATGATAAAACATTTGGCTCCTTTCGATCGCTCCGAAATTGGAGACGTATGCGTTGGGGGTCATGTTGGTCAACTTGGTCATGCAATGAAACGTAGTAATTTCGTTTGCTTTACTGACATTTCGACAGTGGGTGCTGACTTCCTTAGGAAATCTTTATCACATGAGAACATAATAATAAAACAATTTTTTTTAGTAAAACAAACTTTCAAGAAATGAACGACCTTACATAAAAAAAGTTAATTAAAAACTTTTTTTTACATATGCATATGTACTTACTTACCTACTTACTTACTTACTTACTTACTTACTAAAAGGTCTCTCGACCCAAAGAGATTGCAGCCTTCCATCGCCCGCGATCACGAGCACGCTGCTTCCAGTGTCCAGATCAAGCTTTCTGGCATCCGTGATGGCCTGGTCTTTAAAACGGGAGTTCAGTCTTCCTTGTCGTCTCGAACCGAAGAGCTGCGAGTCGAAGATTCTCTTCGCTGGAGTGTTATTGTCCTTTCGCTCGTTGGGGCCGAGCCAATGTAGTCAACGTGTTAAGCTGTTAGGACTGCAGCCACATCTTTGTACGGTTCATAGAATTTGCGCTCTTCTTCATTCGCCCCCTTGCACACAGGACCACATATCCGACATATTATTTAAAAACAAAAAACCCCATAATAGCCCTCCTTTCTTGCGTATTGTCCAGCACTCGCCATAAAGCATAACTGGCAGTATGAGTTTTTTGTAAAGCTTTCACGTGGTTTTTCGAGTTTCGGAAATTTGAACCCATTTTTTCTGCCAAAGAAACAACGGTTTCCGAATAACAATTCTTCGTCGGATCTCCACTAAGGTGTCATTCGTGTAGTTGATATTTATTCCGAGGTAGGTGATATCCCTTATGACCTCGAAGTTGCTATCAGCAGTGACGTTTATAGGCGGTGAATCGATGTTTGTTTGTTTGTTGAAAGCAAGTTCTTCGTTTTGTCATCGTTGACCTCAAGGCCATCCAATTTAGCATATTCTTCAATGAATGCCTCTAACACCGCACGCTAAGATCGGCTGATGTTGTCAATATCGTCCGCGTATACCAGTAGTTGGACGGATCTGTTGAAGATAGTTCCTTCCGTGTTACCTGCCTTGTGCACTAATTGCTCCAGAACAGGATTAAAGAAGGCACATGACAGAGTCACATTGAATGAGTCGATGAGAAGATGATGGATCTCGACTTGAAATTCAATGGTATTTTCCAGGATTTCCCTAAGTGTGAAAATCAAGTAATCGTGCCGATTAGTATGTTGCAGAACGACTTCTGAAGTGCGGACAGTACGTTGGATAACATCTTAAATGCGACGTTAAGAAGCGGTAATCTCGATACTTCTTGCCAGACATAGGATCGTCTCTCGTGTTGATGGGGCATATGGAGCTATAAGCTCCAGTCATCGGGCATGCTTTCTTGCGTCTATACTTGAATGATAATTTAGTGCATGCAGCCTATCAATAAAGGGCCCTTCGTTAAATTACATTTGTCATCATCAAAGAAATAATGGCGTTTGATTGCATAATCAAGTTGACCAACAAATCAGACGAGTATCAACTATCTTCAGCGAAGTTAGCTCGCATTTAGACCAGATTCTAGTTAATGTTCGAGGAAAGTGGTCCTTTAAACCCACTTAATCCGTTGTATACACGTTGTAATCTTTCCTTATATTTCTTAAAATATTACAGGTTGCCTTTAAACGAACCTTAAAAGTTTTTTTTTGTAATTCCGTTGCCAAACGATAGTACCAAACTGACCCACATTGATTCTTCTTTTTCACGATTTAAAATTCCGAACCCCCAAAGTCCACCAACAATTTTAATAACATCGAAAGGAATTAAATACTCTACACTAGTTATGGCAGAAATTAATTGGACACCACCAACCCTCATTTCCTGAACACACCCCCGCAGGGTATCCCTATAGAAAATAAGTTTAATATCGTAATTTGCCGTCACGTCCATCGTATTATCGACAGATGTGCCTAAGCGTGTGTATCTGTGCCTATTTTGCATCGAATAGAGCAATTTAAATGGATTCCGCCATCAGCGCTTGTAATGGCCGGTGCGGTGCCACTATGACTTGGCCCCATTTAAGGTCGTTCGCGTAGCTTGCAATGCAGTGAACAGAGAAAGTTTACACGCTGTTGTTTTTTTATTCGCTGTTGTTTTGTTGTACATAGTATTTTTTGTTTATTTCATGAGATGTTGCATGTTGTTATATGATGGCATGGCGGTATTACTGGTAGTGATGGTGGTGTAACTGGGGCTTCAAGGCGTTATTGTTGGGTCATTTGCTTTTCACCGTCGTCAGTCCGCTTAGATTTATTGCATTTTGTCAGTTGAGAGCACGAAATGTGCATCCACCGCAGCGAAACTATTAATTAGGTAATGCAACGGCTATGGTTGTTCGTGGTTGTGGCTTGTGACACACATTTTTCCAGCCGACATGTGTCAAACATGCCACATGAACAAAAACACCACAGCGCCGTGATTATGTCATAATTAATTAAGTCCATTCGATTGAGAGTTGATTTTATTTGAGGTGTCTCTAGTGATCTGGGGACAAATTTCCCAATTCAAAGTTGAAGATAGAGAAAGATAAGAAACAACAACAAAGAGGATTAATTTTAACCGGTGTCAATGGTTGATTTTCATTGCAGCGAAGATTGGTTCATCTACGTGGACTTAATTCGAAGAGTCTCCCGCCGACGATGTCTACGCGGAACACAGACAAACATCGACATGAGTGCGTGTGTGTACGGTCGGCAACAATTGAGCACAGTAGGTCAATGTTCAGTCTAGATGCAAGAACTGGAAGTTGAAATTTACCAGTTTTTGTTTGTATAACTGATGGCTGCTTATTATAGATTAGTTAAACAACTCTTTAGTGAGTGATGTAGTTAAAACGGGAATCTGAGCAGATAAACGACTTTGCTAATGCATTTTCTTTTCATCAGCAGTTTTCCTCGATGAATGAAATGAATTTCGGGAAACCATGTTTTTTTTTTAACTTGAATTATTGTGAAATCAAGGAAAGCTGGTTTGTGGATGCGACTTTTCATCATGAGTTTAGAGTTATGAAAGAAATACGTTATACGTACAATTTGCGCAGCTTTTTATACCCTATTCTAGGGGTATATTAATTTTGACGCATAGTTTGTAACATACCTTAATATTGCCCGTAGACCCCTAAAAGTTACTATATTTATGATCAGCATCGATAGTAATGTCGATCTAGCCATGTCCATCCGTCCGTCCGTCCGTCCGTCGGCAAAAATTAGGCCTTTAAACTGGACCTAGAGAGTTGAAATTTTAACCATATACTCTCTAGGGTCCCGCAATAATCAAGTTTACGAATTTTTGAAATCCGCCCACAGACACGCCCACAAACTCAAAAAAACAAAATTTTGGAAAAAATCGAATTTTGAGCTAGGAAGCTGAAATTTTTTATATATGATCTATGACTCCTAAAACTGCTCGGGATATAAAATTTTCAAAATCCGCCCACTGCCACGCCCACAAAAAAATAAAACAATTTTATTGAAAAACCAAAATTTGAGCTAGGGAGCTGAAATTTTTAATATATACTCTCTATAGGCCCTTTAAGCTCATGTATAAATATTTTCAAAATCCGCCCACTGACACGCCCACAAATAAATAAAACAATTTTTTTGAAAATCCAAAGTTTGAGCTAGGGAGCGTTTTTTTGATAAAATCCTTTAAATGTTATATAACAAAATATGTAAAGCGTTCTTAACAATTCAACCATACTTAGACTTTTGTCACGCCCACTTATGAGGGATAGGAATAAGAATAGGGTATCCAACAGTTCGCCCAAGCGGCCTGTAGCCCGTCCCTATGTTTTCATTCATGTTTTCACCTATGCCATCAACGAGTAATTTTACTTTTAAAATACCTCCATACTTTGTTGTAAAACATACTTTGCTGAGAAACAACGAAACGATGCAAAAACTTTTGAAAATACGGACATCTTGAAGGACGTTCAAATTTCGGAAAAAGGTTCTTCCGTATGTGTTGGCTAGTTGATCAGTTATTTGGGAAAGAGTGTTGGCGAAGTTTTGAATGTACAGTCAGCACATATCCTTATTAATGGCAAGAAACATATATTTAAAAAAGTGTAGGTGAAATGACTTGGCCATGAAAAAGTTAATTTATCATGAGTGCGGAGAAAGTGGAGTTATAAAATAAAGAGTATATTCATTGATTCCTATAAACGCACATGAAAAATTAGGTCAAAGTGAGTGCGTCAAAAACATTGTTTTGGCGAATTGTTATGAAGGACATATTGTGCTATTACCGTTATTTTCCCAAAATGAGGGCGTGACAAAAAAGCTTTCTATGGGCGAAGAATTTTGTCTACACATTTTGTTATAACTGCTTTTTCGTTTTTTTAGGGATTTTATCGAAAAATCAGTGTATGTCAAAAACGCCCCAGAAAGTGGGGGTGGCAAACAAATTTGTATGGGCGAATTGTTAAGAAAGACTTTGTCTATATACTTTACGAAGAACATTCATTTGCATCTACTTCTTTAATAAAACGGTTTATTTTGAATAGTGGGCCGATTTTAAAAATCTTAACACTTGGTCATTTGAGGCCTTTAGAGAGTATTTATATTTAGCCGGACGAATTTGGCTTGGTTGACGTAACTTTCGATGCTGATTATCAGGTACCTATAGGATTTTATGAACCTTGAAAAATAAAAAATAAACTAAATCGCAAAAATCGGGCATTTATTAAAAAAAAAAGAATCGCAACATAAATAAACGTTTTATTATAGGAGCATTTAATTCCATTCTTAAATAATAACTTTCTAGGATTGTTCGTGTGGCATCACAATGGACCTAATCCTGGTCTAAGTGTGTCGGCCTTCTGTTGACAGCCACTTTAACCTAACCTAACCTAGGATTGTCCCTAAGAAGATCCTTGAATAAGCTTACTGGCCTCCCTTCTTGAGCCGAAACGAGTAGAGCCCATTTTAAGCTCTCTACATCATTATTTTCAACGTTTTCAATGTTTTTGATGAGTTTGGAGTTCACGTGGCATTTAATTAGGTACAGCATTTTTTTATCATTTGCAGTGATCTGCTACAACACGTTCTTTGTAATCGGCCTTTCGCTTTTTCCTTGATCAAAATAATGCTGTTACCTATTTTGTGTAAGTCTTCGAAAATTAGTTTTTTCGGGTCTACCAAAAATCCAAAATTGACTTTAATGTACGAGTATAGCTGCGACTGTTCTTCTGAGTCTTCAATTAAATCCTTTGGAAAAACACTCACCTTGCTTATTTTTTTAAAGATATGTTCCTATTAAAATCATTTGCTTCCTTCAGGAGAAAATCACTTAAGTAGCAATCTACAATTAATTAGTAATTACATTAAAAAAAAAAACAAAAATTGCATCAAAATTAAGTACCTGTACTACAGCTATCATTGCAAAGAAGCGCAATAGCTTCAGCTTTAGATCAAACTTAAGGTTCTTATCACTGCTTTTAATTAGACTTTATGTAAATCAGCTTCACAACACTAAATTTATTTGAAGTCATTCACGTAAGTCTGGCTGTAGAAACAAAAACAGAACTTAAGTCAAACGTAATCAGTTATCTAACTTGATTAGTGCAAATCAGTCCATGTCAGTTTGTATTGTTTCCATCAAATGAGTGAAACAATTTTTAAAAAAAATTAAATGCATATATTATGCAAGTAAGACATGCAACAGCAAATTAAAATTTGCACATACAAAATATTCAAAATTAAGATAAGTTGACATTCATTCGGAACTCTTAAGAAAAAATTCATTTTGAAGATAAATCTTTACAATCGACAATGGTAGCACTGTTTTCTACACAAAAAAAAGAAGGGGGGTACTTCTCTAATTCATTCATAAGAAACAAATCTAAGATTTTCATAGTTTCATAAGAAAACTGGTGTAGCTCAAGCCAAATTACTTGGCCAAGATAATAAAATAAAAAAATTAAAAAAACACACCTTAAATACAAACACTTCGCCTCAGGTGATGCTAAACCAAAAACCACAAATTACAAAGATATAAAAACATGGAAACAAACAATAGCCATCAACTCAAATTATAATTATGAAGTTACACTTCTAGTTCTAAGTACTTAAAAAGATTATATCTTGATGTACAAACCATTTTAATGAAATAAATGAAATGAAATGAAACTCTTTATTAATCACGTCCTAGTTCTCAGGTAGCTATATATATTTATCCCTACTGCAATGTGCAGGATTATTTTTTTTTAGTATAAGTCCGCTTGGGCGAACTGTTGGATGCCCTATTCTTATTAATATCCCTCATAAGTGGGCGTGACAAAAGTCTAAGTATGGTTGGAAAACGAAGCTTTTGTAAAAAAAACAATCCCTAGCTCAAACTTTGGTTTTCCAATAAAATTGTTTTATTTAATTGTGGGCGTGTCAGTAGGCGGATTTAAAAACAATTTACGCATGAGCATAAAGGGCCCCTATAGAGTACTCGTATATATTATAAATTTCAGCTCCCTAGCTCAAACTTTGGTTTTTCAAAAAAAGTTTTTTTTTAAATTGTGGGCTTGTCAGTGGTTGGATTTTGAAAATATTTACACATGAGGGCCCCTAGAGAGTATACATTATTAATTACAGCTCCCTAGCTCAAACTTTGACTTTTCAATAAAATTGTTTTATTTAATTGTGGGCGTGTCAGTGGGCGGATTTTAGAAATTGTATCTCCCGATCAGTTTTAGGAGTCATAGATCATACACTGCTAGTCATAAGGTTAGAAGCAACCAACGACCATACCACGTCGAGTTAATCGGTTCTCGTCAGATCACCGTAATTAAACGACGTTGGGCGCGGTTAGTACGTAGATGGGGGACCGTTTGAGAACAACCGCGTGTCGTTGGCCAGTCCCATCTACAGAGTTGAGGTAGATAATATACGTGGTATCACAATGGACCTACATTGGTCTAAGTGTTTCGGCTTCTGCCGACAGCCACATAAATCTAACCTTACCTAACCTAAGGTTAGAAGCACGCATTTTTGAGAAGTAAAATCGATATTTCTCCCGTTACATGATGGATTAGAAAAGAACGACTATGGTAAATGAGAGACTGTTTTGTGAACAGCAAAATATGAAATGTGTGTATAGGAGAGATTTAGCTAACGGAACTTTGAAGACAAATTGTAAGTTGAGTAAAGAATATGCGGAAATAAATCGAGTTATTAGATTAGAAGCAGTGAACAAATCAACGTTTTTTTATGAAGTGAATATGTTTTTTTCGGTTTAAACACTGAGAAAAAAGTGAGTGGGAACTATGCCTATAAAGTATTGTTACGGAAATTATAGGTAATTAAACAATAATTTCTGTAATATTTCAATAATTATTTGTAAAATCACTATAAAAATTAGGATAACTGCCAATATTTATACCCTATTCTAGGGGTATATTAATTTTGACGCATAGTTTGTAACATACCTTAATATTGCCCGTAGACCCCTAAAAGTTACTATATTTATGATCAGCATCGATAGTAATGTCGATCTAGCCATGTCCGTCCGTCCGTCGGCAAAAATTAGGCCTTTAAACTGGACCTAGAGAGCTGAAATTTTAACCATATACTCTCTAGGGTCCCGAAATAATCAAGTTTAAGAATTTTTGAAATCCGCCCACAGACACGCCCACAAACTAAAAAAAAACAAAATTTTGGAAAAAATCGAATTTTGAGCTAGAGAGCTGAAATTTATTATATATGATCTATGGCCCATAAAACTGATTGGGACATAAAATTTTCAAAATCCGCCCACTGACACGCCCACAATTAAATAAAACAAATTTTGGGAAAAATTGAATTTTGAGCTAGAAAGCTGAAATTTTTTATATATGATCTTTGGCCCATAAAACTGCTTGGGACATAAAATTTTCAATATCCGCCCACTGACACGCCCACAATTAAATAAAATATTTTTTTTGAAAAACCAAAATTTGAGCTAGGGAGCTGAAATTTTTAATATATACTCTCTAGGGGCCCTTTATGCTCATGTGTAAATATTTTCAAAATCCGCCTACTGACACGCCCACAATTATTTTATTTTTATTTTTGAAAGTCCAAAGTTTGAGCTAGGGAGCTGAAATTTATAGTATATACTCTCTAGGTGCCCTTTATGCTCATACTTAAATTTTAAAATCCGCCTACTGACACGCCCACAATTAAATAAAACAATTTTATTGAAAAACCAAAGTTTGAGGGAGCGTTTTTATTTACAAAAGCTTAGTTTTTTCGATAAAATCCTTTAAATTTTTGTCACGCCCACTTATGAGATATAGGAATAAGAATAGGGTATCCAACAGTTCGCCCAAGCGGACTGTAGCCCGCCCCTATGTTTTTTTTAGAATTATAGGAAAAGCGAAAAACGATGTTTTCCTATGCAAAATTGACGTTCCACCTATAGTTAATTGCAAAGAATACAATATGTATTGGAAAAAACCTATAACAATTTTGTAACAATAAAAAGTAGAAGTCACGAAATCGCCTATAATTATGGTTGGATTATACCGAAAAATTGAGCTAATTTACCAATTTGTTTTCTGAGTGAACGGTACAGTATTATAAAGTAATTGTTCTTGATTGAGAATAAAAAAAATGGGAAAGAAAAAATGTTTAACAGTGGAGGGAGGGACACGAATAGAAGGTTATTGCTCTGAAGGTCTTGCATGCCGTGCTATAGCCCAAAAAATAAAGCGAAGTGATCATTGTGTCAGCAAATATTTAAAAAACCCTTCGTCTTACACAAACAATTATAAAGGAAACACTTCTTCTGCCTTAACACTTTGCGAAACGCGAAGTATCCTCAGAATAGCGTCAAATTCAGCTTTATTGGCAGCTAAAATTAGAGGGAAAGCTAATGTTAAGGCCAGCTTATCCACTGTTACCGCACCATTCGCCGAGCTCAACACTTAAAGCGTTTGAAACTTAAAAAAAAAACACCACATAATGACGCAAGAAAGAGACAGCGCTTGTGTTCCACCCATATCCATTCCATATTGTAGGTATGTACTCGTATGTTTATTTAGCCTAAATAATTTAATTCGAATTTAAATTTCACTTTCCAGATTTTAACGAAATAAACATAAACACTTGTTTATACATACAAATGTGGACTGAATAAAAAGCTTGTAAAACTACATTTTTTTAAAGCTGGAGGGCCTCATTCAGCTTTGCCGCCCGGGCCTCTGATGGGTTTAGTCCGCCACTAGTGCGCAGTGAATATCAAATATAGTTCAATGGTAGGGTTTCCTGTGTGTTTGGTAGATTGTGTCGTCTGGTGGAAATTTTAAAAGGAAAATCGGTTGGAATCTGGTTATATGGATGCCACGCTACTGATAGGCAGCGACCCCAACCTTTAGAAAAAAGGCAAAATAGGCAGAAACTGCAATAAAGGCAAAATAAAATACATTTATTTAAAAATAGGAGGCCATGAAACGTGTTTGTTTAAAGTCGATACTTTCTTCCAATTAATCAAAAATAAGAGGCAAAGTTAGCAAAATCCTATCAATTCTGAACACAAATATAGTAACATTTAGGGGTCTACGACTAATATTAAGATATATAATAAACTGTTATGTTGGATATAAAAAGGGGCAAGATTATGATCTGTGTTTGAAAGGTCAAAACAATTCCACTTTACTGCAGTCCTGCTGGTCCGCTGGTGTGTCTCTACGCTTCGCCTACAAAAAGTATCGTAAGGCTTTTAAGTTTCAGATCACTTTGTCACTGAGAAAAAAAAGCTGGTGTCCTTGCGTGCTCCTATTGTTGATTTTCTGTCTGACCCCAGTGATTTTCAGTCCTGTCAAAGCACAGATGTGCATGCGCAGTTTTAAGATTTTTAATGTGTGGAATACTGAAATTGCCTACATGCGGTTTTTCCCCGCGATATTCTTAAGACCCCAACCTATACAATCCGTTGATCCCTTGCTGCGTCGTTTTCAACAGAAAGCTACGTAGAATACACGCATTCTTATGGAAGGCCCATAAAGAACGGGTATATGCGCTTTGATGGATAAGGTAGGGTTTACTTTCTACTTTTCCGCCCGTTCACGTCTGTACACATTCGCATATTGAAGTTCCCACATTCTCATATGAAGTTCAGAATTGAGAGAGGCACATTCATACATCGACCAATTGGAAAAATGAGAGAAAACTATCATAACCGCTTGACAGGCAGCTCAGTATACCACAGCAAAACTGCAGGTCGACCGCTAATTGCTTCAACTGGCTTAAATTCCAGGACTGTTTTCGAAAGTTTGGCTAGGGAATTAGGTGAGAAATGTGAAAAATTACATTTCTAAGATCTTAGGCAATCGGGTAGACTAAAGGCATACTCAATGAAGCAAATGTGTCTTCGGCTGTCAAAGCTGTCGATGAATTCTTGCGTCGACGCAACGGATCGACGGATTCTATGAATTGGGCCTTTGACCTCATCACTGCACTGGAAAAATGAAACATATCTGGCTCAAATTTATTAAAATAAATAATATATCTATAAATCAAAGGACGATATTTCGAACGTGATCAAAAGACGTACTTTTGGGGTTCCATGGCCAATATCTTTTATCTACGATTTGAACTATGTTTAAAAAATTGCGATAGATAGGTTAGAAAAACACACTCTAAAGTGCATTTTTCAACTACAGCCTTTTGTTTGAATTTTTGCAGGCAGCAGGTCGTGCCCCGACATATTTGCGTTTTGAGGTAGAATTATTTGCGTTAGGAAGGACAAAAGTCGCATACTAAACTTTATTTTAGTTAAATATCCACGCCCTATCTATTTCCAACATATTTAAGCAAACTTCAAGATCTTAATAATGTCCAAAGTGGAGGGGAATTATTGAGCACCGCTTAGAAGTTATGACTCTGTAGACTTGACTTAACAAATTCAAGTTCATCCATCGAAAACAAGTATATCCATGTATGTTTACATATCGCAAATGGCATCTCTTGAAGTGCACACTTGTGCAGGGCTTACGTATACCAATAGATGACCGTCTGACGTAGGTCCACCTATTTCTAAAAGCGCATAACACTATTGTAGGTACACATCTTCACTCAATATTGACTGATTCTAATTATTATTGCGCGCACAAGTTCCAAGGCATTCGTAACTATCAAGTTACGTAAAAAAAAGACACAATTTCAATATTATTGTTTACCACGTATCGGGTACAAGTTGCTATCATAATAAACAAATAAGCCATGTTGGTCGGCTCTGCGTTGCCGTTTGTCATTGCCTTGTTTTAGCTTACTAATGCAATATGTGTAGCTGAAAGCGAACAATTTATTTTCGTTCGTTTGGGTGTATTTTGGTACCTGTTTTGAAATCTTAAACTCATGGTAGGTTAATGATCAAGTTCCAAGTAGCACCCCGTTGATCTGTCACAGTTGGCAGTAATCGTTGCTTCGGTTTTTTTTTTGTAGGACTTTGTTAAACAAAATAATAACTTCTCGATTTACCTCTCCTGTTGTTGCAAATTGTACTCCATCAGTACCTATGTATAGTAAACTATAAAAAGTTTTTTGTAAAGTTTTTTTTTTATTTTTTGGGGCGAAAAATGAAATTGTGAAACACCAGTCAGTACTCTCGAAGTTAAGCCAAAAATTAACAAAAAATCTCAAGTCTGAAAATTAAACCCGCGCTAGAGTGCACAAGAATAAAACTGCTCAATTGCCATGGATTTTATGGCCGTCGTTTCGGGTTGTAAATGAGAGCACAGAGATTTTTTTGGTGCGATTAATAATTTGCGAAATAGAAACTCATTGCGAAAGGCTTAGTGAGGTTTTTTTTTATTATTTGTCTTACAGAAATTAACTCTCTTAAGAGTTTAATTACACATAGTGAACATGGGATTTTTATCCTGGGGATGGGATTTATTTTATATTAGACTTTTTGAGGTTATAAGAGCCTAAGCCATATCATGTAATTTGTATTAAGGAAAGCAGGTATATGAAGGCGCAACAAAATAGAAGAAGAATGTAAAAAAAGAATTGGTTTTGAATTCAAGGGGGAGCAAGCTTTAGTTCATTTCGGAGCCGTGTATGTTAAAGAACATCCTTCAAATGCTCTTTTTGATTTTGCAAGTTCAAAATAGATAGTCGATGTGCATTATGATCAGTTTTAAAATTGTTTAGACGTCGTATAAGAGTCGTGTGTGTGAAACATGCCAAAAACGGTTCAGGGAAATAATTTCACGGGCAATAACTTCACATGGGCAATAAGTTCACAAAAAAAAGTGAAATTATTGCCGGCTCGAGGTGAGGTTATTGCCCATGTGAAGTTATTGCCCGTGAAGTTATTTCCCTGCACCATAACCGGTGCTGGGAAATAACTTCACGGGCAATAACTTCACTTTTTTTTTTGTGAACCTATTGCCCCCCATAGGTGAGCAATAACTCCACCGTAAATTTTGTGAACTTATTTCCCACCTATAATTTGAGAATTTGTCTATTATAACCAAGGACCCTTACACCCACTCCAAATCAAACAGTGACCCCAAGCAGAAGGGTTGCAGTGGGCAGCATGCCCCCCTATATGCGTTGCACTGTTTATTTGAGTAGCTGCGAAATCCCAAGTAGATTCCATAAACAGTGCAATGCATTTGGGGAGGCATGCTGCCCCCCTGCAACCTCCTGCTTGGGGTCACTGTTTGATTTGTATAGTAGGTGCGAGGTAAGGTTCTTGAATTATCATAAAATGTTAAGAGAAATTATTTCCCACAAAAAAGTAGAGTTATTGCTCACCTATGGTGGGGAATAAGTTCACAAAAAAAAGAAATTATTGCCCACTCGAGGTGAAGTTATTGCCCATGTGAAGTTATTGCCAAGCCAAGTTATTCTTGCCAAACGATGGTCCCGTAAGTTATTCGATCAATGAGGAAGGGTAAAATAGTAGGGACTAGTATAGCCTTGCAAATTGAAGGCGCCCATTGTCTACATACTTTTTGAAGAGCGGAACCTTAATTTCTTTCTAGTTTTTTTTATGGTTTTTTAGTGGGCGAATTTGAAAACTCACAAAACACTTAGTCAACTTGGGCTTATAGAGAGAATACGTACCACATTTAAGCTCTGTAGCTCGAAATGTGCCTGGAAAGCGGTTTTACGGAAAACAACCTTTTTAATTCTTTTGCACCGATAAGGTAATGATCTGGATAATAGGAATCATAACCCTTCAACTTCACTGCATCGCTACTGGTTTTAAGAGTGGGCGCTGAACTTTTGTTTCCTTTTTTTTGTTTTTTTTTTCCATCAGGTACCATTCCTAATTTTTTTTAATAAGAGCTCCGACATGAAAACTGAGCTGGTCAATAGGTAGCTGAATTCTGAATTGTTTTGTTAATGACATTAATTGTGACGTCCATTCATCATTAAGCAATCCAAATGTTGGAGTTAAAATGTGTGTATGTAATCTTTTTGATTATTCTGCATTCATTGAAATTACTGGCATTAATAAGACGTCACGTGCACTAACAGAATTGAATGTGTATGGTTCGCTTGGTGAATTGGTCAATCTACTGCTCACAAGTCGGATTATTAACTGAAAACTGGGCGTTACATCTGTGTTTCCACCCTTCTCTGGAACTTGGTGGTGAATGAACCTGGAAGGGGAGGGCTGCAGGGTGATTGCATATGCGGATGACATAGCTATTGCCGTTTCCGGAAAACACCTCAATACTATAAAGGAAATCTTGCAAAACGCTCTCAAAAAGCTAAAGAGATGGGCTAATCCTTGTCGCTTGGGTATCAACCCCTACAAAACCGAACTTGCCCTCTTCTCCAGGAAATACAAAATCCCGCATATTGACCCACCCTCCATTGGTAGTAGAGGCTTAGTATTTTCCGACGAAGCTAAGTTTTTGGGTCTTATCTTCGATAGGAAGTTAATCTGGGAACCCAACATACAAGAAAGAGTCAAAAAAGCCACAGTATCACTTTTCTCTTGCAAAAAAGCAATTGGCAACAAGTGGGATCAACAACCCCGCATCAATCATTGGCTATATGTATCGGTCGTAAGACCGATTTTTACATACGGGGTTGTTGGCGGACTGATCTAGGTAAAGCTACAAACTGTGATAAGCTGGGCAAAGTCCAACGCACGGCATGTTGTGCATAAGGGAGCACTCCGAACCACCCCCTCCGCAGCACTAGATATTCTGCTACATGTGTTACCCCTCGACATTTTTAGTAGGCAAACAGCGGCCTGTTCTGCTGTCTGCCTTAAAACTACCTCGCAGTGGGTTAACAATAATATTGGCCACTCCATCATTCTGGACTCATTTGAGTCTCTACCAGGAAATATAGACAACACCATACCCCAATTACAGTTCGGAAAGAACTTCAAATTCACTATTCCTGCCAGATCATTTTGGGATAACGCTGAATTTGCGGAAGATAAATCCATCAACTTCTACACCGATGGATCAAAAACTAATGATGAGGTTTGTGGTGGAGCTTTCTCCGAAAGGCTAAATCCTAGTCTCTCTTTCCGTCTTCCTATTCATTGTAGCATATTCCAGGCGGAATTTATGGCGATAAAAGAAGCCCTGACGTGGCTGAAGAGAAATGTGATATCCAAAAAGGACATAAGTATATTCTCGGACAGTCAAGCCGCGATCAAGTCCATGAATTCAGTCTCTTTAAATTCCATCGCAGCCCTTTACTGCTGTTCATCTCTTAGGGGATGGCGGAGCAGTTTAACATTCACCTCTGTTGGGTGCCGGGGCATAGAGATATTCCAGGAAACTGCAGGGCAGATGAACTCGCCAAAAAGGGAACCAAACTACCTCTTTTACCTGTAAATGGTTCTCTGGGTATACCAATCGCTGCTTGCAAACATTTATTCAAGCCATCTGCAATAGAGAGAACAAACCTAAGGTGGACAAGTAGTAATACGTGTCTAGCGACTAAGCACATCTGGCCAAAGCTGGACCTGCGACGCTCTAAGAGTCTGATCTCACTAAACCGACTGCATATTAGCTCCACTATAGGTGCCATTACAGGGCACTGTCTGATAAGCAGGCACGCATCGAGGCTTGGCGTTTATTCAAACGACTTCTGTAGAAGTTTCATGGACGAGGAGGAGAAGGAGACTACACTTCACCTTCTCTGCAAATGTCCTGCTCTCTCCCATAAAAGAAATCTTCATCTGGGAAATTTCTTGCTTAATGGTCTTAATGACTTGGCTAACGCATACGTTAGAAATCTATCACGCTTCATAGGACGCTCCAAATGGTTTAACGAGTAGTGAAAGAAACCCCTCGATCCGTGTGGTATCACAATGAACCTAACATTGGTCTAAGTGTGTTGGCCTTAGGCTGACAGCCGCTATAACCTAACCTAACCTTGTAACGCATATTTATACCTATATATATATTTAAATTAAATTAGTTAAATATTGTAAATAAATTGTGAACTTATATAATAAACAAAACAATTTCCATTCCAAGACTCTAAATGGCTTCAACAAATTGAATGCATTCATTTTATGACTTCAATGAATGCTAGGCAATCAAAAAGATTGCATTCTTTTTTCTTCCACCGTTGCCTAAAATCTACTTCAATCTGAAGTCACAATTTAAGTCATTAAATAAATCATATCTTCAACCTTTTTTGCAATTAATTCATTGAAAGCATTCTTAAATGATTACATTCTTTTACAGCCCTGTCACACGGTATGTTCGATAAGATATTAGATAGATACTTGCAAGACATTGGATGTATAAAATCCAAAAAGATGATGGCGCTTAAATCAAGTGTTTGAAGTTGTCCACTTATAACGGATAAAGATATCTCATGAAATGATATACATACAAAGAAATATGAATACAGTTAAGCCTTTTCCTGCAGATATAAATTGCTGTCTTTGCCAACCGGGAAAACAAATCAAAGCGTCAAGGACAAAGTCGATGCAAGGCTGATTAATACTACTTCTATTACGTCTGTGCTCATACTATTTTCCACGATTATGTTGCGCTAACATAATTGTTTAACTTGACAGAGCTTAAAATAAACCTCTATTATTATTATCGTTCATAATAATAAAAAAACAAATGTTATTTTCGCACGTTATTTTGCTCTCATATTCATATCATATATGGTAGAATTTCGATATCACTTGCATATATATGCTAAATACGTTTTTATGAAATAATGATTCCCGGTAGCTAGATATAGCATGCATCTGTATACTTCTATTATCACTTGACCCTAATTCTGAGCGCAGCACCCTCTTGCCATATTTCTATTCTTGGAATATATTTACATGCAATACATACATGGATTTATATTATGTTGGGGCATCATGTGTTGTTTATATTATGCAAAGTTTGATTGCATGTTTGCACTACGTCCGAAAGGTGGCACTGAAGCCAAGGTCTCTCATGTCATTGATCCCCTTTACAATACATCCACATGTGTCGAGCTTCGCACTTCGAGTATAAGTTTGCACCATTGTTGTATATTTTTGTTTAAGCAACCCGCAAACTAGAGCGTCTGCATTAATAATTAAGATTAAATTAGCGAATCATTTTTTATGTACAAAACTGGGTCAGTGTATTAGAAAAAAAATTTATTTCGCCTCTGACTGTAATTTTTTTTATTGTTTTTTTCATTCGCTCCAAACTATTTTTTTGTTCTTTTCAATTTTCAAACCTATGTTCTAAATCGATGAAATTAATTACATTTCATGTATTTGTGGTCGTATCGGTGTATCGTTTGTGTTAATGTGTACAATGATTTTTTCGTGATATTTTTGTATTTTCATTGAATTCATGTCACAGTTGAGTGATCAGTTAGATATTGTTTTTTTATAGGTTTTTTTTTATTCTTCGACCTGAGTTAGGAATCAGAACGGCACGATTTCGGGAGCGTTCATTTTCAATGAAATAATTCTTAATCAGAAATTTTGTCATGCAAAAAAACTTAGATTTTTCAATATTATTGTATTTACAATATTTAACAATTTAATTCTTTTCTTTAGTTTTCTCGTTAACTCATTTGAGTTTTTTACCAAAATGCTAAGATTGTGCTGCGGCTTAGCATGACGTTTGTATCCATTCATGGAATCCATTCAAGAACCAATGAGAGCTAAAATTAGTTTCACTACTTATACTCACTACCTACGAGTAGTATTGTTCGAAGCGACAACGTTCCATTGGGGCCTAGCGATATACAAAATGCAGAAGACATGTATAAATGCTTATTGATATTCAATCTAAATGTTAATGAGACGAACAAATTAATTAAAACCAAATTAAACATGATCGATTGAGTCGCGTATTCATACTCTATTATGCTAACCACTAAAATATGTTTAAATTAAAAAGGTTTGTGTTCTTCATAAGAACTGCCAAGCACCTAATTTTTTGAACAATACTATTTTCGAAGGTCACCATCCGTACACCGAAGTCGGAACTTTTAGTAAAGTCTATATTGATAATGGTAACATTTAAGGCCACTGTCCAATGCTTTGCTCCTAAAACAATAAAGCAAACGAAAAAATTAAAAAAATAGCAGTTTTGTCATTCATTGTTAGAATATTACTTATGAGTTAGCTTTGATGTCTCGCGATTCCAGAATTACCAATGAAATGAAAGAACGCTTTGAATATTCAGTTGGAAAGGATATTTTTCTTGAGTTTTACTGATGGCAGCACTCTTTTATTTACGTAAATGGTCACGTTTATTTAAAAAATAAAAAAGTGGTCTGGGTGCGACCTGCAAGGTCCACACGACAAACTTCCCAGTGACGCTCTATATAGATTTGAAAAAAGTCATATATTTCATAAAGTTCAGGAACAGAGTAATGGTAGATTGCGGGGCATTTGCAATCTATTTTGCAACATTGTTATGCTACAAGAAATTACCAGAAAACCAAATTCCGTATGATGTATCAATTATGAGGAATCATATAGTTACGATGGTACTAAATAAGAAATAGTTTCCTTTACAAAATGGTGGATATCGAAAATAATTTTATTACACTCGTCATATATAATGATCCCATAATATCAATGTAATAATGATTTGCTCAATGACAAATGACAATAAATAGTACAAATAAAGGCAAAATATTTTAGTTATTTATTTTATTAAAACAAAAACGGCTGGACCGATTTCGCTGGAATCAGTTCTGAATTTACGTAATTACCCTTCGAATAAACCAGGTCCTACGTCAATATCATCTTTGGTTCTCGAGATAATCGTGGCGAAAGATAATTCCGAGCGCACATACGAACATACGAATATACGCACATACGTACATGCACACACACATACATCTCTATAAAAACTTAGGATTTGGATTCTGGTGACCTTGAAACGTGGAGATATGCCAAAATCCGCGACTCACAAAACCGGCCCCATTACAACAACTTCCACTGGGAAGTTAATAAAGGCAAACTAGCTGATTTTTTTTAGTTATTTATTTACTCACAAAAAACGGCTGGACCGATTTCGCTGAAAATCAGAATTAATCAGTTCTGAGTTACGTAATTACGCTTCGAATAAGTCCGGTCCCATGTCAATATCATCTTTGGTTCTCCAGATAATTGTGGCGAAAGATAATTCCGAACGCACATACGTACATACGCACATACGTACATACACACGGGCAGACATGTGTATAAAAACGTTGAATTTGGATTCTGGTGAGCTTGAAACGTGGAGATATGTCAAAATCCGCTATTCACAAAATCAGCCCCATTACAAGAACTTCCATTGGGAAGTTAAAAACACAGCTCATCGTCAAGATGCGAATAGATTATTTATGCTTACCAAGAACTGGATAAAATAAGGATTTGGGGTAGTGCCAATCTGGCTGAATTTAATACAAAGACGTAATTGACGAAAGATTGGAATGTTGCTCAGAGCAAATAGATACCATCCTGTTATTCCTAATAAGTCTATATTTTTTTTTGAGGAGGAGAGAATACGTTATGTACCTTCAAGTGGGAGACCATAGGCCTTGGTGGTGGTAACTGGTGGCGTGTCTAATGGTACCTCCGTACCGGCATGCTGAACTCCTCGTATTGCCTATCATATGGAGGTAGATTCTGAAGTTCCAGTGCGCAGTTAGGAACTGGGTGACGTTATAATTTACTTCTCCGTGTTCCCATCCATTCCACTCTGCAACGTTTTTAATCAGCCTCGCGGTCCATCAACTCTCTCGATTCCACCCGTCTGCTTGGTGAGCTCCTTTGCTTCCGCGGTTGACGCTTCCACACCAAATTCAGCTTTTTCGTCGTTGATGTTCTTTTTCTCTGCCGCTAGGAGATAGGGGTCACTAACGTGAAAATGAGGGCGGCTCGTTTCGACACCGTTGCAGCAGTGCGTCGGCCCATTCTTGCACCTATACAGAAGTATAGCATGCGTAATTGAGATTAAATGCCTACGTTTGTTTAAAGAAGGGCCGCCTGCGTTTGCCATTAAACTTCTCAATAAAATTTTGTTCCTCCCTGCTCGTTCTGACGTAGACCTTTTATGCTGCCAGAAAGTCAGCGTCGTGTTAAGGGTGATTCCTAAGTACTTCGCCGCTTCTTTGCTGGTTATCACCTGAGAACCAACTTGAAAATCGAAAAAAGTCGGAATCCTTTTCCTGGTTTGAAGAACTATGTCTGCTTTTTTTCGGTGACTAGGCCTAGCCCGTGGTCTTCCATCCAGAGCGGGGGCATCTCCTTCATCACCTGGTTCAGTTTTCTTTGCCCGCTATCGGTGCCCCTTGCTGATATTACCGCGGCGATATCATTTGCATACCCTACCTGAAAGGTGTCTTCGGGGATCTCCATACGAAAAATGCCGTCGTAAGATATGTTTTAGAGATCGGGTCGCAGGATTGATCCTACCGCTCCCGTGGTAAGTTCTTATCTGCGAAGTCCTTCTATTGTGTCGTAAAGAAGCTCGCGGTCCTTAATGTAGCCTTTCACCACTAGTAATGAGACCAGGTGTTACAGTGAACAGTGTCCCTAAAATTAAGTTACCTATTCGGAGCAAGGAGGTACTTTGCCCCGAAGCAACTCCTCCTCTTTTCTAAGGCACAAGTTACACCAGTAGTGTTAAGATTAAAATTGTTAACTTTTTTGTTATAATTGAAACTAGTACTTTTTTATACGAATTGATGTTGCACGATAATAAATTTGGCAGCACCCTTGTTGCAGTGCTAAAAATGAAATGTAAAATATTGTGTATGTCAAATAGAGGTTATAAGAAGGTGATTTTTGGCGAACATAAAGAATAAACTGTTCTAAACTCAAACCGAATTGGGTGTTTTAATTAAGTTCATAGTGTTTGGTAGAAAAATAAGGAAAGGTGTAAGTGCAAATAATCCAAGTAGTGAGTATTGCGAGTCGTTTTTTCGATATCTTTTCGATATGATTTGCTTAATTATGGAATTTGAAGAGAGTCGAAAATAATCCTTCCAATATTTCCAACCAGTTGACAGTTGTTTCCAGTCGAACGGGTTGTGCGTTGTTGTCTTTGGCACATACATTCATTTAACGAATTAAATTATTATTTTCAGTTCTGCACAACTAATTATTTTAAAATTATCATAACACTCACATGTTTAATTATTTCTACTAAACATTCACCACAAATATATCATCCGGCGTCGAAAGAAACAAATCCGCAAAAAAAAATATGTCGAAAATACCCCAAGCAAACCTCAAATCCGCCACCAAAAACGAATCGCATCGAATTTCATAATTAGGCCACTGGATTTCGGCTTAGAAAAATTATCTTAACATACCCGACCGACAGTATTCAGAAGGCATTCTGTTCGTCTAAATGACATAAAATCTCAGGACACTGGCTCAACGAAGACACCATTTGCTTTTCAACTGCTAGGACGTAGGAATACCAAAAAATGATTTTATAAATATTGAACTTTATTGGAACTTCCGAGAGACATCTTTCTTTTAGAGTAAGTATAAGTTAGAAAAATTTAAAAGTAGTAACAACTCGTATTTTAACAGCTAAGGGCGCTAGCTGAGAGATGAAATTTAAAATGTTATTGTTATGTTTTTAGGGTTCCGTATTCTGTGAACCGCATTAAGATTTTCACACAAAATTAGAAAAAAAACAATAAATTTTGGGGGTTCCCCATACTTAGAACTGAAACAAAAAAAAAAATTCATCAAACCCATACATGTGGGGTATCTATGGATAGGTCTTCAAAAATTGTTTCTAATATCATTTTTTTCTAAAGTGAATAGTTTGCGCGAGAGACACTTCAAAAGTGTTAAAATGTGTGCCCCCCCCCCCCCCTCTAACTACTAAAATAAGGGAATGATAAAACTAAAAAAAATGTATGATGTACATTACCATGCAAACTTCCACCGAAAATTGGTTTGAGCGAGATCTAGTAAGTAGTTTTTTTTAATACGTCATCAATCGTAAACCGCAATTTACCTTTCATTCAATCAACTCAAATATAAAAAAAAAAACATTTAATTTCATAAACATAAACCTTATGCGTAAACCGTCAACCATTTCCATTTTCTATAAATAAATAATAATTATAATTATAATTCGCGCGGAACCCTTCATGGTCGAGACCGACTCGCACTTGGTCGCTTTTTTTATGAATTAGGATTATATTCTTATAACAAGTGCTTTAGATTAGCGTAAATGCGTTGTTCTTATTTCTATGCGTCAAATGATACCTACTCATTTTTATGATACATATCGTATTTCTTGCAAGAATGAATAAAGCATATCCCTAGTAAATGTCACATTTAAGACCCTACACTACGTACTGTGTGAACGTTTCAAGATGTGTGGCCTCTAGACCGGCAGGTGTCAAAACGAAAGGTACTATAATCAATAAGGACAAAGCCAAGTATATACATGATTTCGGACACTTTGAGCGAGTTGACAATAATGCTCCAGCAAAGAGGCTCTTCGACTCCCAGCCTCCAGCTTCGAGATGACAAGGAAGTCTAGATCTCCGTTTTATAGACCAAGTCATAGTGGAAGCCAGATCTGCTGGCGGATCCGAGTTACGTCCAGACTTCGGAGTGCACTTCAGCTGTGCTTATGCATAATTTGAAAATGTTTTTGTAGCTCTATTGGACCGTTAATTAAGCCAGAATGCAGGACTATGCAAACGGAAATAAAAATTCATTCAAATCAGTGGGTTTCTCTCGACCTAACTTCAACAAATGCGGCTTCACTATTTTTTTTAATCTCCAAATATTTTTTGTAGTCATTACGCTCCTTCCCTGACGACATCAAATAAGTGGCCATTTATACGACCGCTGTGATTAGCACAAATACCGAGAATGGAATTCGCGGATGCTGGTAACTTATGGACTTATAATTTAATCACAAAAGAAAGAATTGTATTTTTGAAGCAAAAATGTCCTGTTCTCCAGTATTTCATTAAACATTTTTCACTATTAAAATAATCATAGAGAGCTTTGCAAAATATGAAACTGTAATTTGTGAACCAATTTCTGGGAACTATTACAAAAGACAGCAAATCATAGCGAAATCTTTCCTATCACCCCTATCGTGGAATCCGTCGGATCTGAGATTCACTTCACTTATTCGATTCACGTGAACAAAAAATTGCTATCGTGGGATCCGTCGGATACTCTCCCTTACCGATCACTATTCAAAATTCAATTGTGACAGCTCATTTCAAACACATTTGTTTTGTAAAAATTAAATTCAGTGAAAATAAAATAAAATAATTCACGTTACCGACATGTGGATGGTTCACGTCTGCGGATTGCACGATGCAAATTGTTCACTATTAGCGGATCGTTCCCCCCGACGGATTCCACGATATGGGTGTATGTATCGCAAATAATGTTAACCTCGTAAGTGTATGCGTCAATGAAAAATAAAAGCAAAAGGAAAGACTACAGTCCGCTTGGGCGAACTGTTGGATACCCTATTCCCATTCCTATCCCTTATAAAGTGGACGTGGCAAAAATCTAAGTATGGGTGTATTGTTAAGAACGCTTTACATATTTTGTTTTACAACATTTAAAGGATTTTATCGAAAACCGAAATTTTTGAAAAAAAAACGCCCCTTAAAAATGAGCATGGCAGACAACATAATATAAAGGAATTGTTCAAAACGGCCTTATCTACATACTTTGCGAAGAATAGGACATTCATTTACAACTGTTTCTTCAATAAAACGTTTTTTTTTGAAAATAGTTGGCGTGTCAGTGGGCGAATTTTTAAAATATTTAAAAATAAATTTAGAGAGTATGTCGGCTTCCTAGTTCAAAGTTGGATTTTTCGATAAAAAGGTTTTTTTTTAACTGTAGGCGTGTCAGTACACCAAAGCACCTCGGTGCTCGGTCTCGCCGATTGGAGTTTGGTCAACTTTAAGGAAAGTAGGTAACCTTACCACAAACTCGAAAGCTTTTTAACATGAAAATCGTCTTGCTGGATATTTAAAATTCAGTCATGAAACAAGAGGTGTCATTTTAAATCAATAGAAAAACGAACAATTTTTTTGGAAAAAAGATATATTTTAGGTTAGCAATGGAGTAGAATATCTGTTAAATGTCCGTCTCTGCTCTGCCTAGAAATAGTAATTTTTTTGATTAAATTGTTCGTCACGTTTTCCCATAATTGCGGCTATATTTCGTGAATTTCAGCTCTGATATTGTCTTTTAGTGCATGAATCGTTGGTGGAGCATTTGCGTAGACTTTGGCCGAGTTCATAAATATAAAAATGGAGCAGTCCTGCATGATTTGCGTTCATAAATGTAAATAAACTACATTGACTTTACATGACTGGAGTTGACAACTGCCTCAAAATGCGATCAAGTAGGCATTTGTTTCGTTGTGTTGCCGCGTTTCAGGAAGATGGCATTTATGTTCGCTTTAATGCACCCTTTTTTGGCGATGCAGAATTGTCGCATACTTGCAGCAGTATTTCTGTTTATAAATAAATATTTTATGCATGGCATGTGCATGTGCAACAATGTTGCAATTCTGAACTCAAGGTTTATCTTTAACATAGCCCCAAAAGAAAACCGTTGTTTGTTTACGTACCCAGCCAAATGGAAATGAGCCTCATCACTCAGTTGTTCATTTATTCCCAGCACCCAATCAGTAAGATTGGGGCAGTGGCTCAGTATGTAGTGGACAACGAATCGAGAAGTCTCAGGTTCAAATCACGGCCGGCGGGCGCAGTAACATCTAAATTTTTTTCCACTGTCCTACATCTTGCAAAAGCCTGACAAACATCCAAAAGTGTTAATTGTCATGAGATGCTTTTCAAAATTTGCCGTTCGGAGCTCTCAGCTACGGCCGGCAGCGGTATTTGTAGCTTACCTCGCCGTAAGTGTTCGAGTCTTCACATCACTCACCTGTCTGAGACATTCAAAATTTATCGATTCAATCCACTATAGCTTTGCGTGATGATGCCCAAAAGCAGTACGTACTTAACGAAACGTTTTCGTGACATTTTTCCTTTGTAGTAAATGTTCGATATTTCAACACGTTGTGCGAATGACAGTTGAGTTTAAACAGTTCAACGATGGCCCGAAGTTTAAAATGACATCTCTTGTTGGATTACCCTGTTTATTTATTACTCAAGAGTGCAAACAGTGAACCACCTGTGTGAGGCATTACATTACGTGACAGAACGCGAATGATGAAAAATAGTGCAGTAAATGCTAAGTATTATTTTTCTATAAATTAATATAAAAAGTCTAAGGTATCGCTTTTCAACGCGTGTTTAATTAAGTGTAATTAAATTGTAAATTTTAGCTGCAACACTCATCAGTTGTCTTAGATTTACTTGCTCGACAATCTTTAAATGTGCATTTGGCACTTAACTAGTAACTACGTACATAATCTCAGTATACCAAGCCGTTTTCCTACAGCGAAAAAAGGAATTCATTATCATTAGTTGCAATGCTTCCAAGGAAGCTGGTAAAGATATGAAATTTTCATTTTGTTTTGACCAAATTTTTCTTACATCAACGATTGTTGCTAATAAACTATACATACCATCGAAAGTGCAGTTAAAACCGAATGCAGTTTGCCTTGACGTTGACAACCGTTTGTTTTTTATGGAACATTTATTCCATTCGCAGGCAAAATAAAATAAAAAAAAATCTCGATGTAAAAATATGTCGATGCAAATTTGTTTGAAAGTAAAAACATTTTATTGTGCCACAATAAAAAAAAACCAAAAACATTTGTCTTATCTGACATTCATGGCACTTTCTTTAACTTCTTTACGCAACATAACATACATTATTATGTACATCAAAGGCCGTAACCCTAAAACCCCACAGTAACATGTATCTTTATACATTTACTGTCGGTAGTTCTGCAGCTTCACAACCATTGCATATACTTTTCGGTTTTTGTTTACACCACAGAAAAGCAAAATACATACAAAAACCCCCGCGTATCATTGTCGGTCCCACACAAGGAAATGACATTGAAAAGTGAAATGAAATTAATTTGCGTGGCACGTAATTGATAACCAGTTGATCCTAATGGCGTGTGGGTGATTATCATTCTCTCGTGCAACATTCATAAAGGCCCCCTTAGGCCGGTCGCACAACAGAAAAATGCGAACGAGAATATAAACCGAACAAGAGGTACAAGAAGAAAAGAACAGAAGAAACTCGTACTACTTCTAAAAACATAATCATCTTGTCTCGAGATACTTTTCTTTTTCTTCCACTTTTTTGTTTGTATCTTGTATATGCTGGTATTTTTTTTTGTATCTACCCATATCATTGAGAGAGATACTTTTTTATGGTTTTCTCAAGTTATTTTTTATTAATAGCTTTTGGGATGCGGGAGTGTGATGACCTGGTGATAGCTTCAATGGCCTCGAGTGTAGTCAGCTTCCGACTAACGCCCACAATTGGCTCTTGTGTCTTGCCACAACTACGAGAAGTAGCCCGAACAGCTTAGGCTAACATCTAATGACAGATAAATACGCCTTTTGGAGCTTTTGTCTCAAAGTAATTAGATCGTCAATGAAATGAGTGAGCCAAGTATGAGCTGTCAGAAATATAGTGTTTGCTGTTTGATTGATCGAGATAAGTGGCAAGTTGGTTTACAACTGAGGAGGGATTGGCGATAATTATTTTTTTTGGGAGAAATGTCTGTCGAAGAAGCTAATAACACCAGCTGATAAAGGCAGTGTTACTGTTGTCATGAATACGAGAGAGCATGAAGAGAAAATGACTGAACTTCTGACGGAACGTTCGAAATATAGGCATGTCAAAAACAATCCAACAACAACTTGACTGAACTAAAACAATGAATTGGCCAAATTGCTTAACCGTAACAACATTATATCTGATAGAGAATAGTTGAAGATGGTAACATACACGGCAGAACTTCCTTCTGTTTACGGTTTACCAAAAGTCCACAAGCCGAATATGCCCCTCCGATTTCGTTTCATTAAAAGTGCATTGTTATGAACGAGCGAAGTACGTAGGAAAATTCTACAGTCTGCGACAACGAATTCGGTGTGCTCGATAAACAACTCTCTTAAATTTGTAGAGAAAGCAAGAAGTGTGGAACTTAGTGAAAATCATAGGGACGGGCTACAGTCCGCTTGGGCGAACATATTTTCTTATATAACATTTAAAGGATTTAATCGAAAAAAACGAAGCTGGTATAAAACTTTGGTTTTTCAAAAAATTGTTTTATTGAATTGTGGGCGTATCAGGCGGATTTAAAAAATATTTAAACATAAGTATAAAGGGCACCTAGAGAGTATATTATAAATTTCAGTTTCCTAGCTCGAACTTTGACTTTTCAATAAAATTGTTTTATTTAATTGTGCTCGTGTCAGTGGGCGGATTTAAGAAATTTTATATCCTGAGCAGTTTTAGGAGTCAAAAATCATATATGTATAAAAAATTTCAGCTTTCTAGCTCAAAATTCGATTTTTTCGAAAAATTTGTTTTTTTGAGTTTGTGGGCGTGTCTGTGGGCGGATTTCAAAAATTCTTAAACTTGATTATTTCGGGACCCTAGAGAGTAGGTATATGGTTAAAATTTCAGCTCTCTAGGTCCAGTTTAAAGGCCTAATTTTGGCGGACGGACGGACGGTCGGACGGACATGGCTAGATCGACATTACTATCGATGCTGATCATAAATATAGTAATTTTTAGGGGTCTACGGGCAATATTAAGGTATGGTACAAACTTCACGTCAAAATTAATATACCTTAGAATAGGGTATAATGAGTTTCTGGTTTCATATGACGTATTGTCCCTTTTTACCAATGCCGTCTCTCATTCGACTGACGACAAAAATAAACAGAAACTGGAAGACTCGTCAATTTTTGCTCAAATGTCATCTTGAATACTGCATCCAACCTAGTGAGCAAAGTATTCCTATTGAATGTTCAAAAACTCCACTCTGCTAACGAGGAAGAGATCGCCCAGATCCAAACAACAACTACCCCCAGTCATAAGGAGCCTTATAATCCGATTAAAACGCAAAGCTCATCGAAGCGTCGTCTACGTCCCTAAGCTAGCGGATAATTTTAAGGATGCAACTTCCAACAGTGTTAAAGACTTAAACCTGGCATATACACTTTTCACCCAGCACAAGAAGGTCAGCCACTCACACAACTTTTTAATTTATCATTGGCTAAGGGCCTGTTTTTGACTATATGGAAAATATCATTCCTATCTCCAATTTTTTAATTTGGACCCTAGTAGGAAATCATAAATTATAGCCCAATCTGTAAGATCTCTGCTATACCGAAACTGTTCGAAAAATTTCAAAATCACATATGAGTTTTTCAACATAGTTTTGTTGTAGGTTAATCGACAGTAACGAACTTAAAATAATGATAATGGAAATAAAAAATCAAACTGATGCTTTTGACAGGGTAAATCATAAAATTCTTATCCATAAGCTGCATTCCTTTAGCATTCATTGGTCTTTGTTAATCTGGCTCGAATTTTATTTGACTAAGCTTTACCAAAGGATTTCCTGAATATAGGATTGCGGTCTGATGTTGTAAAACTTGAAGAGATGCTCAGTTGGTGCAAACAAATTTTCTTCATTTAAATGTTGATAAGTGTCAGGTTTTGTCCTGTTGCATGAAACACAATCTAATTATATTTGACTATAGTATCAATAATAATAATCTAGAAAGAGTTATACATAAACACGATCCGGTATTTCATTTCACCCGCATTACGACTGCATGATTAACAAGGCCAACCAACCAAATGTTAGGTTTTGGTACTGATTTTTCGGGATGAAATCACTGGCAGCTCAACGACAATACTTTTGATTTATGAGATATTTTCACCAGCTACAAAGATTGCCGTCCGCTAACCGTCTTATTTTATAAATACCTGCAAGAGTTACACGTAAACGGATTGAAATATATAAACAGTTCCATGGCAGAGACTATGGGCGTAATGAGCCCATCTCCCGAAGCATCAGAGAAGCTTATTCAATGTGCTCTAGAGTTGACTTTCATATGAATTGTTTACGGGATAGCTTTTAGTCTTTTATTCTTAACCAAAATTAAATAATGTAAATTAATAAACTTATAACTTGCTTTATTTATTTATTGATTACTAAATTGTTATTATTGAAACTATAATAATTTATAATGTATTTATTATATACTACAACAAGAAAAAATGTATGTGCCCAACTATATAAGTTATAAGAGTTAACATTCTCTGATTGACGGAATAAAAGCTAAAATAAAAACGAAAATAAAATAGATTGATTAATAATATTTTGTGTGTAGAATTTTGTTCAGCAATTCTCGAATCTCTGCTTTTTGATTTGCAATTTTTATCCGGGTTAATACTTACACGACAAATTGTGCAGATGCTGAAACAATAAATTCTGGAAAACACTTTAAAGGAACTCCTTCAAAACGCTCTGAACGAGCTGACAAGATGGGCAAATCGCTGTGGGCTGAGTGTTAACCCTCACAAAACCGAACTTGTCCTCTTTTCCAGGAAATATAAAATCCCTCATATTGACCTACTCTCTATTAAACGGTAGAAGCCTTTTCCAATGAAGCTAAATTCTTGTATGTCTAATCTGCGATAGGAAGTTAAGCTGGAAACCCAATATACAAGAAAGAGTAAAAAAAGCTACAGTAGCACTTTTCTCTTGGAAAAAAGCCATTGGCAATAAGTGGGGTCTACAACCCCGCATCTCTAACTGGCTATTCGTATCGGTAGTGCGACCACTTCTGGCATACGGGGTTGTTGTCTGATGGACTGCATTGCACAAAGCGGTAAACCGTGATAAGCTGAGCAAAGTTCAACTTACAGCTTGTCTGTGCATCAGCGGAGTACTCCGAACGACTCCCTCCGCTGCACTGGACATATTACTTCATCGGACACCGCTCGATATTTTCAGCAGGAAAATAGCAGCCTATTCCGCTGTCCGCTTAAAAGCTACCTCACAGTGGCCACTCTATCATTCTGGACTCACTTCGGTCTCTACCAAGGAACATAGACTACACCATATCCCAATTACAGTTCGGAAAGTACTTCCAAATCATTATCCCCACCAGATCATTCTGGGAGGATGATGCATTCACGGAGGATAAATCGATCCCCTACACCGATGGATCAAAAACTAGTGATGCGGTAGGTGGGGGTATTTTCTCAGAAAGACTAAATATTAGTCTCTCTTTCCGTCTTCCTGATCATTGTAGCGTATTCCAGGCGGAAATCATGACGATTAAGGAAGTCTTGTCGTGGCTGAAGAGAAATGTGATATTCGCTATAAGGACATCCGTATATTTTCGGACAGTCAAGCCGCGACAAAGTCCCTAGACTCAGTCTCTTCAAACTCCATCGTAGCCCTAGACTGCCGTTCATCTCTTGAGGAGATGGCAGAGCAGTTTAACATTCACCTCTGTTGGGTGCATTGGGACCAAGCGTATCTGGCCAAAGCTGGATCTGCGACGCTCTATTGGTTTGATCTCACTTAAACGACCGCACATTGGCTCTGCTATAGGTGTCATTACAGGACACTGTCTAATAGGCAAGCACGCATCCAGGCTTGGCGTCTATTCAAATGACTTCTGTAGAAGCTGCATGGACGAGGAGGAGGAGGCGACTACATACCTTAATGACTTGGCTAACACAGATGTTAGAAGTCTATCGCGCTTCATTAGAAGCTCCAAATGGTTTAGCGAGTAGAGGGCGAAACTCCCCTGATCAACGTGGCATCACAGCGGACCTCACAGGTTTAAGTGTGTTGGCTATTAGCTGACAGCCACCTTAACCCAACCTAACCTAACCTAACATTCGTCATCTGGAAAATTAGAGCCAGGATCAGGGACAGGAAACAATTTGACAACCAGAGCCGTTGAAAATGTTGTGTCCATATTTGAGTGCCAGTTACAGATTTGAGAAAATATCCAAATTAATAAATTATTTGTCTTCAGGGAAAAACATGTGAAGATTAATTTTAAATCTCTCCGGTTTGTCGTAGGATAATATTGCAGGCTGCAGTGGACCCGGAAAAAGTAGTTCGTGACTAAATGCAAGCGGTGTAGAGAGTTGTACGACATCACATCGATATTGCCTTTACGAATTTGTATACTGACGATGTGTTAATGAGAGAACATTTAAAACTAAAAACAATTGTAAAACCTTTACTTAGGTTTCTGGAACTCCTCGTTGTCTTGGCGCCGCCCATAACAAATCCCTTGGTCTATCAAAGGCCTTTTTTAAATCAACCAACATCATATGAAAATCCTTTAAGGAATAACGACGTTTTTTCATCATGTTTCTTATACTTTGGATTGTATCTATGTATGATTTACCTGCGACAAAACCGCACTGGTCATTCCTGCTGTAAATATTTAAATACGTTTTGAAAACATTTGCATTTTGAGGTTTATAAGTTTCATCGAGATTGTTATTGCAATGAACACATCTTGGCAAACATTTTTCCAAAATTCTTAATTTAAAATACTTTCTACAAAGTTTTCTCAATATTGATTTAAACATATCTTGAAATAGTAACCGTCTATATTCGAGTTCCATTGGAGGAAAACGTTGTTTGAGAACAATAAGTGCCAAAAAGACCAGCACCATAAAAAGAGTCTGATGATCGGCTGTCACAGCCCTTGAAACGGCGCTGTAAATCAAGCCCCCACTTCACTAGTTACTCTTGTTCATTCAACTATTCAAAGTCAATTGACGGAAGCTAGCCCAATGTGAATTGACGGAAAGCTTGGCAGTTGAAAACTTGCAATTTTCTAAATATAAATGCATTTAAAGTCGTGTTTAAAAAGTCATTTAGATGACGCCGTGTGTATACATGGTTCCACATCTCAAAGATGTGGTGTCGAGGACGTTAGCGGGAAGAGTTTAGTCCGTGTTAGTCGGACACATCAAGGCCACCTATTCTCTCCTCAAATCCTCAAAATTGCTGTTTCTTATTCATACGATCGACTTCTATAATTTTTCAACTTTTTGGAAACTAGATGTCCAAACCAAGAGCTCTGATATACGCGATAGCTTGCTCTTTAAAACGGAAGTTCAGTCTTCCTGGACGTCTTGAATTTGGGGGATGGAGTCGAAGATCCTCTTTACTGGAGCATTATTGTCTGTTCGCTCGATGTGGCCGAGTCAATGTATTCGACGTTTTAGCTTTTAGGACTACGTCCTAGAACACTCCCTTACTATCTCGAAGTTGCTGCTATCAACAGTGACTTTTTGTCCAAGTCGGTGAACAGAACTTGGTTTTGTCCTCGTTGACTTAATCGGCCACCGTTAAAAAAGACCGGGCTACTGTTGCGATTTGACACCTGCTTATATCGCCGATATTGTCATAAAGTTGTCACTTGACATATTAACTTTCAATGCCTAAAGTAGTAACGCACAATGCAACGTCTGATTATATCTCCATCTTTCTTTTTTAAAAGATAAAAATATATTTTGTAGTTGTTCAAAAATAGGAAAACAAGACGTTGATTTTAAGCCTTAATTCTCTTAATCAAATGTTTACATATTTCGGCAAGTTTAATCAGCAATCCTCCAACGCATTTTCATACTTATACCATTACATCTCGGAATGTCGTAATATATATTTTAAAATTGTCTAAGGGTAATTAGAATCTGGCCTCGGGAATAAATTTTCAAGGGGAACACTTCCCATTCAGCAATCTATCTTACATTGCGGACAAGGGAACAAATTCACTCGAATCTATTCACGATAACGCTGAATATGCTTTCCTACCAAACCTGACTTAAATACGAGTATCTGATTAAACACATGATAATCAGTTGGCCGAAACTATATTTTTACAAATTCCCAGGAAACATCACAACAATATCGCGATACAAATTAACCCATTGCAGTCAATACACAAACAAAATTAAACGGGGTAATTCCACCCGCTGGGCTATGTGGTTATAACTTTGGACAGTTCGGGAGGAAAAAAAGAAACAATAAAAAATTCCAAAGGAAACAATAATATTAATTTTTATCTTCAGCAAAAAATAATAATAATATAATATCGATAAAAGAACTCATTGACCTTTACGAATTAAATGACGGCGTCGATTTGTGATCGCGATCACAGCAACAGCGTCAACTTTTTTTTTAATGGGGCGTGTTCATTGGCTTAAGGGGAACAACGAAAACAATAGCACTTCAAGTTCAAATAAAATGTACAATAACTGTTCAAAAAGTCACTTTATGTCGACAAGTCCCGAAAACAAAAAAAATGTCAACGTGATGTCAATGTGCGACTGGCTGGATAACTGAGTCATTTCTTATTCAAATTAATGGGCTTAATAGAATTTTCAATTTTCATTTTGATATCATAAATCGTATAATATATATATGTATAATAATATTGTGTGTAGAAGCATATCAAGAAGAATGAAAAGAAGAGTTTTAGGTATTAGTCATTCAAACATTTAATAATATTTTCGCATAAATTTATTAGAACCACTCACGATTAAAGTATTTTTGTTTTGTTTTTTAGGTCAATGCGTAAGATTTTTATAAGAAATTTTGTCTTATAGAAAAGGCGCAGTTTTTGAGATTGATAATGTGATTATTATTTTTAATGTACGTAGGAAAGGATTGAGATTTAGATTATTGTTTTGCTCCAGTTGGAATGAAGAATACCGCTGGTCGCCTACGCTGTCATATTAATACATAAATTATTGGACGAAATTGTTTTTTGGCTTATGACCTCTTACAAACATGTTCAAGGTCCAAAGTAATACCTTCGCTATTTAACTAGTACTTTTAGATAGCCGACACTTTTGTGAACGATATTTTGTCTACATATATAATATGTAGTTCGAGTTGCATACCAGCTATATTTCGAAAAATAAGAAAATATGTATAAGGCATTTACGGTCCAAAACCTAGCTTCCCCAACTATTTGCGTGTGCGAAGTGGAGGGATCTTCTATTAAGGCAACAAAAAAAAAAACAGGCAGACCTCCTGGGTCATATAAATGCAACAACACCGGCATTAGATTTGCCTCAGTGATTTAATCTGCTGCAAAGTCAATAATTATTCGAAAGCAGTCGTGTGTAGTTGTGCTGTGAAGGCTGTGCCTGCCAACAATGTCGGTAAAGATGTTTGGCGTTGAAGCTCTTAGCACGATCTTGACATCGTATTCCCGACCGGACTACTTTACATACCTACCTACCTCTCCAGTAGTGTATTCACTAACTGATCAGCAGGTCGTGCGTTCGAATCCCGGCCAGGGCCATGATTTCTAATTTAATTCACATAAATAGAGATCTCCCTAGGCAATTTAGGCACCACCCGTGGAGAAAAAACAATACCAAGCACCAAAACCTCTTTCCTATCTCCTATTCTTTCGAATAGTAGGTAGCACCTAAAAGCATGCAATACAATACTTCATTGCTAGGTGCTGCTTACTGTTCAAAAAAAAAGTATGCGCTGTGTTAATACTCTAAAAGTACTGTACATATTAACAGAACAAAACAAAGCCCCTTTAGCGTAAGCGAATTATTAAAAAAAAAAAACCGGATAGCGTCTCTGTCGGTAAAGAGTTGCGGACTAGAGATTAAATAAGTGTTTTCGTTAGCGTTCGAACAATCCATTGATTTGCATTGTATACGTTTGAAATTGCTCGTTTTCCCTTAACTCGTGAATCAAATGATATGCGATCGACAACAACCCACGAGTATGGCTATAGCTATCAACATAATCAAACTCTTAAACCTGATCGAACCCCTATACTCGTTTCCAAACTGATTCATGAGCTTACCAGCAGGTATTGATTTCTTCGAATACTCGCAAACAAGCTAACTGTTTGTAAGCATTTGACAATGCTCAATCATTTACCGAAGTTCGAACCAGGGCTAGAAATCAAAATGCGGAGCATATTGTTTATATCCTATTCTAAGGGTATATTAATTTTGACTCGTGGCTTGTAAGATACCTTAATATTGCCACTATGCCCCTAAAAGTAACTACATAAACATATACTCGTGATCAGCACCTATCGATCTAGCCATTTCCGACCGTCCGTCGACAGAAAAATTAGGCCCTAAAACTCAAGCTTGAAATTTGTAGCATATACTCGTACACTTCGCTTCAACTGAATAAGCACAAACATTTTCTAAGCTACGTTGTCTATTTTTTCAAAATCTTGTGCCGTCATGTATCATTTGATGATGCTAACTGTTTGCTTATGATGTTGAGAAAATAAATCGGAAAGAATAATTCAAAAAGTTTCGCTATTTTTTTCCTGGTTCCCTTGCAAAGCATTCAATATGGAAAAATGCAGTTTTATTTTGCGTCAACTGAATAGACACAAATATTGAAATTGGAAATAAAAGTTATTGGGATTAAATGAAACAAGTTTTTCTTAAAATAGTTTTTTTTTGGTTAATTTTAGTAGTGGGTACTGCCGCCTTTATTCGTAATAGTTTCGTAAATTCGATCCGACATGGAATCGTACAGCCTCTGTACCTATGTAGTCCAGCGAAATGTCCCTCCAGGCCAATTTAATTTTTTTTTTTTTTTTTTTTTATAATTTGCTTACGCTAAAGGGATTTTTTTTTCTGTTGTTACAGTACCCTTATAATGCTAAGAACACAGTGTAAGCTACTTGGTATTAGAAAAAATAGAGAGATAGGAAAGAAGTGTTTGGGTGTAGTTGTAGGGTTTTTCTTTTCTCCACGGGTGGTGTCTAAGTTACTTAGGGAGATTACGATTTCATGTATTCGGTATAAAGTAATGAACTTGGCCGGGATTCGAACGCACAACCTTCCATTCCGTAAGCGAATACACTACTACTGCACCATTGCCACCCAATTTAATGGCTGCAATAAGGGATTCTCTGTCCTCAAACTGGCGGCCTGACTCATTAACTTTTCTATGAGGTTCAGGTGCGGTGAGTACGTCGGCCATTGAAGCAATTCCCCATTCTGCTCCTCTATCCAATTTTTTACTATGCGGATGGTTGTCTATGGGTCCAAAAATGCCTGAAAATTTAGGGAAATTTCTTTCCAAATTTTCTTTACAACTTAATGCGGTCATTTTTGAGGTTTGGAACTCAAGCTCAACAGTGCCATAGTAGCTAACTGCTCCCCATATCATAACACCACCTTCTCGACTATGATGCCGCGCTAAAAATCGTTCTTCTTTCCTTACATCGTGGAAGTAATAATTAAACCCATCAGGGCCATTAAAATTAAACTTCTTCTCATCCGAAAAAACTACGTGACGCCATTCATTTTTCCAACTCATATGGAGTCTAGAGAATTCTAAGCGCATGCACTTCCGTTTCTCGATAAGTGGTGGTTTCTTTTGAATTTTCATCCGTTTTAGATGTTTGGCACTATTGATAACCCTTCGCACTGTTGAAACGCTTGCAGTAACACCAGCTTTCTGTTTTATTTTTGCCGCAGAGTCGCAGGAATTGGAAGCCCATCTTAAAATTGCTCTTCGATCAACTGCTGTTATTGCCGTTTCTTGACCTCCTTTCATTTTTTTTTCAGTACGAATTTTTGCTTCTTAAATAAGAATAGACCACACTAAAATTTCGTCCAATTTTGTCAGCTATAGAACTCCCGGTTAGTCCTTGTTCTTTTAGTAAATCGATTTGAGCTCTTTCAACACTATTTAGAGATTTTGATCTACCCATTTTTCTTTGAAATACAATTAATCAAATTAAATTCACTTAAAGCACTTCAACTGTTGATCTAATGTGTCAATCTCCACAGAATACTTATAAGCAGTGAAAATAATGACCTTGTGTTTATTCAGTTGACGCAAAATAAAACTGCATTTTTCCATATTGAATGCTTTGCAAGGGAACCAGGGAAAAAATAGCGTTACTTTTTGAATTATTCTTTCCGATTTATTTTCTTAACATCATAAGCAAACAGTTAGCATCATCAAATGATGATATTACGGCACACAGTTTTGAAGAAATGGACAACGTAGCTTACAAAGTGTTTGTGCTTATTCAGTTGAAGCGAAGTGTATGTACTCTCCAGGAGCCCGAAATAAGCAAGTGTAAGAATTTTTAAAATCCGCCCACTGACACGCGTACAATCTAAAAAAAAAACAAATTTATCGAAGAAATCGAATTTTGAGCTAGAAAGCTACAATTTTTTGTATGTCTTTATGAACCCAAAATAGTGCCATACCAGTCCCTGCCTATCTCTGTAGATATGATAGAGACTGCTATCGTCAAACGATCAGCGTCTTACATGGTCTGGTTTAAGTTGACGCCTATAAGTCCCTACCCTAATAGTTCAACACTAAACCACCTCAATACCTAAACTTTTTCAACGATCAGAATTGACCAGCGTTACGTATGAATCGTTTCACCCCAAACTAACTCACGTTTGGTGGCTTAAATTTTTATTTAATTATGTTTTATGTTAAAATACTTTGAAGTGGTTCATGATTAAATCTTGTCGACCTTACATTTTCAAATATTGCTATCGAAATTAATAAATTTAATTTAATTCTTTCCAGCTGTTCGATACGGTCGAGTACCTAAGCGCTCACGTGAACTGAATGGTACTGCTGACGAACAAAACAATCGTGTCAGTACGCCAGGCACACCAAATACAACGCAGCCACCACAAATGTGTTCCGTAGCATCTACTCAGGATTGCTCCGGCCAATTGTCAGCATCTTCAACAGCCGAAATTCCCGACATACCACCACCGGCCAATGAGCTTTCCGTCTATGATATCATAATGTGTATTTCGCAGGCACATCGAATGTACTGCACTTATACGGAAGAACAGACAAGAGAGCTGGTAACAAGGCCGCTAGTTCTGCCCGTCAATGGTGTCCGTGGAGATAGTGAGGTTAGTTTTTTGTTTATTTATTATTTAAAAGGAAGTTTAAATTAAAAAAAATTATATTTCATTAGCTAATTTCGATGGGTGAAAGAAGAGAATTGCAAAAGATTTGGCTATGGCAACAGTTTGCCAACCGTATGACACCAGGTGTTCAGCGGATCGTTGAGTTTGCCAAACGCGTACCTGGCTTCTGTGATTTTATTCAAGATGATCAACTGATTCTTATCAAATTGGGATTCTTTGAAGTTTGGATAACCCATTTGGCCCGCATGATTAATGATACAGCATTGACGTTCGACGATGGAATGTATATAACACGCCAACATATGGAGCTGCTCTATGATGTAAGTAAACCTTGGCTAATAAGATATTTTAAAATATGAATTCGCGGTTTTTTATTAGAGCTATTCACGCCACCTTCTCGTAGTTTGAGCGACGCACCTATTTGTTACATTTTTTAACTCAATTTCATATTAAATACTTAACGCTGTGTGCTTTGAAATATGAAACTTGAAAGTTTATTAAGCTAAAACTGGGAAGGTTTTTAGTTCCGCAATTCGAATGACGTCAGCGAAATAACCTAGTGAGACCATGACCTCAAGCAGGGGGCATGGCCCCCCCCATAGACATTGTACTGTTAATGGGATTCATTCATAAGTATCACAAGTGGATCCCATAAATGGTGTTATGTGTATGGGGGACATGCTGGCCCCTGCTTGCGATCACGGTTGTTTGGATTTTGAACAACTTTTTGGGCTTTATTTCATTTTGCCCTTTCGGGCGTGATTTCGCAGTGCCAGACCCTAAAACTGCCATTTTCCACGAATGCCACTTGCATGCCACTTGAATGCCACTTCCATTTCGTGTATGTGTATTAATGAGAACCTTCGGTGGAATGACCATATATGTATTATGTATATACGATGTTGCCAAGAACGCATAGAAATGTTAAAGCTTCTTTAGAATACAATAGCGCGTGATAAAATTTATAGGCGATTGAGATATCGCGAAATCCTGCCAATTGCTGTTTTATCGATATTTCCAGCACATGTGCTCAAACGAAATATGCAGCTGCATTGCACTCTTAGTGAGTGGCTACACGTTAATAGGATGAAAGTCATGTCTAGCGACACAGGTAAATTTTATGTGAGTAGACAAGAGAGGGGTTGATTGCACCGAAAATCCACTTTCAGAAATAATTCTCGGCGTAAGCAAGAAGGAACTTCTACTAAAACCGATTTTTTTCTCCTTTTCTAAGAACGTGTTCCAGCCATACGACCGTTCATATGAATGTGTGTGGACACATGATTAGGTATTGACAGTCATATAGGTCCTTAAACTCAGCTTCTCCAAGCATTTGTGTGTTCCTTTGTGCAATTCAAGGAGAAAACTTCCCTCCACTGGTTAGGCATTGGATCGCCTCATCAGTTTTGAGACACGGAGGCAAAAAATATAACGGGATAAATTCGATACGGAAAAATAATACACGGCATTTTGGTAGCTTGTTGAGGGGGAAGGAGTTCAACATGCCCTCTCATGGCGGTGCGTTGCTCTAGGCGGCGCGAGCGCCCGGCAGTCATCAACGGGCGCTCGCTTTGACCACTTGTTGCGTAAGGCAACGAGTGCTCAGAATACTAATTAAAGTTAGAATAAGTCACGTAGCTTAAATAAGTTAAGTAGTGTAGGTTGTTTGAAGTCTGTTTTATATAAAAATACAAAACTTAATAAAGAATCCGAGTTTTTTAGAATGTAAGTTATCGGGCGCAGTGGCTCATTGGTTCTACTCATCAAAAAGTCCCCGGTTCAATTCCCGGCGAAGCCAAGTAACAACTAGAGTTTTTTTTTCCAATGCCCCACCGCTTGCGAACGTCTGACAAACATCCAAGAGTATCAATTGTCATGAGAAGCTTCTCAAATTTGTCGTTCGGATTCGGCTTAAAATTGTAGGTCCCTTCCACTTCGCACAAGAAAGTGGTTCGAGATGCTAGGTTTTAGGCCCTGAATGGGCCGTTAATGCCTAATATGTAAGTTGATAGGAGCTAATACATAATACAAATTAAATTAAAAGTCGAATTCAAAAAAGAGCGTTTAAAAAACTAGAGATTTAAACGTCCCCGGGTTTCGGCAAACACTTTTTCCTCTTTTAAAACTTAATTTTTATATTTTTTTTTTTTGCAGAATGATTTCACCATAGCAATGGTGAACTATGCCAACGCACTAAATGGCTACAATCTTAGCGACACCGAAATTGGCCTCTTTTCTGTTATGGTACTGCTAACTCCCGACCGAACAGGCATTACTGAACACAAACTAGTTACCCAAACCCGTGAATTCATCACCGAAGCACTGCGAGTGCAAATCCTGCGCTCCAGAGCCGGTTCACCACAGGCGATGCAACTGATGCCCGCCCTAGAGGCTAAAATCTCCGAAGTGCAATCGCTCGGAGCAAGGCACTTTTCTCATTTAGACTGGCTTAGAATCAATTGGACAAAGCTAAGGCTTCCGCCATTATTCGCTGAGATCTTTGACATTCCCAAGACGGACGAAGACCCACCAGCTGCCACTACTTCTCCATCGTAGAGGTGGACGGCGGACACGGAGGAGAACGCCTTGTGGAATGCGGTTTAATCCTTAAATATTAGGCTCTTAATGCATACAATTTTAGTTTATTATACCGTACTCTAAGTGCATAGTGTAAAATAATAGAAACAAAACAAACAAAAACTACTATTATGGCTGCGAATACTCTTTTTTCCTTCTCCTTTTTCGTTAAATAATAAGAATTTTATAAATAAAATATTATATACCTAGTTGGTGAATAGGAATACATCACAACACACACTCGTAAAAATGCAATATTTTCCGTTAAAGGACAATTGTCCGCATCTTGTTTCTTCTAAAAAAAATTCTTTATCTCAAATAATAAAAATATAGAAGAGTCTATTATGATAACACAAAACTAGCTATTAAAGAAATGAATATTTTTAAAGTACATACTTGATTTTTTGTATATAAGAAAACAGAAGAAGAAAACGTCTGACTTTTAAGTAAAAAATATAAAATTAATTTAAAAAATGTTTTTAGATGAAAAATTAAAAAAAAATAATGTTATGAAGGCTAATTGAAAAGTTTTGAATAAAATTTATATTAAAAAAAAAAAAACAATATTTATTTTTAATGTACCTACTAGAATTTAGTAAATAAAATTTACATCAATTTTTATGAAAACAAAATAAAAATATTCAAAACGTGTTAAATGAGTGATAAAGAAGCAGAATCACACTTTTTTTATATATGTGTAAACATATCAGTTCAATTATTTATTTCATATACATTATTTTAGTTTTTTTTAAACAATTACTATGTACACCTAATATTAAATATTTTAAAGAAACAAATGATAAAAACATTTTTACAAAGCGTTTAAAAGAAAACATCATAAAGACCTGTACAATAATCATGTTTTTTTTTCTTATTAAACATTATGTATTAAATTTCAAAATTAAGAAAATCAAATTGAGTGACTGCCATTCGGATTTCGGAAAACTTGTTTGTACTTTGTTTTCATTAGGATTTAATTTTAGTGTCGACATTATTATTTTTTTATTATTATTATTATTTATGGAGTGTGTATATATAAAAAAAAAAATGTTCAACAATTTTAATTGGCTCCTCTCATTTTATTTTTTATGTTTAAGTTTTTTTTTAATTTTAAATAATATAAACAAGATTTTTTTTTGGTTTGAAATCGTTTTTTTATTTTGTTGGTTTGGGAGTTTAATTATTTTCCTTCCAATGTGAATTCAAATGACAATCGTTTTTTCCTTTGAAGTGAATCCTCACTCAGAAAGCGCTAACTAACTTATAAAGGTTGATGGTTTGAACCTAAATCATTAGAGTATTGACCAAATTGTTGTTGCGATAACTTAATGCTGTCTTTTGTAGCGCAATTCTCTTAAAATTAAAAAAATAAGATTACTGGTGCGGTTATCGACTCAAAAATACGAGATTTTCAAATGGCCACTTTCCTGTGCTTAACAGGCTCCCCATTTGTTGAGAGTCTCTGCCTAAGATACTGCAGCCTTCAATTCTCTGTGACCCAGCGCACACTGCATTTAGCTGCCCAAACCAAGCGCTCTGCTATTCGCAATAGCTTGGCATTTAAAACGGAAGTTCGGTCACCTTGACGTCCTGAGCTTAGAGGTGGAAGTTGAAGATTTCCTTAGCTGAAGCATGGATTCGATGCATAAATCAGAGCTGACCAGATCAGTGTTTTGAAGAGCTTGCACTTGGTCTTCCTGGTAAGGAGTTTTGAGCACAAATGTTATGCCAAACCGAAGTAGTAACGGTTTCCTATAGTATATGTCGGATGTGCACCAAGTTGTCATTCGAGGCGTTGATGCTTACTCCAAAGTAGGCGAACTCACTAACTACAGCGAAGATACTGCTATCATCAGTGTTGTCCTAGTCGGTGGATAGATGATTGTTTGTTTGTTGGCAGCATGTACTTGGTTTTATCTTCCTTGACTTTAAGACTTGCCGATTTGGCCTGCGTTTTAATCGCAGTGAAAGGATGCGGCCGATGATGTCGATATTGTATTATATGTATACCCCAGTTGTTGGACGTTCGGAAAGATCGCAACGCAAATCCAGTCGGAGACTCAATTTACGTTCATAGTATCCGTTTTTCAGACGTTTATTAATGTTTCTCCACGAAAAGTTGGCGAAGACAATCGGCTGCCAAAAACTGACGGAAAAATCTCATATCTTCCCGATGAACCGGTGCACAGTGAACAATTTTTGCAATCTAAGTGGGCAAAACATATTTTCCGAAATGCTTAATATATTCACTAAAACCTTATATTTTGTTACCTAAATACTTCTTCTATAAAACCACAAAACGATTTGCTTAAGTAATCATGTGCAAGCAACGGAATGATCTCTAGAAGTCTCCGTTAGCTGTTTGACATAAATGCACTGGTAGCAAGTGGTAATCAGTCGCTGCATTTCACGTGACAAGTGCGTTTGTTTGGTGCGTTCTATTTGTTTAATTTTTTTTTTAGTTTCTTCTACTCTTCGTAGACATTGAGTAACGGGGTTATCCTTTTTCAAATAGTATTTTTATAGTCAGCGTTTCGTTTTAAATCTGTGAGTAATTTAAGGCGAATATATTAGGATTTTCAAATTTCAACCAAAGTTTTACTTTATTATATCGCAGAATATCGAGGGCAGACAATATAAACTATATAGACATTTAACCTACATAAAAAACAAAAAAACATTTGCGAAAGTTTGCGAAACAAATAGTATCTTACTTTACTAATAATGGCTGCGGAGATCTCATATCAGTCAATTTTCGAAATTTGGTCGACTTTGCCAAGCCATGATAGATTTAACCCTATTATTGAATTTGTTTTACGTATTCTTGGAAGTGTAGAACTGCCTGATGAAGCATTAGAAAGTGTAAAAGTGACAATAAGTGGTCTGTGCCAAAGAATTGAAGCGAAATGGGCCAAAGTTGGTAGGCACCGTGGTCGCTTTTTAGAGTACAATTCTCTTTGGCTTAAAACAACCATTAAGTTTTCTGAAATTGTGACTGATGCGATCCCCAGTTCATCTCACAATTCTTCTAGAAATAAACCTGGAAGGCCAACAAAACAGTTCAATGCCTCCAGTTATTGGTCTAAGAGACTAAAAATTAGGGATCTTATTCAAAGCAGAAGTCGGGAAGAATTATCGTTGGCCACTGAAATGAAATTTCGTAGTGTAGGAAAAAATGATTCAGCAGTGATTATAAAAGAGCTTTCTGTTGCGTCTCCTAAAAGAGGTACGACTTTGAAAAGAGCCTATGAATCTTTTAACCGGAAGCCAGCGGAACTATCAGCAGATAAGATGCTTGCTTTAATAGCTGATGCTAGTCTTTCAACGCATCAGTATAAGATCATCCGCGTACAAGCTAAAACTCACAACTTTAAATTCTATCCAGCATACTCTAAGATTCAAGCTGCTAAGAAATTATGCTACTCTGCTACTCTACTCTATTTGTTACTGAAACATCTGCTGAAATAGACATTCAAGCACTTATTAATCACACTATTATACGCTTATGTGCGGCTCAAGAAGAAGTTCTTCGGGCTTTGAATTTATCTTCAAATAGTGCTTTGAATATTATTATAAAATGAGGATGTGATGAAGCGGAGCAGAAAAGGTACCGACAAAAGTTTTCAGAGGAGCACCTCACTGACGAAAGCTTATTTAGCATATCCATGGTTCCAATACAAGTGAACACTGACATTGGCAGATATAAAAAAATAATTTGGCAAAACCCAGCACCATCTTCGATTAGACATTGTCGTCCTATCAAATTTATTTTTGCTAAGGAATCAGCAGATCTTATAACAGGTGAAGTTAACAAAATTGAAGATGATGTTGCCAAACTGTCACCAACAAAGATATTGGTTAATAGCGAAGAAATTCTTATAAAATCAACAATGATTTTGTGTATGATAGACGGTAAAGTGTGTTATGCTCTTTCGTCATGTGCTTCAACACAGACTTGTTACTTGTGTGGAGCGAAGCGCAGTGAATTGAACAATCAAAGACGCATTTCAAAAAAGACTATCAATACGAATTTTCTTTCATTTGGATTATCTCCTCTTCATTCTTGGATACGTTTTTTCGAATGCCTATTGCACATTTCTTATAGATTGGAAATAAAAACTTGGAGAGTAATTGGCCCAGAAAATAAACGAAAACTGGCGGAAAAAAAGAAACAGATGCAAGACAGATTTAAAAAAGAACTCGGGCTGCTTGTAGATATGCCAAAACAGCAAACAGGTAGCAGTAACGATGGGAATACAGCACGCAAATTTTTTAGGAACCCAGAAAAATCTTCTGAAATAACGGGCATTAATTTAGAGCTCATTAAACGGTTCCATGTTATATTAGAATGCTTGAACTCTGGGTTCCAAATAAATTCAGATAAATTCCATGAATACACAAAACAGACATATGCTTTATAGCTTAGCAAATATTCATGGTATTCAATGCCCGTAAGTGGACATAAAGTATAAATGCATGGAAGAGATGTTATATCATCCGGTATTGTTCCCATTGGCCAATTATCCTAAGAAGCTCAAGAGTCACGAAATAAACACAATAGAAGATACAGGAAACTTTTTACAAGGAAAACATCTAGGATTGACACAAATACAGATTTGCTTCATAGACTCCTTTTTATGTCGGACCCGCTACTTGCGAGTTTACGCGCTCCTCCAAGGACTAAAAGAAATAAAATAACCCCAGAAATAATAGAATTATTAGCAGAAAACTCGTGCGACTCTAACATTTCCGATAGCCTCTTTGAAGACTTCTCATCAGATATATCAGAAGAAGAAGACTCTGATTTAAGCGAAAGTGAATAATTCATTTATTTTTAAATTGTTATAAATAGCTTTTTAAAATACCGAAGTTCAAAATATATAATATATGAAATCAAATATGTATAAAAAAAAAATCTTACCCGGCAGCCGCACTACTTGTACGAAAGGATTCGTTTAGCCACTTCGCACAGGTCTTGGAAATTGATTCACTCTCCATACGCATCCCTTACATCTGAGCGGCAATTTTTCGTAAATGCTATCCGATTGTGGAATTCATTACCGCGGAACTTAAGAATAACTCATGGTACAAGCACAAAAAAGTTTAAAAGGGACTTAAGAAATTATTTTTCCGAAAATCGGTAACTAAAACTTTAAATTTTCTATTGATAATTGATTTATATAAAAAAAATCCGAATTACATTTATGAATTATAATTTTTGTGAAACTTTATTCGGTATATCTACTTTTCTCAAATCTCTGTCTATAAGTTAGCTTATCACTATTTTATAAGATATTATATCTTAAAGTGTATAAGCATTTCAAATAAATAAATAAATAAAATAAAAATAAAATAAAAATAAAATAAAAATAAATAAATAGGTATTTTATTTAATTGTTATGTTATCTGATACAATATTTTGCCTTTACGTATATTTTGCTTATTTGTTGTCTAGTTCTTACTATAATAATAAAAAAATCTTTATGCTTTGTTACTATGAAATTATAACAAAGAAAATGAGGCGAAAGTTGTAATTTTATAAACGAAGCAATTTTGCTCTCCTAGATTGCCAAAATTGCACACTGTGCGGTGTGTGTTACGTTTCGTAGGAAAATCGTTCCCAAGACTCGTCATCAGAGAATTTTCCTTTCGTGACGGATGACATGATAGGGAAGAGTGCCTTCCTTGCTGCCACTTGTCCCGCGCACTTTCTGTTCCAGAACAACAGGTCCGTTCTCGTACTTTTATGTGTAGAAAAATCTCCAAGTAAACAGAGAATCCTCTCATTTCAAAGAAAAGTAGGCGAGCGCTTTTGTGTAGAAAGATGAAAAACGTCAAAGCTTGGCTTGAAAAGAAGCTACCGCTGTTTTTTTTTTTGCTGGCAAACACATTTTCTTGCCAGCCGAAAATGAAAACTGTCTCTCGATTTTGAAGATTTGACAGTTTTCATTTTTCTACACATAATGTACGCGAACGGACCTTATACCAGCCGAAATACTTTTTCTTTCGTTCATCTTTTTACAATTTCCTCAGTTCGCGAACGGGTTTGTGTAGTTTCGCACGAAAATTTATGTAAATTTACATTTGTATATGCGAACGTACTTTATATTGAAGAAATCACATGATTCTTCTCGACAGACCGGCTTTGGAATAGTTGAGAAGAGCAAAATGCGTCATTTTTGAATGTAGATTCTTGGTTTTTTACGGCCATGTACGACTTTGTTTTCCATTTGTCTAAAAGATTTTTCAGAAGCGTCAGAAGTCAGAAACACCTCGGGTGATTTTGTTCTGTTGGAATACAGGGCCCTGATTACTAATTACGATTCTCCTAGCCTGACTATCGTTACTACCAAAGGCAATTACAAGTTACGATATCGGTTGAAGGTATCGTTAGCCTAACCACACTATTTCAGCTGTCGTTCTGTAAAAATGGAAGACATTTTTGTTAAGTAGTCAACTTTTAGTTACTTCAAATTTCAATAAAATGGGTTTTTTTCAAATATTTGGGAGTACAAACAATTTTTATCATGAAAGGAAAGTTTGAATTTAAAAATATCAAAACCAAAATATTTATTGATATTGCACTGTTTGTGTTATTATATACTCGTACACTGTTTGTGTTATTATATACTCGTACACGGCGTTTGAAGGGGTTATTGGAACAGACGTATCTCTAAATTGCCTTCTCGGAACACGATTATCAAATTCTTCGCGACTACTTAAACATTAATCGTTGTGTTATTCATTTTCAAACAATTTTGTAATGGTAGAAACAGATCAACACAGCCACTCCAACTTCGACTTTGACAACCACGCCGCTCGTTTTAGAACCAATGCTTTCAAATGACATGGAACACATTAGTACTTCAACCTCAACGTTAGACCTAAATCCCAAATTCGCAGTTGAAGAGCAAATCCCAACAACCTTGCCGCGATGTTTTCAGTTTTCCCAACACACAAATGCTTCTATTTTGAGCGAATGTTTGTATTTTGAAAGATTTTTTTTTCTTTCGAAAGTATTTTTTTTTTTTCGCTCTCGATATTACATTTTTTAATTGGCGTTTTTCTTTTTAAGTTCAGAGCAGGGCACTGAACAGAGCGTGAGCAAGTTGAGCGGAGCGGAGTGTTCTGATTTGTTTATGAAACACACTTGACCGCTCGGATATCATTTGATTCGAAATCACGGTTATTTTTGTAAATGTAAATTATTTGATTAAATTGTATTATTTTCTACGCCAGAAAAACAACCCCAGACCGTATTTTTAATTGTTTTTGATTCCGCTTTCCTTTATTTTCCCTCCTCTCTGTCTGTCCCTAGCTGTGTTCATTTTTTCACTCCGACTGCTCAGTCAATTTATTCTGAGCCCATAGAGCGCGCTCTGATCAAGCTCTGAACAAAAAAAAATATAGTCTGAACACTATGAGAGCTAAAAAAGAAACACGAACTTTTGTTTTGACAACTCAGGCTCTGCTCTGAACTAGAAAAAAAAACGCCTAATGTGTTTGACTAGACTTCAAACGCTGAAGTTCTCGCTCCGCAACTGCGAGAAGTGTTGATCTGTTTCTACCATAACAAATCTTTGATCATTTAACTTCATATTTTGGTTTATTGGTGACATTTGTCATTAAGCGAGAAAGATGGATGCGGCTCAAAATGATGGAAAACTGTGTCTTATTTGTGTTAAGAAATCCCTTTCGTTGTTCTCGTTCTCCATAATTTACATAGGTCATAGGTATTGTTACGGCAAAATCGTTGGTCGTGATTCTCGTATCGTAATTCGTAATTTGATTGTGTGAATCAAAGAATGAAATCAAAGGAAATTGACAGAAAAGTAAATACAACACCACAAATTACTGATAAAATTGAAATTATTTGCTATAGAAATCTCGGCGAGCGACGACTGGATGGGTGGGTGAGATCGTTTTTGTGTCTTGATTCAGTTAAGCTTTGTGAAGGTACACAAAAGAGAAAAAGCGGTAGATAGAGAGAATGAAGAGCTTTACAGCGACTATATTCTAGGCGAATTTGTTCTTATCTGTAAGCGCCTTCGGTAGAGTGCTATACATTTCAACCTCGTCCTTATACTCTATTGAACATGCTAAAAATCGATGAAAGACTACAATCGGCATTCAAAGCACTGTTCAAGTTTAATGTACATGATATTGATAGATTCGCCTGATACTAGTACGCAAATACCTCCACAGTTACTTCATTTTCGTCGGTCATATCCTTCAGGCATTAAATTAACCGACAAGTCCAAATAGCGCACATAAAATTTTAAAAAATCTACCAATGCCAATGTTTTGAGGGGCTTACAAAAGTCCGGCTTGAATGCTGAAAAGCACTTGTATCTTGTCTATTGTCCATAAAAAAGATATAATAATTTAGATTGCCAGTCCATACAGGAACTAATGTACAAAATTGAAATTTAAAAATTCCGATTACAATCACTAGTGGGATTTCCATTTCATATATCTGCGTAACAGTGCACCTTCGTACGCGATTAAGGAACACAAGATTTATGCCAGCCACGAATCAAATCTAACGGGGGGAATCTCTGAACCGCACCGATTTACCTGCGCATACGAAATATCAGTTATGATTGAATTTAGGGGATGTATTCCCCATGGATTGAGTGATAGAGCAGATTATAAAAGATGTTTATCAAAAAAGAATTGTACGCTTGCACTGGTTTTCAGGATGAAGAACGTTTAGTTCAATTCCAATCAGTTGACGGACTTGCAACTAAAAGTTACACAACTGGTTTAATGACATTGGTCAAGTTATAAAGAACGGAACTGCAAACCCTTGGGATAGAACTGAAAACAAATATATTTTACACATTAAAGATTTCTAATAAATAATTCCATAGAAACCTGTGTCGAGTTTTAGGATAGACTTCATCTTAAGAAATAAATAATTCAACATTGTACCATTTGTTTAAGCGTTCGTATGGGTCGAGTTTGTTAACGTTTTCTTAACAAAAATAATAATAAAATTATATTTACATTGTTTCTGATATAATCCAAAAATATTACTTGTAGCTTTTATCCTGGTTGTGAATCGAAAAAAAGTAATGAAACAATTTTGCCGTTTAACTTTCTTCGCATTTATACAAAAAAAAAACGATTTATTTCAACTCTATCTTTTTCCTTAAATTAATTTCAGGAAATATATTTAATCAACAATTAGCGGTGCTATTTTAACCCTTTTTATCATCAGTAACAAAGCTTTGGCAACAAAAATATAGTTATATATTCAAAGATCAAATTATACAATTATACATATTTAATTCCTCGTGTACCTTAACTTAAAAATTAGATAATTTACAATTAAATCGTTTTAAAAAGAACAATTTATATGGTAATTGATGTATGTGTACATTTTAGAAAAATTCAAAAATATATAGGTATACATAAATGGATAAATTCAGAACGAGTAATCATTATTTATCTCATGTTCTGGAATTAATAAAATTTTAACTAATAAAAAAAAGTACACACTTACCTTAGATTAGTAGCTTAAACAAGAAAGAATATGTGTCAAATTTTGAATATACATAAATAAATAGATTTTAAAATAATTTAAAGAAAAAAATTGTCTAATAAAATAAATATGCATGCAAATGTAATACGCAATACAAACTATTTCAATATTTCTACTTGTAATAGTAAAAAAAATAATTGGAATGCTCCGAATAACTATGTTTCGCAGTGTAAAACTTACTACTCCCCGTGCAAATACTACCTACTATCAAAAAATAAAAAATACGAGTAGTTTAGCTAAACAGAAATATTAATATGTAGAACATTTTATGAATTCGAAGTAACTTTCATGGAAACCTTTAGTAGAGGGATTAACTAATTTAAAAAAAGGCATAACATGACACATGGAGTGGTATCATAAGGAAGAAAATAAAAATAAATTATTATCGTTTAGAAGATAAGAGTTTTTTAAAAATTAAATAAAATGAATGATCATGGAAGACTTATATTTATTTGCTCAAAAAGGCTTTGAATGCATTTTTATTTTATCAATGAAAGATGGAGTATGGGTACTTAATGAATGTATACGGGGCTGCCTAAAATTGTCCTGGCAAGATAATGTGTCCTGAAGCCGCGAGGAGCTTTTCTATTTATTGAACTCACAGGTAATACTCCAGTTAAGCATTAATAAAAAATAAATTTATAAATAACATTACGAAAACATAATTTAAGTTCACAAAAACAAAAATAATAATAACGATGTCTTAGTAATAAAATACATTAAGCTTTTTCTAAGCGGAAGTCTTACACTTATTATAGCTGTCAAAAATCAATTATAAATACGACAACAATATAGCCACAACATTTATCAATCCATCGACATTTTGGTGTTATGAGTGTCAATTGACAAATCAGACATCTACTGTAAACACTGGCAAGCAAAATTGAATTGTGAAGCGGTATTTCATTTGACGTTAAATGTAAAGTTAAGGGAAGATTAGACTGCATGCCAATTGTGCATTCAAATGACCACAGCCAAATGACCAGATTATCTGTCAAATGCCCAAAAGTTCAGCGCTGACTACGTGACCACAATGACCATTTTGGCCATTTTTGCCTGCTGGTCATTAAAGGCATTTGTTGTTCTACGCCGTACATAAATTAAAGCGAAACTTAATTTTTCAACAAAATAAATAAAACAGATAATCGGAAACATTAAAGTATTACACAACAAATACTAAACCATGCACATAAAAACAACAAGAAAACCACTAATTAACACTGAACAAAAGCACAATAAAAATGTAATTATTAAAACAATTTACGGCAAATGTTATCCAAAAATATTATTATTATCATGCAAAAATGTTATTATTGAAGTATTAAATAACTGCACGCTTGGAAAAGATGACAATTTTCAGATGACAAAAATGACAGCAATGCCATAACCAAATTTTAATAAATTGCATATGGTCATTAGGTCATTATACTGGCATTCGTGCTTATTGTCCGATTACACTGCATGCAATTTTGTCATTTTTATCTGTCAAAATCAGCATGGTCATTTGTGGTCATTTGGTCATTAGAGATATGCCGATTACACTGCATGACCCTATTTTGACAGCGAGAACTGTCAATAATGGTCATTAAATGCCATCGTGGCAGTCTAATCTTACCTTTAGTTAAAATGCAAATTTATTTTTTATTTTTGTTAATGAGTAAATGAAATGAAAACAGTTTATGTTTAAGAACTTTTTGACTTGTTTTTGTCAAAAAATTGGTCATGCGATTTGCGACAAATTTTTGTTCGTAGCATATATATGAAAGTAAAGTTCCAGTGATTGTATTTACTCAATACACATTTTTTTTATCACCAAAAAACCATTCTACGGACAACATTTCGCTTTAAAAATGTTGTTAACAACGAATGAAATTGTGATTGACAGCAGATTTGATAGCTATCAATACTTTTGACAACTATATTGCCAAATTAATCAATAGGTGAGCACTTTTGTTTTGATCTGATCTACAGGTGATCACAATAGGTCCGTTCGCGTACTTTATGTGTAGAAAAATGAAAAGTGTCAAATCTCCAAAATCGAGAGAGAATCCTCTCATTTCTTCGCGAACGCTTTTGTGTAAAAACTTCTTAGTTTGGCTTGAAAAGAAGCAACAGCTGTTTTTTTTTGCTGGCAAACTCATACGATTTCATCATTTGACAGTTTTTATTTTCTTACCAGCTGAAATTCTGTGTGAAGAAAAATGAACGAAAGTACATTTTTCTTTCGTTCATCTTTTTACCATTTTCTCAGTACGCGAACGCGTTTGTGTAGTTTTGCACGAAAGTTTATATAATTTTACGTTTGCATATTAGTTCGCGAACGGACCTGATATTAGGAATATTACATACTGGAAAACGACTTGTCCCTATTTACACTCCTTTTCATTTGATTAGGAACAGGTAATTGCTTGATTAAATTGTACTACATTTTTTGAATCCTTCCATAAACATGGGAAAAACTAAATGCAATATGAAAGAAGGCTGTACCTAATATATTTATGTTGTAAAAAAATTGGGATTAGGTAGATAAATTCAATTTCCATGATGCTTTTCCCAATAAGGTCATAAAACCAGTCCTTTTTTCTTTTTCACTTGATAACAAACTGTAACTAAATCTACCTGTTATCATATTTTAAGTCAATTATAAAGGCATTTAGTAGGGACCTTGGTTCAAAACATATTTTCAAAGAAACAACAACTATGAGTAAAAGAAATTCATTAACCAAGGAGGAAATAGGCCAAATTCGAGCATAAAAGGAATATGGCAAATCTATCCGTTTCATAGCCGGTACAATTGGAAGAGAACCAACTGTTATTCATAGCTACGAGTACCTTAAGGACCCTGATAACTATTGAAAAAACTGGAAATTAAGAGTAATCAAAGCAACAACTAGTCAGTCCCTAAGTAAAATCAAGGCAGAAACAATAGTTGTAGCTAGTATATCAACTGTTTATCGCGTGATACAGCAGTCCAACCATATAAGACACAAAAAAATTAAACAGAAACACCATTGAACGCAGCACGCGAAAGTCTTGTTGATACCTGCCAATCTATCTTCCGGAATCCTCGGAAATCAGACTGGCCTTAATACAGAGAAACTCTAACCAAACTAGTAACATCTGAAGTCTTAATTCCGCCCTGCAATTCTAAAGATCTTGACAGTAAAGTCAATGAGGTTACCTTGGCCCTTAATGAAACGATATTTGCTTCCTGCCCACTCTTACGAACTAGAGGGAAAAAGTTGCCATACTGGTGAACCCCAAAACTGGGACCACTCAGAAATGATTACAGGAGACTTTTCAATCTTGCCAAAAACTCAAGAGCAACAACTGACTGCGACTCCTATAAGGAATCCCTCAAATCATATAAAAAAGTAAAAACAAAGGAAGACAAAACGATCATCTTGGAGGCTCTTCTATGGCAAAATAGAAGAATGCTCTGAGGCATCAATGCTAAGAAAAATCCCCGCTTCGAATCCAACTACACCTAGCTGTCCAAAGAAAGCTAATGGCTCTTAGAAGATATCTACTACGATACTCACTTCTCAGGTAGCTCCAGCATTACCAGCTATAATTACCTGAACAGGTCACATAATAACTAATTCTCAAAGTCTGTTTACTAGGGACAACCGACTTTGGGCGCTACAAATCTTCAAGATTTTCAAGCCTGCAGAGCCAGACGACATAATACTACAAATTTCTTCGGATATTATCCTGCCAGCACTTGAGATCATTCTGAAGAGCTGTTTGAATCTGGTAATATTCCTCGGGCTTGGAGAGAAGTGAAAGTGGTTTTCGTATCCAAGGCTGGCAAATACTCTCATGTTAGTCCGAAAGACCTCAAACATATTAATCTATCACCGTTGCTCCTTAAAACGCTGGAGCGACTGATTGATATCCATTTTCCTACCAACATAAATAAGCAACTTGTGTCTGTGGCTCAAAATACTTGCACTCTTTGGTACGCACTATCGAAAACTCCCATCATCACAAGGAGAACGCTATGGTTGCTTTTCTTGATATAGAAGGCGCCTCTAATAACGTCAGGATAGCTCGCTTGGTGAATGGATCAATCTACCGCTCACAAGTCGGATTACCAACTCGGTGTAAACAGGTCTCCTGGCAGATGTCAGGAGACCTGTTTACACCGAAATTTGGCGTCCTTTCCCCCTTCTCTTGAACTTTTTGGCGAATGAATAACTAAGTACTAATATGCCTAGACGGGGAGGTCTGCAGGATGATTGACTATGCGGATGATGTTGCTATTGCCAACTCTGGAAAGCACCTCACTTCTTTAAAGGAACTCTTGAAAAAGGATCCACTTCTAATCCGATAGATCAAAACTAGTAATAGGGTAGGTGAAAGAGTTTTCACAGAACGACAACATTTTAGTCTCTCTTTCCGTCTTCATAATCATTGTAGCGTGCTCCAGGCGGAAATTATCAAAGATCCATCAAAGAAGCCTTGTTGTGAGAAGTGTGATTTCCACTAAGGACATCCGTATCTTCTCGGATAGTTAAGTCGCGATTAAGTCTCTTCAAACTCCATCATCTCTAAGTAAGATGGCGGAGCAGTTCAATATTCATCGCTGTTGGGTGACATTCCAGTGAACTGTAGTGCAGTAGATCTCCCCAGTCCCCAAAACAGGAACCACATTACCTCTTTGATCTGATAAAGGTTCTCTAGGTATACCCATCGCTAAATGCAGACTTATATTTAAGCTATTCGCAATCGAGAGAACAACTTTAGGTGGACACGTGGTATTACATGTCTAGCGACTAAGCGTATCTAGCCAAAACTGGACCTGCGACGTCTAATCTCACTAAACCGACTGCATATAAGCTCTACTATAGGTGTCATTATAAAGCACTGTGTAATAGACAAGCACGCATCAAGGCTTGGCGTTTATTCGAACGACTTCCGTAGAATCTGCATGGACAAAGAAGAGGAGGAGACTACACTTCACCTTCTTTGTACATGTCCTGCTCTCTCCCATAAAACAAATCTCTATCTAGGAGCCTTTTTGCTTCATGATCAAAGTGACTTGGCTAACACTGACGTAGGAAGTGTATCGCGCTTCAATATAAGTTGTAAATGGTTTAACATAGTAGAGGGAGAAACTCCCTAGATCCACGTGGTATAACAATGGACCGCACATTGGTTTAAGTCTCTTGGCTCTAGTTGACAACCACCTCAACCTTACTTAACCTAACATTCCAATTATTCAAGAATGAGTAAAGAAACCACAAAATAGATAATCCGGGATATTCCATTGAATAAAGCAACGCAAATGGCTCATACGGAATATTTCGAATGAATAAAGAATATGTACCTACTTACTTTTTTTGGCAGACTCCTGGCGGTGGCATGGGTTTCTAGGCAAAGAATGAAAATCGGAAATAGTAAAATATAAGGGCGTAATTTCACGTGGCCTGTCAGATTGGAATTTACCTTGACTGTTTCAATTGATATGTGTAAACCACATACCGCAGCCATAGTCGTTTTTTAACAGTATGAGTGTATGTTTTGGAAGATAGTGGGTATATTATTATTCCGAATAAGACAGAACACCTATGCTGCCAGTTCTCTGACATATTCTGACCTATCCAAGACATTTATATCAATGGAAAAGTCATTCCCAAGTGTAAAAAGTTCAAATATCTGAGATCTACGATCGCGTAAGCCAATGGTGGATGAAGTGGTGGAAAAACAAGGTCATCTTCTGTGATCGAAAAATGCTCCATTAGCTGAAAGGAACCCGCATTGTTCTCCCGGTACTCACAAACGGCTACAATATTGGACAGCGTACAAAAAGTATCGGGGTAAATTAACGGCAGCTGGGATGAAGATATTTCGCATGACAGCAGGAATAACAAAGCTTGATTGAATAAGAAGTTCCAAGATCTAAGAAAGCATTCACGTCAATGTCAATGAACCTATTGCAAAGAAAAAGGAACCCAACCGGCTCTGTTGGTACTTATAGCTATACTGTCATGATCAACGGCCAAAAAGACAAATATCAATCAAGGTTCCGCTACAATCGGGAAAAGAGGTAGGCCTAATAACTGCTGGATCACACAAATTCAACAACATCAGCATTTAATTGGTCTCAGTGCAGAAGTGATTTGAATCCGGAAAGCTTGCCGATACTTTTGGCGTTCAATACGTCAAACCTTACAGGCAGGCCAGAAGGGATGCATTAAGGTGGGAGGGCTGTGAACTATAATCCCCCTAGTTCAGATAATGACCTTCGAGTTAAAGAAGAGGATGTATGATGGATTTTTTTTGTGTTTGAGTGCTTTATATCAAACAAAAATGAATTGATCATATTTCTTCAAAGAAGGGTCTGGGACCCTGCAGCCTTCTCTTTTCAGCTTTCAGTTTTCCAGATCAAGCACCCTATCATCCGCGATGGCTTGATATTTATTTAACGCAGAGGCTGGGTCTTACTCGCTGCCTTGAACCTGAGAGCTGGGAGTCGAAAATCATTTTCACTGTACTATTACTGTCCATTCGCTCTATGTGGCCGAGCTTATATACATAGAGTATAGATGTCGTGTTTAAGAAACCTCGTTTATAAAGTTAGCGGTTGCATTTATTCTTATTTCAATTCGGCGTAATAATCTAAGCTTCCATCGCACGGAAAGGCACCCTTATTGCACCACTCAAATTTCAAAGGTGAGAATTGTTTGGAAACATGTCAAAATACGATAACTTTTTAATGAATTTTTAAAAAATAAAACGAATCTCATCGCTATGAATATTGACTGGCGGTGTGCGTTGTTTTGTCGGAAAAATGTTCCGATTTCGAACAATCTCTGATTCGTAGAAAATCCGAGAATTTTCCTTTTGGATCGGATACCTGTATTTGCACCTGGCCAACGCACTATCTGCTTCAAAACACGATTAAAGAAGTCACATTATAGCGCACACCTCCTTTCCAATATTGGAAGCATTTTTTTAGAGCCGCGTTTTGTTTCTCGAAAAACGTTGGTACATCCGAGCATTTAATATACAAGGAATATAACCACTTCGTAGAGACCATCTCCCTATCTGTTTGTGGCATAAGACTCCAGCTAAGTTATAGCTAAAGGTACGTAAAATAAAAACGTAAAAATATTGGTTTGCTTTTTTGGTCCAGTTAAAATGAATAGATCGACCCAATGTTTGTTCTAAAATGTTCCTCATGCATTTTTAAACCATTGAACATAAAACTGGTTAAAAAACAAATTCATTAACTTTTTCTGTTCAACTTCTGTCAATTCACAGAAATAATACAAATCGTTTCTGTGTTGTGTTCAATTTTGTACGTATTGCTATAACTGAGCCCTGCCAACGCATACAGATTTCATGTAGCGTTCTATTCATTATATTCCGGTTGAAAATTGCAGCTTAAATTATTCAATTCAATCGGGAAATCTGAATTCATTTGGGTTAGTTACTAATTTATTAGGTCGTCACAAATAGGGATATAACAGATTTAACACATTTATTTATAACACAGATACGTTCTTCAGAAGAACAACACGCACAAATACATTTATTTGGTCAAGTAGCCCCAACACCGCTAACATCTTAATCGTCCCTTGGTATAGGATAGTATTGGGTAAGGTTTTTCGCGATTTCCTGGGCTAATTCCATACTAGAAGCTGCCAACACTCGCCTCGACATTATATCAAAGTCGCCACCAGAAGGATCTATGACCACGCCGCCTGCTTCCCGAACTATAATGTCACCAGCAGCCACATCCCAGGCATGAACGCCAAACTCGTAGTTAACATCAGCGGCTCCTATTGCCACCATAACCATATTCAAAGCTGCCGAGCCAAGAGTGCGAATGCTGTATAAATTGAATTATTGATTAATCCGGACTATGTAAGACCTCTCGTGACACTTACCCATGAACTAGGCGCGCCATTTTGGTTAAATTCTCTACGACCACATTCAACTTAACTGGGTCCCGCGTAGTTCCATATTCAGTAGTGATTAGTGCTTTGAATATATCTTTCTCACCTGAAACGTTGATTTTGGCGCCATTGTAGTAAGCTCCTTGTCCTCGGCGAGCAGTAAATTTCTGTTTCAGCATTGGATTGTAGACTATTCCAATCTCTGTCACTTTGTCTACCAAGAGACCCACTGAAATACACGAATGTGGGAAGCCATGAACAAAATTCATGGTTCCATCGACCGGGTCGATGATCCAAGTTGGATCGTTAGTCAGCTTGGCCGTAACCCCTTCGCTACTCGCCTCTTCGCCAATGAATCTGTAAATTATTGCAGTACCTATATAACCAATAAATGTATGGAGGGCAATATCAGAGCCTTACTTGTGTGAGGGAAACTTCTCCTTCAATCCATTGATCAGAAGCTCTTCCACTTCCTTGTCCGTTTCTGTGACAAGGTCAATGTCACCACTTTTGCAAGAAAAACTCGTTCGGCTATCGTTACGTTCGGATATGATCTAATTCAGATAACAGAGAAACTAGTTTATTTAAGACTATTTATTTAGCAGTGCAATTGCAAGTGCAACCTTTCCAGCGTGATTCACGAGTTCCAAAATAACTTCGAAGCACTTGTCCAAGTCTCTATCGGCGTCCGTCATCATTCAGCTGGAGATGGAGGCTTATTTTATTAATTTAAATTTCGATATATTTATAGAAATTTCAAGTAAAAGATCACGCCGTAGCCTAGTGATGGCTTTAATTGAATTAGTGGACAAATACAGTTTTTTGAAAATTAATTGACGAAGGGCGCAAAAGCTCTACCATTAAACAAACTGTCAGATAAGTAAACAAATCATATAAACAGCTCAAAATAAGCTGTATAAGGATGTTCATTCACAATAATGAATTTAATTTTTTAAAAAAAAATCAATTCGGGAAGAATTTAAGAGAACAGATGTTTTTAGATTTTCATAAAATATGATTGAACTTTACTAATTTTGCGTTTTTTCATACCTCCGTTAAATTACCTATTATAAGGTGCGTTCGCGTACTTTATGTGTAGAAAAATGAAAAGTGTCAAATCTCCAAAATCGAGAGAGAATCCTCTCATTTCTAAGAAAAGTACGCGAACGCTTTTGCGTAAAAAGTAGAAAAAACATCTTAGTTTGGCTTGAAAAGAAGCAACAGCTGTTTTTTTTTTTGCTGGCAAACTCATAGGATTTCATTATTTGACAGATTTCATTTTCTTGCCAGTTCAAATTCTGCGTGAAGAAAAATTAACGAAAGTACATTTTTCTTTCGTTCATCTTTTCACCATTTTCTCAGTACGCAAACGCGTTTGTGTAGTTTTGCACGAAAGTTTATATAAATTACGTTTGCACAATAGTTCGCGAAAGAAACCTACAAATGCCAAAATGGGTGGGTGCATATGGTAAGTGAAATGGAACACGAACCATTTGAGTGGAAGCGTCCAACGCTTAAGACTTAAAATAATGATATGTATGTGTTCATATCTTTTTTGGTATAGGGCTTAATCCTTTTTAACAGATGACAGTTCTCGAATGTAAACAAATAGATGTGGAGGTTAAACAAGAGAAATAATTGGCAATAATAGGCGGGAGAATTTAAGGAATCTGGAAATAAAACAAAGTTTTTAAGAAAACGGATTCATCTAAATATGCAAAGAAGTTGGATGCAGTAAATAGAAAGAACTGTGTTGCATTGTATTATGAAGGCGAATAAAAAGATGAATTTTTTAACGCTTTAATAACTGAATTCCGAAATAGAAAGAATAATAATACATAGAGATAATGTTTTTGAAAATAAAAATAAAATTGTAATTAAAAGAAAACTTAGAACTCATAAGAACAAATGTATTCAAACAAGTTTAAAAGAAAATATTTTTGGGGCCTATTTCACCAAACTACAAATTACAACCAAAAATTTGTACTTGCGAATCACAATTACAAATTTGTAATCTGGTTTTCCGTTTAACCAAATACAAATATATGAACCCACAAATTTGTAATTGGACAAAAAAAAATTGTAAGAATAAATTATGTTGATTACAAGTGTAAAAATTCCCGTTGCACCGGGTTTTTGTGTAATGTGTAATCCACAAGTGTTTTCTCACAAATTTGTGGAATATCGTCGTGCAATCACGGAATTAAAATGCATAAGCAAAACAAGATTTTTTTTTTATCCTTAAAGAGAAAAGAAGGAGGTTTTATTTGGGTGAAGTAAACGCGTGGAAAGATATTTTAATTTCATTATAATCTTAATTCAAAATGGAAAGGATTGGAAATATCTTCGAGATATTGCGTCGCAAAATTAAAAACGGGCTACTCTGGTAAGTACATATGTAGGTACGTATAAATTTAATTTTTTAATTTTTTTTTATATTTTAGCTTAAACTTGATAATTCAAAGAAGACCGGTTCTGAAGTTGGCACTAGTCCCATTTTAACCGATCTCGATATCATTTTTGATATTATCGGTAAAGAATTGCCAACAGTTCAAGACATAGTTGGTGAGTCCTCTTCAGTACCTACTGAAGAGGTTCTGTCACCCCAGTGCGCAAACGTGAGGGATATTAAAGGTGAAATAAGGTAAATGCAAATGCTTGTTTCTCACAATTTTTTTTTAAAATGTATGTACGTATTTTTTAATTCAATCAGACCTCAAGTATCATCAAAAAAGCCCTAGCGCAACAACAAAATCCTAACTGACCAAGCGGATATTCTTCGATTGAAGAATAGGAGGCTTCAATTCGAAATTTATAATTTGCAGTTAGATGCCTTGAAAAAGGAACGCGACTTGGGGACTGCAGAGCTGGAAGAGAAGATAAAAGTGTTGGAAGAAAACACTTTAAAATAAAGTGACTACTAAAAATAAAAATAAAATAAATAAACATATACATATTTCATTTAAAGTTCAAAAGTCTCGTTATTTAATATGATATTTGTTTACGAAAAGTGATTTAAAAAATATTCTAAGGAAGCCCGGCCATCAAAATTTTCACAATTTTGAGTATCTACGTCGTTTAAATACTCAGTGGTGGTGAACATTTCGATAATACTATCTATCTGCGGCTTGTTAGGAAATGTTGGTTAAGATGATGCAACATTTTATAGCAGTAACTGCTTTCAAGGAATGCAATCGTAAGGGCGTCAGTCTTTCAAAATTAAAATCGCGTTTTCTATTATTCTCCGAGTTGATTTATGTGCACGAATATAACGATCAACTTCAGGAGTTGAGTTTCTCAAAATGGGGGTAATTAACCAATCCTTTAAAGGATATCCTGTATCCCCAAGCAAAACAGAATGAGAAAAAGGTCGAAATCCACTTTCAAATTTTGAAAAAAAGGGACTTCTTGGTACACCGTTGAATCGTGTACACTTCCCGGCCAATTCACATATGCGTTACAAAAGCTATAGTCCGGCCCACATACCAACATAAAATTTATGCAGTGCTGTCCATGTCTGCAGATTCAAACTCGCCGGGGGCATCTATGTTTGTTAAGGTTCCGTCTATACATCCGCAAACACATGGCATACCTTGTAAGAAAGAAAATAGTATGCAAAACTTAAGAAATTAAATATTTTTTAACAGCAATATTGTAAGACTTTTCACAAATACTTTCGTGTTCATTTGGCCAACATACAACACTTTCAAACAATAAATTAACATTTGCTGCACAAACTCGAGAAACACATCTGCAAACGGTCGATTTAGATATCCCATGCATATCTGCTACAACATGGTATTGCCCTCCATTTCCAAGCCTGTGAGAAACTGCCGCCTTGGTGTTAATGCAAAGTTTTTTTTCAGTCGTGTCGGCTTTTTGTGGCCCAATAATTACAATTATTTCCTCTGCCTTGCATCGAGTCAGGCGAAATTTTTCATTAAAATTAAATACCTAACTCCGAAATTAAATTTTTTTCTTAAAATTAAAACATGATCGTCACTTTCGCTACTATCGCTACTACGAGTACTATGCCTTCGTTGCAAAAACATTTTTTCGATTACTTTCAATATGAAACAAAATTTTCAGGAGGAATTACATGCCAACTTTCAGTTGTAAAATATTCTCACATACTACACAAAATTTGTAAATTAATTTTCTTTGGTGAAACGTAAACTCACAAATAAGTCAACTTTTCACAAATTTGTAACTTGTAAATAACAACTATAAATAGCTTTTGGTGAAACGAAAAGGGAAATATTGCCACAAATTTCCTTTTGTAGAACTGAACTACAAATTTGTAATACCCACCGTTTGGTGAAACGACATAAATCAACAAAATCAAAAATTTTGTTAAAAAATGCTTGTAAATACAAATTTGTAAGTTGCTGAAATAGGCCACTGATTGTAACAAAAAATATTCCTACTACAGAACTAAAATAAAAAACTAAAATCAGTGGAAATAGCTTAATAAAATTTAGTAATTGTAAAATTGAAATCGAAAATGTAACTTGTATAAACACTTATAAAAACTACACTGATAAATTTATTATTCCAAATTTGAACACTAATTTTAAAAAATTATGAACACTTTAGACAAAGTAAATGCAAATAATATTGAAAATACAGAAAGAATTGAATATATACAATTTAAACATCTAATAACTACAGAAATTAATTCTAGCATAACTTTAATGAGTTTAATTTTGATTGTAAGTTTCATAATAATTGCTATAAGCAAAATAAATTAAATAAAACCAAAAGAGATAAATAATGTAAAAAATGAAAGTAAAACTAGGAACATGAACCATTTGCAGAGGCTGCAAATTTTTAAAGTTGATAGAAGTTACATTAAAATATCCCCTGTAGCTTTTATTTCCATACCACTCCGTTGTCATTTCATTATAAATTCATAACTCATATTTAATTTTTTTGTTGTAATTTGGTCACGCTAAAGGAGTTTTACCGTAAATGTTACAGTACCCTTATTGTGCTATGAACACAGCGCAAGCATTTGTGAACAGCAAGTAGCACCTAGCAATGGCATATTTCATTGCATGCTTTTCGGTGCCACTTGCTTTAGAAAGAATAGGAAGATAGGAAAGAAGTGTTTTGGTGCAGTTGTATGGTTTTTCTCCACGGGTGTTGTCTAAGATGCTAAGATGGAGATCAAGTTTTACATATATTCGAAATAAAGTAATGAATTTGTCCGGGATTGAACGCACGACCTTCCAATCACTAAGCGAATACACTACTACTACACCGTTGACACTCGCAACGGGAACAACAAATCCTGATATTCCCATAAACAAATAATTGGAAACTAAGCAGTTTTACTTGTTAGATTTAAGAAATGTAATACGAACGCACAAGATAGATAATTTTTTTTAATTTTAAGCAATGCAATGTGAACGAATTTTTTTTTTTTAAAGGATAAATCCATTTTTAACATTAGCTCAAAAGGTAAAGACGTGTTTTCCTTACCATTACTATATAATATTTTCTATTATTAATTGGTTTTTGATTTTAAAAATTTGTCGGTTTGTCTTCTTCTTCTTAGCCAAGACTACAACCCTTTCCAAGAGCGGTATCATTCTCATCCTCGGTTGTCAATCTCATAATCGGCAGCGTTGTTGTCATTATCATCAGCGTAACTTTGATTGTAGATTTTCACCTTCTCAGCTTTTTGTTTAGATAAACTACCGCCGTTTGTTTCTTTACCTGCTTGGGTTTGCTGATTTTTTTTCAGCGATAGCATTTGGTTCTTATTAATATATATAACAGGAATCATAGCTTTTTAAACTGATATCTTTTATTATACTAGCGTGTGATTCTTCAGGTCCTTTATTTATATGAGTTCTACGTTTTTTAAGTCTCACAAGAGTAAGTTATCGGCAAAATGATTTGTTACATTCCATACATTCAAACATAACGACGTATAATGAAACACTAAATAAAAACTTTAGGCTATTTAGCTATATAGCTTGACCAATCTAACAGCAATTTAAAACCAATCGACGTAAATCTAATTCCACAGCAATCTAGCCCAGGTGTTGAGGCTGGGTTTTAGTTTTCTTTGATGAGTCATCTTTAGAGGATGATGGAAACGGGGGCTTGTAAGCTTTTCAGATCTGGTGTCGAATACTCTTTAGCCTGGATTAATATATAACATCAGCTTCATGCAGTTGCTCTATGATTGCATTTCTTTTATGGTTAAGATTATTGTCGCCTGCTGCTTGGGATGCAATTAAGAGTCTAAGTCTGCTCTCGAGGACCGAAATCTCAAGGATCAGATCCCGCTCCAAAATCCTGGTTTCAAGGCTGTGTCCCATTTGAAGGTAGTGAAAAGGGTACAATTTTTGACTGGAATGCTTGAGTCGTTGGTGAAAGTGGAGGGGGTAAATGTCAGCTGTTCGCATCCATAGAATTTCCTTGAATTTGCTGCTGTAGACGGTGAAATGTTTAGAGATTCAGAAGATTCATTCCTCTGGCCATATGTTCAACCGATACCCGTTCAACTGATTGGTTTGTGTAACTGTGTTGTTGTTGGTATTGGTTATAGTACAGGTTCTGCTCCAAACAGGTCGTTTTCAATACAGGGGCTGTTCTAAACACACCTGTTCCAAACAGGGCGCTGTTCCAAACATATCGGTTTCAAACAGGAGTTGTTCCAAACAAGTCGGTTTCAGTACAGAGGCTGTTCCAAACAGGTCGGTTTATAGATCGCTTCGGTGGTCTGCTTGTCCAATAGCTGATTTGTTCAACAGGTCAAAGCTGGTATGCTTAACCGATAGCTAGTATGTTTAACAGCTTAGCTGTTCTGCCTAACCGAAAGCTGATTTGTTCAACAAGTGGACGATCAAACAATAATCAACAATATAGGAGTATGTACGTGTCGAAACCGAGGTAGGCATTAAAACTCCAAGATCATACAAATGCAGTAACACCAGCAATCGATTGGCCTCATTAAAGAATTGAATTGATCCGAAACCGGAAGGCTTGCAGATATTTATTGAGGAAGCGTTAGGTTGTGCGGTTGTTAAGAAAGGCTTTGTCTAGCCAAGTGGAAAGAAGGAAGGGGGATCGGGTTTCCACATTAAGTTACATAAGATTTAAACACTCAATAACACAGTAAAACTTAAATAACTAATTTCTTCGACTTCTTACATTCCTGCCCTATAAAAAAAAAGTAAATTTTTGATTACCTTTTCGAACAATCTGGGCACGTTTTGCTCGCTAGTTGTCCTTCTCCAATTTATAGAGCTGTCGTAATCGCCTTCTTTGGCCGCAGATTTAAGCAATTTTTTCTAAATCAAACCGCGCTAAGATAAGAGATAATACCACGATTAAAGTCATTGTATAGACATATCATATTCGGGTCAATATTTCAAAATATTTATATTTTGCACCTCGAAATGGACCTTTAGGAATATAAACAAATTTAATAATTTTTCGATTACTCTGTATTTAAGAATAGTTATTGAACATTTTAAGCCAATGGGCCACCTAATTTAGTTATTTTTAACTGATTTTATTTTCCACGGGAATGACAGAACTAACATGGAAATGACAAATTCCTATCATGGTAATGACGACACAGCATGGAAATGACCTTAACCTTATTAAAGCAAATTAAAACACATCGGAAGTAAGTTTTTTAAATAAACGTTTAAATTACAAATAAGCTACAAAAAAGGAACGTAAGGAAGTTCAGTCTTGTATTATTAAAATAAATAAAATAAAAACGTAGGTATTTAAATTAAATTTCATACTTTGTTACTTCAGTACAGATTAGGAAACATTAATTTTGTGGGGGGATTTATAAAATACACGCTTTCCTCGCAGAACCATGATTGGTTTCGGTAAAATGGCCAAAATTTGTATAGAGTTTATGTATGATACATCATCATGGCTTAGTATGAATTATTGATGTTTCGACATTCAAGTTCCTTTTCCGCGCGTAGTATGTTTTTTTTTTGTTATCATTTTTAGCGTTTTTCTATACTTTAAACTTTTGGTCGTTTGTCAAAAACATCAACAATTCGGCCTCGTCATCTATCCCGACACTCAATTACAACGACACTCCAGCCGTCAGCTCTTTGTATAAAGCTCAACGCTCCCAGATTGTGCTTTATCTCCCCCTGTACTCGAGCGCGTAGAATACTTCATGGGACCAATCCACTTTCGCACTCGTACAGTGGCTAGAGTACTTCGAGATCTTGACATACACAAATCCGCTGGTCCAGATGGTATTTCCCCCATCGTTCTGAAGAGGTGTTCTTCTACGCTGGCAAAACCACTGCGTAAGCTTTTTGTCCTATTCTTCAGGGCTCTTTCCGGGAAGATGGAAAACAGCATTTGTCCAGCCTGTACCAAAAAAAGGCGAGTCTTCTTCTCCCTCCTCCTACCGACCAATTGCACTTACGTCCCTTCTTTCTAAGGTCATGGAAACGCTGATAAACCGTCAGCTTATGAAATATCTTGAATCTCCAAAACTTCTCAATGACCGGCAGTACGGTTTTTGGGGCAAAAGGTCCACCGGTGATTTGATGACATATCTAACCGAAAAGTGGAACCAATCTCTTCACCAAGGTGGTGAAAGTAAGATTGTTGCGCTTGATATTTCAAAGGCATTTGACAGAGTTTGGCATCAAGCTCTCTTGTCGAAAATGCGTGCATTTGGAATTGATGATACTCTTCTTCAATGGATTAGAAATTACCTTTCGAACCGTTCAATTCAAGTTATCTTGGACGGTTTCAAGTCTGAAACTCACCAAATAAATGCTGGTGTTCCCCAAGGCTCCGATCTGTCCCCGACTCTCTTTCTCATTTTTATAAATGATCTCCTGTCTGTTACTTCTAATCCAATCCATTCCTTTGCTGATGACAGTACTCTCAGCTTTTCATACTCGTTTCTTGGATCACGCCCCTCTTCTTCGGGTGTGGAACTGGAACGGCAAAGTATGTTGAGCTCATTAAGTTCCGATCTTAACAGCATAACTCAGTGGGGTACAACCAATAGAGTGGAATTTAATGCTTCCAAAACACAATGCTGTCTCCTGTCATTAAAGCAAAACCCACACACAGTGCCATTATCCATGAATGGCACTTTCATCGCTGAAACCGAAAGACTTTCCATACTCGGTATGTGCGTCAATGGCAACCATCGTTGGAATGACCACATATTCAATGTCGCCAAGAACTCTGCGAAATGTCTAGGCTTCCTTAAGCGATGTAAGAAATATTTCACCCCTTCTGATCTGGCTACAATTTATAAGGCGTTTATTCGCCCGAAACTCGAGTACAACGCTCATATCTGGTCTGGTGCACCAATAACTTATTAGGAGCTACTTGACAGGATCCAAAAACGCGCGATAAAACTCAATGGCGACCGAGACATAGTGAGATCGATTGACTCTCTTAGTCATCGTCGCAATGTCTCCTGTCTTTCGTTATTTTATCGTTATTTCCATCATAAGTGCTCTAACGAAATAGCTAATTGCATTTCACCCCTTGAACATTTCAACCGCAATACCCCCATGCAATGAATGCCCATCAGTTCACCCTCAAGACTGTATTCGGATGTACAGTGAAGTACAAAGAATCTTTCCTCTGCCGTACAACACGAATGTGGAATACTCTTCCACGCTTTATTTTTCCTCTACATTATAACCTACAAACATTTAAAACCAACGTGCATCGGCAACTCTCCCTTTCTTCTAATCCTAATTTCATTATAAGGGTACTAAAAAAAAACCCTTTAGTGATCTAAAATAAAACTGAACTTTACAGAATATTTTTTTTTAAACTCATCTTATTAATTAACTTCATAAAAAAGTCATGCATTGCAAACAAAATAGATTTAATTATTAACATATTATAATCAAAAAGACTTACCACGGTAATGACAAATTCGGGTAACGAAAACCTAAAACACCTTCACAACATGAAAGAAAGTTCACTACTGATGTATAATGGGATTATTGCAAAATGTGACGAAAACAATCACCAGGTCCCGTTATTAATGTGAAATCAGCAGCCTACTCTGCGGCCGTTAAATTCAAAATTTATAAAGAATTATTTTTTGTCACGGAAATGAAAATTTTCTTGGGGACACTCACTAAATAATTTTCAAATAACTTTGAATATTCTCTAAAAATAAATTGACTGGGCCACAGTCCCCATTGTTCTTTCTTCTTCAATGCTTCATAAATAAAATTTGCAAACCGGCTTACATTTTACAAATAAAATGCATTTGTTGAAGGAAGGTACAGCTGGGGACATGACATGGTAATGACATTTTTTAGGTTTAAGTTAAAATTTCGGCGTTACTAAAAATGAATATTTGTTTTTTATATGTGCATATGTTAAAAGAGTTTCTATAGAATTGTATCTCAGTCAAATATTTAAAAATATATATGTTTTTTTAGCCTATAAACGCCGGACCGCAGAATATTAATATTTTGAAATTTTCACCAATTCACACTATGACATTTGTTGCAAATTATAATCCAGTCGATATTGCGTTTTTCAAAAGTTTGTCATTAATGTAAGCGATACACTTTTCTACGCGTTTCCGTAAGTCATGTCACGGCATTTAACCTTGTTTTCGGCGAAAAATATCATCCTATGGTGATAACACAAAGATATTTGATCTACACAGAGAACACGCGACATTAAAGAACGATTAAAGGCGTTCAGACAATAGCTTTACGCTTTCGTCAGAGTGTATTTGGAAGTTCGTATATATGGTTAATTTAAATGTAGGTACCTATACATAGATAGACCCAAATTGTTTTTTTATAATGGCATGCATGCGCACTTTGAATGAATCAGTTCACGGGGTGGCGTTGATAAACAACATAACCGATCCAATAGCACCCAACAGTGTATTTGAAAAGGAAGGTCCAGTAAAAACAACTAGGGATGCTACCCAGGTGTAAATGTAGCCTATCAAGGGCAGGGCGCGGGTAGAGCTACAACTACCAGCGCCATAGGGCGAGATTGCTACGTCGCTCCCAATCTGCTAAGCAAACCCATGCGAAAAAAGTATAGACAAACTCAAAGAAAAAATACAATTTTATTTGATTAGATTTTTATTTTTATACTTCATTAAAGAAAAGCAAATACATATTTACAATTACAACAATTTTCTATATTTTGACAAAAAATCGGTTAGCAGGGCATTGCCGTCTGCCAGATTGCAATTGAGAAACCAGACGTTTAAAATAAATAAAGCAAACTCAATGCTTAAAACAAGACAACATACATACATACATATTAGGCCTTAACGGCCCATACAGGGCCTAGAACCTAGCTTCTCCAACCACTTTCATGCGAAGTGGAGGGGACCTACAGTTTTACGCCGAATCCGAACGGCAAATTTGAGAAGCTTCTCATGACAATTTGATACTCTTGGATGTTTGACAGATGTGCGCAAGAGATGCCAACAACACGCGGTATTCCCAAGTGGTCCTCCATCTAAGTACTAACCACGCCCTACGTCGTTTAATTGCGGTAATCGAACGATTGCCTTTTTTTTGACTTTTCAATTAATTTTTTTATTCAAAATTATATATCAACTTACATACTAAACAAAAATGATTAAATCTAACTTAAAATTAACAGGATACTTATCCTTAATAAATTTTTTTTATGCAGACGTTCTAAACTTAACTGTTACCTTATAATTACTGCCATTCAGCCTAAAAACTATTTTACAAACTAGTTTAACATCATTATTTAAATTTTATGTTTTATATAAAAACAAATTTAAAACTACCTATTCTACTTACTTAAACTACTTAACTTATTCTAACTATAATTGGGAATCTGAGTATTCGTTGCTTACGCAACAATTGGTCAAAAACCCGATTGCTTTCTGTGCGCCTGGCAGTCGTCAACGTGCAAACGCGCCGCCGTGAGCCGACGAGCCCGGCTTTTCTCAGAAACGGCCTAGCTAACTTAGTCTAACTTATTAACTAAGAGGATTTTAGCTAGAGTAACGCAACGTCATGGGAGGAAATGTTGAACCCTCCCCCCTCAATAAGCCACCAAAATTCGGAGAATTGCTTTTCCGTAGTGAATTTATTCCTGCCCACAATTGCGGTACTAAAACGGAGGAGCTCATGAGCATTGGCGACGTCCCCTCCGCGGATGAGCCGTTCATCTCTCGCCCTGCGGTAGCGGTGGTATAATACCGGGACACCATCCCTCGTCTGTGTCAGCCCTTTTGCATCAATATGAATAAATGCCTCAGGCGCGGGATAAAGCCAGACCGGAGCGTACTCTCTGTATATTTCAATGGGGAAGTAACCCCCAAAGATCAGGCTATTGTCGCTGGCCATCGCCCTTGCAACGTGCATTCGAGTCACCTTAATGAAGAAATTATCAATCCTATTCAACTGAGCAACATCGTATAGGACCTTGTTGGGATAGTATTTTATATAGTTGGATTTAGGCGTTCAACACTACTGGAGACATGCCCTAAGACATTGTCTCTCCAAAACCCGAATCTTTTCCATATAACTAGGCGCTATATTAAACCACAATGGACAACCATAAGCTATGATCGGCCTTATGAGGGCCACTTAGCAAATGACCTTCACTCTGGAGTCAAGTTGACTACTATAAAACAGTCTGCTTGTCAGAGCATAAGCTTTCTTGGCCCCAGCAAGGCAAGCAACTATATGTCTATCGAAATTCAGATACTAGTCAAGCCAGATACCTAACTACGCTTCTCACCGCCAATGGCTGCCCATTTTGTCCAATAATGGCCAATTTCTTAAAGTTTCTTCTAGTATCACTAGGGTCCCTAGCAAATGTTTTTCTGAACAAGATTGTTTCCGTCTTCTGAAAGTTGATTTTCAACTTCCAGTCGTCGCAATATCCCTTAATTTAATCGAAGTCACGCTACAAAAGAATGTTAATGACCTCGTTTTTAGGACCTGATCTGTATGCCACCAAACCGTCGGCATACGCTATAGCATGTCCGAGTACCAGATCACTAGTGTAAACGTTAAACAGGATCGGAGAATTCACCGCCCCCTGCTGTAAACCGTTTTTAATGTCAAAGACTCTGCTCGAGGTCACGTTGCCACATTTGACAACGAACTTCTTTCCAATAAGCATATTATAAATTACATATAGCAAAGGTTTGTGCATCGCCTGCCTGGTCAACTTGCAGAAAAGGCCCTCTAACCATACGGTGTCGAAAGCCTTCTCAAAATCAAACAGACAAGCATTTATTCCATTGAATGTCGGAAATCAGTTTCGACGCGGCATGAATAGTGGGTTGGTCAAAATTATGGCGAGATCAAATTTCTATTTTCAAAATTCTGTTTTACAAAATTCTGCTTTTCAAAATTTTTTTTTTCGAAATTCTGGTTTTCAAAATTCCTCATTATAAAATTCTGCTTTACAAAATTCTGCAAATAATAAAAAAGGGTTTGGAAAATGTTAAAAAGCGCGTTCAAACAACGTAACGTACAGATGATCATGGATATGTAAAAACGGGAGCTGGTGTAAGCGAGGAGTTCCCAATCAAAGTCGTTGTACTCTAGGAAAGCGTCTTAAGTGCCTTGATATTTTTTTTTTTTTTTTTTTATAATAAGCGCGCACTAAAGGGATTTGTTGGGACCCTTATAATGTATTAGCTACACAGCGCAGGCGTTAAGGAAATTAGGGTGAGACGAAAAGGAGAGATGCCGATGCACGTTGGTTTTGAATGCTTGTAGGTTATAATGTGTAGGAAAAATGGAGCGGGGAATAGCATTCCACATTCGTGTTGTACGGCTGAGGAAAGATTCTTTGAACTTCACTGTACGTCCGAACACAGGCTTGAGGGTGAACTGATGAGCATAGCTTGCATGACGGGTATTGCGGTTGAAATGTTCAAGGGGAGGAATGCAACTGGCAATTTCGTTTGAGCACTTGTGGTGGAAATAACGATAAAACAACGAAAGGCAGGAGACATTACGACGACGACTAAGAGAGTCAATCGATCTCGCGATGTCTCGGTCGCCAATACGTTTTATCGCGCGTTGTTGGATCCTGTCAAGTAACTCTAAATAAGTTATTGGTGCACCGGACCAGATATGAGCGTTGTACTCGAGTTTCGGGCGAATAAACGCCTTATAAATTGTAGCCAGATCAGAAGGGGTGAAATATTTCTTACAACGCTTAAGGAAGCCTAGACATTTCGCGGCATTCTTGGCGACACCGAATATGTGGGCATTCCAACGAAGGTTGTTACATACCGAGAATGGAAAGTCTTTCGGTTTCAGCGATGCAAGTGCCATTCATAGATAATGGCAGTGTGTGTGGGTTTTGCTTTAATGACAGGAGACAGCATTGTGTTTTGGAAGCATTAAATTCCACTCTATTGGTTTTACCCCACTGAGTTATGCTGTTAAGATAGGAATTTAATGAGCTTAACATACGTTGCCGTTCCAGTTCCACATCCGAAGATGAGGGGGTGTGACCCAAGAAACGAATATGAGAAGCTGAGGGTACTGTCATCAGAAAAGCAATGGATTGGATTAGAAGTAACAGACAGTAGATCATTTATAAAAATGAGAAAGAGAGTCGGGGACAGAACAGAGCCTTGGGGGACACCAGCATTTATTTGGTGAGTTGCAGACTTGAAGCCGTCCAAAACAACTTGAATTGAACGGTCCGAAAGGTAATTTCTAATCCATTTTAAGAAGAGTAGCATCGATTCCAAATGCACGCATTTTTGACAAGAGAGCTTGATGCCAAACTCTGTCAAATGCCTTTGAAATATCAAGCGCAACAATCTTACTTTCACCACCTTGATGAAGAGATTGGTTCCACTTTTCGGTTAGATATGTCATCAAATCACCAGTGGACCTGTTGCTGCGAAAACCATACTGCCGGTCATTAAGCAGTTTTCGCGATTCAAGATATTTCATTAGCTGACGGTTTATCAGCGTTTCCATGACCTTAGAAAGAAGGGACGTAAGTGCAATTGGTCGGTAGGAGGAGGGAGAAGAAGATTCGCCTTTTTTGGTACTGGCTGGACAAATGCTGTTTTCCAACTTCCCGGGAAGAGTCCTGAAGAATAGGACAGATGGAAAAGCTTACGCATTGGTTTTGCCAGCGAAGAAGAACACCTCTTCAGAACGATAGGGGAAATACCATCTGGACCAGCGCATTTGTGAACGTCAAGATCTTGAAGTACTCTAGCCACTGTACGAGTGCGAAAGTGGATTGGTCCCATAGAGAATTCTACGCGCTCGAGTACAGGGGAGACAAAGCACACTCTGGGAGCGTTGAGCTGACTGCAAAGTGAGCAGCAAGCAGATTGGCCTTATCTGTAGAGCTGACAGCTGGAATGCCGTTGTAAATGAGTGTCGGGATAGATGACGAGGCCGAATTCTTGATGTTTTTAACAAATGATATATGAATATTAATTGCAGGGATTATCTGCTTGAAAGAAAAGTGCTAGACTGCAAAGTGCATAAGCGAGGATAAAACATCCCTTTAACAGCACTTTGTATATGGGTGGTTGTTTTGGACGGAAAGCGACTCCGACCTATTCCCCAATATTTATATGAATAAAAGAGTGCTGTGCGAAAAGTTCAAATATCTGCGATCCATGAATAAAAGCGAAGCAAACTTTGATGACGACATTAATCATCGCGTAAGCGTTGTGTGGATGAAGTGGCAGACGAACTCAGTCATCTTCTGCGACCCAAAAATGTCCCCTAACCTGAGAAGAAGGCTCTACACCGATTTAAGATTGACTAACTATAACCTTTTTTATGGTAATCAATCCCTTATGCAACTCAAATGCTTATATTATAAAGCTGATAAGTTTGTTTGGTGGAACGCGCTAATCTCAGGAACTACTGGTTTGAATTAAAAAATTATTTTTGTGTTGGATAGTTCATTTGGCGAGGAAGGCTTTAGGCTTAACATCACGCTGCGGCCATTATTCCTTTTTGAGAGCTTCCGTCATGTATGATGGAATTGTTCCTCTTTGAAAGTTCTAAAAAAAAGTCCGCGACAGCATATGTGTATCTTTTTTTTTGTGTGTTGGGAATTCGCTGGAAGTAAAAAATCATCGTGAGAGACTTTAACTCATCTAAAAAAAACTCCCGGTGGACTGACATTCGCCATCCCGAATGAAATTGCACCTAGTCGACGACTAATCGGCAATTTGTTTTTGAACTACATATTTGTTGAATTTAACAGATAACGTTTACGTGGTTGAGAAGCCTACATCTATGCCTTTGAGCAACTTTCTTAACTTCATCTTCAACCATTTCAACATTTAGATCTTTATGCAGATCGGCATTGCGTATGTACCAAGGTGCATTAACTATGTTCCTTAGTACTTTATTTTGGAAAACCTGAATTGTGTGTAAATTTGTTTGGCATGTGTATGCCCCCAACTGGAGCCCGTAGGTCCATACTGGTTTCAGAAATTGCGTGTATAGCAATAACTTATTGTAGTTAGACAGGGATGAGTATCTCCCAATAAGCCAATACATTTCACTGTATCGCATGTTCAACTCATCTTTTTTTTCTTTACGTGCGCTTTTCAGCGCAGTTTAGCGTCTAGAGTCATGCCTAGATATTTGGCTGTGTTAGAATATTCCACTACATTGTTGTTAATGTAGACTGGAATGTGTGGTACGTTTTTATAAGTAAAATTAATATGGACTGACTTAAGGTCATTTAATCTATGTAATCTTAGTCCATTCTGAAATATTGTTTATTGTTTGAAGCTTTTTTGTTGCTATTTCGACTGTTGCTCCCACAGCAAGGACAGCTGTGTCATCTGCAAAAGTAGCTATGGTGGTTTCTTCACTTTCAGGCAGATCGCTAGTGAAAAATAGGTATATAACTGGACCTAGCACACTGCCTTGTGGTACACCAGCTTTAATATCTCTTAATGTTGAGTACTCTGCATCTTGTTTAATTCTGAAGAATCTATCTGATATATAAGACTCCAGAATGGTCGCATACTGCTTCGGCAGTTGCTTTTGTAATTTGTGTATCAGTCCCTTGTGCCAGACTTTATCGAAAGCTTGTGCTATATCAAGAAATACTGTAGAGCACATATTTTTCTCTTCAAATGCTTTTTCGATTCTATCTGTGATTCTATGCACCTGATCAATGGTAGAGTGCTTATTTCTAAGTCCAAATTGGTGAATTGGGACTAGCGATTTTTCCTCTATTATTTTTTGTAGACGTTTTACCAGCACTTTTTCGAATAACTTGGACAACATTGGTAGAATAGATATTGGGCGATATGAGGTAACTTCGTAAGGTGGTTTGCCTGGTTTAGGTATCATTATTACCTCCGCGACTTTCCACATGCTTGGCACATATCTCAATTTAAATTTGCATTTATAATTTGCGCTAGTTTTTTTTAAACATTTTCGTGGAAATTACTTCAAAATTTCTCCTGTAATCAAATCAAACCCTGGGGCCTTTTTTTATATTTATGCTTTTGTTGAGGGGGGTTTGTGGTTTAGCTGCCGAAACTAATAGTTTCGCGGGAGATGCGCTGGTCTCGTTAGATGCGGGGTCGCCAATTGCAGGGCACAATTGTTGAAGGGTTGAAAATGAAATCGATGAAAAGAAGAAACAGTGGATTAAGAAAAAACCAGTTTTGGGTTGAACAAGCTTTTATTTGAATTCAGGTCTTACCTCTAAGCGAGTGGGAATAAGAATGGACGAGAGCTTAACGTGAATACGCTTTGCTCGATTACGAAAAAACCGGAAATAGGGACTTTTTTGGGAATACATTGGGAATGGAAATATAATGTATGATAAGAGTGCCATCTATGATTTCACATTAGTAAGAAAGTATTTATATTTGAGATGGTGTTGAATATACTTTTATATTCCTATATTTCACCTGAACATTACCGGCCGCCTTGCAGCATCCGCTGTTAAAGAATACAATAATTGGCGCGGTAAGAAATAATAAAAATAATAATAACTTAGCCTAGGGGGAGCCTTTGGTTAGGGAGGGACTCCACTCACTCCTTATAATAATAATGAACAATAATAAATTCGAATTCGATCGTTAACAAATGCGTAGATACTTCTTAACAGTGAATAAATTGCATACAGCAATTTTCATTCTAAGTGCGATTAAAGAATAAGTCGTAAGTATATAATTCATTTCGATGGGAAAACAAAAATAATAAGAAAATAAATAAGATACATGTGCATATTAACATCTGGATCTACAGACAAGGATTAAAATTGCGTTTATTGACTGGGAAGCAGACAAAGCTTAACTATAGAACGAGTGATGATTCCCTTTTGGGTCTTAATATCCACGACTGTAACTCGTTTATCGGGACCGAGATGTGTCTTCACCACTCTACCTATTCGCCATTCATTAGGAGGAAGCTGCTCGTCTCGTACGACAACGAGATCATCCACTGCGATATTCTTCTGAGGATACTTCCATTTGTTCCTTTTATGGAGCTCTTTTAAGTACTCCTCTTTCCAGCGGCGGCTGAGCTGATGGTGAAGAATTTTAAGCCTTTGCCATCGGTTCATAGAATTTAAGGAGCACTCGGCCAGCGATGGCTCTGGAAGGCTGAGCAAGGGACCACCCCTCAGGAAATGCCCAGGGGTGAGAGCGATAATATCGGAAGAATTTTCTGACATTGGGGAAATAGGTCGGGAATTAAGACAAGCTTCGACGCGTGCAAGAAGTGTTGAAAACTCCTCAAACGTAAGTTTAGTACTGCCTACTGTCTTGCGAATATGTGCCTTAAAACTCTTGACCCCTGCCTCCCAGAGCCCACCAATATGCGGGGCACCAGGAGGGATGAATGACCATTTGATTTGAGAAAAGTTGGTGTTTGGGTAAGTTTTCAGTGCATTTTGAAAATCCAATAAAAGTGATTTCGATGCACCGACGAAATTGGTCCCGTTGTCGGAAAAGACATGATCAGGCATGCCTCTACGAGCAACGAAACGTGAAAAGGATGCAAGGAACGCTTGGGTTGACAGATCACTTACTGCCTCTAAATGTATTGCCTTTGTGGAAAAACATACAAAGAGACACACATAGCCTTTCTCGGATCGACTAGTCCTTCCACAATTAATCTTAATAAAAAAAGGGCCTGCAAAGTCAATGCCAGTATTTGTAAAGGGCAGCGTAAATGTCGTCCTTTCTAAGGGTAGTACACCCATTAGTTGCGTACGCATTTTCTTCTTGTGCAAAGTGCATGCTTTACAATCGTGGATACATTTCTTCACCAAGTTTTTCATTTTTGGTATCCAAAATTCAGTTCGTAGTATGCGAAGCATTAATTGAATATCACCATGCAACGAAAGTTGGTGTACAAATGCAACGAAAAGTTTTGAAAAGTAAGCATTATATGGAAGTAAAATAGGATACTTCTCATTAAACGTTAGTGAGGACGAAGTTAATCTTCCATTAACACGAAGGACTTGTTTAGAATCCAAAATGGGGTTAAGTGTCAATAGAGAACTAGTGGATTTAATGGGTTTATTTTGAAGCAGAGCTTGATATTCTGTAGGAAAGAATATCTGTTGAGAAAGCATGATCATTCTATTTTTAGTAAATTGTATCTCGTCAGGAGAGAGCGAATTTGCTAAATATTTCCTTTGATGAAATCGAGTGGCGTTGAAAAATCGAAACATATAGCTAAGAACACGAACTGCTCTATGCCATGTGGAAAATCTACGAAGGATGATTTCGAAGCCATCATCTGTTGTTGTTACAAAGGTTTTAAGAGGCTTTGACTCTAACAATGACTCCTCGGGGGGAAAGGGAAGTGACATTGGCCAGTTTCGTTGATGTTCTTGCAACCAATTTGGACCGTGCCACCACAGCTTGCTTTCGCGTAGATCGTCAGGGGTTAAACCGCGTGTAGCCAGATCTGCAGGGTTGTCTGATGAAGAAATGTGGCGCCAGGAAGCATTCTGCATATTAGTTTGAATTTCGGAAGTTCTGTTGGCCACGAAAGTTTTCCAAGTACATGGCGGTTTACTCAGCCATGACAAAACGATCGTGGAATCCGTCCATACAAATAATTCATGGTTCTCTATGGAGTGCAATTTCTCGACTCCTAATCGAACCATATTCGAAAGTAATGTTGCTCCAAGCAACTCTAGACGAGGCAGTGAAATTGAATGAACGGGAGCAACCTTGCTTTTTGCTTATAGCAAATGAGAGGAAAAAGTAGACGTGCTATGTTGAACTCTTATATACAAAGCAGCACAATATGCTTTCTCCGAAGAGTCACAAAAGCCATGTATTTGTATTGGAGCCCAGGGAACATATTCTACCCACCTTGGTATGCTGATTGTTCGCAGAGCAGGGAAGTCAGCTGTAAATGATTTCCACATCTGCAGTGTTAAGGGTTTGAGGTTTTCATCCCATCCGGTCTGATCTTTCCAAATCTGCTGCATGATGATTTTTGCTGAAATCACGACTGGAGCAAGCCATCCGGCGGGATCATATAGTTTAGCAATGACAGAGAGGACCGATCGTTTTGTTATAGAGCCCAGCAAAGTTTCTGAAGGGACTGAGAAAGAAAAAGTGTCTGGAAGGGCCTTCCAACAGATGCCTAAAGTTTTTGCTGAACTCTTGTGATCGATTACCAAAAAGTCTTCATTCAAAAGATGCTCTTTGGGTATGTGGCTTAACAACTCAGATGTATTAGAGGTCCACTTTCGGAGATTGAACCCAGCCGAAGAAAGAGCGGATACTAGCTGATGCTGAGCAGATTGGGCGGATTGAATATCATGAGCACCAGACAGTACGTCATCGACATAAAAATCGCGCCGTAGAATTGTCGAAGCAAGAGGATGGGAATTCTGGACATCGTTAGCCAGTTGGCGTATGGTTCTAATAGCTAAGTACGGAGCGCAATTAACTCCAAACGTAACAGTTTTGAGTTGAAAATCTCCTATCGTATCATTTGGCGTTTCACGAAACAAAATTCTCTGAAAAGGTGTATCTTTGGGGTTGACTAGGATTTGCCGATACATCTTCTCTATGTCGCTATTGAAAACATATTTGAAGCATCGCCAATTTAAAAGTAGTAACGTTATATCGGACTGAAGTATAGGCCCGGGATAAAGAATGTCATTGAGACTCCTTCCATTGGAAGAGGGATTTGAAGCATTGAAGACAGCTCTTACCTGTGTGGTGGTACTTTGGGGCTTGACTACAGTATGATGGGGTAAGTAATATGAATGGATTTTATTGGATTTATATACTTCTGATGAACTTGTGGGTTCCATATGATCAAGGATAAGGTATTCTCGAATAACTGAATAATATTGATCTTTGAATTGGGGTTTGGATAATAAGCGCTTTTCCGTCCTGAGGAATTGCTTCAATGCAATGTCTCTTGAAGTTCCTAATTCGATCTCATTAGGAAAGCTTTCTCGGAATGGCAGGGACACGATGTAACGACCTGCGGAATCTCGCTTAGTGGTGGTGGCGTACAAGTTCTCACAATATTGATCCGCCGGAGAAAGCGAGGGATTCCGAGGCAGCTCCTCTAGTTTCCAAAATTGTTCAATTTGCTTATCAAGAGAAATTTCATTGAAATAAGATACGAACGTAGAATAAGAAGAGTTATGCGCTGTCGAAGAAGTTACTGGACCCAAAAGTACCCAGCCAAACACGGTATTTTGCGCCATAAGTGTGTTAAAAATATTATTTTTTACACCATCTAATACTATCGATGGATACAGATCTGCTCCGATGAGAATATCTACTTTGGATCTTTGATTGAAATACGGGTCCGCTAAAGGAAAATCAATTTGATTTTTGATATCCTTTATGTTGAGCGATTGTGATGGGAGATGGCCTGTTAATCGATCAAGGACCAATGCTTGAACATTGAGAGCGAACTCCTGCCTACGATCTGAACAAAGAGTAAATGAGCATAATTTCGAAGAAGAGGCGGTAATAGTGGTACTCATACCCGAAATCTGCGCATGTATGGGCTGAGTGGATAGACTCAAAATATTTTGAATCTCTTCAGAGATAAACGAGACCTCTGAACCAGGATCAATAAGAGCCCGTGCATTGAACAGAGTTCCGTGACGGGAAATTTTAACCATTGCAGTAGCCAAAATAACTTGCCGATGGTTCGATGAGAAATGAGATTGATGATTCGAATTTGGAGTGGACTGTATATTCGAGGATGAGATAGAATGAGACGCTGGAGTAGGCCTTGAGGTTGAGGGTTCATTGAGTGGAGGATTAGGAACGGTTTCTAAATGCAACAAAGTGTGATGTCGATTCTTACATCGGAAACATGTATTGTTGCTCTTACATGACGCATGAGTATGGGTTATAGCCAGGCAATTAGAGCAATAGTTATGGTTTTGAACCGTTGAAATTCTACCGTCGATGGTCATGTTTAAAAAATCGGGGCACAGACGGAGGGGGTGTTGACCTCGACAAACTTTGCAGTTGCTTATATTGGGTTTGTTGTGATATGTTTTAACGTTCTTTGAACGGGGATTGTTTTGGTGTTGCTGCGTTTTGGCAACATGAGGTTTGGATTTACTACCGGTTGCCATATCACAAACTGTCTCAAGAACGCGGTAGCGATTGGAAAGGAAAATACTCATGTCTTCCCATGAGGGTATTTCAGTGGGACGAGTCAGTGATTGTTCCCACAGAGCTAACGTCGTTTCTGGGAGGCGGCTTGAGCAAAGGAAAGTAACGATAGAGTCCCAACAATCAGTGTTTATACCGTACGACTTAAGAGCAACTAAACAATCACTGATATCAGATTGCAGCTGTTTAATAAGTCTACCAGATTCAGTTTGAATATGGGGTAAATTGAGAAGAATTTTTATTTGACTATTTACTAGGATCCTTTTGTTTTCGAAATGGTCCATCAATGCTCTCCACGCCACTTCAAAATTATCATCCACGAGGGCAAATTTACTCACAATATGAAACGCGTCACCTTTTGTTTTTGAACGAAGGTGGAAAAGTTTTTGTACCGGACTTAATTTGGCATGTTTAATGTACACGGCAGTAAACATGTCCCGAAATGAGGGCCATTCGAGATAACTGCCGAAAAAAACTTCGGTATCACATGGGGGTAACTTTATGGAATGCGAGGAATTATAATCATCGTTTGTAAATTGCATTTTGGGGTTTCCACGGCTTTCTTTTATTGCTTCTAACTTTTCTATTGAGCTGAGTATTTCACCGAGACACGATACATATGTGTCCGAAGACGAACGATACTTGGCTTTGACTATTTCAAGGAAATCTTCTGGATTTTCAATAGAAGCCGCATTAGAACGCACACACTCTAAATAATGCTTTTTCACTTCATGCCAAAGATCTTTAAGTTCGATCGTGTATGCTTGCAAAGACGAAACAGTATGATCAACTATGGGTTTTTCTTTAAAAGAGGCGCAAAATTCCACTAACTGATCTGCGGAAAAAATGAATGCATCTAAAATGCTCATATTGAATATTGTGGGATCGGCGAATATGGGACTAATATGAAATGTAATGGGTAAAATAGAAATCACTCACTTTTAGGTATTATCTGACCGGTTTTTTTTTTTTTTTTTATATATACACCGGTAGAAAAAATTTATATGGATCGGTATTTAATATGCACAATATATTTAATGAAATATTTTCTATGATTATTTCGTATTTTTTTTTGAAAATAGAATACGGGAAAAAAAAACTACTTTACAAAAGAAATACACGCGGTAATACTCGCACTGAGAAGGAAAAATACTGTACGCACCTGAGTAATTCCAATTTCGACTAATTGTCGTGTTCTCTGGACGAAACGGCGAAGCAGCGATGAGTTGAACTGTGTGGAGCGTGGGGAGCGTGGGAAGCGTGGGGATAGTTGCCAACTGTGGTTGTGTAGAAAAAAATGTGTTGATCTTCTCTTCGATGATTTCTTTTTCTTAGAAAATTCGGCTTGATGTGACCAAATGTTGAGGGGGGTTTGTGGTTTAGCTGCCGAAACTAATAGTTTCGCGGGAGATGCGCTGGTCTCGTTAGATGCGGGGTCGCCAATTGCAGGGCACAATTGTTGAAGGGTTGAAAATGAAATCGATGAAAAGAAGAAACAGTGGATTAAGAAAAAAACAGTTTTGGGTTGAACAAGCTTTTATTTGAATTCAGGTCTTACCTCTAAGCGAGTGGGAATAAGAATGGACGAGAGCTTAACGTGAATACGCTTTGCTCGATTACGAAAAAACCGGAAATAGGGACTTTTTTGGGAATACATTGGGAATGGAAATATAATGTATGATAAGAGTGCCATCTATGATTTCACATTAGTAAGAAAGTATTTATATTTGAGATGGTGTTGAATATACTTTTATATTCCTATATTTCACCTGAACAGCTTTCTTTAATTTCTTTGGCAAGTTCTTTAGCTGTTACCGGCCGAATAGGTCTATCTTCTTCGCACCTTATTTCGAGTCCTTGATAACCTTTATCTTCATAAGGTTTGAATACGTCTTCAAGATATTCAGCGAAAGTGTTTGCATTCTCTTGGCTGCTTTTCGCCCAGTTGCCTTCTCTGGTTTTTACTGGCGGAATGTAAGCTATAGGCCTGTTCATTTTCTTTGTTGCCTTCCAGAGCGAGTAGTCGGTACTAGCATCATTTGTAAGACTTGTGAGGTAAGTTTTCAAAGACTCATTATTAAATTCTCTTTCAGATTTTCTGAGCTTATAATTTAAGTTGTTTAGTGTGGTCTTGTCGCTTGGCACCCTTGTCTGTTGCCAGCGTTTTCTAGCTTTCCTCTTTCCATTTCACTTCATTTCATTCATTTAATTTAGCATAATAACGTTACACAGTAAGATACAAAATCTTTTTAAATTGCGTAAGTTCCAAAGGTACATTTTACTATTTGTTACGTTACTACTATTTATTTACAACAATAACAACAGTTAAAATTTAGAAATATTGTTCATAATTCATCATTAAAAAAAAAAAAAAAAAAGATGTAAAAAACTGAATTTAGAAAAAAAAATTAAGTAAAAACAAAGAAAAATAAAGAGAAAAAGAGAAAAAATTCAAAGAAAAAAGAAAATAACAAATCATCATCATCAAAGTGTTTCTAAGTATTGCCTAAGCTTCGTTTTGAACTGGGTTGTACAGCTTACCATTCTGATAGATCGGGGAAGGGAGTTCCACAGCCGAATCGCATGGGTGAAAAATTGGCGTTCCGATACTAAATATGTGTAGCGCATAGGTAAGAGGTCACAGCTTCTGACAGATCGCGGGAATCTTATCTTATTATAGAGGTAGGAAGGTTGACGCGTTTGCATTATACCATGTAGTAATGTTAATGTTCTTAGCTTGAAGAGGTTTTCAATGGTAAGTCCGTATATTGATTTTGAGAAATTGGATATGTGGTCGAACCTCCTAATCCCATAGATATAGCGCGCGATGCTATTATAAGCAACCTTAAGCTTACGTTTATGCTCGTAATCACAATTTTCAAAAAGCTCACACCCATATAATAAAATCGGAACTAGTAAGGTTTTTGCAAGAATCATTCTCGTTTTAATGGGGGTGATTTTTTGTGTAGCCCAAAGCATACGAAGGTCACCATATAATCTACCAACAGTTAACCTTATGTGGACATTCCAAGTTAGCGTTTTATTAAATACTAAGCCAAGGTTTTTCGCAGAATCTACATACTCAATGGGTGTATTGTTGAGACATATTTTGGGGAAATACGATGTATCTACTGGCTTCCTGGATATTACTTGGTATTTCGTCTTTAATGGGTTAAGACAAAGGCCATTTGATCGAGCCCAGCACACAATCCTATGTAGATCCTCATTCACTTCTCAAGCCCCATTTTCGACAAGTCCTAATGGAAAACTTTTTCGCACCTGGACATCATCAGCATACATGTCAATTGAGCAGTTTAGTGAACACGAGGGAAGGTCATTGATGTACATTGAAAAAAACAATGGGCCCAAGATCGATCCCTGTGGAACACCTCTGCTCAAGGGAAGAAATTCGGAAACAGAATTGTTTGCGACAACAGCTTGATATCTGCCATTAAGGTATGAGGAGATCAGACTAGTGGAAAATGAGGAGAACCTGAACTGACTTTTCAACTTACTACATAGGACTTCATGGTTGACCGTGTCAAATGCCTTAGAAAAGTCCAACAAAGTAAGAAAAGTCACACTGTTATTGTCTACAGCTTGCCTTATTTCCTCCACAACATTAATTAAAGCAGTAGTACAACTGTGATTAGGCCGGAAACCTGACTGGTTACAACAAAGTAGGTTATTTCTTTTTAGAAAACTCCGTATTTGTTTGTTCATCATTTTTTCAAGAACTTTCGACAGATATGGTAGAATGGCAATTGGCCTAAACTGGTTACGACTTTTGGGAACAGGTATGATTTTAGCTCGTTTCCAAGCACTGGGAAAGATTCCTGTCATAAAAATTGTGTTGAACAAATGCGTAATGTATTTCAATAAACCGGATGAGTTTCATCAAATCCAACCGCATTAGATTTAATAGCCAAGAAGCTCTCTAAGACATCGGTATCTTCGATATCTTGAAAACAAAAACTGTTTGGGGGATCCATGATGTGATTGAGAGTCGTTAGAGTAAATCGAGGGGGATTGGAATGTTCACATGTATTAGAGGAGGGAAGGGAAGTAAAGTTTTTATTTAGTTCATTACAGTCAAAATTAGCAAGATTGCTGTTTAAATGTTTACCCACTCCATTCTCTCTCAGATTTTTCCAAAGCTTGTGTCCAGCCAGCGAAGGATCAAGTCGTGGAGCATACAAGTGTTTTTTAGCTTCTCTTATGTCACATGTGACCCTATTTCTTAGAGCTCGATATGCATTGAGGAACACATCTAAACGAAAACGCTTCCAACACTTATAAGCTTGGTTACGCTTTCGGATTAAATCTTTAATGGTATTTGTAAACCAAGGATGGTCATTTGTTCTAGGAGGTTTAATTACAAGTGGAACATTATTATTGAAAATATTGCCTATACTACTCTGAATAAAAGTTACTTGATCATCAACGGATGGCATTTCATAGATGCGATACCATTCGATCGATCTTAAATTCTCTTCAAGTCGAACCAAGTTAATTTTTTTAAAATCTCTATAGCAATAATTTGGGTTAAAAGTAACGGGTTCTCATTCAAATGTTAGATGGATGAGGTCATGATGGGAGAAACAGGAAGCGGGAAGTTGATTATAGTGGAGGAATTTATGCAAATGACTTACAAAAAATACATCGAGGAGTGTACTGTTATCCTTGGTAAAATGAGTAGGTGTAGATGTATTTGCAGGCATAAGATTTTAAAGTTCTCATACTATCAACGAGGGATGTATCCTCCAAGATATTGCTATTAAGGTCTCCAGCAATAACAATAAAAGGTGATATGTAAGACAACTCATCTAACACGGCAATCAACGGATTTGTGTTAATGCTGCGGCTTGGTCTGTATATTGAGCCCAGTAAAATTGTATTCCCCTTACAAATAATTTCAATAAAAAGGTACTCAATCTCACTACCGGATGGCGACTCACGTATTAATCGACAGTTTTAGCCTTTACGAACATAAATTGCAACACCTCCCCCAACACGCTCAACTCTGTCAGACCGAAAACATCTAAAGCCATCCAAGTTACACAAGGCATTACTTATGTCATTCGAGAACCACGTTTCAGAAACACAAACAACATCAACATTCGAACCTTCAAATAGGAACCTAAATTCATCTATTTTCATCCGTAAGCTCTTCGCATTAATATGACACACCTGTAAGATATTACGACGACGACACAAAATTCCTATCATTACACGCGTAGTATCCTCACTAGCGCTGGCTGCAGGTACCCTTTCAATGCTCTCATTGGGTACACCCATTGATAATTAATTTTAATGGCAAGCACCGTGTGAGGAACACCTCTAGAAACCAAACAATTAGCAGTGACACAGAAATGATGATGATTGGATATTTTAGGCAAATTTTAGAAATTTAATACAAATAAATAAAAGATAATAAACTTGAATTTGGATTAAATTAGAACAATAAAAAGAAAATAGAAAAAGTTGTATGTAAATAAGATATAAAGAAAAAGAGAAGTAATTATAACGCTGGACCTGGGCGATGTTCATCAGGATCATTGACATCATCAGCTGTTGTTATCATTGTTTCAATCAGTATTGCCTCGTCAGTGCCGGTTTTCTTGACATAAACAAATCCACGATTAGTAAACACAGAAAACAGTTCATGCTCTCGTGTAATTTTAAGAGCTTGGTGCAGGAGAAAACTAGTTTTAACTGTTAAGCATTCATGAATGTTTACGTTCGCCTTTTCAGTACCACAATCATCAAAGCCAAGATCTCGGAGGTGGAGCGTTCGTTTTGTTGATTTGCGGTAACTAACCACCGATCGTAAAACGAAATTTTTGTCGTGCGGTGTAAAGAATTTGATAATATTGGCGGTGACAAAGTGTTTATTTTTGATTTGAGGCGAAAGATGCTCTTAATCATAGGTGGTTTAATGTCGACATTGAGCCAAAGTCGATTAAACAAAAAAACAATAAAAAAAAAAAAAAAATAAAAAAATAAATAAAGAAAATTTTATTAAATATCTTTTATTAAATAAAAAGTTTAAGATTTTCTGTCGGCAGAAATGGAATAGGTACCTTGTAATAGTGCATCGCTCATAGTTTCTTTCAGTTTTTGTTTTTCTTCATTAAACTCCATTCGTGTGATGATATTTTTTATTGCCTCGTCGTGTTGCTTTACTTGTTTTTTTAAGCTCTAGATTTTCTTCCTTAATTGTTGCAATTTCGTTTTGCCTTGATTCAAGAAAATGCAAACGCTGGTTTACATCATCAATTGTAGATTTCAGTGCCGCAACATCAGTGTCGATTTTGTTTGTTTATAAACTCACTTTGCTTAATAAGAGTGGATTCAAGTTTCGTCGAGATTTCCCCTGTGCCATCATCCAAAGAGAGTTTTTTCTGTACTTTTGGTGCGGGTGACGGTGACATTAACAGCTTTTTTGTAGATGGTGAGTACTGAGGTCTATTCCGTTTTCCAGACATTTCAGCAAATTATAGATGTACGGGTAAATCAGGGGTAATATTGATTCGGTGGCAATTAATTGCACATAAGAGACAACAAAATTCGTAGGAATAATTTCACTTTTAAGACGATTTATTTTAATGAAAACCAGAGTTAAAATATTTTATGTTTATCGGCTTACAAAAACACAAATCGTCAGCTATCTTTCAAAACCTCGTAAGTCCCAATTGTATGAAAAATGACATTTTGATGTATCCTGATAAAAAAAAATCACAAAATTTAAATATCAATACCTCGTAACTCCATCATGATTCCTTTTGCCTCTATCAACCAGTTTTAAAACCTTCGAAGTCTATCGGCCTTCAAATTTCCATTTAAAAACTCGTATGTCCGTCTTACGAGGTTTTGATATTTGTTCATAGCTCGCTTTATATTCAATACCTCGTATGTCTATCTTTAAAGCGAAAAGTAACAGCGAAAAAAGTAATGTCAAAATAAAGTAGCATTGATAACGGTTTAAAATAATTTTGTGCAGCTGTGTAAAAACAAGTGTTCCCGAATTTTCTTTTGCCAAAACAGTGTTTCTAAAAAGAAATTTCAATTATGTCTAAGCGAAACCTTTCTTTTAATGCTGCAAAAAACAGTAGAGGTTGGAAAATGCTGCATTCCGCTTTAGGTACTGAATGGGCACGTAAGTATTCACGATTGAAGATCAGAGTTATGTAAAAATAGAAACATTAAATAACTTAAAATGTTAGAAAACACGAGCAATGTTGAAAATGAAAAAGTTACTGAGGAAAATGGCCGTAAATGCGATTTAAATCAATTCCCATTGGAAACAGTTGAAGGTATATGAAAAACTCACTTGAACTTTGGTAGCTGTTTCTATTTTGTTCTTGCAGTGAACGAGGTCGAATTGCAAGACCAACTAAACTTGATTCTATCTAATAATTTTGCGCAGGACGTTTCTCCGAATGTAACAGATGAAGTCATCATTTCAGTTCCAGTAACTGAATCAGAACTTGTTTTAAGTGGTGACGCAAATGATGAAGCAAGAATCCTTGAACCTGTTGAACTTCTTGAGGATAAAGTAACTAATTCTTCTTTGATACACTCTCAAGTGCCACATTCAAGTTCGAATGGTTATACGAATGACAACGCTTCTAGAAAAAGGGCCAAGAAAAATAAGGCAAATCCGGAAAATTGGTTGCAGAAAAAAAATCAACTTTATAGGCAAAAAGGATTACCTTATAAGTGTCTTATAAAAAGGGAGAGCTCCGATGGGGAAAAGAAATGGAATTATGGAGCTCAAACGTCTTAACGTGAGTTAAGGCCAAGATGCAACTGCCGAAATAGTCAAATCAATTCAAAAATCAAATGCGGTGAGTTTTCAAGTCATGATAGGGAATCTATTTTCAAGAATTTTTGGGACTTATCGTGGGTAGAAAAAAAGGTGACAGTTAAGTTATTGACACAATTAAGTTCTCCAAAAGATAAAAAAAAACCAAAAGAACGTCACGTCCAGAAGGAAAAATACTATTTTTTTCTTTCTCAAAAAGCCTGGGGGTGGAGAAGCAATAAGGGTATGTAAAACAATGTTCCTTCACACTCTCGGTATCAATAAATGGAGTGCAATCAATTGGGCAAAAACTTGTTCTAAGGAGGTAGAAAATGACCCTAGTTCCAAATACATTCAACATAGTCAGCAAAAAAATAAATATAAACTTAACCGCACGCGCAGGAGTAAAGGACTTTCTCAATTCGTTACCAAAAGTAGAGTCCCATTACTGCAGGCAATCATCTTCAAAAGTTTACTTGGAGTCCCTGTGGATCTCAAAATGTAACGTTTCTCGTGAATACCAAAAGTATTCCACAGTAAAAAATATCCAGCAAGTGAGGTTTAAGGTATTCGATGATGTTATGAATGAGATGAATATTAGCTTGTTCAAACCCAAAAAAGACCAATGTGATCTCTGCATTGCACGTAAGGAGGGCAATGTATTAGAAGAAGATTACATACGTCACCAAAAGATGAAAGAAACTGCACGACGTGAAAAGGAGAGTGATAAGATGTATGCGAAACACGTCTACACCATAGATCTTCAAGCTGTTCTACTGGCTCCATATATGAAGGCCTCTGCTTTATATTACAAAACAAAGTTGGCTGTTCACAACTTTACAATCTATGATCTAAAAACAAGAAAAGGATTTTGCTACTTATGGGATGAGTCGCAAGGGGGGTTAACGGCAAATGAATTCACGTCAGTTATTTGCAGCTTTATAACTAAAGAAGTTCCGTTTGAAGAAGGTGATGAAATAATCATATTTAGGGATGGCTGTGGTTACCAAAACCGAAATATGACTCTCTCCAATGCATTAGTGAACCTTGCGTATACTCGTAAAATTACCATCAGTCAAAAATACCTAGAAAAAGGTCACACACAAATGGAGTGTGATTCAATGCATTCTAACATTGAAAGGCAACTAAGAAACCAAGATATTTATCTCCCTAGCTCATATATAAATGCATGCAAGCATGCAAGGAAACTGCCAGAACCCTATTCTGTTAAATAGCTTAATTACAACTTTTTTCTGAACTACAATGCGGTATGTAACTTCTATAGATCAATCCGTCCTGGAACAAAAACTGGTGATACACAAGTAACCGATTTTAGGAGCCTTGCAATATCAAACTAGCGGTTATATTAAGTACAAACTTAGTCACGAAGATGACTGGAAAGATCTTCCACAGAGAAGAAGTAAGCAGTTTGCGGGAGTATTAAATAATAGTATACCAAACTATCCAATGAAATGCTAAAAATTAAAAAAGAAAAATGGTTGCATTTGCAACAACTTAAGGTTGTTTTACACAAAGACTACCACGAATATTATGATTCTTTATTATTCAACTGATCTAAGCTTCAATTTGAACCATGAAAACACCAACAGCTACATTTTTTGCTATTTAAAATTGTTCCTGGTGAACATAAATAACCTCGTATGTCCCTTGAAAAGTTTGACATTCATTTTTTAAAACCTCGTAAGTCTTTAAATTTGATTTCATGCAAATACCACAAAAGTTAATAACAAAATGTTTTTTAGAATATATTATAGATAAATAATAAATAAAATATTATTAAAGAACAAAACCTTAACAGTTTCCTTTTTTTATTTTTTAAATCGGTTTTTTGCGCCTACTCAAAAATTCGCCATTTTCGACTTACGAGTTTTTGAAAGAAAGCCAACGAAATGTTTGTTAGTTCTACTATGATATTCAGAAACCTTGGCGCGTACTTTGAACCACTTAAAACTCAACTTGAAATAGCCACTCGATCGCACACGTCCACTTAGTAACGCAACATCACATTTTTCTGTAATAATTTCACATATTTCGGGAGGATAAGAGTTTTGTTTGATCTTTTTTGTTGTTTTGGGACTGGCAGCCCACGCAGCTTTTTGTATTCTGAGCGTCAATATTTGGACTGCTTCTTCTAGTTGATCTTCTGTGTGAATAGCTGGTAATTGTTGGATACTTTCTTCCAACTTCTGTCTGAAGTAGTTCCAATCAGTCAGCCTATTTACTAGTTTTGGGCTATGATCTTTTATTATTATTTAACGCTAAGTGTTTAGAGTATAGAGGAATGATCTTCCTCTATGCTTATTTTATTTGAAGATATATTTTTGGATAGAAAGAAGTCGACAAGATCTGGGGTTTTATTTCTATCTGTTGGCCAATATTTGGCGCCATCTTCTTTAATTGCTTCATATAGTTCTCTGCCTCTAGTATTAGTTAATCTAGATCCCCAATACTTATTTTTGGCGTTAAAATCCCCTCCCGCGATTAATCTATTGTGAAATATGCGGAAAAGGCTTTTAAAATCATTTTTCTTTAGTCTATAGCTAGGAGAGCAGAATTCATATCCTTGCAGTTTAAAGTCAGTAATCAATTTAAAGTGCGTCTCTGAAATGAGACATATATCTATCTGGTGTATGTCAAGTGTTACTTGCATCTCGTCCTTGCGACTCTCGATACCATTAGCATTCCATTCTAGAATTTTTATTTTATTCATCATGTCTGTCTTTTGGTAATAGCTCTTTTGTTGCTGTTTTGTCTCTCTAACAACAATATTATATCTAATATCGTTTTATTTGATTTTTCCATGGAGCCAATCCTGTTTAGGATTTGTTTCATGAGGTTTTCCATGCCAGCGTTTTTCTCTACTTTGCGTTTTATCGATTTATCTGCTAGTATTTGAGTATTTATTGATGCTGCCTGCATATGTCATTTTTGGACCAGCCGTCTTTTGTCTCTGGACCTTTTTGGTTATCGCTTGGTCTTTAGGCTTTTCTTGCTGTGGGATCTTTTGCAAGTCCTTTTTAACTGTTTGCTCATCCTTATTTGATATTTTTTGTGTTTTTTTTTTGCTTTTTGTCCCTTGCAAGTTAGATTTCTTTTACAACTAAACAACCTTTGTAGCTAGCAGGATGGTTTTCATTGCAGTTTGCACATTTAGGATGTTCATCCTCTTTCTTTTTACATTCTTTAGTGTGATGACTTCCTGCACATTTAACATATCTTGGATTTGAGTTGCAGTATCTATGTGTATGCCCATATCTTTGGCAATTTTTGCATTGGGGAACTTGTTTCGATTTACGTAGGGTATGAATCTCAACTTGCATCCCAAGTATGTTTATACCCTATTCTAAGGGTATATTAATTTTGACGCATAGTTTGTAACATACCTTAATATTGCCCGTAGACCCCTAAAAGTTACTATATTTATGATCAGCATCGATAGTAATGTCGATCTAGTCATGTCCGTCCGTCCGTCCGTCCGTCTGTCGGCAAAAATTAGGCCTTTAAACTGGACCTAGAGAGCTGAAATTTTAACCATATACTCTCTAGGGTCCCGAAATAATCAAGTTAACGAATTTTTGAAATCCGCCCCACAGACACCACGCCCACAAACTCAAAAAATTTTTTTTGGAAAAAATCGAATTTTGAGCTAGAAAGCTGAAATTTGTATATATGATCTATGACTCCTAAAACTGGTCGGGATAAAAAATTTTCAAAATCCGAGCACTGACACGCCCACAAATAAATAAAACAATTTTTTTGAAAATCCAAAGTTTGAGCTAGGGAGCTGAAATTTATAATATATACTCTCTATGGGACCTTTATTCTCATGTGTTAATTTTTTTTAAATCCGCCTACTGACACGCCCACAATTAAATAAAACAATTTTATTGAAACACCCAAGTTTGAGCTAGGGAGCGTTTTTTTTTATAAAATCCTTTAAATGTTATATAACAAAATATGTAGAGCGTTCTTAACAATTCAACCATACTTAGACTTTTGTCACGCCCACTTATGAGGGATAGGAATAAGAATAGGGTATCCAACAGTTCGCCCAAGCGGACTGTAGCCCGTCCCTATGTTTATACCCTATTCTAGGGGTATATTAATTTTGACGCATAGTTTGTAACATACCTTAATATTGCCCGTAGACCCCTAAAAGTTACTATATTTATGATCAGCATCGATAGTAATGTCGATCTAGCCATGTCCGTCCGTCCGTCCGTCCATCTGTCCGTCCGTCGGCAAAAATTAGGCCTTTAAACTGGACCTAGAGAGCTGAAATTTTAACCATATACTCTCTAGGGTCCCGAAATAATCAAGTTTAAGAATTTTTGAAATCCGCCCACAGACACGCCCACAAACTCAAAAAAACAAAATTTTGGAAAAAATCGAATTTTGAGCTAGAGAGCTGACATTTTTTATATATGATCTATGGCCCATAAAACTGATTGGGACATCAAATTTTCAAAATCCGCCCACTGACACGCCCACAATTAAATAAAACAAATTTTGGAAAAAATTGAACTTTGAGCTAGAAAACTGAAATTTTTTATATACGATCTATGGCCCATAAAACTGCTTGGGACATAAAATTTTCAAAATCCGCCCACTGACACGCCCACAATTAAATAAAACAATTTTATTGAAAAACCGAAATTTGATGTAGGGAGCTGAAATTTATAATATATACTCTCTAGGGGCTCTTTATGCTCATGTGTAAATATTTTCAAAATCCGCCTACTGACACGCCCACAATTATTTTTATTTTTATTTTTGAAAGTCCAAAGTTTGAGCAAGGGAGCTGAAATTTATAGTATATACTCTCTAGGTGCCCTTTATGTTCATGCTTAAATTTTTTTTAAATTCGCCTACTGACACGCCCACAACTAAATAAAAAAAATTTATTGAAAAACCAAAGTTTGAGCTAGGGAGCGTTTTTATTTACAAAAGCTTAGTTTTTTCGATAAAATCCTTTGAATTTTTGTCACGCCCACTTATTAGGGATAGGAATATGAATAGGGTATCCAACAGTTCGCCCAAGCGGACTGTAGCCCGCCCCTATGTTTTTTATTTCATATACTCGTACCTACTTTTTTCTTATCTTGGTCATGCTCGAAGTTGAGTGTAAAAATTGGTAGCGATACTTTGCTTTTAAATTTAAGCATATTTACAACTTTCGAGATCTTAAAGCCTCTGTCTTTTAACTCTTTTTTATGCTTTCGGGTGAGCATGAGTAATGCAGTCACCTTCATTGGTCTGGTTTGCTTATTTTTCTATGTCTATCTTTTAAGATTGACTAACTATAACCTTTTTTTATGGTAATCAAATTTGTTTGAAGTTAATGCATTATTTGCGAAGGAGTTTTATCAACATAATATTAATCCTTATCCAAATAAATATGTTATTAATCACAAGTATTTAGTTGTGAGCAAAATTGTCCTTCACATCACTTGATTTCAATCAACATCTTAGGAGATATCATACTTTTAAAATAACTCCGAAACAAAGATATATATAAAAATGTTGTGAAAAATGTATAGTAATTCATCAATTATTATCAACTGAAAACGGCTAGGCCGATTTGACTCAAATTTTTTTTTCAGTTGTTCGTAATAGCCAGGAGAAGGTTTTTACTAAGGAAAATTGGATTTTTTGTATGGAATTTTGTGTGCAATTGTTCCGGAATGGCTTTTCGAATGGAAAAATAGAAAATTCTTAGTGGAAATTTCAACTGGACGTTACGTGAGTTGTAACGAGGCAATTTGGCGGCTGTTTTCATTTCCGATTCATGAACATCACCCGACTGTCGAACATTTGGAACTTCACTTAGAGAACGTCCAGCGTGTCTACTTTACCGACGCAAATGCAGCGCAAAGAGCAGAACGACCACCAGCGATAGCATTGACAAATTCTTTTGGACATGCGAAAGCGATCCGTTCGCAAGGACTTTACTTCATTCGGAAATGCCACGCTATTATACATGGAACGCTGCATCGAAGAAGTTTCAACGCCGCAAGAAAGGTGATGCTGTTGCTGGATTCGCTGATGTCTATTCGACTGATGCCCTCGGACGAATTTACACAGTTCATCCATGCCAAGAGGAATGCTTCTATATTCGCTTGCTTTTGGTGAATATGAGAGGCCCTACATCCTTCGATTCCCTGCGTACTGTGGATGGTGTGCTGTGCGCCACTTTTCGGGAGGCTTGCCAACGTTTAAATTTGCTCGAAAACGATACACATTGGGACTCAACGCTCGCCGATGCAACTGTTTCTGCGCCAGCGAATCAAATTCTTACAATGTTTGCGATCGAAGACATGTGCGTACTCATGCGCGGCAGCCTGCTGTCGACTTTGGGAATGCCAGCGCCAAATCGTTCGATGCACGATGGATTCAATCTCGAATTGCAAAGGGAGCAAGACTATGATCGAGATGAGCTGCCCGAAAGAGTCCGAACAAATGTCCCGCTTTTGAATGGCGAGCAGAAGAACGTGTACGATTCGCTGATGAAGGTTGTTGACGATGGAACGGGAGGCATTTAATTTCTCGATTCTCCCGGTGGGACAGGCAAGACATTCGTCGTTTCGTTGATTCTGGCAACAATTCGGTCAAGATCTCAGATTGCGGGAAATTGAATTCTTTTAAAATTAAATGGTAAAACTACTGCAACGATCACGTTATTGCACAGAAATTTAACTTTTACACAGCGTAGCTTTATTATTCTGTGATATTTTTTAACTATGGTTCTATTTTTTTTAGATTTTTTCCACACAACGCGGGTGAAACCACGGTGCACAGATTTGTTATAACAGTTTTTTAAGTAACTCTGCCTGTCTGTCTATCTGTAACGCTTTCACGGCTAAACTACTACTGGAAATTTAGTATAGAGTAAGCTTAAACCTCAGGAAAGGACATAGTAATATTATTTATTCAAATACGGTAACAAAATGTAACCTTGAAATTTGTAATTTTTTGAATAATTAGTTTAACGCGACATTTTCAAAAAAAATGGGGGGGGGGATGGTCACAGGGGTTTGAACCCCCCAACAAATTTTTTTAAAAATGCACCTGTAAATCATACTTTTCCGCATCAGTATGAAGAAATTTGTACTCAAATAATTATTGATTATGTTAAAAATTTCTGATTTTAGTTTTAAGCTATGAAAGGCAGTTTTAACGGAGTTCAACCTGTAGTACGCGAGTCTCATCCAGAAGCCTCATACATGCATTGTAGCTCAAACTCTCTAAACCTGGCATTAGGGCATTCTTGTCAAATTCTTGCCTATTCGCAACACTACTGGTACCAACAAAATCCGTTGAATTTTTTTTTAAATTATCGGCAAAGCGCACAAATTTGTTGCAGGAAATGATTAAATTACATTATCCTCAAAATAAATGTAAAAATTTAACAGCAATGTGTGAAACACGCTGGGTGGAAAACCATAATGGGTTGATGAAGTTTAAGGAAATTTTTGAAGCGATAATTGATGCTTTGGAAGAGTTGTGTAGTGATAATGACTCTGATACGTCATCGAAGGTGAGTTGCTTCGTAAGATCTATTTCAGCTAGTGATTTTGCAGTAAGTTTGTGTTGTACGAGTGTTTTGTTTACATATACATTGCCACTTTGTAAGATCTTACAATCCCCTTCATGCGACTTAGTGTCTGGATTGGAGCATGTGGAATTAATAACAAACACATTCCAAGGAACATCATTTCGGAATTCAAAACAATTTTTGAGACTGCACAAAACTTAGTAAATGTTGTGGATGAAAAACTTAAAATTTCACTAATTATGTGAAGGCAGCAGCACTGTCAAAACATGAGCACAACAGATCCTGAAACCTATTTTAGGATAAGTACACGGAAAGAAATGAATTTTCTACAGCAAGAAATTTTATTTTATGAATCGAGAAAATCAAAAAATTAACAAATTATTCTTCATTTAAATTGAATTTAATCATATTAAATTATTAATTCTTAAATCAAGAAAAAAATGAATGGTATTAAAAAATTTTAATTTTGGTGAAATGAACAAATATTTCTTATTTTAAGAAACAATTTTTATATGACAAAATGACAAGATTATTCTGGAATTAAGTAATAATTATTTAATACTACGAGTATTGAACTTTTTTTTAATCCAGTAAAGATTTTCTGATTCTAAGAAAATAATTGCAGCGTTTTGGAAGGATTCATTAAAACTAGGCAAGAAAATAAGATTTAATATGATCATACTTTATATCGAATTACGAAAATTATGCTTCTGGTGGAATGCACTAAATGTTTATTTCAATTTAGAAACATTTCTTAGAAATTCTATTTAATCCGATGGTATAAGTTGCACCTTAGATTGAAATCATGTCCATAATAATTTTTCACAAGTTTGGGTATTAATAGGCTGGATTGGGTTGGGAAAAGGGAGTGGTGTAGTGTATTAAGAAACTTAAGGACAATATAGGTTTCTTATGTTTATAATTGCTATAAGACATTATGCAGTAATGAGAAACTGATTTCATAACCAAGAAACTGGTTCAACAAATAAGAAATGTTTGATCGCTTGTACCACTTCAAGCACAAACCAGACACAGACACTTGATGTGAATTTCGTTTACTTTCTATATATGTAGGTACAAGAAACAAATTCTAGAATCAAGAAACTACAGCAACTAATGAGCAATGTTTGATCGCTTGAACATCACCAAGGAGAAACCCGACGCAGGCACAGTTAGCTGATGTTACAGTTAACTGTTTTTTTTCTTCATAATTTTGACGAATAAGAAACAAATTCTAGCATGCAGAAACGATGGCTCAATATAAGAAGCCAATTTCTCTGGAGTATAAAGTTCGGCGCATCTTGTATTTTTTTTTTGTTTTTGGCATCCAGAAACCAAATACTCCGGTATTTTGTATATTCTTCCTCCAAGAAAACAATTCTCAAACTTAGAAATAAGGGCAAAATATAAGAAACCGGTGGGTATGAAGCTACATATATCCACCCTTATAACTGTTGCTTCTTGGGTTTGTATTAATATTGTCACGTGGCAGTGAATACATGTAATCCTTGCAATTTGCAAATGCATATCAAGCAGATACCTGACTAAGCCAGTCAGTCTAATATTTCTACTGCTACTGAAAGTTACCTGCACCGGCACAGTATTGTTATTGAAGTTTATAAATCAACTTCTTAATCGTTAACGTATTGTTTCAGTCGTTTAGTAGTGAGTGAAGTGTTATTGTTTAAATTAATAAAAAAATAGAAATTGGTAAGAAACATTTATTTTAGTTGTATGTAAACTTTTCTTTTGGCTTTACCAATAAGTAATTTAATGTGGAGTTTAAATGAGTGGTTCCGTTCATTTAAATTTCATTTGGTTAAAATATTTTACGAATCCTTGGATCACAGCTGAAGAAAAGTGGAAACAAACCTCAACACGGAGACCTGCATCCTTTCGGAATCAGCATTAAACCCCTCGCCTTAATTTAATTTATTTATAATAATTTATTTTCTACACTAATTTCTACAGACAAAATTGGAAGTACCGCATACAGGATAGTTAGACCCCGCTTATACAAGGTGGCGCAAAAGTAATCCCCCTATCAGAAAATGCTATAAATTTTGCGATTGGGCCCCTAATGTCAGTTCTGTTTTGACATTTGTGTAGTAAACACATGCGAAATACACGTTAATAAACAATGTTACGCTACACTGCTCCAGAACGCGGAATATTGGTGACTATTTATTTTATTTTTTTTTTAAATTACAGCCAAAAAACATCGGAAGGTTATTTTTGCGCCACCTTGTACAACGAGTGCCATCAGCAAGCGACCTTCATCACACGATAGAGCAAAGAAAGCAAAAGTACCTTCAGTTTCCCCAATTGAAATGCCGAATCATAGAAGGAGAAGCTGAAATTTTGGGTATTTATACAGTGTATGATGATGTATAAATTTGATAACTTGAATTACAAGCAAACTGCTGCACTTAGAGTTAAGAATGCATAAATAAGACAATGACTTTTTTTTCTTAGTAATAAAAATACAATACTATATTAAAAAACAGTTGCCATCGTTCTATTTATTTTGTTTTTCATTACAGATGATAATAATATAATGTCCAAGTACATGCAGAGTAAATATTGGTGTAAATTAGGTAAGTCTGGATATGAGAAAATAGTTCTTGAGGACACATATTTTTTTCAGCAAACCGTTTCTTGTATAAAGAATAATTCAACGAGATCTTAGCCAATATTTCTTGATGTAAGAAAACAAAGTATGGTCTCACTTATCTTATTTAACAAACAGATTCCTGAATGAAGAATTATTATGCACGATTTAAGAAAAAAAAATCTTGATGTAAGAAAATGTTTCTTGAGATAAAATATCTTATTCCAGAAATGTTTTATTGGTTCAAGGATAGTTTTCTACCTTTGCTTGCTTTTTCTGATTCTTAAATCATTCGCAGGAAATGATTAAAATAAGAAATTATTGGCTTCGCCCAGAACCGTACCGTTTTTTCTTGATTCAACCAAATTCTACTTCCAGTTTAGAAAAAAATTCTTTTCGTGTATAATGATTCCTCTTTAAGATGACTTTTTAAGTCAGCTTAAAATGAGATTTGAAAACCATAAGTCCACACTTTCCTCTTTGTGCATTTTGATTCCATCGATAGGGCAAAAACGAACAAAATTATAACGAAGAAAACTTCAAATTTTATAAATGTTTCTTGGATTGGGATACTTTAAAAGCTGAATTTACGCTATGGAAGACAAAATGCCAAACACAAAAAGATATAGAGAGTTCAAAGAGTGCAATAACAGCTCTTGGGGAATGCAATAATGATCTGTTTCCTGACATCCATAAGCTTCTTAAAATTTTGGCGACACTACCGGTTTCAACATATACACCGGAAAGTACATTTTCGACAGTGTAACTTCTAAAAACTTATCTAAGAAATTCTACCGGTGAAAAAAGATTAACAGGATTGGCGGTAATGTGAATTCATCAACAAATTGAGATTGACACTGACGAAGTTTTAGATATATTTGCAGCGCAGAAGGCCAGAAGATTAAATTTAATTTTATAAAAATGATTCCTACCTAAATGTTATGTAATACTATTTGTAGTGATAAAATCTTAAAGAATGATCATCATTCGTCATCATGTACCTAATAAATAATAATTTAAAATTATTTAAAAAAATATTGGAAAAGTTTTTTAGTTTTTCAAATTTGTTTGAGAGTTTTCTTGGAAAAACTAAGTATGCAATAGTATTTTATTAGCAATAGTCTACCTAGGAAAAAAAAATATTGAAAATCGTTAAAGCAATTTTTTTAGACCGGTTTTTTTTTAATTTTTGAAAAATATTTTGCAATTTTTCGAGTACTTATTTCAATACAAGGAAATCTGTAGTTTTCATCTGGAAAAAAATCTGGAAAAAATCAATAGGTATACCCGTTTCCAGCATGTTCAAAAAACCAAAAAAGTTTTGTATGAATTTGATCATAAAAGCCTTCCTAAATTTTCAATTTAATTGAAATCGATTTGGTTGTTAGCAAGAAATTCTGATTTTAAAAAAAATCGGTTCTATAGGAGGTACCGTGTTAAGATAAATCTCGCCAAATCCATTCTTACCAAAAGATAGACTGTTTTATCTAAATCGTTAGGGCCGTTTTTAGAAAAATTAAGTTTTAACAAACCGATATATGACATATACCATTGTTTTAGAGCTAAAATTCCAATTTCAACAACGCCTAGTATGAGCCTACTAAATAAACACTATGAACCAAGTTTGCAAATCGGCCCATCCGCTTAGGCTCTGATCTGCAAACAGACAGACGGACGAACAGAATTTTACAACACATTTTTTTCTACTTCCCTATAATCGTAATGTCATGTTTAATTGTTATCTCAATTTTTTTTTGCACCAATCCATAAAGTGCCTTATCTATAGTACCATAATCCCAATTAAAAATCGTTTGTTCGATTTTCGGCTAAAATGGGCTGTATTAATTTTATTTATTACATCTAGCTACCATTCAGAAAGGTACAATTGGTGTATGGAAAAAATATATCCCCCCCCCCCCCCCCCCCGAAATAATTGTCTGCCTACGGCCTTGCATTCATACATTCAAAAACTGTGGTCGGTCGAGAACATCAAATGAAAAAGGAGATGAAAATAGAGAGCATTCAGACACTTTTCTAGATTTTCCGGAAATCATGCTGAAGGATTTGTATATTTTCGTTTTATTGTTGATTCTGACAAAACAACATTTTATCTAACATTAAAAAAAGTTAGGTAATATATCTTTGTGTTGTATTATGCCCAATCTCGACGTAGATTCGGACACGAGATTGGTTAGCTACTCAATAACTACTGAGACCCTGCACCCACAAATGAACTAAAGATGGAAGTCAATTGTGTCCCACATAATAAAAAAAAGCTTCGCTTTACCTACTTGGGTGGCAAACTATACCACGCAGTAACTTAGTAACTACCCATATTTTATTCAATTAATGCGCCTAAAACGATTAAAAATATGCCGCTTAAATCACTGTCTCAAATAACAATTCCTACTTACTATTGCTACTTACTAATTACTTTTCAAAAATATCACTGTGGATGAAAAGACTATATCTGGTGTAAAAGCATGATATCTTCGATTTTATTATAAGATAAAGTTCCATAAATACCTATCTTATATGAGGTCTAATCATAAGCTTTTCACCGAATCATAAACAGCAAATTAGCTTGAAATAGCACATCCGACTCATCCGCGTAATTTGTAAAAAAAAACACATCACCATGATGCATCTTGAAATGCATCTGTACTCATGTCCTTTCATGGCTTAACTATTCAGCTGCATCATAGAAACTTAAGCGTTACACGTTACACTTCTCTAAGAAGAAAGCAGAAAAGCTTCCGTCGTAGCACGCAACAAAGCTTTTTATGCCCCTTGTCATCCCCACTTCCCCCTATTTCCAAGACTTTGCAAACGAGAAACGAAATCACACCACACACGCACCCGAATCCGACTCAAAGTTGAAAAAGTCGAAACGGCAACTTCAGTTCGCGAATTATTCTCCGGTCTATTGGACGGTTATCGTCGCAACAATTATTAAAACAAAAAGTACACTTAAAACCTACCGTTCGATTCAAGTGAATTATTAAAAAATTCAAAACATTTCCTAAATCCATGTAACTGTAAAAAATATATTATATTTTTTTTGAATAAACTGATACAAAAAAAAATTACTAAAAATGCCGTCAGAAAAATCAGTTTATCTTCCCCATTCGGCAATCAGTCGGAATGCATACATTTCCAGCATGGAAGAATATCGGAAATTCTATCAGGAATCCCTAGACAGTCCCGAGGAATTCTGGTCAAGAGTAGCTAAACAATTTCACTGGGAAACCCCAGCAGATGCAAAGAAATTCCTCCAGTACAACTTTAATGTATCTAAAGGACCAGTCTACATTAAATGGATGGAAGGTGCTTCAACGAATATTTGTTATAATTTATTGGATCGAAACGTACGCAATGGATTGGGCGATACAATAGCATATTACTGGTAAGTGGTAAAGGACAAAAAACAGAAAAGATTGTAACCGAACCGACAATCAATGAAATGAGTGCATTGGGATGCGGGTTATTGATTTTTCGTGACCACTGTCGCAAGCTAATTTAAATTAAGAAATATATGTTGACAGGGTTGGGAAAGGGAATGGAGATTCTGAGAATGTTTTTTTTTCTTTGATTTTTGAATAAGGATGGAAGTGTTAGGAAGAATAAATATAAATATACATAATTCTGATAAATCGTGTTTCATCAAATTTAAAATGTCAATTTGATATTAAGTTTGAAAAAAGAGGAAGAGGTGTTTGTATCTACAGTGGAAGTCTTTAAAACAGAACTCAGTGATTGTGTTTTGTAACTTGGTAGATGTAAATAATGTCGAATGTTAGAGTCACCTCGATTTGAAATCCATTGCAGTTGTAAGCCCTTGTTCTAACGGCAATTATTTAGTTGCAGCTATTAAATAATGCTTATCAGAGAGAAGCGTAATATACAGGATGTTATGTACTATTGTAAAAGTATTTTAAAAGGTACTGCAGGGGTATATTCTGAGAAAAAAAACGTTATACGGGTAGTTCCAAGCTACGGAAGATTTAAGGACGACCAAATTTTGATTCTTCGTTACCCACGTTACACTCTATAGCTCTGTGAATAATAACTGGCTATGGTTTGCCAAATTGTAACACAAACTTGGCAAAACTGTTGATGTGGAATTGTTTATTATAATTTTAGAATATGTTCTGCACTATTTTTTAATTAATGAAATTAACATTTGCAAATTTAAGGTTTTTTTTATACAAATTTATTTAATAAATCAAAAATGTCACAAATGGTGGGTGTATATGATAGCGATAGGTGAAATTGCTAACGAACTATTTGAGTGGAAGCGTCCAGACTTGAATATGAAAATGTTGCTTTGATCAATATACATATATTATGTATATATATGATAACAAAAATGAAACTTTGCATATACCCAAGCTCGCACCTACCCCAAATCTAACAGTGAACCCAAGCAGGGGTACTGTTTATGGGATCTACTTGTGATTTCTCAATCTCTCATAGACTAGTTAATACATGAATCCACAAATAATAGCTCTGAATGCTGATATTTTCTGAACGTCTTCTAAATGTCATTTATTGACAGAGTGAGGTTAAAAACGAATATTTTGAATACTTTTTTTCGGATTTTTACGCGTTTCCTGGAGCAATATTTTGTGCAAACGAAATCGTTTCGTACCTGATTTTAAAAATAAATAATTATAATTTTGGCATACAAAGTTAATCGATATTACAAGATTTAATGAAAAGCCTTCGAAAGCCACGGCATCAAAAAACGGTTCAGGTTACTTTGAACACGCTTATTTTCCGCAACTGATGTTGATTGGTATTTTCTACTTCATAAAACAACAAATTTATTCAACAATTTGAAATAATTCAATTTTGGTTTTGTTCACACTCTTTTTTTCCTTCACATTCCTACAAATATTCAAAACCAACGTGCATCGGCATTTCTCGTTTTCTTCTAATTTCCTTAACGCCCGCGCTGTGTAGCTATTACATGATAAGGGTACTTAAAAAAAACCTTTAGTGCGCGTACATTATAAAAAAAACAAATTGAGAGTGTAATCCCGCTTTGGTATATAAATGAAGCTTGAGAGGTAAAAAAACAAAATTTATTGGACACTTTTAAACAATCCAATTTAAACATAATTTATTCGTATGAGCAAATAAATCTGTTTAACTTCTCAGTCAATTCATAATTATGCATGTACAAATTATTGTATTGTATTATTTGCGGTTCAAGGTGTTATGTAACATTTCTTATTTTAGTATTCTTTTTTTTAGCGGAAAGACTTCGATTTGAATTTGTGTATTATCTTTTACCTGTCAGGTTCTTGCGCTGAAAATACTTGTTACGTTGCTCATAATTATTCGATTGCAGGGAATAGACTTAACGCAGCGTCACAGGACTGAAAAACGGACGACGCAATTAATATTTCGATAGCTATGAGTTCTTGTCATTCGGAAAATATGCAGGAGCGGGCGGTATGGTTCGGTGATAAGTGCGTGAATATCAGGGCCGGCTGCAGCCAAACAAGCGCCCTGTGCAAGATTTACAGAAAGGGCCCTATTTTGAGTTAGATTCTCCTTGAAGTTGCAATATTGCAAGTGATGTGAGTTGATGTGCAAAAAATCAGCACAGGTGTGATAGATGTTGCTATTTTGGTCTTATTTGATATCCGCACAAAGGTAAAATTAATTTTTCTTACTCCTAGCAATGCGCCCCGGAATTTGGCGCCCTGTGCATTTGCACATCTTGCACATATGGTTGGGCCGGCCCTGGTGAATATACAAGCAAGGCTTGTGGGAGTTATGAGCTATAGCATACCTCTCATGATAAAAAACCGTTCCTGAATATTATCTATCATAAAGAATGGTTTTAAAATGCCATTCAGCTGCTAATCGGGCGTACATATTCTACTATATAAAAATCAATGTCTATGTGTTCGTCTGTTCTGTGGGTTCGCGAAGGGTTCATCCGATTGAGTTGAAACTTAGGACAGAAACATGAAGGTTGCTGACATAGCACCATCAACTATTGTACATGCCAACATACAATAAGCCAGTAAGAAGAAGACTTCCAACGCAAATGTAAAAGATCAACACATGCAGTTGGGCAAGCGGATAAAAGAAAATCGAATACATATCTTGGTAGATCAACAGTTCGGATGACATCAAATTAATTATAACAAAATAAATCAATCAAAGACCTTAGTAGATACTTTGTACAGCAGTTGTTGTCACTTTCGAATATCGAAATATAGACATAAAAGCGAGTCGTATCGGATAATTATTCGTCTTCGATGCGTACGGTCGGAAATCTCACACCTCACAGGTTGACCACATCCCTTAATTGAGGGCAATGGATTGAAACCAGACAGATAAATAAAAAATGATAGCTTGCTATGCTTGAACGATGCGTACCAGCATCGTTCATCCGATTGCGTTGAAACTACAGTTACACAGTTGTTGTTCGCATTCGCGCGAACATTTTATTTTTTTTCAATTTCAATAACATTTAATTGTAATTGTTACAAAATCAATTGCTAATTACTTCTAATTTTAATCTGACTTGTAATTAATTTTTAAAAGTAATAATTATTTGCCAGTCCCGCAATAGTTTGACCAACATTTGTGTGTCCCTTACATGAGTTGGTTCATTAATTTTTCTGAAACAGTCGATGTGGCTTGTTTTTTGAAATCAAATCATTTAATACACATATTATGTTCATCATCTTAAGACACAAGCTTGTTAGCACCTTTTGGGAGGCCGTATTTGATGTAAACTTTAAGGACGCGTAAATAATTACATTTCAGTTATTATTACCGTTATACCCAATGACATGGTAACTTCAGGGGTCTGTAATGTCATACAAAAAGTTTAACAAGACTTGACATTGGTTAGCTTGGTTGGCTCACTGAGTCAAAATATTGTCAAATAAGCTTAAAAATAAATTGCCAACTTTATATTTGCAGTGGAGAACAAGTGGTTCTGGGCGATGCAATTGTACACACAGCAACAGTGGACAGTCAACAGCAAGCGTTTCCGCGCTGCATACTCGTAATAACCATTTCACACCCCTTTCTTTGGTGTTTTATGAAGACGAGGCAGAAGAGCGTCCGACAAGAAGTAGAGAATTAATCGCCAATAGTTTGTAGAAAAGTTATGGAAAAGGCTGCGAAAAGTACTCGCATATACACTTTGGCAGTAGTCAGTCACTCGACCGATAACACCTTCCCAAATTAATTGACCATGAGTAAGGAATTTCGCGCCACTCGCGTATCTTAAAATCCGACACATTTTCCTGCCTCTACTGTACTTCGAAAAAAATCTTCTACCTCAATTCCTTCTGTAGGACATGCGCATGGAAATTGCAGTGTTATGTGAACCCAACGAACATTTTGTTACGCTACTCACAAAATGTAATCCTGTAAACACCCTCACTTCTCGAATGAATGACGGTTGTAGCGGAGTACACTTTCACAGAGCCGCTCTAATCTTTATATCATGTATCTACATACCTACCTACGCTACACCCACTTTAGTCAAATTGCATAATCCTTTGCAGTTTTTTTTAGTTTGCTTTTTCATTGAAACAACAGCAGATGCCTACTATAATCTTAGTGAAATATGAGCTTAAGGATGCTACATCAAAGCCACCACCTGTCATAGGGGTTCTTGGAAACTTTAATTGAAAGTGGGATCGATAGCTGAATTGTCATAGGTATCTTTCGTTTGTCCTTGAACTATTTGATAGGTTTTTTTTTGTTGATGTCCACTTATAGGGGTTGTTTCTTTCAAGGACGCAGGCAGTATACATCATTACACTTAGATTACTTTGTGTGTCTTTGTTTTTGGTTATGACCGGACTATGTTGGTGTTGTAAATGCCATCATCTTTCTTTAACCTTCAGCGAAATATCTGTTCTAAAAAAATTGATACATATCGTACTTGCCAGCAGGAGATGAATATTTATGTACATAGTAACAGATATGAAGTCAATATTACGATATATATGTATAAATGAATATAACTCACTCAGTAAAATGATGTAAGTTTCTGAAATACTCGTAGCATATCGGTTTTTGTTTTCGTAGCGTAATGTCGTCGAGCTTTCAAGAGTCGCATGTAAAAAAAAAATAAAGGTATTAGGCATTAATGGCCTATATAGCCCCGCTTTTAGCTTCACCAACGATTTGTTGGTGCGAAGCTATATAAATGGAACCTGCAATTTAACGCCGAATCCGAATGCCAATTTTTGAAAGACTCCTCATGAAAATTTTATACTTTTGGATGTTTTGGCCATGAAAAAATGTTTAGGTTTTCCTAGGTGTGATTCGAACCTTGAACCCATCACTCTGTAGTCCAACGCACTTACAACTGAGCGACTAATAGAGTCGGATGTACAATGTTCAGCTGTAGTTTTGTTTAAGTGAGCCGATTAAATTCGGCTGACACCATCATAATTTGCGCCATCGTCGTTCGTTTGACTTTGTATTAAAACGGATGACGATCTAAGCATGGAGCGCGCGGGTAGACTAAGCCAGTCTTATTTCAAATCCATTGATAAGCAACTTGGTGTAATAGGTGAATCAACCTTGTGCTTTATTTTCTTCGATATAGGCTCTCTGCCGTGAGGGCTCCTTGGATCTTGGAAGTTCTTTTTCGATCAAGCTTTGGTACACCTGCTGTCATGCGAATCATCTTTATCTCGGCTGCAGTTAATTTGCCCTCATACTTTTTGTACGCTGTTCAACATTGTGAGCCGTATGAAAGCGCCGGGAGCACAAAATCGGGGTAGACCCTTCCTTTCAGCTTAGGCGCATTTATCGGTAACAGAAGATTTCTTGGTTTTTCCGACAATTTTTGCACCCTACGCTAACATGATGATTAATGTCGTCTTTACGCCAGCAACATTGGGGAAATTATATTAATTCGCTGACTCCTCTCAGACTCCATCGATTGCGCGTCTTTTTACAACTCTATATTTTTTAAACTTACCATTGTTATTTACGATACCCGTGTCCCTTTTATTTACCAAAACACCACACTTCTAATCTGACCGCGGGATGTTAACATAAATCTTACCGCTCTTGCTTTCAACCGCAGCACTCGTTGCCTTAAACTCCATCATATTTAAAATTACCTTCCTTAGCACGCAGGGGCAGGGTTAGTTCAAGTCATGAGATGCACTCTCATGATTAGCATGCACATCAAATGAATTCGTTTTCCGGTTCGTGATTATGTGTTTGTTTTCCAAACTTAAAATTGATATTCGAATACCTACCTACGTAACATATACTTGCAGCTAAATCTAAGTAATTGCATTCTAAATTATTTTCCCAAAATACATACAAAGAAAAATGGTCCATTATATTTAAATATTCTCACTTTCTCGCTTTTTAAAAAATTAGCAATATTTTAGAATGTACCTAGTACGTACCTATTTGAATTTTGTTTTTCCCCGATTATTGTTCAGCAAACGTATACTTGTTTCAAAAGAAAGTGTAAAAACAAATTTTGCTTATTTACATTTTCAGTAGAGAAAAAATCCAATTAAAAATAAAGCAGAGGTCGAGAACTATTAGCTATACTGATTAGATAAACAATTGCATTCAAGCGATCTCATGTGTTCATTCATCTGTCAGTTCAATGGACACGAACCAGTGTTTAAGTCTCTTTGATTGTAAAAGAACACCAATAATCAATTATTATTATTTTCCAGTCAAAAGCTTAGATTAACCAACATTTCTATTTCATTATAAATAAAAAGAACACAAAATGCACTCTAATCGCTAATTAATAGGATTCATAACTAAACAGACATTCGTTTGTTGTCATAATGCTGCGCATGTCTACATTTTTAATTTCAATATGGATAAATATTCGCGCAATATATTTTTTAACATCAACAGTTCTCTTGTACATTGAACTTTTACCTTACATTGCAAATTGAATATTCAAAAACTTACAAAACCGCTTAAAGTCCTTGAATACGTAAGTGCAAAAAACGATGTATCGAAGGCTTTTCAAATGGGTTGTGAAGTTTCTGCTTACGTGAAAAATAAACAAAACTTCAAACATTATTTTTGTGTTCGATTAAATTAAATTCTTCAAAATGAGTGAGCCACACTTTCGTTAGTGAATACAATTAAAAAAAAAACAATTTATTTACAACTGATATGCGGAGGTATTCATTAAGGTATTAGGACTCCATTTATGTACGTCACAGTCTAGCACTGGCTGTATAATGAAGTTTACTACTTTCGCCGTGTGCTGTTTTTGGTTGTTGCTAAGCTGTCAGCCACAAATAAATCCATACAAATAATGGAAATGAGAATAAAATTCTTACTTCCGAATGTTTTGATGGCGGTTCACCGCTCTGGACTCAAGCGCTTTAAAAATAAATTTGCGTTAAATTAATTATTTATTACCAAGCGTACCTACATATATACCGAGTTTGTAAGTGTATTTGTGTGTTTTTATATTTTTTGTGAACCTTATGCGAATAAAAATATAATTTTAATTGATAACGTCAACACGTGAAATACGTATCAATGCGCTGCACTTTTGTTTTAATAAACGGCGACATTGACGTTCAAAACGTGATTGAAATGGGACAGAAATCCGGACCACAAAAGCCTAAATATATGTATATACTTTTTTTTTGTACTAACTTACTTACAGTTCAAGAAGAACATTTAATCATTAAAGTGTACAAATACATACGAGTACTCATCCAAAAAAATAAATGGTTTTTTTTTTTTGTTTTTGTTCCTATACCACCCTATCCATCCTCAGGGCGACTAAAGGTCCTAATACACCAGAACAGTACGCTGTACCGGACGGATATGAAGCTTGATATTTAGTGAATATAATTAAAAAGTATTCTTATGGAGTACATAAAGATAAAGGTTTACTTAAAGTTATATCTTTATTATATGATGACATCAGAAATTGAACCGTTCAAATATCGTTCTATCAAGCTAATTTCACACACCATAAGGATCAGCTGGTATTAGATAGTGTAAGACAGACAGAACCAAACAATTAGCCGATGTTTCTTATTTCTTGTCTTTATTGCAACTCATTCTAGTCTTCAGAAAATATGTACATGTTATATTAACGAGCATGCAGGTGCATGGATCTAGGAGGCGGATGGGTGGCTTTTATTAAGTAAAATTCATATCATTAGATTCCTTACAATAGCCGATTGCGGAGAATAAAATGGCTATCTGAAGACCAGTGCATTTGTCGCAGTTTTATCAACCACAGATGCAATCCAAAGTATAATTGGTCCCAAATTTGTATGGATAAATTTGGTATTGCTGGATCTGGGTTTCAATTTTGACACTGTAAGTGATCATATGACGGCTTTGTTTGATGAACATGATATTAAGAATGATAAGACCGTATGACTTGCACATGCTAAGTATATCTTCATTCGGAGATTTCCTGGTGTCCTATCCCAGTTTTCTATGGCAGTCTTCATATTCATCGTTTGATTTTCCGACATTTGCTTTCAAATATGTGCCAACAAACAAATCTCTTTCTTTGGAATGTCTTTTCCATTAGCGTCCACTCCACATTGCTTCGATTTATACGATTTCGACAAGTGCATATTATTTGTTATTTGTTCACCTGTGAAGTGATGAATTATCTGTTAACGAAAAAATTGTGAATTCAATAAGCCTGATAGCATCATTTTAAATTGCGAGATGTTATCGGCAGAACACACGATATTTATAATCTTCTGAAGCTTTTACCTCGTATCTACAATTAACTCCAGCCAATCAAAGTTAGAACATGAATCTTCGATTAGCAGCACGCTCCGTCACCGTGATTATAACAGTGGCCAATCTTCAAGCTTTCGAATTTTTTGACATTAGTAGTCGACTTCTGTAGAAATGCGAAATCACACTTGCGAGTATCTAAACATGATAACAGCAACACAACTATTACTTGTGTTGTAACTCGGTATTGCATAATAGGGAGAAAGCAAAAGCGAAAAACAAAAATTAAACAAAAATCACGCGACTAATATCGCGCGGTGATTCCGAGCCAATGAATGGAGTTGTCATATTAAATAACCCCGCCGTCCGTCGCGTCATCGCGCTTCAAAACTTTTCAGTATGTAATAAATGTGTATACCTAAATTTAGTATTTTATGCTGAAACTATTTTTTGTTGGGATTCGTTTGTTTTTCTAAATGTGTTTTGTTCATAGCATAGCTGATTGAGCTTTGAAATATTGAAACTATCGGAAAATATTAGTTTTATTTACTTTGGCGTAACATATATATTTCAGTACATACATAATATGTCCAATGTACATTATATGTGTGCCTACAACATTTTCTGTTTGTGATGATAGCTTTAGGATTAGGGCATCGAACGGATTGAGGTGATAAAATTGTGGGCAAATTATGACCCAATACAGTCAACTGAAACGACAATTAGCCACAGTTTCTTTTTCACTTAAGCGGTATTTTTACTTATGCGGAGTTCGGATAACTGAAATAAATGTTTACGTAAACGATGTTCCTTAATACAACTGTAAAAAAATGTCCTTCAACCAATTGGGATTACAATCACAGTACAAAATATTTCATAACAAAATCTCAACAACAAAACGCAACAATTAAATTGTGAAATAAAGTGGCGCTGCGAATTTATGCCAAAGAAAATAACGCTCGAAAAGGCAAAAATAAATAAGTCCCAAAAAGTTGGGTATATTTTCATAATGGAATAAAGACCAATTTTGTCTGTGGAAATTAAGCACAAAAAATTAAAATAAGGCCAACAAATTAATAAAAATAAGCCCAAAAGTACTTTTATATTTTCTTGATATTTCAATCAAAAACAAAACTTAAAACAACACTTTCATTGAATCTTCTACAACGTTCAGGTATTTTAATAATATACCCAATATAGCACTCCCTGCACCCCCCTGCTTGGGGTCACTGCTGGATTTGAAGTTGGTGCGATTTTGGGGTAGGTGCTATGTTTATATATCTGGATATGTTTAGTTCTATTGAAAAGAATGGACTCCACATTTCATTTAGGAACCATAATGAAAAAATATAATCTTCGAACATTTTTTTAACTGTGTTTGATTCCCATTTCAATCCGATGGGTATCGTACAGAAGCTTAGTTTGGGTGTTATGTATAGTCAGTAGAATTTGGTCTTATACTACTGGGTATTTAATATAAAATTCTTCCAAGTCTGCAAGGTCATTGCGGACGAACACCGTGCTGTTACACCACAACACGATGCAGAGACTTTAATATACAGGGTAATTGTAAAGAATTAAGAATTACATCGAGCGCTTCCCTCGGGCTTGACCGTAGGAATGAGCATCGGTTACGCTTTTTTCCTAGCGCACAAATACTTGTCCTTTTCTTCACATTTTCAATTAGTTTTATAACTCAGGATTAATTCGAAACGGCACAATATAAGTTCTTGGGCATTATAAATTCAATTCTTTGTAGGCACTATATAAAATAAATTTTATTTGATTTATTAATTTTTCTTGGAAAACATTAATGCATAAAAATAAAAACGACAGTGACAGAGCAAATGGCATTTTAATTATTTTCGAAACTGTCGATTATGTCACGCGTTTTCCTATAAATATTATTTTCTTATTTTCGATAAGTAGCTACTGTAGTTATGTCTATTATTGTTGAAGACCAGAAGGTTAACGTTCATACACGTTTTACTTTAATACTGATGCAGTTAGTATAACAGATGAGCTTTAGGAGGACGTCGACTTTGCCCCTAAAATGAAAAAAAAAACAGCTAAAAAACATTACGCCTCATGTGTAAAGGTCTTATCATGGTAATCAAATGGGAAGCTCGCCCTTAAGTTGGATGCATAATGGGTTTTTCATGGGCGCGTCCATTTTCTTAAGTTTAAAGTTGGGAGCAAACTGTTTTTTCAGAGTCAAAAGGAGGGATGGCAGAGTCTACCCCACGTAACTACCAGAATCCATAGAAGATGTAATAAATACATTTTTTTTTGTTCCCGAACAAATTGGCAATCTCTGGACAACACTTTTGCAAACAAACATCAGGAAATGTCATTCCTATGATTCACATTATATTCACAGGGGAATAAGGCATCGCCCATTTGCGGGTCCCAGATGTGGAAGTCGACTATCTCATATAATCAAACAACTTTATACTCGTAGTAAAAAATCTCACATAATACAAAATTTGATAACAGCAAAAAGTTTCTACGGAAGATCATGCTATTTTCCGTCAAGGGCAAGCCTGGCTATCTGCTATCTGCATGTGCACGCGTTTGTTTGTTTTTTTGAATTTTTTCCGGGCATTTGCCTTGAACTTGCGATACTTTCAAATGTTGCGATTGTAACACATAGAATATCCCAAACAATTTCACTTGGGTTATGCAATTGAACTTATTAGTTTCTTTGGTTGTTTAAGTTTTGTTCTTATCTCTTATAAAAATTGAACTTGCTATAAATATGTCAGAGGAATCAGTTACAGATTTGTTTAATGAATATGGAATTACATTATACATTGTATATACTTTTATACACGTATAAAAGTGTATTTTAAAAAGTGTATAAACGTGTTTCAAATATCCCCTGGACCACGTCTTTTCAACCCATTTTCTAAAGATATCATCATTTTGACTCATAGTTTGTAGCATATGTACCTTAACCCCAAAAAGTAACTATACAGGGTGTACCAGTTAAGCAGTATAATCCATTAAGGGGAGATTCCTGAAGTTCCGCCGAACAAAAAATTGTAAATTGGTACGGTAGTCTTTTATCACCCCATTTCAGGTTATAGCCCATCAAAGTGGGTGACCTCTAATTTGTAGGTGTAATCATTTTAAGCGCTCTAACTTCTGAACTATTATAGGTTCAATAGGTATTTTGTACATTTTGGAAGTTCAATTTACTTTGGGCAAATTTGTGCAGCAACAAAAAAGTATGGCTCCTTAAACTCAAAATTATGAAAATTTGTTTTTCCATTTTTTTTACTTAAAAAGCGTTTTTCTCAAAATTTTTACGTACAGTTTTTTTTATGAAATTTATATTTTTGAAAACCTGTCCTAAAATTATAATAAGCAACACTTTTACGTACGATCAACAGAAGTTGTAGCAAGAGCCATTATTTGTCAGACAAAAATGGTCAAAAAGAGGGTACCTATTGATTTACTCTTAAAATCCTCAAATCGTAGCACACCATGTAGCCGGCTATTCCCTGATGTGTATCAGTGCCTTGACACCGGGTCAGTTGCATCAAACAGGGCGTTCAGATGTTGAGACGCAACGGCGGCAGAAGTTGGGGTGGGATTTTGCGTGCTATGGAAGTTCAGCCTTCAGTCAGCGTCCGCAGACTAGCTGTACAGTTGGAACTTCCCAGAACCAGGTTTTACAGGACTCTACAAAGTAATAGATTACACTCTTTCCATTTAACACCAGAACAGAATTTCCTACCAGCAGATGCGCAAGAAATTTTGCCAATGGCTATTGCGGAAACAGGCAGATGACGGGCACTTCCTCAATAACTTTCTGTGGACTGACGAAGCCCAATTCACAAGAGATGGGACTACAAACCACAATTATTTGCACCATTCATCAGACTCGAATCCCCATTTAATACGCAAGGTAAGAATTTAATTACGGTGAAGAGCTTCTTTAAAATGTGTTGCTGATTAGGTTTGCTTAAGAGCTTACACTCAGAAAACATATTGGTAAATTAGCTCAATTTTTCGGTATAATGCAACCATAATTATAGGCGTTTTCGTGACTTCTACATTTTATTGTTACAAAACCCAAAAAAAAATATTGGATTTCCGACAATACTTTATTGGTACTGAAAAGTTGTTATAGGTTTTTTTCCAATACATATTGCATTCTTTGCAATTATCTGTAGGTGAAACGTCAATTTTGCATAGGAAAACAACGTTTTTCGCAATAACTATAGGTGGAACGTCAATTTTGCATAGGAAAACATCGTTTTTCGCTTTTCCTATAATTCTAAAAAAAATATTGGCAGATATCCTAATTTTTATAGTGATTTTACAAATAATTATTGAAATATTACAGAAATTATTGTTTAATTACCTATAATTTCCGTAACAATACTTTATAGGCATAGTTCCCGCTCACTTTTTTCTCAGTGTAAGCGTAAATGTTTGGGCTAGAGACAACTCTTTAGTAGGCACGCACGTTCTTCTATATACAGTTAATTTCTATTATTAAGTAAAATTTTTGAGAAAAATGAGTTTTAAGTAAAAAAATGGAACAACAATTTTTTCATAATTTTGAGTTTAAGGGGCCATAATTTTTTGTAGCTGCACAGATGTACCCAAAGTGTTAAAGACTTTTAGTCGCTACGAAATTGTCTTCCAAAATGTGAAACATACCTATTGTATTAGTTGTTGCACCTCCAAATTAGAGGTCACCCACTTTGATGGGCGACGGTCAAAGTACAGTCTGGGAATTTAATGCAGTAATGGGCATACTGCTAAAAAGGGGAAAACGTTGTCATTCGGGTTAAAATTGCAGTACGGACACATTGGGTTGATGTCGTTCCTGTGCGGTAATGAGACTCATTTCTATTACTGCAAACTTGAAATGGGGTGGTAAAGACCCCCTGCCATAAAAATGTTTGTTCTGCGGAACTTCAGGAATCTCCCCTTAAGGGATTATACTGCTTAACTGGACACTCTGTATTTGTGATTAGCATCGAGTAATGTCGATCTAGACATATCCTTAACCTGCACCTAGGTTCAGAAAACTATTTCAATTCCAAGTTTGCAGTAATGGAAATGACATCAACCCAATCTGTCCGTACTGCAATTTTAACCCGAATGACAACGTTTTCCCCTTTTTAGCAGTATGCCCATTATTGCATTAAATTCCCAGACTGTACTTTGCTTGCCAAAAGCTTTTCGTCATTTGAAGAATGTGTCCAAATATCAAATGTAAATTATGATTGGAAGGTACTTATCAGTTTATTAAGCATGCAACGACTTACCGAAATACTTATGCCGAATGGTAACTCAATTACGTATGTAGCTCTTTTGTTTAAGCAAAAAAGGGAGCCGCATATGTTACACAGCTGCTCTGAAAATAACAACCGATGAGAATATATTTCGAAGAATTCTGCTAATAAATGAGTCACGCTGGCAACAAATTGCAGGTCGTTACAAAATTTGTATTATTAACGGCCTAAAACATACTTAACCTCTCCAAGCATTTGTTTGAGCGATGTTGAAGGGACCTACAATTTACCGACTCCAAACGGTAATTTGAGAAAATTCTCATAGCATTGTCAGACTTAAGCAAGAAATGGGGCAGTGGAAAAAATAACTTAAGGTGTTCCTGGGTCTGTTGTGATTTGAATCTAAGACCATTAGTAGTCGAACGCACTTACCACTGTGCCACTGTGCCACTGTGCCCACAATTTACTTATTACTATCTATTACAAATTAAAAAAATTCATTTAAAATTCCTTTATTCGATCGCGTACTCTCCATTGTGCAAATTACAAATAATATATTTGCAATAACTATATCGTTTCTCCAGCTCTATTCCGGATATTTAAGTGCTTTGAAAGTAAAATTATTATAACCACAACAACATACGGTCAACTGCGTTAATCTACTAACCTTAAATAGTGGCCAATAACAAGGTCGCAATAAGCATAAAATAGCGAACCAACCTACAAACAGTTGTAGCAGTGTATCTGATCAATTAGTTATTTGTGGCTTACATCCGCCACGAAAATCGTGAAGTTGCATATACATTGAGAAATATATACGAGAACCCAACTGCCTTAACGCGTCTTGTATTTGTCTGCTCCTGTGTAAGATGTAATGTCGGAAATTAAATAAATATAGCTTTTATCTTTAAATTTATTGTCTGAGCACTAAATTGGTTGTATTTGTTTTTTCTGAAGAGAAACCTCTGTAGTTTCTTTCATTTTTGTCGCACAATTTCATACAGAGACGCCCAGAAAGCATTCTCAATTCCAGGGTTATTCTAGAAAAAAACTAAATAAAGAACAAAAACCAAGTGGAATTCAACTTGAACTATTAAGTAAGGAAATAGGAAACAATAATTATTGTTAAATAATTTGGCAAATGATTTTTTCGTGAAAAATATCGAGCTATTATAAATACATTTTTTCAGCAAAAAGTTTAGTTTTATTTCATATCAATTTCGAGGAAATCCTTTTTCATTGCAAAACTATGTTTTTGAATTTACATCCTAATATCTACGCACCCAAAGCAATGACAAACCAAGTGTCAAGTACCTGCTAATCAGTCGTTGACTTTATTTGTTTATGTGTTGTCTTTTTTAGGTTTGCTATATTTTTTAAGAATAAAGCACAATATTATGATACAACAAACAAAGTTCCGTCAATACACTCCATTGACGTTGTCTTCTTGTTTATAATTTCTGATGATGTCCCCATGTCGTTCTCATATTTGCATAACTTAACAAATGATCCAATAATCTTCCCTATCTCAGATGTAATTGAGAAAATAGCGCTAAATTAGTAATTAGGTAGATTTTGAAGTAAATTATTTATTGTTGTTGTTTATGTAGGTCGTCGTCAAGCATTGTGTTAGATTTTCAGTGTAAAAAAGTAAAAACATAATGCTCGCGGTCATTTGTTAATTCGAAAACGATCTGTTATTGAGCATTAATTAAATATTAATTTTTCGCATATCAATTTTGTTTATTTGCTACTCCATGAATGTTTGTGGTCTGGAGACCTACTTTAAAGTTGTTTTGTATATCTTTGTCAGTGTCAATATTTACTGTACAATATTCACTTACCGTCAATGAAAATTTTCTAGTGAGTTCAAATATTTATTGATAACTGTTACACCAAAAAAAAAATTTACACCTGAGATGTTTTAATTTAATTCATTTAATGAATTTAACATAAAATTGATGTCAGCGTTGCTAGCTTTATGAGAGCAGTTTGCAGGTGGCAATGGTGCGATGGTAGTGTATTCACTAAGTGATTGGCAGGTCGTTCGTTCGAATCCCAACCAGTGCCATGATTTTTATAAATTGAATACACACAACAAAAACTGATCTCCCTAAAGCAATTTAGGCGCCACCTGTTGAGAAAAAAAAAATCCCATCGCACCAAACTTCTTTCCTATCCTTCTATTCTTTCAGTAAGTAGCACCCAAAAACAGGCAATGAATTGCTGGGAGCTGCTTGCGCAACAAACTAAATGCCTGCGCTGTGGTTTTACCATTATAAGGGTACTGTGTCACTACAGAAAAAAGAAATCCCTTTAGCGCACGCAAATTATAAAAAAAAAAAAACATAGGGACGGGATACAGTCCGCTTGGGCGAACTGTTGGATACCCTATTCTTATTCCTATCCCTCATAAGTGGGCGTGACAAAAGTCTAAGTATGGTTGAATTGTTAAGAACGCTCTACATATTTTGTTATATAACATTTAAAGGATTTTATCAAAAAAAAACGCTCCCTAGCTCAAACTTGGGTGTTTCAATAAAATTGTTTTATTTAATTGTGGGCGTGTCAGTAGGCGGATTTACAAAAAATTAACACATGAGAATAAAGGGCCCCTAGAGAGTACATATTATAAATTTCAGCTCCCTAGCTCAAACTTTGAATTTTCAAAAAAAAAAAAAAAAATTAATTGTGGGCGTGTCAGTTGGCGGATTTTGAAAATATTTACACAATAGCATAAAGGGCCCATAGAGAGTATATAATATAAATTTCAGCTCCCTAGCTCAAACTTTGGATTTTCAAAAATTAATATACCCTTAGAATAGGGTATAAAAAATTATTTTATTTATTTGTGGGCGTGTCAGTGGGCGGATTTTGAAATTTTTTTATCCCGAGCAGTTTTAGGAGTCATAGACCATATATTAAAAATTTCTGCTTTCTAGCTCAAAATTCGATTTTTTCCAAAATTTTATTTTTTTGAGTTTGTGGGCGTGTGTGTGGGCGGATTTCAAAAATTCGTAAACTTGATTATTTCGGGACCCTAGAGAGTATATGGTTAAAATTTCAGCTCTTTAGGTCCAGTTTAAAGGCCTAATTTTTGCTGACAGACGGACGGACGGACGGACATGGCTAGATCGACATTACTACCGATGCTGATCATAAATATAGTAACTTTTAGGGGCCTACGGGCAATATTAAGGTATGTTACAAACTATGCGTCAAAATTAATATACCCTTAGAATAGGGTATAAAAAAGCTACTGGTTAAGTACGTAAATATTATTTTCTTGAATTAGTTAGTGCGATATTCTTTTGTTTGTTCCCTAGTTAAAGCTATCAAATTAAAAAGGAGTATTTAGTAAGATAAAATTTAAACGATCGAACAAGGTCTGATACCTCTCGATATATATATATAGCAGGCTGCCTGTTCCCGCTTAAAAGTGGATCAATAAGAATATTGGCCACTCTATCATTCTAGACTCATTTGGGTATCGCCAAGGAACATGGACTATATTCGGAAAGAACTTCCAAATCACTATCTCCACCAGATCATTCTGGGAGTATGTTGTAATTACGGAGGATAAATCAGTCCACTTCTACACCGATGGATCAAAAACTAGTGAAGGGGCAGGTGGAGGTTTTTCTCAAAAAGTCTACATATTAGTCTCTCTTTTCGTTTCCTAGTCATTGTAACGTGTTCGGCGGTAATAATGGCGATAAAAGAAGTCTTGTTGTGGGTAAAGAGAAATGTGATATATATCGTATCTTCTCGGATAGGCACGCTGCGATTAAGTCCTTGTACTCAGTTCCTTCAAACTCCGTTGTTACCCTAGACTGCCGTTCATCTCTTGAGGATATAAAAGAGCAGTCCAACATTCACTTCTTCTGGGTGACGGGCTTAGAGACATCCCAGGGAACTGTGGGCAGATGACCTCGCCAAAAAAGGAACCACATTACCTCTTTTACCTGACAAAGATTCTCTGGGTATACCTATCGCTACATGTAAACTTATGTTTAAGCTATTCGTAGTCAAGAGAACAAACCTTAGGTGGACAAGCAGTAATACATATCCAGCGACTAGGCATATCTGGCCAAAGCTGGATGTGCGACGCTCTATGTGTTTAATCTCACTAAATCGACTGCACATTATAGGTGTCATTACAGGACACTGTCTAATAGCCAAGCAAGCATCAAGGCTTGGCGTCTATTCGAAAGACTTCTGTAAAAGCTGCACGGACGAGGAGGAGGAGGTTACTACACTTCACCTTCTTTGTAAATGGCCTGCACTCCTCTATAAACGAAATCTCTATCTAGGAGCCTTCTTGCTTAATGATATTAGTGACTTGGCTAACATAGACGTTAGAAGTTTATCGCACTCATCAGAAGCTCTAAGTGGTTTACCGGGTGGAGGGAGAAACTCCCTAGATCCACGTGGCATCACAATACGGTACGTCGAAGTGGACAGATCTATTGTACTATAGGTCATAGAAAATTTAGGCTAGTGCATTTTCCACTTTTCTAGAAAAGGTAATAATGCTTCTAGCAGTAGACTTCTTCAAATCTTCGCTACTTAGGAGTTCTTTGAAGAAGATCCTCTTTCTGATACCCCAATAGGGCTTGGCATTCGCACCAAATGTGCTCAGTTGTTTCGTCGTCTTCGAGGTACAGCCTGCACTCTGGAGATTCGGCTAGTTTCATTTTATTTAGGTGGTATCGTAACCAACGACCATACTACGTCGAGTTAATCGATTCTCGTCAGATCACCGCAATTAAACGACGTTGGATAATACATACGTGGTATCGCAATGAACCTAAATTGGTCTAAGTGTGTCGGTTTCTGCCGACAGTCACATAAACCTAACCTAACCTAGGTGGTATCGTAAACCGTGGTGACCTGTGAGGAAATCTTATGAATTAACATGAAAGCTAAATAAACGATAAACGTATAATATAAATAAAATAAATAAATAAATAAGTATACAATTAATAGGTATGTAAATAAATATAATATATTAAATAAATAAATATAATATATTAAATAAATAAATATAATATGTTAATTGATAGAATAAATAAATAAATTAAAACTATAAAATAAGAAAAATAAATAAAGTACATAATAATACGAGTACATAAGATCAAGTAAGTATATACAAGGTGGCGCAAAAGTTGTCACCCGATGTTCTTTCGCTGTAATTTTTTTTATGAATGAAAAACTTTGGTTCTGCTTTTGGATTATGTTAATTGGTGTCTTAAGTTTTTTCTGTATAGCTAACTTCACAAATGTCAAAGTAGAATTTACATTTGCCGCCATTTGCAAAAATTATAGCTTCTTCCGATAGGATGATGACTTTTGCGCCACCTTGTATAATAAACAAATAAATATTTACAAAAAATCATACAATAAATAAATATATAATTACAAAAAATCATACAAATACTGAATAAAGGAATGTAATATGTGTACATATATGCATAAATAAGTAAATAAGAAATAAATAATTAAGTTCAATATCACATAATAATATATATTTTATAAAATAGAACTATAACTATAAAGCTAGGTTTGAAATAAGAGGGTTATCTGAAGATAAGCAAGATGTACGATAACGTTCATTAAGTTTGGCAATTCTAGTTGATACCATTTCTGTATTTGAAATAGGGTGAAGTTCAGCTGTTGAAAAAGACCATGGAAGCTTAAGGATCATTTTCAAAAGCTTGTGTTGAGCTACTTGGAGTCTGCTAATATGACTAGCTGCACATTTACTCCATGCCGGTGAACCATAAAACATAATTGCTTGGAACACGACTTTGAAAATCAGCAGCTTGATTTCATTGCATAGTTTTGACTTCCGGTTTATAAAGGGATAAAGAGTTTTAATGGTTATGTTAATCCTTTTAGTTACTTCTTGTACATGCATGCCAAAGGTTAAAGTTTTATCAAGATGGACTCCAAGATATTTAGCACTTGAACGCCATTCAGTGTTTACACCATTTACTTGAAGATTGTTACTCGGCAGGAAATAATTTCGTGTGAAAAAGATAACCTGTGTCTTTGAGGCATTTATTCTAATCTTCCAGTCAAAAAGTAATCTTGTATGATATTCAGTGCAGATTGCAAGTTTGTTTCAATGTTGAAACCAACTGAATTTGACGAGAAGATACAGGTGTCATCGGCAAAAATTGATTTTTCGCAGTTAGTTAAACAGGGGAAATCGTAAGTGAAAATAGTAAACAAGATTGGACCAAGCACCGATCCTTGAGGTACAGCTGCTGAAATGTTATAAATATCAGAGTACCAATTATTTATTGAAACCTTGAATTTTCGTTCAAGGATTGAATTGTTTTGATTAAGTATTTAGGAAAATGAAGTCTAGCATCATGCCAAACTGAATCGAATGCTTTTTCGATATCAAGAAGTACCATTCCTGTACTTTTTCCTGTGCTATAATTTGTTTTTACATATTTTGTTATTCGATGAACTTGGTGGACTGTACTATGATGAGCCGTGAAACCAAATTATTCAAGTGGTAAAGTGTTATGACTTGTTATTTGAGAAACAATTCTACTTTTAATAATTTGCTCAAAGCATTTGCTTAGCGAGCTTAACAAACTTATTGGTCTATAGTTGCTTGGTATGTTTGCGCTTTTACCAGGCTTTAAAAATGGTATAATCTTAGCTGTTTTCCATGCATTAGGAAAGTAACTTGACTTCAGACAACAGTTAAATAGTAGTTGTACCTAAATATTTGATTCCCTATTTCGGTAAGATCGTAAGATATACATTTTTAATGCAATCAAAACCTGCAGATTTTATTGATTTTAGATTCAAAATTACATCGCTGACATCTTCAAAAGTAGCATCTACGTGAGTGTCATTTGAAGAACTTAAATTGAAGGTATTCATTGAGTCACTGACAACTGATTCGACAACGGTGTTGCAAGGAATGAAGAGCTCTTTTGCGTTTTTATTTTTTCATTTTTGTTATAAGGAACGTTTTTTTATACGGTCTCACATATCATGCTTTAGAGTTCTATTGATTCTTCCTTCCTGGGCATTATTTGATTTGGCGTTGCGCCAAAATGTATTTCCCAAACATTTATATTTTATGCTGCATTTTGTTTTCAACAGGAAGGACATTTTGCGGGTATTTGAGAAACACTGATTGATTTTGTGCAATATGACGCAATACATGTGTCATATGGAATTGGTGTAAATTAAATATTCAATCTTATTACGGATGGCGTTTTAGTTGATCGATTCTTTTCGGTATTTGAGTCGTAGCGATTTTGTGTCGTTTTAGTGTATATGGCGACAAATAAAACTGTTCACGAATATAACTGATTTGAGGTTGGAGAAAGATAGGATTAGTTGGAGAAAGAGGTAACAGGATATGATTTCTTTTGGTCCGGACAAAGATGCCGACTTTTTATGAGAAGTATTTTTTAAAATTCTTTATAAATTATAAATTTACTCAATGGAGAACTGGTTCCACCATACAACAAGTCTCTGATACTTTACACGCGGAACTCTTTAACGGAGGAACTATGTTGGTAGGGCGTCCGTACGAAATCACCACCCCAGCATGGGTAGAGAAAAGCATGTGGCAATAGCCGTATTCGGGATCCCGGCAAAACTGAAGCAGCTATGTAGCTTGAAAGCTTTACTCTGGAAAACGGGCGGTGCACGTTTTGGGAAGTAGCTCTTCCGAATTACTATAACCGTGCATTATAGGTATTTCGGAAGCCTCTAACACGCCATGGTGGAAACGGTCGGTGATGTCGATATCGTTCGCATACCCCAGTAACTGGACGGATCTATTGAAGATAGTAGCTTTCGTGTTGACACCTGTCTGCGTACAATTTTCTCCAGAACAATATGTAGGAAGGCACATTAAAGCGTATCTCCTTGCCGAAATATGGTGCAAGTTTAACATAATTCGGAAAAGCTGCTGCCAAACTGCACATTACACAGCGTGTTTTCAAGTTGTCACGCGATATGGCCGGGATCCCATATTTGGCCATCGCCATGTCCCCGTAGAGCTCCTGATGATGAATGCTATTATAACTCTCGACTTGAAATTCGCTGGTTTTTCCAGGATTTATCTCAGTGTGAAAATTTGTCGATCTTACGGGCCGGAAGCGACACTGGTACGTGCCGATTAGTGTATTGCAGAACGGCTTCAGACGTTCACACATTTTGTTGGATAGGATCATATATGCGTCGATTTTCGCTTGCGCCCTACCAAAATATTACCTTCGTATTTGAACAGCTCCCCTGCTAATTCATTAGAACCGACTGTTTTATTATTCTTAAGCTTTCTTAAGCCAAGCTATTCTATACTTGTTTGTGAAATCTGTTATTCATTGACAGGACTTGATTAACAAATTGGCTGCTTATTTTTGCCTTTTTAATTTTTTTTTGTCACATGGAATGTGAAGATATATAAATATTTTAGCCTGAAGAAGGAGAAAATAGTGATTCTGATGAAGACTCCTTAGACGAAGAAGAATCTTGAGCCTCTTTGATTGACTTTAAAAAATAAAAATTGTAATCATTATTAATATCCTAGTCGTGGAACTAAAAAACACTTCACTTTCTAAGCTAAATTTGTTTCAATAAAAATACTTCACACACTAAACTTTGATTGTTTAAAAAGAGAAGAAATGTCTTAAAAATGGGATTAATTATAGTTCCAGATAAAAATCGGGCCATTAAGACAAACAAATTATTTCTTCCGATTTGCCAGTGTGAGCAGTAAAGGACGGTATCGTATAAGGAAAACAGCGTGAAGTGACATGTCCCGCTTTTAGGGCTGTCTATACCGAAACCAAAAACGCACACGAAAAAATATTTGCTTTGCATTTTTAGGTCACTTAAACTCATTACTTTAAAGCAAACGTGTTATCTGAATAAAGAAAATAAGTTAAATAAATAACTTAAATTATATTATTATTAGTTATTTAATAACTAATTTGATTTAATTCGGCCTATTCAGCGAAATATTTTTTATTATTTATTCTACGATTACCTTTATTGGGCATTCCGCATGGCACAATCTGTTTTGCAATTTGTAACAGCCCATAACAGAATAAGAGACAGGTTTCGTGACTTTTGTCATAAAATATTTTAATATAATACCTAAGAATACCTCCCTATCTAGTTCTTCGTCAACGAACCGCTTGTAAAAGAAAACAAATGTAATAATTTATAAAAAAATTGCAAAAAAAAAAAATTATTGCTACAGGTGATAACTCTGAACAATCAGTTAAGATAATGTTGGGAGGGACGGGCTAAAACATCACTGCAGCATTCCTCAATAAACAACGTTTTTCGTAAAAAACGACTAAGGGAGAAACAACATCTAGGCAATTTGAACATTCAGGGGAGATAAGCGGCACAATTTATAATTTAAAGCTCAGGATGTGAACATTCTTTGATCTAAATGCTGAACGTCGGCTTTTCTATAACCTTGCAGGTGGCAATGGTGCGATGGTAGTGTATTCGCAAAGTGATTGGCAGGTCGTGTGTTCGAATCCCGACCAGTGCCATGCTTTGTAAAATTGAATACACACAACATTTCAAAAATCTCACTTAAGTAATTAAGGCGCCGCCTGTGAAGATAAAACCCTATCGCACCAAAACTTCTTTCCTATCCTCCTATTCTTTCAAGTAGTAAGCAGCACCCAAAAACAGGCAATGAATCATTTGCTGACTGCTGCTTGCACCAACAAAAATGCCTGCGTTATGGTAGCATTATAAGGGTACTGTATCAATTACAGAAAAATAAAAAAAAATCCTTTTAGCGCACGCTAATTATAAAAAAAAACCTTGGCGCAACAAAATCTACCACCGGAAAATGCTAAAAATCTTAGAAAAAATGATAATTTTAAAAACTAGAAGTATTGTAATATGCATCTCAATTAGCCGTTCCAATCAATGCTAAATTGTAGTTCCCTTCCATACGTGACAAGAATAAAGTTTCCCAAACACAAATGGTTACGGTGGGATTGAGCCTCAACCAGGCATATCCAGATTTTAGATTTTTGATTTATTTGGAAATGCTTAAAACAGTAAGATACAATATCTTATAAGTTAGTCTTAAGCTAATTTTACAATGGAGAGCTATTTAATGCAACTTCGTTTTAGAAATTAATTAATATTAATATTTACATATTTATTGAGAAATGATGTTTTAACGCTTTTTTAATGCTAGTTGGGTTCTGAGCTTCTTTAATGTAACGCGGTAGAGAATTCCAAAGACGGACAGCGTTGACAAAAAATTGACGTTCGGATGTTAAACAAGAAGAGCGAGAGTGAATTAATTGACGAGACCTACGCGAGGATGCTATTATAATTCTTTCAAAACAGTATTCAGGTTGTCGTGTTAGCAAAAAATCGGATAGCAAGATTACACAACGAAGTTGAAGATAATTTTCAAAAGGCATACCAAGCAGACGATTAGAAAAACCAGACAATCTATCATATCTTCGTAACCCAAAGACATAGCGTACAGTACTATTAAACGCGACATTGAGCTTTCTTTTACTAAGGTTTTTTTTTTTTTTTTTTTTTTTTTTTTTTTTAATTTTTTTTATAAAAAAAGGAAATCCAAATCCCAGAGCACTCAGACTCGGTAACGTTCCATTGTACTACCAGGCAGAAATCCTCCTTTTTGGTGTAGAGGCATGTGATTGGGTGGCGTATGTTGTTGTTCCCCATGGGGATTGAACCTGCACCGCACGGGTCACAAGCCAACACACTAACCTCTACACCGTCGCCACCCAACCTTTTACTAACGTAGTTGCACCTACAAACAAATTTCACACCCATAAACCAATATAGGTATGACCAAAGTTTTAGCAAGTAGTAAACGCGTTTTAACGGGTGTAAACGACTGTGTTACCCACAAGGTGCGCAGTACACCATATACTTTTCCGACGATTGCATTTATATGGTTATCCCAAGTAAGATCCATAGATGTCTTCTTCTAGTTTCGTAAGTTGAGGTCCCCTTCAAACTGCAAACGCCACCTTACCGAGTTGTGGCGCCGGGGTTTTAGCAAGGATTTTCTGTGCAAATGCTGAATGCCAATCTTACAGAAAAGATGAAATGATCCTACGAATACTTGAGCGTGTCTTTTCCAAAATATTATGGTAGGGTGAAGTGATTCCGTTGGATGTTCAGAAGACTTATTTGAAATTTAATTTTAAGTCTTTAGGAGGTTTTGTTCGCGTCACATTTAATTTTATAAAAGTAAAGAAAATGAAAATATAAAGTAGCCTACAACTTGACAAACAACCATAACTAAATAAAAAGGGTAAATGAAAAAGAAACATTCTTTAAAGTAAAAGCTGTAAAAGTTCGGCTAAAGCCGAATGTCTTAGCCCAAGGTGGCCACGACTGAAGCCTAATGTTTGGTCGGACTCACCTTAAACGAATAGAAATGAACAGTTAAAAAAATCCTAAAAAAAACCAAAATGTCTTCAATGGAAAACATTTGTACATTTTTATTTATTATTTAGTTAAACCAGTTAAGGAGTTCGCCCTTCCGGGGACAGTTAGTCTTTTGTGACCGTGAGTCGAAGACCTGTCCATAATTTTTGCTTTAATTTCAAGCATAGCGCATCACTTCCCGACTTTATTTAGTTAAATACGTACGAACTTCTCGACAAATTTTAATTTTTTATGCTTTTTAGGACTTTGAAGATTTTCAAAATTTTGTATAGCAATACTTATTGAGCAATTTTTTTTCTTTTTCAGGGAAGGTAACCATCCGGATGATTACTCCCGCGGTCTGACCTACCGCAAGCTATTGGAGGAGGTATGCCGTTTCGCAAACGTTTTAAAAGATCACGGAATTCAGAAAGGTGATCGTGTTTCTATTTACATGCCAATGATATTAGAACTTCCAATTGCTATGTTGGCATGCGCACGTATTGGTGCGGTACATTCCATTGTATTTGCTGGATTCTCATCTGATTCCCTTGCTGAGAGAATGTTTGATTGTAAGTCTAAGATTTTGTTAACCGCCGACGGGGCATGGCGCGGCCAGAAGCCACTTTACCTGAAAGCTCTCTGTGATATTGCATTGGAGAAGGTCGAAGGGATGGGCCATAGTGTAGAAAAATGTATTGTGGTGTCACATTTGAAACGGGTAACGCCGTGTAATGATAATTACGTAGAGGAAGACATTCCATGGACTGATGATAGGGATTATTGGTGGCACGAGGAGATGGAGGACAAGGAACCTGCCTGCTATCCCGAATGGATGGCTGCTGAAGATCCACTCTTTATGTTATACACAAGTGGATCGACGGGCAAACCAAAGGGAGTCCTGCACACAACTGCTGGATATTTGCTGTACGCCGCGACTACATTTAAGATTGTATTTGATTATAAGCCGGGTGACATTTACTGGTGCACAGCAGATATTGGCTGGATTACGGGGCATACATATGTGGTATACGGCCCGTTGGCGAATGGCGCATCTTCTGTGCTGGTAAGTCGAAGTTATAGATACACTTGGTTTTCTTGTTCAAGGCTGATGAGAAATGTTTTGTTTTTAGTTCGAAGGAACCCCATTCTATCCAGATAACAGCCGGTATTGGGCAATTATTGATAAGTATAAGGTTACACAATTCTACACAGCCCCAACGGCAATTCGTGCTTTAATGAAGTTTGGAGATAAACCTGTCCAGAAACACGACTTAAAAAGTTTGAAGTAAGTAACACAAACTTTTCTATATCAAGTTCATACTTATTATTGCTTTCTTTTTACTAAAGGGTTTTAGGAAGTGTAGGAGAGCCCATAAATCCTGAAGCTTGGCTTTGGTACTACAGACAAATTGGCAAAGAAAAATGTTCAATTGCGGACACATTCTGGCAGACAGAGACCGGGGGCCATGTGATAACTTCCTTACCAGGATGTACACCAATGAAGCCTGGATCAGCTGTAAACTTATTGTAAAATTTATATTTAATGAAAATAATTTTAAACGGGTTCGTTTTCGTTTTAGTCGCTTCCATTCTTTGGAGTGCAACCAACTCTGCTTGATGAAAGCGGAATTGAAATCACTGGCAAAGGCGAAGGATACCTGGTATTCTCAAAACCCTGGCCTGGTATGATGAGAACCTTATTCAACAATCATGAACGTTTCGAGGACACATACTTCTCGAAGTTCCCTGGATACTATTGCACGGGAGATGGTGAGTTTAAAATTTGTATTAAGTAGTACCTACATAATAGGGAATAAAATGTATTCTTTAAGACAACCAATCTACACGCACTCTGGCGTCAGATCCATCAGTGCCGTCTCAGTGGACTTATCTTTTTGATAGTCGTGTTGGCTATGATGGATATCCAGCGAAGCTGGACTACTCTAAAGCCCTACGTTAATCAATTTTTCAAGGCCCTTTAACAGAAATGATGAAAGGCTGATAGTCCTGAAGCTTTTTTGGAGATATGATCTCTTCCCCGGTTTTGGGAATGAAAACCACCTTAGCTCTTCAAAGGGATATGTCGCATAGCCGCCCTAGCTCTATCATGCTCGACAAGCCGTTGGAGGTAGAGCCAGTGAGTCGTTTGGTAGGTAGGTAAATAGATACCCTTGTGATGGCTATCGGCGCTAACTTGGTCCGAACGTTGTGTTCGCTTCTGGGAACTTTGCATCGGAAACCTTAACTAAGGAGAAACAAACCTCTGTTTGCAACTCAGGTGTTCGCTTTCTAAGAACCACCCTGACAATTATGTTGTTTTTAAGGGCTGGGTCCGTTATCCCGATGCAGGCTGTCGCTTGGAATTTGGTAAATTTTGAGAAATAGCATTTCCTCTCAGTGGCTTTGCACCATACAAATGCTTGGGTTTTTAAGAAAGGTTTTACTATCGCAGTGTATAGCCAGTGTGCTACATGCGATTTGAAGCGTCACGTATGCCTTTTTGACACGATCTTCTATGTTTTCCTTTCAGTTAAGCTTGGAATCCAGGATGGCGCAGGTATCTTGCGGTCGTGGATACTTGCAGGTCGACTCCGCCTGTTCAGGGTGTTAGAAAAGAGGGATTACCCCCTTTCTTATTAACAGCTTAATTTCCGTCTTTGATAGATCTACCCCAAGTCCCCGTCCCGCAACTCAGTTACCGACAATGTGAAGTGCGTAGCTACTCGTGGGACTATAGGATAACCATATCATCGGCATAAGCGCTTACAGCCCCCATGCTCAAATTTCTTTAACACTTCGCGGAAAGAGCACGCCGCGCCGTCTTGCGGTGTTCCTCTATAAATTAATTGCCCAGACCATTTTCCTCACATCGATTATTGTGTCGATTGGTTCTATGTCCATACCTCCCTCTTTCTTCAGGAGTCTTACGCTCTATGTCGTTCACTCTATTAGTCCCTCTTTTGCGCAGTTCAATTCAGATCTTGAGTTCTGTAAGATCTTCTCGGTCTTGGAGATCCACCAGGGAGGGCCTGAATAGGATAATAATGAATTAAAATGGCCAATAAAATGATAAAAATAAATATTACGCATATTAAAAAAAAATTATCTGTCATAAGATAGTTATAAACTTTACTTAGATATTCTATTGTGGTAGCGATGGTGTAGAGGTAACGCCACGCATTAAAGAGGGGAAACCAATAACACCTTGTTTCTCCAACCTCTACACCAAAAAGAGGATTTCTGCCTGGTAGTACAATGGACCCAATCTGAGTGCTCTGGGATTTGGATTTCCTTTTGAATATAAAAAAAATATAGGATATAGATATCCAATATAATGTTTAGTTACTTTTATGCAAATGGTCAGGTGAAATAAACCCGAATTTGCTTTGGACAACTGGTAGCAGCGTGCCCAGTATCGCGGAGGATGGAAGACTGCAGTTTCTCATGCAGGGATTCTCCACGGGTCGGAAGCCCGTGAAGTAAATAAGTAAAACCCCAGGATGGCAAAAACCCAATAACCCTAGCATTTGATTGAGCTTAGTTATAAAGTGAGCCCAAACTGAAAGTCTTTTAATTGAGGTCGAACCGGCGAACCTCACAGGCGGGTAAAGTGTTAGATTTAAAATCTCTTTAATCCTGATCATAGCTTAGTTGCTTAGGAAGAAGTAGGAAAAAACAGTACGTAACACTGTATAAAAAAAACTTGCGGAACCCGGCGTACGTTGTTTCGCCCTAACCTACATTCGCATTATTATATACAATTAAAGCTACATAAATACACCATCTAACGGAGCAACACCTATTTGTGAAGCTATTTCGAATAACTTACATATAGTGTGAATATTGGCTCAGTCGGTCCATTTGTAGATATATAAAGGGGCCATTGCCATTAAGACGGTTTTGAGGACGTTCCCAGGGACTTTGGTTGCGAACGACGGGTTCTTTTGTGAATGGGCAAGTCGTACATCTGACCGTGCGACCGACGACATGTTGGAGGTCCGTTGAAAATGTGCGTCTTTGCTAGCATCGTTATGGCGGTTTCTGCGACTGTCTCAACGTGAACGGCACGCTTAAGTTATATGGTGGCGGCGAACCTAATCAACCATTCGTCTATTCTCACAAACTAACTTACATTTATGTATCACTATTCACTAGATACTGTCTCCAAAATATGATTGAACTTTCTAAGAAAATCTAACTTTGCATAAAAGAATTGCATGAACCTTAATTTATAAATGGCAATTGTTTTAAGCTTTTGTAGCACTTTTTCAAACAATTAGTCTTACAATTATTTATGTATTCACATGTTCTTGGGAAATGAAGTGATCGCTCGGTTTTGCTCTAATTTTTGACTACCTCGATTTAAGATAACTTTATATTAATGAATTTAATTCATTAAAAAAAAATTGGCAGTTATAGGGACTGCCGATAGAAGTGACAATTTAGAACTTTTAGTATCAGAATTTGAAATTTAATAATGTTTGAATTAAAATTATCAACATCAATCTGGTTTTCGCATCATTGTCTTCATTAATTTCAACAATACTTTGACTTTTTATCTTAAAAAATATATTAGTATATTAATTTAATACTCACTATTGTACTGTACAATGATTCTACAACTACACAATTCGATTCGATAATCGAACAAAAACACTATTTCAACAATGCTGATTTTAGTGGAACCACCAAAATGCAATAAATGATTGTGGGCAAACGGCTGCGACGATTTCAATGATTGACCACTCACTTTGAAGATGTGAATTTAAGGATTTCGATAAAATTATGTATTTTATCCTTCGGCTACGCCCATTTATGGAGGCCTGAATTTTTAAATGATTTTTGCGTACATTTTCGTCCCGCAAATTCAACAGGTATGATGTTTCTTGGCAGAAATAATCATGACCGAAATCCCTCCCCTCTAACCTTTAAAACGAGACGACAATCATCGAAATCGGTCCAGTCGTATTCGAGCAATCACATTTCAGTTTCATGTCCAAGTTCCCGCCGCCATTGTGTTTGTATGCGTTGCGCCAAAACAATCAAACATTTTCTCCCTAAATTCCGCTGCCTTACCATCAACCGTTAGAATCTGTCCAGCCGTTGCCTCGCAATCGCATAAATAAGTTGAAAAGTTGAAAAAAACATAGGGACGGGCTACAGTCCGCTTGGGCGAACTGTTGGATACCCTATTCTTATTTCTATCCCTCATAAGTGGGCGTGACAAAAGTCTAAGTATGGTTGAATTGTTATGAACGCTCTACATATTTTGTTATATAACATTTAAAGGATTTTATCAAAAAAAAAACGCTCCCTAGCTCAAACTTGGGTGTTTCAATAAAATTGTTTTATTTTTATTGTGGGCGTGTCAGTAGGCGGATTTAAAAAAAATTAACACATGAGAATAAAGGGCCCCTAGAGAGTATATATTATAAATTTCAGCTCCCTAGCTCAAATTTTGAATTTAAAAAAAAAATGAATTGGCGGCGTGTCAGTGGGCGGATTTTGAAAATATTTTATACCGAGCAGTTTTAGGAGTCATAGATCATATATAAAAAATTTTAGCTTTCTAGCTCAAAATTCGATTTTTTCCAAAATTTTGTTTTTTTGAGTTTGTGGGCGTGTCTGTGGGCGGATTTTAAAAATTCGTAAACTTGATTATTTCGGGACCCTAGAGAGTATATGGTTAAAATTTCAGCTCTCTCGGTCCAGTTTAAAGGCCTAATTTTTGCCGACAGACGGACGGACGGACGGACATGGCTAGATCGACATTACTATCGATGCTGATCATAAATATAGTAACTTTTAGGGGTCTACGGGCAATATTAAGGTATGTTACAAACTATGCGTCAAAATTAATATACCCTTAGAATAGGGTATACAAAGTCGTGAGCATGTCTCGTCACGCGAACATTTAAGATTTTCCCCTACCAAAAAGTACGCAACGCGGCTAAAGAAGTTATCACATCAAAAATAAACATTTATTTTGTAAGCGTCTATGAAAAAAATAGATATAAATTAATTAAAATACAAACTTTTTTTCGATAAAAGCACCCTTTGCCATCTCTTGTTGGAGAGCCATAGCTGTTTATTTTTGTGGCAATACTATTCCAAGAATGTTCAAAATTATTCTTATTTAAGTCCTTGCTGAATCCTTTCGCCTATTGTTTATTCTTCTCCATTAATAAAGTAAGAACTTCTGACTGTTTTTTATAATTAGCAATTTTCAATTTCTTTTTAATTTTTTTTAAACGTTAAACTTGATCAACGGACTGAATATATTAAAGAAAAAAAATGTTTACCAGAAAACGTAGTTTAATGCGTAGGTACTTCCATACAAAAGAAATCAATTCTGCTTTTAAAAAGACACAAATTATAATCCTGCAAAAATAGTTAAGTTGAACCACTCGACTACCTGTCGGGAGAAAAATTGCAGACTACAAAAACGGTCGCTTTTTAGGCCATTAGTCGTAATGGTTTTTGTTAGGTAATCAAAGTAAAGTCCTGCATCGACTACAAAACTAGTACAAAAAGTGATTCGACATTTAGATCCGACCTCTGTCCGTCGTGTAAAAACGACAAGCATAATGACAAGTTAGAAGAGCCGTGTATTTTGGTACTCGGAAACGCCGACGGTAATCGAGGTGATAATTCTAAAACTCGAGAACGGCTCGAACGATTTGCAAGATTCTTTATGTTTTGTTCGTCTCAATACTGGGGTGGTTCCGTAAATTCGGCAAAAACCCAAGTTAAAACCGGAAAATCCAAATTTGCGTTTGATACGGCAATCTTCTACATAAAAATTAATGTTTTTGTGTTCGTCTTCTTTTCGTTCGCGCATCGTTCATCCAATTGAGTTGAAGCTTTGTAGTTATTGTTGGCACTTGCATTTCATGCATAGTACTATCTACGTACAGTAGGTGACGCGCTTAGGTTAGGTTAGGTTAGGTTTATGTGGCTGTCGGCTGAAGCCGACACACTTAGACCAATTTAGGTCCATTGTGATACCACGTATTTTTTATCTACCTCAACTCTGTAGATGGGACTGGCCAACGACACGCGGTTGTTCTCAAGCGGTCCCCCATCTACGTACTAACCGCGCCCAACGCCGTTTAATTACGGTGATCTGACGAGAACCGATTAACTCGACGTGGTATGGTCGTTGGTTGGGTGACGCGCTTAAGTTTGTTTGTTCGTCTTCTAGCCGTTCACTTATCGCAAGTCCGATTGAGTTGTTGTCGCCACTTGGGTGAAAATTTTTGAATGCGGCGAAAAAAGTTCACTTCATATTAGTGTAAATCCGTTCATTGCTTCTCGATATTAGCAAGGTAAGACACATTTTGCGGGCTTTCTTTTACACTATGTATAGATATGTTAAAATACGTTATTTTAAGTTGAGCTAAAAAATAAATCTTAGTAAACAATATTCCATCCGGAAGCATTGAGCTTGCGCCATATATTTGGCAGTGTGAAAATCATGGATTTTCCAAATTAACTTTAGCAGGCTTTGCTCATCGTTGAAACGTTTGGAATTTGCACTCTCCTTCCCTTTGAACGCTTTTTTAGTTTTTCTTTGACCACATTTCCATCGTTTTTAAACGGCACGAAAGTAAACCAACTGTTATGTGACGTTCTTGACCATCAGCGGACTTTTCAAATATTTTAATTCGATAAAGACGCCCTATCCTTACTGGCATGTCTTTTGAAAATTACATAAGAAAACAACATTTGAAACAAACAAAAAATACCAAGATCGTGTAGACTTTTTTAAGGGTCGCAAAGATTGTTAAATTTTGAAAATGGCAAATTCGTATATGTTTATACCTAATGATTGTATAGGGCGTGGTCAGCTTTTCAAAGGCACCCATATTGACGACGCAATCGGTTAAGAGGTTTGGGCTTTTATAGATAATTATGTATGATGTGGGAAACTAATTCCACAAAAATCGTATCCATATGGAAAGCTACTCCAATGCGCATGGGAACCTACTGTTTCGCTTTTTTGAAGTGAATTAATTTATAACTAGAGCTCAATTCATATCTCAGTGGACCTCCCGTAATAGAAATTAATCCCACTCCTCTTTTTTTCTGCGTAAGTATTTATTGAACCGTAATCTCAAAATGGGTGATTCTGAAATAATAACTGACCATGCGTTACGGCATATTTTTTTATTTTTTTCCCCGTTTGTTTATTTGACAGATAAATGCGTATTTATTGGACTGATTAAAATGACCATTCTGTTAGTTTTAAAAATTATTTCATTGTTTTATTGCTCAAATATTTATCGACTTGTTTTACCGCTTAAATATTCTGTTAATCTATTTATTAGTATTTCTTAATTGATCAAAACAACAATTTATTACCGTCACATTAATTACCGTCACATTTAATTGAAACTTAAATTTAATACTATCTCATTCTTGTATGCATGGTAAAAATCGCCTTCAACATTCAACAACTCAATAGCCCATCAAATATCCAAATATATGAGTATACAAAAGGAATCACTTAACGACGTTCCCTTTTTTTACAGGTGCACGTCGTGACTCTGATGGCTATCTCTGGATTACTGGTCGTGTCGATGACATGCTGAATGTTTCCGGTCATCTTATGTCAACTGCTGAGGTCGAATCAGTCCTTACCGAACATGAACGCGTTTCAGAAGCAGCTGTAGTTTCCCGGCCGCATCCGGTCAAAGGAGAATGTCTCTATTGCTTTATCACACCAAATGATAATGAAACCTTCGATAAGAAAATGGTTGATGAGGTGAAGAAATTGGTGCGCGAACGCATTGGTGCATTTGCTCAGCCGGACGTAGTACAGCATGCACCAGGCCTTCCCAAGACCCGTTCCGGTAAAATTATGCGAAGAGTGTTAAGAAAAGTGGCTCTCAACGATCGTGAGGTCGGAGATATTTCAACATTGGCTGATGAAAGTATTGTGGAAATGCTTTTTGCGAATCGTCCAGAAGAGTTAACAAAGTAAACTTGAACAAAAAAAATTTGAAACTCGTCCATAAAAACTTGATTTCCAAGTTTGGGACCGGGATCAAGAATTAGTCAAACACAATACAAAAACATAAAAAAATACATTAAATGTTCTATCCTTACCTCTGCCGAAATATTCTGTGCTATTTAAAAATAAATGTAGCAAAATTAGTTTGAAAAACAAAACAAAAAAAACACCAAAAGGATCTTGGAAACCGAAACAAAAAATATTCTCTATCCTTATACCTAGATACATACACTTTAATATTTTATAAATTAATTTGTTTGTAGAATCAAAATACTTGTGCAATACACGTTGTAGAATTTTGTTACTTCATTTTAATTTGCGTAGAATACAATTTTTGTAAAATATTTTTGATAATTAATTTTAAGCATACATTTAATATTATAGTTTTGATTATTTATAGCACTTGTTGAATATCTTTTATGCATATCTTAATGAATATGTATATCTCCTTTTTTAATTACACATTTTTTGTATAATTATCTTTTTTTAGAATTTTTTTTTTAATTTTGTAGGAGTGATAAATGTCTAAGCTTGTAATGTAAATTGAATATTGAATTGTTGCCTTCACACAAATTTATACACTGTTGATAAAATATACCACAAATTACACCTACAGAATCAAATGTTTTGCTTTTTTATTTTATATTTTGTGGAGAGATTGACTTTTAAATTAGTTTCTGGTGACATTTTAGTAAATTTTAAGCCGCTTCTAAAAGAAAAACGTTAAAATGTTATATGCTATGAAGTATGAAGTTAGTTGATAGTACTTTATTGTAGATAACGTTATCCGTTGATACTGGCTTTAATCAATTGAATTGTAACGTCAGAATTGAAATTAACTATGTATATTATTTGCGCTCGTCAAATGTATTCACATTTACTAAACGGAAGGGAAACGCGTGAATGGAATTACGCGCCGATTCGTATGCCGAATTTGAGAATTTAAATTTCTCATCACAAATAACACTCTTGGGCGTTTTTCAGACCTTCGCAAGAGGTGGATACCGAAAAACCTCCACACAATACATAAAATTTCAATTCTCTATTATTTTATCTATTACTTTGCAAGTCGGACAAAAATCCAAAAGTATAAACTTTCATGCTTCTCAAAATTTGCCGTTCGGAATCCGCGCTAAATTGTAGGCCCCTTCCATTTGTGTCAACAATTTATCGATCTATTTTATTTTATACTGGTTTAGAATATCATTGCAAAGCCCCCAAAACTACAGCGCTTATCACCAAGGGGAGAAACAACAATCTAATATTCAGGAAGCCTTGTGATACAATGTAACTTTGTACTCGTAACTTCTTTGTACCGCAAGTGTGAAGCAAATTCGTGAGTTAACACCACTGCTGATCACCGGTGTCTTAAAAGGAAGATCAAACAATAAATCAATCGGAGCATGCACCTTTTTTATAATTTTCGCGCAATTAATCGAGTTTAGATATCCTTATGCTGTAACAGTCATATTAATAAAAAAGCAATATCCGCTCTTTAAAACATGAGATAGCTGGCATACGGATAGCGAACATATCCATATGATAACTTTTGTTATTCCGCCTGTTTTCCTTAGAGCTCGCTTCGCTATTTATCATCGATCCTAGATATTTAAACTTTTCGCACTTGGCAACCCTTCAATTCGGTCGGAGTGGATCAGAGAACGGGCAGCACAAGTACCTATTCTTTTTTTTTGGTCTACTACGATACCCATGCATCGTTGCAGGGACGTTTGATCCTCGCTTATGATGGTTCCAGCAAAGAATATCTGATGCAAACATACTTAGTTACTTAAATTTCTAACTACTAACAAACATTGTCTGTTAAATGGTTACAGGACATTTTTTTCAACTCTAACACTGGAAGAGAATATTATCAACATTACCCCAACAGCTTTCTACTTCTATCTTCCTTTCTAAACTAAACTGTAATTCCAATTTTGGGTGTAAATATCTGAACTTAATTCCCGAGTATTATTATAATTATATTATAAAACTGGTGTGGATTGTAGTGCACGATCTTATAATTTTTAAATCATAATTATATTAATGGTTTGTAGAGATTTACATGGTTCATAAAAAAACATCCAGGTATATACTAACACGTGTACCTACATACGATATTAATATTACATTAGATTCGTATTATATTCGTTTTGGTTCCATAATTTGTTCTTTTTATTTTTTAGTTAAGGCTTCGCCACACAGAACGCGTTTTAAACACGATTTAAGATTAGATAATTTAACGCGGCGTTCTGTACAACGCTTTGTAAGACTTCAAACGACAAAGCAAAATTAATATTTAATAAGTTATTCTATTACCAAGAAAATAATCTGTAATTTTATATAATGCCGCGATACATTGCCGCGGTGCAACGCGGCCTTGTAAACGAGCTCTGTGTGACAGTAGCGGCGGAACGCGATCTTAAAACGTATTCTGCTGGTCTACACACAACTTATTGATTTGAAGGTGATATTTTAACCGTTTGAAATATGTGATGATACAAAATTTATTATTTTAAAATAAATCCTGAATTTGCATTAAAAACACTTCAACTACTAAATTATAAATATGCAGCATTATACTCGTGAATGTATTCAACTATAATTAATTACAAGTTTCAAATATTTGTTAAGAACTTTGTAATTCTGCACGTCTTTGTATTTATAAATGTACCTAATATTAAAAAATTAAATACATACGTACCAATATAATGATATAGAAAAATAATATATATTAAATAAAAAACCAAATACAAGGAGCTACTAACAAAAATCAAATACATATCATAGTATTATTTACTTGTTAATATTTACAAAACAAAGAATAATGCTGAACTACTTAAACAGAAAAACTTATAGAAAAGATCAACAACTACTGCCCTGCAACAAATACATATCATTCCGACATTAAACGGAAAAAGAATTTGCATATTTATTTAGATTAAGAATATGGAAATTTATTTAGCAAGATTAGCATAATAGTATAGAAAATGTTATTAGGTGTCGTATAGCTTTTGTGAAAAGGCTTCTAAAGGATTTATTCATTTCAACACGAAAACTATTATTTTATTCCTAAGTGTTGATCTTGATGGAACAAAAGAGTATTGTTATTAATAAATGCAATTATTTCATTAGAATAGTCAATATACTTATTTTTTGAAGCAATGATATTTCTAAAACATTAAATGGACAATTATTATATACATATCTATGTAAATTAAATGTTAATTTAAAATGGATACAAAAACTGAATTAAACAAAAAAACAATAGTATAAATTGGAATATTTCTTTATTGTTTCTATATTCATGTTTTTATTTTAGTTTTATGTTGATTGTATCAAAATTGTTAAGACTATAGATTATATTGTTAGAAATACACCAATCCCCCCACATACGCGAGGGATGCGTTCCAAAAAACCAAAAAAGACAGCACGTGTCGAATTCGCATATGTTGGTGGATAAAAACTGTAAGAAAATACACACATAAAAAGGCTCAGTGGTTGGACTACTAATATAAGGGTATCAGGTTCAAACCCCGCCGGGGCCCAGTAACACTTGGTTTTTTTTTGTACTGCCCCACCTCTTGGGATAGCCTTGACAAACATTCAAGAGTATCAATTGTCATGAGAAGCTTCCCAAATTTGCCGCTTGGAGTTATCTTGAAACTGTATGGGTCGTAACTACCAAATGTTTATTTATTTTTTATTACAGAATTCATGTCGTCAAAGATATTCATGAAAATGCTTTGTAGATAGTTTTTTAGGTTTAATTTTCCACAACACGAATTTTTGATGAATCGCGTATAAACACGGTGTATCTATGTAGAGGGAATTTCTGAGAACGCGTATATGGGGTTCGGTGTACTACTACGTTTTTATTACTTTTGCTAATGGTATATTTGTTTGTAACATGTCTTCAAGTCATCATGGTATCAGCTCCGCTTTTTTACCAAACCGAGAATTTTGCTTCATGGTACGAGTATTCGAAATATTTCTCCGACAAAAATAACGCACCCGGTCCATCACGATGATATGCGATTTTTGCGGAAGATTTTGGCAGCCGTGGATCGATTTCTCTACGATTGTTTCGGTTAACTAAAAGTCACGGAACATTTATATACGTTCCGAAAAAGCATACCAAGAACGCAAATTGAGTCTTCGACTGGATTTGTGTTGCGGAAGAAATTATTTTCCGAACGGATACCAAAATAGGGCGGTATATTTGTGATCAGAATCGAAAGTAATGTCGATCTGGCCATGTCCGTCCATCCGTCTGTCACAAATTTCGAGACATTAAAAATCGAGCTACAAAGCGGAACATATACGGCCATATTAATTAAAAAGCAATATCCGCTCTTTAACGCAGTAGTTAGCCGGCACATACGAGTATATCGAACTTGTCCATGATAACTTTTCTTATAAATAATCATATTTTACCTCTGTGTTAGTTATTCGCTCTTAATCACTAGCAAGGCAGCACTTCGTCATATTATACTCAAAAATCGAGAATATCTGTCATATTACATCAGTTGACAGTCAATTCTGTGTGTTGAAAAAATGTTGTTACGACAAAATACTACGGACACAACGCTGTATGAAAGTTGATTTGGATATTTTTGTTATTAAAAAATCATCTTACTGCCATTGATATCCTCCGTCAATCAAATAACGTTGACCGAGGTGAAGACATTTTAAAACCTTCGAGATTTCTTTGCTGCCATAATCTCGAGAATCTCATTTGGATCAACACCTAAGTCTCAATGCATTGGCAGTACTGCAAGTGAACCGAGCCTTTCGTTCTCCGTTGGGTTCCATATGTTAGTTTTGATTCTTTTCAGTGTCAATAATGACCTCTCCATACTTGTCGTTGTGACCGGATGTGTCGCCAAAACGGTTAAAAGATATTCGATTGTTAGAAATCAGCTCCTGTCACAAAAATTCAAAACAACCACAACCCCGCATCTTTCTCAAATCCTGATAATTTTTCACACCACCTATCTCAGCTATCAAAGAGAGACTCTTTATCGAGCACGATGATCCAAGTCATCTACTTTTTCAGTTGTAGCAAATCCCGGGAGAATTATCTGTTAGCTTGAAAGGATTTCCGCACTATCATGGGGAAATTTATCCCGCAAATTCTAAATTCTGAATCAGCGTATCGACGCAAGGAATAAAAACAGCAAGGCGAAATAACGATTCAACAGAGATTGTTTGATAATAATTAGAAAGAGCTGTTTGTCTCATTGTGAGTCTCGGAACTGTGAGTTCCATATCGAGTGTTTTTTTTTTGGTTGGCTTTTCAGATGCTCTAAAAATGTCGCCAGTTATACTTCTGTATTTTTTCATTCTTCTTGAAGCATATCCACAATCTCGTGAACGTGCTTTACTCCTGATACCAATTACTCATTGTTTTTGTAGTCGAACGGAGAAGGAAGTGTGAAACTGAACAGTCTGTCACAAATAGGGTTCGAAGAAGACTTTTGTTACTGAGTAGATACTAGGTATCGATACTTTTGGGACTCGATACGGATACTGAGTACAAGCCCACAATTAAAAAAAAACATCTTTGAAAATCCAAAGTTTGAGCTAGGGAGCTGAAATTTATAATATATACTCTCTAGGAGAGCCTACTACACGCCCACAATTACATAAAACAATTTTATTGAAAAACCAAAGTTTGAGCTAGGGAGCGTTTTTTTTTACAAAAGCTTCGTTTTTTCAATAAAATCCTTTAAATGTTATATAAAAAAATATGTAGAGCGTTCTTAACAATTCAACCATACTTAGACTTTTTGTCACGCCCACTTATGAGGGATAGGAATAAGAATAAGGTATCCAACAGTTTGCCCAAGCGGACTGTAGCCCGTCCCTATGTTTTCATTTATTTTTATTTCCTGCCACATCCTTCCACATAATCATAAATGATCCAATACCCCTGTTTTGTTAGGAAAGTTGTTCATAGTGAAGTGGGAACTCCCATCGAACCCATCCGCAGCAGCCGGGTTTTTATATTTGAAATTTGGTACTCATACTATGATAACTGCTGTTAGCTATCAAATTTATTTGCAGAAAAATGAATAATTTGGATGTAACATGTAAGGCGATCCTTGGTCTTGCAAGAACTATCGAGGCACATCCCTGCTAAGTGTCACTCTCAGTGTGCCGTGTTAGGGGCTTTAACGGCGATTGAAAAACAGGCGAAATTGGTTGGCCTTGAGGTCAATGAGGACAAGACCAAATACGAGTAGTACATGGTATCAACAAACAAACAAACGTCTGTCCACCGCCTAGGACTAAATGTCACTAATGTTCAAAGCAATAACTTCGAGGTAGTTAAGGAGTTCACCTATACCTTAAATGACACCTTACTGGAGATCCGACGGAGAATTACTACTTCAGTTTGGCGAAGAACAAAAATGCATGCTCTATCGAACCTTAATCCTGCCAATCGTGCTTTATGGTCCCGAGTGCTTGACTTAAGGTTAGCCAATATTGGGTACTTTTGAAAGAAAGAAAGGAATATATCTACCGGCCCTATAGCTGCCTGCGGCCGTGCTTAGCGTCATCAAAAGCTCAAAATGTTAACGACAAATTTAAAATTTAGGTAACACTTTTAAGGTTTAGTGCCAAGTGGCCAAGTGGAAAATGCCCCCTAAGCTGAAAGAAAGCTCTAGACCGCAGTTGTGCGCCCGGACAGGGGTTCAAAAAGTATGAAGTCAATTCAACGACAACTCTGATGAAGACGCTTCGCATGACAGTATGGGTTACAAAGCTTGATCGAATAAGCATTTCCAAGAAGCGAGAAAGCCTTCAAGTCAAGGAACCTATTTCAAAGAAATTCGAAAGTGACCGGCTCAGTTGCAACAACATCAGCATTATTGATTAGCTTCAGCCACAAAGTGGTTCGAAATCCGGGGGCCCGCCGATATTTTTTCGACCGGTAAATCCCACAGGCGGACCGTAACGGTCATAAGGCAGTGAAATGAAGGTCTAGACCCCACAAGCGGACCAGGAGGGATGAAGTTAAGTGGGAGGACTATGATCCCCAGCTTCGCCTTTAAGGAAGAAGAAGAACCGTTATATTTTTAAACTGATAAGGACTATCATGTGACTTATTCATTTTTTTATATAACAAATTTCTTTTTTTAAGATCTTACAAGCTATGACATGAGTCTTAAAAGTAATTGACAACAAAATTACATACAAAGTACTAAAGGCGGATCTTTTTTTTGTTTTTATGTTCAATGAGCATCTGCCCTTAGATACTCTTCATACTGTTTTTCGTTCATAAGTTTATCCAGTTCCTTAGTATCAGCTAGGGCAATCTTAAAAAGCCAACCTGAAGAAAAATTAGAAAAATTGACTTAAATTTACATATATACAGTGTGTGTAGATAGACAATCACTTACCTTTGTCGTAACAATTTGTATTAATCAACGATGGAGTCTCTTCCACCTCGAGATTTTTCTCAGTTACTGTTCCGGAAACTGGTGAGTATAGTTCGCTGGCAGCTTTTACACTTTCCAAGGCACCACATTCGTCATGTAGATTAAGTTCTGTGCTCGGATCCGGTAATTGAGCAAACACAACATCTCCAAGTGCTTCCTGTGCGTAGTTGGAAATTCCAACGGTGCCAATGTTGCCGTTTACCGTGACCCATTCATGCTTGTCGGTGTAGCGACGATCTGTAAAGAGATTTAGTTATGACAGCAGTTTACTTGAAGGGAGACATTATACAAGCTTTTTGCTGAAAACTTTTTTGGTCTAGTTAAAATTAATAGCTTGACACAATCTTTGTCTTTAAATATTGCTTATGACTTATTTAACTAATATGTAACAAATAAATGAGAAATTGAATATAAAATTGGCTAGAAAACGAATTCAATAATATTTCCGTACGGTTTCTCTTCAACTTCTTAGTCAATTCACAGAAATGGTACAAGTCGTTCGTATAATGTGTTTACTGTTCGACTTCTTACATGCTGCTATAACTGAAGCCTTATGCCGGTTTCCATTGGTCCTCTCGGACTAATCTCTTGTCTTCCGGACAGAAAAAATCACTGCCAAAATATTTCAATGAACCACTCGGAGTAGTCGGAGTGCTCTTGTGGACTGTTTCGGAATCCACTCAGGTACATAAACTCCTACATCCGACTTCTTGTCTAAGCCATATGAAAAAAGGCGCATTTTTTGGTTCATTTTCCTTGTTCAGATCTCACAAACACATACTCTATAGAGCAGAAGACGATGTTCGGCATTCTTTTGGAATCCAGGAGTGAATTATTGAGTGGGACAAATGGAAAACGAAATTAGTCGAGTTGCTCACGTGCTGAGATTTTAAGGGTCATTCCCATGAACATACAGGCTAAACACAAAAACAAAGCGTTGTTGGAATGAAAGTCACCGTTTATTAGGGGAACAATGCAAAATAAAATGTAACAGAAATTCTGCGACAACAAAGAGGAAATACACCCGCGCCCGCTGCTGCATCATTTGGTTTTCCCTTTAAGCGTCCAATGTTTAAACCAAATATCAAACAAAAGGAGAACGGTTTGGAAACGAAATGTCATGTTTTGTCAAGAGTAAAATGGTTTGGAAACGAAATGATAATGCCCATGCCGAGAATTATTATTACAAGTGGACAAAACTACCAGATTTGCTGGACATGTCTTCATTTCCATGTACGTGTGGTCAGGCACATAAGTTACAAACAAGTGATTGAGAAACTTGGTTTGGAACGAGACAGTCATTTACTAAGAGTACGGAGAGATCGTCTTAAATGTGCGTCAGGATATTTGTTTACTTTACATTTACATGCACAGCTGCCCAACGCAATAGATACATGACATAGGGGCAGAGGTTTTTTCTATACCAGCCCGTGTTCTGTAACTATCGCATCGTTATATTTATCACATGAACGATGTGAATCGAAACAAAATTTCATTATATCACATTTCCGTGTTCTGTAACTATGCGATGCGAAAACTATACCACTACCACATGGAACATTGTGAAATGAAACTCCTGGAAATATGTGATAAATCGGTGTTCTGTAACTTTCGAATGCGATAAATTATTCACTTCAACTGTCAAAATTTATCACATTTCAATTGGCTTGCGAGAAAGGGATATTGAACAATTTTAAACGGATAGTGGACAGTGAACATTTTTGATTTTTTGTTTAACAAAATATAAAGTTCGTTGATCAAGTTCAACGTTTAAAAAAATGCAAAATAAATAAAAAATAACTAATAAAAACAGTCAGAATTAGTGGAGAAGAATGTAGGTACCTACATTCTGTCAAAAGAATTCAGCAAACACTTAAATAAGATCCATTTTGAACATTCTTGGAACTGTGTTGCTATAAAAATAAACAGCTTGGTACATCCAACAAGAGAGAGTAAAAGGTCCTTGTTTAAAAAAAAAATATTTCATTTATTTTTTTCATAGACAGACAAAATAAATGCAAAATGTTAACTTCATTAAATTCATCAACATAGAACATAGCGTTAGGATCAGATTTGTTTCAAAAAAATTTGTCTGAGTCTAGCAGAACGAGCGATCATCATATTTATGAAAATTCAACAGATACACGTAATTTTCCGATAATCCGCTAAAAAGTCGCGCTACACCGCTCCTATCCCAACGACATGTAAATACACACCATACACAATGAACTTCCTCGCCAAACTACCATTCGATTTCCAGTATTTTGACAATCCTTCCAATTTCCCATGATATTAAAAGTTACCAAGGTACATTTTATCGCATAGAGTTACAGAACACAACTTCTTTCCACATGCGATAAACGGTGGAATTTTGTGTTCCAAAGTTTTCGATGCGAAGAGTTATCGCATGAGTTACAGAACATGGGCACAGAGCTTAACAAATCACTTGCCAATATTGTCAATTGACTATTTTCAATTTTATCTATTGTGAACGGGCGATTGTGCTTATTTTTGATTAACAAGAATATCAATAGGATTGTCAGATATCAATTGACACACGGCTGATTTACTACATTTTTTTCAAGTGAATGTTATTTCAAAACAATTCGGGTAAACAGGGAATAACTTTTTTTTACCCAAGTTTCCCAGCAAAAAATCCACCTCGACGACAAAAATGTTTTTTTCTCGAAGAGGGGAAAGTGCCATCTAACCAGGATGTATGCAGTAGCTACAAATACATACAAGCATCGTATCCAAAAAAAAACCTTTTACTCTCAGGATCGTATCGCTGAAACAGTGAATCCAAACCACACTACATTTGAAAATGAACTAATGGGATTCACTTTCTTAAATTAGATTAATTAAACACACTTTTTACTCTCTCTAGTTGTATGTTCAACAAAATCAGAAAAAAAAAATACATTCTGACTTTTCTCACAGACTGTACTCAGAAAGCTTTTTCCTCTAACGACGTAACAGTTCGATAAACTTCGAAATAAATGAACTTTTACTTATATCCATTCACAATTATCCCAAAACAGCTGTGGCAGATAAACTTTCATTGTGAGCATGCCTTACCGCAAATGCCAAAAGGTACCACAGACATATTATTGGTTTATATAATTTTTAAAATAAAGATAAATCACATACCAGCGGAATTAATACTACTTGAAGTGAAACATCTCATCTGTCGGTTGGTGGTACGTCTTAGCAAATTTCTTGACACACCAGCGATTTGCACGCTTTTTTGAAAAACGTTTGCTATTAAAACCATTTTTATTTCGCGAAGGAAATTTTACTATATCCGTCTGTCAACTTGGCTGGCACGACTACAAATGAATTTTACTTCTGCAAAACCTACGTAGACACTGCGACGAAAATTAAAATTAAATATTCTGTTTGACTTGAGAGAATCAAATAAAATAAAATTGAACCGTCGAAAGGTTATCAGAAAATAGACTGGACCGGAGGTTGACTCCGTTGTTGGTCGGAGATTACGTACGCGGCACGGTACGCATGTACGTTTGATTTGATGCGATGAAATACGTCGCAAAAAAAATTGTTGCTTTCATAATCAGAAGGGAGGTATAGTAAAAATATAGTTCACTATGGTAGCGGTAGGCAGAGATAACAGTAGGGTGTAAAAGTATAAAAAATATTTTTTTATCACACAGAATTTCGGCTGGTAAAAAATGAAAACTGCCAAATTAAAACATTTGTGATATTCATTTACTTTACGAGACAAAAGATCGTTTGTTATGATCCGACCACACTTGGCTTTGCTTTTACTATCAAGCCAGCTTAAGCACATATATAAGAAAAGGATACAATTGCGATTACAATGATTTCAATAATATTATTGTCTGAACATTTTTGGAGTGTCGGCAGATATGTTAATTGAGAAATTTCGAGAAATAATTTTTTACAAAATTAAAAATGCTGGGGCATAAAATCGATCGATGCAAAAACTCAATTATTATACGAGTAGTTTTTGTGGTAAGATGGACAAATATGTTTTGTGGTATAACCACTTATCAATTAAATTATCTAGCTTTGCTGGAAACAAAACAATTTATCGTAAAGTTTCAACTTTTTTCAACGTAGCTATTTCCACAACACATAGGCAGCTGCATGTTATTTGGGATTTTTTCTTTGAAATATCTCCAAATCATATTCGCATGTGCAAATTTGATTTAAGCTGCTGTGTTTTACACAATCTGTGTATACGGACAGGATACTTGGCCCGATGAAGTTGATATTATTATTTTTTTAAAGAAACGTCCATATATCGTTCATCGTCAATTTTTATTGCGCCGGGTAATATTCGCATCGTTTTCAAAATTCATCTTTAAAACTATTAATTCTTCCTCTAATTATGCTGAACAAAACAAAAGTAAAAAAACACAAGTACCGAAGAGCTGCATGAATCCATACATTTGCAGTTGTGAATCAGAATTATCAGAATAACCCAGCTTACACAACTTGGGATTTCCTTTCGCCATCCTTTCTTATCCGTATCTGCACACATTGCCGTGTTTATGACTATCGCCTATTGTCCCGATATCTGATAGATAATCATCCCGTTTACATGAGAAATTCAATCCGGATTCAATCCGAATTGAATTCCATGTAAACGCAGATTGAAAGATTGAGGGATTCAATGAATCCGATCACAAAATTTTCTGAGATTGGATTGAAAATCAGCATGTAAACGCAAATTGAAAGATCGAGAGATCGAGTGAGAGTGTGTGTGTGCGGCTTTTGTCCGGTTCTCCTCACTTGTGCTTCATATAAAACCTTTGAGTTTTGCGAAAACATTTCACACGTCGCCTTTATTATTTCGTCCATTTTTATTAATTTTTCCAAACAATTTTTGGTAACCGCAACCAAAAACCACCGTCACTAACACAACTAAACGCGAAATACATATTCAGTACGAACAGGGAAAATGAATTATACAGTCCCTGGCCAAATTATTAGACGCACTGTAAGGTGCAATGGTGCGATGGTAGTGTATTCACTAAGTGATTGGCAGGTCGTGCGTTCGAATCCCGGCCAGGGCCATGATTTTTATAAATTGAATACACACAAAAAAAACAGATCTCCCTAAAACAATTTAGGCACCACCTGTTGAGAAAAAAATCCCAACGCACCAAACTTCTTTCCTATCTTTCTATTCTTTCATACAGTAAGTAGCACCCAGAAATAGGCAATGAATTATTTGCTGGGAGCTACTTACAGCAACAAACAAAATACCTGCGCTGTGGTTTCCACTATAGTACCCTTCTGTGTAAAAAAAGGTTCTCTGTACTTTGTTTGTACTTGTTTACGTTCGCGTTTCAATTGGTTAACACTGTAATGCAACACGTCAAAAATAAATACAAAATGGAATCATTTACAAAATCTCCTAAATAAAACACATTATACGTACTCGTATGTTTAATTATAAAAATATTGCATATAAACTCGTGCAACACAAAAAAATATTAAAAAACTACAGTGCGTCTAATAATTTGGCCAGGGACTGTATTTCAATTCAATCTCTCAATCCAGTGAGAGCAAAAACAATTCCTTCGATTTTCAATGAAAAACTCTATTAGCTTGTGTTGTGCTCGTGTTTTGCTTTCGGTGAATTTGTGAATTTGTATTCTATGTGTTTATTATCCCTGTAGCTGCAGCAGACTCATTTTTGCACTATTCGATAAATTGCACTTCAATTACACGTAGGTATTTGTTCCTTTTATAAGTTATAACTTTTACTTTTTAAGAAAAAATAAAATAAAAACATTGGGACGCGCTACAGTCCGCTTGGGCGAACTGTTGGATACCCTATTCTTATTCCTATCACTCATAAGTGGGTGTGACAAAAGTCTTAGTATGGTTGAATTGTTAAGAACGCTCTACATACTTTGTTACATAACATTTAAAGGATTTTATCAAAAAAAAAACTAAGCTTTTGTAAAAAAACGCTCCCTAGCTCAAACTTTGGTTTTTCAATAAAATGTTTTATTTAATTGTGGGCGTGTCAGTAGGTGGATTTTAAAAAAAAATAACACATAAGCATAAAGGGCCGCCTAGAGAGTATATATTATAAATTTCAGCTCCCTAGCTCAAACTTTGGATTTGCAAAAAAAGTTGATTTTAAATTGTGGGCGTGTCAGTGAGCGGATTTTGAAAATATTTACACATGAGTTTAAATGGCCCCTAGAGAGTATATATTATAAATTTCAGCTCAATAGCTCAAATTTTGGTTTTTCAATAAAATTGTTTTATTTAATTGTGGACGTGTCAGTAGGCGGATTTTGAAAATTTTATATCCCGAGCAGTTTTATGAGTCATAGATCATATAAAAAAATTTCAGCTTTCTAGCTCAAAATTCAATTTTTTCCAAAATTTCGATTTTTTGAGTTTGTGGGCGTGTCTGTGGGCGGATTTCAAAAATTCGTAAACTTGATTATTTCGGGACCCTAGAGAGTATATGGTTAAAATTTCAGCTCTCTCGGTCCAGTTTAAAGGCCTAATTTTTGCCGACAGACGGACGGACGGACGGACATGGCTAGATCGACATTACTATCGATGCTGATCATAAATATAGTAACTTTTAGGGGTCTACGGGCAATATTAAGGTATGTTACAAACTATGCGTCAAAATTAATATACCCTTAGAATAGGGAATAAACAAATTGAACTGCACCATTAACACTAGTTTTTTTTGTATGACACTTGTTTTCCTATGGCAGTCGTAAGTCCGAGATACTGGGCTTAATTTTTATACCCTATTCTAGGGGTATATTAATTTTAACGCATAGTTTGTAACATACCTTAATATTGCCCGTAGACCTCTAAAAGTTACTATATTTATGATCAGCATCGATAGTAATGTCGGTCTAGCCATGTCCGTCCGTCCGTCCATCGGCAAAAATTAGGCCTTTAAACTGGACCTAGAGAGCTGAAATTTTAACCATATACTCTCTAGGGTCCCGAAATAATCAAGTTTACGAATTTTTGAAATCCGCCCACAGACACGCCCACAAACTCAAAAAAAACAAAATTTTGGAAAAAATCGAATTTTGAGCTAGAAAGCTGAAATTTTTTATATATGTTCTATGACTCCTAAAACTGCTCGGGATAATTTTTTTTTCAAAATCCGCCCACTGACACGCCCACAAATAAATAAAACAATTTTTTTGAAAATCCAAAGTTTGAGCTAGGGAGCTGAAATTTATAATAGGCGTTTTTCTTTTTTAGCCCCGAGCCGGGAACAGATCGGGGCACGAGCGATCAGAGCTCGCTCGGAGCTGAACGTAACCTGAGCGCTCCGAGCTAATTAAGAAACAGAATTGAGCACTGAACTGTCATTAGATATTTTTTATACCCTATTCTAGGGGTATATTAATTTTGACGCATAGTTTGTAACATACCTTAATATTGCCCGTAGACCCCTAAAAGTTACTATATTTATGATCAGCATCGATAGTAATGTCGATCTAGCCATGTCCGTCCGTCCGTCCGTCCGTCCGTCGGCAAAAAATTAGGCCTTTAAACTGGACCTAGAGAGCTGAAATTTTAACCATATACTCTCTAGGGTCCCGAAATAATCAAGTTTACGAATTTTTGAAATCCGCCCACAGACACGCCCATAAACTCAAAAAAACAAAATTTTGGAAAAAATCGAATTTTGAGCTAGAGAGCTGAAATTTTTTATATATGATCTATGGCCCATAAAACTGATTGGGACATAAAATTTTCAAAATCCGCCCACTGACACGCCCACAATTAAATAAAACAAATTTTGGGAAAAATTGAATTTTGAGCTAGAAAGCTGAAATTTTTTATGTATGATCTTCGGCCCATAAAACTGCTTGGGACATAAAATTTTCAAAATCCGCCCACTGACACGCCCACAATTAAATAAAACAAATTTTGGGAAAAATTGAATTTTGAGCTAGAAAGCTGAAATTTTTTATGTATGATCTTTGGCCCATAAAACTGCTTGGGACATAAAATTTTCAAAATCCGCCCACTGACACGCCCACAATTAAATAAAATATTTTTTTTGAAAAACCAAAATTTGAGCTAGGGAGCTGAAATTTTTAATATATACTCTCTAGGGGCCCTTTATGCTCATGTATAAATATTTTCAAAATCCGCTTACTGACACGCCCACAATTATTATTTTTTTATTTTTGAAAGTCCAAAGTTTGAGCTAGGGAGCTGAAATTTTTAATATATACTCTCTAGGTGCCCTTTATGCTCATACTTAAATTTTTTTTAAATCCGCCTACTGACACGCCCACAATTAAATAAAACAATTTTATTGAAAAACCAAAGTTTGAGCTAGGGAGCGTTTTTATTTACAAAAGCTTAGTTTTTCCGATAAAATCCTTTAAATTTTTGTCACGCCCACTTATGAGATATAGGAATAAGAATAGGGTATCCAACAGTTCGCCCAAGCGGACTGTAGCCCGCCCCTATGTTTTTTTATTAATTTTCAAAATAGTCAGGTTTGCTTCTGAAATTGGTGTTTGTCAAGGATTGTTCCATTTAAATTATAATTTCTAGTAAATAAACTTTGGAAAAAGCACAAATAATGAATGAAGTCAGCCGCGCTCAGCTTTTCGCTCGATGTACTCGGTCATTTTTAATCGAGCGCATCGAGCGAGCCCTGAGCTAGCTCAGAGATAAAAAAGAAATACAAATTTTGTGCTCAGAGCGCTCCGAGCTAAAAAAGTAACACAGTTCTTTTTTTGACAGCTCAGTGCCCCGCTCGGAGCTAAAAAAGAAAAACGCCTAATATATACTCTCTATGGGCCCTTTATGCTTATGTGTACATATTTTCAAAATCCGCCCACTGGCACGCCCACAATTTTTTATTTTTTTTTGAAAATTCAAAGCGAGCTAGGGAGCTGAAATTTATAATATATACTCTCTAGGGGCCCTTTATGCTCATGTGTTAATTTTTTTTTAAATCCGCCTACTGACACGTCCAAAATTAAACAAAACAATTTTATTGAAACACCCAAGTTTGAGCTAGGGATCGTTTTTTTTTTGATAAAATCCTTTAAATGTTATATAGCAAAATATGTAAAGCGTTCTTAACAATTCAACCATACTTAGACTTTTGTCACGCCCACTTATGAGGGATAGGAATAAGAATAGGGTATCCAACAGTTCGCCCAAGCGGACTGTAGCCCGTCCCTATGTTTTTAATTGAATTGAAAATTTGCTTCGGGATTGTACGAGTATACTCTAGATGAGAGTAAGCAGATGACATACTCAGTTTTTCATATATGTAGGACTCAAATAACTACCAAACGGTACAAAAACGGCAATTTTTCAAAAATAAAATATATGCTTTCATATTGCAATTCGAAAACGCAGAAAGCGTGAAAGTTTCGTATCAACCAGCCGTGCAATTTATTTTTCTATAAAAACAAATACATAGTACCTATTTCTACTTTTTTATAAAAATTAGTTTAATCTACCAAAAACCAAAAGAAACCCAACTAATTTAAGTTTGTGTTTAAACTGATTCTTACTTTTCCGTATAAAATGGATATTAGAAAGAGATAAGATTTGTTTCACTTCCTTTAAATTTCTTTCACTTGTCAAGTGTATTGGCATTTCTTGCCCATGAAGCACCATACATTAGCTGATTGTTAAGTTATAACACAAATCACAGCACATACGAGTACTTATTGAGAGATAATAGGTAGACACCATTTGGATGATAACCTCTATTATCTTTATTATTATGGAATAAATCGCTGCTGGGGGCAGGGACTTATCAGCGTCTACAGGCGCAAAACAACATCGCAAACATCATCCTTACTACCCATACTACTCTTTTACTCGCCGCAACAATAAATTGACGCATTAACTATGTTTTTATTTTTGTAAAAATGTGTGTAAGTATTTTTATTTAAAGCGAAATTATTATAAATGGAAATACTAGGACATGACTGACGTGTGTTGTGTTCAGTCTGGGAGAAAAGAACATCACTTTCAAACTATTATAAAATTGGAATTGCCATGCCATGGTGGCTATTGGTATCTGGTATTTCGCAGCTGACCATTCTGGTTGGCCCTTGGCATCGGTGGAGTATAGTCGGGCGCAGGGAATGGCGGCTCGTCCAGTACCGGTAACTGAACTTGGGGTGGTTTTTGCACTTGCTGCGGCTGCTGCTGTGATCGTTGCGGTGGATATTGCTCGAAGTTATCAATATTACGGAAGCGTCTCTCTTGAAGGTTATCTGTGGACATTCGAGCAGCTCGATTGATTGATTCTTCATTTAGTTCAACTGGTGTTTTGCGTTCTTCCACTACAAATGCGGCATTGTCAAAGGCTACCTCCATTCTAGAAGGTAAATATATGTACATAAATTTGAAATTTATTGAGTTATTTGTTGGCATACTTTGGTTCATAAGCGTTGATTGGCGGTCTTGTAGTAAGAACCGAATTGGTGCCAATGTTGAACGTGTGATTGTTATTGATAAAGTTATTCTAAGGAAGAAAGAAACAGAACAAAGTTATTGCTTTTAAAAGAAAATTATCGAACAAAAAATTAAATCTGGCTTACAACCCAAGGACCTGTTACGAGTAGCCACCGTGTCACTAGCCCTTGATCGCGGGCTATTGCCGGTGAGCAAATGGAAAATGCCTCAAAGTGTTTTTAAATTCAGTTATCAATTTTGGTACACATTTTCAAAAGTGTTCATGTAAAATATTCCATTTGTTGTTTTCAAACAAATTTCCGTTTTTATATCCCGATGCTTTAAAGGGATAAGATTCTAGGTGCCTTCTGAAAAGTATCAGAGCAAATTAAAATTCAAGGCGAAGTTGCTATTACTTTTCTTCATGTGTTCAGTAAAATGCTTTGTCTTGGAGAAACCAATTGTTGGCGGTAATAGTCAATAAATAACGTATTTTATATACTTTTTGCGTATTCAAGCCTGTTTACATATTATACTAAAACGCTTAACCGAGCGACCTTACAAAAGAAGTGTTTTATCAGATCTAGATAGTCTAAAATGCTTACCTTAGTCAGAACTGTCATGTTTTTGTGGAGTCGCAAAAACAAGATAACTCAAATTTATTAAGTAATTGAAAGTTAAGGTTAATTTACAGCTGTTCGAAAATCAAGAAAGTTTACTTTTTTAGGTCGCACACTAGCATGTTCCAAGCACAACACAAAATAACTCGGCTACGAATCGCATTTTAATATTTGAATCTTATCAACAAACAGTGACAGGTCTGTTCACGTACCCAAAAAATCGTACAATTTTCCACAAAATCCTGTTTCTTAACCCAGGTTAAACAGTTAAAAAGAGATAGCAATAATGAGAGAAAAACAAATTTCCTCCATTGAAAAACACAATTATTTTTTTGAATTGGTTCCCGTAAAGTAAAATGCTGCCCATTTCAACATGCGGTACGCGGTACAAAACTATGTCGTTGCAATACAGGTTGCGGTGTACCACCCCAGTGCGTGCGTCTACACAACTCAACTCATTTCAAGCATATAAAAAACCTAAAAAACGTTGATTTTCAAAGCGCTATAACTCCGCAAAAAATAGTCCGATTTTAGCAAAAGCCATTCGAAAGTTAGTGCGTTCTTATTTACGAATTAAAAATTCGAAACTTTTTATCATCCCCTACCGCGCCCTGAGAATTGTGGGAAGGAAGAAAGAAATGGTCCCTCAAATTCTTGAGAAATTACATCATCACCATTTTGAATCTGGTACCTTCGTCTTTTTACTGTTTTTGTTTTTGAATTGTCCTACAATTTTTTTTACCTAGCTATGACCTGTCAAAGCAAAAAAAAACTTTTTAATTTGAATGTTCATAACTCCTGTAGGAATCGACTTGCAACGATTAAAAAAAAAGCATTTGAAAGCCGAGATTGTTCTCTTCAAAAAGTTTGAACTCCGTTTTTTTTCTCATTCCGGGATTATTAATGTGTAAAGATTTTTGCTCTCGTTGATGTATAAATATATTTTTTCTCGGTAGGGGCTAATTGGAAATATCTACCGTCACCGTCATCGTCAGATTTTCCCGTTAGTTTTCATTACCACGTGAGTTAATCGCTGCTCGACAGTCGTTCCGCAACTCTTATAGAGACAGGTCGGCTTGTTTGTGATCGAAAGCGAAAAAGTGCTAAAGAGTGGTGATTAGCAAGAAATTTTATAATTTGTAAGTTAGTTTAGTGGGCGGAGTGTCTGGCTCAGGCACCGGAGGCTCAGGTTCGCTTCCCTTTTTGAATTTATTTAAAAAAAAAAGAACAAAAAAACAAAAAAAAAACAAAAAAGAAAGAAAACATTTTTCATAGTGACATTAGAAACAAAGTATAAAAAAGTGTAAAAAGAAGAGTAAAAATAAAAAAAACAAAAAAAAGTGCCGTACGGTGTGGCGATGGACCCCGGAAAATCGGTGGTCCCGCGTACGGGTGTTGGAGTGCCGGCTAGAAAAACAACAGCAGCAACAATAACAACAACAGTAGCAGCAACAATAACATCAGCAGGAACAACAGTAGCAGCAGCAACATCAGCAGCAGCAGCCAAGTGTTTGCCAAGGGCAAATATACCTAAAATGGCAACAATAATAACAACGGGCCGGCCGTTGCCCACACGGGTGTTCTCACAGGGAATTCCAGCAACAACAAAAACAACAAAAACATTTGTTACAGCAAAAATAGAGGCTGTAAATAATGCCAAGGAAGCAGCCGTAAAAGCTACCGCTACAGCTGGGTCAGCAGTAGCTACAGTAAATGAGGAGTTCCGGAAGGTAGAGAAGAGGCGGCGGAAGCTTAATCCGAAGCCGAATCTCTCTGCCAAGAGAAGGGCAAATCTGGCAGGCCCTAGTGAGGCATCATCGATTGCTGGAACCGATGATGAGGCTGATAACTCCAGCTCTTACGAGGCTGAAGTGGGAGCGGGCCGGTACGTTGGAGAGGGAAACTCCTTCAGAGACCTACCGGTCGAAGATGACAATGCCATCCAAATGGAGGAAGGAGAAGAAGATGATGAGGAGGCTGAGCTTGACCAACTCATAAAAGAGCTCCTTGAAAAGCGTGAGCAGTTGAGGCAGAAGAAAATGCAACAACAGCAACAACAAAAAGTGCTGCGGGATCAAGTTCAGCAGCAATATAAAGCGAAACAGCATCAACGGAAAGAGCAGCAAAAACAACAGCAGCAACAACAACAGCAGCAACGACAACAACAACAGCAGCAACAGCAGCAAGCCGAGACGCAGCAGAAGCAACAGCCAAAGAAGGTAAAAATCCCGCCTATCAATGTAAGTAATTTTGAAATAAGTGATAGTATCAGATTGTGTAGGCTGATTACCAAAAACTTTCATGTGAAAAGGCTTTCTGCCAATAAGCACATAATCATATGTGAAAAGTTAGAGGAGTACCAGAGGGTGCGCGACGCCTTGGGAGAGGTCAAAACTGAGTACTTCACGTACACCCCAAGGGAGCAAAAATTGAAGACCGTAGTGTTGAAGGGAATTGATCCCTCAATTAAAACGGAGGAGCTCGAAAGAGAGCTAAAGAACTTTGAAAGCGACGACCTCAAGTTTGTGGGGGTCAAGCCGTTTTCCTCGGCTGTGGCAAGGGGTGGTAACCGTCACTTACCATTCTTCCTGGTCCAGCTAACTCCCGATAGCAAAATCGACAGGCTGCGAAATATCCGCTTCCTGTACTACCATGCTGTAAGGTGGGAGAAAATAAAGAGGTCAGATCGCATACTTCAATGTATGCGCTGCCAAAGGTTCGGGCACGCCGCAGCTAACTGCAACATGCAGTTTAGATGCGTGAAGTGCGATAAGGACCACAAACATGGTGAATGTCCTCTTGGTAAGGACAGAGTTGAAGACCGGAGTGTCCTCTCTTGTGTGCTCTGCAGGAACTCTGGGCATCCCGCCAACTTCAGGGGTTGTCCAAAGTACCAGGAGCTGAAAAAGCGAGTCCAGGCCCGCAAGCAGCAGCCTGAAGACGATAGGCGTCAAAAGAGTCGTTCGTTCTCTAATTTTGTGGCACCCAACGTGTCCTTTGCCCAAATGGCAGCTGGACCGGGTCAAGCCCAAATAACATTAAACCCGCCAAAGGCAGCCCAAAAGGCACCAGAGGTGGATCTGGACTTGAAATCGATCCTTCTGTCCCTGCATGGAAAGATCGATAAGTTCCAGAAACAGTTAAATGAACAAGCGGCCCGAATTGACTTTATCTATTCGGAGTTGTTTGTAGGGTCTGGTGTGCCATAAATCAAATGGCTACGCTGGATGAGGGAAACTTAAAGATCCTTGCTGTGAATGTTAATTCACTAGTCAGGATCGAGAAAAGAACGTCACTTGCCAACTTGTTGAAAACCGAAAACCCGGATGTGCTTTTGGTTAGCGAAACTAAGCTAAATCAGAAGCACAAATTGGGATACAAAAACTATCATGTAGTAAGAAGAGACCGGCCTCACTCCACTCAAGGAGGTGGGGTTGGAATCTTAATTCGAAAAGGCCTGCGCCATAGGGTTATATATAGCGGGGACGTGCGTAGGTTCCAGTTGTTGGAAGCATGCATCATATGCATTCCTCTCCATAGCCGGAGGAGAATGTATGTGGTGTCGCTTTACGCACCTGCAGCACCTCCACCAAACCAATTTATAACAGAGCTCGAGACACTTTTTCGTGGTCTGCAGCTGAACTCGGAGGAGAATTATTACTTCTTGGCCGGAGATATTAATGCCAAACATGCGGCGTGGGGAAATGTTACTGCAAATCCCAGGGGCAACCAGTTTCACGACTGGTGGCGCCTCAATATGATTGAGTACAAACTCGAGTTGTACGCGACGGATATCCCTTCTTTCCCAAGAAGCGGTGCTTTCCTGGACTTGTCCTTAACGGACTCAAGACTTCAACTGACGAACATAGATCAAAATACGCGGAACTGTTTGCGTGCGTTTGAGTACGATAGTGACCACTACGGACTCGCCGCCGCAATACGGATCCCGAACGAGCAAACGCTGCTGGAGGAGTACGAAGCAGTGTGTTCATTCGATTATCGAAGGGCACAATGGTCGCGCTTCTCCAGATTGTTAAAGCGAGATATACGTTCGAGTGGGATCGACCCACCGACAAACAGTAACATGACAAATGATGACATTGATCGGCATTTATTGCAAATGAACGACGCCATCAAACGAACTATGGAACGAACTATTCCTCGGGTAGGACGTTCCGACGACGACCAGACAGAAAAGTACCGAAACCCTACAATCGACGCACTATACCGACAGAAAAGTAGACTGCTCTCGAGGCTTAAACGGCTGTACAGGCAATTTACTGATCGCAACGACCCGGAGGTAAGGAGGCTGAATTCAGAGATCCGAATCCTGAAACAGCTGATAAAAGAAAATTACAGAAAATCTGTAAGTCTGTATTGGGGCAATAAAATTCGGGCTATTAAAACCTGTAGTCCGAATATGTTCCCACAGATAAATAAGTTGTTCAGGAGGAAAGATCACAATGATATTCCTTGTGTTCGAATCTCCCAGACAGCAGAGAACAGACAGACAATACTGACTGCTGGAATAAGTCCAGAAAGTGTCGCTTCAAACGACGATTTTTTCGTGGTCGAGGACCCACAGGAGAAAGTGGATTTGCTGGGCGCTTGTTTCGAGGCCGTGTATACGGTGAACAATCCTGTTCGCCGTAACCACGACATTGAGAATAGGGCTCTCGTGAGCCACTTCTATCTCCGCACCGAACTTGAGAATTGGCGATCTGAGAATAACGGATTCACCGTGTTCACTGATGAAAACCATGCTAATGCAGTTGTCGCCAATGGCCGAGATGCATCGCACTTGTTCGTGTCGAAGGATGATCTTCTGTGCATCTTCGAGTCACTAAAGAATAAAAAGTCGGCGGGGATGGATGGTGTCCCAAACGTCGTATTGAGACACCTGCCTCTGGAGGCTGTAGATATTTTCACCACGCTGTTTAACAATGCGCTGAATAATGCACATTATCCGACGCATTGGAAGATAGCTGTGGTACACCCTATCCCGAAAAAAGGTAAAGATAGGACGAACCCTGCCAATCTCCGGTCAATTAGCTTGCTTCCGAATATTAGCAAGGTCTTCGAAAAAGTTGTCAATAGAGCCCTGTTAAAGTGGGTCGAGGACAATAACATAATTCCGGACAACCAGTTTGGTTTCAGGGCGAGGCATGACACTATTCATGCCGCGTCGAAACTGGTTTCCGACATTCAGTGGAATAAATGCAAGAACCAATGCACGGGTGCTTGTCTGGTTGATTTTGAGAAGGCTTTCGACACCGTATGGTTAGAGGGACTTTTCTACAAGTTGACCAGGCGGGGGATGCACAAACCTTTGCTATATGTAATTTATAATATGCTTATGGGAAAGAAGTTCGTTGTCAAATGTGGCAACGTGACTTCGAGCAGAGTCTTTGAAATTAAAAACGGTTTACAGCAGGGGGCGGTCAATTCTCCGATCCTGTTTAACATTTACACCAGTGATCTGGTAGGTTCACTCAGACATGCTATAGCGTATGCCGATGACTTGGTGGCATACAGATCAGGTCCTAAAATCGAGGTCATTAATATCCTTTTGCAGCGTGACTTCGATCAAATTAAGCGATATTGCGACGACTGGAAGTTGAAAATCAACTTTCAGAAGACGGAAACAATCTTGTTCAGAACTCCATTGGCTGGGGCCTCTAGGGATACCAGAAAAAACTGGAAGAAATTGGCCATTATTGGACAAAATGGGCAGCCATTGGCGGTGAGAAGCGTAGTTAGATATCTGGGTATCTGGCTTGACCAGTATCTATATTTCGATAGACATATAGTTGCTTGTGTTGCTGGGGCCAAGAAGGCTTATGCTCTGACAAGGAGACTGTTTCATAGCAGTCAACTTGACTCCAGTGTGAAGGTCATTTGCTACGTGGCCCTTATAAGGCCGATCATCGCTTATGGTTGTCCATTGTGGTTTAATATAGCGCCTAGTTATATGGAAAAGATTCGGGTTTTGGAGAGACAATGTCTTAGGACCTGTCTCCGGTTGTTTCGAACGCCTGAATCCAACTATATAAAATACTATCCCAACAAGGTCCTATACGATAGGGCTCAGTTGAATAGGATTGACAATTTCCTTATTAAGGTGACTCGAAGACACGTTGCAAGGGCGATGGCCAGCGACAATAGCCTGATCTTTGGGGCTTACTACCCCAATGAAATGTACATAGGGAGTACGCTCCGGTCTGGCTTTGTCCCGCCGGAGGCATTTATCCATATTGATGCAAAAGGGCTGGTACAGACGAGGGATGGTATCCCGGTATTATACCACCGCTACCGCGGCGCGAGAGATAAGCGGCTCATACGCGGCGAGGACGTCGATAATGCTCATGAGCTCCTCCGTTTTAGTACCGCAATAGCGGAGAGGGATAAATTCGACACGGCAAAACAATTCGCCGAATTTTGGTGGCTTTTTGAGGGGGGAGGGGTCAACATGCCCTCCCAAGACGGTGCGTTACTCTAGGTAACATCCTCTTAGTTTATAAGTTAGACTAAGTTAGCTAGGGCGTTTCTGGGAGAGGCCGGGCTCGCCAACTTGTGGTGGTGCTTCCGGGAGGTGATTGATTCTGTAAGGCATCAGTCAGCTCACGGCAGCGCGTGTGCACGTTGACGACTGCCAGGTGCTCGGAAAGCAATTGGGATTTTGATCACTTGTTTCGTAATGCAACGAGTGATCAGAATCCTAATTATAATTATAGTTAGAATTATAGTTAGAATATGTTAAGTAGCTTAAGTAAGTAGAGTAGGTAGTTTTTAATTTGTTTTTTTATATAAAAATATAAAATTTGATAAAGATGCCGAGTTTTCTTTAAAAATTTTCTCGATGAAAACATAATATGTAAGATTAGTTTGTAAAATAGTTTTTAGGCCGAAAGGCAATAATTATAAGATAGAGTTAAGTTTAGGGCGTCCGCATAAGGATCAATAATCTAGAATAAGTATCCTGTTAATTTTAAGTTAGATTTAATCATTTTTGTCTAGTATGTAAGTTGATATAAGCTAATAATTAATAAAAATGAATTTAAAAGTAAAAGTAAAGTAATCGCTGCTCGACAGATCACCGCAATTAAACGACGTTTGGCGCGGCTAGTACGTAGATGGCTGACCGTTTGAGAACAACCGCGTGTCGTTGTTTTTTTTTATTAATTATGAATGTTAAATTCGTTAGTTAATTAGTTACGGCGTTAGCTAGATAACAAATTAGGTAGCTGACGGGCAACTGTGCCTACATGTTTACACATCAACTATACCGTGAGTGCAGCGTGGCTCACACCTTTTTTTTTGATTTAAAAAGTTTCTAAAAACACTTTTTCTAATTTTTAATGTGTAAACATTTTTGCTCTCGTTGATGTGTAAATATATTTTTTCTCGGTAGGGGCTAGTTGGAAATATCTAGCGTCACCGTCATCGTCAGATTTTCCCGTTAACTTTCATTACCACGTGAGTTAATCGCTGCTCGACAGATCACCGCAATTAAACGACGTTTGGCGCGTTTAGTACGTAGATGGGTGACCGTTTGAGAACAACCGCGTGCCGTTGTTTTTTTTTTATTTTATATATTTCGATATATATTTTCAAGTTTTAATTATGTTCAATTTTAGAGATTATTATGAAATTACGAAACACCGGAAAGTTGTGTGATAAAAAGGATATTTTTCCAAAATGCCATTAGAATCCACACGGTATATCTGCGTTCAATGCTATTTGACTAAGAGGTCCTTGAAACAACAAAAAAGGTCCTTAAAAGTCGAAGAAAGGATATTTTTCCAAAATGCCGTTAGAATCCACACGGTATATCTGTGTTCAATGTTATCCTTAATTTGATTAGCTTTCTACTTCATTTTATTCGGCACATTCTTAAAACCATTATTTTTTTGTAGCAGAAATAACATAAAATCTTGCGAAAACGCAAAAAAATGGGTTATCTGCGTGTAATACTTTTATTTCTTATTTTGATCCCATAGGTTCTCATTATTATAACTACAGAGCTATATTAACTTTGCACGTTTTTAAATCAAAAAGTTTTTAATTGAAGTAGGGAAAACCAATGTTAGTATAGTTATCATTTTCAAGAGGGAAGAATATAAATCAGGATACCAGCTAAAAAAAATCTGGTTAAGTCAAAATACAGCTTAGATAAAGTTATTTAATTGTAGTAACAACCGAATGCGAACTGACTTTATTCTCTTCGGTTTTCCCATGCCTCGAGCGCAATATTGGGGTATTGACGAAAAAGTAAGTACATAGTTCGAACTAACAACAGCCGAGCAGTGACAATATGTGAACACGGTATATCTGTGTTCAATGTTATTTGACTAAGAGGTCCTTGGAACAACAAAAAAGGTCCTTAAAAGTCGAAGAAAGGATATTTTTCCAAAATGCCGTTAGAATCCACACGGTATATCTGTGTTCAATGTTATTTGACTAAGAGGTCCTTGCAACAACAAAAAAGGTCCTTAAAAGTCGAAGAAAGGATATTTTTCCAAAAGTCGAAGAAAGGATATTTTTCCAAAATGCCATTAGAATCCACACGGTATATATGAGTTCAATGTTATTTGAATGAGGGGTGCTAGGAACAACAAACATTTTGGTAAAATATCCGTGCCGTTTCTAAAGACATTTTGGGAAAATATCCTTTTTCGGGTTTAATTATTGTGGCTCCAAGGACCTCTTTGTAAAATAACATGATGGGACATTCAATCAATTTTTATTTTAAACGCAATATGCATAACAAATCCCAATAAATTATCACCATTATAGTAAAACAATAAATATTGATTTAGTTATTAGTTATTACCTAGGCAGCTAAAAAGCTACAGCTAAAAACTAACCAACTTTTAGTTGTCATCCGCAACTAACTTTGGCAACCTAACGACCTTAGTTACACAACCTGCAACTAATAGCTAATAGCAAAAATTAGTTGTCATTATGATAGCTAACCACCAAATCGATTGCATTTTTAGCGCAGGTAATTTAACTACGTTAGTTACTTAGTTATGGCGTTAGCTAGATAACAAATTAGATAGCTAACGCGCAACTGTGCCTACATGTTTACACATCAACAATACCGTGAGTGCAGCGTGGCTCGCACCTTTTTTTTTTTGTTGATGTGCCGCCATTTTGTTCAAAATTACAGAATAATTAATGTTGTCACGTTTTTCTTTAGAAGAAAGCATCACCAAAAACAGTACCAAATCTCAGGTTTCTTCTTCTCGATCCGCGGTTTTGAAAATTGACAAAAAAATAGGCGCAATGCTACATTTTTTTTATTTTCAAAAAAAAACGATTGTTTTTTTAGTTTTTATCTTAACATCTTAGAATTTTGACAAATTAGATACAATAAAAATCTAAAGTATATATGCGTCTCAGTGTGCGGATTTTAATAATTTTAACTTGATTATTTTGGCCCCCTTTAGAGTAAATATTGCTAAATGTCAGCTTTCTAGCTCGAGTTTTAAGGCCTGATCACAACTATTAACTTTAAGATGTTAACGAACAATATTAAGGTATGTTACAGAGTGGAAATTCGAAACAACACTTTTTCACAGCGTCAAACCAGAAGAATTATGCCGATTGAGCAAGAAATGTTAGTGTGTTTCTGCGATCATTTCTATATACTAAACCCAAAAATGACAAATTTCCATTTACATCAATTTTCTAAAAAAACGACAATATAGCCGCTTTCCTCCTAGAACTATTATTATTAAGCTTACCTCAATTAATGAATTTTGTACTGAAAACGCTGCAATGAATACAAAAATCAGCATTCCTAAATTGATAACCCACAGGACGAAACCTTTCAGAGATATTATCATCATGCCGATAGCAGCAATTTGACCTGAAATTAATTGCACTGCGTTTGGTTCAATGTGACCTGCTTGGGAGGCGACCAAATTGTAATTGTATGCGCTAGACTGGAATTGACTGTAATCAATTCCAAATATCACCCCTAACGTAAGGTCCATGCAACAGACTATTAAGGTAACGCTAGCCCATATGTAGAGCACTCCGCTGGTCACATTTATGTTATCCTCCTTCACATCTGTTAAATAAAAATGAATTGGAGATATTGAGCAAAAAAACCTGAAGCGAATAACCGACTTACGTGACAGAAGTAAAATTGAACTAATAAGCCAAACTACTGACAAGCTCAAATACACACATGTCCAAATCAATATCTGCTTCGCATCGAAAACAGTGCTCACAGTATCCAGAATTGCGAAGTTACCATCAGAGTAGTAAACGCTCGGCTCACATTCACCTCGAAAATACAATTGGAAGAAAACGAATTTTGTTATGGAACCATAGTTGATATGACTGTCAATTGGAATAACGCAGCAATAAGCTAAGATTGACACTATTGAGAGGCCAATCCAGATCAGTGCTTGAACCTGTAAATAGAGATGATATAAGATTTTTGGAGGAATGAATAGTAAAATGCATAATGTTTGTATTTGCAATGAATTTGAAGCGAACAGATCAACGTTGCTTCAATTGATTAATGAACTGCCGACGGCATCTCTACAATTCTGACTGCTGGATTTTAAAACGACCTACACGTTTCTTTGAGCAAAATAGCAATTGGTGTTTCTTCGAAAAGTAGCCCTGGATGTTCGATAGTAGTTGGTTAGTTCAGGTCCCTTCCCGCGCCAACTTGGTCGGGTTCTTCCTCTACTCCCTCCTACAAAGCAAGCGGGACTGAAATTTCTCGAAAATAATTGCGTTTAAAACGACTATGAATGTCTACATCCGCTTTCGCATCTATCAAAGCTCCTACACCATAGATGAGCTTCTTATAAAGTGACTCATAGTGTGTAACACGCCTTACTATTAATCGGATAACCCTAAAAGTACCAGTATTTCTGATCAGCATAGAAAGTTATGTCGATCTAGGCATGTCCTTCAGTCAGTTTTTCGGCTATAGGATTCGATAAAGAAAGCTGAAATTTGGAACATTATACTCTCAAAAGAACCGAAATGATCAAGTGTATCTTAAGATTTTAAGAATCCGTCCACTGACACGCCTACAGTTTTTTCGAAGAAGTCGATGAAAATGAAGGTCGTATTCTTCGCAAAGTAAGAAGACACATTTTTTAAGCACATTCAATGATCTTTGATTTTTTGCAGATTTCAATTAAAATGTTAAAATTGCGTTTTTTCATTGAAATCCGATTAGTTTTACTGTTTGGCATTGAGCTCTTTTGTCGCAAATGTGTGCATTTGGAATCGATGATACTCTCCTTTAATGGATTAGAAATTACCTTTCGGACCGTTCAATTCAAGTTATTTTGGACGGCTTTAAGTCTACAACCCTCCAAATAAATGCTGGTATTTCCCAAGGCTCTGTTTTGTCTCTGACTCTCTTTCTCATTTATATAAATGCTCTCCTGTCTGTTACTTCTAATCCAATTCATTTCTTCGCTAATGACAGTGCGCCCAGCTTTTCAAATGCGTTTCCAGATACACGTACCTCATGTTTGGGCGTGGAACTGGAAAGGCAACGTATGTTAAGCTCATTGAATTCCGACCTTAATGGCATATTTAAGTGGAGTACAACTAATAGAGTGGAATTCAATGCCTCCAAAACGCAATGCTGTCACTTAAGCGAAGCCCGACCATTATCCTGGAATGGTACTTGCATCGCTGAAACCGAAAGTCTTTCCATTATCGGTATGTGCGTTAATTACAACCTTCATTGGAATGACCATATATTCGATGTCGCCAAGAACGCTGCGAAATGTCTCGGCTTCCTTAAGCGATGCAAGAAATATTTCACCTCTTCTGTTCTGGCTACAATTTATAGGGCGTTTATCCGACCAAAGCTTGAGCACAACGCCCATATCTGGTTCGGTGCGCCGATTGCATATTTGGGTCTACTCGACAGAATTCAAAAACGCGCAATAAAACTCACTGGTGATCGAGACATCGCGAAATTACTTGACTCTCTCAGTCGTCGTTGCAATGTCTCCTGCCTTACGTTGTTCCATCGGTATTTCCATCATAAGTGCTCAAACGAAATAGCCAGTTGTATTCCTCTTTTAGAACATTTCAACAAGCAATGACCATGCTAGGAATGCACATCAGTTCACCCTTAAGCCTGTAATCGGGCGTACAGTGAAATACAAAGAATCGTTTCTGAGCCGTACCACACGAATTTGAATTTTTTGAAATTTATTTTTTTAATTTTTCGCACGTGCAAATTATACAAAAAAAACCATTGCAACAGATAAACACAAAAGAGTAAAATATGCGCTTGTGTTTTTGACAGCTCGCCAAATGTCAATGTTACGGTTGTTCCACGCGCTATCGCAAATATAAGAGGATTTCAATTTCTGTTGCAATTCTGTTGACCAAAATACAAATGGTGGAAATAATCATTACAAGCAATAGGTATATGTGCCGCCCGCCGAAGGGGAAAACCAGCGAAAAATTAACAGAAAAAGGAATATAGATACCTATTGCTTTTGAGGTATGCTTCAGTGTTGTTACAGATAAGAAAAAGTGCGCTCACGATCTGCAAAAAAAAGTTTCGCAATTCTACTAGGTCTGTTCCACCATATCGTGAATATAATCAACATGTATGCTTTATGCACGGTTGAAATTTTAAAAAAAAAAATAAACTCTTGTAGAAATCGTCATTTCGGCACGAAACTCCAAATGCGTATGCAATGCATTTCCTTCCCGTTGAAAGTTGAGTATTAAAATATTTGGTCTGTGCGTTTTTGCCGGAGCAAATCAAATAAAGTGATTGACATACTCGTACGTAAGTATTGGATGAATCGGTTTTCATACTTGCTAGATTGTTGTTCACCATAAATTGATCTTTTGTCGTTTTTTGAATAAATGCCAGTTATCTTTTTTTAAAGCGCAGTATGATTCTTGAATATGAAGACGACTTTCAGCTAAAGTTCTAAGACGAACACCACTTGGCAAACGCATTTTCAAAACTCGCTCAAAAGTTGTCGCTCAATTAATATGGCCAGTTTTCGCTTGAACTGTCGATTGTGTGCCCTTTATTCATACAACAAACAGAACATAGAGTTATGTCTTCTGTGTGCTCTGTGAAAAATGAAGTCATGAGTTCATCGAAATAAAGTAAAAACAATGGAATGCGTATTACAACTAAACTAACAAGGCCATTTTAAGTACAGAACCTTTCAATTTCATAACAAAATTAAAGTAGGTACCTTAAATACACTTATTAGTTTTAAATTGATTTATTATATTTTTGATAACATTTTTAAGTGACTCAGAAGAAACAAGCGTCAATAAATCTGTTAATGTTCTATTGTCATACACGTTTTATGGTTACTTTATTTTTTAGATTTTACTCGAAGATAATTCCACTTGGTTCAAAATGTTTATTAATTTTTTCATTTGCAACTCTTGTAAAATATTTTATTCCTTATCTTATCGCAATTATTGCAGAATATGATTCACACCAATGTAATGTAATTTGAACGCATGAATTATCATATGTTAAACCCATAAGGATTGATAGCCTTATAAATAATTTGAATTTGCGGATATAATCAGTAAAGCTGTTCATTTGCTTTTTTCTAGCGATTGTAACTTGAGCCAATATCACAAACTTGCCAGTAAAGTAAAAAAGAAAGCAAGCGTAGTGTCATTCGGGTCATACTCATTCACGTACTGTTTACGTAGGATATTGATGCCAACGAATTTCAAGTCGAGACATACCACCTATTCATCGACACACCACCTATTCATCGACGATCAGGAGCTTTATATGGCGATGGACGAATTCGGAATTCCGGCAAAACTGATTCAGATGTGTCGCGTGACACTGGAAAACACGCGCTGCAACGTGCAGTTTGGAAGTAAATCCTCAGAACTATTTCAAACATGCACCGAATTTTGGCAAGGGGACGCGCTATCAAGCGATTTCTTCAATCCCGTACTGGAGCAGATAGTGCGCAGTGCAGGTGTCAACACGGAAGGCACTATCTCCAACAGGTCCGTTCAGCTGCTGGGTTATGCGGGCCATATTGACATCATAGGTCGATCACAGCGCTCCGTGATAGAAGCTTTCACCGCGATTGAAGAACAGGCGAAATCGGTTGGCCTTGTAGTAAATGAGGACAAGACTAAATACATGCTATCAACAAACAAACAAACATCTGTCCACCGCCTAGGACAAAACGTCACTATTGATACTAACAATTTCGAGGTAGTTAAGGAGTTCATATACCTCGGAGTAAACATGAATTCCACGAATGACACCTTAGTGGAGATCCGAAGAAGAATTTGCCCAGGAAACCGCTGCTACTTCGGTTTGGCAAAACAACTGGGTTCAAAACTCCTAACTCTATGGACGAAATGTATGCTTTACAAAACCCTTATCCTGCCAGTTCTGCTTTATGGCGCCGAGTGCTGGACGATAAGAAGGAAGGGAGAGTTGATACTGGGTTCCTTCGAAAGAAAAATTCTTCGGCGGATTTTTGGTCCCGTGTGCGAGGAGGGCGAATGGAGGAGAAGATACAACCGCGAACTCTATGAGCTGTACCAAGATGTGGATGTAGTTCAAAAAGCCAAAATACGTTGACTAAATTTGCTCGGCCACATCGAGCGAATGGACAATAATACTCCAGCTAAGAGGATATTCGAATCCCAACCCCCAGGTTCGAGAAGACAAGGAAGACCGAACCTCTGTTTCAAAGACCTAGCCATCGCGGATGCCAGATCGCTTGGTGAGACTCTTCACGGGTCGGGAGCCCGTTAAGTAAAGTAAGTATGTATTGATGCTGGTGCCCAAACTTCTTACACCGGTCATTTTTAAACGCTCGTTGAGTCGACTTTAGCCAGTGACTAGATCTAGTAATTACACTCTGCCTCACTCGATTACGAACAGGTAATTTAATTTCTTTTTAATTTTTTGGTGTCTAATATGGTTGCCCTGCTGTGTCAAGCGATGAACAGTTGGCCTACTAGCTTCAACTCCAGTTTCTGCCTTGATGTGACTTACGGAAAGTCTTGAATTTGAAGCAGCTCTCAGTATCGCCCGTCGATTCTGATTTGTTGTTGCTTTGCTTACTCTCCCTTTGCAGTTTTTTCCATAATTCTCAGAGTCCTTAAGTTAGCTATGAACAACAGTTGGTCCTCTTCTGAAACGGTTAGATTTGCCTTGTTCCTTGTAAGGTCGAATTTAGTCGAATTTCCTCCTCCGTTCATAAATTTCTTACCCATAGTTGTTGTTTCTATAATGTTATGCTTTGATCTATGGTCACTTATACTCTAAATGCCTTTATGTTTGATTTAAAATATGATATCAGGTAGATTTAGCTGCTGTTTGTAATCAAGTGAGAGGGAAAAATGTCTAGTTTTATGGCCTTATTGGGAAAAGCATTATTAAAATTGAATTTATCTACTTAACAACAATTTTTTTTACAACAGCAACATAATATACCCGCCTTTCATATTACGAGTACATTCGGTTTTTCCCAAACACAACCTGTTCGTAATCAAGTGAGGCGAATTTTATTTCAAGTCACTTCTATTCACTCTGAGCATAAACTAAGGTCTACTCATTCTTAGACCGTCAACCACAGATATATGAATAAGGGAACGTTGCTTCATTTGATATGATTTGAAGGAATTTATCGTATGACAAATAAAGTTTGAAGGCCAAAGTCATATCTATAGATTGTGCAAGAACTTTTGTTTATTGCTGATTAGAAAATTATCTAATACAATAATGTAATGCGAATGCAAATTATTTAAAAATAAAGTTTTCAAATTTTACACAGGGTGAAACTTCAAAGTGTAAAATAACGACTACTTTTATGGTGAGATGTCAGAAACTTGCTATTGCTGATGCTTCTTCCTTGAATGGCAGTGAGGCTATGATCAGGATTAAAGGAATAACCCTTCCACTTAACTGCATCCCTGGTCGGCCTGTGTGGTTCGCCGGTTCGCCCTCCGAAAATAACGGAAGGCTTTCCGATTTTGAATCACTTCGCTGAGGTCAAATGCTGGTGTTTTTGCATTTGTGTGATCCAGGAGTTTAAAGGCCTGCCTCTCTTTCGCGTTTGTATTGGAACGTTGATTCATATTTTTTTTTTATAATTCGCTTACGCTAAAGGGGCGTTGTTGTTTCTGTATATGTACAGTAGGTACCCTTATAGTGTTAAACACAGCGCATGCATTTTTTGTTGAACAGTTAGCTGCACCTAGCAATGTAGTAATGTATTGCATGATTTTAGATGCTACTTACTATTCGGAAGAATAGGAGGATAGGAAAGAAGTTTTTGGTGCTTAGTATTTTTTTTTCTCCACGGGTGGAGCCTAAATTGCTTAGGGAGATCTCTATTTGTGTAAATTCAAATAAAAATCATGGCTCTGGCCGGGATTCGAACACACGACCTGCCAATCAGTTAGTGAATACACTACCATCGCACCAATGCCTTTTTAACGAGGTTTCGCAGGATCTCTCCTTTGAACTTGATACCAATTGAGCCGGTCGCGCTCCATTTTTTCGAGATAGGTTCTTTGACCTGAAGGCTTCTTCGGATCTTGATTCGATCAACCTTTGTTACTCCTGCTGTCGTAATAAGCAGCTTCATCTCAGGTGCCGTTAATTTGCCCTCATACCTCTTGTACGCTGCCCAACATTATGAACTGTTTTCGAGCGCCGGGCGCACACCTGCGGCGTAGATCTTTCCTTTCAGCTTAGGGGGTATTTTTCGATCACAGAAGATGGCAGAGTTTTCCCTCCACTTCATCCACATTACGCTTACGCAATGCTTAATGTCGACATCACAGCTTGCTTTGCTATATTGAAAATAGATCCCAGATATTAGGACTTTTCGCACTTAGGAATCACTCCTCCATTCATATAAATGTCCGGAATAGGTGGCAGTGGATCAGGGAACGGGCAGTACGATGAACTAATAAATAATACAGAAAACAGAATGTCAGAGTTTTGAGGAAGGTGATCAATGGGTTTACTGAGCTTTATTCTATGTAGCAAACTCTTCCACTCCATGATGAACCAAAATGTTTAACGCACTTGCGTGGGGCGGCCATGGGAGGGGTTGACTATGGAATGTCTCCAGAGTTTGTAGATTGATATATCTGCTAGTGAGGAGCCACAAGTGACGTGTTTTAGTAGTTATCCGGGTGATGCTGGGTATTAATTGATAGACCGTAGATTTTGTAAAATATCGTTTCGATGCGATTCTCGATATCGCAAATTGTAACTGACGCACGTCGTCAATTTTTTCGAAGACCTCTTCTTGTTTGTGAGTTTGAGGATGGTTGAAATTGAAAGTCAAGATCATCACTCAGGGAATTTGTGGAATCGCGCGTTTCTTGATTGGAGATCGTCTGTGCGGAACAGATAGCCTTAAGATCACTCAACACTTTATCAAGGTGGTGCATGGTGGTTTTATCCTTTCTAGACCTTGCGAGATCCAACTCGATCAGACCGTCAATTTGTTTGTCGATGCTGATTTGTCTGGAATGAATTAGGTCGGTTGAACTCTGAACCGATTTGCCTTTTTTTTTTTTTTTTTTTTTTTTTTTTTTTTTTTTTTTAAAGAAAGGAAATCCAAATCCCAGAGCACTCAGACTCGGTAACGTTCCATTGTACTACCAGGCAGAAATCCTCCTTTTGGTGTAGAGGCATGTGATTGGGTGGCGTATGTTGTTGTTCCCCATGGGGATTGAACCTGCACCGCACGGGTCACAAGCCAACACACTAACCTCTACACCGTCGCCACCCTACCGATTTGCCTTAGTCGTCAACACATCTAACACTAGTTTCTAAGTTAGACAGTTTACCGAGCTCTTTTTCATGAGCGATTTTTGGTAAGAGTCGTTGAAGTTGCGAAGGCACTTCGTCGCTAAGTGTGCTTTCACACTACATTGACCAAAACTGATTGAAACAAACAAAACAGTTTTTTGGATGTTTTCTGATATTTAAGCACACACTTTTAAATACGTTTGCCCACATTGAATAAAGCAAATAAATACATACCGATAGACAAAAACATTTTGCTTTATTGCCTAACGTCAAACATTGCAGGTATGTTAATGGAGTAACCTCCATTGAGCAACAAATCATTTTAAGTAAAAAAATCAAGTAAGACAAAGGCAAAGTAAAATTGTTAAGGCATAGGTAAGAGATAAATACATGCAATCAAATTAAATGTTATAGCAGTTTATACACGGTCACGTAATAATATTGTTCAATTTGTGGAAATTGTTTAATCGGGTATGGAATAGCTAACAACTTAAAAAATAATAAACTAATAAACTGCACATGGTGACTGTTAGATATATAGTAATTCTAAGTAAACATAACATATTGTAGATTATATATTTATTGGCCTTTGATAGACAACTTCGAGATCTGTTATGGTCGGCGCTAAGAAAACAAGAATTTCTAGAAACCTAGGTACAGATGATACAGTAAGGACACAAGTTAGATAGCTTTCTGGAGCCACCGAAGATTTCGCAATCAAAGTCGGTGTACACCAGGGAAGCGTCTAAGTCCCTTGATATTTATTACAGTCCTTGATTTTCTGCTTGAAGGAAAAGTGACAGACTCCAAAGTGCATCAGTCATTCATTGCTGACAATGGAGCCATGATAACGATAAGTAAGGATCAAACGCCACTGCAACGAACACTTGATGTATGGTGAAAGTTTTGGAGCGAAATCAGTCCGAAAAAACAGAATACTTGTGCTGCCGGTTCTCTGATCCACTCCGACCTATTCCAGACATTTATATGAGTAGAAGAGTGATTTCCAAGTGCTAAAAGTTTAAATATCTGGGATCTATGTTCAATACCGAAGTAAGCTGTGTTGACGACATTAAGCATCGCGTAAACGAAGGGTAGATGAAGTGGCAACAAAACGCAGTCATATTCTATGACAAAAATGCACCTAAGCTGTGTACAAAAAGTATGAGGACAAATTAACGGCAGCTGAGATGAAGACGCTTCGCATGACAGCAGGAGTAACAAAGATTGGTCGATTAAGAAGTTCCAAGATTCGAAAAAGCTTTCACGTCAAAGAACATATCTCGAAGAAAATGAAGCGCGACCAGCTCAGTTGGCATTGTCATGTTTAAAGGAGAGATCCTACGAACCCTGTCAAAAAGGCAATATCAATTAACGTTTTGACACAATCGCGAAAGAGAGGCCGGCCGAGCTCCTGGATCACACAAATGCAGCAACACCAGCACTTGGTTGGCCTCACTGACGAATGGAATCAAAATCGGGAGGCTTGCCGTTATTTTCCAGTATGAACGCACTTAAAGGCTTATGATCCATTTAGTCCAGATTATAACCTAGTCCTTAAGGAAAGATATAGAAGGTATCTATATTGGCCTGGGTAGCCTCCTTTAATATATCCATATTTAGGCTTTCAGTGAAGTGTATTAGATTTTGGTCTGATGAAAGCCGGCAAGCACCGAGCAGGATGCTTTCTGCGAGGTTGCTTTGCAAGTGATTTTGGTGTTGGTGGTGTTAGATTAAACACGTCGACCACACTGGCTCAGCCACATCGGGTGCATAGAAAAGCAGGCCATCCTTGGATCGAGACGGCAAGGAAGACCGATCCTCCGATTTAAGGACCAAGTCATCGCAGATGCCATGTCCTTGAGCGCAAAGAGTGGAAGGTTACAGTGTCTGAGGCAGAGACTCTTCAAGGGTCGAGAGTGCGTTAAGTAAGTAAGTACTATTCTGTCGTTAACAGCCCACAGACAGCCTAAAGCCTAGCTTCTGCGGTGGCAAATTTTAGTTTTGGAACGAATGAAAATGAGCTACCGTTTTCAACAAATCCGAGCGTTGTTTTGAAATGTTTTCTCATGACAGTTGCTATCTTGGATCTTTGTTGACACACGCAAAACGTTAAAATAAATATTAGGCATTAACGACCCATGAAGAGTCTAAAATCTAGCTTCTTCAACCATTTGCTTGTAGGAACAAATCTACAATTTTAAACCGAATCCGACTCACAAATTTGTGAAGCTTCTCATGACAATTGATACTCTTAGATGTTTGTCAGACGTTAGCAAGAGATGGGACAGTGCACAAAACTTTTAGATGTTACTTGGTCCCGGTGGGATTTGAACCTGAGACTTTTAGATTAGTAGCCCAACACACTAACCTATGCACCACTGCACCCGTAAGACGTAAAGCAGCGAACAAACTTGTTGGGTATACCTGGGTCTGAGATAAAACTGGAAACCCTGCGAATGCAAATAAGTTCTTTTACACTATTTTTATATTTAAAACTATTAGAAAATAAGACGATTTTGACCTTGATCTTAGTAGGATTTGCAATCACTATTGACTGGCGTTAAGAGTTCTGATGTAGAGAGTTCATTCAATTAGCCTATTAACGTTCCAAAACATGGAAACTGAATGAACTTTTAACCCTATTTCATATTTCATATTTGTTTCATACTTATTTATTCATAAGTAACAACATTTATGATAGACTTCCAAAATCTTTCAAGTTATAAATGTGCATTTTGTAAAAAAGCCTTTCGATTATGATACTTCATATTAACTGAAGACACTTGTATTGTTTTATATTTAAAAAAAAAGAAAAAAAAACCCCTAAGGCTATTGTCAGACGCATCTTTTCAAAGAATGTAAGGTTTACTTTCAATTTTGCTACCTTGCTCTTAAACTAATCTAAATGTACGTGTCGATTGAGAAAGGTGGCGAATTCTTACGTCATAAATTTATTATCTAGAAATATGCGAACCCGGAATAATGACTCAAAAGTTACTGACGTCAACAAATCGTCATGCTGTTATTCATGGAAGGCTGTATCTAAAACTTCTGTAGTAGTACCAACTTTTTGATTGTATAAAAGATTATCTATGGCTCATAAATATCTTATTGTATATTTTTTAACAATGTAATTTATAGTTCAATAAAAAAAGAAGTCGAAATGCTAAAAAATTATGACTATTATTCAACTAATTAATTGATAAACCTCCCTGTTGGTATTTTTGCAAAATGCGACGGCTATTAGATCGTCATCGCACGTGTACTCAATTTTCGGAGAGATTTCAATATCAAAACGAAAAAAACTTAGGACAATACTAACCAATCCCAATGATCCAGCCCACCTAGCTGCACATTGTATTTTGGAAAAACTATTGCAACTCGTCATTATATTAATTTTTCCTAATAATCCAATGGAATTCTTCGTTTTCGAAACTTTAAATATTAAAACACAAAATAAACACGTTAGACGCGCGCACTGCAAACTGAATTTCGGGAACTGTTCATCAAAAAAAAAACAAAAAAAAAAACAAATAGAAAACCACAAATTCGAAATCTAGAACCAGATTAAAAGGCTACTGCAAACGTACTGTGGCCGTTATATACATGATTTGGCAACCAAAAACGCGAGTTCATTGCATACGCGTAATGCGAACTGTATTAGTAAGGTAATCGTTACCACTATGTATTACAGTCCTCTCACCGATACCAAATTGATCGATGTTTAACCGCAGTGCAACTGGTATTCACACATCCCCCGTCATCATCGTCAGTATTTCCTTCGGGAACTGATATCTTATCAGTAAGTTTTCGATACAATTACGCTTATCAGAAAGAAGTGTGCGTTGTTTGATAAATGAAACCAAAAATGTCGGTTATCGATGTTGAAAATTCTGATATTGCAAAATAATTATTGTGTGAGTGTGATTAAAAATACATACATACCGGTGGATGTCGGCATTTGCGAGTTAGTGTATTTAATGGAATAAATAAATGTGATATATCTAGAATGTCTGTCTCTGATATTGTGACAGGTAAGCTTTTGGCTGGTACTGTTTCGGGGACCAATTGCGCATGGCAACAATGGCCCGCAATAATAAAAAAAAATAATAAATATAAGAAATATCTTTGATCCCGAAAATTTCTAAACTACTGGCAATACGGTTTTCGCAGCAACAGGTCCACTGGTGATTCGATGGCATATCTAACCGAAAAGTGAAACCAACCTCTTCACAATGGTGGTGAAAGTAAGATCGCTGCGCTTAATATTTCAAAAGCATTTGACAAAGTTTGGCATCAAAGCTCTCAATGCGTACAAATGGAATTGATGGTTCTCTTCTTCAAAGGATTAGAAATTCCCTTTCCCATTTTAAACTTTCTCGTACACTTTAGTATACTAAAGCGAAAGATATTGCGATCGAACTCAAACAGGGTATGGGGTCTGATATTACGAATATCGAGAAGTCCATAAAAGTGTGTCCCGAATTTCCGTCCGTCGGTCCGTTTGTCCGTTTGTCTGTATGTCACTAAGGCTCCAGCCACAAAAGATCTTTTCAGGTCGAAGTGCCTTAAAAAAAAAGGCTCCAGCCACAATGGGTGGACGGATTTTCTTCAAAATTCTTTTTTTTTAGTTTTTAGTAAATGACGGTGCCTACCATACAAATGATTTTTTCAACATCGATTTAAATAAAAAACATAGGGACGGGCTACAGTCCGCTTGGGCGAACTGTTGGATACCCTGTTCTTATTCCTATCCCTCATAAGTGGGCGTGACAAAAGTCTAAGTATGGTTGAATTGTTAAGAACGCTCTATATATTTTGTTATATAACATTTAAAGGATTTTATAAAAAAAAAACGCTCCCTAGCTCAAACTTGGGTGTTTCAACAAAATTGTTTGGATTTTCAAAAAAAATGTTTTATTTATTTGTGGGCGTGTCAGTGGGCGGATTTTGAAAATTGTTTATCCCGAGCAGTTTTAGGAGTTATAGATCATATATAAAAAATTTCAGCTTTCTAACTCAAAATTCGATTTTTTCCAAAATTTTGTTTTTTTGAGTTTGTGGGCGTGTCTGTGGGCGGATTTCAAAAATTCGTAAGCTTGATTATTTCGGGACCCTAGAGAGTATATGGTTAAAATTTCAGCTCTCTAGGTCCAGTTTAAAGGCCTAATTTTTGCCGACAGACGGACGGACGGACGGACGGACATGGCTATATCGACATTACTATCGATGCTGATCATAAATATAGTAACTTTTAGGGGTCTACGGGCAATATTAAGGTATGTTACAAACTATGCGTCAAAATTAATATACCCTTAGAATAGGGTATAAACATAGGGACGGGATACAGTCCGCTTGGGCGAACTGTTGGATACCCTATTTTTATTCCTATCCCTCATAAGTGGGCGTGACAAAAGTCTAAGTATGGTCGAATTGTTAAGAACGCTCTACATATTTTGATATATAACATTTAAAGGATTTTATCGAAAAAAACGCTCCCTAGATCAAACTTGGGTGTTTCAATAAAATTGTTTTATTTAATTGTGGGCGTGTCAGTAGGCGGATTTAAAAACAATGAGCATAAAGGGCCCCTAGAGAGTATATATTATAAATTTCAGCTCCCTAGCTCAAACTTTGAATTTTCAAAAAAAGTTTTTTTTTAAATTGTGGGCGTGTCAATGGGCGGATTTTGAAAATATTTACACATGAGCATAAAGGGCCCCCTAGAGAGTATATATTATAAATTTCAGCTCCCTAGCTCAAACTTTGGATTTTCAAAAAAAGTTTTTTTTAAATTGTGGGCTTGTCAGTGGCGGAATTTTGAAAATATTTACACACGAGCATAAAGGGCCCCCTAGAGAGTATATATTATAAATTTCAGCTCCCTAGCTCAAATTTTGGTTTTCCAATAAAATTGTTTTATTTATTTGTGGGCGTATCAGTGGGCGGATTTTGAACATTTTATATCCCGAGCAGTTTTAGGAGTCATAGATCATATATAAAAAATTTCAGCTTTCTAGCTCAAAAATCGATTTTTTACAAAACTTTGTTTCTTTGAGTTTGTGGGCGGATTTCAAAAATTCGTAAACTGGATTACTTCGGGACCCTAGAGAGTATATGGTTAAAATTTCAGCTCTCTAGGCCCAGTTTAAAGGCCAAATTTTTGCCGACGGACGGACATGGCTAGATCCACATTACTATTGATGCTGATCATAAATATAGTAATTTTTAGGGCAATATTAAAGTAAAAAGTTTAAACCAGCCAGAAATGACTGCAATGCCCACATTAATCGTGTCAAATTCTCCTATGACCAAAAGTTGAGGCAAAAAATACTACAAAGTCCCACGGGTAGTAAAAACTTTTGGTCATTTGTTAAAAACATCAAGAATTCGACCTCATCATCTGTCCCGACACCCATTTACAATGGCATTCCAGCTATCAGCTCTATAGATAAGGCCAATCTGCTTGCTGCTCACTTTGCAGTCAGCTCAACGCTCCCAGATTGTGCTTTGTCTCCCCCTGTACTCGAGCGCGTAGAATTCTCTATGGGACCAATCCACTTTCGCACTCGTACAGCGGCTAGAGTACTTCAAGATCTTGACGTTCACAAATCCGCTGGTCCAGATGGTATTTCCCCTATCTTCCTGAAGAGGTGTTCTTCTTCGCTGGCAAAACCATTGCGTAAGCTTTTCCATCTGTCCTATTCTTCAGGACTCTTTCCGGGAAGATGGAAAACAGCATTTGTCCAGCCTGTAACAAAAAAAGGCGAATCTTCTTCTCCGTCCTCCTACCGACCAATTGCACTTACGTCCCTTCTTTCTAAGGTCATGGAAACGCTGATAAACCGTCAGCTAATGAAATATCTTGAATCGCGAAAACTTCTTAATGACCGGCAGTATGGTTTTCGTAGCAACAGGTCCACTGGTGATTTGATGACATATCTAACCGAAAAGTGGAACCAATCTCTTCATCAATTTGGTGAAAGTAAGATCGTTGCGCTTGATATTTCAAAGGCATTTGACAGAGTTTGGCATCAAGCTCTCTTGTCGAAAATGCGTGCATTTGGAATCGATGATACTATTCTTCAATGGATTACAAATTACCTTTCGGACCGTTCAATTCAAGTTGTTTTGGACGGTTTCAAGTCTGCAACTCACCAAATAAATGCTGGTGTCCCCCAAGGCTCTGTTCTGTCCCCGACTCTCTTTCTCATTTTTATAAATGATCTCCTGTCTGTTACTTCTAATCCAATCCATTCCTTTGCTGATGACAGTACCCTCAGCTTCTCATATTCGTTTCTTGGGTCACGTCCCTCATCTTCGGGTGTGGAACTGGAACGGCAACGTATGTTAAGCTCATTAAATTCCGATCTTAACAGAATAAATCAGTGGGGTAAAACCAATAGAGTGGAATTTAATGCTTCCAAAACTCAATGCTGTCTCCTGTCATTAAAGCAAAACCCACACACACTGCCATTATCTATACATAAGTGAACCTAATATATTTCCAACTCGTCTTGTCTGTGTCGCCTACGTAAAAAAAAAACGTCTTTAAAGTCAAAAAATCATTTGAGGTAGTTTAAAAGTGTTTTCTTTTTTTATTTTATTAGTTTCAATCTTTGGAAATGTACAATCACACTAAGGATTCGGCAAGAACTGGCAAGATTTTCTATGAACGTCCTTTTAACTTTTTCCAAGCAAACAATACTTAAAAGTAAACAGAATTAATATTGCTGCACGAAATCCTCATCGGCTTTACTACCATCTAGAGTAGCCCGTTTCAGATTGCCTGTCCGGGCTGATCGTTGCTCGTTCCTTTTTTGGATGATGAAGAGTATAGTCGGGCACTGGTATCGGTGGGAAGTCCTCGTCGTCTGCTTGTAAGTGAGTTAAAATCTTCTTCTGAGCAATTGGATCGTTCATGATGTTTGTATAGGACCATGGCAGTTGACTACGAAGCTCTTCGCTCACATGTGGTTGGTTTGGGAATTGTAGACCCTCTGTGTTTGAATAGCGCATGTTCAGTGGTGAAATGGCTGAAAGCTCTGGAGTTACCGATCTTGTTCTTGTGGGTGATGGTTCCGCGCTGTAGCGATCGCTGTTCGGATAGTCAAGATTTTCAGGATGCGAATCAGAGCTTTGATAACTGGGCGTATCTGTGATAATAATAGCCTGTTGCTTTAGTTCATTAACTCGTTTATTGCTCGTGGACGATTGCTGTCGCAAGATGGATGGCGGTGGATTAGATACAATGAATTCAGACAGGTGACTTTTTTCTGTTGGTGACTTCAAAGGCTCTAGCGTGCGCCGATCCTTTCGTATTTCCTCCGATGGCGGAGAAGTAGGACTGAAGCGTTGGATTTCTTGCATTTGCCTGTTGTTTTCTTGAGACAACTGTCTTTGCGATTGAGCAATAATAGGGGTGACTGTCGTGTTTCGATGTTGATTTTGCTCCGGCTTCTGTAAAAATGGCATTTTAAAGATTTAAGACGAGTTTATAATGCTATACTCACGTTGGACGACAGAACTCTGACCAGAGATAGACAGAAAATGGATCCAATAATGTTAAGAAACCAAATTAGGACGACTCTCGAGCTAATGCACGTAAATACCACTGCTGGGGTTACGAAAAACACATCGTACCCTTGTATGAACTCTAAAGCATTGGTGGCATTAACAACGCCAACATACTCGAAGGCATTTTCAGCAGACTACAAATATACGAAAAATTATCATTTAAAACTAACAAAACTCAAATTGTGTTTGTCTTACCGTCGTGTGGGTTATATCGATAATATGAAATGCTGTGGCGACTACATCCAAAATACTACCTGCTAAAACTGATAGTACCCATGGCCAGAAACATAAAGCTGCTTTAATTTTCGTGAATCGACCGAACATTCCAACTAAAAAAAGAAAAACACAATACAATGGTAAGTAAGTAACATACAGGAGATATGCAATTACCAAAACAGTAAAGATAGGGCAACAAAGTCTACAAAAACCACAATAAGAGATGCATATGGAAACAAAGTAAAGGAATAACGCCTTATGACTAGAGCTCATAAAAATCTGCTCAGGAAGCATGAAGGTTATATTCTTACCGTGTAGGATTACATTGAATAAATCAATAAATAAATAAATATAATATAGAATTTGGACTATGATTTATAATGATTGATTTGTCCAAATTAATGTCAAATTTCGTTAAAGTAGAAGAAAAAGAAGAATGCCTTATTTTACTTGCTAATATTTAAACTTAATTCTAATTAGTTACTTACCCAATACAAGTAGTGACGTAACCACCCACAACGAGCTTATCGCTGCATAAGAAATTATAATTATAAATTCGCGATTGTTGATCACATTTGCAACGGCAAAGTCAATTTCTAATTTAAAATCCTTAAGTCGGTCTTCAACATGAATAGTTGGTGCTCCGCATTTTTCACCTGTAAAAGAATCAAACAAACATTAGAAATGCGTCACAGAGTTGTTCACTGATTTGGAATTTCATTCGTAACATTTTTTCAAGAAACCAATATAATTTATATCAGCACATACTATTGTCACGTCAAATGTAGTTATATTGTGCTTTGCTGGGTAAACCGATTAATTCTATAATTATTAAGATTAGATAAAAAAAAATTGGAAAAGACAAGTTTTATTGATTTTTAAGAAAAGTGTAAGTACTAGGTATTTAGTTTGTTATCTTTGAAGTAGCGCTATGAATGTAACAAATCAATCAGACACATTTGTAGTAATGTTACTTCAGTGTGTAAATGTAGACCATGGTTTGCTGTAATGTCTTGGCTGTAATATTTGAAATCATACTAGAAGCCCGATTGCTAAGCATATTTCCATAATGCGCGTTAAAGGCTAAGCTCAGCCAATTTCGAAAAAAAACATTATTGATTTAAAATCAGATTTTTATCAATATGGGAACAATCGGACACCTGATAATTACTTTGAGAGCTGACGTCATCTTTTAACTCAGTATTGTTTGCAAAATATCATGCAAAGACATAGGCCCGAGCAGCGTTTACAAAGTGTGGATATTTATTTCCAAAATTAGTATTCAGTAAAAAAACTGCTTACAGAAAGAGCCAATTTTACAATCAACTATTGGACCAACAGAGTCGGCTTTTTGCAAAAATAACGAACAATTTCGCTTTTGGACATCAACCCATTAATAAGATTGCGCGGAGTGTGCACAGATAAATATATCGCTAGTGTTGAGGAAGATCATTATTCATCTATTTATTCATCTATTTTGCGCAAGAATTTTAGTTATACGATTACAAGATTAATTTTCTACTATTGAAGCCAGACGATCATCGTTTGCATCGTGACTTTAGTTATTGAGCGATTGAGCAGTTGGAAGCCGATCCACTTTTTTACAGTATTTTTTTAGTAATGAGTCTCACTTCTGTGTCAGTGGCTTCTTTCAGGCACAGATGCACCCCAAAACATAGGGACGGGCTACAGTCCGCTTGGGCGAAATGTTGGATACTCTATTCTTATTCCTATCCCTCATAAGTAGGCGTGACAAAAGTCTAAGTATGGTTGAATTGTTAAGAACGCTCTACATATTTTGTTATATAACATTTAAAGGATTTTGTCGAAAAAAACGAAGCTTTTGTAAAAAAAAAACGCTCCCTAGCTCAAACTTTGGTTTTTCAATAAAATTATTTTATTTAATCGTGGGCATGTCAGTAAGCGGATTTAAAAAAAATTAACACATGAGCATAAATGGCCCCTCGAGAGTGCATATTATAAATTTCAGCTCCCTAGCTCAAACTTTGGATTTTCAAAAAAAAAAATTTTTTTTTAATTGTGGGAGTGTCAGTAGGCAGATTTTGAAAATATTTAGACATGAGCATAAAGGGCCCCCTAGAGAGTATATATTATAAATTTCAGCTCCCTAGCTCAAACTTTGGATTTACAAAAATAGTTTTTTTTTACATTGTGGGCGTGTCAGTAGGCGGATTTAGAAAATATTTACACATGAGCTTGAAAGGCACCTAGAGAGTATATATTATAAATTTCAGCGCCCTAGCTCAAATTTTGGTTTTTCAAAAAAATTGTTTTATTTATTTATGGGCGTGTCAGTGGGCGGATTTTGAACATTTTATATCCCGAACAGTTTTAGGAGTCATAGATCATAAATAAAAAATTTCAGCTTTCTAGCTCAAAATTCGATTTTTTCCAAAATTTTGTTTTTTTGAGTTTGTGGGCGTGTCTGTGGGCGGATTTCAAAAATTCGTAAACTTGATTATTTCGGGACTCTAGACAGTATATGGTTAAAATTGAAGCTCTCTAGGCAAAGTTTAAAGGCCTAATTTTTGCCGACAGACGGACGGACGGACGGTAGGACATGGCTAGATCGACATTCGATAGTAATGCTGATCATAAATATAGTAACTTTTGGGGATCTACGGTCAATATTAAGGTATGTTACAAACTATGCGTCAAAATTAATATAGATTTGGAATAGGGTATAAAAAGGAACTGGATGCGGTTAGGCGCCAGCCAGCGGTATAATCGTGCATTACTAATTTCGATATGAATAAAATTGAAATGTCACCTTCAATGGCACGGGCTGCGTAGCCATGATTAACGTTTTCGAAGTTATACCCCTTTTGGCCCATGCAAGCGGAAATATGACATCGGAAATTTGATACTAGATATGCGACACAATGAAGTTTGTTGTACATCAGTTGAAAGTTGTATGCGAAAATTAATTTTTTACCGTGGTTACCGATAGCCAATTTTAGGTAATTTTACCAAGAAGTCTTTGGAGCCTCAAAAAAATACCTCAAATCCGAAATATTCCTATTGTTCCAAACTGTCCTTAGAAACTGCGCAGTATTTCTATGTTCAAGATAATTTTACCAAGAGGCCCTTGGAACCCCAAAAAAGGATTTTGGTTGGAGAAGCTAGGTTTTAGGCCCTGTGTTAATGCCTAATATTTATTTATTTTATTTTTTATTTAAGGTTGTTTCACCAAAAACCATAACCAAGAATTTGATATTCTTCCAAAATGTCCTTGGAAACCGCGCACTATTTCTGTTCTGTATGCAAGGTTATTTTCCTCAAAAGGTCCTTTTAACCCGTGAAAAGATTCTAAAAACTCGAAAAAATGATATTTTTGAAAACGTCCTCAGAAACCGCGCAGTACTTCTGTGTTCAAGATTAAAAAGGTCTTGAAACTCTCAAAAATTGTCTGGAAACCCGAAAAATTTATATTTTTCCAATGTCCTAAGAAACAGCTCAGAGATTTTTAGTTCAAGGTTATTTAGCCAAAAAGTCCTTGAAACCCCTAAAAAGTTCGTCGCACTGAGGGTAAAATTTGCAATGTTACACAATACAATACATATAAAAAGATGTAAATAAGTATATATTAATGGTGTAAATTCAATATATTAGAGAAACACATTGGCAGGGAAAGCATCCCCAAACCATAGTACGAACTTCACAATTTTGTATGGCTTCCGTAGTATCAGGGCTCTGTGGATGGTGATGAGGTAGCTTTCCTTCACCATCAACACTCACCCAATTCTTTTTAAGTGTTGGTGACTGTAATATATTTCTATAAAAAACCTTTTTTTTATCAGGGGTTTATCATGTTTAGGGGAGGTCGATCGCCGCGAAACCATTGATGAGTAGAGTAGGGGACCCTTCTAGCGCGCAAGTAGCAAATAAGATAACTATGAACACATCATTTTATGTGCCAACTTCGACTCGTATGTCAAGTAGGTACTCCCAATATTTTGGAAGTAAATAAAGTGCGTCATATCTTGCTCCCATTATCTTTTTCAAATCAAATATTCATGAAAAATATCGAAAGTGAATATATGTGAATATTTTGACAATATTTCAATAACTTCAATAGTTTTAAAAAATTAACATGTAAAGTTATGTGTAAAGCTTATACGGATTTATCGTTGATGGCGCTAGTTAACTAACGACTAGTCATTGAAACGCGTTGCCCAACGCTTCTGTAACTGGTGTATCTCATCAGATGTTTTTTGTTGTTCAATCAACTGAAAAATGTGGCCTTCAAACGACGCATCTGATCATAACGCGTACAAGATTAAAAATCCACAAATCAATCTCATGCGGATTATTATTGTTAAGTATTATTATACTGTAATAAGTACTCGGATATATACTCCCTCAATTACACATTGATAACTAAAAGTTTCTGGCTTCAAAAACTTTCTTTTAAATAAGCGAGATCGGTAACTTTCCATCTAAGGTGCCCAAATAATTCAGAAAATTTCTGAAGGCAGATGTTTGGGTAGCACTCACTACATACATTATGTTAAGACAATACTGGCAATCAATAAGACAAATTTGACCATTTTTTCACCATTTTAATTATTACAATTTCAATAAAAAAAAACCGTAAATTCTCAGCAGCCTACTCGTCGTGTACGAGGGCAGAACACAAGCACCCATCGCTACTCACATGTTAACAGGGTTAATCACTGAGGTTGAACTTGTAGGGAACTCGCACTTGCCTTGCGAATTGAACGCGCTCGGGTAGATATTTATGTCACTTCATAATTGTTCATAGTCGCAGCTGTCGTAGTTTCGTGGTTTGCGTGATTCGTGGAGTTCCCTTTCTCCAAAACTTCAAAACCATCCCAATCAAAAGAAAAAAATGCATTTAGGAACATAATTGCATTAAATACGAGTAACTAAAAGCTATAGGCTAATTTCAAGTATTTGCAACATAGAACTAAAAAAACATTAAATTATGCAGTTTTGTTCGAAAAATGTTGGTTGCGTCTTCCCTTATGCCGGCTTCACACATGCATCAGAAACGGAATTCAGTATACAAAGTGACAGAACAGATGTCTCTTTCAACAGAACAATGTCACTTAACATACATTAAGGATTACAACTCCGTTTTTGTTGTTTACAACAAGCCGCCTTAACTTTTCGGGTGTCAGTACATACGAGTATTTGAGGAGTCAAAAGTAATGTGCAACAAATTAAGTAATTTTGAATGAAAGATGCTTTTGGCTCGTGATTTCCATCCAAAAAAGCATTAAAAAAATAACAAATTGAGAACAAATGGCTGAATAAAGGAGTTTTTCAAGACAATTTCTTATTTCTTACAAGAATTATATAAAAGTTGTCCACGTGTGTGGGAAATTAAATCAAAGAAATATAGCGATCGCGCTGAGAAGAAAAAGGCGTATGCAGTATCAGTGTATACATTAAAAGAAGCAGTACCATAAGACGAACAGTACTAAGTTTCCTTATTTCTAGTGTTAGCAAAAAATTAGTAGTATATATAAGTACTAGGTAAATGTATAACCATGGAGAACTTTTGTGAAATCAGCACATTATGACGGAGAATTTCTTCTTGAAAACTTTGAATCATTATATCTTCACCTACCTGTCGTAAGAAATCGCAGAATTAGCAGCTAGTCGGTCATGCGGTTAAAAAAATTTTCTAAAACATTTGTCTGATTTTCCAATTAGTGGTTTAACCAAGTCAAGACGTTTTTCTTTTATTTTATTTTTTATTAACAGCTACAAATGCCGCCACTGCCAACATTGTGAATCGAAACACTGTATTATGTGAATGTTTCCACCTCAGATAAAAATATATTATTATCTGTGCTTCTATGTTGTTCGTTGTTCCGCGTACGCATAGCAAAGACCCAACAATGTATATTTAGATTTTAGAAAGAATAGAGAATTAGGAAAGAAGGATTTTTGGAGCAGTTGCATGGATTTTCTCCACGGGTGTTATCTCAGTTGCTTAGGGAGATCAAGTTTTACGTACATTCGAAATAAAGTAATGGATTTGGCCGGGATTTAAACACACGACCTTCCAATCACCAAACGAATACACTACTACTGCACAGTTGCCACCCGCACCCTTCTTAATTGGAGTAATGTGGAGCCGTTTTATCTTATCCGGTGAATACTTACTTAACGACCCGTGAAGAGTTTCTGCCTGAGATCCCCGGCATGCTGCTTTCAGTCGTGCAGACCAACCGCTCTGGCATCCGCTATGGCTTGGTCTTTAAAACAAAGGTTCGGTCTTCCTTAACCTCTTGAACCTAAGTGCTGGGAGTCGAAGATCCTCTTGACTGGAGCATTATTGTCCTTTGCCTCAATGTGGCTGAGCCAATGTAGTCGACGTGATTTAGCTTTTTGGACTACATCCACATCTCTGTACAGCTCTTGGATTTCGCGTTGTATCTTCTCCTCCATTCGCTCTCCTCGCATATGGGTCCAAATATCCTTTTATGTTTTTTTCCAAACAACAAAACTTCACCTCCCCTTTCCTACTTCTCGTCGAGCACTCGGCGCCATATAGCAGAACTAGCAGGAATAAGGTTCGATAGAGCATGCAATTTGCCCTTCGAGTCAGAAACTCAGTTCTTTAACCAAACCGAAGTAGCAGCGATTTTATTGTTAACACCAGTGACGTTTTGTCCTTGGCGGTGGTCAGATTTTTGTTTTCTTGTTCTCATTACATTCTACCACGGCACGCTGGGAACGGCTGATGATTTCAATAGCGTCTGCATACACTAGTAACTGCATGGATCTAATGAAGATAGTGCCTTCCGTGGTCCTGTCATAATGCGTTTTATGTTGAGGACTACATAATGGGTATAGATGAGGCAATTTAAAGGCTCCTCCACGGAAATTGAAATAAATGAAAGATAATAAATCCAGCGGATCTATACGACCGGCAATAACCTGATGTGAAAAACGATATCGCTATTGAGTCTCCGTTTAGAGAAAAGTATCGTTTCGATATACACTGGCGATCACAAGGATGAGGTCATACATCAATTCTCAATTTTCATTCTTTATACCTGTTGGAAATTTTATACCCAGAAACTTTTACTATCTGAGAACAGGTACATATTTTCCCAACAGTAAGTCATAAAATTACGCTGGAATTTCCTAAGATCAAACAATGAACTACTTGAAAAGCGTATAAAAAGATGCGCACTAGGATGAGGTCATTGCGAATATTTCGTTGCAGGAGTTCACATCAGCGATTTTTTTCAAAGTTTTGTTAAGAATATTTAAAAAAGCGTTGAAAAGAACTGTTTTTATTTAGTTAAAGAAAAAATGGGTTCCGGAACGACTTTGTTCGGACTCTAAGACTATTGTAAACAGTTATCTTGCGGATACACAACACTTTGGGAAAAATCAAAAAGGAGGCACGGCAGAAGCAACAACATTGCGGGTTATTCTACGGCTTGCCTCAAATTCTACTCTACAAGTGACTAAAATAAGGGCCAACAGCGGTGTATCAGCCCGCATGGATACGGTCCGAAGGATAATACGAAAAAGTGGTAGGTACTATATACAGAGAAGAAAACTCAAAAAGAAACCTGTTTTGTGGCAAGTACACAAGGAGCATCGAATGAATTTTGCAAGAGAATATGTCGCTCGGAGCAGTGAATGGAAACGCGTTGTCTTTTCGGATGACAAAAAGTTTAACCTTGACGACCCCGATGGTTGCAACTTTTATTTCTATGATCTAAGAAAGGAGGAGCTTATTTTGGCAAGACATCACAGCCATCACATCAGGTGTAATGGTGTGGGCGTAATGGTGTGGGGAGCTATTACCCACTATGGCACAATCGACTTGGAGTTTTTTTCCACAACAATGAACGGAAACAACCACAAATGTTTGCTGGAACTGTCATTTCCAAAATTAAAAATATTTTCGGACCCCTGTCTTGGATATTCCAACAAGACAATACCCCTATCCACGCTTCCAGGATTATTAGAAGTTGGATTCAATTAGAAGACGTGGAACTTTTGCCATGGCCGCCCTGTTCACCGGACTTAAACATAATCGAACATTTTTGGTCATGGTTATCTCGTAGAGTTTATGAAGGAATTTGAAGACAATGACACTTTAATCGAAGCTATTCGTGATGCCTGGGCCCAAATTTCTCATTAAAAAAAAAAAACTGTATGATTCTATTCCATACCGTCTTATAGAGGTCATATCGAAAAATGGTGCGCATACTCATTATTAATTTAGAAAAATATAACAAATAAATGTTTTAAAACCATAAAATGTAAACCTTTTATTCATTTCAATCGATTGCAAAATGTATGGCCTCATCCTTGTGATCGCCAGAGTATTGTATTTCTCTTTTTCTTGAACGATGAGGATTATAATCTTGGCTAGGACTGAGAATATAGTGGAGCTGCGAGGATGCGATAATCGATTAGTGCAGCGAAATCAAACATAATACGTTTTCTTACCAGAGATCGCATACTGAGGCGTGTAGCGACGAGGCTACAGCACATCTACATACGAGGCTATAGTGCTGAGTACAAGCAATTTTGTTGAATTAATAATATGTGTTTGAAGTTATACCTCTTTGGCGCATGGACAGTAACATTTTTACCATTACACATGCTTTAAATGATTTTATCTGCCCCTTTTGGTCATGTTTCTACTGGTACCTAAAGCACACTCGATTACACGTGTTACTAGTGAAATACTGATATTAAAATATTATGTTTTAACATCCAAATGCCTTTCACCATAGGGTTTCAGAAAGTTCTTTAAGAGCTTTGTCCCCAAGAAAAACAAATGGAACAAGAATAATTCTTGTTGAAAGCAAAACAGTAGGTCCGTTCGCGAACTAATATGCACACGTAAATTTATATAAACTTTCGTGCAAAACTACACAAAAGCGTTCGCGTACTGAGAAAATGATAAAAAGATGAACGAAAGAAAAATGTAGTTTCGTTCATTTTTCTTCACACAGAATTTCGGCTGGTAAGAAAATGAAAACTGTCAAATGATGAAATCCTATGAGTTTGCCAGCAAAAAAAAAGCTGTTGCTTCTTTTCAAGCCAAACTAAAAAGTTTTTACACAAAAGCGTTCGCGTACTTTTCTTAGAAATGAGAGGATTCTCTCTCGATTTTATAGATTTGACACTTTTCATTTTTCTATACATAAAGTACGCGAACGGACCTAGTTACTGGACGAATATGAACTTCTGACAATAGGTAAAGATGAAGATGAAGAGCGATAAGTGTCTCAATCACTCTGTTTTCCATATCCCCCAACAAATTTATAATTTGCGTCAGCAACCGTTCAGAAACAAAATGTTTAAGGAAAAACTTACAGATGGTAGTCCATGTTTTCAGCTTTCAATCTTATAAAATAAATCGAAATAAATACAAGACTTTAACAGCCCCAACAACTTGCTGTTGCGAAGTGGGAGGTACCTTGAATTGTAAGCCGAATTCGAACGGCAGTTTGAGAAGCTTCTCACAACAATTGATACTCTTGGATGTTTGTCAGATGTTCGCAAGAGGTGAGCAGGTGGGAGAAACTTTAGGTGTCAATTTTTCAATCTTATAGAGAAGTAAAACCTCTTCACTATGTGATACCTACTCTTCGGTCAACTCATTCTTTATTCGATGCTCTCGGTGACTCACGCATCACCGCTCTCCTCGCAGCTCCACTATGTTCGCAGCCTAAAGACCCAACCATAACAGACATTAGTAGAATAACCTTATTTCAAAAGCGAACGAAAAGCCCACTTAATTTCTGTCAAACGACCTAGTTACCCACAATGAACTCAAGCTAACTTAATCGCATTCGACTGTCAAATTTCCAAACGGAATATCCCATTTCATTAGGTCCGTTCGCGAACTAATATGCAAACGTAAATTTATATAAACTTTCGTGCAAAACTACACAAACGCGTTCGCGTACTGAGAAAATGGTAAAAAGATGAACGAAAGAAAAATGTACTTTCGTTAATTTTTCTTCACACAGAATTTCAGCTGGTAAGAAAATGAAAACTGTCAAATGATGAAATCCTATGAGTTTGCCAGCAAAAAAAAAAGCTGTTGCTTCTTTTCAAGCCAAACTAAGACGTTTTTCATCTTTTTACACAAAAGCGTTCGCGTACTTTTCTTAGAAATGAGAGGATTCTCTCTCGATTTTGGAGATTTGACACTTTTCATTTTTCAACACATAAAGTACGCGAACGGACCTATAGAGACTTTGCGTAAGCCCACGTAAACTTAACGAAAACTTGACGAAACAGAGCATAATCGCATTATGGTCATGTTATATTATTTGCATGTAATTGGACATTTCCTTAAGCTGGAGCAAGCTAATTACTTCCCATAACGGTGCGTTTATGTTGGAGCTGTGATAAGCGACAAGAGCAAGGATGAGATATACGATTAAAGCAAAGCTTTCCTCGGTGTGCTTTAATGGCGAAAATACAAGTGATGTTTATGGAATTTATTAATACATTAAAAACCTAGTGGTCAGGGTAGAAACTATGCGCGTATAATGAGTCATTCCGAAGAAAAAGACGTACGCCTTTTTGTCTTCTTTTGCTACAAAGTATTATTTTAATGAAGACAGTTGGAGTGAGCGGAATGGTATATACTTATACGATGAAGAAATTCGAACTTTATGAACATTTAAATCTAATTTAGTTCACAGTTTGATGTGATGATTTTCGATTTTCCATACCACAATGCGGGCTTGACAACAATTTTTTACCAATTAAAACCTCCACGTCTATAGTCGATAAGAGCTGAGAAAAAACACGACCTAATTATCGACGCTCTTGTTAAGACTCGCTGTTCAACGAGCTGCCACAACGAAAACACTTATTTGAGAATCAATGTATAGTTTCCACCGCTTTCCTAGAGCCGTCGTTGTCATCGTTAATCGTAGCTCTAACATAAACGCACCCAAAGGCTGAGGTTCGTTGCTCAGAAACGTCACAAACACTGAGACGATTTCCACAACAAAAAAGCGCTTTGCACTCTTATTTAATTTTTATGAGAAGTACTTTTTTTCTTTTATAGATATGGTATTGCCAAAAGTCCGAGAGGTAGTTTGATTCATGAAATTTTCAGTTGCTAATTGGATGACCACTAATCATCGACTAAATTGAATACAAACTTTGAAATGAAACATTTTGTCAAGCTAAACTTGTCAAGGGCATCTCTACAGCTTGGCGCTCATCACTCAGTGTTTGGCCGTAGCTTAAAGGGTTCATAACCCTCCCACTTCACTCCACCACTACTGGGCCTCCTATAGGTTTTGTCGGCTTGACCTCAAAAAATTAATCAAAAACAACTTCAGTTGGCATGCACAATCACTTGATTTGATTCAAATATGTACTGGAAGCTCACAAAATTATTTCTTGTTGGTAATTGTTATAATTTTATTAATTTATTTTGGAATTTTGAAATGTCACATCAAACAACATAAATTTACACTGCCATATGATGCGTCGCCGTCTGGTGTAAATATAATTCGTAACTACTCTGCTAAACTACTCATGTCATAGAGCTTCAGTAGTTGGCCTTGATTGCAACCAGAAGTATTGGGCAGTACATACTGAAAATATCGCGACTCCCGCGGTGGGAGATCATCTTAACGGCGAGTTTTTGCATTTGTGTGATCCAGAAGTTTTTAGGCCTGGCCCTTTTTAACGACGACACGGTATGGTTGTGCCTTTTATGACCTTGGTGATCTCCGTTTGGAATCGTAAATACGTTTCATTCGTGCTTAAAATATATCTTTGCACACAGAAATGATTTTCAAAGGTTTTTCTGAAGTCCTTAACTTTTTTTGTCACTATTCGTTGCCAAACAAAAACTCGACTATCTAGTACGAAAGAGCAGCGTTTCCTGGCTCCGTTTCCCGCCAGCATTGTGTATCAACGGCGTTATGATGAAACTCTCGGAATAGCCCGTTTGGCACGTGTTTTTTGAGTTTATGTTTACTATTACCCATCCACTATTTGGCTGGTATGTGTGCCAATCCACTTGATTGATTTTAAAGAAATCGTCTGTTCGTAATCTTATCAAATGCTGACAAAAACAATATTCCTCTAATTAAAATTAGTCACACATTCATCTTATCACAGAATGAAACAAAATATTTAAAACTATTCGCACTCACTTGAAAAATAGATTATATTCAAAACAAACTCAAAGGGATGATGAATAAGATCCGAGTTCACCAAATCGCAGTTGTGTGACTGAATTCCCCACACCGAAAGTCCGATGTATATGGCTCCTTGCACCTGCAATCAATTTCATGGATGAGTAATTCGCTCAACGTTTTACACTATACTATTGATGAATACTAACCAGAATGACAATTGCCATAAATATTACAAAGCATTTTGCAAATTTCACATTAACACTTTGAGGCATTTTTTGTTTCTAAAAAAATGAATCAACTTCTCTTCGTCTACGTTTCTCTTTTTATTACACTTTCGCTTTATAGCTCTGTATCTTTTTCGTAAAAAATAAACGTTATTCCTTAGAAATTTCTTCACATGTTTGTTGCGGTATGCATTCACCAGATAAAAACTTGTTTATTTACTCTCATATGACAGGTTCTATAGGAGGAGACAGAACATATAATTCAAAAAGTCGCTGTACTATATTTCCGACATAAACAAATTAGTAACTCACAAATTTCAACCAAATTGCAACAATACAAGTTCGACTATGACTAGGAATACATTTGTTGTAAATAAGTAGGAAATCTTCAATTTAATTCCAATTGTTTTGGCGAAATAAAAAACTAATTCTTTCTGTAAATCTGTTAAGCTCTGGCGTATTGTTTGAATGAAAAGCAACAATGAAACGTCACCTGCCTTATGAGTGAAAACAACGCGATTGACTTATAGGTAATACTGCCTTCCGCACCGAACAATCTATGATTATGAAGTCGCCGCCGGTAACTCAAAGTGCGTTGTTTAGATTGCTTTTGGGCGTACAGCTTGGTTGGTTTTAATTCTTAATAACGTTCATTTTTTTTTTTTTTTTTTTTTAACTCACTATGTGATAATGATAAGATAATAATAACTGTGTATGCGAAGTTATTATTTTTCTTTTTTATTTCTCTCAATTTTGTATTTTCTCATAGAAAATTGAGTAAGCGCGTCTCTTTCTCTACTCAAATTTAGATATCGAATCGAATCTGTGTGATGCACGATTGCTTATAATCGATATTGTTACGTGCAAAATATAGGTAGAAATGTATGTCAATGTTAATGTTTAGGTGTACGACATGTAGGTATCAGAAATTGTTGGAATAACACAAGCTGTTATCTTTTCAAAAATGAATGCAATATTTGGAAGGGCTTACTCGTAAGGCTGTAGTGGCAATACATGTTGTCATTGATCGGATTGTCGTATCTAAAGTAGGTACTGTACGAACGTTTGAAGCCGTTTTGCAACACACCCATCCAGTGCAGCTTCTACGCCGCAGATCGACAATAGAGCACCTCTTCAAGGCCGATTTCAGCGAAGAGAATCTAAGATTCCCAGCACGAGGTTCAAGACGACAAGAAAGACCGAACTTCCGTTTTAAAGAGCAGGCCGTCGCGGGTGCCTGAGCCCTGAGCGCTTGGTCTAAACAACTGGAAGCAGAGTGCCTGGGATCAAAGAGAATGGAAAGCTGCAGTGTCTCAGGTAGAGACTCCCCACGGGTCGGGAAGCCGTTAAGTATGCAATATCTGTTGGAGAGTGGGTATTATCTCGATTTTATTTTAGAAAATTTTATTTAGGAAATAAAGCGTTTCTACTACATCTGCGGCTTGAGGAGAACTTCGCGTGATCAAACAATAGTATCTATAATTTCCGATTTCGCACTCTACCGTTGTTTTAGTGGTTCGCCTGGATTATACTCGTAGTATGTATTAGCCGAACGAAATGTTTCTTAAATTATTTTTAGTGTGTTTACTATTCGCTCTTTATCGCTTAAAGCAAGGCAGCACTTCGCCAAGTTATACTCAAAAATCGAGTATATCTGTCATAATTTCATCAGTTGACACTCATTTCTGTGTATTCCGTTCAAATACTACTCCAATACTGAAATGAAGGTTCTCTCGATAGTGACCAGTGACTCCCATACCAATTCCAGCTTTAACACATGAGGGTACTGTATAAGAACAAAACGCGCAGTACGAAAAAAAGGGTCCACTTCGGATCCAACCGGAATAAGCAAGCCTGTCCTTCGTAGTCAGTATCTACCTAATGATACATTTCGTTAAATCACTGCCTTATTTCTTAAAACTGTTGGTAAGCTGCTAGAGGGATTTAAAACTGCTAAGCAATACTTTTTTTGTTACTCCTTCAACTTTATTAATAATAATAATCAATACCATTTTTTAAGAGAAAATCTACTTCACTGCGACATTTTCAATTTGTTTACTGAACTAAGGCACCTGCTGCCGTTATTGTTAGTGATGGGACTTTCTTCTTTTTTTTCTGTTTGCTATTTTCCAATTTTTGGGGAAACCCCTAACTAGGTTCAACTTTTTTTCAGTACATACAAAGCTTTATTAATAAGCATGAGATTTCGATTCCAGCATCAGTATTAAAATTCGTTATAAAGAGTTTAAAACACAGTATAAAAATTTGGTTATAGGAAAGTTCGACTGTTGCAAGATTACACATAAATAGGGTGATGGCATGTGAGGTCGGCCGTCTTCAGTAGTCGGCCGGCGCGCCTTAAAATGATGCGTAATAGCAAATGCGTTTGTAAAATACACACAGAAATTTTTCCCCCCAAAAGACTAACGGTTTTCCTGTCTGTGGGCAAAGTCAGGATGCCATGCAGCTGCTAGTTTCTTCTTGATAATTGTTAGTTTGATTCAAGTTCTTGGAAGTGGTAAATTTGTCATTTTGAGTTAAAAAAAAATAGTGCAACTGAATGTCAGAAACCCTCCATAACTAGTAAAATACTATCGGTAAGTGCATTTTATGATTTTATTTGAGTTGTCTACAGTTTCTTTTCATTGTTTTTTGCCCGAAAGTGGAGAAAAAAAAATTATTTAAAATAAATACAGAGGGGGCCGACCTAAAGAGACATTTTTTGCATTTTTCTTCTAGGCATAGTCTTCTATAGTCGGCCGGGGGTTCTTTTGTTATGCCTAAGTTACTATGCAGATTGTAGGTTTACCTCATCCTACATTAATTTTTGATAAAACTTCCATGCTTTTTTGCTTGGTTTCAGTAGTCGGCCCCCTGTTATCGCATTGAAGGAATGGGTGGCCGACTTCGGAAGACAGATATTGTTAAGTCGGCCGCTCATTTTTCACATTAAATTTTTGAGTTTTTTTATATTTAGAGTTAGAAAACAGGTTTAAATTTAGAAATGAAGAAATTATTACTATTTATTCAAGCATTATAAAAAATGGAAAATTCAAAAGAAGGGGCTAAACGCGATTTCCATAAGTACCCGGAAGAAGCGCTTACAGAAGCATTAAAGAAGATTCGGGAGGAAAACTGGTGAATTAGGAAAGCCAGTGAATCATTCGGAGTACCAAGGACAACAATACAAGATCGTATTCAGGCATCGTGCCGAGATAAACCGAGGCAAATTGGGCCGGATACTGTGCTGAGTACGACCGAAGAAATAAGTCTTGTAGATTGGCTAGTGAATTTGGCGAAATGTGACTTTCCCCAAAAACCTAACGATAATGAATTGCCAGGTAAGGGTTGGTATTACGGCTTTCTCAAGCGCCATCCCGAACTGTCCTCAGAACACCAGAGGGTCTATCAAAAGGTCGGGCAATCGTTACCGAGGTGTCAGTAAGGAAGTGGTTTGAAGATTTAAGGAATTATCTTCATGAAATAGATGCTGTAGATATTCTGGAAGACCCTTCCAGAATTTTCAATGGGGATGAAACATCGTTTTGCCTATCTCCGAAAACTGGTGTTGTCTTAGCGCCAAAGGGTTGGAAAAACCTTTACAAAGTAAGCTACGGAAACGAAAAGGAAACAGTGACCGTTCTGTTTGTGTTCAGTGCTGATGGCAAGACTTTACCACCTCTGATCGTGTTTCCATACGTGCGTCCCCCGAAAGCGCTAATAAAAAGCATGCCCCCAACATGGATTTTAGGTCGAACAGAAAGTGGCTGGATACGTTCTGAGACCTTTTATGAGTACGTGGCGAACAGTTTTAATGGGTGGCTAAGAGAAAACAACATCAAAAAGCCGGTTGTTTCTTGTCGACGGTCACAAATCACATCTCACCATGGAGCTGACCGATTTTTGCCGGAGTAATGGTATTATCTTGTATGCCCTTTTGCCAAACACGACACGCATTACCCAGCCAGCCGATGTAGGCGCATTCAAAGGGCTTAAGCAGGAATATAAGACCACAGTTCATAAATGGCAAAGCATACCGTCACCAAAATAAACATTTGCAAAGTTCTGAAGCTAGTGTTGGAAAGCTCGGATAGAAATGAAATAATCAAAAAAACCTGATGCCATCGACTTCTCGAAATGAGTGCGAAACGTACTGGAGAAGCTGCACCTAAATACGGAAAACATAGTAGTCACAGCTCATAGTTTCGATGAAACGAAGAAAGTTCTAGCTTTGGCAAAGAAGAATTTCTTAAAAACAACGTTGACTATAAAGTTGTGAATTGTGATGAAGATAGTAGAAGAGATGGAGCGTAGTCACCTTAGTCAATCTGAGCCGAATGACACCATGACGGCCATAGATGGTACGATTGAGCTTCCTACGGATATTGCGGCTTCCTTGCCTAGATGGAAACATAACCAGCACCTATCTGATAGCCAGTACAGGACAACTCCAACCTGTTTTCTTTTTTTGCTATAATAAAGTCTGAAAGAGCCATTTCTATTAATTTTCGAAGGAAATTATTGTGTTTTTCGTTTTTTTATAAGGTCAGGAAATGGCATACCTTGTGCAATTTATTTCAAATCATATTTAATGTAATAAACATTTCTTTTTTTAAATGAGTTTGTATTATTATTGTTTTTATAAATTAAAATATATTGAAAATTAAAAAAAAAAAATCTGCTTTTCTAACTTGGTCAAAACATTTAAAATACAGAAGTAAAAATGGGGGCCGACTACTGAGTACTTATGTGGCCGACTACTATAGTTAGGGGGGCCGACTACTGAAGAATGTGGTTTTCATTTACATTTTTGTATATAGTTTAAATTGGGTAACAATTATACTTAAAAAACCTAGAAATACCTAATTTACACATTTCAAATATTTACTTAAGCCAAATAGTCTATTCACTTTTTGAATAACGGATTTTTAAAAGCAAGTCAAACCTAAAATTAAAGTTAAGGGGCCGACTACTGGTGCCATCACCCTAGTACCTACTGTGTTTAGATATGCACAAATCCTACCGGTTCGACACTTGTGTTACTACAAAACGCTGAAGATATTTTTTATTAGATGTGGATATACGCAAAGTCCTATACTCGATGCTTATAGCCTACGAAGGAACTTAAGAAATGTTGTTGCTTTATCCCCTTTTCGCACTACAAGCTTTAGAAATTCATATACAGTTATATCTTGCAAGCTTTTTAACAGACTTCCTGAACAAATACGAATCATTAGAACCTTATACGCGTTCCTTAACAGGATAAAGTTTTGGCTCCTTGACTTTGATATCGATCAAGTTGAAAATTTGCCGAGCTACATTATTTAAATTTTTTGTAAAGGCTTACCTGTTTTTGCCTCCTTCGATCTGTTTTACATGTATTTCTTGTCTTGCTTAATTTTCTTGTAATACAAAATGTTTTGTTTTTCTTGATTATATACTTTTGTTCACCCCACAATAAATAAATAATTTGTAATGATGTGGCATTTGCTACTATTTTTTGTAAATACAAAATGTCACTAACTATTCTCTTTAAATTTACCATTTAATAGTTTACCATTGTTTTATGTTTAAGAAATGAGAATAATGAATAATAAAATAAAAAAAAAATAAATACATGCGTAGTAAAACAAAGAAAAAACATAGGGACGGGCTACAGTCCGCTTGGGCGAACTGTTTTATACCCTATTCTTATTCCTATCCCTCATAAGTGGGCGTGACAAAAGTCTAAGTATGGTTGAATTGTTAAGAACGCTCTACATATTTTGTTATATAACATTTAAAGGATTTTATCAAAAAAAAAACGCTCCCTAGCTCAAACTTAGGTGTTTCAATAAAATTGTTTTATTTAATTGTGGGCGTGTCAGTAGGCGGATTTAAGAAAAAAATAACACATGAGAATAAAGGGCTACTAGAGAGTATATATTATAAATTTCAGCTCCCTAGCTCAAACTTTGAATTTTCAAAAAAAAAAAAAAAATAATTGTGGGCGTTTCAGTGGGCGGATTTTGAAAATATTTACACATGAGCATAAGGGGCCCATAGAGAGTATATACTATAAATTTCAGCTCCCTAGCTGAAACTTTGGATTTTCAAAAATTAATATACCCTTAGAATATGGTAAAAAAAAATTATTTTATTTATTTGTGGGCGTGTCAGTGGGCGGATTTTGAAATTTTTTTATCTCGAGCAGTTTTAGGAGTCATAGATCATATATAAAAAATTTCAGCTTTCTAACTCAAAATTCGATTTTTTCCAAAATTTGGTTTTTTTGAGTTTGTGGGCGTGTCTGTGGGCGGATTTCAAAAATTCGTAAACTTGATTATTTCGGGACCCTAGAGAGTATATGGTTAAAATTTCAGCTCTCTAAGTCCAGTTTAAAGGCCTAATTTTTGGCTACAGACGGACGGACGGACGGACGGACGGACATGGCTAGATCGACATTACTATCGATGCTGATCATAAATATAGTAACTTTTAGGGGTCTACGGGCAATATTAAGGCATGTTACAAACTATGCGTCAAAATTAATATGTATACCCTTAGAATAGGGTATAAAAATATCGATGTCATCAAGAATTATGTATGTGCAAAGCTTCTTCGATGCATCATGATCATCGAAAACAAGTGAGTAAACTCCTATACGATTTTGTTCACTGGCTTTCATTTTTTCATATCAACTTATAGTTTTTATATTATCTTAAAACTTAATCATACACTTATTTTCTATTAATGACAGCATACATACAATACACCTGAATATTTTTATAAAAAAAAAATCCGTATAGATACATTATTTTACAACTTAATTATACCTAATATAGATATTTAACACTAAGTCACGACTAGTGAACTACCTTAACAACAGAGGTTATCAATATGAATTCGAAAATGCCTATCTATCGAAATAAAGATGTGTTAAGTTAATCAATATAGTTAAGATGAAGATGTTTAAGTGTTTCCTTGCATGTGATTGCGATTAGGGACAACTCTCATAAACGTTTACAAGTGAGCACTCATGATTAAACGGCGTTTGTTGAAGAGGCCGGGTTTCTCCAAGTGTTAAGTCAACACATACACGACACTATTGATGTGAAGAGTCCATATACCACCTTTCATTTTTTGTCTCATTTTACGTCAATCTTTTCGATTGAAGCTTTTGAAGAATCTAGTTTCTTCAATAGCTGCAACTCTAATGGACGATGACGACCGCATTTGTGTGAGGTCACGGTTCATTTCATTTTACCTCGTCTTCTATCTGTTATTTATTGGGCCTAACATTTTTGTGAAGTAGCCAAGAAGCAGCAAAGACCCACCCCACCGTCAAGTGAATGCCGTGCAAAAAGAAGTGTCTTTTCAAGGATTACATTATTTCTCGCAATGCCGAATAAAGGACACCCCTGAACATAACTGGTACATAGAAACCAGCTTCCATACCCGATTTTAATTAAGAACCATCCGTTTACCATTTTGTATCATTGTGGCTGTTTGGTAGGTTATTGCTAATCTCTATTGCGGACCTCTGCAGAGAAGTGTATTTTAAAGCATAAAGTCTTTTGAAGGTGCTCTGTGATCGCGCAGTTTATGGAAGTTTAGTGGCATTGAATTGAGAGTCGTTGTCAATTTGGTAACATTTTTTGTTGTAAAAAGATGGTGGGTCTCTACTTGGAACTCGTTCATTTTTCCCAGGGTTTGCCTTATTGTGAAGATTTGGTCTACTGTCGATATGCCGGGCCCGAAGCCATACCGGTGTGTGCCGTTCACACAGTATGGTTTATGGGATCTTGTTTGTGTCATTTAGCAGAGATATGCCTAGATTGTCCTTGCAAGACATATCTAGGATCGCCTTTCTCGTAGATGTGGCATAATTAGCTGATAGTACAGTAATCGGGAATACATTTTTCCACACGTACTTACTTGATGATTTGGTGCATGCGTCCGACTAAAACATCTCCTCAATAAAAACCTTTTACTAGCAGAGCGGCAAATACTTTACGTATTTTTTTCGACTAATCGTTAATTGCAAACCAAACATTTAAAATGTCTAGGTATGTATTTTAATAATAAACTGACAGGAGTGCACTTATGAATAAATTCAGTTAATAAAAACATCAGAAGTTGAATACTTAACAAGACTTCCTTGGAAGCCATTTGATGAAATAAGAATACGTTCCAATAACAGAAACGGTGATTCATTTTAATAACGATTTTTTCAAACTGTTTAACATCTTGATCTGAGCTTGGTAATTGATATTAAACTGACAAATTTATCTATTTGGCGTGCATACTTTTGCCAATTTATTTGAAGCTCTAAAGTCGAAATCAAGCATAAATGTTGCTCATACACCACAGTTTCCGGTTCTTCAAACTCGTCAGTACTCATACACTTGTACGTTTTTGAAATGTGAAGTAAATCTTTGACAATCTGCTAATTTGCAATTTATTTGTATGCTTTTGCTTAAATACATAGATATCTATGACTAAACATTTCACTGAAATAAAAGATACTGTAAATGATCATTTTATCAAAATTTATTTCGTCTTGACACGATCGACGGATTTATTTTTTTGTTCAAATCATTGTAATTTTAAATTGGTACATTAATTTAATGTGACATGACACACTTCCTCCTAACTATTTCACAACAAATAATAAATCTAAATTCATTGTTATAATTTTAATTTCCTTTGCTTTTTGAATAAACTTTCTAACCAAAAGTTGAATCATATTACCTGTTGATGTGAAATGAATTGTTTTGTATTAATGAATAAAATTGTATGCTCATAGAATATAAACTAAGCAAATACGAGTAGCATCTCGGGCATTTGTTGAGTGGATGCGAACTGAGCAAATATCTAATGGATTCGACGTGAGTATTAAATAAATTTATTTGCATATTGCTTACTATAAAATTAGAGTTCTACCAAGTATCAACAGTGTCCGACGGTTATATTTAAGCAAAACAAAATGTGAAATTTTAAGTACTTAATGTACTGGGCCTATCAAGTCTTCGTTTACCGTTGATCCAAAAACTTATTTAAAAACAGATTTCTGCTTTCAAACCTCAACAATATCTGAAATTTTTCTGCATTAGAGTTCTTCGAAAATTCGACCAAGCACATAAAGCACACTATTGAATATTTGAAACACTAGAGTTTTTACATAAGCTGAAACCCTTTCTTCTTTCCGTTCAGCGGAATTGCGAGATATCCGTTTTTGGACTAGTCTTTAGTCGTAATACATATCACAAATCTGTTTCAGTTTGAGTTCGAAATTTCAGCACGATTGTAATTTGAAGCTGCATAATAATCTTTGCATGAATGGAAGGGACCTACACATTTATACTGATTCCGAACCTCTAACATTTTTAGATTATAAACTGTCATGAAGAGGGTTATTAAAAATGGAGCGCTTCACGAAAGACCAACGCGTTTTCTTTGTTAATATTGTTATATTTTAAAAATATTGAAATATTTGCAGCTACGGTTCGCAATTTTTCAAACAAAACCATCATCAGCGATGAGACTAATTTTTATTTTGAAGGCTTTATTAATCATGAAAATTGTCAATTTTGCGATTCTGAAAATCCAGGAGTAATTGTTAAGAAAAAAATGGTCGGGGTGCGACCCGCAAGGTCCACACGACTAACTTCCCAGTGGGAAGAAATAAAAAAATAATATTTATTTTTTAGTTAATTATTATATTTAGTAGTATTATTATGATTATTATTATACAAAATAGAAGTTTTGGTAGAAGGCGGCACCCCCCCCCCCCCCGGCCTCGTCGTTCTCTTCCATCTCCTCTGCCTCTTCCACCTCCTCTCCCACCTCCTCTTCCTCTTCCTCCTCCTACTCTTCCTCATCTTCCTCTTCTTCCTCCTCTTCCTCTGCCTCTGTCTCCACCTCTACCAGTCTTTCTTACCCAGCCACCACCTCCGCCCCCATCTTTTTTTAGAGGTGGCCTTAGGTTAGGTTAGGTTGTAGTGGCAGTCGGAAGAGGCCGACACAATTAAGCCAATGACAGGCCCATTGTGATACCACACGGACGTATCATCCTCCTACTCGCTGAACCAGTTGGAGCTTTTGATGAAGCTTGATAGACTTTTTATGTCAGTGTCAATGAGATCGTTAAGATCATTGTAGAAGAAGGATCCTAAGAGCAGTAGGCAAAAGCCTACTTGGTAAAAATTGGGGACTCAACCCCAAAATGGCACTATGGATGTATATGGCAATTACAAGACCTATCATCACGTATGCAGCCGCTGTCTGGTGGCACAAAGCAACGCAGAGATCGGCACAGGCAAAGCTCAACAAAATTCAGCGACTAGCCTGTGTCTGTGCAACAGGTGCAATGAAAACTGCACCAACAGCTGCACTTGAAATTATATTAAACATCCCCCCACTTCACCTAGAACTCATGAAAGAAGCAATGGTAAACGCCTATACGCTCATCACAGAAGATGAATCAAATTCCAATATAGCTCACTCTGCGGTACTAAGGGAACTCAGAGAACACGAACTAGTTGGAATACACCTAACAGACAAATGTCTACCAAGATACAACTTCAGACACAACTTCAGGGTTACCTTCCCAGACCGTCTTAACTGGGAACAGAATAAACCCACTTTTGATAAAGACTCTCATGTATGGTACACAGATGGATCAAAAACAAAAGAAGGAGTTGGAGCAGGAGTAAACGGCCCCTGCATCCAAACGTGCCTATACGCTAGTATGGACACTAGCAGCACCGTATTCCAGGCGGAAATCTACGCGATAGAGCTATGCATTCGGGAGAATCTAAACAGGCGTGTTAAAAACAAAAACATCTACATTCTCTCCGACAGCAGAGCGGCCCTACTCGCGATTAACGCCTTTGAAATTACATCAAAACTGATCTGGGATTGTCTTCAACTCCTACAACTACTGGGCACCACAAATAAAGTTCAGTTAATCTGGGTGCCTGGACACAGTGGATATGAAGGCCAGAATGAACTAGCCAGAACACGATCCGCATCCGCATTCATGATGCCAAGACCATTCTGCGGGCTATCAATAAGTACCATTAAAAGTTGCATTAAAAGTTGGCTTGGGGAAAAGAAGCTCCAATTCTGGAGGGAAACCGAAGGAAACAGGCAAGCTAAAAACTTTATGCCAAACAGCTCCCACAAAAAAACGAAACAACTACTACAACTAAGTAGGAGTCAGATTCGGCTACTCACAGGCTTCCTCACAGGGCATTGCCGTGTCAATAAACACCTGATGACTATGGGCATAACACAGGACAACACCTGCAGATTATGCAACGAAGACGTTGAAACAGCAGAACACATATTATGTGACTGCAATTGCTTAATCAATACGCGTCGTCGCTATCTAGGTAAATTCTACCTTGAAGCAGCAGACATAGCTGCCAGCTCTCCCAAAGAACTAGCCGCCTTCCTAAAAAATTGCGGCATTACGGACGAGCTCTAAATGGAGGATATCACAATAGGCCCACAAGCGGCCGCAGTGATCTGGCTACAGTATACCACCTCCCTCTAGTAATCTAATCTAATCTAATCTAAGAGCAGTTTACGTCTTTGAGTGAGGGCAGGGCACGTGCAGAGAAGGTGGAGAATTGTCTCCTCCTCTTCCTCATCCATACAGCTTCTGAAGAAGTCATTTATGTGGACGCCAAGCCTTGTTGCATGTCTGCCTATGAGACAGTGTCCGGTGATCACACCAATTATAGCACCAATGTGAGATCTATTTAGAGATATCAAACACTTAGAGCGTTTCAGATCCAGCTTTGGCCAAATCTGCTTTGTCGCTAGACAAGTGTTGCCACTTGTCCACCTAAGGTTACAATTCTCAATGGTCTGTCTCATAAACATGAGTTTGCATGTAGCGATTGGGATGCCTAATGAACCTTTATCAGGTAGAAGGGGTAGTGTGGTTCCTTTTTTGGCGAGTTCATCCGCCCTACAGTTCCCTGGAATGTCTGTATGTCCTAGCACCCAGCATAGGTGGATGTTGAAATGCTTCGCAATCTCCACTAGAGATGATCGACAGTCACGGACTACGATAGAGTTTGTGGACCCAGAATCCAGGGATTTTAATGCAGCTTGACTATCTGAGAAGATCCAGATATCCGTGACGGATAACACATTATTCTTCAGCCACGACAGGACTTCTTTAATAGCCAAGATTTCTGCCTGGAACACACTGCAGTGGTCAGGGAGTCGAGAGCAGAGGCTGAGATTCAGCCTGTAAGAGAACACACCACCTCCTACCCCCTCGTCGGTTTTGGATCCATCAGTATAAAAATGGATCGATTTATTTTCGACGGGTGGCCCTTCCCAGAATGTTCTGGGAGGGATCTTGACCTTGAAGTTTTTGTCAAAAAGGGTCTGAGGGGTGGTGTAGTCTATGTTACTAGGGAGGATTCTAAATTTTTTCAGAATAGATGCATGGCCGATTTCATTCTCGGATTGGAACGTTGTTTTGAGGCGGATAGGCGCACTAGCAGCCACGTGCTTGCTAAAGATGTCCAGGGGTGTCAGGTGAAACAGAATGTCCATTGCAGCAGAGGGGGTAGTGCGCAGTGCACCACTCATGCAGAGACAAGCTGTTCGTTGGACTTTGCCAAGCTTATCGCGATTTATTGCTTTGTCTAGGGCAGTCCACCAAACAACCACCTCCTACATAAGTATCGGTCTTATAACCGAGATGTATAGCCAGTTGGTAATGCGGGGTTGGAGTCCCCATTTATTGCCAATGGCTTTTTTACAGGAGAAGAGTGCTGCTGTAGCTTTACGAACTCTTTCTTGAATGTTAGGTTTCCAGCTAAGCTTTCTATCCAGAATGAGACCCAAGTATTTTGCCTCGTTCGAAAAGACTAGACTTGTGCCCCTGATAGAGGGGGGATCTATGTGTGGAATTTTATGTTTCCTAGTGAATATAACAAGTTCGGTTTTGTGGGGGTTAACACCCAACCCACAACGATCTGCCCATGTAGTTAGCTTGTTAAGAGCGTTTTGGAGAAGTTCTTTCAGGATGTTGAGGTGCTTCCCTGAGGCGGCAATTGCAACGTCATCTGCATAGGCAATTACCCTGCAGCCCTCCTTTTCTATGCACATCAGCAGCTTATTCACCACTAAGTTCCAAAGGAGGGGAGATAGGACTCCACCTTGTGGCGTACCTCTACTGACAGATCTTCTGGCCGATGTCATACCCAGTTTCGAGTTTATAATCCGATTTGTGAGAAGTTTAATAAGCTCACCAAGCGAGTCATCCACCTTCAGATCTGACAGTGCATTTGCGATCGCGGATGTATTGACGTTGTTAAAAGCACCCTCAATATCCAGGTATGCAACCATAGTGTACTCCTTATGGTGAAGGGAGTATTCGATTGAACGTACTAACGTGTGTAAGGCTGTTTCAACAGATTTGCCTTTGCAATATGCATGTTGAGCCGTAGACAGAAGTCTTGTATCTATTTAAGTACGCAAATGGATATCAATCTGAGGTGGCCTTGCTTGCGGGGCCTCTTTTTTATCACTTTTAGATGTGTGGTGGCTACCACCATTTCTTCCCCTAGCTGTAATAATAATAATCATAATAATAATAATAATAATAAATAATAATAATAATAAAAAATAGTACAAATCATCAATTTTAAAATTCAGCTAGTTTTCCTTCATTTTAGTTATTTATTTTCTAACAAAAAACTTCTGGACCGATTTCGCTGGAAACTTAATCAGTTCTGAGTTACGTAATTACGTAACTATGTGAATATCACCTTTGGTTCTCGAGATAATCGTGGCGAAAGATAATTCCGAACGCACATACGTACATACGTACATACACACAGGCAGACATCTCTATAAAAACATTGGATTTAGATTCTGGTGACCTTGAAACGTGGAGATATGTCAAAATCCGCGATTCACCAAATCTTCCTCATTACAACAACTTCCACTAGGAAGTTAAAAATGCACCGAAAACGAGCCATTCTTTGGTATGGATTTCGAAAAGCCATCATCGAACCATTCTTCTTTGAAATTGCGGCTGTAAATGATTATCCATCTTTTGTATGTAGAAGAATTTGACACGATTAATGTGGGAATTGCAGTCATTATACCCTATTCTAAGGGTATATTAATTTTGACGCATAGTTTGTAACATACCTTAATATTGCCCGTAGACCCCTATAAGTTACTATATTTATGATCAGCATCAATAGTAATGTTGATCTAGCCATGTCCGTCCGTCCGTCCGTCTGTCGGCAAAAATTAGGCCTTTAAACTGGACCTAGAGAGCTGAAATTTTAACCATATACTCTCTAGGGTCCCGAAATAATCAAGTTTACGAATTTTTGAAATCCGCCCACAAACGCAAAAAAACAAAATTTTGGAAAAAATCGAATTTTGAGCTAGAAAGCTGAAATTTTTTATATATGATCTATGACTCCTAAAACTGCTCGGGATAAAAAAATTTCAAAATCCGCCCACTGACACGCCCACGAATAAATAAAACAATTTTTTTGAAAATCCAAAGTTTGAGCTAGGGAGCTGAAATTTATAATATATACTCTCTATGGGCCCTTTATGCTCATGTGTAAATATTTTCAAAATCCACCCACTGGCACGCCCACAATTAATTTTTTTTCTTTGAAAATTCAAAGTTTGAGCTAGGGAGCTGAAATTTATAATATATACTCTCTAGGGGCCCTTTATGCTCATGTGTTAATTTTTTTTTTAAATCCGCCTACTGACACGCCCACAATTAAATAAAACAATTTTATTGAAACACCCAAGTTTGAGCTAGGGAGCGTTTTTTTTGATAAAATCCTTTAAATGTTATATAACAAAATATGTAGAGCGTTCTTAACAATTCAACCATACTTAGACTTTTGTCACGCCCACTTATGAGGGATAGGAATAAGAATAGGGTATCCAACAGTTCGCCCCAGCGGACTGTAGCCCTTCTCTATGTTTTCTTTCTCGTTTGAACTTTGTTTCATGCCCAGGTGAATTATGTTTGTGACCATATCCGCAGCAGCATCCATGTCGCTGTCGGGGAAGCACAGCGATCAGTTAAAACTCTGACAGAAACAGTTTTCTCAATTGGCTTTCTCATATTGCCATACCGTTCTTTTAGGAGTTTGTTATTTAACTATGTGGTTGTAATACGAGAAGTTTGCTGATATGATACAATGGTCTGACCTAGAGGTGATAATACGTTTAAAGCGTATTTATCGGGGTGAGAGATAAGAAACAAGTCCAGTGAGTTGGCGGTATGACCGCTAACGTCCGGTATTCGTGTCGGCTCATTTACAAGCTGAGTCAATTTATTTTCCTCAGGAAAGATCTCGACGTGCCAACTTGAATTGTGTATATTGAAATCGCCGAAATGACGATTTCAGTTCGATGATGGAGGGTCACAATTCTCGTGATGGAATCAGATAGGGCATCAAACTCATCATAAGTTGAATATCTGTCCAAATTGGGGCTTCTATAAACAGGACTTCTATAAACAGCAGTGCATTAATTGCCTACGGTTTGGAGCATTGACTATGTTGAGGTTGAATTTGGTAGGCTACGTCACTGCGTGTATAAACGGCGAGACCGCGATGGGAAAAGAATAATCGCGCTAAGTTATAACTAGGTAGACTAAACTCCATTAAATCGGAGCCAACGCTAACCTGTGTTTTACTAAGTGCCAAAACAACTGGTTTATTAAGGGAGACATGGACGTATAATGAAAAAAAAAAATTGTTTCCTCAATACACGGATGTTGGAATAACATCAGAAGCACCCACGTGTTAACATCGTACAAAAGAGGTAGGCTTAAAAACTCATGGATCGCACGAATGCAATAACACTAGCATTTTTGAATGGCCTCAGTAATACAAAAGAGATCACAAGCCGAGAGGCCTGTCGACGTTTATTTAGCCATACGAACCCCCTTTGAACTCCCATAGGTGAATCAGTGGGTAGGCTCTAAATTAGGAGGGTTATGATCCCTTTAATCCTGTTCCTAGCTTCGCCCATGAGGAGAAAGAAAAAAAAGACAGAAGACTTAAACTTAACTCCTATAGTTTGTACTAAGATTTATGAGCAATACTTCAAAGATTTTCTACCACTCAAATATTCATACTAAAAAACATTCAAAATTATTGTGAATATGATATGAATGAGAAACTTCCCAAATGAATTTACAATCGTAGGTAAAAATTTCCTTCCTACCAAAAATATAACTTCGCCCGAACTAACATTGTTCTCAAGACCATGCTGTCTACATAGACATATTGTAGTTCTTATTATTGTTTGTTTAATCTACGGAAATTTTCTGAAAAATGCTCTCTTTATTAGTAAATCCTCGAAAAAAATTTATATCTAAATTATCAGATATTGACATACACGACAAACTCATAGTTCTGCTAAACATTGGAACAAATTTCTCTTATTATTATTATTTCCTATTTTTTTATGTAATTAATTACAATTAGAAATAACTACTTTGAAGCACTAGGTACCAGGACTTTCGTCTGGGGTTAGTATCTGAATTGTTTTCAAAGCCACGTTTACGTGGGACCGAATGAGTCTGCGATCCATTCATATCATATCAAAACATTTGCCGATGTCTAGACGCCTTAAAAATCAAGTTGTTCCCATTTGATCGTTCTAATTTAAACGCTGCGTAATGCTAGTTTATTTGTTATTTGTTATAACAAATAACATGAAATTCATAGCTCCGGACACGGAGTAGTATCGGCATTCTATTGTATCGTGAATATATGCCACATGTACGTCTTTGTCGTGCGAACAAATTTCATCAAATATTTACATAAGAAGATGGATCTACAATTTTAGCGAATAAATACAAAAATGCCAAATATATTAATAACAAACCCGTGTTTGGATTAAATTACCCAATTATATGTGCGGAGTGGAAGTTTTAGAGACGCCGTTTTTGTTGTGTCACTTTCGAAACTGTTTATCAAGTAATTCATAGATAGTTCTTGAGTTAGCATAAAAAGTAAGACTGTTTATCGATTAACAGAGGCCTTCGCCATTTTTTGTTGTGTGTATAATTAGAGTTCATTCTTTATGCGCAGTAAGAGATGTCTGTGGATGTTGGTTGAGCTCTTAAAACTTCATATACGTTATTGCCACCAAAAAGTGTGCGGGACAACAGTCAATTTAGGACCAGGACCTTGTTTCGCTAACCATTCGCTAGTGCAAAGCTATATTTTTGTCACGTATAGAAGGGGCATCCAGTTTTATGTAAATAAATCAAAAAAAAATATTAAGCTTAGGACTTTGCTCATACTTTATTGTTAGGAGTGGTTTCATTATTTATTGAAGGCACTTGACGAAATATGCCAAAATAACTTTACTTGACATTTCGACATTGTGTTAAATTGCCCAAAAAATAAAAATGTCTAATCGACCAACTAATTGTTGAGTGATTTGAATTTTTTTTGTCAATTATAAGCAAATTCAGCAATTTATTTTGGCCGACCTAACACGGTGAATACCTCAAAAACGTACTAAGTAAAAGTGAAATGGCGTTTAGTTAGCTTTTCACTATGCCAAGTGCTTTAACTGTGGTCATCTTGTTCATTTACTCATTTATTCCTTTCTGCCTTACATTTTGTTAAAATTAAAAAAAACCTTTGCTCAATTTCGACAGCTTGATATTATAACAAATTTTACTTTCATTTAAGTCTTACATTACTTTACAAACGAAAATTAAAAAAAAACAATTATATAATAAGGTTGGAATATAATGCAGCCAAAATAAGACAACATTTTGATTAGTTAATATTTTCTTATTTACTAATTTAACAGGCTCTGGTTTGGTCCTTACAATGGAGGTTCGGTCTTCCTTATCGTTTCGAACCTTAGGCTGGGAGTCGGAGATCCTTATTGTAGCATTTTTTTTTGTCGGGGTGCGAGACTTTCTACACCGAAGCACTCAGACTCAATACTGGTCTATTGTACTACCAGGAAGACACACCACATTTTACTGTGAGAATTTACTCGTTTGCCTCAGAAAACTAGACGGCGCTTCAATGATAAGGATCTTAGGTTTACAGTACTCACCATATCAGTACCAAATACCTGCCACCTGATACGAGCAAAAGCAAGACAATCGCATAGGAAATGTTCCGCAATGTCATCGCTTTCTCCACAGACTTCGCAGTTGGTGGTATCGCTTAGGCCTAGCACCTTAGGGTGTTTGGCAAAAGCGTAATGGCCCGTAAGAACGCCAGTAGTCTGTCTGCAGTTTCTTCTGTTGAGAGACAACATGAATGCCGCAGATTCAGACATCGGGGAGATTTTTTGGAGGTGTATAGTAGGTTGAGCAAGGCCTTAAGCGCAGCCAGACTGTCGCTACAGACGCAGATACTTAGCCCCTCCACCTGTTCCTCGCAACATGGTCCATGGCCATTAGGATAGCATAAGCCTCTGTTTGGAAGACTGACGCATGTTTGCCTAACGAAAAGAGAAGTCTAATGTTCTCGCCCTCCAAAAAGACACCAGCACCAGATTCGGTTTTGGATCCATCCGTGAAGATTCGACTGCATTCCTCTCCAGGCTCAGAGTCTGGCCAGAGCCAGTCCTGAACACGAGGAAAGTCGACTTCGTAGTTGCGCTTCAACCGAAGTTCCGGTGTCATTGCATTGGCATATCCATAAGACAGGAGTCGAAGGACAACCGTCGCGCAAGTTCATCAAAACTCCAGTGCGAGTTATACCAAAAGCCACTTCTTCTTAAACGTGAGATAGCTTTGATTGTGCAACCCATGATGTAAACATCAAGGAGTTTGAGGTTCAATAATGCATCAAGGCCGGAGCCAGGCGTGCTGGGGAAGGCCGCCGTGCAGCCGAGACATACCTTCCTTTGGAGTTTGGCGAAAGCAGCACTAACGTACCTATTTACGCGAAAGCTTATTCTAAACTTATGTCTAAATTTAAATTACAATTTAGATTTAAGGAGGAAACAGCGCCCCTTACAAGCGTTTATACACACAAACACACCACAGTGTAGCGATCCAGATAAACACCAGCGACACAATCAGTAACTCGTATGTTAGTTTGCAAGATCGATTGAGACGTAAAACAAAACAAAGGTTTGCAGCAAAACGAAATATGAAAAAAATGTGTGTATATCGAAGTTGCAACAAACTGGAGGATGGTTGACATCCACGTCTATACAACTTAAAATAGTTTCATACCGAATTGATGCAACAACCCTTAGGTTTGAGAATTTTATTGTCGTGGTCATTTTTTTTACTCTGCATGTGATATCTATAACTTTATTATCTGTGGTAATCGGTCTAATGAGACTACATTCCCCACCTATCTATTTACATCCATGCATTGCTCATGCTGGTAGCGGTAGCGAATTGTGATATTTTCTCAATACGCAAGTCGAGTTTATTGAATTGATAGTGCATGACAGTTTGTTCTCCAAAGAAAATACACACCGTTGCTAAAAAGAAAACAAAAGAACTACAAACAACACTCCAATCGTAGAGCTGAGGCCTACTAACAGCTTAATTGAATTAATTTAATTCAAATGCCAAAACTGTTTTTTAAACAAATAATTCAGTCGCTTGATATCGCGTAAGCTGACCGCCATTAAATTAGACTCTCATCAACTGGGGTTTGGGGCCAGCGTAAAACACAACAAAACATTAAACATGGGAAATTTGTTGAAGATACTCACGTAACCAAGGTATTGTTGGGTATCATGGGATTTGTTTAATTTTTATTTCGCTCGTTTTTTACTTAATTATTTAGCAATTGTATGCTAATTGGGCATGGGTCAGTCATTCTACAAAATTCAATAGAAAAAAATGTTTGTTTTTTTTTAATTCGTGTAAGTTTTTTTTTACTTTAAAAATAGAACTAAAATATTGAAAATACATATATATATGTAGATATGTAAAAAAAAAACTAAATCACAATTAGTTGCACATTATTTATGATCACCGAACCTCACGATTACGAACTAGTGTTTTCTTTTTTAAATGTATCTTATAACTTAAATTTAATGACAAAGAATACTGTAACGTATTTTCAGGAAAGACTATAAGGGAGAGACAGGCTTTCTAAACACGCGCTGTTAGGATCACCGGCTCAGCTTCGACCTCGGCAACTTTCTCTTTTAGATCCTTTTCCACGATTTCCTTGTCATCAACGGGCACAGGAGTTGTCGTTAGTGGCGTAGACGTTTTCTCAGTGCCTATTGAGGATGAGGTATCGTGAGTTTTGTCACCGCTTGTTGTTCTGATGGAAGTAGATGAATCCTTCCCCTGCGAGGATTCAGATGACTCTGTAGACTCAGAAGACTCGGATGAGGAGGAATCAGTCCTGTTTCCAAGGATTGATCCATCAACAGCAAAAAGATCCTCATTAACTTCAGTCAGCACTTCACCAGTTTCATTAGATGTGATGGTCTCTGAAATGTGGAAAGTCGGGAAAAGTACTGATCCTACTTCAGGAGCCTTGTAAACGGTCACTCGATCGATAACTACATGGGCGGGGATTGATTCGCTGGCAAGCACCTTCTCGGATTTTTGGAGAACCACTGTTTCGGGATTACTATTAGCGGTGGTAGTCTCAATAGCAGTCTCAACAGTTGATCGCTTGTGAACGAAGTGAGGTGGAATAACATCCGGAATCTGTGCATTTGAACTTCCGGCCAAGCTATCTGCACTCAAAGCAGTCTGTATCAAACCGCTTTCAATGTTGTCAATAAACGAGGATAGCGAAATCTTTGGTATGCTTAATTCGGCAATGTCGTTGGAGCCCTCACTACCCACTGCTGTTCGCTTTACCAAATCACTCTCCTTGGGGAAGAATAAATCACTGGACTCAAGAACGTCAATCGTGAAGGGTTTGCTCAGAGCTGAGGCAGCAAAAATTGCTAAGAAAACCTGAAATTCGAAGTCACATGATCAGTGCTGTATCAAATTTAAGAAAATAATCGCACTTTAAACGTACAAATAAAACTTTTGCAAAATCCATTGTTGACTCAATTTGTTTGCAACCAGCGGTAACTATTTAGAATGATGTGCAACTTGTATTAGGTTATACTAAATACTGAACTGATCTGCGGTCTAGGGTTGGGTATTTAAAGATTTCATATTACCTGACTAACACAGCGAAACACGCAGTTGTACAGTTGTTTCTGAATAAACAATTCTGGCGAATACACTCTCACACATGGGACTATGCTAATCAATGACAGCAGCGCTGGCCGGTGGGAATCGTCATCTATGGAACAGGGAAGGGATTATAATCTTTTCGTGTAATTGGGTGATAATTTGTGTAGCCGAGGTGTTCAACCGTTTGCAATTGTTTTGCGACACGGTGAAGGTTTTCCTAAACCTTAATCAGGTCAGTTGATGAACATGCATGTGATTACATTTCTGGCAGATATTTTTTTTCTGACAAAGCTGTCCAAGAAGGAAGCCGAATAAATCAACAGAATAAGAGTGAGAAGAACGATCTGATGATCTGTTAATAATAACAAACTATAGAGACTCATTTATACCAACTGCCAAAATCTACCCATTTGAGCTGAGATTTTAGACTCATGTTTTTATGTAGCTGCGCAAATATATGTGTTAATTTTATTTTCGAACATTGCCTGTCTCACAAAGTGCGAGGATGGGTGGGAGGAAGGATGTTTTTATTACATAGAAGTAGATTTCCTGCTAATTGAAATGAAGCTTACTTTTTTTCAAATGAGTCATGGATATTTCATAAAAGTGTGGTAGTAGCACAATAACTTTTGATTCTTACGATAAAGTAGGTAAAATTAAGTTGAGTTTTTATTCGTTTTGTTAAGCTTTTATATTTTCATCCTAACTATTCAGCTCTGATTTTTTTTACTTTCTCGGTGTTTTTTTTATTAAAAATACCAGTTCGGATTTTTAGCAAAATGTACATTTTTTGTCGTTTAAATGTAATTACTTTTCAGTTATACTTTTTAAGCAAAATTATTGTTAGCTACGATCTTCGACAAGTGAATTGTTTGACATAACCTTCACGGCATGTAATACAGTAAGCGATACTAGGCTCCTTCAAAAGAAAAAAACTTTCTTCAGACAGGCATGGTCTTCCATGCGAGGCTTCGAATGGAGGAAGATACAACCGCGAATCTATGAGATGTAGGAAGATTTAATTGTAGTCCGCAAAGTGAAAACAAGTTGATTGAACTGACTTGACCACATTGCGCGAATTGACAATAATGCTCGAACTCAAAAAGCTCTGTTTTGAAGGCCAGGAGCTCTATTGTTTAAATTTCAGATAAAACTACTCATGCGTGAGGTCTTTTGTTTTTTGGAACTATCTATAAGAATCGTTAAGCCACCTTTTCCTAGAACATTTCAAGGAAAAGGTGGTGCGAGATTTTGACGGTAGATTCCTATGAAATGAGTTCTCATAAACATTCAGCTTAGCGAACGAGATTTACGAGTATATTGTGAAACCATTCAACTATGTCGACTGTAAAATGAAAACTGGGAGAAAATATCAAAAATCGAATGAAAAACAAATCGTTGGGAGAAAGAATGGTTTCCCATAGGACGGTGCGAGATTGAGTTTTTTTTTCGCGAAACGAGAAATATCAAGTTATCGTACGGGTATAACAAATGCGGTAAATTATTTTGGAAATCTAAAGCAGATCTTCAATTCACGGCTTTCGCTTAGGTAGCGTCGGAGTTGTGTTTTATTTTATGTTTGTAGGTATTTTATAATGTGTAGCCAAGAATAGGACTTTCATTTACAATGTTTTTTTAGGCAGTGGGCAGATTTTAAAAATCTTTACACATCAGCATTTCGGGCAGGTAGAAGCATGTATTCTGGTTTTCAGCTTCCTAGCTCAAATTATGTTTTTTTTTAATTGTGGGCCAGTGGCTGATTCGAAAAATCTTGACTCACGAGCATTTCGGGCCGATAGAAAATATACGAGTATTATAAATTTCAGCTTTCTGGTTCAAATTTCGATTTTGTTTTTTTTTAGGTCAGAAGGCAGATTCTGAAAATTCTTACAAATTTTAGCATTTGAACTCGAGTTTTATGGTATAATTTTTGCCGACGGACTGACGTGCGCACATGGCTAGATCGACATTACTATTGATGCCAATCACGAAAATAGTAACTTTTAGGGTATGTATGGTTGCGGTCATGTAGTCCTTGAACGACAAGCGACATTTCTCAGCGACAGAGCAATGTCGCCTGCTTTGAATCCTGACCGAAAAAGTGTTCTCAAGTTCGGAATTCACGTGGAAACTTTAATTTCAGCGTTGCAAAGCCGTCCGGTTTTGTGGCAAGGTAGGATTAAGGATTTTATAAATAAAATCATTTTAAAATCCATTGGAATTGATTATTTTTATATTTGTTGGTGGCTTTCCAAAGGATGTTGGTGTCTTGCTTGCAAACCGCTGGCGATGACCTTTCTTACAATCTGAAGCTTTACTATCCTCGAGCAGTGTTTCGAGTACTTATTTTCGTAATTTGTTCACCATAAATTGATCTTTTTGCATTTATTTGATGCACTTTAAGGGGAATCTAGTTTTTCTTAAGCGCAATATGATTTTCTTGATAATGAAGACGACTTTCCGCTAGCTCGATGGTGAACGCCACTTGCCAAAGGCATTTTCACAACAAGTCGCTCAATGCTTTTCGCTCAACAAATGGCCAGTTGTTGCTTGAATTTGTCGCTACATTGCTCTGCCTCTCTATCGCTTGTCGTTCACTGCATGGGCACATGGGCTAGGGATTTTTTCACTGCCATACCTTTTGTGAAATTCTGACAAAAGATTATAAACAGTCATTAGAAGCTTCTCAGATTTACCATTCGATAGCGACATAAAATCGTAGGTTCCTTTCATTAGTGAAGAACTACATAAAACATTTCGCCAAATATTTTGTTAATTCATCTCTGGATCCTGACCATTTGCTTTGCCATAAGCCATAATCAATGTTTGCATTTACAAATAAACTCGTCTTTATTAATCAAGCGTACAAACAACAACTGTATATTTTCAAAATAATTTAATTAACACTTCTTCACTTGAAATGTTAGTCCCAACGGAGCGGAAATCCATTTACAGCGTGAAATCGATGAACCCATATTTCACACGCTTTACTTATTTTATTTGTACCTGCATGTTCTTCCTTTTAACTTAACATTATGCAAGACGGACCAAGTAACAAACTTGGTTGTTTAAATTTTTACCAAAACTAAAAGTTTCCATATATAGAAACAGGTTTACATACATACAGTCCTATTTGGTCCATTTTTAGTGTATTCTCTTCATATACTTTTAATTAACTTTAGTAATTAATTAACTAAATAAATTGTGTTCAATAACTCTATTTGCGTCATTTTATTTGTACTCTGCAAAAGAAATAAGTCACGATTTGTTTAAGTAAACAAACTTTATGCTAATGGTGCAGACATATGCATAGTTACTCGTACTTGGACAAAATGCTGTTTTAAAAATGTAAAAAATCATTTCTAAGAAATATTATTTCATATATTTCTTTTGTTATTCAAATATATGGAACTACACTTCTTCGTTGTTTCGCAATGTATAAGTTCTGTGAAGGTATTTCGCAGCCAAAAAGTAAAAGTTATTTCATTATTTTGGAGAAAATAATGCACACTTACTTTTGTGTCGTGAATTAACGTTGACTTGGTAAACATTTAGCAGAAAGTGCATATGGATTTGATGTGCTTTGTGATTATCCACTGATGATGCCGCCACATCTGGATGGAACAACATTTTGGGAAAAAGGTCACTTATGTATTCAGTAAAAATATTTTGTTGCATACTATGTATATGCCGTTTGCGTACTTAGTTTGGTGCAAATTGCCCTGCGCATTTCAGGGTTATGCAAGAACTTGTGTTAATAGATTTTTTTTGTGAAATTTTTATCCTTGAAAAATTTATTTAAAATTATGTGAAACAACTTTTTGACGTACAATCCTCAGAAGTTGTAGTAAAAGCCATTTTTTGTCAGACAAAAATGGTCAATAAGAGGTGTACCTACTGAATTAGTCTTAAAATCTCTTAGATATTTGTTTGTGGTCTTGAAAAGGACCTTTTTGGAACAGTTTACAGGATGTTTATAGGTATTGTTTGAAGTTACCCCGCTGCGGCAAGATGCTCCATCTCGTTGAAGGTTCTTCTTTTTTTTTAAACAAAACACCAACTTTTAACGGCGTTATAATTATTAAGTTTATTGAGCTAATTCGCTTCAAACGCTTTGAAGTTTTTACAACGAATGCTTTGGTCGATTGGTTTGATTTACAAGGGAAGGTAGAATGTGGGTATGTGGTGAGTATGTGTAATGGTAACAATAAAGTGGGACAATGGACATCTTTTTTTTCTTCGGACAATTCAAATCTTAGGCGCCAACAAGAGGAGCATCTTCAAGTAGCACCGGCAATCGTTCTCCAAAAAATTTCAGGTAGTAATGGGAATCAACTGTATGTAGTTAATTCCCATTACTACCTGGAATTACTACTGAAGTGTTTCCTATTAATCCAACCCAAACATTTACGCTAACCTAATAAGCAACACATTTTGAAGAAGTTCTTCACAGTAATTAAATTCATATTTTTGAAAGGATGTTGCGCCCATTAAATGGGGTCTGACCAATGGTGCAAATAATGGTGGTTTGTAATCCCATCTCTTGTCAATTGGGCTTCGTCAGTCCACAGAAAATTCTTGAGGAAGTGCTCCTCATCCGCCTGTTAAGGCAATAGCCATTGGCAAAATACCTTGCGCATCTCCTGATAGTAAATTCTGTTCCAGTATTAAATGGAAAGGGTGTTATCTAATCTATTACTCTGTAGAGTTCTGTGAATCCTGGTTCTGGGAAGTTCCAACTGCAGAGCTGGTCTGCGGACGCTGACTGAAGGCTGAATTTCCATATCACGCAAAATCCCACCCTCAAATTCTGCCGCCGCTGCGTCTGAACGTGGTTCCATTCTATTTGGTGCAACTGACCTGGTATCAACAAGGCGCTGATATGCGTCAGCGAATATTCATGGTATTCTACGATTTGGGGATTTTAAGAGCAATTCAGTAGGTACTTACACTTCTTTTTGACCATTTTTGTCTGACAAAAAATGGCTTGTACTACAACTTCTATTGATCGTACGTAAAAAAGTTGCTTCACATGATTTTTAAGAAATTTCGACACAAATTTCAAAACGAAAAAAAAATGATTAAGGAAACATTTTGAAAAAAATGCATTTTAAGTAAAACAAATGGAACAACAAATTTCCATAATTTTGAGTTTAAGGAGCCATCACTTTTTGATGCTGCACAGATATACCAATAGTGTTTAAGACTTGTATGCGCTACTAAATTGTATTTCCAAAATGTACAAAATACCTGTTCTACCTATAATAGTTTGAAAGGTCTAGCGTTTAAAATGGTTACACCTCCAAAGTAAAGGTTACCCACTTTGATGGGCTATAACTTCAAATGGCTTGATAATACCTATAGACATAGATTATATTAATTGGGACACCCTATATATTATATGTATATTGATTATTGTTCATGAACTTTTACGTCTGAGTTCGTTCCACTGATCAATTGCAGTAACGCGTGGTTTCACTTAGCATGGTTACGCAAACATTTTCTAGCGGATTGTACAATACAATTCACTGGAACCTATTATTCGGTGAATCTTATCACTACGGTGCCATATGAGGTATCTTTACTCAACGTTGTCAGCTATGGAACTAGTATTTTTAGTGGCACAAAATGTTCAATGTTATAAAAAACGTATTTAATCAATTAATTCCGATTGAAATAATTGAGTTAGCCAAATATATCTTTGTTGATGGAGTCCACATAAGTGTTATTTCGTGCAAAGTAAACGTGAAGTTGTACAACGAAGCGCGAAGTGTTTCCAAATCGAAATTCTCATGTTTTTGATTTAAATTGTAATTATTTCTGTTTAAATTTATTCGTTTATGTTTTTTTTAAAATCCTCTAAATATCCGTTTCAAAATGTATATTTACATATGTATTTTATATTTAGCTTTTGTTTTTTAAGCAAAAATCACAGACTTTCCAGGGAGCCAACGAAATGGTCCGGTCTTCCTTGAAAAGCCGGTGGCCTTTTGTTTTCGCCTATCTTCCTGCACGCCTTTATCGTGTGTAATGATTGGTATATCTTCCGTACTGTTTAGTCTGATTATACACATAGTAGATGTCCTCCGCCGAAATAAGTGATCTACTATGTTTCTCAACATTTTTGGGTATTTTATTTTAGTCCTTAAGCTTTGCCATATCTACCCTGTTTGCTGTTCTCCATCGGCTAATATCGGCTATAAATGTTCAGCCACTCGAACTTCAATGTGAAAAACATGTCAACGGACAAAAAAGTATCGATTTCAAAAACAATTTCTCAAAAGGAGCTGAGTTTGTACCTCCGTATAACAAAGTGTACTAGAATACTTAAACATTGTTGGTACTTGAATGGTTAATGTCTTTACTTATCGCGACACAAACCTCTGTTAGGTTAGGTAAGGTAAGGTGGCTGCCAGGGAAAAAAGCAAAGGCACAGTTAGACCGCAAATTCGGTCCATTGTGGTACCACAAAGGGGAGGAGGGAGTGGGAGGTGTTTTGCCGTTTGTCTCTCTTCCTACTGCGAGCCCTGTGATTACCTCCTGCGAAGAGTCTGGGGATGCAGCCTGCATGTAATTCGCATAACGGTTGCGATATCTTGACTAGTGCAGTAGCGATTCCCGCCTGAGTCCCGAACCACGAGTTATGCTCAGGCTGAGGTGATTGATGCAATCGAACATTCGATTGATCCCATTTCACTGCGCAGCAGAGGGAGAGCTACTGCTTCCTGATCCACGGAAAGAAGAGCCTTATGAGATGACTGTTTCAATGAAACCTCAAACTGATACAATCGAATCCCGAGCAAGTTATTATATACCATGGAGGGGGATCGGCGTGAATCGGCTGCACAGTTGAGTAGTAGGTTTCAAACGGTTCTTGAGGGAGTGACTGAATCAGTCGAACCCTGAGTGCTACGCGTCGTATCGCGGAGGGAGTGAAGCAGGGACCTTGGAGTGACTGTTATAATACGAACCACAAACTACACTGGTCCGCATTTTATTCAAATTAATGTATGTATGTATTTTAACATGTAAGAAACCTCAAAAACGTCGTTACAGAATCAATAAATATCAAGTAAACCCCAACAGCTCGCAATAGAAATGTCTTAAAAAAGTAATGAAACTTAAGACGTACCTTGATTCTCCTCAAACCTCACTGATACATCAAAAGTGTCAAAAACCTCACAATGCGAGGTGAACTTGATTTTGTGAGGTTTTCATGTTTTCCCTCAACTTCACAACTTGTGAGGCTAACAAAAACAATGGAAATTATTGTGATTTCCTTGTGAGCAGCTCACAATGACTTGCAAGTGTCATTTGTTTTGTCGATATTTTGTTTGTGTCACACATTCTCGCATTGAAATTCACGCATTACAAAATTGAAATTAGGCACATTCATTGGTCGAATCATTAAAACAAAAGACATTCCAAAAACGAATATTAACATTATTAGGGATTCTTTCACCATACTAAGCAGCTGTGACAAAAGCATTGCCAGACACTGAACATTTTTGCCCCCAGAAAAATCTTAAAAGCCTTCAGATTTCGTAATTTTTTATATACAAACCCTAATTTTTTTTAAAGTTTAAAAACAATACCTATATTGTATAAGAAAAACTTACCCCCAGTTTCACAGTAGAAGTTTAAACTCCACTTTTGGTTTAAACTTCAGTTCAGCAATTTATTCGGTTTCACAGTTTCGTTTAAACATTAAACTAAGTTCAATTTGCAGTTTAAGTTAAACGACTGTATTCTGCCGTTTAAACCGTTTAAATTTGGAAACACTTTGATAGGGGGATCAAATGGTGAAATATTTCGAAAGCGAAGAGGATAGTTTTCCTTAAATGTGCAGACCATATGTGATCCAAAGCTCAAAATAATGGACATAGTTGCAAGGTGGCCTGGATCAAGTCATGATTCCACAATTTTCAACAATTCAAGAATCTGTTCTAGGTTTGAAAATGGAGGATTTGGAAATCATGTTATAGTGGCGGACAGTGGCTACCAATGCAGACGCTTTATGATGACTCCTTTACGTAGTTGCAACAATCCACAAGAAACATTGAACAATGAATCTCAAATTCGAACACGAAATTGTGTTGAACGCTCTTATGGCTTGTGGAACAGAAGGTTTCCTATATTCTATATTCTTGACACCCTGCATAGAGGAAAAAACCCCAGACAAATACAACGGTAGCAGGTTGCAATGGTGCGATGGTAGTCTATTCACTAAGTGATTGGCACGTCGTGTGTTCGAATCCCGACCAGGGCCATGATTTTTATAAATTGAATACACACAACAAAAACAGATCTCCCTAAAGCAATTTAGACGTCACCTGTTGAGAAAAACATCCCATCGCACCAAACTTCTTCCCTATCCTTCTAGTCTTTCATACAGTAAGTAGCACCCAGAAATAGGCAATGAATCATTTGCTGGCAGCTACTTACAGAAACAAAGAAAAATGCCTGCGCTGTGGTTTCCACTATAAGGGTACTGTGTACTACAGAAAAAAGAAATCCCTTTAGCGCAGGCAAATTATAAAAAAAAAAAAAAAAAAAAAACGGTGTGGCAATAATTCAAACGAGATTTAAGCTAAAGCGCATGTTGAAAGGAGGAAGCTGTCACTGCCCACTACCACACTTCGTATATTAATTTCTTTAATTTGGCAAACGCCAAAAGAAAGAACAATAGATGACCGAAGAGCAAAAAAATAAAGGAAAACTTTAAATTCGGGATTTACGTAGGTTCTGTGTTCCGCTACCTGTGGTACATCATATTATTTGGCAATGTTGACTTGGGGGAAAGTAGGTTATGAGCCAAGATGCAAATGAATTTCCAATTCTATATTCGACAACTGACTTATGAATATTCGGATTTTGTTGTCAAAACGAGAATAAAAAATACATAACGTCATATTACGTAATAAGAACGAAAAAAGCTGCCAGCTTCGATTCATAAAATCAAGTTAATCGAAGTTCAACTGAACTGAACTTCAGATTTCATTGTAAAACCGGACGAGTTAAACCAACAATTTGAACTCAGTTTAAGGTTCAGTTGAATATAAATCTATCACTAGTCAGCAAGACAGAATGTTTCTTCAATCTGACATTAATAGCTTCGCCAATTGGTGTGATAAAAACGGTTTATCCCTGAACCCAACTAAATGTCAACATATGACATTCTCTAGAAAGAATATCCCTTCCACCTTTCAATACTCTCTGTCTCAACATATTCTTTGTAGTGTTGATAATTTTAAGGATCTTGGGGTTTATTTCGACCCCAAACTGGATTTTGCTAAGCATATTAATTCTATTATTAATAAATCTAATTCTATGTTGGGCTTCGTAAAACGGTGGGCCAAAGAATTTAATGACCCTTATGTTTCTATGTCATTGTACAATTGTTTTGTCCGTCCGATTCTAGAGTATGCCTCTCAAGTTTGGACACCGTTCTACAACATTCATTCAAATCGAATAGAGGCCATTCAACGTAAATTTATTCGATTTGCACTTAGAGGACTTCCATGGGATGATCCATTTAACCTTCCTCCCTACAGTCAACGTATCAAGCTTCTTCAAATGTTACCCCTTTCTCAACGAAGGCTTAATAGCGATATCATTTTTTTACAGCAGCTTATATCCGGTGAAATAGATGCACCTGACTTGCTGTCGTCTATTGGCTTTAATTTTCGTGGGAGTGCCCATAATTTACGCAGTGTTGAATTATTGTTCAGCCCCCATCATAGAACGAATTATGGAAGGCATGAGCCTATTAGTCGCATGAGTAGAATCTATAATCTAAATGATCATGTGATTGACTTGCATGTTAGTAAAATTAAGCTAAAAAATATTTTGCGTAATAATGCTTTAATGTCTTAATTGTTTGCATTATTTTGTGTCTGTGTTAGTACTCGTATTTTATAGGTACATAATTATTGTATTTTTAATTGTTTTGTCCTTACTAACACCTGCACTAAATGATGAGCCAGTGAGAGCACTTTTAGTGCCGGCAATTTCTGCTCGTGATAGTTGCTTGCTTTAAGCACTCCACGACACTGAGCTGATAGTGTTAAAAAAAAAAAAAAAAAAAAAAAAAAAAAAACTCAAGTTTAAACCTTCACTGTGAAACTGGCCATTAACCATTTAGTTAAATAAACGAGAAATCAGCCTCATAATAGTTGAAAACGTCAATTGAATAATTGATTTCTCCAATTTGTCGCCTTTTATGTTAATTTCTGTTGCAGTGTCCCGTAAGTGTGCATGCAAATCCGTTGCGCTGACTCGACTGTTGATGAACGGTGTTTTAAAAACGTAGGGACGGGCTACAGTCCGCTTGGGCGAACTGTTGGATACCCTATTCTTATTCCTATCCCTTATAAGTAGGCGTGACAAAAGTCTAAGTATGGTTGAATTGTTAAGAACGCTCTACATATTTTGTTATATAACATTTAAAAGATTTTATCAAAAAAAACGCTCCCTAGCTCAAACTTGGGTGTTTCAATAAAATTGTTTTATTTAATTGTGGGCGTGTCAGTAGGCGGATTTCAAAAAAAATAACACATGAGAATAAAGGGCCCCTAGAGAGTATATATTATAAATTGCAGCTACCCTAGCTCAAACTTTGAATTTAAAAAAAAAAAAATAATTGTGTTCGTGTCAGTGGCGGATTTTGAAAATATTTACACATGAGCATAAAGGGCCCATAGAGAGTATATATTATAAATTTCAGCTCCCTAGCTCAAATTTTGGATTTTCAAAAAAATTGTTTTATTTATTTGTGGGCGTGTCAGTGGGCGGATTTTGAAAATTTTGTATGCCGAGCAGTTTCAGGACTCTTAGATCATATATAAAAAATTTCAGCTTTCTAGCTCAAAATTCGATTTTTTCCAAAATTTTGTTTTTTTGAGTTTGTGGGCGTGTCTGTGGGTGGATTTCAAAAATTCATAAACTTGATTATTTCGGGACCCTAGAGAGTATATGGTTAAAATTTCAGCTCTCTAGGTCCAGTTTAAAGGCCTAATTTTTGCCGACAGACGGACATGGCTAGATCGACATTACTATCGATGCTGATCATAAATATAGTAACTTTTAGGGGTCTACGGGCAATATTAAGGTATGTTACAAACTATGCGTCAAAATTAATATACCCTTAGAATAGGGTATAATGAAGATCGAATGACAATAAATAATGGGAGCATGTATGTGTTGCGATCGGTAAAAAAAGACGCAATCCTGGGTCACACAAATACAACAACACCAGCATTTTATTGGCCTCAGTGATGAAGTTGTCCGGATTCGGAAGACCTACTAATATTCGTTGATATCGAAACGGCGAACCCCACAGACAGACAAATAGGGATGCAATGAAGTCGAAGGACTATTATCTATTTAATCCTGGTCAAAGCCTCTACTTTATGGAAGAAGAAGAAGAAGAAGTAGAAGAATAAAATATAACATTGACATCTCAAATTATAGCAATACAAAAGCTTAACTCTCCCATGCATATTCAGTGTATATTTATATTTGTTTTTTTTTAATTGTAACTTTTGTGTGAAAATAATAAATTTAAAAAAATCATTAGCACCTTAAAACCTGCCACTAAAACCTTCAACTAGCCCAACTCAACAAGTTCTTACATAAAACTGGCACAAAGAACTGTCATCACTGAGTAAAGTTTCTCATGCCGACGATTTCATTAGATACTCGTTGTTAAGATGGACGAATTATTTAGCTATATGGCCAATAAGCAAATTAAAAACAACAATCAGTGTAGGTATATATTAAGTTTTAAGACAAATAAAACGTTGGGAATTAGCAAACTGACACAAAGAACTGTCGTCACTGAGTTAAGTTTCTCATGACGACTATTTCATTAGGTATTCGTAGTCAAGATGAACAAATTATATGACCAATTAGCAAATTAAAAATAAGAATTAGTGTACTAAGTTTTAAGACAAATAAAACATTGGGGACTAGTAAAACCATTGGATTAAAATAAAGGCTTGTGAAGTTAAAATGTACATACACATCCTTAAAGTATAAATTGTAAACGGATTTTTATTATAAAGTATTGATTTGACCAATAAAGCCCGTTTTAAGCGTATATAGATAGATAGATAGATAGAGTTTTTTTATTCATTTCATTCCAACTTAATCTATGCTAACACTATTTAATGATAAATCTATGAATAAATAGTTAACGTTCTATAACTTAAGTACAATTTGTCTTAAATTAGTGTTGAACTCAACTTCAAAAAATTCTCAAATAATTCTTCTGATGTGGCATATTCCTTTAATCTTGGGACAATCGGGACATTTCCTAACCAGTTTACTTTTTTTGTGGTCGCAATGGCTCAGTGTTTTAGACTACTGAAATCAACCCAGCAACACCGGTTTTTGCACCTGCTTCATGTTTGAGTCAAAAATTGTGAGCTAAGATTTAAACCGTAGAGGAACTACACAGTGGTGACAGCGAAGTGCGGCCTTAAGCTCCACCATCATACACACACAGAATAATATCTCAACGAATCGTTAGAGGCGGTATTGTTTTTAGACGTGTGAACAAATTTGTAAATTAACCAATTTGGCTCTTTTATGCTGAAATCGTTTAAGTCAATTAAAACTTTTTCACTTAAAATCTTCAAATAATTGAAGTAGATAAATCGTTTATATACATATATATCTTTTATAGATGAGCAGTATACGTACGCGTTTTTTTCTGAAAACTATGGAAAGGATTATTGACATTCATATTAGAGAATGCATATCAAAAAGCATGCCTCTGCACCCTCACCAATATGCGTACCAAAAGGGCAAATGCACGGAAGGCGCTCTGTTAAGACTAACTACGGAGATAAAAAAACGCCTACCGTTGCAAAGAGATTGCACCATGTGCCTTTCTGAACATAGAGGGTGCTTTTGACAACACTGGATATGAATCCATATCAAATGCTTTGTACCATAGAAACATAGACAAACCAACTATTAAATGGATCAAAGCGATGCTGGAAAGTCGCAAAATAACTGCCTCGTCAGGAATGACCTCAGTATCAGTAACAGCCGCAAGTTGCTGCCCACATGGGGGAGTACTTTCACACCTCTTGTGGTCATTGGTCATCGATGACCTGCTACACAAGATGAACAACTGGGCTACAATGCAATTGGGTATGCCGATGATATTTTCATCATATTCAGGGGCAAAGACTCAATTGGAGTGACATCAAAAATGAAAAATGCTCTAAAGACAGCCATAGACTGGTGCATCAAGGAAAATCTTTCAATAAATCCCAGTAAAGCCGTCATCGTTCCTTTTACCAAATGAGGAAATTACACCTACATACGTCTAATCACAATAAACGACACGATAAGACCCATTATAACATACGCCTCTATAGTATGGACAAAATCCACACAAAAGATCGTAATAGAGAAGCTCAAAAAGGTACAACGGCTTGCGTGCCTTGGTATCTCCGGAGCCATGCGAACCTGTCCAACAACTGCCATAGAGGCAATAACAGGACTAACACCTCTCCACATATACATTCAAAAAGTGTCGACCCGCAATTAAAAAACACTATGCTTCAACAAACGATTCTCCACGAAGATCCCTAAGAGAGAAACATGGGTTAGTAATAACCCACCAAACAGCCACAACGGCATAAAGTGGTATACGGATGGTTCTGAAATGGAAACGGGCGTAGGAGCGGGAATATACGGACCTAATAAACGCTTTACGATACCCATGGGAAAAAGTCCCAGCGTATTTCAAGCAGAGCTCCACGCTATTCAAGAATGCGCCAGCCACAGTGGCGGACTAACCAGGGGGCGGAAGAGGCGGCCCGCCCCGGGCTTCCGGTGTTGGGTTGCCCCCAAATCCTTCAATTTATAATAAAATGGGACTTCAGTGAATCGTTACCCTGTATATCGTCCATACTTCAATTCATTTCATTTCTTTTATTGAGGCTTTTTGAAAAACATAGGTTTTTTTAACAATAACTGTTTAACATAAATAGTATATTGCCGACTTATCAGTTATGCCTGGCAAAGCAATTCAAAGAAGCAATTTTATTTAATGACTTACACATATTTGGTAGATAAATATAATATTTTGTATAGCAAAAGTTATTTTGTATGCTTGCTCTCGGCATACTTTACTTTATTTTATTTAAAAATACTTAAAAATAATTAAAAATACTTAAAAATACCTAAAAAAAAAATGGCTAGACATACCATATAAGTTCAGAATTCTAAAAAGGAAGTAAACGAAGTATTTAAATACATAATTCGAGTGTGATATGTCAGTATGAGTTAAGTGATTTTTACTATCCTCTTAGGTTAAGGCGTGGGGCTCTCTCGTAAAACGGAACAATTGAGCCCCTCCCCTACTTAAATCAGGTGCAATAGTTGACAGAGATCTATGGTGAAGCATATTGAATGGAGAAATATAATACTTATTTGACAAGCACTGTGTTGTGTTAGAATCAAATAAGGACTTAATCAATGGATTCGGATGATGTTCAATTCACTGAAGTTAATTTGTTGTGAGGTTAATTAAATATGTTACAAGCGGTGTTACTTTACATGATTCATAAATTATTTTATTCGAGAAGTACTTTTTGTTTGCCCTTCTAAATTTTCAGCAGCAAAATCTCAAAATTTGTTTTTCAAATTTTTCCATCTCTTTGGCTATTGTGGGAAAAATAGTAAACCATGTGCAGAATCCGTATGCCAAAATTGGACGAATAAGAGTTTTATATAATAGTATTTTAGTATTCTTCGACATTCCCCTTGAATGCAAGACTGGTTTCAGATAATGTTTTACGTGCATGTTTATTAAAAAGGAACCTGTTATGAAAGTTAATCCCTAGGTACTTCGTTTCAGAGCTAAGAGGAATAGGACTGTTATTCATTGTTAACGAAAGTGTTTTACTTTCCTTAACAGCCAATCGATGGCGAAAAGGAAGTTTTCGTTCTATATTTAATAAGGCTTTTTGTGGTCTCACATCGCTAGCTGTTATCAAAGTGTAATCTGCAAAAATAATAGCTTCTGGTTCGTCGACTTCACAGTTTTAAAATGGAAAATAAACCTCGTGCCTCGAGCCTCGTGGGATTCCCGAAAATATTGAAAACAAATCTGATTTCGAATCGATTATCGAAAGAAATTGATACCATTCGAATAGTCCACTTAGGAAAATTAAGTTTTATTAATTTGTATAACAGTCCCTTGTGCCAGAGGGAATCAAATGCCTTCTCGAGGTCTATTTTAACGCAAACTGTACATTTCTTAGATCTCAAGCTATGAACAATTTTGTTGCAGAGAAGAGGTGTAGCGTGTTCTGTAGAATGTTCCTATCTAAATCCAAGTTAATTTTTAGGTATAATATTAATGTTGTCGCAAAATAAGTTTATGGGCTCTGAAAGTATTTTTTGGAAGAGTTTTTCAATGTTTGAGAGCAATGATATACGAGTAGGTCTAAAACTTTGAATTTCTTTAGTGGATTTATTTTTTGCAATTGGTAACAATTTAGCTATTTACCAATTCGAAGGAAAATAGCTATTGTTAATGCAATGGTTAAATAAAGATGAAAGAAGAGAATCGAGAGAAAGGCAACATTTTCGCAAGATGAAATTTGATATCCCGTCAGTTCCTGACGATTTTTATTTTTTTTGTTAGATCTGCAAATTTGGACCCGCTGTGGGGTAGTAAAAGGAGTGATTCCAGGATTATAAGAGGGGCTGGAAGTTGAAAATGTGGTGATGGGTGTGTTGCGATCATAAGAACAAAACTGTTGAACTGTGGAGCAAACCTCGTTGGTGAAATTACTATCAACATTAGGAGCTTATACTTCAATAATTCTTGACCATTTGCATCTCGGTTGCATCATGCGAGAGGAGTTTTTCGAAACTTAAACTAATTAAAAATTATCTTCGATCTACAATGGATCAAGAGCGACTGCTTAATCTAGCCGTGCTTTCAATAGATAGAAAAATTTCCAAAGATATCGATTTCACAGAAGTTATTGAGGAGTTCAGTAAATTGATGGCACGAAAACACATATAACACGCTACGAAAAATAAAAAAAACTATCTTTGATTTATTTTATCTAATTTGTTTTTGTCGGTCGATTCGTATTTTATTTTCCTCACCCATATCCATTCCATATTGTAGGTATGCATGTTTATTTACCCTTAATAATTTAATTCAAATTTAAATTTCACTTCCAGATTTTAACGAAATAAACATAAAAACTTATGTATACATACAAATGTGAACTGAATAAAAAGCTTATAAAACTACTTTTTTTAAAGCTGGGGGGCCTCATTTAGCTTTGCCGCCCCGGACCTCTGACGGGCTTAGTCCGCCACTGGCCAGCCACATTCACTTAACTGGCATAAAAGGCGCAATCATCCATATATTCACCGATAGTCAAGCAGCTATAAACGCCCTCAGCTTGCACACCATTGACTCCAAATCAGTCATGTACTGCTGCAATACCCTACAAACACTCGGGTCAAGAAACAAGACCGAATTATGGTGGGTTCCGGGTCATGTCGGGGTAGAAGGTAACGAAAAGGCCGACGAACTGGCCAGAAAAGGTTCAGAAACACCTTTCATAGGTCCCGAACGCTTCTGCTGTACTCCTAGGTCAGCAGCAACGGCAGCAATAAAAAGCTGGGAACATAGAAAATGTATCTATTATTTGGAAAGCATGCAAGATCTAAGACAGCCCAAACGAGCCATTCGGCCCTTCAATAAAAATGCCAGCAAATGCCTGCATTTAAGCTGGCATGATATCAAAAACTTAGTAGGTTACCTTACTGGTCACCACGGCTTAAGATATCACCTAAACAAAATGAAAATAGCAGACTCTCCTGAGTGCCGACTCTATCTTTAAGAGGACGAGTCAGCTGAACGCATTATATGTGAATGTCTAGTCCTTAATGGAATTAGAAAGAAGATCTTTTTCAGGGAACAAATGAGCCCCGAGGACATAACGAAATCTTCTACTGGTAAAATTATCCGCCTTACACGGAAAGTAGAAATTCTACTAATTTAAACTTTTTCTGCCCCATATGGCACAAAAGATCTTTTATGTCGAAGTGCCCCCCCTTTAAATCGCCTCGGCGAGCCAGAAGTTTAATAAAAAAACATAGGGACGGGCTACAGTCCGCTTGGGCGAACTGTTGGATACCCTATTCTTATTCCTATCCCTCATAAGTGGGCGTGACAAAATTCTAAGTATGGTAGAATTGTTAAGAACGCTCTACATATTTTGTTATATAACATTTAAAGGATTTTATAAAAAAAACGCTCCCTAGCTCAAACTTGGGTGTTTCAATAAAATTGTTTTATTTAATTGTGGGCGTGTCAGTAGGCGGATTTAAAAAAATTAACACATGAGCATAAAGCGCCCCTAGAGAGTATATACGAGTATTATAAATTTCAGCTCCCTAGCTTACTTTGAATTTTCAAAAAAAAAAATAATAATAATTGTGGGCGTGCCAGTGGGCGGATTTTGAAAATATTTACACATAAGCATAAAGGGCCCATAGAGAGTATATATTATAAATTTCAGCTCCCTAGCTCAAACTTTGGATTTTCAAAAAAATTGTTTTATTTATTTGTGGGCGTGTCAGTGGGCGGATTTTGAAAATATTTATACATGAGCTTAAAGGGCCCATAGAGAGTATATATTAAAAATTTCAGCTCCCTAGCTCAAATTTTGGTTTTTCAATAAAATTGTTTTATTTTTTTGTGGGCGTGGCAGTTGGCGGATTTTGAAAATTTTATATCCCGAGCAGTTTTAGGAGTCATAGATCATATATAAAAAATTTCAGCTTCCTAGCTCAAAATTCGATTTTTTCCAAAATTTTGTTTTTTTGAGTTTGTGGGCGTGTCTGTGGGCGGATTTCAAAAATTCGTAAACTTGATTATTTCGGGACCCTAGAGAGTATATGGTTAAAATTTCAGCTCTCTAGGTCCAGTTTAAAGGCCTAATTTTTGCCGACGGACGGACGGACGGACGGACGGACGGTCATGGCTAGATCGAAATTACTATCGATGCTGATCATAAATATAGTAACTTTTAGGGGTCTACGGGCAATATTAAGGTATGTTACAAACTATGCGTCAAAATTAATATACCCCTAGAATAGGGTATAAAAAAATACTTACGCGTAGACTTTAATTAAATCCTCCTCGAAAATGTCCATTGGAGACAATAGGTACCTGCATGCCCAATTTTTGTTCTTTTCTACCAACGCGATCATTTTCAAATTAATGAGGACCTACCGTGTTTTTTTTTTGTCAAAATTATGGAAAAGCCTTATTAGGCCCATACGCCATACACCACACATTCATGCACATGCCGTATGCACAACCACACGTTGGCATGCATAATCATATCTTTGTGCATGCGTGCATGTGTAGAGTATGGGTCCTACTACTTTAAATACAAGGGGCTCATATCTAAAAATCCTCTACTCTTATCAGCATGTAAAGTTTGAGTGGGAACATTATTTGAATATTTGAATAATTGAATATTTGAATATTTATTTATTTGAATATTTATTTATAACAGGAGTGGTTCGTACAGTAAGATAACATCTTTTATAGTACTTAGATATTATGATATACATGATTACAATGGTATAAGGAAGAAAGCAGAAAAGGGAAACGGATTGGAAGAGGATTAGGGTTGAATTGACAGGGACGAAAAGTGGAGAAAGATTGCATGTTTAAACTGTTTGTAATTAACAAATAATTTGATTTGAGAGGGGAACGAGTTCCAGAGTCTAACAGCACGTATGAAAAATAGACGGGAAGAGTTCAAGTAATTACTGTGGTGAGGAATAATATTGATACTTCTGGCGGACCGATTGAAAGACAGTTTCGTAAACAAATATGATGGAGTTTTATTCATCTAGAAAGAAAGTTAAAGCAAGCATTCCTATTGTGGGAAGAATACCTATGTCCAGTTTCAGAGTCATCGCCTAAGTTTAAGTTTAGCTAACCCAATATCGAAAATTAAATTGTTTATTTAAATTATTTGTTCTGTTTCACACTGGAAATTTAAACGCAGGTCAAATAAAATTAGTTTAATGAACTGACTGACCAGGGTTGGCCGAATAAACTATACTGCATTTTCTACATCATTAAATATTCGTAGAAAATTGAGTAAACTTTACGCTGATTTACTACAATTTGTTACGTCTACTACCTACTCAGTAAATACAAAAAAAAATAAAAGAATTTTCATAAAAAATGTTCAATCATCAGCTTAGACTGCCAGTCTAAAATACAGCAATACAGAGAGACAGATTTGCAAGAACAAATTTGTCCGCCTTCCCTAGCAATGCAATGTTATGTTTGATTAAAATATCGAGTTCGATTTTTATTTACTATTGCATTATTCGCCCTAATGTTACCTTAATCTGAATGCAAACATAAAATCTTCTAGCTCTGTTCCTACAGCCTTGGAATTGTTGTATTTTTAAGATAGGCGGAACACGTGTCGCAGTTAGCAGAGTGCACCAATCCTTTCGTTGTCCATTTAAACTGCAGTATATCCACCTTGTGTTGTGGGCACAGTGGCGCAGAGATTAGTGTGTTGGACTACTAATCTAAAGGTCTCCGGTTCAAATCCCGCCGGGCTAAGTAACATCTTAAAAAATGTTTCCACTGCCCCACCCCTTGCGAACGTCTGACAAATATCCAAGAGTATCAATTGTCATGAGAAGCTTCTCAAAATTGGGCTTTGAATTGTAGGTCTCATCGACTTGCACAAGCAAATGGTTGGAGAAGCTAGATGGGCCATTAATGCATAGTATTAATTTATTTTATATCCACCTTCAATATCATGCAACTTTCGACTAGCCATTAGCGTAACGACTACAATTAATGGCACCCCTAAGGAAATTTCAACTTTGATCAACTTTAACATTTTTATTTCTAAAGTTGTTTGAAGTTGTTTATTTTGAAAATATATTTAAAATGCCAATTTAAAAAAAGCTTACTAAAAACTACAATTATTGACACCCTGATATAATTATTGGCATCCAAAAAACTACAATTATTGGCACTCTTTAAAACAGAAAAAAGATCAAGGGTTATTATTTTATTTATGTTTTCACAACGTTTTATTTTAAATTATAAAATAATAGATAAATACAGTATCTATAAATGAATAAATAAATATATATATTTTTAGGGAACTTTCGTTTACTTCACTGTTTAAAGGAACATAGCACGCTTTCTCCATAGGCTTCGCAGTTGGTGGTATCGCTTAGGCCTAGTACCTTAAGGTGCTTGGCAAAAACGTAGTGTCCCGTACGAACGCCAGTGGTCTGTCTGCAGTCTTTTCTGTTGAGAAACAACAAGAATGCCGCGGATTTCCCACAGACGTCGGGGAGAATTAGCTTAGTCTGTCTGCACCCTGGAGAGTCATGCCAACGGCGATTGTGTTCATAGGAAACCCAACCGTCAATAGGAAACCCAACCGTCAAAGCCCTGACCAAGGACGCAGGCAGACAAATCGCTGGTTCAGGTCCTGAGAAGTCCCCCTCTGAGCCCTGTCTGTGCAAGTTCATCGGAGATCTCATTTCCCGTGATCCCGTTATGACCCCGGACCCAGACAAGTCTAAGTGAATTCAGCCTTCCGACCGAATTCAGAGAGATCTTGCATTCACGGACTATTTTGGAGGTGGTTAAGGGGTTGAGCAAGGCCTTAAGCGCAGCCTGACTGTCGCTACAGGCGCAGATACTTCGCCCCCTCCACCTGTTCCTCGCAACATAGTCCATGGCCATTAGGATAGCATAAGTCTCCGTTTGGAAGACTGACGCATGTTTGCCTAAGGAGAAGAAAAGTCTAATGTTGTCGCTCTCCATGAAAACACCAGCACCAGATCCTTGATCTTGGAGCCATCCGTGAAGATTCGACTGCATTCCTTTCTAGGCTCAGAGTCTGGCCAGAGCCAGTCCTGAACACGAGGAAAGTCGACTTCATAGTTGCGCTTCAGCCGAAGTTCCGGTGTCATTGCATCAGACGGCATATCCATAAGATAGGAGTCGAACGACAGCCGTTGCGCAAGTTCATCAAAACTCCAGAGTTATACCAAAAGCCATCTCTTTTTAAACGTGAGATAGCTTTGATTGTGCAACCTATAATGTAAACATCAAGGGGCAGGAGGTTCAATAGTGCATCTAGGCCGGAGCCAGGCGTGCTGGGGAAGGCCCCCGTGCAGCCGAGACATACCTGCCTTTGGAGTTTTGCAAAAGCAGCAGTAACGTATTTACGTGAAAGCTTATTCCACCAAACAACCGATGCGTATGCTATAAATGGTCTTATCAAAGCCGTATAAATCCATAGGATTCTTTTCGGTGATAAGCCCCATGTCTTGCCGAAAATGCCTTTGCATTGCCAGAAATTAGACAGCGCCTTGGCAGTCTTCAGCTCAACATGTTTGGACCAAAGAAGTTTGCTGTCCAGGATGACTCCCAGATACTTTGCTTCATTGGAGAGTTGGATTGTGACGCATTTTAGCACTGGCTGAGTCAACCCGACCAACTTCCTCCTTTTCGTAAAGAGAACAACCTCAGTTTTAAGAGGTTTGACCGAGAGCCCATTTCTAGTGCACCAGTCGTCGATCACGTCAAGGGCCGCCTGCGCCTTGGCGCATACAGTCGCTAGGCATGATCCAACAGAAAGCACGGCAATATCATCCGCGTACGCCTGAGCGTATACATTAGAAGTGTTGAGTGCGTTCAACAGAGAGTCGACCAGCATACACCACAGCAATGGAGACAGAACGCCGCCTTGCGGGCAGCCTCTGTTTATCCCCGCCATAACATAGCGGCCACAATCTGCATCCGCAACCAACGTTCTAGTCATTAGCATTGCTTTACTCCACAACACCAATGGTTCGTCTACGCCGTGTTGTCTGGCGAAGCTGCACATGCTATCAAAAGTCGCATTGTCAAAAGCAACCTCAATCTCGATGAAAATGCCCATCGCGTATTCTTTTCTGTCAAGCGCGCCCTTAATTCTACCAACTAGATGTTGAAGCGCAATCTCGCAGGATTTTCCGCGTTGATAGGCATGTTGCATCTGAGATAGTGGGTGCAATCGCTAAGCAGTTTTGCGCACGTGAAGCTCGACCAGCCTTTCCATGCTTTTCAGAAGGAAGGAAGTCAGACTGATTGGTCTGAAGCTCTTGGCGAGCGAGTAGTCACTTCTGCCAATTGTTGGTATAAATGCCACTCTAACTGTACGCCAGGGTGTTGGAATGTATGCCAGTGCTAGGACAGCGGTGAAGATTTTCTTCATAGTCGGTAGCAACTGGTTTGTACATTAGTGTTGGGTAACTCATACATGAGGTGGTACAAATGTCCCATACAAAAGATCTAAATGTCCCAACACCTCAAAAATAATTTTTGTACCACCTCTCAAATGTGCTACAAACTCACATCGAAGAGCACAAAAAAAATGTCATGTCAATAATACAAGCACACGGAAAATTACTCACGACTTCACACATTCACATTATTTCCTGCAGTAGCAGTTAAACTCGTTTAAAAAAGGGTACACACATATATCCAAAAGCGTCTCTTTCTCTTTTCCTTTCATTTGAGTTTTGAGGGTGGATATAGATACATACAATATAGGTAACACTTCAATTGAGTTGGGGTATTTGGACTAAATTTTGTGGCGCGACTGCGGGTATGGATTTACATTACATACACTTTGTGAAATTGCAAATGTAGATTCTATCATTTTGTTTTAACTTTTAAAGGAATTTTTAGGCAATTTGGACTGGACCATACAATTAGTTCACTTAAATACATAGATATACTTCATACGAATAAAATTTTCTTGAGGTATGTAAACTTACCTACCTACATAATACCTAATATGTTATTTTTTTGTACCTACTACATTATATGAGCGCAAACCTCAATTGAGGTGAGTACCTCATTTGAGGTGGGACATTGTACCACCTCATATTCCAAAATGAGCACCTCATACAAACTCATAAAAAAAACGTGTCCTACCCAACACTATTGTACATTGTTGCAGCATGGCTGGGTATATTTCGTCTTAGTAAAGGTGCCATCAAGTTTTCTAAGTGAGTCCAGTTTGGCTGGTTTGCCCTTTTTCAGAACTTTAACCAACCTACTATAGTTTCACCCAGTGTTTCAATCTTTTCGCAGAAATTGCTATAAGAAGCACTTTTCGATACCCGAATTAGCCTCTTATATTCCTTCTGCTTCGATCGGTAGAGATTCCAGTCTGTCTCCAAATCAGTCTTGAGTGACCTATTTAGAAGCTTTCTAGTTTCTCTTCGGATTCTTTGCAGTTCCGAGCTCCACCAGGGAACCGGCGTTCTGCCAGGGGGTTTTCTTACTGGGCATGTCAGTTCGAAACAGCTAGTAATGGCACTAATCAGGTTTTGAACAGCATCCTTTACCTTTTCTCTCGTCCTGAGTTTGGTTGGAGTTTTGAGAGTTTTTCCCATTTCCTCCCTGAAGCGTATTCAGTTGGTTTCTCTTGGATTCCTCCTCTCCTGCAAAGTTATGGCTTCTCATTCGATTTGGAATTTGATATATCTATGATCTGAGAGGGATGCCTCCGAAGAGACCCTCCGGTTGGTAACCGCCTTAAAGTATCTATTTGATAAAGTCAGGTCGATCACCACCTGTCTTCTTGACGTCACAAAAGTTGGCTGCGAGCCAACATTGTTGATAGTAAGATCAGATGATAGAATGAAATCCAGGAGATGGTTTCCTCGCATGTTGCATTTGCTGCTGCCCCAAACAATGTTGTGAGCATTGGCATCGCAACATATAACTAGGCCCATCTTCCTGGTGTCGCAATAGTCTATGAGTTCAGCAATTGCCCTTGGTGGTGGAGGCACTACCAAATCATAGGGGAGATAAGCTGACGCCACGACGAAGGTCTTCCAATCTCCATTCGTTTCGTAGCTTATGACTGCAGCAACCAAATCTTGGCCACAAAATTGTCCAAGCTTAGTCGCTGAGAGAAGGTTCGACACAGCAAGACAAGCCCTGGGCCTTTCGGACCGCTCGTCACAGAGTATCGTGGTGCCACGAACACCTCCAAGGCCACAGATGCGATTTTTCCACACCCATGGCTCCTGTATGGATGTTATGTGGGGTTTTGTATTCAACTCGGAAAGCTTCTTGCCTATTAGAGCAGTAGCAGCTTTCGAATGTTGAAGGTTAATCTGGGTAAATATAATTACCGTGTTTTTCTTCGCGACAGTCAATTTCTGTCACCTGGTGCTGCAAGCATTGCAGAAAACGTTTCATCCAGATTTTGTGCACGGGGACCTCCATGAGTTAGAGGTATTACAGTGGAAGGGAACGCAGAAGGTGCGTACGCAGTTCCACCGGTAGGAGTGCTCGAAGCCTTCATCCTCCGTTTATTCCTGTTCGAGCTATTGGAAGAGGAGGCAGCGTTGGTTTCAATCCGCGGGTGCGTTTCGGTTGGGGTAACCTCTGCCCACCTGCATCTCTCAGCCGTCACCGCCGAGGTAGTGCATCTCTCAGCGCTTGCGCCTTCAACTATGCTATATAGTTTTGTAAACAAATAGCTGCATAGCTAAATATACATATTTTTTATAGGAAAATAAAAAATATATTATTTAATTCATTACAAAATTAATTAATTAAAATAGTCGAATAAATATATACTTATATCACATTTTTAAATAAATTAACAAAAATTAGTTTTTAATTCATTCCAAAATTAATTTATTAAAATAATTAAATAAATACTTTTTATATTACTTTTAAAGGAAACGAATAAAAATTAGTTTCTAGATCAAGTTTTTTTTCGTCATTTTGTTCAATAAATTAATAACGGTTGAAAGATACAACAAACTATTGGCATAGCTACCTATGATTTTATTATTGGCACCCTCCTGCCAATTGGCATCCCTTTTATTAACAAAATAATAACTTTTTTTACAAAATATATTTAAAAGTGACTTCTTTAATGTATTATTATAGTAAATAAAATAAGTTTTCATTAAAAAATGTAAAAGGAAGTAGTGATAAGAAACTTACAACAGAAGAAAAAGAAACAAAAGAAATTTCGAAGGTTTTTTTGTCGCAAGTGTTCTCACTTTCCCTTAAAAAAGAGAACTAAAAAGGAATATCTCCAAACTAATGACGTAGAAATGTGAGAAAAATGTGCAAGTTTAAAACAAAACAAAAAAATAAATTGACTATTCGGACCAAGGGTTACTGAGAAAATCACTGTTGAATGATGAGGTGCCAATAGTTGGGTCAACAATTTGGGGTGCCAATAATTGTAGTCGTTACGCTATTTTTGTTATTTAATGATTAATTTGTTGCTTCCACGAATTAACCAAAACACAAATCACAAATTCAAACTTCAATGTAACAACTGATATCTAGGTAGGTAGGTAGAAGTGGCGGTTCGGTTTTAACCCAATTAGCACTTATTGTGCCTTTTTGTTACCACGGCTCGTGTGACCTATTTTGTAGTGGTTGTGAGAGATTTGGTGTGTGTCTATATCCAACCTGTGGAGTTGAGAAAACGGATAAGATCTTGTTTTTAATGTAACATCTAGTACCTCTTCCCATCCCCTGTACGTTTCCGTACTCGGAAAGACAAAAGTTGGGGTCGTACCCTTGTTGCAGACTGATAGGTTAGTGTTTAACAGAAAATCAAAAAGTGACTCACCTCTTTCATTATCTTCTGAGCTGCCCCAGATAGAATGCCTGGCGTTGGCGTCGCAGCCCATCAGTAGGTTGTCCTTCAATGTTGTTGAGGCTATGAGTAGCTCCACCTCCTCTGGCGGTACATGTCTCCCATGAGCCATGTATGCTGAAGCCAGGTATGTTGTTTGGTTCGCACACTCCAGTTTAATCACTGTCAAATCGTATGAGCTAAGATTGGGACATAAAAAACCTTTTAGATGTTTCTTAGCTAGTATGCATGTTCTAGGCTTACCTGTGGCCTGGTGTTTTTAAAACAGGTCGTATTGTGTGTCTTGGAGCCCCTTTACGGATGAGTCTCTCACCCATGGCTCCTGGATAATGCCGATGTCAATGTTCTTCTCCCTTAGAAAAACCATTAGATTATCGGAGGCACACCTGATATCTAGTTTGATAGTTAATAATAATATTTAGTTAGGGTATATTACACTGCGACCTATTGGTCTATTGTATCCCCTGCTTTTACCTCTGAGAGGTTTATGCCCTTTCTAGATACTTCTTTTGTGAAGCGTGTCGAGGTATTGCTCTGATTTATCCTTGGCAGTACACACTCCTTAGAGCACAGCGTCCAGTCCAGTTTCTTTGATGAATCTGAGAATGAGCTGTGGGTCCATGGCTTGTATGTCCTTGTCTGTTATTTTATGCCTGCCCAAATATCTTATCCTTTTGTGGGCCAGTGCCCCTTAGGATTCCAGTATGTGGTCTGGAGTTTCGGCGGTTTCACTGCAGAATCTACAGAGCCCATCCTTAGTTTGATAGTTGAAACTACGTCTGCTACAATTTATTTCATTTACTACATTTAACTACAATAACTATGTAGCTTTTCTTAAATGTGAAGTTCGGCTAATCTTGACTTTGACAGCACTCCGTTTGTTGATTGTCAAATTCTAAATTATTTTGTTTTGTAATAATAAAAAAAGTTAACAACGAAGAAAATAAAAAAGTAAAAATGCTAATAATTGAGGCCACAAATGACTATTGTCGTTTAAGCCTTTTTGACAAACGAAGTTTAAACGAAGGCTTCGTTTAACTGGAACTATTTATTGGACTTTAGTTTAAACCATAAAATCAGTTAACTGTGAAACTGGGCATTAAAGTTTTAAAGATTTATTCACTTACTCTGAATCTATTCTTATATACCGAAACTGGACCGAAACAAAGTTGGACTAAACTGATGCTCTGCGTTCATGCAGCCATCTTGCTGTTCAAATATACCAATCTAGTAGGAAGCCGTAGGAGAAAGTTTGCATCCAAACTCGCCTAACAAAAGGAAAGAATGGATTCCTAACAGTTTTTGTCAACAAGTGTGAAATAGTTTACACCTATCTACGAGTATGTGGGCAATGTACATTCCAAAGATTTCTTACTCCAATGGAATCACGCGCTTTTCGTGATTACAAACATTGTTTGCCCATTATCATCAAGCAAACATATAAAAAGCAATTGACACAATCGGCCTTACTATTATCTATTTTTAGTCTAGTAGTTAAAAAAGCTTATTTAAACAAGCAGATTGAAAATAATCTGTACACTATCAGAAACTTCCCTACTTCATAAAAATTTAATGTTCACCTTAATGCTAATCATTTCGTTATATTGGAAATATTTTGTTCTCTGCATTGTCATTATTAGTGCTGCCATAGTATCAATTCAATACTTTTAGTTCCGGGAGTTATACTTTAAGTTCATTGTTCATCGCAATGAGAAAAAGAGTGGGTCGGATTCACACTTAGCGTATCGACATCGTAAAACAAGGCAGGCCTGAAAACTTCTGGATCACACAAACTTTCTAACATCAGCATTTGATAAGTAGTAAGGAAGTGATGCAAACCGGCGAACCCCACAGGCTGACCAGTGGGAAGGTATACAAATATGTGGGTTATTATCCATTTAGTCCTGATCATTGCGTCGAAGAAGAAACGAAATAATAACAATAGCGAACGATTTCCGGACACCGGGCAAGGACGGGTTAAAAATATCACTGCAGCGCCCCCAAAAAAACAGAAAGAAATCACATCTTGACGAATCAGGTGAGCCTAACAACACGTTTAAAATCTTGAAACATGGAGACCATTCTTAATTTGCTACCCCTAGATCTATACATGCAAGAATCAGCTGCTAAAAGTGCTTTTAGAATCAGTCAAACAAGAAGCTGGTTCCCAGGTACTTTAGGGCAAGCACAGGTTTTGAAAATATGTGTAGGAAACAACCTAAGCTCTGACCACATGTCTCCCTACTTGAATTTTGACCAATCTATTGCTTGCTCTTTTCCAAACAGGAAAGAATGGGACACAAATGCATCAGCGAAAAGAAAATCGTTTTCTATTTATGCAGATGGATCGAAGATGGACTGCGGAACGCTTGCCGGATTGAACTCAGAGGAACTTAACATGCATCGCTCAATCAGACCGCTTGATCATAGCAGCATTTTCCAAGCTAATGTACTGGCTATCGAACAAGCTACATGGTGTCAACGATTCCAATACCACGAAATAATATAACCATTTTCGTTGACTGCCAGGCAGCCATTTAAGCGATTTCTGCTACTGAGATTAAATCAAAGCTAGTTCGACGCAGTTGCGAAGAGCTCAGGGTTCTTGATACACAGCACGATACGGATCTCTGCTAGATACCTGGACACGCCTCCCTTTCTCTGTCCCTGCCCGAGTCTCTGTCATCTGAGGAACAGAACACTTGGAAGATACTTCTAAGCTCTCCCTGTCTAATCTTTACAGGTTTCTAAGGACGTTGCGGGTGGCAACGGTGCAGTAGTAGTGTATTCGCTTTGTGATTGAAAGGTCGTGCGTTCAATCCCGACCAATTCCATTACTTTATTTCGAATATATGTAATACTTGATCTCCCTAAGCAACTTAGATAACACCCCTGGAGAAAAATTCTACAACTGCACCAAAACACTTCTTTCCTATCTCTCTATGTCATTGCTAGGTGCTACTTGCTGTTCATAAATGCTTGCGCTGTGTTCATAGCACAATAACATGTACTTTTTATTATTAGAAAACAAAACAAGGATGGCTGGTCAACGTTGAGTAACGAGAGACGAGAAGGAAAGCCGAAACAATGAGGCAAACGTTCCTACAAAAGGGTATCGCAATGAAACGCAAGGATCTAATTGCGTAGCTGCACTGCTACATCAACCCGCTAACCCAACCTAACCTAACCTCACCTAAGCAATTCATCGAAAAAACGATATGGCAAAAAAATGCCCCCAAAAATTGAGCGTGGCACAAAGATTTGTATATGCGAATTCTTGAGAAAAGCTTTGCCTGCATTCTTCACGAAGAACCTAGCTTTCATTTCCATCGTCTTCGCGATAACACCTTTTTTTATTTACATTTTTTAAAACACTCGTAGCCGTATTTATAAAGTTAATTTAAAGTGTGCCCTTGACCAGTTTAAAGCCATTAAAAACGTTTTGAGGTTGCTTAAGGCTTGTTTAAAAATGGCCGATGACAGTTTTCTCTCATTCTCTCACCGTTTTTCAAAATGACGCTTAATTTTGTTATACGTTAACATCATTGTGAAAATGTGCGAATGTCAATGTGTGAATGTTTGAAAACTCTCTTACAAAGAAGTCATTAATTCAAAAATAATCTGTCAAAAGGAATTAACTTTAATAAAATGTAATAGAATCTTATGTGTTAAGTTTCCTAACTTATCAAAACACAAACTTGGAAAATAAAAAACAGAAAACAAGAAAATATTTTATATATACGAATTCTTCAATACAATAAGAAATTATTTCATACAATTCAAATATATGCAAGCTTAACTAAAAAATATCAGAGAAATGGGTAAAGAAAATCGAATAAATGCATATATTTTAAATTTCAGCTTTCTAGTTCGAATTTCAGGTTCTTTAAATTGGTGACTTTTTGACGAACATGGCTAGATCGACATAACATGCTGGATCGATGCTGGGAACATATATTGTAACGTTTGGGGGTCTGTAATCAATAGTACCTAAGGCATGTTTTCGAACTATGATGCAAAATCATATTTCTGTACGAAAGTAAACAATTTAATTTTCGAATAAACGTTTCAAAAAAAGCCTAATTGTTCCATGTATGTACTTTGTGTACATATTTATTGTATCCATTTTGTTCGGTTTTTTTCTTACAAATTTTGACAATGAGCAAATATCTGATCTGATCTGATCTGTGTCAGTAACTGTTAGCGAACAAGGTAGCAAATGAGTAAACTGTAAACAACTAATTTGAATCATACAACTTCAACTTGTTTGTATAGTGTTGCTAATCTTTTTGATAAAAATAAACTGTGGCATATATCTTGTTCTAATAAATATATCCATTTCACTTAATATATTTATAACAATTAATGTCAAAAGAGATAATTTGTCAGTCTTTTCAATATTTTTTCCAATAACTTAATTGGTTTTTGAAATTTTATATATGTATGATTTCTGGGTAAAGATTATATGGGTTCGTCATTGATGGTAATGGTGATTGTAAATAGTGTAGAAGAATTCGCTACAACTGGTTTAATTTGGAACTAAAAGCTTTGTAATTTTGCATTGAAAATTGTTGTTAGGTGCATTTATACGTATTTATTATATTAATGGTCAAAATGTATTTACATAATTGAAGTAAATAATAAAAAGGGATAGGATAGTGTCAAATATTTACGTAAAGCCTAAATAAAAACGTCATTGAAAAAAATATGCAAATATATCAATCGAATTTTGTGAGAAAATAAATTAAGAAATGTCAGAAGTGTAAAAAAACAGTTTACCTGCCTACGTTAAAAACTAAGATTTGGTAGGTATCAATAAGAATTATCAAACTGTATCTAATAGTGATAAGAAATGCTATAAAAGTGCTGCCCAGTTTGAAATAGAAAACAGAAGCTGCAATATGACTTGTTGTCAATACTAGATGTCAAAAACTCGTCGACGCTCCATCTATCCTTGTGAAATACAGACGCGTTTAACTCGTGGCACGAGTCATAAGGAATACGTAAATAGAATACGACAATTATCTTTCAAAGTGTGAAGTAGGCATTAGACCTTGTTAAAAGTGTAGTGACTATCTTAGCCCCATCGGCAGGAATTCCGTTCACATTTTCACTGAAGTTAATCAATTGCTGGAGTTATTGCTTTAGAGCGATCCATGAGTTTTAAATCCTCCCTCTTTGTTACGATTTTGTCAATTGCAATCATCTGCATACTTCTGGTTATTGTTTGATCGTTCTTATACCACACCGGTGATCTTCAGTCGCTTTAACTTGCATTCACACTTGTAAGACAGTTTCAAGATGTTAAAAGTGTCGCTGCGCTGCAGTGATATTTTTATCCCGTCCCTGCACGGTTGGACTTAAGTTAAACTGTACATTAAATTCGCTACTTACAAATAGTGAGTTTAGTCGCTTGCTTATTAGTAAGACCCAATGACTATTACAAATTGCAACCACCTTAATACTCATAAGCTGTTTGACTTCCAGAAAAATGACAACAAACATTACAGCGTGCGTCAAATGAACAATCCACCAACATCAGCGTCAAGAACCCTCGTGATTTGATGCGTCATTTATGAATCCCTCGAATGTAATTTACAAATATTTTCACTGTACCTATATAAATGTATATTTGTCTATGTAAATATATTAAAATAATAACCTAATAGTGTGTTTAACATTTTTAAATATCTACTGATAAATTTTCTTCGCATCTTTGTGTCAGTTTCGTCATAATGTCTACTTCCCGACTTCATCTACAATAAATATAAAAAATAAATCCCCAGAAACGAGTTAAATTAATTAGAGTCCCATTTAGTATAGAAATAAATTAGCAGCTTTAAAATAAAATATAAAAGCCTGCGAGGGCAAGCACTTTAAAATCATTCCAACACCAGCTGCCACAAACATTGGTGTGAAGGAACCGTGAATCCGCTGTGTTCACCTTAAAAAGAGAAATATATAATAGAAGTTCTCTGCTTGGACAAAGTCCTTAATTATTTTTTTTTGTGAAAATTTATTCAAACTTTAAAATAAAATTAACAAAATGAATCAACTACAAAGAACTACACTCGTCGCAATTGTATGCATTGCTATCTGGACGAGTGTTATTGGATTACCTGTGCTACCCGTTTTGGACTCATCTTCCGGCATCGATAATGATACTATCGAGGAGCTGAAAGCAAGTCTCAACAATTCACCAAGAAATTTGTAAGTACAAATAGCACCCATCTACTTAAATGTATGTATGTGGCTTTAAAAAATATCACATTTTAAATTTTAAACACAATTGACCAGTTACTTAACCACTTAGCATCTTGTAAAAACCATTTTATATTTCTTTGTGGCATTTAACGGTTTAAATCATTTTTCGTGGCACATGATCATTTATTAATTCGTTCACTTTGGAGAAAAAAAAATGTTAGGACTAAACAACAAAGTGTGAATCTTCAAAGTCAGTTTTAAGAATTGCGTTTTTGAAATGCATTTACATTTCGTGGTAGAGTTGCTATTTAATCTAAGAAACAAGACGATTTATAAAATAAGAAATGAGGTGTACTTATTTAAACCACTAAATAAAATCCATAAAGACAAAAAGGGTAAATAGTTTAATGTTGTGCCGGAAACAAATTCAGTATTTAAATTTGTACGCTTTCCTTGCTCACTGATTCGGTAGTTCGGCTCCTTATTTAAATAAACACTGAGGTACAAAAAATGGCGCACCTTAAGTTGTTGTTATAACTTCAAGAAATTTCGAAAAATTACGCTTTTTTAATAACTTTTTATTTATTAATATAAAAATAAGTAATTCATGTGAACAAAAATAAATTAAGTGCAAGACTGGGCCGTACGATAACTTTTTGGCTTTTATAATTGGTTTAGAATCACATTTTTTCCTTGGCCGTTTTCAACACTCGTAAGCTTGTCATAATGGCGTTCCTTAATGATGTCTATTTGAGGCAAATAAATGTACGAAATATCATGAAAAACGAAAGAAGTATAAAGATTTATTTAAATGAAAATGAGTATGGAAATTTGGCCTTAATGTATTAACTAAAACCTCAAACTTCTTTAAAATCTCGTTACCCGTTCAAAGGATACTGCCGTGTTTCCAAAGTACAGTTGCTTTAGTCTATTTACAAAAACTAAGTATGTCATTTTCTTACATTCACTCTAAGTATTTAAAACATCAACACAGATCAATATCATTCCAGTCGTTTTTGAGAAAATTCTTTTTTTTTAATAGTGTTTTTTATAACTGTTATAAACTTTAAGTTTTCTTTTTGAAAAATGTAAGTATGCAAATTTGTTCAAAATAATAGAATAAGCTTGATTATTATTATTTTTTTTTTCAATCTCTCTACTGGTTTTTGAGATGTAGCCATTTTTCTAATGGGCCGTTATACGAAGCGTTTGCGAAAATCTGAGTATGCCATGTTCTAACATTTACTCTAAATATTTAAAATCATCAAAACGTTAGAGCAGTTTTTAAAAAGTGTTATAAAAAAATTATAGATTTCTTTGTCGCCCGTTTTTTGATAGATATTATTGGTTTCCTAAAGTACCGTTAATTGTGTTTTTTTGGAAATAAAACTGAATAAGCCATCTTCTGACACTCAACCCAAGTAATCAAGACATCAAAGTGAACTTTTCAAAAATTCAAAAAAATGTTAAATGAATCCAAAAGTTATAAGAAAATGTTTCAAACATTTAAGTAGGATTTTTGAAAAGTACCGTTATTAGTACTGAGTACGCCATTTTCTTATGCTTACTTTAATTTATTTATATTTCAAAAATCATCAAAATCCTTGGGGGCATTTTTATGGTATGTACCGTTATTTAAAATGATGGAATACAAAAAATTACGCGCGATATAGGCCTAGAAATTACAAATACGATTATTGAAGAAATTCCGTCCAGCCTTTTTTTTATAATTTGTTTACGCTAAAGGGTACCGTAAATGTTACAGTACTCTTATTAGCCGCGTTTTATTATCCCAATGATCTTGATACGGATCCGATCTGATAATAAAACGATCTGGATCATCAGTGGCAAGTTGTGGCAACAGTTGTTTTTAACACATAACAGACGATACCAGGTATTTCAAGTTTCGATTGGCACTCAGCCATATTGCAAATATAGGGTACAATGTGCCGTCACAATATGATCGCTTGTTGTGTCGGGGGTGTTGCCATTTGAATACAAATCAACATAAATTTTGCACTCAATATTTTTTTCCCAGAAACTATGTTCAAATGTTATGTTCAAATATGCAACATATTAACAGTATTGTACTGCTAATATTTCCATTAGTTTTTGTGTATTATATTACGAAGCAAAACTCTGCTAATTGATTTTTTGTGTTATTAATAGTGTTTCATATTTTGGTCTGGCAATATTATTGTGTTCCTATAATTTCCTATAATTTAAATAAGCAACGCCACGAAAAAACAGGTAGTGAGTTTTGTAATACATTTTGGATCACGATTAATGATCCCGATAAATAGCAAGATCCTGTGTTGTTTTTGTTTTACGTATTAAATTGATCCAGATCCAGATCCGCATGGATAATAAAACACAGCTATGAGCACAGCGCAAGCATTTGTGAACAGCAAGTAGAAACTAGCAATGGCATATTTCATTGCATACTTTTTCGGTGCCACTTGCTTAAGAAAAAATAGAGAGATAGGAAAGAAGTGTTTTTGTGCAGTTGTATGATTTTTCTCCATCGGTGTTGTATAATTTGCTTAGGAAGAAATACCTTTTACATATATATTTGGAATAAAGTAATGGATTCGGCCGGGATAGAACCCACGACATTCCAATCACTAAGCGAATACACTACTACTGCACCGTTGCTACCCTTTGTAGCTGGAGCTTCGGTGACAGACGGACCGACACGGAAGGAAATTAGGAAAACACTTATTTGGGCTTCTCTATAGTCGTTATATCATACTTCATACTCAGTTTGAATTTGAAATTTCAGCACGATTGCAATATCTTTCTGTTTAGTAAACGAACAGGTTACAAAAAGAAGAACTTAGAATAAAAACATGAATTAGGGAAAAGTTCTGCAACCTCAATACCACAAAGAGTTGCCTGGTTGTACAACGGACTGTTACCGTGTCTGACTGATCTGGGATTTGGATTTCCTGGAAAAAGAAAAAAAAACTTTATAAATCAACATCTAACATTTTTTTATTGAACAAGTCCTCGTTTCTTTTGTTGCCACGGTGTCGTCCAAATTGTTCCGTTCCTCAATCAGAGCAGATCGCAAGCTGCTGAGTTTCTCTGAAAAAGCAGGTCGCATCCTAATCTTTTCCCCCAGCGGGTCCCAAACATGTTCAACTGAATTCATGTCCGGGCTTTGCGCAGGCCAAGCCATCACGTTAATTTCCACTTCTTGCAAGTACTCGATAGCGCACCTAGCGACCTGCGGTCTAGCATTGTCCTGCATTAGCAGTAAGTTTTCTCCAATAAACGGCGAGAATGAAACCACATATTCCTCCAGGATGTTGGTGATATAATAGGTAGAGTCCACTGTTCCTTCCACGATGCACAGCACGGTTTTGTCGCGCGTGGAACCCCGCAGAAATATTTCCGCGGCCGAACTGTAGCCGAAAAGTAAATCTCACCTCGATTGTCTCCACACGCTGCTACGTCCATCTGGTGAGCCCAGACAAAACCTGGACCCATCAGTGAAAAGAACCACCGACGTCGCTTATGCTGTACCATGATTCTCGGAACACGAGCAAGTCGTTTTGCTCTCAGGCCGCTTTCCAATAATCGCCGGCTGACATTTTGAGCATTTACAGGACAGCATTCCAACGGTTCGAAATCAGTGAGACAGCTCAACCTTTGGTGACGATTCAGTAGGCTTTCAAGCTCAAATGTCGGTCATCCCTTGATCCCTGTGCCTTTTCATGGCTTTTCTTAACGTCGTCTCTGGTTTGCTGATCAAAACGGCGCTATACCGCACACTACAGCCATCTCAAATAAAGTCACTACCCTGGCGACTTCTTCTGCCGTTATTTGCATATATTTTTCACATCTTACTTATTTAAACACTTACGGGATCTAGGAAGCCAAAATTGGTATAACTCACGTATAGTATGAAAAAACGATTACAATGCGATTTTCCTCAATTTTATGCACGTATCACAAGGAAAATGGAAAAAGATTATGCAAAAAAGACGAGGAAGTTGTCAGCTACTCAGCCGGGTTTCTGTGATTATTTCATTTTAAGTCATTTATTGCCAAACAATAAGGAAACTTGCAATATCTCAAAAACTAGTGAAGTGATCTTAAAACAACTTCGTACTTCAGTTCATATTGCTATTTGAAATCAACTTGTCTACCCTGATTTTCTAAACTTTATTTTATTAATTTTTAAAAAATTTAAAGAACTTTTCTATTCTATAAAACGACCTCTAATGATTTTAATCCGTTTTGGTGTTTAAGTACAAACCAACAAAATAAATAAATAAATTGAAAAAAAAGTACTCGACGTGAAAGTTAGTAAATGTCTTACTCAGCTTTTTCCAAAAGACATCAATATCGGAATTTCTGACAAAAGTTACGAACTAAACAATGGATGAAGTGATTTAAAAACAATTCGAAAATTTAGAACAAATTTGCATACTCATAAAATAATAACAACTTGTAAAGTGCAATTCGATAAACGCTTCTAATAAACTTGAGAAAGTTTCGCACGACCACGATGTGTATTTTATTTCTTTTCGGGCGTTCCGTCATCATATAATTTTTGTGTCTTTTCAACGCTTCGTGTTCGTTCAACAATACGTTTTACCATTGATTTGCTTCAGAACTAGCCAAATTATAATCAACGGGTTTGCTGATGATAGTACTCTTGTATCTTCTTTCTCGAACGACGATCCTGTACCTACTGTAAATGCAAGCACTGTTCACGTTCAAAGATGCTAACAGATCAACCAAGATCTGGATAAAATACGCATATGGGGTAGAGCCAATATGGTTGCATTCAATGCCAAGGAAACACAATACAAAACTGTGTCTCAAAAGAATACTTTGGCTGTTGGTCAGATTTAAATAGCTGGCCAGCCTAATACACCTAATAAGACCATGCACCTTCTTGGTGTTAGAGTAAACTAACTTGGAAAAGTTACTCATCACTTATATTGCAAAATCTGTTTCCGTAAAATTGATTTACCTTTTTAAAACAGGGAGCTTCTTTATTCCAAAGCACCTCCTCCTTCTTTATAAAACTAAAAACCGGCCAAGTATTGCATGTTGCGCTCATATGTGGAGATATGCTTCCAAACAGTTCGTCTATTCGATGACCCTGAAATGGCATCACACCTCCATCCACTGGCCTTTGCCTAATTTTTCGATAGAAACTGCCATGGACGATATTCAGAAAAATTAAGCGAAATAATTACTAGAAACGCATAATTTGTTTGTCCTACTAAGAAGCCATCTAATGCTTACCATCTCACGGACTTTTTCACTGCCAGGACATGAGGAATGTTTTTATCAAAAAACATTTGTATATAAAAAAACAAACTTTTCAATTTTTCGACATTTATTTTTTTCTTGAAAGAAATATATTGAAGGGATTAATATTAATCCTAAAAAAGTTCTTAATCAATTTATTGATAAATTAAAAATTCTAGAGCTTGGGTCAAAAACAGAAAATAGATTAGTTATCATTTTTAATTTATTGAAATAGTATCAAGATTTATAAAGTTTTTGGATTTAGAAGTTATTGTACTTTAATTTCTCGATCGCAAAATTAAATTAATTTTTCGAATTAACAAAAGTAGATCGTAATTTGATTCCAATTAGCCATTCATCAGCTAACCCTCTCGACATATTTAACATCTTAAAACTGTCCTTAAGGGTGCATGCAAATACATGGGTTGACACGGCTGTAGATCGCTGGTGTCGTAAAAAGACAATTAAATAATAATCAGTAACCGGATCGTAACCAACGACCATACCACGTCGAGTTAATCGGTTCTCATCAGATCACCGTAATTAAACGACGTTGGGCGCGGTTAGTACGTAGATGGGGGACCGTTTGAGAACAACCGCGTGTCGTTGGCCAGTCCCATCTACAGAGTTGAGGTAGATAATTATACGTGGTATCACAATGGACCTAAATTGGTCTAAGTGTGTCGGCTTCTGCCGACAGCCACATAAACCTAACCTAACCTAACCGGATCGTGCACGTGTCGAAATCGTAAAAAAGAAGCAAGCCAGAAAACTCCAGGATTACACAAATGTAAATGTGGTATTTAATTCGCTTCAGTACAGTGATCCGAAATCTGTAACCCTGCAGATGTTTTACAACAACAACAAACACTTTACAATAAGTACATACATCTTTGGCAGACGGCAAATGATCTGAAACTGCTTCTTTCTAAGGCAGTTTGCACCGAGATGAGTTTTTCTGGTTTTGCCCAGTATAGGGCAGGAACCGATGGGCGATGTCTTCCTGTTTTCTTGTATTAGAGAGAGGGTAAATTATTACGATGTGGCAAAGAATTAAGATCCAAAAGTTTTCCCCTCTTTCTCAAAACTATTGAAATTTCCGAAACACAGATTCGAGTCATTACTTTTGCATTTTCCTCATTTAGAGGTTTATAAATCAAGCGGGTGTTTGAAATGTTTGCTTGATTAACACAGTCTTTCATAAATGCTTGCTCCACATAACTCACGAATTGCAAAAACAGCTGCTTATTCCCCGAGACTTGCTTCCCAAAGTGGTTATTATGGGGTTTTATGTAACTTATATTCGCCTTTCCTAAGAAGAAATTTAAAAGGAAAAGCGAGTGCTTCCGTCGAATTTTCAACTAAACTAGTTTTGCACTGCTCCACCATATTCTTCATTATCTGAAGTCTCATCTGAGGCATATTACTTTAGTTGGTCTCATATTAAATAGTTTTCTTGAACTTCCTCGTTTTCAAGCAAGACTTTCCTTGGCCTTTCCTGGTCTGCTTTATCAAGCCGACTTGTTCATGGCTTCGCCCTTTTTCTTCAAGAAATATATTTCACATCATCTGCATTTCTATGGCTAGTAAAAGTCAGGAAATATCAAGATATACCAATGAAATTTACGTACATAGTGTCGACAAAAAATTCTGTATGTACGAGTTATAGCTCGTTCAGTGTTTTAACGCATACGGAAAGGCTATAGTCCGCTAAAGCGAACTGTTCGATACCCTATTCCTGTTCCTATCAAATAAAAACCTGGCGTGACAAAAATATAAGTATGGGTGAATTGTTAAGAAGGATATTGTATACCTACATATTTTGTCACCATAATTGTTTATTACGTTTTAGGATTTATTCGAAAGAACAGTTTGTGGCAAACAAAAACGGTCCTTAAAAGAGGGCATGGCGAAAACTTTGTTTAAAGGAATTGTTATGAACGGCATATTTGCGAATTTTTAAAATATTTACACTATTTATTCGAGATTTCAGGTTTCTAAGACGCTAAGATTATTAAAAATTTCAACTTCTTACCTCGAATATTGATTTTTTCGATAAAAAAATATTTTTTTTAAACTGTGGACCTATTTTAACAAAATTTTACACTTCTTCATTTCGAACCCCTAAAGAATATGTGTTCCAATATTTCAGCTCTTTAGCTCGAATTTTAGGGCCTAAAACATGGCTTGACATGGATAGATCGATATAACTTTGGATGCTGATCACAAACATAGTACCTACATATATTTTACGAGCAATGTTAAGGATTGTTGGAAGTTTTCACTTATAGAATGTAGAATTTAGTGCAATCCCTAATAATAAATTATTGCAATAAACTTAATATTTTGTCATGAAAATAAAAAAAAAAAATTTTGTCAGTCTGATTTTGGATCGAAACAATTCACACACACGAGTGATCTTTCTCTTTTACGTTCACAGATGAGAGCATATGGGGCATCGAAATAATGCTTACAGCCTACAGCTCACGAGCGCCCGCGTTTTATACTTGGGGCATTTCCGTACCCTGGTATAAATGAAGAACAAATAAATATCGGCTTTGTCTTAATTCACATTATTGCCAAAAATGTTCCTCCCAGTGAAACTTCAAACCAAAACAATAATCTAGGCTTATAGCTAGGTCCGTTAGAAACTTCCTATTCTCTCCCTTAGCTAATACAAAGACTGGTCTAAAGGATCACTAAACGGTGACATATTGCACTAGTGCATGACATGGTCGCAGTAAATGTATAGTGGCAAATTCAATTAATTGGAGAAACAAACATATTGGTAGGAGTTTGTTTGATTTCCTTGTCGGAAAACTTTTTTCGTGTTTCCACTGTTTGTACGCATGCTAAACACTTCAACCATTCATTCTATCATGGGAGATGTTTTCAGCAATGAAACCAAATAATTCCTAGAAACGCATCACTTGTTTATGCTACTATGGAGACAGCTAATCATCTGAAGGTACACTTGCCAACTGCCATCTGTATACAAAATAAAAACATTTTTATATTAAACATGCATCTTTCAGGAAGAATACAATTAAAAAGAAGCTTTTGTTGGCGTGTTAGGTGTGTATTCACTGAGGGAAGAAGTTGAAATAAAAAATACAATATTTCAGCTAAAAAAAAATATAAAATAAAACGACCTGTATGTCGTGTAAAACCTAGCTTCTCCAAACAGTTGCTGGTGCGAAGTGGAAGCGACCTACAATTTTAGGCTGATTCCGAATGGCAAATTTGAGAAGCTTCTGATGGCGAATGATACTCTTGGATGTTTGTCAGACGTTCGCAAGTTTCAGCTTAAGCAAACTTTAAACATCTGAACCTGATGATGAACAAATGCACCTTCGAATGGTTTGAAAAGCTAATATATTGTTAACCTCTTCTTAACCTATATCGTGGAATCAAGTTATGTTTAACTTTCAATTTGGCATGTGATTTCGTATTTGTGCACTATTTACTGCAACAAACCGTAGGGTTGTGTTTCTGTGTTCACTATCCGTCTAGATTTGTACACAAAAAAGGCCTTCCACGAGCATATCATACACATGTAAAGGGTGTTTCAACAGGGACGCTACAAAAGTAGAGCGACAATGACAGCAAACGACGCCGAATTTCTTGCCGCTCTTTTGACATTTCTCTTCAGTAAGGTTTGCCATTTCACGATGGAAAGATATACGAGCCAAAAACGAGTCGAAATTATTAAAATTTACTACCGAAATTCAGAGTCAGTGGCCTCAACGTTAAGAGCGCTACGTCCAATTTATGGTCGTCATAATCGTCCTAGCAGATCAACAATTGAGCGTCTAGTGGAAAATTTTGAATCCACAAGCACAGTATAAAATGTTCCCGTGCCAGTGAGACAAAGAAGTGCCCGTAGTGTCGAGAATATTGCCGCCGATGAGGCTTCAGTTGAAGAAAGCCCAAATGTGTCTCTCACACGTCGTTCTCAAGCGTTGGGCATCTCTGTGACGTCGTTGTGGCGAATTTTGCCACACAATTTTGCCAATTGGATGATATGGACTTGTAGGACATGTGGTTCCAACAGGACGGCGCCACAAGCCACACAGCGAATACCACAATCAATTTATTGGAAACCAAGTTTGGAAACCGTGTTATCTCACGAAATGGTCCAGTCGCTTGGCCGCCTCGGTCGTGCGATTTGACGCCGTTAGACTATTTCCTTTGGGGCTACCTCAAGTCTATGGTCTATGCCAACAAGCCAGCGACGATTGATGAACTTCGTACGAATATCGAACGTGAAATTGCAGCAGTATCGGCCGATTTATGCTTGAAAACCGTCGAAAATTGGGTTCAGCGTCTGGACTTCAGCAAGCGTGCCCGTGGTGGCCATGCAAAAGAAATCGAGTTCCATACATAATGGCATCGAACGTACTTTCACAGGAATAAAGAATTTCATTGATATCCAAAACCGTTTTTTGTTTTATTTAAAAAAAACTTTTGTAGCGCTCTTATTGAAAAACCCTTTATATATAACATTTTGTAATACATCAGATATCAAACATAGTATTTATATACAACTTTTTTTTTGATTTTGCTGAAATAAACAAACTTCTTAAAAAAATGTTCTCTTATTTCAGATACGTTGTTAAGGCGGTCGTCTATGAAATCGGCATTCTTACTGAAGAAGATGACAATTCAACCAGTATCGAAAGGTAAAATTAAAATAGAAATAAGAGAATATTCAAATGAACTCATGAACTTTCCTCTCATTCACAGTCAGGAACGTGTCGATTTGACCTTTTATGATGCCCATGTAAACAGCAGTCATATTAATCTTGGCAATATTCCACTACCCATCCAGACCAATGTCAGTGGACAGATTTTAACTGGAATTGCACCCGTGAACATTGGCGCATTCAGTAGTGCCCAGGAACTACTAAGCACCCTTCCTCTGACCGGGACAATTGTCAATCTAACCCACAGTGATACAGCATTTTTCCAATTGACTACTCATAATGTTAGCGAGAATGAAAAACCCAAAGTGCTGTCCAATGAGGAAATCGCGAAAATCCCCTATGCAGCGACCGCGTTTTCAACGCAGAAGCATTTTAGCAGTAACGAAGCGGTGCCCACGGATGAAACTGACTAAAAAGAAAAACCTAAAAAGTTACCAACTTACTGATGTAATTATCGAGACAGCGGATGAAAACTTCGCACTGACATCATTATTTGTTGTTAATTAAATTAGTCTAAGACTTTATTGTCGCCATCACCCCTGTTGAATGATTCGAAGGAGACATCAGATCCGACTAAGATTTAGGTTTAATTGGATGTTCTTCCGCGCGAACAAAGACTGCGAATTTCTCTATTTTTGTTAATAGTAATTATGATTATGTATTTTTTTCTTCATCAGCATAAGTTTGTTAATTAATTTCACAGTAAACATTTTATATTAGAAAAAGATATATTTTTTGCGTTTTATTTAGTCATTGCTGAAGAGACTTGGGCACTTGTGTGACTTTTAAATTTGGGGGCAATTCGTCACGGTATCCTGATAACTTAACAGCTGAGAGAATGTTTTCAGGTGCCTTTGCCATTATATATTCTAAAAGAGCGCCGACATTTGGTGGGTGGTCGCCGAAATCGTTACGTATATGTCGCAAGTAAAGCATCGAAGTAAGGAAGTAGTCATTCGGCGGAGTTCTTCCACTAGCCAACATGATCACGATAGAGATGACGTTTTCGAGTAAAGAACTTAACAAGTTTGCATCGTTCGTACCATCCTTTTCTAAGTTTTTAATTGCGTGATCGACACGGCCCTTCCAACCGACAAAGGACGCTGTTTCGGCGTAGTCAGGGGCGTTTTCATTAGACAATTCTATCCTTTTGGCTTGCTGGTTATTTCCTTCGTCCATGTTAAATGAAATCGTGTGGTCAGGATGGACACTTGGTTCTTTTTTGTTGACGAGTTGATCATCTTGTGACATTTTTTGAATTTTTATTTTAACTTATTTTTTATTAAAATTTTGTAAAAACTTTTGAAATAAATGACGGAAGGTTGTATGAGTGATTGCGTTCAATTTTTTTTTTTGTTAGACGAGTGTAACAAAAAACTTGAATGTACCATGGCTCAAAAATAAATATAAGGGGCTTTCCATAGAGATTTCTCGGTTGCATAAATATTTTTTTAGGTGTCAAAATATTCAATACAGTTTTGCAGTTTCTTCATGCAGAGTTTCACGTATCCCGATAGTTTATAAATTATTAAAAAATATTACCACAGTTCAAAGTTGGAAAATGATCCTGATTTTGGCCAAATTAGAAAAAATGGCGATTGGATCATCTAACGCGCAGGTTCAATCCCCATGGGAAACAAAAAGTACGCCACCCATAAGAGAAACGAATGACACCTTGTTTCCTACAACCTTTACAATGGAAAGAATATTTCTGTCTGGAAGTACAATGGACCGTTACCGAGTCTGAGTGCTAATTTGGATTTCCTTTTTTAATAAAAAAAAATCTCACGACCAGGATTTGTGAATTTGTCATGTGATTTGACCCCCTAGATAATTTACATTAGGGCTAATTCAAAGTATAAGCCTCTGCCGACTTTGGTTCACTTTGAAGCCAACATTCGCTATCGAAATGTTTGAAAATTCGAGCGTTCGGATGTTTTTTTTTTAATTTGTAGCTTACCGTCAACTTGACAAAAATTATAAAATTTAACTCAAAATTAACAGGGATTTAACCTATATTACTGGCCCAACTATAACTGCATTCCATACAATCTGATTGGCATATCGTATGACCAATTGATGAATATGACCACAAGCGACCAGGATAATTCGACGGATAAACATGTCATTTGGTTACATTGTAATCGGGAACTGCGTAAAAATGGAATTTACGTCGATCGCTGTCATTTTAATAAGTAATGCTATAGATTGTTCTCAACCATTACTAAATATGATAGATTGTTCTCAACCATTACTTATCTGTAGTATTTTCACCCATCTTCAACAAAAAGAAATTAAAAAGCAATACGATTCTGAAATCTGCACGATTGCGCTCAAAATTGCACAATAAATAAAACTCTACTATATTTATGTATTCTCTGCTTAGCAGTGATGAACATTGATGTATTTGTGAACTCTCTGCTTAGCACATCTTGCGCAATATTGCATTTATGAATGGGCTCATGCTGTCGAAATATAAAGAAACCAAAGCTTCGTAGTAAGGGGTTCCGGTTCCGACTGCGATTGACAAAATCCTTTAGAATCGTTCGTTCACAATAGCACACATTGAAAATAGTCAATATATCAATAATTGTCGATTGACACTCGCAATAGGGGTGAAAGGAACCGTTTAAAGCGTTAATTTGAAGTTAGATATTTGACAAGAAAACACATCAGCCTTTTCTTAGATGGAGGTACCGTTTACCCGAAAGGAAGGGTAGTTTTGAAAACCAGTCTTAATCATAACTCTTACGAAAACTATAACTCTTAAGGAAAAGACGACATCTTAAAAAATCGAAAACAAATAAAAAAAAACATTTTTTAGATTATTTGACAAAAAAAAAAACGAGTGTGCTTAAGACCACACGACTGAAGTAAAACTTCTTTCGCTCCATCTAATTTAAATTGTGTCAGGGGGCGAATTTTGAAAATATTTACACATGAGCATTAAGTTCCACTGGAGAGTCTATATTATAAATTTCAGCTCCCTAGCTCAAACTATGTTTTTTTTTTTTGTAAATTTTGGGCGTGTCAGTGGACGAATTTTTAAAAATATTTACACATGAGCATCAATGGCCACTGGAGAGTCTAAATTATAAATTTCAGCTCCCTAGCTCAAACTTTGGTTTTTTGGCGTCCGATCTGAAAATCTGACGATGACGGTGACGCTCTATATTTCCAACTAATGAACTGCGATTCATGGGCACAATGACTTTACTACCTTCCGGTAAATTCCATCTGTCGGCAACTGTTCTCCTTTGAAACGGTTTGGATAGATGATGAGCTTAGTATTGCCCTCTATTGAGGAGGGTTGTAACAAAAGTGTGTACGTTTGTCTACACTTCGGTATTGCCGGAAGTCTACGTTTGCGCCGGAAGTCTACATTGGTCTACACTTCCGTGTCGCATTCACCAGCTTACTCCCCAAGTCAAGCGTGCGTAAAGAAGTTTTACTTCAAAAACAAAATGTACTCGTACGTCTTAAAAGAAAGCAAACAATAAATAATATAACTATTAAGTGATAAGGGAGCTAAGACATTGATTAAAATTGGTTCAGTTGTTATGAGCGCGCTAGAAGTTAAGCTATTTTCGAATCTGCAAAAAGGAAGTTCTTGAAACGTTTCCTGCAGTCAACATAGCGGAAGCCAAAGTGGTGGAGTACAGTATGATAAGCTGATGTATCTTCTGCTGCAGATACTTGGCGTTGGTCGACCAATTTCAAATATTTTCGAATAAGAAATTCCGTAACTTTTTTGCAAGAGCTACTGTCCTAAGAAAAAGGGAGCAAACGACAAAAATCAAAAATTGAGTAAGCAGCATATTTGGATCCGTTAAACATTGCCCTATGTGATGAACATATAAAGAATCGTTTGTTATTGAATAGTCCTACACTGAGAAAAATGTACTATGAGTTTTTTCAAATAGAAGCATATTTCAAATCTAGTTAAAAATGGCAAATAGAAACCGGCTTAATCCAACCTCTTATCTATTTAAATATAAAAAAACAATTATTTTTAAGTATAGTGTATTTAAATCAGCAGGATTCATATTTATTTTACTTCTTGAATATGAAATGACAATAAATGAGTTTGTTTCAAGTAAGAAGGTATTTAAAATATCTGCAAAACAATAACACCGAACAGACCGTAGTAAGTTCAAACTCAAATCCATTTGAAATGAACGAACGAACTTGAGGTTTTTTGAAAAAAGTGAAATTGAATAAATTTTTATGTTTGATTCAAACTCAAAGCATATTACAATGAAAACAAACGAAGTTAAATACGAAACTGTAACCGCATAACTGTAAATTACCGGCGGCGTCGGTGAATTTGGCATCTTCATCATTCTAAGTAGTTTTTCGTGCGAGTTCGGTCAGGTATGGTGTTTGTGATTTAAATCTAAATCGAAAATTTATCGGGAACTCTGTAAATCAAAACAAAACAAAGAAAAACAAGAAAAAAACAAAGCCGCGATGGAAAACATCGAATTAAATAATGTAAACTTAAAATTGTTTACAGCAGAAAATATTAGTTTCAACAACGACAAAAATGTCAACAGAATTGGAAATTGATGGTGCTGAAGGAGATCCTTTGCTGCCATGTTATTAAGGATTATTGGAATTTTTAAGGGACTGGAATTTGCTCGACCTGTTTTCGAGACAATTAGATTTTGTTTTTGGATTATTTTGATGTCATGTGTAATGTTTTCTAGAAAACGATATTACACTTGATAGGCTTAAATATCTTACGCCGGAGGATATGAAGGATTTTATACCAAAAGTTGGGCCATTAATTTATAAAAAAAAGATAACCATCAAGCATGTAATGAATATTTATAAACAATCAAAAATGTACTGCAAAAGTATAACGTCATTAACTTTAGCAGAAAAAGCTTGCTTGAAATTTTCGGAATGTATTGTCAAATATAAGCATGGAATAGATACTCGTATAAATGAAATACGTTTCACTTATTTCAAAATAACTTCACAAATCTCACTTCCACAATCAGAGTTAATTATTGAATCCGACTTAAAAGGTAGAACGTACAAGTCTTTAAATCAAGTCGAATGCAAGGGAACGACTTATAAACAAAACTATAATTTATCTTCTTTTTCATATTCGCAAGATGTCATGAATGTATATAAAATAATTTTACTTTTAACTGATGGTAACTATCAGATTGAAATTAAAAAAATTGACTCTCATTCTCTTATGAAATTGGTAAAAAGTTTAAAAATTGTTATGTAAAAAATATTTCGTTTTTTACAAGTTCACGCTTACACTATTAATAATAGAAAATGTTATTTCAGAAATAAATTTTTGTAAACAAAATGATGAAATTTGTTTTTTTTATAAAGTATTTTTTACATCCCTATTTAACTCACATTTGTAGAGCTATGTAAGAAGAAAAGGTTTGGATAGGTAAGTATTATATACATTTTTATTTTTTTCTCAGGGATCTTAAAATAAAGCATTGCGGAGATTAACAGGGAAACCCTTAATATAAATTGAATCGTCAGTTGGAAGAAGGAAGCTTATATTTTTCGTGTAAATTGATATTTTGATTGAAAATGATTCTTTAGACTAAGACTTATCGATTAAATCAAACGATTCTGTCAAAACTACAACCTTTTTATTATTAACTGTTGTTTTGACCGATGTTTTTGACTCAATCGATGAGCTTCAGTCAAAAGAATCAATTTCAATCAAACTATCAATTTATAAAAAAAAAATAAACTTCAATCTTCCAACTAACTATTCAATTAAATTGAATGGAATGAGTTTAATATAAATAAAAATAATAATGTTTGAAATAACTTTGTCTCTGTTTGATAATACTGGTTTTAAGGTTATTTTTTTCTAACAATAAACGTCTTGGAATCAAACATATAAATATTTAGAAAATTATAATCATAATTCTATTTGAAACAACATTGTACAAAGTAAATTAAGGCAAATAGAAACAAATTCAATTTAAAATAAAGAAAAGTTAAATCAAACATCTTTACGTTAAATTTTTTTCAAAAATAATGGAATACATTTCCTTTTAAATTAATTTCAAATCGATTCAATGCCAAATCGGGGTCATTTCTGTTTGATTTTACAATGAATCTATTTGATTTTTTTCTCAGTGTAGGTATACATATCATTAACAGTAAAAAGAAAATACGTATTAAAATTGTTAAACATTCATACGTATTTACTTAACACATATAAAGAAATTGAATATCGTTCTCGCATCCCTTTCAAAATCAATTTTGTTTAAAATTTGGTATATATTTCTGCTTAAAAGTAAGTTTTTTCTTTAAATGTTTTCCATAAACTAGACATTGACGGTTTGTGGAAATTTGTCAAGTAGCATCATTTATTTTGATTTTGAGTTTTATTATTATTCAACACTTAAACAATGTTAAGGTGTATGAAGTATACATTTTTTTAATGTTATAATATAACAATAGCCTATATTTTTGTGTGAATTCAAATGCAAATGGTTCAAAATGATGAATGCAAATGGGCACATCAAATATCCTCAGTTGTACTCGTATGTAAAGGGTTTTTCAACAGGGACGCTACAAAAGTAGAGCCACAGGGACAGCAAAGGACGCCGAATTTCTTGCCGCTCTTTTGATATTTCTCTTCAGTAAGGTTTGCCATTTCATGATGGAAAGATATATGAGTCAACAACGAGTCGAAATTATTAAAATTTACTACCGAAATTCGGAGTCAGTGGCCTCAACTTTAAGAGCGATTTTCATCGAAAAATCATCTTCAGCGATGAGGCTCATTTCTGGCTGAATGACTTCGTCAATAAACACAATACGCGGTATTGGTCAGGCAGCAATCCACACGTACTCCATGAGTCATCATTGCATCCCGACAAAATTACGGTTTGGTGTGGTTTATGGGCCGGCAGCGTCATTGGGCCGTACTTATTCCGTGATGATCAAGACCGGCACGTTACTGTGAATGGGAATCGCTACCGTTCAATGATAACCGAATATTTTTGGCCCCAAATTGGATGATATGGACTTGGAGGACATGTGGTTCCAACAGGACGGCGCCACAAGTCACACAGCGAATACCAGAATCAATTTATTGGAAACCAAGTTTGGAAACCGTGTTATCTCACGAAATGGTCCAGTCGTTAAACTATTTCCTGTGGGGCTACGTCAAGTCTATGGTCTATGCCAACAAGCCAGCGACGATTGATGAACTTCGTACGAATATCGAACGTGCAATTGCAGCAGTATCGGCCGATTTATGCTTGAAAACCGTCGAAAATTGGGTTCAGCGTCTGGACTTCTGCCATCGTGCCCGTGGTGGCCATGCAAAAGAAATCGAGTTCCATACATAATGGCATCGAACGTACTTTCACAGGAATAAAGAATTTCATTGATATCCAAAACCGTTATTGTTTTATTTAAAAAAAAACTTTTGTAGCGCTCTTATTGAAAAACCCTTTATTAATAAGTAAAAAAAGCTTTTCGACCATTTAGTACTACGTTATAAAGGCCCCTTTGGCCTAAATGTTCTGCTTATGCGACTTTTTTGCTTAGTTCCATAAGGTTTTTTGATATTTTTTTTGGTTGTACGCCTTTTTTGCTTCTTAACTATCATGTAAAAATACATGTTAATTTTTTACTTTTATGAAATAAATTTTGTCAACTATATTCCACAGATATAGTAAAATAGCAAAAAAGTTGGCAAGCCCATTTCATCAGTTTTCATTCACATTGCTTACTCTCGAATACAAAAAAAAAAGATTGCTTCTCCAACCATTTGTTTATGCGAAGTGGAGGGGACCCACCATTTTAAGCCGAATCCGAACGGTAATTTTGAGAAGCTTCTCATGACAATTGATACTCTTGATACCTTGGACCCAGCGGAATTTGAACCTGAGACCTTTGGATTGGTAGTCAAACACAATAACCACCGCTCCATTGCGCTCACTACTCTTGGATTATAAATTAATAATTTCAGTGGAAAAATAATAATTAACAAATTAGGACAGAAATTATGTGTTGTTTCTTTAAGATATATTTACAAAGTTCTGTCAAATGAAATTCACATCAAGATATAACCCTTTTTGACATTTATGAACATAAACGTCACTTTATTGATCACATGTATAATTGAAGAAAATAATAAAAGATTTTCAGCGTCACCGTCATCGTCAGATTTTCAGGTCGGATAAAAACCAAAGTTTGAGCTAGGGAGCTGAATTTTATAATATAGACTCTCCAGGGGCCCTTGATGCTCATGTGTAAATATTTTTTCCAACAATTTAACGAAAAAAGGCACAGGAGCAATTCTTTTATTTCGTTATACATTTTCCAATTTCAATTATGTTCAATTTTAGAGATTATTATGTCCTTAAGAAACACAGGGAAGTTGTGTGGAGGAAGATTTGTTTTGAATAATTGAGGTTGTATAGCTTGAAGTTTGTTGTACATCAGTTGAAGGTAAGAGGAAAAATATCGATTTGTACTTCGGTAACCGATGGCCGATTTAAGAATGTCACTTTTAGTTGTAATAAGGTTATTTCACAAGTGGTCGTTGGAGAACCAAATAAGCCCGAAAAAACATTTTTTTTCAAAAACTCCTAAAAAACCGCGCAGTATATTGTGTTCAATGTTATTTGACTAACAGATCCTTGGAACAACAAAAAGGTCCTTAAAAGTAGAAAAAAGGATATTTTCCCAAAATGCCACTAGAATCCACACGGTACTCGTACATCTGTGTTCAATGTTATTTGACTAAGAGGTCCTTGCAACAACAAAAAAGGTCCTTAAAAGTCGAAGAAAGGATATTTTTCCAAAATGCCGTTAGACTCCACACGGTATATCTGTGTTCAACGTTATTTGACTAAGAGGTCCTTCCAACAAAAAAGGTCCTTAATAGTCGAAAACAGAAGATTTTTCCAAAATATCATTAGAATCCGCACGGTATATCTCTGCTCACTTTTATTTGACTAAGAGGTCCTTGCAACAACAAAAAAGGTCCTTAATAATCGAAAACAGGATATTTTCCCAAAATGTCATTAGAATCTGCACGGTATATCTGCGTTCAATGTTATTTGACTAAGAGGTCTTTTTAACAACAAAAAGGTCCTTAAAAGTAGAAAAAATGATATTTTACCAAAATGTTTGTTGTTCCTAGCCACCCCTCATTCAAATAACATTGAACTCATATAAACCGTGCCGTTTCTAAAGACATTTTGGGAAAATATCCTTTTTCGGGTTTAATTATTGTGGCTCCACGACCTCTTTGTAAAATGACATGATGTAAAATAAAAGGGGCATTCAATCAATTTTTATTTTAAACGCAATATGCATAATAAATCCCAGTAAATTATCACCATTGTAGCAAAATAAAAAAAATTGATTTAGTTATTAGTTATTACCTAGGCAGCTAAAAAGCCACAGCTTAAAACTAACCAACTTTTAGTTGTCATCCGCAACTATCTTTGGCAACCTAACGAGCCTCCTTCCTTATTGTTGTTAATAATAAATACTAAAAACAACACAAACATTAATTTTGCTTACATTTTCCACCAATAAATACTCAGCTGGCTAACTGCAACTGCACCAATTTCACAAATCATTCACGAAGCAGAAATAAGGTGGATTGAATTTGTACAGAAAATAGAATTTTCCGAAATGCAGAACACTGATTTATGCTAAACATATTCGACGGTTCATGCCAAATGGGTTGGCCTACAGCGATGATAATATACAACATACCTACCTACATGTCCAGTCCAGATTGTAATTTCAATTCTCTAAAAGGTGGCATTACTTATTTTTGAATAGAAGCGGCTACATTGAAATGAAAGTCACTATATGCATATTTTACAATATTTGGGATTACCATATAGCTCATCGGAGAAGCCTTACTTCGAAATTGATATGGTGGCATGATTTTAGTACATTTATTCAATAGACACTCCACTTATAATTTTATTCAGACGTTGAAGATATGCTTAGATTTTAGCAGATATTATACATATATGTAATTGTTTTTTACGTTTTTTAAGTTTTTTTTTCGTAAAAAAAGTTTTTGTAACAAAACGTTCCCAGAAAGGGGGTATGGCAAAAAGTTTGTTTAGAGAAATTGTAAAAAACGACTTTATCTACACACTTTCTGAAGAATAAATGGCTTTCAATGACAATGATTTCTTCAATAAAACAATTTCTCTTTAAAGATTTTTTTTCGAGAAATTTTTTTTTTTTTGAAAAAACGCCCTTAAATAGTGGGCATGACAAGAACCTTGTACCTAGGAATTGTCAAAAAACGACTTTATCTACATACTTTGTGAAGAATTTGACTTTTATTTCCAATGGTTTCTTCAATTACTTACAGAGTGAGGGCTCTTGACGAGACTTATGAGAACAAAAATGTTTGTTGGGTAGAACTTTAATATTTGTGTTTTGAAGTCTCCTCCATACTCGCGCGCCACCTATTGTATGTTGATTGTACATTGAACTTTGATGTAAGTTACTGGTTTTATGTCAGGAACGTTCGCGCAAGTGCCATTAATACTGTACAAAATAAATTTAATATTAATTAACATTTGTGTCACTGTCGCTTATTGTTTACTAACGAGTGTTTAGTTTTTATTCACCCCAATCATAGAATCCGGCGGATGGGCTGCGGAGGGAGTAGCACATCAATTTGTAGGCTTTGCTATCATTGAAAACGCCGTAATGTAAGTGATCGGATGTCGGTAAGGAAGTTTTCGAACATAGGTATCATTGGAAACGCAGACCATCCGCAGCTCATACACTTGTGTATGTTTTCAATCCGCACCAAAGTAGCTGCGGATTTCAAAAAAGAATTGTTTTTTTTTTTTTTTAATTAAAACATTGAACAGGAAGTAAGTAAATGTGTAAAATGTTTGAAAGTACAGATCAATAACATCCTTTTTTTAAGGAAACAAACAACTCGTCCACAATTCCATTGTGTTAATTTGCAGAATTTCTTACTATCATAGTATTTAAGCTGTAGAAAGTTTCCGATTGTAAAAGAGGTGTGTATTTTCGCCAGTGGGCTTTGCAATTTTTATGTGCGTACCATCAACGCATCATTCCATTTTTTCCTCCTCTGACATTTTCAGGCTTATCCATTTGGGACATAAACATTCCTCTAAAATGTTTAAGACTTTCGATATCGTTGTTAATACTGCTGATTGTGCCATTCCAATTTAAAGTCTTGTCCAGTACCAGTTTGGTAACCTCCTGCCAGAAACCCTAAAAAACGCCGCTAATTTACATTTAGGTGTAAGTGATGAGGATCTAACCAGTTGTGGAAGTTTGCTTCTAACTCACTTAAAACATACTGGAATGCAGATTTATTGAGCCTGGAGTTTTTAATAAATCTAAAAATAGATTGTGACGTAATGATGGGAAAGAAATTCTTTATTTTCAATTTACGTACTGAGTACCGGGTAACTGCAATATGTCCTCTGCTCGCATTCTTATGCTCCTTCGAATGTGTCTGCTATCAGTTTCATTTTCCAAATTTAAATAAAACCCAACAGTATCCATTTCGTCTGAAAAATTTATTGAAAAACCCAACAATATTTTTTTTGAAAATATCTCCATTTGACAGCAGACCAGCTGATTTCGAATTTTTCGATAATTAAGTTTAGCGGACCGGTACTGCAGTTCATCCGCCGGTTTCTATGATAGGGCAAGTATGCGGATGTGGATCGGATGAAATCCGTCGGATTCTATGATTGGGATGGATATATATTTTTTCTTTTTCAATTTGACATTGCCGTCGTCGCGAAGTATTCTGTAAGATCCTTTCCTTTGGTCTCAGAGCACTTTTTTGTGTGGCATTCTTAATTTGTCCATCGATAATCACGGTACAAATCGAAATCTTTCCTCCAAAACTTCAACTGATTTTAGTGCCTTCTGGTTTTCAAAGTTAACAAACTGTACTTGATTTTGGGTTAACTGACAAAATATTACTAAATACAAATAATGAAACTTGAGTCACTCATTACAAGATTTTGCTGTAATGTACATATATTACGAATTACGAACACAACGACATGAAAAAGTTGACATTCAAGAGCAAAAAAGGCATAATTTCCCATCGTTTTGAGCCGTATACACCTTCAAGTTTAATGCGAAATGTCAAAAATAAACCAAAACAGAAAGTTAAATGATCAAAGATTTGTTAAAATTTTGTTTTAAATGCAATAACACAACGATTATTGTTTAATTATTGACGAAGAATTTGATAATCGTGTTCCGAGAAGGCAAATAAGACATGTCTGTTCCAATAAGCCGTTCAAACGCCGTGTACGATGATAATAATAGCAGGAACAGTGCAATATCAATAAACATTTTGTTTTTGATATTTTAAAATTCAAACAACTGAATGTGTTTTCTTTTATTTAAACAAACAAAAAATTGTTTGTTCTTCCAAATATTTGAAAACAAGTGGAATTGTTTGATAATTTTTAGAATACGTTCTGCATCAATTTTCGCCAAGAAATTAATATTTGGAAATTTAAAGTTTTTGCATACAAATTTATTTAACTAGTTGCCGACAAAAACGTAAAAATGGCTGAATGGGTTTGTGCATTGACATACCCAACCTCGCACCTACTCCAAGTTCAACAACGAACCCAAGCAGTGTGGTTGCAGGGCGACTTCAAAAACCAGCAAAACCATCATATTTTCGAAAATCCAACACAAACTCTTAATTTTCAGATCCGCCAGAAACTCGCGCAGTTCCACCTCCTATGCCAATAATTATTTTCCCCTTGCCACTTGTGTACACATCTACTACATACAAATTTGGATGGTCGTGTGCGTTAGCTAATGAGGATTGAAAACCGACACGACTCAGGAAACGACAAGACGTTTTCCCCAAATGACGACGGTAATCAATTCTTTTGAAAATTAAAACAATTCGAATCAATTTTATTTAAAGTTTATTTGTTGATGTGTTCTCTTTTTGTTTGTAACGCCGCTTGTATCATCCATTTGAAAATGTTTTTTTCTTTTTGTTGTTTATATTTTTTTTCTTGTCAGTATACACCGAAAATTTACTTTAATTTATATTATGTACTTAAGTTATTATTATTTAAATGTTTCATTTTGTTATATGTTTGATGTTTAATATTCTTTTTGTATTTAATTATAATTAAAGTAATTGTATTGATGTAATAATTATCTTTTATTTGTTTTTATTAATATATATAACTTATTTCTTTCTTTAATTATTTTCTTCCTCGTTATGTATCTAAAAATCTAGAATTTTGTTTTATTTAACATTTAATGCATTCCTTTGTTTGTATATAATTTTGTTAAATACAATACCATGAGATGTACAATGGGCATTTCTTTAATAATAGTTTTTCTATTTGTTTTTTCTAAGATTTCTAAAAAAAACGTTTTTTTATTTTTTGATTGCAAAAAAAATCTTTATATATAAATAAGTATATTACAGAGTTACCCATTTAACTAGTTTTTTTATATATATTTTTCTCTTTTTGTTATGGGATTTTGTGTTTTTGTTTTATTTAATATATGTATTTTGAATAATAGTATACTCTTAGACAGTAGCTTATATCTACTAAAATAAAAAAATTAAAGTCATTTTATCTGATAAACATAAAATAGCAAACGTTAATAAACTAATTTTAAAGCAACTAACTGTACTCATACAAATAAGGAGAGAGAGATGGAGAGCGAAAGAAGGAAGTAGTTTTATTGTTCTGAAAATGGTTTATTTATTTGTTTTTTGCTTAGGAAATTTACTAAAGTATGTTATTTTTGTTGTATTTATTTATTTATTTCGGGATGACTTTTTTCAATAAACTACAAGAAAATGAATCGATTGAGTTTACAAAATAATGTTACGAATGTTTTGCAAATACATTACGGCCACTCTTTACGGTCTCGTGCATCTCCTTTGAGAGTTTTACCGCTATGCTTGCAACAAAGGACGCACTGCGCATGGCCGATTTATTTTTGTTTGTGAATTTACACTACTCGGATGATGGTGCGTCAACGAGATACCTTAATCTGGAAATAGATAAAATAGACAAAACGATTAGCTAGATGCGGTTAACACGTTGTTGAGTAGCTAGTCCCTGTAAGTCAGTAACGAAATAATTCCCCCCGCCTCTTCTACAACGAGGTGGAACTCGGGCAGTAGTCGTGAAGATACCCGGCTGCAGACCGGGTATCTTGAGTAAGAACAATTCTAAACGTCTCCACCGCCTACGATGTCTTGAAAGTAAAAATCGCGAATGGACAAAATTTTGAATTGTTCTTCTTCCTTAATGGCGGTGAGGCTTTGATTAGGATTAAATGGATCATAACCCTCCCACTTGCATCTGCATCCCTACTGGTCCGCCTGTGGGGCTGTCAAATGCTGGTGTTGCTGCATTTATGTGATCCAATGAATTTTAGGCCTATTTCTATTTACCGATTGTATGGAAACGTTGATTGATATTGCCTTTCTGAAACGGTTCGTTGGATCTCTCCTTTGAACATGACAGTACCATGTGTCGAAATCTCGAATTCATATTAATTTTTGAAACAAAGGTAACAATCTATATAACTAATTCTAGAATTATTATTTCAAGAAGACTATACTTGAAGTTGGGTGCTAGTTGTCTGCCAGGCGCCTATGTCAGCCTCCTTTTCGTAGTCTTTTAAAAATTTGTTAAATTTTTACATTGCATTTCATTACATTTACGAGCAAGTTATGTTCATTATTCGAACTCTCAAAAAATGTAAAAAAAAATTCGGATATACTTTTCAATTGGTGCCTAGCAATAACAAGGTTTTGGATAGACTTGTTTTCTAACGAAGACTGGAGCGCCGGCCTGCCCTACGAAGCAAAAAGATCCCACAGTGCCGACGCACCCGAAACTTACTTTCCTTTATCCCATCAAAGAAGACATTTAAACTCCGCCAAATATGGGTAGTCATCATCACTTAAAAAAATGCCCAACAACCTGTGGTTGAGTTGCGACATCAGCGTATAAGTAAATTTCGTCAGCCGTATCTCCCAGTAGAAATTAACTCCTTCACGGATGCCGGGAATCGGACCCTATCAGCCTAAATGGTTCTTATATCCGACTATATAAGCCAAGGAAAAAGAATGTTTATTGAGTTCTTGTAAGGGAAAATCAGAATGAAAGATCGGGCGAAGGTGTGACTAATAAATAGAGCCTCATCATTCTTGAAGTAGAACGTCTAGGTGTTATACAGTAAGATGCGGCAAACATACTTCCATTTTTGCAATGTGCGCCATTCAGGCTACGACCCTACACAGCCTAAATGGCGCGCATTTCAAAAAGGAATTTATTTTGCCGCACTTTACTACAATGTGACAAATCACCCTGTATAATTTCAAAAAAAAATAATTAAAGAAACCAGGGCTAATAAAAAAAAACTCACCAATGACGTGACTTTCGATATTATTCATTGACGATCGAGACTTGGACGCTGGCTGTGGAATAATCGTAATCTCGTCATTGATTTTAAGTGGCTTGAGCAGGGAATCATTGGCCGCCGACAGGCTGTTGCGACTATTCGCTGAACTACTGCTGCTGTTATTCATGCTACTGTTGCCAGAGTTGTTCTTCTTGCCATCCATTGCCTTCTTGGCTACCGTACTGTGGGCGGTGTACACATGGGTCTCAAATTGTTTGTACATGCCAAAGGTCGCCGTGCATACGGTACACTTGTACGATAAATGTGCTGGTTTCAGGGTCATATGATGGTCGCGGGATACATGGTTAAGCAGTTTCCATTGATACATCTGGAAACAGAAAATTAATAATCAATAGACTCGTTTGAGAAATATTTGTTTTTTATTTGAAACTCACCCTGCCGCAAACTGGACATCTGCCAGCATCTTTGCCTTTATTGGCGGCTTCCTGCATAGAGCTTGTAACCAAACCATGAGAGCCTAGCAAATGTCGTTCCAAGCCCTGATCGGTGAAGAACCTAAACTGACATTTCTGGCAATTCAAAGGCGGTCGGTTGTAGATCATCTTTGGATGAATCTAAACGAGAAAGCCATTCAATCAATCAATTGAAGAACCAACCGCGAGTCGTTTGTGATCTTACCTTAACCTTGTGCATCCATTGCATGTGGTTTCTTAGTTGTTCTAAGTCTTTAATGTATCCATCACATATTTCACATATAACAAACTGTGCCTTGTTTCCGCTCGGACTCTGTCCGGGCTTCATGCCAGTTGGCGGCAGCTTGTTGCCAGATGGAGATGCTTGCGCCTGCTGTGAATTGTTGCTTTGTCGAGGTAGAGGCGTTATTGAAATGCTTGGTTGACCGGATTGATTTTTTTTTGTTCCTGTCGTATTTGCAGCCTGTAATAATCAAATAGCGTAATAATTAGTACATTAACTAATATGAGCGACTGTTAAAGAGTGCCATTACGTTAAGCTACGATTGGACTGGCAAACGATAAATAAATAAAAAAAAACAACAAAGAAAACGCGTCGGTGTTACTAGAAAAAAAAAAAACAACTTCACTGTTAAACCTACCTGCAATGTCAGGGTGTTTTGGGATGTTGGCAGGATCGCTAGACCCGAACCCGACACCTACGTGGACAGATAAAATTTATAGCTTTCATTAGATTGCTTTTGTTTTTTTCAATTGTTCGAAAGTAATGAATTTATATATTCGGTGAATGCAACGGTGCACACGCGACAACAGAATTGATTACAAATTACTCAGTGTTATTAACAATAAAAATGAATAATGCCAACATATTGAATTGCATATATTTAGATAGCTTAATGCTGTCATGAGGTTTGTTAGTAAATGAGCAATGATTAATGAACGTTCTTACAATGTCAAGGAATCCTACGCATCTCTGCGTAATACGATGATGTAAGAACTGATGGGAAAGAAGTGATCACAGGGACAAAAGTTATTTGCTGAAGGGTAAAAACATGAGTTCTTCATATGAGTAACAGATTTTCCTATGGTTCCGCACTTCAGAGAAGACAGTTTTACTATCGATCAGAATTTTTTGATAAAACAGAAGGTTTACAAACAGTAAAGTAACAGGAGCTCCTCTATAATGCATTTTTCTACTGTACAACAGGTGTGTGCTGTCTGATAAAATATTTGGTAAAGATCGCAGCGTCCTAGCGAAAACTATCAGTAATGAAAATTACCCCCTGTTTTTACTGTCACGAGTCGTTTAAAGACCGCTTGACTTAAACGTCGTTATTTCAATAGCGAAGCAATATCAGGATTAAATGGATTGTAACCCTCGCAATTTACTGCCTTTTTGTCCGCCTGATGGGTTCACTAGTTTGATATCAATGAATATTGACAGGTCTCCTTATTCATAGCACCAATTCAACGCGGGTGGCATTGGTGCGATGGTAGTGTATTCACTAACTGATTGGAAGGTCGTGCGTTCGCATCCCGGCCAGGGCCATGGTTTTTAATTGAATTCACATAATAGAGATCTCCCTAAGCAAATACTAAGCACCAAAACTTCTTTCGTATCCTCCTATTCTTTCGAATAGTAAGTAGCACCTAAATTCATGCAATACAATACTACATTGCTAGGTGCTGCTTACTGTTCAACAAAAAATGCATGCGCTGTGTTTAACACTATAAGGGTACTGTACATATACAGAAAAAACAAAGCCCCTTTAGCGTAAGCGAATTATAAAAAAAAAAAAATAGTACATAATGTTATGGTTTATTTAACTCCAGCGGTTCTAACGATTTGATAGCTTTGGTGTTTTAAATACTTCTCAGGGAAGGTAAAGAACACCGCACACTCAATTTTCACAAGATTCCATTAACGACAATCAGCTCTATCATGGTTCACTTTCTTGTGCGAAGTGGAAGATACAATTTTAAGCCGAATCCGAATGGCAAGTTTGAGAAGCTTCTCATGACATTTGATACTCTTGGATGTTTGTCAGACGTTCGCAAGAGGTGGGGCAGTGGAAAAAACTCTAGATGGTACTTGGTCCCGGCGGGTATTGAACCGGGGACCTTTCGATTAGTAGTCCGACAAACACGACTAACCACTGAGCTACTGCGTCCGTATCGTAGGGCAATAATTATAAACGCGTACTAACGGATGTACACGCGCGTATTGCAGCTGATTTCTTTTGATTTTTTACATGCACGAAGGAATCACACATGTATTAAATAAAAAGCATAAATAACACATTACACAAACAATTCAAAAAACTTTTTAATTCGGTGAAATAGTACATCATTCTATCCTGCGAACGGCGCTAAAATGTGATAGATTTCTGGAGATTGTTTGGTCGTTTCATTGAAAAATTACAAATAAAATCGGAACTGCATCAAACACCCACTACAAACTAACGCAGTTCTTGCGTCGCTGTGATTGCTTCTAAAAGGGTTTTTAAATTGGATGCAATAGCAAATTAATATCCCATTGCAGAATGTTCGATGGATAATTTATTATGTCACCCAGTTAGGTGTAGGTTTTTTCTTTTATTAATTCGACATTTTATATTTAATGATAGCGGATGGTTTTGGAGATCGAGCTGGTATCTAAATACAAATACCTAGGTCATGAACCTAGTATAAGGAGAGATAACCAAACCCGCGAAATCCATAGAAGAATCGGTCTAGCCTGGGCAGCTTTCGGTAAAACAAATAACATCCTCAAAGGCAATATAGCTACCCATTCAAAAACAAAAGTATTCGACCAATGCGTACTGCCAGTTATCTGGGCTTATAAGGGTTTTAAATAGGATGTAATTACAAATTAATATCCCATTGCAAAATGTTCGATGGGCAATTTATTATGTCATCCAGTTTGGGGTAGTTTTTTTCTTTTTTGTTAATTTGACATTTTAAATTTAATGACAGCGGATTTGGAGATGGAACTGGTATCTAAATATAAATACCTAAGTCATGAACCAAGCATGAGGAGAGATAACCAAACCCGTGAAATCCACAGTAGAATCGGTCTAGCCTAGACAGCTTTCTGTTAAGCAAATAACATCCTTAAGATCAATAAAGCTATTCGTCTAAAAAGAATAGTATTCGATCAATGCGAACTGACAGTTATCACCTATGGAGCGAAGACCTTAGCCCTAACAAGATATACCATCGAGAAATAGAAAGTTGCCCAAAGGGCGATGGAGAGGGCGATGGTGGGAATAAGTAGACGTGACAGAGTTAGAAGAGCTCAGAAGTAAAACTCGAGTCTCCGATACAACCACACAAATTGCAAGGGCGGCAGGTGGGCAGACAAGCGGCCGAGGACAACAGACAATAGATGAACAAATAGACTGCTATAATGGAGACCAAGAGAGGATCTCAGGAACAGAATTCCTATGTTTTGGACACAGCAATCATATAGACTGCTGTGTCCAAAACATATGATGATGACACTGTTTAGAAAATGTTTTTTTTTGTTTGGGTTTAGAAAACTGGCAACTGGACACTTTGAAGAAAAGTACAGCCCTATTGACTTACATTTTTTTTTGATCTTGCACAGAACTAATTTTGGATTTTGCTTTTAATACTGTATTGTAAGGGTAGTCACCTTCACGAAGGGTAGTCACCTTGTCGAGTGCACCATCCATTGATGGTGCCGGTGTGAAGGCTTAACGATGTTTCATACATCCACTAAGAACTGCCCAAAGGACATTCCGTCCTGCCCCAATTCCCCCTTTCTCCCCTACCCCTCCTCACACCTGATTTCCTCCCTCTGATTCTCCCTTTCCTTATCCGCTGGGCTGGTCTTAAGGTGTGACACGACCCGTGCCGATAGTCGGCCAGGCTGAGGGCTCAGTTTAAAAAATAGCTCAGTCGTTCACGGAGTATCCGGATACCTGGCGATCGCCGGATTAACCAGCCTTACCTGCATATTGCGGATCTCTGTGCAGGCGGACCTCCTTTCTCCGCTACTCGTGGGTTAAAAAAATGAATACAAACAAGAATAAAAACAAAAACATCAAGACCGGTATCTCTTCTAAACCGGGCGGTAGCACGGCGACCTTGCTGTCTACTGACGCGGCTCCTGCAACGAAAAGTAGCACTGCGACAAAACAATTCCTAGCAGCGGTAGGATTGTGGCACTTCATGGCCCTTCCGTTGCTAGCCTTACAAAAAAACCAACCACGGATCCTAGTACGTCTCGCAGTGGATGTTCGCGACAACGCACTCCCTCGAGGGCGTACTACAAGGACAGGCGAATTGCCATAAGAACTCTGAAGGTCTTTGGAGATATTCTGGAGATCGACAGAACTCCGCAGCAGATCGCTAAATTAAAATGGGCCCAAGGCCTCCTTGAGAAGGACAAGAGCGCTTACAAGGACTCCACGTCCAAGCGCCAGAGATCGGTGGAAGAAACCACTTCGGTTTCCAAAAAACCTAAGGTGCATAACACTAGCACCACCTCACATTCCGCCCCTAAATCTCAAAAGTCCTTCAGCGATGTCCTAAAGGACAAAATCGTGGTCGCGCTGATCGATCGCAGCGATCCGGAGGGTAGAATTTCCCCCGAACGATGGCACAATATGAAGAATAAGCTACTTAGCCTCTATCTGGCCTTCATGCAGGATCATCCTGGACCAGTTCCAGTAACTGAAGTTGCCGGACTACACCAAGGGCATATCCGGCTCGTCGCCTGTGACGATGTCAGATCTATGGATCTGTATAAGATCGCCATAGGCAAACTCAGGGAAGTTTGGCTTGGAGCGAAGCTTGAGGTTGTTGCGAAGGAGGATATCCCGAGCAGACTGAGGGCTCGCGCGTGGATCCCTGCTGAACCCCCCTCAGCAGAAGAAGTATTGGCGGTCATCAGACTGGGCAATCCCTCAATCCCAACCCATGACTGGAAGGTTGCGAAGCTGGAAGAGCATAGGGGATCCTTCAGATCAGCTATAATAGTGATCAATCAGGAATCCCTGGCTCCTTTGGCGAAGACCAACGGCGCAATCCAGTTCGGTTGGGATAAGATCACACTTCGGGTGTACAAGAAGGATGACCCTGACGCTAACAAGCCTCCGCATCCCCCCGACACAGGAGTTAACACCCCTGATCCTGGAGCATCAATCTCCCTTCCATCAATGGAAGATGATGACCCAATTAAGGCTGCTCCCACTCAGCCCTCCACGTCCACTGCTAACACCAACTTTAGTATGGACACGGAAGACCCGCTCAGCAAAGTCCTTAGTGAGGACGACTTTTTAGGCTCGTCCTCGGACTCAGACCTAAATAACACCGTGGTGGAGGTTCCTCTGATTGCGACGATCAATGTTGCGATTAGTACAGATCAACCTCCACCACTCCAAAAAGACTTCGGCCTCCCTTCTTATCCGTCTTTCTAAAGATATGGAGAAGATATGGTCCTGATCCAAGAGCCATGGATCGTTAACGACCTGGTTCGAGGACTCTGGATACAAATTGATGTATGCAACAGACCAAGGTAAACCTAGAACTTGCATACTGGCAAAAAGTAGCTTAAATGTATTTTTACTCCCTAATTTCAGCGACCGTGATGCAACCGTGGTGAGTCTAGAGACTGATCGCGGCACCCATTGCATAGCCTCGGCTTATCTGGCCCATGACCACGTAGGGTCCTTGCCTGGTGTCAACCTAGAGGGACTGATCGCGGCAGCTGAACATCAAAAAACTGGTCTCATTATTAGATGTGATGACAATGCGCACCATTCAGTATGGGGCAGTTCTGACATCAACGACAGAGGTCAGTCTCTTTTTGATTATATTCTTAATACTAATCTCATTGTGTGTAACACTGGTAGTGAACCTACCTTCATTACAAAAGATAGACAGGAGGTTCTAGATATAACTCTGGTCTCCGACTCAATCCATCAGGAAATTATAGACTGGAAAGTCTCGGCAGAACACTCTTTTAGTGACCACCGTTACATTCAATTCAGTTTAGCCGATGACCCTCCCCGCCAGCCAGTTTTTAGAAATTATAGGAAAACTGACTGGCTCAAGTATAGAGAAGTGCTGAAAAGTTCAATGACATCTGAACTCCTACGTCCTCCCTGTAACACAATGGAGCTAGATAAGAGGGTCAACCAACGACCATACCACGTCGAGTTAATCGGTTCTTGTCAGATCACCGAAATTAAACGACGTTGGGCGCGGTTAGTACGTAGATGGGGGACCGTTTGAGAACAACCGCGTGTCGTTGGCCAGTCCCATCTACAGAGTTGAGGTAGATAATTATACGTGGTATCACAATGGACCTAAATTGGTCTAAGTGTGTCGGCTTCTGCCGACAGCCACCTAAACCTAACCTAACCTAGATAAGAGGGTCAGGGTACTCACCTCGGCCCTCAATAAGGCTCTGACTTCTGCCTGCCCTCTCATACGGCTTAGAGGCAAAAAGAAGCCGCATTGGTGGACCCCAGCACTAGGACCTCTAAGAAGCAATTGTAGGAAACTGTTCAACCAAGCCAAGTTCACAAAAGCTGAAACCGACTGGGCTTCATACAAAGCATCTCTCAATGCTTACAAAAAGAAGCTGAGGAAAGCCAAACGCTCGTCTTGGAGACTCTTCTGTGGAAAAATAGAGGAATCTTCGGAGGCAGCTAGGCTAAGAAAAATCCTCTCAACCAACCCAGGCATGCCTAGCTTTTTAAAAAAGGCGGACGGCTCCTGGACCACTTCCAGCGAGGAATCGCTCAATCTACTACTGGATACACATTTCCCTGGTAGCTCCCACGTTACTAGCAATAAAAACCTATCTAGGTCAATTGCACATACCACTAACTTCAAAGGTCTGATTACTAGGGACAAACTGCTTTGGGCGATACACAGCTTCAAACCATACAAATCCGCGGGACCAGATGGCATAATACCAGCTGAAATTCAAAACACCTCGGATATCATCTCGCCTTTGCTTGAAGTAATCCTGAAAAGCTGCATAGAAATGGCTTACATTCCGCTGTTATGGAGAGAAGTAAAAGTAGTTGTCATATCCAAAGCCGGTAAATGTTCCCATGTTCATCCTAAGGATCTCAGACCCATAAGCCTATCGTCAGTCCTTCTAAAAACATTAGAAAGGCTGATTGATATCCATCTGCGTACTAACATTGATACAAGACTTCTGTCTACGGGTCAACATGCATATTGCAAAGGCAAATCTGTTGAAACAGCCTTACACACGTTAGTACGTTCAATCGAATACTCCCTTCACCATAAAGAGTACACTATGGTTGCATTCCTGGACATTGAGGGTGCTTTTAACAACGTCAATACATCCGCGATCGCAAATGCACTGTCAGATCTGAAGGTGGATGACTCGCTTGGTGAGCTTATTAAACTTCTCACAAGTCGGATTATAAACTCGAAACTGGGTATGACATCGGCCAGAAGATCTGTCAGTAGAGCTACGCCACAAGGTGGAGTCCTATCTCCCTTCCTTTGGAACTTAGTGGTGAATAAGCTGCTGATGTGCCTAGAAACGGAGGGCTGCAGGGTGATTGCCTATGCAGATGACGTTGCAATTGCCGCCTCAGGGAAGCACCTCAACACCCTGAAAAAACTTCTCCAAAACGCTCTTAACAAGCTAACTACATGGGCAGATCGTTGTGGGTTGGGTGTTAACCCCCACAAAACCGAACTTGTTCTATTCACTAGGAAACATAAAATTCCACACATAGATCCCCCCTCTATCAGGGGCACAAGTCTAGTCTTTTCGAACGAGGCAAAATACTTGGGTCTCATTCTGGATAGAAAGCTTAGCTGGAAACCTAACATTCAAGAAAGAGTTCGTAAAGCTACAGCAGCACTCTTCTCCTGCAAAAAAGCCATTGGTAATTACCAACTGGCTATACATCTCGGTAATAAGACCGATACTTATGTACGGGGTGGTTGTTTGGTGGACTGCCCTAGACAAAGCAATAAATCGCGATAAGCTTGGCAAAGTCCAACGAACAGCTTGTCTCTGCATGAGTGGTGCACTGCGCACTACCCCCTCTGCTGCAATGGACATTCTGTTTCACCTGACACCCCAGGACATCTTTAGCAAGCATGTGGCTGCTAGTGCGGCTATCCGCCTCAAAACAACGTTCCAATGGTCCGAGAATGAAATCGGCCACGCATCTATTCTGAAAAAATTTAGAATTCTCCCTAGTAACATAGACTACACCACCCCTCAGACCCTTTTTGACAAAAACTTCAAGGTCAAGATCCCTCCCAGAACATTCTGGGAAGGGCCACCCGTCGAAAATAAATCGATCCATTTTTATACTGATGGATCCAAAACCGACGAGGGGGTAGGAGGTGGTGTGTTCTCTTACAGGCTGAATCTCAGCCTCTGCTCTCGACTCCCTGATCACTGCAGTGTGTTCCAGGCAGAAATCTTGGCTATTAAAGAAGTCCTGTCGTGGCTGAAGAATAATGTGTTATCCGTCACGGATATCTGGATCTTCTCAGATAGTCAAGCTGCATTAAAATCTCTGGATTCTGGGTCCACAAACTCTATCGTAGTCCGTGACTGTCGATCATCTCTAGTGGAGATTGCGAAGCATTTCAACATCCACCTATGCTGGGTGCCAGGACATACAGACATTCCAGGGAACTGTAGGGCGGATGACCTCGCCAAAAAAGGAACCACACTACCCCTTCTACCTGATAAAGGTTCATTAGGCATCCCAATCGCTACATGCAAACTCATGTTTATGAGACAGACCATTGAGAATTGTAACCTTAGGTGGACAAGTGGCAACACTTGTCTAGCGACAAAGCAGATTTGGCCAAAGCTGGATCTGAAACGCTCTAAGTGTTTGATATCTCTAAATAGATTTCACATTGGTGCTATAATTGGTGTGATCACCGGACACTGTCTCATAGGCAGACATGCAACAAGGCTTGGGGTCCACACAAATGACTTCTGCAGAAGCTGTATGGATGAGGAAGAGGAGGAAACAATTCTCCACCTTCTCTGCACGTGCCCTGCCCTCTCTCAAAGACGTAAACTGCAGTTAGGATCCTTCTTCTGCAATGATCTTAACGATCTCATTGACACTGACATAAAAAGTCTATCAAGCTTCATCAAAAGCTCCAACTGGTTCAACGAGTAGGAGGATGATACATCCGTGTGGTATCACAATGGGCCTGTCATTGGCCTAAGTGTGTCGGCCTCTGCCGTCTGCCACTACAACCTAACCTAACCTAACCTAAGGGTAGTCAGCTCCCTCGTGAAACAAATACTCCCCTATCGAGGAATTAATGTGGACCGGAATCTATACTACAGTCGGTAGACCGATTCTATGATTTGGAGTTATGGTGTGGGCGACAGCCCTAGAGAATAAAATCATTCTTATAAAAATGGAAGACCCTGAACGAGCGGCATTTCTCAGTATCACGCATTCTACGGATCGACTGCCTACTGAAATGAACTTCACGGTAGGCTTCAAACCGGACAAAACAGGTTAGACGCATTGCGATATCCTTAAAAAACGGCTCGCTGTCAATATTCACGAATGGGTCCAAGACCCAAGAAGGAGTCGGTGCCGAAGTCTTCTCAGGAGACCTGGACATCCACCTCTCCTTTTATCTACAAAACTATTGCAGCGTCATTTCGCCAAGCCGCTAATTGGTAAACGCTAAGTACCATACCAAAAAGTGATATCGTCATATATATCGACAGTTAGGCGGCTATCAAAGCCAGTATCGCGATATCATTAAAGAGGTAGCCGAGAGCGCCGTTGGCCATCCCAGAGAAAGACCCTTGGTATGATGACGAGTGCGTGCGCTCACCGAAAAATGCTGACAGAAAGTGCACAAGTACAAACGCTGCAACGCAAAACTAGAGCAGCAAGGGAAGAGTATCGAGCCAGGAGAAGGGATGAGAATATGATACTGCGTTGAAAGAAGAGGGCAGTCGACACAACATCCGGAGGTTTTATAAAAAGGTCAAGCAACTGGCTGGCTTGGTGTATGACCGGAACGCAGGCTCTTTGAAACATGTCACCGAATCACAGGGAGTAGTATTTAATTTAAGCAGTATTTCCAGTGACAGGATAAGAAGAGAACCCAATTCTAGTCTACAAGAAAGGCGATCATATGCCTTGCAAGAACTATCGAGGCATATCCCTGGTAAATGTCGCATTTTATATCCTATCCAACAGTGTGTGAACGGTTGAAGCTGTTCTGTAACACACTAATCGACACGTACCAGTGTGTCTTCCGGCCCGGCAGATCGACAATAGACCAAATCTTCACACTAAATCAAATTCTGACTGACCAATGAATTTCAAGTCGAAGCCCACTTAAAGACGCATATAAAATCATTCTTTGCCAGCAGGTTTACGTGGCGATGCCCGAATTCGGGATCCGAGCAAAACTGATGCAGTTGAAAAACACGCGGTGCAATGTGCAGTATGGAAACAGCTCTTCTGAACTAATCCGAACCTGCACCGGATTCCGCCAAGGAGATGCGCTGCCATTTGACTTCTTCAATCTTGATCTGGAGGAGATAGTGCACAGGGCAAGTGTCAGAAGGCACTATCTTCAACCGATGCGTCCAACTACTGGTATAGATAGATAGATTCTTTATTTTTTCATCATAAAGTTTACAAATTGGTATACTTAAGAATAAGGACATGGCAATACTGCCGTCTGCCTGAGATGACATTTCATAATATGATTTAAAAATAAAAGAAATAATAAAAAGCAAAAATTTTTAAATATAAAGAAAAGGAAAAAAGAAAAAATGTTTAACAAAATATATGAAGAAATATTATTATATAAAACAATGCTATCAATTTTAACGTGATTTGAAACACAAAATATTATACAATTTGGTTATTTTGATTAGCTGTTTATACAAACTTTTATCAATTTTAACATGATTTGAAACCCAAGATAATACACAATTTGGTTAGAAATAGCTGTTTATACAATATTATCAATTTTAACGTGATTTGAAACACAAAAGAGATATTATCAAATTTAGTATGATCAGCAACAAAACAATAAATAGTTAGGTATAAAATTTGGTCAAAACTGCAATAAGTGGGTAATCGACTAAGTTTAATATGTGAAACTGTTACGGTAAGAAAGAGCATGTTGGCAATATTTAAAGAGGCTGAGCCAGCCCATTAGGTTAGGTTAGGTTAGGTTTAGGTGGCTGTCGGCAGAAGCCTACACACTTAGACCAATTTAGGTCCATTGTGATACCACGTATAATATCTACCTCAACTCTGTAGATGGGATTGGCCAACGACACGCGGTTGTTCTCAAACGGTCCCCCATCTACGTACTAACCGCGCCCAACGTCGTTTAATTACGGTGATCTGTCGAGAACCGATTAACTCGACGTGGTATGGTCGCGAGAGCCAGCCCATTGCTCCATTTAAAATTTCAAAAAGTTTGTCCAAAGATATAAAACTTTCCCGAAAATGCAACCGGCGAATTTCTTGTAGAATAGGACAAGCAGCAACGAAATGGTATATATCTTCATTCACTCTTCCGTTACATAGATCACATAGCTGGGGCAAGTCTGATCGATGAGGTATAAAGTTCAAATTTAAAATTTCAACTCTTGCTCTAAAAATAATACTTATAACCGAGGCTGAAAATTCATTACTAAAGTAAGAGACTTCCGAGGGCAGTTCATGGTTTAAATGACTATAAATAGCTCTTGAAGTAGATGAAGATGCCCTGGAAAGGTTATCCAGAAACATTTTGTGATCCACCTTAGCAATCACATCAGAAAACTGAGCCTGCCAATCGGTCACATTAGTTTCTGTTAAGTTTAAACTTGTTTCGTAAGATAAAGCTAGTTCGTTCCAGTTCTTAAACGGGGAAGCATTCACTCGAAGTAATTTTCTTAAGATGATTTTGTGAAGACAAGTTTCACTTCTTTTCATCACTCTAGTAATGAAGTTCGCATTTGCCTTCAAATTTTGTATATATATAGGGACTATTCCTGACTCTATATATATGGCGTAGTTGGGTGTTGAGTTAGGCAAACGAAATATCCTCTTAAAAAAGTTCCTTTGTACAGTTTCAAAAGCTTCGAAGTGTGTGTATCCGACGGGTTGGACGCCATATGCCATGCATGCATTTACTGTCGCGTTGAAAACTTTGTACTTGGACGTTATATCAACATTTTGGTTCGAAAAAAACTTTGGCCACATTATATTAAGAGCCAATTTAGCTTCGTTGCTTTTTTCTTTGGAGTGCTTTAGATACCTTAAATTGTAGGTCAAGAGGACACCCAAATATTTAAACTCTTGTAAAACCTCAATGTGTGTATTGTTTAGAGACCATTTTTCTTCCGCTCGCCTTCTTGATTGTCTCTTTTCAAATATAACAATCCTAGTTTTTTGGGTATTAATTTGCAAGCCCCAAGAATCGCAAAATGAACTTAGACGGTTTATTTGCAATTGAAGCGTGAAAGGATTATCAGCAAGCATAACTAGATCGTCCGCGTACAACAGGACTTTGATTATAATGTTAGCAAAATTAACTCCACCCGGAAGAAGCTCGCAGACATCATCTATGAACAGGGCAAATAATAATGGGCTGAGGATACAACCCTGAGGAACACCTGTAATTGTATCAAATCAATTTGAAAATGTGAAACCGTCCCATACCCTTGCATTTGTTGACGAAATAAGACTTGCATACACTTCGAGAAACTTTCTTGACAAACCAATGCAAGAAAGTTTGTATATTAAAGCTTGTCTATTGACTTTATCGAATGCAGCTTTAAAATCAACAAAGCAAGTGTATAGTTTCTTTTTTCTATCTATAAATTGTTGAGCAATGCTTGAAATGGCCAAGATATGATCCATGGTTGAAAAACCTGGGCGGAAACCGGCTTGAAAGATGCTCAAAAGACTGTTATCCTCAATCCATTTTGAGAGCCTTTCATATAGGATTGCAGTGAAAGTTGTTCTTATTGAATTTAAAATTGAAATACCTCTATAATTTTCCGCAGCGTTAGCATCACCTTTTTTAAAAATGGCAAAAATTACAGATTCGTTGAAACTGTTAGGGACACATCCACTGGTATACGCGGACGACATCGAAATCATCGGCCGATCTCAGCGTGCCGTGTTAGACGCTTTCATGGCGATGGAAGAACACGCAAAATTGGTTGGCCTTGAAGTCAATGAGGAAAAAACGAAGTGCTTCCTTTCAACAAACAAACAAACGTCTGTCTACCGACTAGGACAAAACTATATTCCCGAAACAATAATGACCCGCGAGGCGAAAAGGAAGACCGAACCCTCCGTTTTAAAGACCAACATATCGCGGATGCAAGACCACTTGGTCTGCACAACTAAAAGCAGCGTGCCCGGGATCACAGCGAATGGAAGGCAGCCGTGTCTCAGGCAAGGCTCTCCACAGGTCGGGAGTAAGTAAGTAATCAAGCAAGCAAGCAAGCAAGCAAGCAAGCAAGCAAGCAAGCAAGCAAGCAAGCAAGTAAGTAAGTAAGTAAGTAAGTAAGTAAGTAAGTAAGTAAGTAAGTAAGTAAGTAAGTAAGTAAGTAAGTAAGTAAGTAAGTAAGTAAATAAGTAAATAAATAAGTAAATAAGTAAGTAAATAAGTAAGTAAATAAGTAAGTAAATAAGTAAGTAAATAAATAAGTAAATAAGTAAGTAAATAAGTAAGTAAATAAGTAAGCAAGTAAGTAAGTAAGTAAGTAAGTAAGTAAGTAAGTAAGTAAGTAAGTAAGTAAGTAAGTAAGTAAGTAAGTAAGTAAGTAAGTAAGTAAGTAAGTAAGTAAGCAAGCAAGCAAGTAAGTAGGTAAGTAAGTAAACAAACAAGCATGCAGCAAGTAAGTAGGTAAGTAAGTAAACAAACAAGCATGCAGCAAGCAAGAAAGTGAGCAAGCAAGCAAGCAACAAGTAGGTGTAAGTAAGTAAGTAAGTATTTAAGTATGTAAGTAAGTAAGTATTTAAGTAAGTAAGAAAGTATTTAAGTAAGTAAGTAAGTAAGGAATTAGGTAAGTAAGTAATTCTACTTGCTGAAGAGGTAAGTGAGTAGGTAAGTAAATAAGTACGTATGTAATACACATTGCTTAAATATAGGTGTCATTGCTTCTACTCTTTTATGAAACAGCTGATTTATCCACTGTAAGCGAATGAGTGTGGATGGTTGCGATGTAGTAAATTTATTTAATTCAAGCTAGAAAGCTGAAATTTGAAACATATACTTCCTATCATCGATAACACAGTAGTGGGCAAGTCCCCCATGGAGAGCCTCTCGTTACTGATTTTCTTACGGAATCAATGCCCTTGTACCCAGCATTTAGCACAACCAATTGGTTATTCCTGGTTGAGCATTTACATAGCTTTCCAAGAGCATGTTTAATCGCTAAACCGCCGACATTATTAATTACACGGTTACTTTTGGTTACTAATTCCATGTTTGTATGCTCTATTTTAAGGGTATATTAATTTTGACTCATAGTTTGTAACATACTTTAATATTGACCGGTCAAAGTTACTATATTCGTGATCAGCATCGATAGTAATGTCGATCTGGCGATGTGCGTCCGTTCTTCCGTCGTCAAAAATTAGACCCTAGAGTTAGATCTAAAAGGCTGAAATTTGAAACGTTAACTCTCCGAAATAATCAAGTGTAAGAGTTTTTAAAATCCGTGCACTGACCCGCCTACAATCTCAAAAATCTGAACAAAAAAAAACACATTTGTGAAAAACATTTAAATTCGAACTACAAGCTGAAATTTGGAATATATTTTCTATAGGTGCTCGAGATGCTTGTATGTTAAGATTTTTAAAGTCCGCAAACTCACTGTTCATCCAAAGTTTTCACTTTTTATGATAAATTTTGTTTAGATAAAATCCTTTACATGTGCAAAACATTTTTGTTTAACAAAATATGTAGACAATATCCTTCTTAACAATTCACCCATACTTAGATTTTGACCATGCCCACATTATGGGGGAAAGGAATAGGGTACCCAACAGTTCGCCCAAGCGGACTGTAGCCTTTCCCTATGTTTCGAAATGCAATTGTGCATCTGTCAACATATCGAATGCTTTCAAAATTTTTAGATTCTCTCTCTTTATTTTATTGTGGGTCTTTCTCTTCGTACGATTACAACCGGCTTGCTACATTTCATCCTATATTGTATTTGAATATATTTGTATCTTTGGTATTCATATGATAATTTTCCGTGTCCGGTTATAAGAGTCCGCTGATGGGAGAATTATTAAAGTAAAATGCAAGTACATTTATGTCCGTTCATTGATATCTGTCCGGATATAAGAAGTGTCCGTAAGGAGAGAGTACGGGTGTTTTCATAAACGTCTGACTAACTAAGACCTGCGTTAGATGTGTTCATAAAGTTAAATTTTTGATCGGACTAACTTAGATGAATTGCAGAAGATATGTTCATAAACGTCATAAATGTCATCAGCGTCTGGCAGATTGTGCATCCAGATTTTTTTGACTGCAGAAAGCGCAGGAGGTAAAAACAAAAATTGAAAGTGCGAAAAATGTAAGTTTTATTGGCAATATTTTAATAATTTTTTATTTACAACCAAATTCAACTTTTTTTTAAGGGAAGTAGAAGCTGCGGCGTGGATTATGGCGAAAGCTAAGCTATTAATTCAAAAAAGAATTCTGATGGAAAAAGAATTCAACTCTGGGAAAAAGAAAAAGATTTCTTTGTGGAGGACGATGCTATATGAAATGAAAAAAGTTGATACATTCTTCTCCTTTGATATCTTGGATATCAACAAATCTGACGTTTATGAACATTCAGTGACTACTTAAAATTGTACTTAAGCAGGCCTGCTCACGTTCTGCAGAATAAGTGTGTTCAATAATGCAACAAAGAAGAAAGACGATTGTACTAGCGCAGATTTTCGACGTTTATGAAAACACCCTACACTGTATATGCATAGATTCGAATTTCAATTCTGTCAAAAGTGGCATTTATTGTTTTTTTTTTTCGTATTTACAGTGTCCATATTTAAATTAAAAAAGTAGAAACACTGCCAGGAAAAACCAAAACGAGAATTATGTTTTCTCGTGACAGGCAGAATGCAACTGTCAAACTATTTAACCGACATTTTGCTATTCGGAACTTATTCCACCCATTGCGTTACGTGGAACTTTAACCACTGGTTACACGTTGTCGGTTATTGTGAAACGTACAAGACGGAGCTATTTGCTGATTAAGTTGCAAGTAGCTTAACTGTGACCTTACTTTTACCTTGTGAGACAGACCCAAAATCTAGCTTTTCCAACTACTTGTGTGTGCGTAGCTAAATTTTTGACACGTATGTTAGGTACCTACATTTTAAAGCATTTTCCGAACGAAAAATATTGAGAAACAAATCTCGCTCAGTACTCCAACGCAGTTACCACTGAACCTGCGGTTTAGATTATAACCTCGTTGAGAAGAATTGCCGCAGATCCATAAATGGGTTCGAGCTTTCTCGCAGTCCCGTGCCTTTGTTTACCATTACATATTTGAGAAAAATATGGGTGAAGTCCGTCCAGTATGAGGCAGTATAGTATATTCCCCAATTTGAGGCAGTGCTTACATCTGTTTATCGAAAATTATTTTTAGGATTCGTACACAGCTCACTTTCAGAATACTCTTCACTTGAGAAAATTGTTTAGAAAATTTATTGGAAAACGAAACACCGATGGTCTGGTACTCCCATTTATTTATAGGAACGCTATCAGAGTAAGGGACTAAAGTCACATCGACTACCCTCTACCAATTTCTTACCACACAAGTAAGCGAGCTCTTAATCCAAACTTAGCCATGTATTTGGCGTTAGAATCCGGGCAGTACATAAGCTGCGTCTACGTAGGTGTATACTTTCAGACAAGGTAGCAAATGAAAACAATAGTGCTCAATTTAATAGCAAAGCACAAATCAAAGAGACCCTTCAAAGCAATTTCGAATCAAAACAGTCAAATCAATGTGAAAGATGTGTGGAAACACCACCGCGATAGTGATAACGATAACTAACAACACAGTCGCGACAGGCAGATTATCGCAGTCGGTGTGAATGAACAAACTTGAATACACGTGTTGCGGCTATCGCAGTCACTCTCGCTATAGCGGGGGTGTGGGAACCTTAATTATGTATCCTTCAAACAAAATGGCATGATCAAAGTCCATTATAAAAATGTTTACCCTTTTTCCCAAAGCGAATCTCGATGTACTCACACACACTATGGCAGTCCACACTGTCGGTATCACACTTTAAACACAATGCAACTAATCAAGCATGCCAGACACAGCGTTACAAGTCCACCAACTTACCTGAATCAACTGGCCAGCTGCAATTTGATAGTTGTTTGGCAACACCATACCGGTGGGCATAGGTGCTCGAATTGGCTGATTCCCGCCGCGCATCACCGTTCCTCCGTTGGCTGTTGTCTTTGTAATAGTTTGGGGTCTGCCGCGGATCAAATTCTTGTTTGCGTTGTTATTGGCTATTGCCGCTTGTATATTACGTGCCTGCTGTGCCTGTTGCTGTTGCTGTTGGATTGAGGCTAACGCTGCTTTCTGGGCCGCCGCCTGTGCTGCCATCGCCTATAATAATAAAAAAAAAAAACAAATCAAACGCTTCTAAACACAACCAACTTGTATAATAGAACATACCTGATAGGCAGTAGCTGTGCCCACTAATCCATGGCGTGGTTTAATGCGAGGAATTTTTGCTGGCGCTTCCCAATCGTGAGGTGGTGCTAGATTGATTTCGGGGCGGAATTTCTTGACGCATACTGGTGCGTGTCTGGCCAGCTTTGCTTTTCCGTTATCTTCGAAGCCGCAGTTTGGGCACTGGTGGTATGGCAGGTGCTTGAAAAGTCGCGCTTTTATGTTGTGCATCGCTTCCATGTGATACACGATTTCGGAGGAGTTTCTGATCTCGTAAGTACAGAAGTTGCATTTGTAAAGCACGCCGTTCATATGTGGTGTTTCGTAGTGATGTGCCATTGCCAGCGCCGATTCCGACTTGAAGTTGCAGAACTCACATCGCTTGATGTTAAATTTGAAAGGTGCGTTTCGTTTCTTGCTCGCTTCGAGATTACCGCTGAGAGCAGTGATGGCTTTCTCAATTTCTGTGATATTCTTGCCTAGGGAACGACGCATTTTGCGTTTTTGGATGCGAATCAAATCTGCTTGCACAAACTCCTGCACTTGGCCAGCACCGATGTCCATGAAGAACTTGCCCAGCGGACTGTCGAAGTAGTTCTCACCGCTCTGCAGTTTATTGACGTTGGCCGCCGCCGGAGATGTCGTTGATGGTGTCACCGGCTTGATAACTGCTTTGAAGGTTTTCAGATCATCACTAGCTTCTTTGATGAGGACTTTTGTGCGCGTCTCAGATTCTGAGTCATCATCTTCATCCTCATCCACGGAGTCGTCAGACTCCGACCACGAGTCATCGCCACTGCCACGTTTTCTTTTTTTCTTTTTACTCGAGGAGACATCATCACTGGTCTCCTTGGGTTCATCGTCCAAATCTAGATCGGTAGTGTCTTCTGGCTCATCGGGTTCTTTCTTGAGGTCGAACTTTGTTTCTATTTGTGTAACAATCACACGCAGATTGTCGGAGGGAGGTTTCTCGTAGATGTACGGCACGATAAACGAGGGTGCCTCAAGGACAAACATGTCGTCTGTCAACCCAGGCAGGAGATTCGCGTTAGATATCGATGGAAGGGCAGGAATCGCTGGACTTACTGGCATTGTAGGAACAGCTTTTGGTGCGGCGGGCGATTGTGGTTGATTTGTGGCCGCTGCCGGTCGTATGTTTACAGGATAAATACCAGCTGATGGTAGAGCCGGTGCGGGAAGTTTGTCAGTGTCGATGATTACCAGTGTTGACTCCTTGCCTCCCATTGTTGCACTATTGCTGACATTAGCTGGCATGAGAGAACGAGCGTCTTTGATTGTGATTTGAGCCATGGGCGATTGTAGAGGAACTGCATTTAGAGATGTTTTCTGTCGTTTTGAAGGTGGCTGGGAGTCTTCGGTTTCCACAGTGCGGTCCTCGCCGAATGAAGCAAAGTCGCGTACTTTTACCATACTTTTGCGCTGTCTCCCCGAAACATTGCTACCTGTCTCTGAGGACTCGCTCGGACTGTCATCTTCAATGACAACACAATCGTCATCGTCATCAATATCAACGGGCTTTGGAGGCGGCAGTTTATATTGCTCTACTGGCTGAAACTGAGGCTGAACAACAGGCTGGCCCTTCTGCGCCAGACTTGCCGCTGGCGGCACTTTTGTCTCCTGTTCGCCCTCGGAATCGGAGCCAATCACAACCGCACCGTCACAGTCGCTAATTCTGCGTTGTGGTTTGACTGACTCTAGTTTCGCTTCTACTTCAGGTAACTTAATTGGATTCATTTGCTCTGCCTGGGGTTTGGGTGTTTTATCCACCATCGGCATCTCCTCATCCGATTCACCAAGATCAACGACGCCATCATCCTCAACTACCTTCGGTGCTTCGCCGTTTAATTTTTCAACAACATGCGGTGGAGATTTATCCTCTCCGATTTTACTAGCTGGTCGACTGGAATGCTGACTTTCGTCATCATTTGTTGCCGACTGGGACGTTTCATCCTGGCTGTCTTCGACGTCGTCACCATCCTCACCGTCGTCCTGACTAGTTTGGGTCTCTGATGCGCCACCATCTCGGCTGTCTTCATTCGCTGTTGAATTGCCATTCCTTTTTGCACTTGACTTAACGGACTTGTCGGACTTTCCCGATTTTTCTGACTTTTTTTCTTCGTCCTCATCATCGCTGCAGTTTTCCACCGAATCTTTTGTATCAACATCGTCTTTGGAGTGGCGTCTACTGCCACTGCCTTCCAGTGAAGTTTCTGCATCGCCATTTGCGGTAACACTTTCGCCAACTTTTGTGTCGATTTGATTGTCACAACTATTTTGTGATTCATCATCCTCACTGTCCACATTCATTGGTTCTACTGATGCCGGCGCAGCTTCTTTAATAATATCCCCATTCAGCTGCGTAGGTGAATTAACTGATAATAATGATAGAGTTGCTCCTGCGGAGTTGCCCGTAGCAATGGCCGTTGATGGTATTTGTTCACCCGCTGACTTTTCCGGGATTACCTCACCCACTTCGCCCATCTTTCAATTCTACAGTACGTATCGTGACTGTATGTGTGTTTAGCTTAAATTCGGTTATTATTTTATCTTCCAGATTGTTACTGATTTTTTTGTTTGCGCTATTAATCAACTAAAAAGAGATGAAAAAATGGGAGTTAGATGATAGTCAAACAAAATTGAACAAAGTACATAATAACAGGAAAACATTGTATCAAAAGAGTTTGTAATTGTAAAGTTTTCCAAAAACAAAACCATTAAATGAAAGAGGAAATAATTTGAGTCACTTGATTGAAGCCACTTAAAAAATATTAGGAAAACTGTGTAAGCTTCCCACACCAAAACAACTAATGTACATTCGATGTCTTGCCAAACATTTTTTTCTTTTTTTCATTCTTCTTCCTAAACGGTATTCTTATGATCAGGACTAAGGGGACATAACCCTTCCACTATACTGCTATTGCTATCCTTCTGGTCCGCCGGTTTAACATCAATAACAATCGGCAGGCAGATAATTTTTTTTACTGAGGCCAATCAAATACTGGTGTTGTTGCCTTCATTTTTTTCGATTTCGACATGCATGTTGATTATTGTTTGATCGTCCTTTAACTACACCGGTGATCTGCAGTCGTGTGTCGTGTCGTGTCACCCACGGATTTGTGGAAGAGATTCAAAAAGTTAAAAGTATCGCTAAGCTCAGCAGAATGCCAAATTGAAGAAGTGCTTTCGCCTCTTATTCCCCCTTTCCGACAAGCGCTGTTTTTTGAGAGGCGTTGCAGTCACATTCTAAGGCCCTTCACTGCACGGCCAGTTTTTCTTTTTCTAAGTTATGGAAATAAAGTTGTAACTATCGGAAGACAGTAATAATTTATTGTGGTTTTATAGCTAAAAATATAAAATATATAAAAACAAGCTAAATGATGTAAGCAACAACTACGGACTACGGATAAACACAGCAAAAACAAAGTTTATTGTTCTAAGTAGGAAACAACAAATGCAGAACTCCAAATTAAAAATTAACAATAAAAACATAGAAAGAGTTCACACCATTAAATACTTAGGAACGATGATCAGTAAGAACGCAAATCCTGGCAAAGAAATACAATGCAGAATAGAACAAGCGAGGACAGTATTTTGCAAAATGAAAAAAGGATTATGCAGCAGAGAAATCAATCTACGTACCAAAATAAGATTAATAAAATGCTATGTTTGGTCGGTACTCTTATATGGAGTTGAAACGTTTACGTTACACAGAGCAACGATTTAAAAAATAGAGGCCTTCGAAATGTGGATTTATTGAAGAATACTGCGCATATCCTGGATTGACAGGATAACAAATGAAGAAGTATTGCGACGAATGGAGATGAAAAGAGAGTTAATGTACCTAATAAAAAAAAAGAAAAATCGAATACCTCGGACACATTTTGAGAAATGAGAAATACAAACTTCTGCAACTCATACTTCAGGGAAAAATCGAAGGAAGACGAGCGGTTGGAAGACAAAGGCTGACATGGCTGTCAAACATGCGGGAATGGCTCAACCTCTCGGCCTCAGAAATTATGAGAGGTGCAACAAACAAGCAGACTGTAAAAATTATGATTTCCAACCTCCGGAGCGGAGAGGAACCTTAAGAAGAGGAAGAAGCTAAAAATTGCATAAATTCACTAGAAAATAGATTGTTTTTATTCTATTTTACATATTTATAAAAAAAAAACTACGAACAACAATATTTTAACTAATCTGTTTATAGTGCAAAGGAAGCACCATATGCGTGTGGTCCGAAATTAAAAAAATTCGTGGCAAAAAAATAAAAATTTGTTAATTTTGTTTTTGATTTTTTTTTTCTGATGATGCATTTGTGTAATTCGGGAGTTTTTGGGTTTGGCTCTCTTTCGCGTTTGTTTTGAAACGTTGATTGATATTGTCTTTTCGACAGGGTTCGTAGGGTTCTATTAAAAGCCAAACACAACTTCTAACACAAACTCTCAAATTCTGGATCATGGTGGTGAACTTATTGTGCATCAAATTTTGCCAATAGAGAAACTTTCAGAAGGAGCACAGAAATCAACGAATAAAGACTACAAGCGATAACGATACCAAAATACTTGCAAGGTTTCACAAAAACGACAAATCAAAGATTTGTTTAATATTCTACCTAAATGATTAGATCCATTAGTTTCATTTTTAATACGCGTTGGATCTCAAAAAGAGGTTAAAAAAAACAATTGCACAGGGCTAATGAGCCTATTAAATGTTCAAAGTGATGATGACATGACGCCAATGCAGTTTTAATTAAAATGAATAATTGTAAAAAAAAAAACATGTTGCGTATTCTATTTTATTTTATAAACATATATTTTTTATTCCAGTTGATTTTATTTTATTAATATTTTGGAGCGTTTACTATTTTCCTACACTGTTTGGCGTGAAACGTATAACTAAAATGGTTTATAAGATAATCTGATGCGCCACAAAATAAAACATCTTAAAAACATTCATTCATTGGTCGAGAAATTTATTTTCCGCTGAAGCAAGTAAAAACAAAAAATATTATTGTTTTGTTCTTTCCGACGGAAGCAAAATTGCATGCATATTATTGTTCACTAATTTTATTTTCTATAAACAATTTTAAACAAAATGATTTATTGTTGAAATGATTTGTTCTCCACAAAAACAAAATCGGGTCGGAATGCTTATCGAGAAACTTCAAAGTGACAACAAATGTCTAATATTTTAGTGTCTTGTTTCAAAATCAAGATTTGTGATCTAGATCAAAAAATAAATCGATGTTTTGCGCGCAATGGCAAATGAAAATTGATCTGAGATCAAAAAACAAAATCGATTTTTTTACCCAATGGAAAACGACATTAGTTAACATCATCTGTTTTCTCTGATCGTCTGATAAGTTTTGCGGGTAGAGCCCAGGAAATGTTTAAACTGATTGATAAAAGCGCGATCGTGTACCTTCTTATATTTCAGAGGACGTAAGAAGTACCTGATCAGGGTCGGAATACGCTTACCAAGATTGCAGTGTAAACTTCCTTCCAACCAGATCGAAGGAAGATCTAAACTCCGTTTTAAAGACCAAGCCATAGCGGTCTGGAGAACTGGAAGCAGCGTACACCGCGCATTTCGGCCCATAGAGAATATATACAGGGCTATCGTGAACAAAATTTCCTCCGGAATATTTCCCATTTTTCAAAAATAGGTATCGGCATGAATTTCGAAAAAAGGGAAAAAATTCCCTCCGGAATAAATTGGTATCGTAGACAAAAATTCCCCCCGGAATATTTCCTTCGCAAGTATGCTGGTGGAAATTCAAAAAGTAGTCGGTTGCTTTTAAGTTTGTATTTTAAATCAAAAAATGTGAAATAAGAGTTGCATTGGTTTGTTGTGGCTCAAATAAAAAGAAACTTTAGCTTTAGAAAAGAAGAAGAATTTTGTCTTTATGTTTCTTCAAGTTTTATTTCGATAATTTTATATAAAAATAAACATAGGTCTAACTCAACTAATCAAAGACAATTGGAGATGATGGTACATTTTTTTTTATTTATTTATTTATTTATTTATTCAATAAATCAGACATAATTATCTTACAGACTATCGAAATACACATCTATGAATCTTAAACTATTCAATACATAAAACCTAATAGCATTTTAAAAATTGGATGAAAAATACAACAGTAGTTTAACTTTCAAAGAAAATCTACTATAATGGAAATTGAAATCAATAACATCTGAAATGCGGTTAGTTTCCCTGACACAGCGAGTTATTGGCTCATTGAGTGCATATATCACCCTGTGTTCGTCTTCCATAAATAGGAAACGTTCCCTTAGATGGCGAGATGGTGCATACATATTTATTAATGATAAAAGTGATGGACAATTAATATGATGCTACAAAATGTCACTTACAAACATTATTGAGTATATTTTACGACGATTAACGAGCGATTGAATGCCAATGAGCTGACATCGGGTAGTATACGATGGCATAACAATGTTCCAGCCAAGTTTCCAAACAACAAATCTTGTAAAATTCCTTTGAATATTTTCGATTCTATTGGAATGAATGGTGTAGTATGGATTCCATACTACGCAACAGTATTCCAAAAGAGATCTGACGTATGCGCTATACAGCGATTTTAGAGTATAGGGATCTGAAAAATCTGAGGAGTTGCGTTTAATGAACCCAAGCATGGAATTAGCTTTGGCGGCAATGTACTCAGTATGTTTAATGAAATTAAATTTAGGGTCGAATACTACTCCAAGATCCTTTTTTTCGAGAACTCTTTCAAGAATAATGCTTCCAATTTTATATTCAAAGCAAATTAGGGAGGAATTTCTGCTGAAAGAAAAACACTGACATTTGGAGACATTTAAGAACAAATCATTAAACGTACACCATTCTACCAGTCTATCAAGGTCATCTTGCAAGAGATGGCAATCATCTTCAGATTGTACGCATCTTAGGAATTTAAGATCGTCTGCAAACAAAAGGCGAATGGAATTAAAGAAAATATCAGGCATGTCGTTGATGAAAATAAGGAAAAGGAGCGGCCCAAGGTTACTCCCTTGTGGAACACCCGACGTGACAAAAATTGGCTTTGAAAGGAGATTGTCAATTGACACGAATTGAATGCGCCCTAATAAATAGGATTACAGCCATTTCAAAACGCTAGAATGAAAACCTATTTTTTTCAGTTTGGTTATCAAGATAGTATGGTTGACTCAAAGGCTTTAGCGAAATCAGTGTATATCACATCAGTTTGATATCCTTCTTCAAGTTTATTGAGGACGAAGTTTAAGAATATAGCAAGGTTGGTTATAGTGGATCTACCAGCAACAAACCCATGTTGGAAGGGTGAAATAACTTCCCTCAGCAAAAATGTTAATTTATCATAAACAATCTTTTCAAAGAGCTTAGGAATTATTGATAATTTGCATATCGGGCGATAATTGGAGATTTCCTGATTGGAACCCGATTTGTGAATAGGGATGATAAACTATTCTTTCCACTCAGGGAGAAATTCGCCTTCGGAGAGAGAAGCGTTAAAAATATATGCGAGAGGTCCACAGAGCACTGCAGCGCACTTTTTAAGAAGAATTGGAGGAATTTCATCAGGCCCGGGCTGTTTGTCGCAGTTTAAATTCAGCAGTGCTTTTTCAACTTTCGAAGTACTAATACTTAGACACCCAATATTAATCGGACTCTCTGAATGAGATAGACTAGAAGATTGTTGCTGAACAGAAGTTGTATAATTGGAGTTAAAGAAATTAGCAAATGAATTGCAGATCGAAGGAATATCCGAGTAAGTTGAGCCCAGGTATTGCATGCTTCTAGGAATTCCACTAGATTTATTTTATTTTTCTATTCAGCCTTATTGTGAGTTTCGCCCGGAAAATATTTCGCCTGGTGAAATTCTGTCCGCCCGGAATTTTAAAAGCTATTGTGAGTTTAGCCCGAATGATATTTCACTTCGAATCGACAGTGACATTTCGAGCACAGACGAACACACCTAATTTGTGTTTTGATAAAGTGCCAAATAAATTAAATGCAAACAAAGAAATAGGGAAGTTAAAAATATTTTGTATTAAATTGCATTGCGTAGTACTGCGGTTCTTAAAAATAAAATACTTAAGAACTAGTTATTCGAAAAAAACGCCAAATGAAATAAAGTCAAACATGTAAACATTTAACGGCGCAGGGACATCAGTCGCTTTGAATTAAGTTCGAATTGTTTAGTGTTTTTTTTTAATAAATACTGTGCATATTTTTAGAGTTTATAAAATAGCAATTCAATATTTGCTGGATATGCTTACCAGTCCAAACAAAAATAAGCGATTCCACCCATCGTGAAACTCGCAGCTTGTTTACGTTGTTTTTGCAGATGGTGGATATCAAAAAGGACCAACAAATTTCAAGTCGAAACCGGCGATTGAATAACAGGAAAAATTGGTTGGTCTTAAAGTACATAAATGAGGACGAGACTAAATACATGCTATCAACAAACAAACAAATATCTGTCCATTTATTTTATTTGTAGCCGCCTTTTTTCGCACGTACGTTCTCCTGTTCGCCCCAAAAAAATAAGTGAACATTTTAGCTCTGAATGACGTTTAATTCCGCCCGAATTGAGAGCTGCCAATAAGGAGAATCTTTCGAACATGAAATTTTTTTTCGCCCGAAATTCACAATAGGCGAAAAGAAAAACGGGATTTTTTTCGGGTGGAATCTTGTTCACGGGAAACTCACAATAGGGCTGATTGTTTTTTAGACAAGATTCTATTGAGAAAATATAGCTTTTTATAGAGAAATTTATTAAGAACCCTGAAATCCCTTTCAAGTCGAGTATAATGAACTATTAACATTGAATTGTTAGACGATTTTTTTTAGCAGTTTATACGTTTTTTTTTTTTTTTGTTGCTTAAGTTGTAAAGTCTTTTATTAAACCACGGGGGCTTAGAATTATTTCTTATACTTAACTTTGGCACATACATATTAATTGCCTGTTTCAAAGAATCAAAGAAAAAGTTGTATGAAAAAGACAGATTCGACGGCTGAAAGTTTGTATGTTAAGGAATTTGAGATAAGTAACTCGCTATGCTTTGGAAATTAGCCTTTTTGTAGATTAACTTTAAATTATGTATTACAATTTGCTTTAAAATATTTATAAAATTCAAAGTAAATAGATAAAGCAATATGGTGAATAGAGTTAGGAACAATAGGAGATAATGACTTATCTACAAATATTTTTAATTCAATATCTGCATAAACTAAATCAAGTAAACGATTCAAGTCATTTTTACAACTATTAATTTGAAGTAAATTATTACTGATAAAAGAATCAATTACTACGCTTTCGTAATCGTATTTTACATTAAAAGGTAAATTAAATCATCTACATCAAAAATCCAATCAACGCCAGATAAATTAAAATCTCCAACTATTATAACATGTTGATTTACTTTAAGACTAGATAAATAAAATATACAATTCTTTACATGAATTTTGTATAGTTCAATTGGACTTCTAGGCGGAATATAGCTGACAATTAAAAAAAATTAATTAATTGATCTATGTCATAAGAAACTAAGGAAGTGGAGGAATGCAAACTCATTTGAACACATTTAAAAATGGAGCGTATTGCAAGCAATACGCCTCCCCCTCTAACTAATCCTGTTGTTCGAGCACAACGATCTTTGCGAAAAACATTGTATAATTTATTGTCGAAGATTTCTGCATTATGATGGTCTTCATTAAGCCAAGTCTCGGTGATCGCAATAAAATCATATTGTTGAGAAGACGACGATAAAAACAATTGATCTAATTTTGTGCGCATGCCTCCAATGTTTTGATAATAGCCATGGAAATGATTGAGATTTAGAGGAGATCTGGGCGGCTTAAGAGAAGCATTGGAAGCAGGTATAGTTGGTTGTCAGTGGGAAAGAAGAGGAAATAGCTGAGACTGTCGTTTTTGTGATGGAAGCCGCGACGATAATATTTTAATGTCTAATGAAGCTTCATTAAAATATATTTTAACTCAAGCATTTTTAGCTTCTTCAATTGCCAATGGCCTCACTACGAATAGGAGCAAAGAATAAATTTTAGAAGCTTCCAAGGAAGAAATTGAGCAGCGTAAGACATCCAATGTCACCTATTTATGTCACTTCACTAAATCGAACGCGAGTATAATAAAATAATTAATAACATTAACACAATTTTCTATTAAAAAACATACATTTACCAAAATCTTCTCAAATATGAGCTTAAATTATAATTGAATTAATGGCGATTGACAACTGTCAACGCCTTCAAACATAACTTCGAAAATTCCAAAGAACAAAAAATGTTCGGGGGGAATTTTTTTCCCCCGGAATTGCCGATAGCCCTGATAATGTACATGCCAAATTTCAGCTTTGTAGCCAGGTTTTCTTCTGGGGCAGATTTTAAAAATCTTTACACTAGATCATTTCCGGTCCCTCTTCCAAATTTCTTTCTTTCAAGTTAAATTTGTTGGTCCTAAAAATGGATTACGGACGGACAGAAATGGCTAGACCGACATGACTTTCGAATTTCGATGCTGATCACAAATATATGTAGTAAATTTTAGGGGTTTTAGACAATATTAAGGCTGTTACAAACTATGAGTCAAAATTATAATAGGTAGGTACCCTTAGAATTAGAATCATATAACTAAAAATCAAATGCCGCATGTATGAAAGATCATCACTTGAGAATATATAGTAATTTTGATGATAACATTTGGTTTGTAAGTAAATGAAAAGTGATTCTATCGAAGTTTCTTTCTCTCGGATTGCTATTTGATTGGAAAAAGTAAGCTGCCCCTAAGCGGAGCAAGTTGCGTAAGAGGGCTATAAGCCATGTGGAGAAAAAGGTGGTCCTTTTTAAAACCGAACCGACTAAGCTCAAATCAGGCAACCTTTGGTATTGGCCTGGAGTTTCTTTGAAGTTTGGTCAAAATCGGTCCACCAAGTTTGCCTTGCAATTTTATTTGTTACTAAAAAAATATGGCAATGGACGGAGAGTACCCGTGCGGGTGCAGCTGGTAGGGTTTAAAATGCAATATTATTTATCTGCTTAATTGGCCCTTGTCGGTCCACTTTGCTCCTATGACTACCTCCAAAATTGTGTAGAAAGTCATTGTTAACCAGAGATGTCCTGCGTTCCCTTTCCATGCTTATTGAAGGCCCAGAATTGAGTGTAGCTAAATATCAGTTCGGACTGAATAGGAGCGAACTAAGAATCTAAGTGGATTTCGTCAATGGTATTAAGCTCGGGTTTATCCGCTAATGTCTAGAAGAAAAGATATTTTTATTGGCACTTTCTTTCAAGACTCTCAGGTTGTTTATCTTCTTCTTGGGGTGCAAACTAAATGCTGCTTTACCTTTTAACTAACTGTTGTATTATATCTTAGGGAATGGTAGGCATATCTTCAAACTGATGATATAAGTCATCTTTTAGCTGGCCATTTATATAAAATCTATCCAGGTCACTTAGTTTTGCATGCCTATCAGCTTTCCTACACAGCCTACTTATCTTTTCAAATTGGGTGTACTGTATTTGGACGTAGTTTTCTGCGGCTTGAATTGTTTTGATGAACATTTGTTAAGGTAAGTTCGATTTAATTAGCTCGCTGTAATTTGTACAATCCGTTCTCTTCAGTTTTGCAAAAATATATGAATTTGAAAACATGGCCGCATATAGAACAACACGTACTTAAAACCGCCCTGAGTATTCTTCTGACAGAAAATAGTTATCGGATACTGAAACTTTACATATTTATTTTTATTTAATGCATTTTACTCATTTTGACTGGTAGAGAAGAGTTTTAGCAGCTGGCCAGCGTAGACGCAACAATGCGGCGTGTGCGTTGCGTTAAGTCCAGGCAGATTACAAAATCAAACTGGAGTTGACATAATTATGTGGATGTGCAAGGTTAACACGACATTACAACGTGCCACGTCTTGTTTGATAATCAAACTGATTTGATTTTGCCCGCAGTAGGTATCATTAGGAAAATAAACAATGGAGGTTCTTTATTAGGAAGTGAAAAAGTGAATAATTTCTAGCCTTTGTCGTTATACAGATCGAAAGACTGCGTATGCTAGCAAACTGCAGTTTAATCCGCTCGCAATAGAGCATAGAGTGTTATAAAACTTGGCATAAATTAGTTTGTTTATTTTATTTGCTTGCTTGGACCAAAAAAATATCAGCCACCCTGTTCGGACACTAGACCACCATTAAAAAAAATTAGGTTTTAGTAATCGGCCACAATAAATATTTATGTAAAAATCTAAATTTGAGGTGTTTCCTATTTTTTAATGATCAAACAGTATTCCAATTAAAATTGCATACATAGTCAGTAGGTTACCTATAGAAGTATGTAAACACTAAAATTAACGTTTTTGTATTAATGCATCGACGGTAACGAACTCTGCTGAAACGCACTTTTCACCTTCTCAATGTTAAGAGCTGTACAATTTTACCAGCACAATAGGCTTAAAATTAAGGCCATAATTAGCCGGTTAAAAGGACGTTTTGTATTCTTAATATCGAGCATTTAACGAAAAGTGGCGGGATAGGTACGAGTGGCTGGCCGGGCTGGTAGGTACCTCCTATCCTATAACTTCAAAAATCGCAGGTGAATTGACATGTTTCTTCTAATGTACATACTGGTATGACATTTTTGAATTTTTAAAAATTCATCGAATCAACTGTAAAGAAAACTTAAAATATGGACACGGCCAAACTTAAAAACTTTTAATTTTTTCTTTCTTTATTCCTTCTCCCTCTGTTTATCATTCTTCTTTCACATATTATTACATATTGCCGCCATCTTGTTTAAAACATACATTATATCAACTTTATTTTACAAAATTTCAAGAAAACACAGAAACCAGACTAAAACACCAGGCAACGGCTTTTCTTGAATGGATATGAGACGCAGGCAATCAAAAAGGAACATCGGAACTTTTTGTTTAACATAATTAAGAAAATAAATAATATTATTAATAATTCATCTAATTGCTGACAATGTTCACTGCTATGTACAAAATACCTCCAAGCACCCCATTCCCATTTCACTTCGAACTTGGCAGGCATGGTTATTGAGGTTAGGCGAACAACCTGCACCTCCACCACACCACTGGCCAGGAATTACAACGACAAAAGAGATTACGAAAAAAGACCAAATGACGTAGGTGGCAAAGCATGAGAAGAAAGAAAAAATGTTAGTTGTTCCAAATAAATAAAACTGAATGGAAAACGCATTTTGAAATGCAATTTCGCGGTTTTCGGCGAACAACAGCAAGTGACATTTATACAAACAGCTGACTTTGCACGAACACAAAACAAGAACAAAACAGTCGTGTTGGGCATACAAATGAACTCACTTTTGAATAGAAAGATTCTCACTATGCGTGTGTATGACTTAAATCGCAAAATACACACGTGACTTCACCGAATCTATTGCTCTGCTTTTGTTGATTGATGCATCTTGGCTAAATACCCCTAAACGACACAAAAACAGCGATATGTCAAAACAAAACTTCATTCCACATAAACAAAACAAATATACACTTGGCTGCCGACAACAACTGGTGCTATAAGTGATTAGCGATTTAGTTTTTCCGTTATTTACGCGAAAAACTGGGTTCCGGTCCCGAATTTTACTAGTAATGTGCCCTAGACGCCATGTTGGAATTGAAAATAATATTATACAAAGCACATAATTTCCTCTTTTTCTCTGGCATTTGGTATATACTTGAACGGTGCTTCTGTATATAGTTTTATAATAACGCGTTTATATACATATTAAGCATTCCATATGGTCGGTCGGTAAGTGCATGTATTAGTTTCACCGGTTTGCCAATGCTAAGAGAAAATGTGTGCAAGTGTGCTAGTTTATGTGGTGTAGTGGTGGTACCTTGCATTAGTGTGGTAATTGCATGACATTTCTCTGTTGAAACAACTGTCAAAGTAGTGTAGTACGTGCACAACAAAATAGAATATGCGTTGACAGTTCAGCGGTGCGATAAGTGTCAACAAAACGAAATAACGAAAGAGAAGGAATTGACAGAATCAGAAAAACAATCATCTTCATGACGTCGATGCCTCATCTGCCTTTATTTTAATACGAAGATTTTTTTTGCAGTGGTACCTACTTAGCTGATTTGAGGAATTTTATTCGGAAATGGCATTCAGACATTTTGAATGGAAAATATTAATTGTTCGATTGTTTTTGTTAGTAAACTAAAATAAAGTGACAACAGGTAAGAATATTCGCCAGACGCTTAGTATTCCCACAATACTGCTTACAAAAACTCAAGATTGTGCTCTGCGTAATTTAAAAAAAGCGCTCCAAGGACGCAGCTACCTCAATAAATTTAGGCTCACAGAAGAAGAAATAGTTAATGTATTTAACGGGGAAAATGAACTGGAATAACTTAGTGCAACATATAGAACATTTTTAATTGCTGAATTTAATAAATATGACTTAACTTCCGACATAATGTTCTTTGTATCTATCACTATGTATTTAAATCTATCACGTATGTTATTGTGGGCGAACCCAACCAGTAGGGATGCAGTGAAGTGGGAGGGTTATGATCGCTTTAATCCTGATCATAGCCTCGCCGCCTTTAATGAACGCAGAAGAAGAAGATATGTTATTAAAAGAAGGTGCCTTTTGTGAAATCTACTTTGAAAATAAAGAACCATTCGTTCGCACACCAAGGAAGCGTTAGAGCGTCCCTTGATATTTTATAAGTCCTTTATTATCTGCCTGTGACGGACTTCAAAGTGCATCAGTTATTCTTTGCTGACGACGAAGCCATCATTAGCGAGGAACGTGTCTACAACGAGCACTTTATGTATGGATGGAAGTTTTGAAGGGGAAAGGGTATCGGATTAGTCCGAAAAAACAGCATCGCGTAAGCTGTGGGTGGATGGAAGTGTCGTGACTGAAAATGCCCCCTAAGCTGAAAAGAAGGTTGTACACCGCAGTGGTACGGTCGTCGGTCACACACGGTTCACCATATTGGCCAGCGTATGAGCGAAAAAAATAACTGCAGCTAAGATAGGAATGCTTCGCATGTCATCAGGAGTAACAAGCTTGAAGGAGTTCCAAGATCCGAGGAATCTTTCACGTCAAAGAACCTATCTCAAAGAAAATGGAATGCGGCCGACCCAGTTGGTACTCTTATATTCATAAGAGGATCCTACGAACCCCGAAGCAATTAGCTTTCTTTTATAATCGCAAAAGGAAGACAGGCCTTAAAACTCTGGGATCACACAAATGCAACTACCAGCATTTGATCATTGATCTCAGTGTCAAAGTAATTCGAGATCGCGAGGCCTGCGGATACGTTTTGAGGTAAAACCGGCGAACCACACAGGCTTATCAGTAGGAGCACAGTAAAGTGGGTGAGTTAATAAATATTATTAAATAAATTGAGTAACGGTGCATCAGTTAAATCGCTTTGTAAACAAACAAGTGCAACAAGTCAAGCATTAGCAGAATAAAAAAGAAAAAAAATGTGCTTAACAAATTCGTTATTAATTCTGAGTCCGGACCGGGAAAGCGTGTAACTCTAAGAACCTGTGAGTATCCAAGGATGGAAAAAGCCTTGTACAATTGGTTCCAATTGCCTGCGTTGCCGGCAAAACGTACCCATTTCCACACAAATCCTTAAGTCAAAACCATGTATGCTTCACAAAAAAATCAAAGAAAAACCAGGAGCTTTTAATGCCAGTAATGGCTGGTTTTAAAATTTTAAAAAACAGAATGGAATCCGAATGCTTAAAATTTGTGGCGAAAACTTTCAAATAAGCCAAAGCTGGTGGAACCTTTTTTAATAAAAGTCAAAAATAAAATTAAGGAGCTTGACTTGTTACCAGATCAAATTTACAATGCGGACGAGTCTGGTCTATTTTTTAAGCTCATGCCAAACAGAACTTTTGTGGGTTGTAAAGAAGCTACTGCTCCTGGTAGGAAAGTAAGCAAGGAGAGAATCACTTTTCTTGCTTGCGCTAATGCGTCTGGTACGCACAAAGTCAAATTGTTCGTTATAGGAAAAGCCTTAAATCCTAGAGCATTTAAGCATTTTGAAAACAAGTCTGTCGTTTCCAAGGCCAACAAAAATGCGTGGATGACATACGAATTTTTTAAAGATTGGTGTCATTCAACATTCGTGCCTGAGGTAAAATTATTTTCGAATTGATTTAGTCGAATTTAAAATGTTTTTTATATTTTTTTCCTTGGTTTAGGTAAGAGTTTCTGGAATCGAAAAATTTGCCAAGAAAAGCTCTACTGCTATTGGACAACGCAACATGTCATCCAAAAGACGGGGAGATGATAAGTGATGATGGAAAGATTGTTACCATGTGTTTGCCAGCAAACTGCAGCGCTATTCTCCAACCAATGGACCAAAATGTCATCAACTTGACAAAACTGTTCTACAAAAAAGGACTTTTGGCACATTTAGTCGGAAGCCAAGGTTCAGATTTGGAGAGTAAAATCAAGGTTTTTAATTTAAGGCATGCCATATGCCTCCTGGCTACTGCATGGAATAAGGTTAAGTCTTCGGCTATACAAAAGTGCTGGAAGCCTTTGATGTTTCCTGACAGTGAGTGGGATGAGGAGGATGAGCTACCGTTGAGGGTCATAAGCGATAAAATCATTAATGACCGCGAAATTATGACATCCATTAATGACTTGCTGCAAGAGTTATTTGCCACTGAAACTTTTGTCACCGAGGAACTAAGCAATTGGATTGCCAAAAACTATATCGAACAGGCGCCTATTTGCAACAATCTAGAAGCCGAAGAAATCGAGAGTGAAGAAGAAAGCGCAGGTGCAAGTGTAAGTCCTCCACGGCCAAACATCAAAACGGAACATGTTACCCAAGCATTTAGCATTTGTCTTCAATGGGCTGAAGAAAGCTCGGTTTCACTAGAAGATGCCTTGACTCTTCAAAAACTGAGAGACCTGGCCGTCGACAAAAATGTATCCTCCAAGAAAAAGCAAACTAACATTTCCCAATTTTTTAAATCAATTTAACCAAAAACTGTATTAACATTATGTAATTTTTATTGTAAATGAATTAAATGTATTGCTTTTCTTTTCGTTTACGACGAACAATATTCTTTTAATTTTCATACTCTGGTTATCACGTTAAATTCTAATTCAAGGCTCAACTTTTTTGTGACTCGGTTATTGCAACAACCTCAATTAACGCAACTGCTCGAATTTCCATCGGTTGCTTTTACCGAGGGCGTACTGTACCTGTCTTATCAAACTCGGCTAAGACCTGGTATAGTGCCGATGCTTTTTATACCCTATTCTAAGGGTATATTAATTTTGACGCATAGTTTGTAACATACCTTAATATTGCCTGTAGACCCCTAAAAGTGACTATATTTATGATCAGCATCGATAGTAATGTCGATCTAGCCATGTCCGTCCGTCCGTCTGTTGGCAAAAATTAGGCCTTTAAACTGGGCCTAGAGAGCTGAAATTTTAACCATATATGTACTCTCTAGGGTCCCGAAATAATCAAGTTTACGAATTTTTGAAATCCGCCCACAGACACGCCCACAAACTCAAGAAAAAACAAATTTTTCGAAAAAATCGAATTTTGAGCTAGAAAGCTGAAATTTTTTATATATGATCTATGACTCCTAAAACTGATCGGGAGATAAAGTTTTCAAAATCCGCCCACTGACACGCCCACAATTAAATAAGACAATTTTTTTGAAAAACCAAAGTTTGAGCTAGGGAGCGTTTTTTTACAAAAGCTTCGTTTTTTTTTTTTTTTTTATAAAATCCTTTAAATGTCATATAACAAAATATGTAGAGCGTTCTTAATAATTCAACCATACTTAGACTTTTGTCACGCCCACTTATGAGGGATAGGAATAAGAATAGGGTATCCAACAGTTGGCCCAAGCGGACTGTAGTCCGTCCCTATGTTTTATATTGCGATCGTATCTTAAGCTGCTGTTAAATTGATATTATTTTTTCTTAAAATTATTAATTTTCTTTTGACAATATATTCAGTTTACTGCTTACTTGGAATCAATACTTTATCACTTAAAGTGTTCTTTTTCTCACTTTTTTAATTTTTAACACCACCGTCATTTACTTAAGATATATCCAGACACCATAAAGAACACACTCACAAAATTTCATCAAAATCCGTTAAGCCGTTGGTGAGTCTATCAATGACACACACACAAACAGCGAGTCATTTTTATATAGAAAAAGGCAAAACTACATTGTTCGTTTGCACTTGGCTGTAATCAGCCTAACGAAATTGAATTTTGTTTTACTTATTTTTGTTCAATGCTGTTCCCTATCGTAACACCACCTTCACCTGGTATCTTACGGCGCAGGATCATAAGTTCACAGGCCAAAAGTACACAATGGGCTAATGAACCTACCCCGAATCTTCGTCACAGTTGACACATGATTTTAGATTCATATAGTATTTTTAACTTCCCAGTGGAAGATCTTGTAATGGCCGATTTTGTGAATCGCGGATTTTGACATATGTATCTCCACGTTTCAAGGTCACCAGAATCCAAATCCAACGTTTTTATCGATTTTTCTGTCTGTGTGTATGTACATAAGTGCGTTCGGAATTATCTTTCGCCACGATTATCTGGAGAACGAAAGATGACATTGACATGGAACCAGGTTTATTCGAAACGTAATTACGTAACTCAGAATTGATTAAGTTTCCAGCGAAATCGGTCCAGCCGTTTTTTGTTAGTAAATAAATAACTAAAATAATTTGACTTTATTTGTACTATTTATTGTCATTTGTCATTGAGCAAATCATTATAACATTATGCTCCGTTATTTCGTATATATTTAAATTTACAGGTCTCCGTGTTCATAACAATGGTAAGAGCATTTTTTAATATTAAATAATTCTCAGCCATATCTTATGGTTAACCACATTTCAAAATTTGCCACTAATCGCATAAATCATATTGATCCCACTGGGAAGTTAGTCGTGTGGACCTTGCGGGTCGCACTCAGACCACTTTTTTGTTTCGTTTTTGCTTAAATACCTATTATTTAAAAAAAATATTAGGCATTAACGGCCCATATAGGGCCTAAAACCTAGCTTATCCAACGACTTTCTCGTGCGAAGTGGAAGGAACCCACAATTTTACGCAATCCGAGTGGCAAATTTTTGAGAAGCTTCTCTTGACAATTGATACTCTTGTAAGTTTGTCAGACGTTCGCAAGAGGTGGGGTAGGGGACAAAAACTCTAGATGTTACTTGGCCCCGGCGGGAATTGAACCGGTGACCTTTCGATTAGTAGTCCGACAGACTAACCATTGAGCCCGACAAATATTATTATCGTAAATTGAAGGATTAATTCGATTGAACAAATAACGATTTGAAAATTCAACATCCCGCATCTAATGTTTACAGAGGCTTGAGGTAGGTACGACCAAGTTATGCGAAGAGAGAAAAATAAATTGTCTTTAAATGCAACATACAATTTACCGATGGCGTTTTCTAACCTTCGTGCTTTTTGCTTCTGAATTTATGAACACATACATACTTATGGGTGTAAACGTGGCCCGCTTTGGGTTTAAATGGTGTCAAACTATGGAAAACGATTCATACACCGGATGGGCTTCGACGTCAAATACATGCTTGAGTGATGAGTCAACATTGAACGGAGGCAAGCAAGTATGTTAACGATTTTCAATAGGACAAAGCCCAGCAAATCGTTCTTTAAAAAACAAAAAAAAAATTAAATGTTAGGCTTCCAGATTTTAATTTTTATTCTTCGGTCAATCAAGTATTTCAATTTATTTAGAATAATATCGCTTACAATTTAAGATAACAAGCATCTTTTAAGATTTGCATGCCTTTAGTGTTAATTTATGTACATATTTACGTATTTGCCACTGAAATTAATGAAAAAAAAAAAATTATTTTTGACGAACTGCTCCTTTTGAATACATAAGCGTTCCAAAACTTTTCCTTTTTTTCTACTAGAGTTTGAGATATTTTACCACACGAGATTCATTTGGTATGAACTGAGTTAAATACCGATTCCCAGTGACTTTGTACTATGTATGTATGCATGTTTGTATATCCATTTAACGGCAGCGCTCCACAGCTACCGGAAGTAAGATTATAAACCTAGCACATGGGAGCATATACAAGCAGATACATCTATTACGACCTAACTTTCTAATATCGTTCATCATTTAATCATCCAAATTCGAATTTCTAATTAGTCCATATCATTGTCAAGGTCACCAGCAGCGATTTGCCACTGCTTTAAGGTTATTGCCCACCATACAACATAAAAATACATTAAGGGTATTCATGCAACGTCGTAAATTCACCATTTTCGTCAGTGTTTAATTCGCACGTTTCACGAACACCCCTAAAAAGTGCTGGCGTAAATGATGGCCAATACGAGCCTTTGTTTCATCTGTGGAGTGTGACATAGATAAAAAGTTTACCACGTTTAGCATCTTGATTTGCATACCAATTTCGTCCCTAATAACCACCTTGTTTTAAATAATATCCCCTACAAATTTTTAAATTAAATTTTCCACGCCGGCCCTCGAAACTAACGACAGTTGTACGACGTTGCCAATTGATTCAACTACAGGTAACTTAAGAAATTCAATCAAAATTCGACACCATTCCGAAAGTAAGATTTCAATCGATAAATAGCATTGACGATGTAAACAAAACTCCATCATTCGCCAAAGCAATCAGAATGACCGACAATGACACTACGTAGCAAGAACAACAATCCACATAGCATCTGCAACAAAACTTGCCAAAACATCAGCGGCTCATTCAGTCTCGGGGTGAAGCATAATGTGGAGCCCTAGGTTTGAGTTGTAGAGCATTTTGGCACAAAAAAATGCATTACAAGTTACAACCGCCAATAGTTAAACCGCGCGCAAAAATTTAAGAAATAAAAAACGCGAGCACAACACATCTGTTCGTTTGTCCCTTTCTCTATTTATTATCTATACACACGATTTCAACATTTATGTACATACGTTTTGTTGTTGCGCTGACACACATACCCGTACACATTAAACACAACATAATACAGATTGCCTCTATTCGCATACAAAAATACACAACAATATCCGCGACCACGCAACCACGCGCTTTTTATGTATATGTGTCACTACCACATCGCCCGAAGTAGCAAAAACTTGCATGTTGCCTACGACGGACTTTCTTCTGCTCTTTAAAGAATTACTTTTTGTTTTATCATTTTCTTGCCAAACGCATCTATTGGGGAAAAACTAACCTCACTCATGTAATTCTGCTTCAGTGTACTTAATTATTTTTTCGCACATTCGTAAATGTTAATAATTGCTGATCATGCAATTTACAACGAATTTTCCTTTCACCATTAACACGACAAATAAAATAAGTACACCACAAGTTAATATATATATGTATATTTATACATATATAACAATGCACGGTCACCAGAAAACTAAAAAAAAAATGTAACCCTCCGTCAGATGCCGCACACCACGTTTTCAGACACCGAGCGAATATATAGAACAAGACCAGTAACGCTAGAAAATCCGAAACGAACTGAAAAGCACAGGACGTACAATTCATCGGTATGGCCGTCGGTTTGTGTGCTGCTGCTGTTCTTGAGTTGGTAGATGCGAGCGCCAGCGAACGGGTAGAAGGGCGGTGGTAAGCGTCAACGCTGCCCTCTGGATGCTATGGAATATAACACGATTTTGTTGCTTTTTGCCTCTGTCTTCTTTTAAATTTATTTCTCTTTCTTGTCATCTTCTGCTTTTCACCTCCATCCTCTTTTTCTAATTGAATTGTCTCCACTTTTCTCTACTTTTCCATTCAATATCATCCCCGATTCCGTTTTATTCTAAATAACAAAATATTGAATAATAAAATATAACGGATGGGAAAAACGTGTATGACGTTTTTATGTCATCACCAATACCATACTGGTTGTCAATTTTCAAGACATCACCGCTAATGCAGATCAGTTATATCCGAGCGGTTTTGAAAAATTAAAAACCGAAAAAAGGACCAACTTCTGGCATTAATCTAATTAGGCAAACATGTACTTGGCTGTCCATGGGTGATTGGGTGGGGGAGGGCGGTGGGCAACTTAAGGGTTTAAATAAGGTTTCCACTAGTTGGGTCGATAAAGGGGAAAAGCTCATAAAGAAAGTCTTTGTGACACAATTTCGGACATACATATACAAAATAATTACATATTTTAATAATGTACGACTTTGTTCCTAACAAAATTTAGCATGGAAATTATGCTCAAAATAATATCCCTGGCTTCTGGAAACAGTTCTTGTTTGCTGGATGATAAAAGTCGTTTCTAAGTTAACGACTACTCTTATAAGCAATTTTAACAGCAAGGTCACAGTTGACGTATGAAAACTGCAGGCCATTGTTGTAAAAATGTAATAATAATAAAAAAACTTAATTTTTTGCACACAATTGAAAAAAGTGAATAAAGTTTTAACGAAATCAAAAATCATCAATTTAGTTTAATAATACAAAAATTTTAGAAAAAAAAAAAAATGAGCTAACGAAGTAACTTTTATTAAATGTAAAACATTTTTCCCAACTTAGCTCATGCTTTCTCTTTTCTACTTTTTCCCACTCTTTTTATTATTTTCAGATTTTAAAAATTTTGCTTCGAAAAGTATGCGAGCGGAACTCTAATGAATGTGGTATTTTCGAAATCTTCATCGTGGGAAAAAAAAATTTCAGAATAGGAACGTACTTCCTTGGACACAAATCTTAGTCATAATCTTGGTCGACAAATAAAACAACACAAACAATTCTTAAAATTTAAACTGAAAAACGCAAAACACCCTGTATCATTAGAAAGTAAATAGTTGACGACAACAAACAAAAGCTTATCTTCTGCAACAAATAGTGAATGCGGACAAATTTTTTTTATATTTGCATCCATCAACATTTCTTTGGCATATAATAGCCGGCAGAAATAAGACTCACAAAATTAACGTCGAAAGTTCAAAGAACTCAAACAATTTCAATTCGAAACACCCTGTGTAGTCGCATGAATCATATAAAATACATAAGTATAAAGTTGGTGCCATCTACCAAGCGCCCAGTTTCTCCAACCATCCGTTAGTGCAAAGCTATTTTTTGGGACAAATGGAATGCATCTTCAATATTGTGTAGTAGGTATGCGCAGGAATGATATAATTTATCTCGTGGTAATTACATTCTGATAATTCACAGAAGATAGATCTATTTGCGATTTGAACTGAACCCCCGGCTCAGTTCCATAATATATACACTAATAAAAGCTAATTTTTATTAGCAGTATATATTTGTAAGTACGAGTACACAAGAGAAATGTGTGCTGCATTGTTTATCTGCATCCGATTTTAATAATTCAAGGGGCTAATTAAAAAAACTAGGTATTTCTTATAAATTTAAAGATGATAGTGATCGCGATAAAATTAATAATAAGGCGATCCATTGTAGCAGCCAGCAATTTATCTGTTAAATCGAACGGAATCACGCCTAAAGCCAGTCATGAACCGGTGTTATGTCTGCCTGCATCCTCGGTGCTCGGTCAGGGGTCAGGGCTTTTCTAGACGGTTGAGTTTCATATGAACACAAAAGCAGATGGCATGACTACAGGGTGCAGACAGACTAATCGAATACTTCCCGACGTCTGCAATAAATAATTCCTTAATAAAGAAACATTTATAATATATAACAAATATTGGAATGGTGAAAGAGCTCAGGGATAGCCTCCTAGTGCCTATATACTCAACCTATTTTGGAAGGTGTGTTTGCCTGCGAGGCAGGTGATTAGGTAATTTTTTATATTTGCAACATCATTTTCTATTCCCGATCCCAATCCAAAACGCCATATATTGTCAAATATGTAGTTAACTTTCATTCACCTCATACAGCTCAATAGAATATTATCAAATTATAGACCAAGAGCCTGAAGTAATTTTTCGGTCTGAGAGGAAACCGAAAGATATTTGCATACTGTGTAGCCTGTGTAGAGGGTGTATCGAAAATGAAGTCTGGCAGCCAATGCGTGTGACAGCGCGTTGAATATGCGTTATTTTCCACAATAGTAATAATGAGTGTAACCGAATGAAATTTTCAACATACATAGAACATGCCCTCTTGAGCATGAAAATATCAGTCCAAGATGTTTTGCGACCAAATTCCAGCACCTCATCCTGAACGCCATAATTGTCAATGAAAGTAGTGGCATCGATTCAATTTTTGTTGAGCCCTTTGACAAGCGATAAATAGAAACATCGGCTAATTGTAGGATCAAATAGGTGAATTTGTAAAGCGGGAGACGAGTTTTGCGCGAATAGGTACTTCGTAAAAAGTTTATAATAAAGCAAATTATAGCAAAACATAGGGGCGGGCTACAGTCCGCTTGGGCGAACTGTTGGATACCCTATTCTTATTCCTATCCCTCATAAGTGAGCGTGACAAAAGTCTAAGTATGGTTGAATTGTTAAGAACGCTGTACATATTCTGTTATATAACATTTAAAAGATTTTATCAAACAAAAACGAAGCTTTTGTAAAAAAAAACGTTCCTTAGCTCAAACTTTGGTTTTTCAATAAAATTATTTTATTTAATTGTGGGCGTGTCAGTAAGCGGATTTTAAAAAAAATAACACATGAGCATAGAGGACCCCTAGAGAGTATATATTATAAATTGCAGCTCCCTAGCTCAAACTTTGGATTTTCAAAAAAAGTTTTTTTTTGTAAATTGTGGCGTGTCAGTAGGCGGATTTTGATAATATTTACACATGAGCATAAAGGGCCCCCTAGAGAGTATATATTATAAATTTCAGCTCCCTAGCTCAAATTTTGGTTTTTCAATAAAATTGTTTTATTTTTTTGTGGGCGTGTCAGTGGGCGGATTTTGAAAATTTTATATCCCGAGCAGTTTTAGAAGTCATAGATCATATATAAAAAATTTCAGCTTTCTAGCTCAAAATTCGATTTTTTACAAAATTTTGTTTTTTTGAGTTTGTGGGCGTGTCTGCGGGCGGATTTCAAAAATTCTTAAACTTGATTATTTCGGGACCCTAGAGAGTATATGGTTAAAATTTCAGCTCTATAGGTCCAGTTTAAAGGCCTAATTTTTGCCGACGGACGGACGGACGGACATGGCTAGATCGACATTACTATCGATGCTGATCATAAATATAGTAACTTTTAGGGGACTACGGGCAATATTACGGTATGTTACAAACTATGCGTCAAAATTAATATACCCTTAGAATAGGGTATAAAAAAAAGTTCCAGAATTAAGAAGAAGTAGGTATCCAAACTCTATTTTTGAATTCGTAAAAGAAAAGAATAAGTATAATAGGATTTTGCACAAAAAATAAAATTGAAACCGTGAGAATCGTGTTGTGGCAAAGAGAAATATTTTTGTTCGGAAACAAACTAAATTTGACAAAAACAATTATTAATAACAAAATTATACAAAAAAAAGGGAAAATGTCTGCGAAGTGCTTGGTCAATATGTTCACTGTTTTTATTGTTTTTATTTTCGCAATTTTTGCGAATTTCTGACCTTCTAAGCTGTGAGAAGTTATGTTTCTTATTTTCCCAATAGTACAACTTTCTTTAAGCTAAATTTTCAACCACGTATCAGGAACAACTGTGTTACTCAGCCGAATATTTAAAACATGTTTTGTAGGTTTAAAGAGGACAAAGGATGCGATGAAGGACTCTATAAATGCCATAGAGAAGGAGAAGATGCTGTTTAGTACGATCAACTAATCATAGTAAAAGAAGACATAAGATCACTGGAAAAAACCCCTTTCTCCCAAATCAAGTCACGTATGCATATTTATTTACTCTTAAATAAAAGATTCTCTTAACTTACTCGCTTTGAGTAAAGCCCAATCGACTGAATCAAGGCGAATCAAACAGTTTCACAAATTTTACACAGATACAGAATTGTCAAGCGTCGCTATTCTGCTTGATGTTGGCAGCATGTCGCGCCGTGTATCTGTGTTTCGACAGCGCTTGTTTCAGCTACAGATTCACATACTATTAAGCCCTTAAAGTAGAACCCGAACTCATACAAACAAAATTATGAGTCGGTTCTCCGAACAACTCAGTTGATTTGCAGGCTTCATAAACTTTCATTCAAATAATCGGGTTCGGATAGGTAACTTCGACAAGATTTTTCTTTACAAGCGCCGGATCAAAAAATCGGCAAAAAGGCCTAAAAACCTTAAAAGTTTAAAAATGTATTTATTGCTTTTTAGTCTTAAAACGTGCAAATATAGTACTTTTTAACTATAATTAAAATAATTATAAGCTTTGAAACACAGCATTTTAAAAAAATTAGCACTGTTTACGAAAAAAGCACACACGACTCCCTCTGCTGGAGATTTTTGTCAAATTAGTTTTCTGGTTAACTACTTACATATACATATATACTGAAAGTTATATACGTAAAGTTAGGTTATGTCGCTCGCGGCAAAGATTTAAGACTCCAGGATGTTTTTCTGTCATCCACTGCAGCTCCTGGTACCTGTTATGTAACATAGCATATATTTTTGCCCACGTAATGTATGTCAGGTTGGAATTGGGTGGCTCGCTTCGCACACTAAAAAAAAACTTCGACTCATACACCGGACAGAATTAGGCCTCATATGCAAGTGTTTCCTCCGCTACACGACGAGTAATGAAAACATATACCTACCGCATCGAATAATTCAAATCAAATGGCATAACGGTTAAATTCTACGAAAGCCAACGAATTCAAATATAAAAAATTTTAAAAAAAGTTTAGGCTTTTTTTCCTCTAAAAATCGAATTTTAAAAATGATCACTAACAAAAAAAGAGCTCCAAGTTTTTTTTCCATTTTTATTGACAGGGGGTCGGAGAGCATCACAGGGAAATTGTCATGCGCTTGTCAAAAGCTGATGCAAAAAAACGCATATCATCGACAGCAGTCTACTGCCTGCCGGTGTGCGTTACGTTTTGTTGGAGACATTTTCCAAACACTCGCACTATAAAGCTAAATACTCCGATTTGTACAAAGTCGAAAAATGTTCCGTTGGGAGGGGCCGATAAAGTGGATCCTAATAAATTTGCGCGTGGGTCATCGTTCGGTTCGTCATTCAATTCAATTCAATTCAATTCAATTTATTTTAACATTAAGTACAAGTAAGACATAGTCTTTATAGAGCACTAACAAAATTAATTTTACATTAGTTTTTCACATAAGTAGGTAGGTATGCATATTAAAGTTATTATATTCCCAGAAAGAAGATTAACAATTCAATTTAAAAGAAGAGTAAAATTGAGTGGAGAAAAGAAAAGAAGAGAAGAATAAAGAAGGAAAGAGTAAAAAAGGAAAGAAGGAAGAAACCTCTACTGCTGTTCAGAAAAATATTTAAATATAGCTGTCCTGAATTTCAGAGTTCCCGATGCTCGCTTAATGTGTTCAGGCAAGGAGTTCCATAGCTTAACGGCGTAAGTAAAGAATAGACGCGACGAGTTAATATAATTATAAGGCTGAATTATTAAGTTAAAATTTCTATCCGACTGTGTGAATTGCAATTTCTCATAAAGATATCGTGGTGATTTTGAGTATATTATTTTATGCAGAAAAATACAGTTTCTAGCATCAAGAAATTGCCTTAATGAACATCCTAATATACTATTTTGGTAAGCTGATACATGGTCATATCTTCTTAGTCCAAAGATATAACGAGTCATTCCGTTAAATGCAACTTGAAGCTTATTTTGTGATAAGGAATCATTGAATGCATCGAACGAAACGATCGTATCCACAAGGTCTGAAAAAGTGTAAAGCGATTTAGCTCGGCTGGTTTCAAACCGTTACGTAAAGTGGACAGGTTATGATCCCTCTAATGTAGATCATAACCTCAACATTTAAGGACGCTTGGTCAAAACGTCCCAAAAAGTGGGCGTTGACATTGTCATGTTTTACTGTTTTTTTTTTTCGTTAGTCGAAAAAACTTGTCAACAACACTCCTAAAAAGAAGAGGTGTCAAAAAAGTTTATATGGAACATTAGTTAGGAAAGACATTCATTCCCAAGTTTTTCGATTTTTTTAGTGGTTGAAGTCATTAGACCTTACAATTCATCATTTCGGGCCCCTAGAGTGTATATGTTTCAAATTTCAGCTTTCTTGTTTGAGTTTAAAGGTTTAAAAATGGTGAAGTACTTGGCTAGAGCCAAGAGATCTACGATTCAGTGTTCAAATGGAAAGACACGCTTCAGCAACCTGAAATTATTAAAGTTTACTACAAAATACATGAGTCATCCAGAACTTCCCTGAAAATCATTCTGAACGATGCATACCAATTTCATCTTCAGGGCTTTTTTAATAAGCAGAATATTGTCGAATTTAGGGCTCATATAATCTAAGAATGATTCTCAAGAAGATTTTCTGTGTACAGCCTGAAACAGTAGGCTGCCGTTTTTGGGAAGAAGGCATTATTATTTTCGAAAATGCAGCGAGTGCCGCTGTAACCATGAATGGATTGCACTATCGAACCATGATCAATAATGTAGAGTGCCGAAACGTGAATGTATGGATGTGAGTGATGTTTTTTTCCACGAAACAGCGCTAGGGGCTACACAAGTGGCAAAACCGAGTCTTTTCTTGAAGTGATGATGAATATTTGCCACCTAGATAGTGCAACTTAACACCGTGCGTTTTTTTTCTTTTGTGCCAATGCTCCCCAGCCAATTGAAGCCCTCCAAGGCAACATCCACGCCGCAGTCGAAGGAATAGAGCCTCAAACGCGCGAAAATATGACAGAATATTGCATAATGTGCAACAGAGGTTATGTGAGCATTTGGCTGATATGTATTGGCCAACCTTCTATTGATTGAAATATAAATCAAATCATATCTATCATTAAAAAGTGGTTTTCTTGATAAAATAAAATGAAACATCTTAACGGACTATAACTTATAATTCAGGCAGACATTGAGCGAATGGACAATAATGCGCCAGCCAAGATAATCTTTGACTTCCAGTCCCCCTGTTCAAGAAGGCAGGGAAGAGCGAACCTCCGTTTTAAAGACCAAGGCCTGTTGGATGCCAGAGCGTTTGGTCTGGAGAACTGGAAGCAGTGTGCCCGGGATCGCAGAGGCTCGAAGGCTGCAGTGTCTCAGGCAGAGACTCTTCACAGGTCGGGAGCCCGTTAAGTAAAGTAAGTAGAGAGTATTAAAAATATCAGCCTAGCTCAAACTTTGCCTTTCCGATAACTGTTTTTTTTTTTTTAATTGTGGGCGTGTCAGTGAGCGGATTTTAAAAATCTTCTCACGCTACCATTTCAGGCCCCTAGAGACAATTTATTTCAAATAATATTATTTCGGGCCACTAGAGAGTGTACATTCCAAATTTCAGTTTCTAGCTCGAGTTTTAGCGCCTAATTTCTGCCTACCGACGGACGGACATGGATATAGATCGACATTACTATCGATGCTGATCACGAATATAGTAACTTTTAGGGGTCTACAAGCAATATTAAGGTATGTTAAAAAATGAGTTACATGATATATCTTTTGAAATGAAGAATTTTATCTATCTATATATCTGCTATAATTTGAAAGTCGGCTTTAATCGTTTATTCTTTTCATCAAATATTAAAATGTATGCCTTGCAGCAGAGCCGCAGAGGCCGCAAATGGGTAATAAAAGTGTAGTCGCATTTTATAGGGGTGTGACGTATTAGTATGCACAACATGCATAATGTTGTTTAATACTTGTATATGTAAATATTTTTATGAAAGATATGTGACTGATCCAAATCTTATGACTGCAAAATAAACCTGATGGTATTCTTGTTTCAAACTGTTTGTACTGTTACAGATGTCACACTATTTTTGTAACGTGACAGCACCGATTTTTTTTCTTAAACTGACTAAACTGACTAAATTTATATATTCTTTTCATAGAAGCATGCACAACGATAATTGTGTATAAAGTATTTAAAACACCCAACAGAGATCAATATCCTTAAATCTGTTTTTGAGAGCAGTTATATGAATTTATATTAATTATTTTTTTTGAGAATCTTAGTATGCAAATTCATTTTAAATTATAGAAGAAGCCTAATTGGCAAATTTTGTTGAAATCTCTTAACCGTTTTTTGCTAAATAGCCATTTTTTCGATGCGCCGTTTTTCGAGTTTTTGCTAAAATCAAGTATTAAAAAATCCAAAAATTATTAAGTTTTTAAGAAAAGTTATGTTTTGTTTTCAAAATTTTAGCAACTGTTGTAAAATAAACTATTAAAAAAATATTTCTAAAATCTGAGTATTCAGTATCGAGCCCGTTTTGAGATATTGTTGGTTTCCCCAAAGGATCGTTAATCGAGTACTTTGGTAAAAACTCAGTAAGTCATCTTCTGACACTCAACGTAAGTATGTATTCAAAAACATTAAAATTGATCAAAATGATTAGAGCCATTTTTGAGAAAAGTGAAATTTTGAAATATGTATTAAAAAATGCTCTTATATGATTTAAAAGGCTATAAAAACAATACTTCGAATACTTTTGAAATACAATTGTCATAATAGAAGTATAAGTCGGTGTTTAAGTTTCTTCAAAACCTGTTTTGAGATATGTATTAGTATTTTGTAAGGTACCGTAAATCGACTATGTTTGCAAAAACTGAGTACATATACCATTTTCTTACGCTAACCCCAACCATTCTACATTTTAAAATTGATCAATATCGTTAGTCATTTTTGAGAAAGTCGGTGTTAAAAAACTATTTGTTTGGTGGTAGGTACCGTTATTTAAAATGATAAGCTAAAAAAAATCCGCGAGATATAGGTAGGCCTACAAACCCCAAATATGAAGTTTTAAGAAAATCCGTCTACCCGTTGTGGCTGGAGCCTAGTTGACAGACAGACCGATGAACGAAAATTCTGGATATACTTTTTTGGACTCTGTCGTTATTTCATACCTCATATGTACTTAGTTTGAGTTTTAAATTTCAGTACAATTGCAATATCATTCTCTTTAGTATACTAGAAAGTTGAAAATAATAATAAAAGGGCAATAAGATAAAAAAAAAACAAAAATATAACAACTTTATGTTTATAAATATATTCGCACGAATCAGTTAAGTGAGTCATTTATTCACAAAAATAACTTATTATAAATACGACTTTTTTTTCAGTGCAGTTCTGAATAAAACAATCTGTTGTTCGTATACAGTCCCCTTATGAGAATGACAGTTAATTATTATGGAATTACATATTTGAAGAATAAAGAATGGAATTTGGTAGCAGGTGCTAATCCAAGTGCTTTTGTTTCTCTCAAAAAGTAGACCGGTGGACCTTATTTTACAGCTTACCTTATCTAAGCTGGTTATGCTACTGGTGTATGTAGAAGACAAGGTCAAGGAGTTTACCGCGGAATAAATATCATGCATAAACAAACCTCTTGTGACGTTGATTTGGAAGAAGCAAATGGGTTCAAAACTTGTGAGTCCAAAAAACAAAATCCCCGCGTTACTGCTGCCAATTATGCTTTATCCCCCAAACAGTAAAATATTACTATCATTACTGCCAAAAAGCAATTACAAGTAACGAGATCGGTATTAAAAATAGAAGGCGAGTGACAGTGAAGGAAACATTTTTGTTGAATACATTTCACTTTATATTTTGGTTTATATTTGACATTTGTCATTAAACGAGAAGGTGCATGGGTTCAAAATTATGAAAATTTGCGACTTATTTGCATTCAGAATGGCAGCCTTTTCATGACGTTGTTTTCGTAATTCGTAATATGGATAGGTCATAGGTATCGTTACGTCAAAGTCTATAGTCGCGACCCTCGTCTTGTAATTTGTTATCAGGGCCCTGGATAAAGTATCGTCTCGGACTGAATAGAAGTTTTTGAACGAGCGTGAAGTCTGTTGGCTGGTTTGGTGATATCGGATCTGAGAAGTATGTTGAAATACAGCTCTAAGGGCATTTCGCGTTTGGAAGATCCCAACTCAAATAGGTACTTTTTTCTTTCACTTCTGTTAGATTTAGGCCACCACACATACAATTCTGAAACTAGAATTTAAGACAACCCGTCAAATCACCATAGTTTGAGCTGTAGATTCATTGTCTAAGCCTTGCCCCAGACAGAAATTGATCAGCTTTTCCCAGATTGTGTTTTGATCAGTAATAGGTTTAAATTAATCGGCAAGATCGTGTTTTTTTGTGGAGCTTTGCCGAGAAATATTCAAAACCAAATTCAAAATAGCCGCTGCAAAAACTAAAATATGTAAATTGAGTTAACCCTTGAAGTATTGGAAAGGGATACCAACCGAAAAGAGGAATAAATGTCGAGTGAAATAAAAATTGACACCTAATGACATCTGTGGATCTTAGTCTCGAATTGCTACAGTATTCTACCTACTTAGTTATTGAAAGAATGTCTTTCGGGAATAAAATTAAAATTAGAGATGACCACACAATCAAAAAGTGATTATTGTTAGGTGATTTGCAACAACAAAAGCTCCACGCAAGTGATAAAACAACGTAATTTTCTGAAATAAAAACCCCAACATACATACATATACATAAGCCAGCGTCACTTTCAAAAATAAATTAGACGGTAGGTACCTAATGTACAAAAAAAGATGTATTTATAGTCCCCAAGATATTCCCAATGTACTGGGATCGTTTATTTAATTTATATAAATTTATTTCTTTTCAGCTAGAAAACGGAAGCACATAACGATAACGGTGTTGTCTTATGAAATCTAGATTGTTTCATGTTTTCGAAATATACATCTATTTCGTTACGCTATTGTATGACAACAGATATACATATGTGCACACTTATATACATATGCAAATATTTCCCATGATCTCATTCATGTAGCAGTAAGAACACGATTTAAAGTTTTTGTTTTCGTTACTGCATTTATACATATATCACATCATAAGAGGACCCTATCCGCCAAATGCCTCTGTTAAAGAACACATTATTACCAAACTGCTAATTTCAATATGAAATGTTTTTTTTAAAATAGGAAAATTTTAACAACGAAAAATTTGCAACTCAAATCCAAAAACTTCTATCTCCAACCTATTTGTAGGTACATCTGTGTATGTATAAATATACAATTCCATGTACCTACCTACCTACTTCCTACATGCAAGTAAATCAATAAAATTGTTAAGCCAAAACAAGCCAACATGGCCGCCCGGCAACTATAACAACAACAAAACCCATTAACCCCAAATGCTGGCTAGAGCAACTACTTTATCTCCCCCCTAAAAAAAAAACAAGAGATTGTACTTTTGAAAAATGAAGATAGGTACTTTTGAAAATTTTATTTAAACACAAAATTATAGTAAACTTGAATACCTATGTTGCAAAACTTTAGCATGGAATGTAAAAAATTATCGCAGGTGCAGTCGCTTCAATGTACACATATATCGACATGAGGAAAAAAATATTTCTGCATACATGACAAGTACATTACATACATTATTATTACATATTATTATATATATATTGTGTATTGTTTGCGGTTCAAACTGTCCGACAGAGCGCAGCACTATTCAGTACAGCGCAGCGAAAATCTCGTTTTTATAAAACAAACAAATTTAGTATAAAATAAAATAAATAAAATTCCAATTCATCCCCCCGCTGGCTGGTTGGTGCTGTAGAGTTTTTGATGGCTCTCTGCTTCTGCTGCCACCGCTGGTTGTAGTTTATCATTCGACAGCTGGTGGCTGGTTGATTGCTTTGCCTGATGTTCTCTCACTCATCGACTTCGTCGTTGTCTTTCACCCACCCCCACCTCAGACACCACCGCCGATTACCAAAATTCCACCTCTCTGTTCGTTCGGGTGTATTTCTTTCTAATCTAAAATAACTGGCCAACTGTACTAAAGAAACGACGACGTCAAAGAAGAAGAAGCGTTACGAACAAGACCCGAAAAGCAACGCAAAATAAGGCAAACCCCGGACACCAAAAGAAAGAAGAAAAACGCAGAATAGAAAAAATATAAGTAAGCTGATTACAAAACAATGATTATGATGATGTTCCTCACAAGAGAAGGATGGCCAGGAGGGGTGAGCGACAGATCCACATTTAACGGACGGACAGACATGTTAATCGATGCCAAAAAAAAGCATCTACTTACTCCAAATCGAACTTAAATTTGAAAATCTATCATAATCTATGCTGATGACTATGATGACTTTGTTGATAACAGGTGATCCTAAATGCATCGCCACCTACGCGCTGCCTAAGGGTTGCAGTTAAGTGCAATAAGCTGTTTGCATATACAAAGCCAAACACTTTAATTTACAAATTTACGCAACACACCTGGTGTAAGTGAGGAAGAAGCAGCACTTGCAAACGGATGATGTTAAATGGATTTCTTAATTACCCGCCTCCTACCTGAATTGGGGGATGATGGTGCTTATGCCCAAAAAAAATATCAATTTGCAATTTTTTTGCTAACAAATTAGATTTTGTTAATTCTAGTAGAGTGTGGATGTAAAATAATTTCCGATACGCACACATACAGACACAGGTACACAAAAAAATAAAAACTTTTATGTACATCCAAATACATAAGAGCGGAGTAAATAATTGCATGCAACTGTAGTGGTGGTATGAATTCAAACATAGATACAAAATACAAATATTCGTATATACGTATATTATGACATATATTTATATATAAATATGTATATATATCCATGTCTACATATTAATAAATATATATACACATATCAAAAAGCATGTACTAAGCAATAGACTTATAAATTGCACATGCAAGCCCGACCCGTAGCGAACAGCGCAAAAACCCAGAAAGATGCAGCACCAGGTTGTGTTCCTTCTCTGCTTTCAAGACAATGTGCAGCCACCCTATTCATCGCAATGTTGCTTTTGGGGTTTGGATTTTGATACAGATGGCTAAATCTAAATGAAAGCACAACTTAACCTTAAACAAACAAACTTGCAAGCGACACCTATCAACTGAGGATGACGATACGTGAGCCAGAACGACAGAAAGAAATGAATTCCGGGCCGTAGCCCAAATTCGACGTGGTGCATACTGAGTCACTACGGCGACTCCGGTGCCGCTGTCGTCGCCGCCACAAACAAGCAAAGCCAATCCAGCAGTCAGTCGGGCAGTCATTTGCTTTAGTTTGTCAGATAGATAGAATGGTCATGATGACGACGACGAATTTTTCGAAATAAAGGTTGAATGTGCTTCTTTTCCACACAGAGTATAGAGCGAGGGACGGGCGAAGCGACAATGGCAGGTTGTTAGTATGTCTGTTCAAATATAGAAAAGAGCGACAGAGAGCGCAAGCTAGTTCAAATGGGAAGCTTGTACAAAACAGGGAGACGGCGACGACATCGAGTACGATGACACGTCAACTGACAACAGGGTGCAAAAAGGAGAGAATGTCTTCAGCTCTTCTCTTTTATCTGTTCCCTAGTTTCGCAAATGATATGATGAATAAAATATTTAACATAATAATAACAAAAAATAGTCCATTTCAATGTCCAATGCGTGTTTTTTTTCTTCATTTACTCCAATACTTGCTTTTTTATGATGAATCAAATATTTAACGTATTTTTTTTAAGCTGATTTTTACTTAATTTATAAAAAAAAAAAAAAACATTTAGGTCCAGTCCAATGAGTGCTTTTTTCGTTCTTTATATACTTCAATACTTAATATGGCCCTCACTATAAAAAGGTCAGGTTAGATTACAAATTTAGCTGAATTACTTATCAAAATTTAGGATGCTTTTTAATCAAACAAATTGCTTAAGTCGTTGGGAATTACATTACAGGCTTTACTACAAATCGGGCTTTTATGACAACATTGTTGGTTGCTTGTATGGAGCCGAAATATGTCCTCAAATGAAATGACTCAATGCACATTTGTCGTCTTCTTCTTCTTCCACTTCAACGACGAGGTTATGATCTGGATTTAAGGGATCATAACCATTCCTACTGGTAAGCCCGCGATGTTGGCCGGTTTGACCCTAAAAAGGATCAGCAGACACGCAGGCACATTTGTAACGTGTACAAGTCTTAACACTGACTAGTCAGGATAATACTTCAACTAGGAAATGTTCGGAATCGGACGTCATATTCACGGAATTTCTCCCAGGTCTGTGTCTGTCTGTCACATCAATTTTCACTCTAAACATTTGTTTGCGATCATTGACCTGGCGACGAATAAAAAGTTAAAGAAATCATGCTTTTAGCATCTTATCCGTCAATTATTAATGCCAACTAAATGTATGGCCACTCAAACCCCTTAAAACACAAGTCATAACTCACTGATTGAAAAAGTGCATCACAAGTTGACTGCTTCAGCCCGTCAATGGTTTTGCAAGGTTAATTGAATATGGTACATTACCGAAAATCCTGTCTGTCAAATTATTTTTTTTGCATTAATTGAAGGTGAATGGAACAATGTTTGTTTGATGCATTCAAATGACGATTACTTTGTCTTTGGTACGAATGGAAGGCAGCTAGAGACAGAATCCAAACCAATATCGATAATGCTTTCTGATAGAAATCTTACTCTTGTATATGTTTGTGTGACACATATTTGTTAGAGGTAAGAAAGTAAGACAACAGACGGTCCTGAAATTAGAACTTTGAATTCCAGAGATTCTCGGTCTAATGTACTAACAACTAAGCCCATGCTCCCCAATCTACAACAATAAATGTAGAATACCTAACAGTTATTCATAATATTCCAAACTCCAGTTAAGAATGGAACCAAATGACACTAAAGCTACTACAAACTAAAACATCGCGTTATCTGCAAACCGATTAAAAAGTTAAGCTGGCACGATTTATATACCTGCTCTGCCTATGGGGTTCGCCGCCCAATACCCATCAATAAACAAAAAAAACACAACCTGCACCAACTCGTCGGACATCCTTAAATCCTGATCAGGATCTTGCCGTTAAAGAAGAAGAAAAACTGAAATTGTCCTCTTATCTAGAAAATAAAAAACCCCGAACATTGACCCTCCCTTTATCAATTATATAAACTTTACAAAGCTAAATATTTGGGTCTTATTTTGGTGAGTTAAGCTGAAAACCTTGAATACCAGAAAGAGCTGCAAAGCTACAGTGCTAAGTTTCTCTTATCTTGCTGAAAAAAAAACACTCCTTACTGACTGGCTACATGTCTCGGTCGTCTGTTGGACTGATTTAATGTGTGTAACGATCAGAATGTGTGTATAGCGGAACACTTGGAACTACTCCCTAAGCAGCACTCGATATTCTGTTACATCTGGCACCCCTTTGTCATTTTTAGAAAACAAACGTCAGTTAGTGCGGCTGTTCACCTTAAAACAATCTCACAGTGAAGCAATAAGGAAATTGGCCACCCCACTATTCTAAATACAATCAGCACCCTCCCAATAAACACAGACTGAGCCAGTTACAGTTACAAAAACTTTCAAGTCGTCATCCCCTCTAGGTCATTGTGGGAGGATGATATATTCTTGGCGCATTCAATCCACTTCTACACCGATAGATCAAAAACTAATAACGGTGTAGGTGGAGGTGCCTTCTCTGAAAGGCTAAATCTTAGTCTCTACCTCCGTCTTTTCAATAAAATATTGTCGTTTTAAGAAGCCTTATATTGCCTAAAAAATATTCCCATTTTCCCGGACAGTAAAGCTGCGATCACATCCTTCGAATCAAAACTCTACAGTACCACTATCTCTTAAGATAGCGGAGTAGTTCATGCGAACATTCATGAAGCTGTAATGCTAACGAACTCGCCAAATACTACTCTATTACATATTCTTTTTGGAAATGCGCGCTATTCAGCCTACAACCTCTACACCCTGCATGGCGAGCATTTTAAAAAAATAAAGTTTTATTGCCGTACCCTGTACGTACGTATATATATATAAAAAACCATTTATGCAAACTCTTCATTTTGATTTTTTTTTTATTATATACCATGTACATGTACATACAATGCTTCCTAAAATATTCTGATCCGCTTATGTACGTTATTGCATTAACATCAAGTATGACAGGATTCAAAGAATGGACTAGAATTCAAAGAACTGACTAGAATTCAAAGAATGACCTAAATTGGCATAATTGGGAAGTCGAACATACTGCGGTGTTGGAGGCGAGACACAATAGAGTACAAATAGATCTTTTTGTACAAGATTCTGCGGCAAACAGTAGTTTTCCGTTAAGCCAAACAGTAAATAAATAAAGCCAAACAGTATAAGGACTATAATGAATGCACAGCCAGGCTACAGAGCGCCCGACTATATATAGTTAGACCATGGCTGAGGTCAAAAACGTAAAAAAAAAGTTTCCATGTAGCACTATGCTTTTGATACGCATCTTTAATGCAACCGGAATGCATTCTGTACAAAGCAGGCATTTGCCAAAATTGAAATGGGAAACTTTGAATGAAAACAAATCTTGGGTGGGTGGAATGAATGTGTCCTTGAATTTACTGTAGCAACCACAGAACTGGTAATAAAAGTAAAGTCAGCTGATCATGGTCGAATCAGACCGAGACCCAATCACACCTGGTTTTTTCTTGCGAAAGTCTGACAATCATCCATAACATGAAAATCTTTTCAAATTTGCCGTTTGGAGTCGGTGTTAAATTGTAGGTCCTTCCATTTAGCACAGCACAATACAGTTTGAGAAGCTATGATTTAGGCCCTATATGGGCTGCTAATACCTTATAATTATTTACTTTTAGGATAGATTCCTTTATACAGCAAACTGGTGCTCAAAAGTAGCGTTTTGTATTCGTGTTTAGTTTTTTTTATTGAAAAACACAACAAACTCACTTTTCTGAGTGCAAATGAAAGTATGGACAAACATATCGATGCATGACCAACTACCAGGAAACGAACTAACGGTTCTCATATAAACAGAGGATTTCAAACAACGTAACTCATCTGGGTTCCCCGAGAAAAAGGTGTGCCAGGAAGTTAAAGAGCTGCTGAGCTTACAAGAGGAGGCGAATGGAGGAGAGTATACAACTGCTAACTAACTAGCCCAAAGAGCTAAAACACGTCGAATACATTGACTCTGCCAAGTTGAGCAAATGGCCAAAAACTCTCCAGCCAAGAGTATCTTTGACTCACAGCCCCAGGTTCGAAAAGGCAAGGAAGACCGAATCTCCGTTAAAAAGACAAAGTCATCGCGATGCGAGATCGCAGAGGTTTATAAGCAATCCCAGGCTCTTCACGGCTCCCGTTAAGTTAAGTAAGTGAGTGAGTTGACAAGAAAGCCCCTCTTAAATTACAACAGACAGCTAATACAGTAATGATCCCACCCTGTAATCTTATATAAGCGATTGGCACCAAAATATGAGCGGCACAAATGAGAGATGAATTGTGTTTGACTCTTTTGTTACAACTAGAAAAATGAAGAAACTCGACAATCTTACAAATGACAAAGTCGTTAACCTCTTTTGTCGGTTTTAGACATCATGTTGATCTGGATAGGTTATTATGATTAGGATGTGTATAAGATTTGCTAATGCCCAACACTCTGTCTACATTAGACTCTAAAATTTTGTTTCGTTCCAGGTCAGACATTAATGAAGAACTGGAGTACCTCGACCCATCAGATCCCCTGTGAACATTGAGAGCTTCGATCTTGCGATCCCAACGGCGTTCCCGATATGCGTTTGCCCAACTTTTCGATCGTTCAGTGAAGCGGATTCTTCACGATGGCCTTCATTACCATCCAAACTAGTTGCCAATAGTACAGGGACGAAAGCGACTTCAATTCTCGGGGGAACGCATGTGAGGCGCTTCTCAAAAACGTTCCAGAGGACGCAACCGTTTTTTCAGTGATGAAGCGCATTTTCACTTGAGTTTGTGCGTCAACAAACAGGACAAGCGCTCTTGGGCTGACACCAATCCCCGAGAATTGCATCCAAGTTCTTGGCATTTACCTAAAGTCACAGTGTGGTGTTTAATTTGCTCAGCTGGGATTGTTAGTCCCTGGTTGTTTGAAAAAAATTAGGTCACAGTGATAGTTAATTCAGACAGGTGTCTGAACAAGTTGGAGGAGCAACAGCTCAACCTTCAGGGGCATCGATGGGTGTTTTGAGGGAACACTTGCCGGAGCACCTCACCTCAATACGGGGCGATTTAGAGTGGCCAGCCCGCTCCCCCGCTCACCCGATTGGCACGGTGCGATTTTCTTTGTTTTTTTTTTTAAATCCTTGGTTTGTCAACCACCCAAGGACCATATAAGAAATGAAGGCCAACATCCAGACGGAAATTGTCAACATACCCGTATGATTTTCAAAACTGCGTAAAACAAAACTTTAAATACAAACCTACATTATAAAAAAATTCTAATTCATAAAATGGATTTTATTGCGTTTCGAAAAGAGGAAGTTATGTTGCCGCGCTCTGTGTTTATTATTTACACAGAGTGTATAATCCCGGTTTCGCATCACGCGCATGTTTTCATTTTTGATTGAGAGAGAGGGTAAGAGAGAGAGAAAGTCAAATATTCATATTTCTGGAATTCAAGCATATCCCTCAACACAATGAACACTGAGCACTACTACTAAGGAGTAAGGAGGATTAAAAGATTAAATGATAAAGGGATATAAAAAAAAAAAACAGTAGCAGAAAATTGGATCCGCATAACGCAGGACATGATTGAACGGAAAAGCTTAGAAGAGACCAACATCCGGCTTTGTACACAATAGACTCTATTATGATGATATCATGCACACGCCAGCCAAGAGAATCTTTGAATCCCATCCCGCGGTTGATGTCTTTTTAAGATTTAACGGCGCGGCAACCAAACCTCGGTGTTCAAATTGATTAAACTTAGTTCTTCTTCTTCCGCAAGATTGAACATCACTTCATCACTGAGACCATCCAAATCCTGGTGTTGTTGCATTTGTGTGATCCATGCGTTTTTAGGCCTGAACCTTTTTTACGATCTCGATACGTGCATGCTCCCATTGCTTGTTATTATTTGATTCCAGTTTGAATGTGTCCTAGGCACACATGAATGGTAAAGTTGCCTAGTGTGATTTCTGCCCTAAATCTCATTGTACTACAAGTGCTATTTTTGGGGGGTGATCTGCAGTGATATTTTTCTAGCCAAGTCCCTTCACTGATAGTTTTAAATTCACAAAATCTTCTCTTAGTGCTTCCGGGATTAGTTTTCACATTTCATCCTCACTCCAGTATTTTTGCACTATCGTTGATTAGCCATTATGTACGTCCAAAACTAGACGGTCGTATTTTTTTTTTGTACTTCCAGGTGGATTAAGGATTAATAAATGAAATAAAGCGAACATTATGAAAATATTTGCTTTATGGTAGCAAGAGATCAACACAGCCACTCCGACTTTGACATGAGTGAGAACTCCAGGACAAAAAATTCTTTCAAAAAAGAGATACGAATCGCTCAAATTATAAAATTCGCAAAGTTGGTGAGATTTGCACTTCAACTTAGAATTTGAGTCTAACGTTGAAGTCGAAGTTGACTTGAGTTGCCAATGTGCTCCATACCATTAAAAAGCATTGGATCTAAAACGTTGTCAAAGTCAAACTGGGAGTAGTTGTGTTGATCTGTTTCAACCATTATTTATGTTTTTATAGGTAGCTATGTACCTAAGTGTTACCCACTAATCATAAAATGCCTTCAGACACTTTTTTAACACATATATGTATTTTTAAACTTTGTTTTACACTGCGCGCGAATTTGGAATGAACACACCATCAACGGTTATAATTTTTTTTTACCACATCGAGCGAATGGATAATAATGATCCATCCAAGAGGATCTTCGACGGTCCCCCAGGTTTAAGAAGGCAAGGAAGACCTAACCTCAGTTTTAAAGACCAAGCCATTGCGGATGCCAGAGAGCTTGTTGTGGACAACTGGAAGTAGCGTGCAGAGCGTGGAAGGCCTGAGCGTCTCTGCCGGGATTTCGTTAAGTAGTTTGCTGTTGAACAGCTTATCATAGTCAAAATCTTCATTATCTGTGATGCACATGAATTGCATCTGTTTTATCAATGTCTTGGTCCAAAATGAACTGTCAGTTCCTTCAATCCTCGGAACCCAGTAGACGATTTGGACATACGTTTTTCCATCTTGAATAAGAAGATAAGTGCCCAGTGAACACAATTGGCAACAGTTGACTTTACCAAATTTGGCAAATGGTCTCAAAAGAACAGTTTTATTTAAACCATTACTTGTATTACAAAATTCAGATAGATTGCTTCCCAGAACTTTTTTAATACCAACATAAGAAATGGAACGCAGCTCAAATAATATGGTTTTGCGTGTATGGCACAAAATAAGTGAATGCGAGTTTAGACCGAGCCTAATGCGATTGTAAAACAGTTAAGAGATTGGAATTTTGATTTAAAGTTACTATGTTAAATTTTTTTCAAAAATGTAATAAATACCTGCATGTAAAAGGGTGTACCCGATTGGGTATTAATTTAAACCAAATAGTATTGAATGTTTTCTCAAGTTAAATTAACGTGAGGACCTACATTTTGACATGCGGTACGCGGTTCAAGACGGTTAACTGCATGAGAATCGGTATTGGTAATTGTATCACTGACATACTGCATTAGCGGCTGCGCAGTTACATAGTTTTGTTAGTTTCTTTAGCTTGGCCAAAACTATATACATATCTTCAACTAAGCAGTTAAGTATGCCGTTGAATAGGCCAAATGTCAGAGTGCAAATAACATATCGCTGGAAACAGAAAATCATTGATTCGCAGAATTCAAGATTTTAAGCTCCGCCAAAAATAGCACTTTAGACAACACTCGAGATTTCTGATACTGGGGGCGGGTTACCATTATGAACACCAAGGAACATTTTTTTTTCTGGCTTAAAATGTCCTAAAAAAGATAAGTATAATATTTTTTTCTTGAGGAAATGAAATTTTTTTTTTATGAAAGTATGGTGTATTTAAAGTATGGAGTGGGTGGCTCGCTTCGCTCGCTAGCAGGATTTTAACCCTTTCTTCCGCAGGGTTTAACCGCTCACGCGACTTCGTCGCTCTGCTAAGGGTATGTCAACAACTGTCAGGCAGGCGCCTGGAGCTAAGGTTTATATATACTTACTTTGGGGTATTTACCAGTATATTTTCAGCCAAAAAAAAAAAAAAAAAGACAAATTAACTTAAATTGTTTCAACTTGAATATGGCAATACCTATAATATTTTCCAACATTCACTGCATTCACCACCCCACCCACCCCCCTTCTACGCCAAATGCAAAATGAACGCGTCCATTTGTGCAGTTTGTAGGTGCACTTTTCAGTGAAAATTGAAAAGTTTAAAAATAAAAAAAAAAAAATAAAAAAAAAAGTTTCCTCAGAAAAATTCTTTTACAGTACATCTTAGAATAAGTCAATTTAAATAAAAAAAATAAAAAAAATGAATTTGCTTAATGTTCATAATGGAAACCTGAGCGCTTAAGGCTCCAAACTATGCACCTGCTAACCTGGTGAAACGACAATCTAAGAAATAGACACATACATATAGGTAGCTGATAAGATAAATCTGTTGAGTGACAGCACCGGCATGTCATCGACCGTGGGGAAGTTTAAAAAATGTAAGGGATGTACAAGGGCAACAACAACTTACCACTCTTAGCTGTCCTGTTGGTCTTCCTCGTCTTCCTGAGCAAAGGATAACTTACTACTGGCTGTTTTGCCCGTGGACTTCTTCAACCTCTTATCACTTTTGGATTTAACAGAACTTTCGTCAACGGTCTTGGCTTTTGTTTTGAAAATAATCCTTTGGTTAAGGTCAGCTGGTTTTTCGGCTTCCTCTGCAATCAAAGAATGTAAAATTTCAAACTCAGCATCAATATAAGAAAAAACAACAAATGCGCTATAGTTTCCCTCCCCGCCTATCGTGGTAGGCGCAACCATTTCATTTGTTTGCGCTCTGCTCTTCTACTGTTAAAATTGTGTTGTCTCTGTTGCGCCGTTAATTCCTTTTGGGGCCCCCTCTGCCAGCTCCGTTACCCTAACCCATGCACTAGTGCTTGCTTGCTGCCGCCACCAACCCTCTCTGTCTATCTATAAGCCAGCAGCAGCACCAGCAGTGACGACGAACGAAAACGAAGCCATTAGCAACAACAACTTCCGAGGAATTCTGCTTGTTTGTGTAACAAGCATTGGTTGTGTGTTCTGTGCCCCGGGAGTACCCAGTAAGGTGAGGCGCTCCCATGGACAAATTGAGGTTAAATGCGGCGAACAATCAGAATTTTTTTGTGAATCTTACAAAAAAGTAAACAAAATCTTACCAGTGTTAGCGTATTGCAAAAACTATTATTGAAATGTTACTGCGTCGAGATTAAGACCAAATAAAAGCGAAACAACATTAATCGAGCACTCGGATTTTGGCTATTTCCACTGAGCCCTTCACGAACGACCGATTTTCAACAGTTTTTAAAGGGTTTTTGAAAATTTACTTTAGGTTTTCCAAAAAATTAAAAAAAAATTAAACAACTTCCACTCGAGGGAAAACCAAACTTTTACGAAATAAAATGCGAAAATTTTAGTAGATATATATATATATATATATGACACCTATATACACGTTTTGACAGCAGTATATAATATACACAAAATGGTTGAAACGCTGTCAGAGAAAAACCAACAACAACTGTGTGGCGGAGGTGTCGCGACTATCGACAGTGCGGGGCGCAAAGGAAACTCGGTTGTGCAAAGCGACGGTGGTGTTTTATATTTTGTTCTATCTAAGCAATATGTACACATCGCAGAGCTGCTGCGAGCTTACCTTTCTCTATCCTCCGCTTTTCCGTTTCTGCCTCTTCGGCAGTTAGATCTCCAGCTTTTATTACAACAATTTGGGGTTTCTCGTCGTCCCTCTCGTCTGGCCGGTTTTCGTCGGCATCTAAGCGCTCATTGTCAAAATCGTTGTCTTCGTCTTCGAATTTTCGGCGCTGGGCGGGAAAACAAGATGAAATCGAGAGCACCATGAAATAAATTTTCATTTACCTTGGTCTCGACGGTGGGGCCTTCTTTGTAACCAATTTGGGCTTTTAACTTTTGCAAGAAACTTGGATCTTGTGGTTTAATGTAACTAATATTCCTTTTGGACATTTTTACTTAAAACCAATTGAAATTGAACATAATAACGCGATTATTATGGTGGCAGATTGAAACGTGCTTACATCGAAACGATAGAAAATATCAGGAAAACACAAATCTTATAATTTTTTAAGCAAACATTAAATTAACAACCAACTATACAAGTAACAAAATATGAACCTTACTTCAAATTGAAATAAGCTACTGGAAATTAGATATTTTTGGGAAATGAAATCGCGAGTCGAAGTATATAACTTACCAACTTAAGAAAGTTAATAAATACGCCTGAAGTTGGCCGTGAAAAATTTGCAGAAAAGCTGAAAGTGTCAAATAAAAATAGCACATCCCGAGTTAATTCCATCGTTATATTAGCGTTGTTTTTTTTTGTAAGTTTAAGGCGAGTTCCAGTGGGCTTCAATAAATACTTATGGCTGCATTTAACTAATTAAACTCTTTTCGCTATGAACACATGGCCGGAAAAATGCAACTTTGAGAGCGAAAAAAAGGTTGTAAAAAAACTATGTCAAAATACAAGCAAGAGAGAAATTTTCTAGTTCTAAAATATGCGGCGTGGTTGTAAAATCTGAAGTCAAAGTTGAACTGTTGATCTGTTTCTACCATAATGCCGAAATTTCAATCACTAAACGCAAAATATGATAGCAAATCGCATAGTTTAGTAGGTTCTCACATACCAGAGCGGACCAAGTACAAGTAAACGCGTTCGATAGGTTTTGAGTTTTATATAATCGCATTCAAACAACTTTGTGTAAGTGTAAAAATCCTATAAATACCGATTTTGCACTTAGGTATTACTAAGAGGTATTTGGGTTTCCTTTATAAATACGGGTGAATATATACATTTTTCCTACTTTACATATAGGTATGGGTGAATAAGTTTACAGTAGTTGGGGGTTGTAGGATTAGGGTTAGTTTTTACCTGGTATCAACCTTGCGATTGCGATGCCCATGCCGCAACTGAGACTACACATCAATTTTTTTATAATTAGCGTGCGCTAAAGGGATTTCTTACTTTGTAATTGATACAGTACCTTTATAATGTATGTACGCAGTTGCAATTCCGCACCTACAAATGCAATGCAATTGTTGACATATTTCATTGTCTACTATTAAGTTCTAGAATTAGAAAAAAAGGATTTCGCTTTCATGGACATGGTCGAGATTTGAACGCGCCACCTTTAAATCAGCAAGTAGACACACAACCACTGCACTGTTGCCACTCGCAATATTATTTTACCTCCCTGAATAATGCACACTTACACTTTTTTTTTTCTTTTTGCTACCAAAAACAACGAAATAATTTAAATGAAATTATTCGGTTTTGAGTTTGAACATTTATTAATTTTTCCACCAAAATACCCTCTAACATCTATTTGACATACATATTTTTTTAGTTTTTACATTTCATCGCTAGCAATATGGTGCTGCCAAATTTATTACCTTTAAACATCAATTAGTCTAAGAAAGTACTAGACTCAATTTATAATGAAAAAAAAGAACAATTTAAATCTTAATATGGTTGATTTACACGGTCACACATTCCTAACATGTAAGATTAAAGGGATGCTAAATACTAAATATCCGTGTGACTGAAAGGGACAGCATTACCTAACATGCAGAAAAACGTGACACGTATTCAGGTCGGCCATCTTGTTTACGTGGTAGGAATTATGGGAAAGCTATGCATGTTGATATTTTTATAGCGATGGCTTACGAAATTTCGATTTCCTATAAAACAAAATGGGCGCAGCTATCATATGTTTTAATCGCCATAATACATTTTTGACATTTCTCTGCTTCACATCGCCGATTGTACCTACTCAAGATGGAAAACACTATTAATACGGCAGCCTTTACAAGATCCATGTTTTTATTTATTTTTTAATTCTACTACAACAAAACCGATGAAAATAAATTTGTTTGCTTACATGTGATCTGTCAAATCTCCATAACAATGTTATAGCAAGTTAAAGTAAGTGATCTCACTCTTACACCTTATTAGCAATGACTGCGGATAAACGGATCTCTCTTTTCGGTTTTGTTGCAAAAATGCGCGTGCGTGATGGTGTAAATGCGCTACACTCACCGTGGTAGGTAACCACCGAGTAATGGTATGTTTCACAGACTTGACTTGCTACACTTATAAGAGTGAGTGTTGAACAAAAAGAAGTAGCAACACTTTAATGCTCTGGTGAACATTACTCTCTGAATAGTATCAGAAGTCTTACTTTAGCCTCTCCGAAGGTAGGCGTACGGCGGATTTTTTTTTTTAACAACTCTTGACCCGCCTAGGCGAAAGAATGCGGTACGTCGACCTGGATAGATCTATTGTACCAATGGTCAAGAAAATTTTAGACTATTGCATTTTCCACTTTTCTAGAAAAGGTGATAATGCTTCTAGCAATGGACCTCTTCAAATCTTCGTTACTCAAGAGTTCTTTGAAGAAGATCCTCTTTCTGATTGCACAAAGAGCTGGGAATTCGCACAAAATGTGCTCCGTGGTTTCGTCGTCCTCGAGGCACAGCCTGCACTCTTGGGAATCGGCTTGTTTCATTTTGTTGAGGTGGTATCGTAAACCGTGGTGACCTGTGAGGTACCTTATTAGGTTTTTGATATCATGCCTACCTAGGTGTAGAATCTTGTTGGCATTGTTTTTGAAGGGCTGGATGGCTCGTTTGGCCTGTCTTAGACCTGGAGTGTTTTTCCAGTATGAGATACATTTAGAGTGTTCCCAGCTATTTATAGCTAAATTGGTGACTGATTTGGGTGTGTAGCAGGAGGGTTCAGGTCCTGTACCCGATTCCATTTTAGAACCATCCGTATACCACTTTTGTCCGCTTCGGCGGTTCGGTGGGTTATTAAATATTGCGGATTAATTCACGTGATTTTGTCAACTGTGTCGTCAACAGCCAGCATTGCAGATACCTTATATAAGTTACTTCGACATATTTGGAGCTAATGTTATTAAGGATTTCCAAGACTAAGTCAGGCCTCAGGGTGTTGAAATAGAGATGGCCAATGTCAGCGCTCATATTCCCCAATTCGATTAGTGACATTCCTTCCATAAGGTATTTTCCCTCCAGGTTGAGGGTTGTGCCGTCGAGGAACAGGCTTACCACGTCAACAAAACTTGCAGTTTTGAGAGAGGTATCAGCATCGGGTATAGCCATCACTCATTTAAGAACACGACCCGGCACGCCAACGGACTAGGAACTGAGAGTAAGCACGTCGGCGGTACGTACACTTTTCAAAATGCAAAAATGACAAGAGTGAGTGATTTATTACAGCTACCACCGAAGGATGCACATGTTAGTATGCGGATTCGTTTTAGGAAATCAGCTAACATCAAAGATCATTCATTTCAGGCTGATAAGTCTGTAATCCGCAACCAAGGCATATCTTACAATATAAGTCTAATATGTGCGCATGCCCCTACTCATGAAGCACAAGACGCCATCAAGGAGGAGTTCTATGACATACTGTACGGGGTCCTTATTGCTTATTTTCCAGTACTCCATACAGCGGAAGTAGGGTTCGATAGGGCATGCATTTTGATCTTGGAGTGAGGAGTATGGAACCGATTTGTTTGGCCAAGCAGCGGTTTCCTAAGGTAATATTCCGTCGGATCTCTACTAAAGTGTCATTTGTAAAGTTGATGTTTACTCCAAGGGAGGTGTATTCCTTAAACTACGTCGACGTCATTGCTATAAACAGTAGCGTTTTGTTCTAGATGTCTGTTTGTTTCTTGATAGCATGCACTTGGTCTTGTCCTCATTAACTTTAACACCAACCGATTTCGCCTCTTCTTTAATCGCCGTAAAAGCCTCTAACATGGCACTCTGGGAACGTCCGTATACCCCAAAATTTGGATGGGTCTATTGAAATTATTGCCGTCGGCGTTGACTCCTGCCCTTCGCACTATTTGCTCAGAACAAGATTGAAGAAGTTATATGAAAGCACATCTCCCTGCCGAAATCCGGTGCAGATTTGGATTAATTCGGAAGAGCTGCTTTCAAACACCGCGTGTTTTCAAGTGTCACGCGACATACCTGGATCAGTTTTGCGTGGATTCCATATTCGGTCATCGCCATGTAGAGCTATAGATGATAAATGCGGCTTTAAAGTCAATGCAAGATGGTGAGTCTCGACTTGGAATTCTTTGGTCTTTTCCAGTATATGGCTCAGAGTTTTGGTCGATTGTCCATCTGCCGGGTCGGAAGCCACAATAGCCGTGTTTTTTTGCACGCGGATATAGGATTGGCACAAAAATAATTCATCAACAAAACTTGGCAGCACACATGCACCTATGACGTTTATTAGTGAAAATCCTGAAATTGAAAAATATTAACTTCCGCCAATTGAAATTGATGCCAACATTTTATAAAAATATAAAAAACAATTTCACATTAACAGATTTGCTAAATTCAATTACCCTTATGATAAAGTTTGAAAAATAATAATAAAAAAATCACGAATAAAATATTCGGCGGAATGTGTCAGTGGTCCTGGTCGGTGGGATGTACATTTCCTGAAAAATTCATCGCAACAATTCATCAGAAACGATGAAAATGGATTTTGGAAGCACTGTTTATCCCCGCTAAAGTTAGCGTATATAGGATAAGTGGTTGTTGTATTTTACATGCAAATTTCAAATTATCCCTATATACGCGTGAAAAAAAAACACGGCTAATTTTACGTGCCGATTAGTGTGTTGCAGAAAGGCTTGAGGCGTTCGCAAAGTACGTTGGATATAGGATCTTTTATGCGACATTTCACAGCGATATTCCTCGATAGTTCTTGCAAGACATAGGATCGCCTTTCTTGTGGATGGGACATGTGGAGCTGATAGTACAGTCATCGGGCATGCTTTCTTACACCCATACTTGGTTGATGATTTGGTGCATGCGCCCAAACAAAACATCACCTTCGTATTTAAAAAGCTTTGCTGGTAAAACATCAAAGCCGGCGACCTTATTATTCTTAAGCTTTCTTATAGCTAAGCCAACCTCTTTTATACTGGGTGGTGAAATCTGTTCTTCATTGACAGGGTGTGGGTTCTCTTCTTGCCCTATTTCTCTCTCTCTCTCTACATAATGCCCATTTATCAAAGCGATCTGCTGGGATGTGAAACATATGACCGTAGCAACGGCATAGAGCGTTTACATTTTGTAAACAAGAGAGATAACTTCTCTCAAAATACAAACACAAGAGAAAATTCATTTAAAATATAGGCTTTTATATATTGGGAAAACTGAAAACATCGTCGCAAGATTGGTAGAGTTTGCACAACAACAGCGAATAGAGATTCTCATTTGACTGTCAAATTTTTTGTTTTTTTTTTTGTTTTTCCCCTGACAATAATGTCAGAAAACCAATGGAGGGTAAACAAACCAAATCAATTAGCAGTAATAGGCGGGAAAATACTAGGAATCAGCAAACAAAAGTAAGTTTTTTTTATTAATAATCAATAGTTTCTCGATATATTTTCAGGAAAATGGATTCATTTAAGTATGCAAAGAAGTTGGAAGCAGTAAAGAGAAAGAACTGATCTGCAAAGTTGTCTTTATTTGTCAACTTTCAGGTGATGGCGAAGACGGAGCTGTGGTTTCGTGTGAATAAAGTGTTAAAGGCAGTCTTCTTGAAGATAAATTTAATCCAAATACCAAAACAGAGAAAATGCTCATCATTTTTCAAACGGCTGGTCAATGAACTCGACAAAGACCTATATGGACCCGATAATCATCTCGTAGATTGGCATCGAACGTATTTTACTCAAGAAACTGATGCCGTCCAAGTGAAACAACCTGGTAAAATAAACGTTCATTGTACAATTCGCTTTCTATATGCCATTGCATTTCAATTTGGACCCAGGTTTGGCGCGTTTGTTGGGAGTGCATACTCAGACTCGTCCAGTAATCACATCAGGCCTTCGGCAATTTATTAAGACATATAAATTATAAGATGCACACGAGCGTCAATAAATAAACTGTGACAAATATCTGGACCAAATATTTGGTTATCCACGAATGTAGTTTGCTGATCACCGAAGCGTTTAAACCCACTGTTTCATCCCCAGATATAGTTGGGATCAATAAGTTGATAGATTCACGCTCGTGTGCATCTTGTAATTTATGTGTCTTAATAAATTGCCGAAGACAATAAAAAAATAAAGACAGATCAGTTCTTTCTCTTTACTGCTTCCAACTTCTTTGCATATTTTAATGAATCCATTTTCCTAAAAATATATCGAGAAACTATTGATTATTAATAAAAAAACTTACTTTTGTTTGCTGATTCCTATTATTTTCCCGCCTATCGCTGATAATTATTTTGTTTGTTTACCCTCCACACTGTTGTTGTTTTTCGATTTGGCATCGATTTGACATCTGTCAAAAAAGTGTGGATACCTATAGAGGATTTTTACTATAGTTTGGAATGCTGTCGCTGTTGTTGAATTGAAATACAATGGTTTTAAAATTATTGCTGCGCCTGCTAAAATTGCTGTTGCTGTGTTGATTTGTTTCTACTATTTATGTCATTCTACTTACCACTAAACCTTACGTTTTTAAATTGTTGATTTACGCGCTTTAATTGCTAGTCTCCAAAAAAAATCTCCGATGAAAATTGCATTTCTGTTTTGTGCATCAGCAGACCAGATCGTGTTCGCCGTGTTCGCATATCTTTCTGCGGTGGAATATAATAAAATACATCTAAAGTAATAACCTGAGTATTCTATTATAAAAAAAAAACAATTTACTAAGGTATACACAATGAGTGATATAAAATCATATTTCCATGAGTGGTGTGCAAAAAATAAAGTTGAACCTTCATTCGATGTTCGACCTACTGGTATGTATACATTTTTCGCTTTGAGGTAAATCGATATCTTTCCGCCATTGCATAAAATTTAAATTTAGGTCCTAAGCACCGGCAACGCTTCCTCTGTGAAATTCGGATTGCTACCTTTTCCTACATAGGTGCTGGAAATTCAACCAACAAAAAAGACGCTGAGCGTAATGCCGCCAGAGATTTCGTTAATTTCCTCGTGCGAAGTGGGAAAATTGCAGCTAACGAAGTGCCTGGTGATGTTGGTGTTGGTGCAGGCGGCCCAGCGGCCAACGTTGAAGGGTCAGGTCAAAATGGAGGCAACCAGGCCCGCAGATCTCAAGTTTTCTCTGACAATATGGGTCCACAGGATCTAGGTCAAGCATACCGTCCAATGGAGAACCGCGAGGTTAATTTTATTGATCGTGCTCAGCAACAACTGAATATGGAGGAGGCCGAATCGTTGGACGTGAACGCTGCAATTCACGGAAACTGGACCATCGAGAATGCCAAGGCAAAGCTGCATCAGTTCATGCAGATGAACAAGATCCAAGCGGACTACAAGTACACCGCGGTTGGACCAGATCACTCCAGGTATGTTGGAATAGTTCACCCAATACTGGCTTAACACAATGGAAACACAGCTGCAATCACACGAATGCAATGTAGTGAACATAACTATATGCAGTGCTGCAATACATAGGCATATGATTTGACTTTTGACTCGTACGGTTGTAGCTGTGTAGTTTGTCTACATCACCATTGCGTTCAGCCAGTTAAGAAATGTAGACCAGCCGCCGCATTGGATTTTCATTGAGAATATCCACTGTAGCAGTTCGAAATTACTATTTTTCGGGGCATAAGGAATTGAGTGTAGGAGATCTCGATTCACTGTGAAATGGAGAAGATATGTATCAGTTTTTCTGTGTAGAATTCACGACCATCTCGTGGCATTCACGCAAATCAACAAAAAGAGTTTTCTCTTAGGTACGTGATGGCCAAGGGCACGACAAACACAGTTTTCGCAGTGAATCGAGATCTACCACTTGACGACAAGGGGTAACCAGTAACAGGTGAGTGAATCTATCCTAATGTTTGCCATTTATAAATGTGGACCCACAGTCCTATGTACCTATACACTTAGTCCGCGATACTTAATACAAATTTCTAACGAAACTATTGACTATCGTAGGAGTTTCATGGCCGAGATGCACATCTTCGTTCGCGAATTGAAGCGTACTATCACCTCGCGTGAGACGGGCTCGAACAAGCAGTCTGCTAGCAAATCTTGTGCTTTGTCATTGGTGCGTCAGCTTTATCATTTGGGTGTGATCGAGGCGTTCTCTGGGACATTGAAGCAACGCAAAGACGACGAAGAACTCAAATCGTATCCAGTCAGAATTAATCCAGACCTGTTGGAAGAAGCGGAGAATATTGCCAAGGAATTAGGGCTGCCAATAGCGCGGCCTCCACCGACTAGTGGAGGCGATCAAAACGAAACTCCATTCAGTTTGGTGGTAAAACATAACAATAGTTAAAATTCCACTAACTAACAGTAAACTTATGTTACAGGTTGGCATAAAAAGCGAAACGCATCGTAAGTCAAATGATTCGCAGCAGCAAGGTGCTGTGATTCCATGGTCCCCGCCCCAACCCAACTGGAATGCGTGGAATGCCAGCAACATTGACGAAGGCTACTTAGCTACGGCTTCATTGGAATCTCTCTGCGACGATCTGGAGGCCACAACCAAGGAGAAGCGCATGAATAATAGAGAATATCAGGTATAAAACAGGAAACTTCTTTTACTCGCCGCAGTATATTTTAAGCTCTTGCTTTTTTCAGCAATTCCTCGAGTTTCGCGAGAAGCTGCCAATTGCGGCCATGCGTAACGAAATTATGTCGACAATCAACGACTGCCCGGTAGTGATTATCCGCGGCAACACCGGATGCGGCAAAACCACCCAAATCGCTCAGTACATCCTGGAGGACTACATTGGCTCTGGCCAGGGTGCATGGTGCAACATCTACGTAACTCAGCCGCGCCGTATCTCGGCAGTGTCTGTTGCCGAACGTGTGGCCAACGAACGTTGTGAAAATCTGGGGGAAAGCGTTGGTTACTCGGTGCGCTTCGAATCCACCATGCCACGTCCATATGGCGCTATTCTCTTTTGTACAGTTGGTGTACTGCTGCGAAAGCTCGAAGCTGGACTCCGGGGTATTTCCCACATCATTGTCGATGAAATCCACGAGCGCGATGTGAACAGCGACTTTCTGTTGATTGTTCTCCGTGACATGATCCACACTTACCCGGATTTGAGGGTGATTCTCATGTCGGCTACGATCGACACAACTCTTTTCTCAGACTACTTTGGCAAGTGTCCAGTAATAGAGGTGCCTGGTCGGGCATTCCCTGTACAGCAATACTTTTTAGAGGACTGCATCGAGATGACTGGGTTCGTACCATCGCCAGAGAACCGAAAGAATCGCGACAAAAGGGACGACGATGAGTCTGTACTTGCGACAGAGAATGCTGATTCGGCAGAATTCCAGAATCTAAATAAGGTCATCAATGATCCAAAGTATTCGCAGGCGACGAGAAACTCTATGAGTTTGTTGTCCGAATCCGAGTGCAGCTTTGAGTTGATTGAAGCCATGCTGAAGCACATCAAGAGCAAGAATATTCCCGGTGCCATTTTGGTGTTTCTGCCCGGATGGAATTTAATTTTTGCCTTGATGAAATTTCTGCAAAACAACGTATATTTTGGTGGACCAAATTGTAGAATTCTGCCGTGCCATTCGCAGATACCGAGGGAGGATCAACGGAAAGTATTTGAGCCCGTCCCGGATGGGGTTACTAAGGTGAGTGTTGTATTGAATTAACCAACTTTGAAGACGCCTGGTTTTAATGAAAAACATCAAGCTTAGTCACTGTCGAAAAGGTGCAGAGGTGCATTAACCCTATTCACTTGACAGCGTCGCAGTTGTCTTATAAAAACCCGTTCGGATTGCCATATTTAATTACAGCGATCTTGGTGTTCACATCTTGAAGTTCAAGTTCATTCCTAATCTCTAATAGCTAACGTATGACTCCGACGATTATGCAAATTAAGCTATTTATCTGTCTCGCAGGTTAAAATTTAAATGGGTGTGGGTCTATTAAAATATTAACAACTAGTCACAGCGGTGTTCCACCAGTTCAAAACATTTTTTTTGATTTTTTTTTTCAGATTATCCTTTCAACCAACATTGCAGAAACATCAATCACAATCGATGACATTGTGTTTGTCATTGACATTTGCAAAGCTCGTATGAAGATGTTCACTTCGCACAACAATCTCACCAGTTATGCTACTGTTTGGGCAAGTCGGACTAATCTGGAGCAGCGTAAAGGTCGTGCAGGACGCGTCCGGCCCGGTTTCTGTTTCACACTTTGTTCAACTGCTCGTTTTCATGCGCTTGAAGAGCACTTGACGCCGGAAATGTTTCGAACGCCACTCCACGAGATGGCCCTATCCATTAAACTGCTTCGCTTGGGTTCAATTCATCAGTTTCTGTCTAAAGCCATCGAACCGCCACCGCTTGATGCTGTCATTGAAGCGGAGGTTTTATTGCGCGATATGAAATGTTTAGACGCGTCGGATGAGTTGACTCCGTTGGGTAAAATTCTCGCGCGTCTACCAATCGAGCCACGTCTCGGTAAAATGATGATCCTGGGTATCATATATGGAGTTGGAGACGTGCTTTCCGGAATGGCGGCATATTCTAGTACATTTTCCGAAGTTTTTGCCCTTGACATGGGCCAACGGCGATTGGCCAACCACCAGAAGGCTCTGGGTGGAAGGAAGTGTTCTGATCATGTGGCGATGGTTATGGCCACTCAAATGTGGGAAAGCGCTCGTAACCGTGGAGAGGACGAGGAGATTCGATTCTGCGAATGGAAGGGGCTACAACTGTCGACGATGCGAGTAATGGCCGAAGCTAGAAATCAGCTACTTGATCTCCTCCAGCAAGCCGGATTCCCCGAGGAAGCCATGATCACTGGGAAGGTTGATGCTAATTCGGATGACCCCGTTTTAGATATGACAATTGCGCTGCTGTGCGCTGGACTTTATCCAAATGTGTGCTACCACAAGGAGAAGCGAAAGGTCCTGACAACTGAGTCGAAGTCGGCTCTAATTCACAAGACGTCGGTCAACTGCTGCAACTTGCCCATTACATTCCCCTATCCGTTCTTCATCTTCGGCGAGAAGATACGTACCCGAGCGGTTTCGTGCAAACAAATGACAATGGTGGCGCCTTTGCATTTACTACTCTTCGGCTGCCGAAAGGTGGAGAGCATAGGTCAAAAGACCGTGCGCCTAGATAATTGGTTGAACTTTGAAATGGACGTGAATCACGCTGCCGTCATTACAGCTCTAAAGCCTGCAATAGAAGAGCTGGTCACAATCGCATGCAACGATCCTGAGGAGGTCCTGAAAATGGATGAAGTCAACTCCCGGCTGGTGCAGTTGGTGAAGGATTTGTGCGTAATGAACGCGGGCGATTATGAGCTGCAACGCGAGTCTGGCGTTTTGCCATTCCAAAGTAGAGGAATTGGTGGAAGTGGACTACCAAATAAAAGACCTCGTATGGATATCGGAAGCGGATTTGGCGGCGCTGGCGGTTTCGGAGGTGGTGGTGCTGGCGGCAGCGGTGGTCGGTTTGGAAGCAATGGTGGTGGTGGTGGACGGTTTGGAAGCATTAGTGGCGGTGCTGGTGCCCGGTTTGGAAGTAGTGGTTTTGGAAATGGCGGTGGTGGCGGCCGATATGGAGGAGGCGGTTTTGGTAGGGACAATGGTCGTAGAGGAAATCGATTTTAAGAAAAATAAATACTATTAAATATGTATATTTATTTAAAGCCAATAACAACAACTGAAGTTTTATTTACATTTTATGGGTTCGACAATAAGAGGTCTAATTGCTCGCACTGGGTGCAGCAGTAGAATTGATCATTTTTACTCATGAAAACCGCTTCTTGCAGACACCAACGGCACCATCGTTTGCATTTTATATTGTCTATTTCATCTTGCAGAAGCTTTACTCTGCCTTTTAACATGTTAAGCTCGGCTTCTAGATGTAAGATTTCGGAAGTTTCCAACGGACACAGATTAAACGCCATGGAGAGCTTTGCCAAAGTTTGTCGTGCGATTGCCGAGAGTTCGTATAGAAGCGCTTTATTGTTTTCAGTTTCAAAATCTGAATAGTTTGGTAAATTCATTTCATCACCGAGAGCTGGAAAACAAACAAAAAAATCAAATTTGAAAGCGTAGCAATCAACATAGCGTGGATAAACGAAGTTCAGCCTTACACTGCGACAAATAAATTAAAGGAACTACAAGAATTCGGCAAAAAATTATACGAAAGCAACAAAAGTGCAGGTTCTTACATATTACCCAATTTGGCGTCGATTTATCTAAACAATTTGCGTTGTTTATGTTTTAGGACTATAATTGAAATGCGAAAAACGGGTACAACCGTTACTCGATATATTTTATTTTACGAACGGACAGATGTTAAATGAGTGCTGCCAAATTCGCAGAAAGTGAAATTATGATAGGTACAACTGTTATAAATATTGAAACTTAATGTCATTTTGCGAAGTGGAAAGGACCTACAATTTCAAGTAGAATCCAAACGGCAAATTTGAGAAGCTTCTCATGGCAATTAATACTCTTCGATTTTTGTCAGACGTTCGCAAGAGGTGCCGCAGTGGGAAAAACTTAATGTTTAACTTGGCCCCTTCGCGATTTGAACCTGGGACCTTTCGAAAGTAGTCCAACACACTAACCACTGAGCCACTCGTTTACCACACTATGTGGGAAAATGGCAGCGTTCATTACGCCACACCAAAGATAAGTGTTCGCTTAATTTAGACAAGACAAAAATTCATTCGTTACTGACCGAGGACATTAAATAACATTTTAATTTGGCGCGTCACTTGGAATGTCTCAGAGTCAAAAAATTAATACAAAAATGGATCTACAAAATATTGAAGAAGATTTAGTTATAAGCGCAGCAGCTGAATTGCTGATTGCTATGGTAGCAAGTAGAAGATGAAAGCCTCCTTCTTTTCGCGTAACATATTTACGAAATAATAAGAACAAAAATGTCTAAATACTGTACTACGTATAACATACACTCAAGTGACCTTTTGTGCTGCCCTTCTACATAAAAAAATAATAATTGTCATCCAGCCGTCGTTAATGTTATTGCGCCTGCCTTACCATTTTAACCCACTTTACCCCGTTGGTTAAGTGTCAACTTCGTGGGAAATTCGGCGAGTTTTGTTTTTTTTCTTTTCTATAATTTCAATACTTCTTGCGTCTCTTTCTATCAAAAGAGTAAAATAGTTAACGTTTAAGTAACAATTATTAGGTGAGAAACGTCCCTTGTGACCTTCAAAAAAAAAAAATAGATTGAATTTGATTGTTAAAGTTTAGCCTGTGCTGGGTTTCGAACAGGTTCTGATTTGAGTTTAGTTGTTGCTTAAGAACACTGTATCCCAAAACCAATTTTGTAAGCGAACATTTCTAAATACTTGTAATTTTGGTTTGTAATGTAATTGAATTTTCAGAAATAAAATCGAACTAATTCCAACTTAATTGAGCTTTGGTTTCTGCTCTGAGCTTGGGTCGATTGTTGTACTTGGGAGGATAATTGTGCGGGGCAACAACAATAATTTACCGCTTGATTTTTTAATTTCCTCCCCGTAGACATTTTTGTATGGGAGCTTAAATTTATCGCGAGCAGGATGATGAGCTTAATTAAATATAACGACTTTTCCGTTGGGAAAAAAAGAAGCTCCAATTGGGCAAAAAATGATCTGCTGATAATTTTGTTTCTTGATTGCAACGCAGAATCCACTAAAGGATTACTAAAACGAAGAATCTTCTCCTTCTGCTACTTTAACAGTGAGGTGAGGATCGGTATTTCAGTGATCAACACTTCCACTTTATTATTTCCCTACCATTATATCTCAAGAAGCATCGTCACTCCTCGATGTTTTGGATAACTCATTGAAGCCAATCCGAAACTAGTGTTGTTGCATTTTTTTTAATTTCTCATCTTAAAAACGGGGATATGTATACAAATATACAACTTATTAGTGCACAATCAAATGACATGTACCTACATGTATTCGCAAATTTCCCATTTTTGTATTTGTACCAGCAATTCACTGCTATTTCCAGCAACACAACTATAAACCGAGCAAAAACAAGTAAAATGATAGAATACGGGATCGAAACCAATGAAAAAACCCTTTAAGCAATAAGTAATTTGAAAAAGTGTAGAAGTGACATAAGGTCCGTTCAAGATAAGAAAGTACCATGTAGTACTTTCGAAAAGATGGGGAAGCGAACGCACAATTTCTGCTGAAATCAAATCCTTACCTCAATCTCAATGGTCATTGATTAAATAAAAAAGAAAAACGTATTTAAATCACTACCGAATATATAAAAATGCCACAGTTTGAATTCAAAATATTATAGCGAGAAATTGCTGAGAATGTTCTAAAATTAATTTCTTTCTTTCGTAATGTTGAATTGCCACAGGAAAAATTTGCATGTAAGCTCTCCGTAGTGATTGTGGTCTGGTGTAACCAAAATTTGATACTACTCCGCTGACTATTACTCGTAGATCATAGAGCTTAAGTAGTTGAATGCAGCGAAAAGTACTTACTAGCACATACAGAAGTGCAAAGGAACACCCCTGTAAGATAAAGTTCTTAAGAATGTTAAGAATTGTGTGATGACCAAATATAAATGTTATATCAAATAAAAAGCCTCGTTCGTTTAATGTTGTTTCCATCAAGAGTCCTGCTCGCGCTTGATTTGAGCTCGCATAAAAACTGTCTGCAAAGATAACACCGCACAGCTTAGCATAACAGTTTCCTATTCGCACGCTAAATTCTTAACTGGCTATAAATGGTCTACTCAAAGCGTCGTGTCGATTGAGTATAACAATTTAATGTGTTATGTTATGCATTTATGTAAATGTAGTATTGGAATGTGGCTAACCAACTTCGACCTCAACGTAAGACCTAAATCCTAAATTCAAAATTGAAGTGCGAATTCCCACGAACCTTGAGGCGATGTTTTCAATTTCCTAACATGCAAATGCTTATATTTTGAGCGAATTTTCTCCCTTGCTTGTATTTTGACATAATTTTATCTTTACCCTTCGTTTTACGTCCGAAAACGGAGTCAATGACATAGGGACAACTCCGCATACGGGTCCGAAAAACATGTGTATATATTATGACAGATTGAGTTCGCTGTGCTCAGCAAAAAAACGAATCCAAAACTGATTAAAAAAAGGTACAAAGGAGGCTAGATAAAAATCAAGTATCGCTTCGAAGCAAAATAAAAATCAAAATTTTGTTTGTTCATGTTTGTTTTATTTCTTGAAACAATACATAGATATTTGCATAGGATATACTTAGTACCATTTCTCGAACAAATTCTCCCTGCGAAAAAAGGACAAGAAGCAAATAAATTTTCATGTTATCTTCACTATAATGTATGTATGTCACTTATTTTTAGCTTGAATTTGTGCTGGTAGAAAAAAAAATCCTCGAATTCCGGTCTACGATTGGTAGTTGCGCCTTCATAGGTTTCCATAATTTTGTGATTTTCACAAATCTAAATTCAAAAAAAATTTAAATAATAAATTTAATTGTAGTTTACCATTCAAAAGAAAATGATACCTATAGCCAGCTACAGTGACAGCTGATGAACTAATCCGCCATTACAAATAAATGCTCTCGACTCTCATTCCTCATCCAATTGGTAATGTAGTTACAGTCAACTTACAAATGTAACATATATCGCGGATCCAATAGTCAATCTTTTTATTTCCGCTTGACTTTGTTCTCGTAGCCAAGGGAAGAGGTGCAAACCGCGATAAGAATATTATATTAGAGTAAATTTCAACTTTATAAAATCTCCTTTCTGTAGAAATAAATATAATCTTTATCACGATTTGTTTGAGTATGCGCTTTATTTTCCCGAACGAGAACATTTACTACCATTTTTTATTTCGCTGCAATGTGTTTGATTCGACTTTAAACGCTGAAGTTCTCGCTCCTCTCAAAGTTGAAGTTGAAGTTGAAATTTTGATGTATTTATAACAAATATTGGCAGCACTTATACAAATGAAAGCGCTAAGTGAATTTAAAATAGAAAGCATAATGGTAGAAACACATTAACACTTCAAAGTCGCCTTCAACTTTGACAACCACGTCGCACGTTTTAGAACCAATGCTTTTTAATGGGATGGAACACATTAGTACTTCAGCCTCAACTTCACCTTCAACGTTAGACCTAAATCCTAAATTCAAAGTTGAAGTGCAAGTCCCACCAACCTTGAGGCGATGTTTTCAGTTTTCTCAACATGCAAATGCTTATATTTTGAGCGAATTTTCTCGCTTGCTTGTATTTTGACATAATTTTCTCTTTTCTTTACAACCATTCTTTGTTTCGCTCTTGAAGTTACATTTTTCATTGTGTTTGACTCAACTTTAAACGCCAAAGTTCTCGCTCTTGTTAAAGTCCAAGTCGAAGTTGAAGTATTGATGTGTTTCTACCATAAAAAATAAAACAGGAACCTGATTGTGTGCAAGTCCTCACCAGCCAATCAAAACAAATAAATTTGTTTTTGAAAACTGCTGTCAAGCCTCAAATGTCAAATTCATTCAGGGTTTATGTGCACAGATCTGGAATTAAAGCCTTAAAGAAATGTCCAGACTTAATAAAAGTCCACAAAAGTGCGGTTAATTTGAGACATATGTATGTCATGACTTTTTTGTCTGAAATTATGTCTAGTAAATTCGTATTCTCCCATTCAGAACTGAAACTTACTGTCAAAACGGGTCGCCGTTAAATAAAAAAAATAGTTAGCGTCAGGTTAAAGTGTTTAAAAATCCGCAAAAGTAAAGTAAGTGCATGCTTTTTGGTTTTAAGTTGTGTGTGAAGGTAAACTCTCAAAGCGAGGTTAATTATAAATTTGCGCAACTGGCTCTTCAAAATAGTTGCTCAAGGGCTGCTCCTTGTGGAGGACGAACAAATAGGAACTGCACAGTTTGCTACAGTATTGCTCTGAACAATGAAGAAGTACCCGGCATTATTGTCGTAGAAGTTGGGAAGGCGGTCAAACGAAAAGCGGTTGGGCCGGACGAGTTCTTGAAAAAGATGGAAGACATCGGGACCAGATTGCTCATGATTCTTATTTCCAATCGGCGATCTAATGCCTAAACAGTAGAAGGAAAGTTATCTTTTGCTCGTAAAAATTAAAAGGCTATACCTACGCGAAACTGATAATTACCGTTCTATCAAGCTGATATCACACACTATGAAGATCGTTGATGCGGATTAGTTAGCCAATGGCGGCAAATTATACACCTTTCTGATGCCTAGTGCGGTTTTGTCGCAGTTAAATCTATGGATGCAATCTAAAGTACAAGGATCATGATGGAAAACATTCTGATTCTTTAAGGGATTTGCATATGTGTTGGCTGATTTTGAAAAGGCATTCGATAGACAGCCAAGAGATCTGTTCTGGGTGGCGCTTAGAAATGAGGAGTTCCAGAAACCTTTACGCATAGATGATCATGGACATATATGAGGTAGGAAAGGCACGAGGAGTCACCGAAGTTCTTTAAATGTAATGTGGTGTTAAAAATCGTTAATTTTCTGTGGCCGAAAAATGCCCCCTAATCTGAAGACTTGTCATAGGGCCTACAACCGCATATTTTGCATTGGCTGTACATGTCAGTAGTAAGACCGGTTCATTTTATGGAGCAGAGAGGAAAAACATTCTTGAAGGAATGGAAAAAGCTCAACGCGTGGCATGTCATAGTATCACGGTGGCACTAAGAACCTCTCCAACAGCGTCACTTCAAACCATGCTGCATCTCCACTCAATGGACACAAACAAATGGCTGACAAGTCATTACTACGACTAAGAGACTCATCAGTGAAGAGAGCAAGACATTGGCCATGCCAGCATACCTCAGATGCACCGCTATATTCCGTATTCCACCGAACGACTGCCTACTGAAATGAACTTTACTTTAGTCTGCAAACATTCATTACTGAATGTCCTTTACAATAAATCGCTGTCAATATTCACGGATGGGTGTAAGACCTAAGAACGAGTCTCTTCTTAAATCTCCCAAACTATTGCAGCATCTTTCAAGCCGAAGTCACAGAAATTCGCCAAGCCGCTGACTTTTTCACGGAAACTGTCCTGCACTCCCTAATGTACATGTGTCCCGCACTTGACGACATAAGGTGAATACCTCTTCCATCTACATGATCTCAACGATTCCTGCACGGCCAACATTAACGATTTCATAAGAAAAAGCAATTGATTCTAGGAACCGGCAGCGTGACCAATCTGCCCATACACAATGGCATTACAAAAGAACTATCTTGGTCTAAGTGTACCTCATCGAGGGCCAATTCAAACCAACCAACCAAACTGAAGCAAGGCTCAACATACTACACCGCATTTGTGGGCCGGCGCTCACATACGGTTCATATAAATTAACAACAGCTGAGATGAAGTTGCTTCGCATCACAGAAGAAATAGCAAAGCTTGATCGAATAAGAAGTTCTAAGATGTGAGGAAACCTTTACTCCAAAGAACCTATTTAAAAAAATGAAGCAGGACCAGCTCAGTTGGTATTGTGTCCAAAGGAGAAGTGCGAATATCACTGCAGCGCCACCCAAAAAACAGCGCTCGTCGTAAAAGGCGACTTAGAGCTGAAATCGCATCTAGGCAATTTAAACATCCGGGTGAGCCCAGCGACACATTAAGTACGATAAAACGTGGGCTAACACGACTGGAGATCACTGGTAGCGTTTTATCGGTCGATCAAACAACCCAACTAACAATTTATCAGAGCTTAACTCTTAAATTTTTGACAAAGCGCTCATATGACTCTCACAACACTCTTCAATACTGTCAGAATGTAAATTAGACTTTATAGTACTCTTATTATGAGAGTGTAACACTACAAGAGTTCGCAAGGCCTTCCCTCTTCAAAAAGGAATATTTTTGGACATTGGCGGTGAACCTTCAATTTTGAAAGAGCTATAATCTCATCAGAAGCCTTTTATAAGTGTACAAGTATTAACAGACAATTTAAAAATGTTATAAGCATAAATTCGAAGAGTTATTTGTTTTGAGATTGCCATTCTTTAAAAAGTGCTATATGTAACTTCAGAGTTCATAATATCTTTGCTGCTAAGCATTTTACGAGTAGATCCCTTTTTAAGGATATTTTCGAGAAAAAATATGTTTCTGTAAAAACGCACCTAAAAATTGGGCATGTCCAAAAACATTGTATGGAGGCATTGATAAAAGTGACTTTATCTACACACTTTGTGAGAAATAGGACCTTCATATCCATTTGTTTTCTTCAATAAAACGGTTTTATAAGGCCCCTTTTTAGGGATATTAAGGATTTTTAAAAAAAAAAATATGTTTTTGTAAAAAAACGGCCTCAAAAAGTGGGTATGACAAAAAACTTTTTATTGAGGAATTGTCTTAAAACCACTTTATATCTGCATTATTTGTGAAGAATATAACTTTTATTTCCAATGATTTCTTAATTTTTTTTAAAGAGGTGGCGTGTCAGTGGGTGGTTTTCGAAATATTTGACCTTAAGCATTGAGGGCCCCTAGAGAGTATTTGGTTAAAATTTCTGCTTTCTAGCTCGAGTTTTAAGGCATAATTTTTGCCGACGGACGGACGGACATGGCCAGATCGTCATTACTATCGATGCTTGATCACGAATATAGTAAGTTTTAAGGGTCTAAGGAATGTTACAAACAATAGAATAGGGTATAATAATACTCTTAGACTAGAATATAAAAATAGTACAAATGGCAACGCTCTGACTTTTTGAAGTAAATTTTAACTTTGGTAGATACATTTTTTATTTATTTATTTATATATTGATTGTTTCATCAATTAGAGCTACAAAACTCAATTAGACAACTTAAAAACTATTATAATTATGAACTTAAATCTATTACTATGATTTAAAATATTAATTATTGTGATAGAGAACAGACATTATATCATTCTTAAACGAATTTCTAGAATAGTTTCCAAAAACATCAATGCGATCAATAACTAAATTTAATTCGCTGGTGCAACGCTCAATCGGCTCATTACTGCCATAATTTGTTCTGTGAAACCAACCTCGAAGATGAAAATTCATACGCAAATTTCTTTCAGGAAAAAAAAGTTAATCCGCTCAAGTAAACAGGGGCATTTAATGTGGTAATTAATTACATCTCTTATAAACATTATACTGAAATACTTGCGTCTATTTTCAAGAGTGAGTATATTAAAGAGAAGGCATCTAGTTAAGTAGGGTGGAGTTTCTATATTCCACCTAAGCTTTTTAAAAACAAACCTAGTGAAACATTTTTGCACCCTTTCTATCCTGTAGGACTGGTTTTGGTAGTAAGGGTTCCAGATTATACTACAATAATCTAATACGGATCTTACTAATACAAAGTATAAAGCCTTCAATGCGTAAGGATCAGAGAATTTTTTCGTATTACGCCTAATAAAACCAAGCATTCTTAAAGCATTACTCACAATGTAGTCAATATGAGGCTTAAAAGTGAGTTGTGAGTCCAACACGACTCCAAGGTCTTTTTTTATACCCTATTCTAAGGGTATATTAATTTTGACGCATAGTTTGTAACATACCTTAATATTGCCCGTAGACCCCTAAAAAATACTATATTTATGATCAGCATCGATAGTAATGTCGATCTAGCCATGTCCGTCTGTCGGCAAAAATTAGGCCTTTAAACTGGACCTAGAGAGCTGAAATTTTAACCATATACTCTCTAGGGTCCCGAAATAATCAAGTTTACGAAACTCAAAAAAACAAAATTTTGGAAAAAATCGAATTTTGAGCTAGAAAGCTGAAATTTTTATGATGTGATCTATGACTCCTAAAACTGCTCGGGATAAAAAATTTTCAAAATCCGGCCACTGACACGCCCACAAATAAATAAAATATTTTTTTTAAACCCTATTCTAAGGGTATATTAATTTTGACGCATAGTTTGTAACATACCTTAATATTGCCGTAGACCCCTAAAAGTTACTATATTTATGATCAGCATCGATAGTAATGTCGATCTAGCCATGTCCGTCCGTCCGTCCGTCTGTCTGTCGGCAAAAATTAGGCCTTTAAACTGGACCTAGAGAGCTGAAATTTTAACCATATACTCTCTAGGGTCCCGAAATAATCAAGTTTACGAATTTTTGAAATCCGCCAACAGACACGCCCACAAACTCAAAAAAACAAAATTTTGGAAAAAATCGAATTTTGAGCTAGAAAGCTGAAATTTTTTATATATGATCTATGACTCCTAAAACTGCTTGGGATAAAAAATTTTCAAAATCCGCCCACTGACACCCCCACAATTTTTTTTTTTTTTTTTTGAAAATTCAAAGTTTGAGCTAGGGAGCTGAAATTTATAATATATACTCCCTAGGGGCCCTTTATTCTCATGTGTTAATTTTTTTTAAATCCGCCTACTGACACGCCCACAATTAAATAAAACAATTTTATTGAAACACCCAAGTTTGAGCTAGGGAGCGTTTTTTTTGATAAAATCCTTTAAATGTTATATAACAAAATATGTAGAGCGTTCTTAACAATTCAACCATACTTAGACTTTTGTCACGCCCACTTATGAGGGATAGGAATAAGAATAGGGTATCCAACAATTCGCCCAAGCGGACTGTAGCCCGTCCCTATGTTTATACCCTATTCTAAGGGTATATTAATTTTGACGCATAGTTTGTAACATACCTTAATATTGCCGTAGACCCCTAAAAGTTACTATATTTATGATCAGCATCGATAGTAATGTCGATCTAGCCATGTCCGTCCGTCCGTCCGTCCGTCTGTCGGCAAAAATTAGGCCTTTAAACTGGACCTAGAGAGCTGAAATTTTAACCATATACGCTCTAGGGTCCCGAAATAATCAAGTTTACGAATTTTTGAAATCCGCCAACAGACACGCCCACAAACTCAAAAAAACAAAATTTTGGAAAAAATCGAATTTTGAGCTAGAAAGCTGAAATTTTTTATATATGATCTATGACTCCTAAAACTGCTTGGGATAAAAAATTTTCAAAATCCGCCCACTGACACCCCCACAATTTTTTTTTTTTTTTTTGAAAATTCAAAGTTTGAGCTAGGGAGCTGAAATTTATAATATATACTCTCTAGGGGCCCTTTATGCTCATGTGTTAATGTTTTTTAAATCCGCCTACTGACACGCCCACAACTAAAAAAAACAATTTTATTGAAACACCCAAGTTTGAGCTAGGGAGCGTTTTTTTTTGATAAAATCCTTTAAATGTTATATAACAAAATATGTAGAGCGTTCTTAACAATTCAACCACACTTAGACTTTTGTCACGCCCACTTATGAGGGATAGGAATAAGAATAGGGTATCCAACAGTTCGCCCAAGCGGACTGTAGCCCGTCCCTATGTTTTTATGTACTTTTTCAAGCTGGACATTATTAATTTGGTAATTGAATGATATTGGACCAATGCACCTTGCACAAGTAAGTGTTTGACATTTAGCTACGTTTAAATCTTGAAGGTTTTGTTGACACCAAATAGCTAGGCTGTTAAGATCATCTTGAAGAAGCAAGCAATCTTCAGCAGTTTGAATGCAGTGAAAAAATTTTAAGTAATCATCGAATACAAGACAGGTGGAATTACGAAATTTTCAGTCGCAATCAAATTTGTAGCTTCACTGCGAAGGAAATTGTATTTACAAAGTCCATTATTACATTAATACGTCCTCGACATCATCATTTATAAAATATCTCTCTCTCTTTTTGTTAACATGTTCTCTTAAAATTCCCTTTTGCTATAAAATAAATAATCACACGAAAATATAATGAATTCTGACATAACTACTGCACTCTCATAAAACACTATAAAACATATAACAGATACCTAACACTATTCGTTTTTTCTTTTTATGTATGGAAAAACAGTTAAAATGTAGTTGTACAATTGTTGGCTATTTTCTTTTAGGAAGACTTACTATTTGCGCGAGTTTTGTTTATGAAAATAAAAAGAAGAAGGTTTACGTGTCTTAAATATCATTATCTTACCTCTTTTTATTGTGGAAAAACTAGAGTTAATTTATTTCGGTCAACATGTTTTGCTGCAATTTATAATGAGATTTGGTGCAATTTATAATGCCCACTTCGATAACCCGTCACGAGTACGATAACTAGGGTGCCATGAATTGATAACGGTTTTTGTAGAAGGGTCAAAAACAATAATTTTTTACTATGGGAGTGGGCGTGAAGAAAGAAGAAGTGATTCGAAATCCGGCGAACCGATTATTATCCCTTTCATTCCAGATCATAACCTCGTAAATAAAGAAGAGCTGACGTTATGTATTAATAAGCGCTATTTTTAAATATTTGACGATAAAAAGTGTACATGTACGATACAAGTGTACGTCATATTTTATGTGTAATTGGGCTATTACACATAAAATATGTACGGCATAAAGTGGGTTATCATTTCGTAAATTGTCTCGTTAATATTAATCACTGAACCGATTCCACAAGTGTTTAATCAAGGACTGTGACCGCATATACGTCATACTTACAACAAGCCTTTGGTTCGAAACGGTTCGGTAACCCCAATGACGGTTGTTTAACACGTTCGTATTTCCAATGCGCGTGTTATTTGAACCAATTAATTTAAAATTCATGTGTCGAACCGGTTGGGCTAAACGAATACTTAATTTACCCTACACATTGCTTCAATTCATAAAAGCTTACTGCCACAAACTATTAATGTATAATTAACAATACATTTAGTAAAAATAAAGATTAGTTCGATATGGGTAAATACTGAAAGACATCCACCCAAACTAGCTAGTTATGTAGAGTGTTCTGTGATTTACTCAGAAAAGCTCACTAGTGCCCCAATTAATCACTCAACTTATAATAGTGAAAGTGCAGTGAGGTAGCACAGCACAGGCGAACATTGAAAAGCTTTCGAATTAGATTTAGTCACTGTCGTTACTCGTTTGACTAAGGGTGGAAAGTCCAAATTATTCGACAAAATAAAGTGAAAGTCGCGTAAAGAAGTGACGGCAGCTCGCAGTCCGTTTCTTTATACTATCGAGTGCGTTTGCATTACGGTTTACCAAGAGGAAATTACCACTTGAGGATACAAGTTTATTAAGGCTTAAATTGAAGCCCTACCAAATTAACTGTAATAAGGCACATAAGCTCACATTAATCATCATGGTGAGTATAAAGAACAGCTCATAATTCTCTATGTAAAACCTCTGTGTGAATGTTTGCAGTGATTTCCTTTTAAACTTGTGTCAGTTATTTTATTATTTTTTGGATATTTTCCAAAACCAGCTATTGTACATTTACGTTTTGTAGAAAATAAAACAAGTGAATTTATTTATTTATCTTCCATTTTCCTGAATTTAATTTGCTTTACTACAAAAGATAAATACATAAATATCAGGGTTGGGTGCGAAATGTTTTTTTTTGTGAATTGTGACCTTGACCTAGTGTATAAGAGTACTTTAGCCTGAGATGTAACAATGTACCAACGGATATGCTGCATTCATATCTCGAATGCTTTTATGTAAAAACTCATAGGTAGGTGTCGATTCAAGTGACTTTTGACTGAAAAATGAATTATACATTTCCTAGATGACAAGGACACGTACAATTTATGTAACTTTCAACTCTGCCAACATAGTATAGGATAAGGGATGTTTTTTTAACAATCCGATTCGGATTAATAAATTTAACCATTTTGGCTTTCACTTGATTGTGTTTTCGATTGAGTTGCAATTCATGAATTAAAATAAAAATATTTTTTCGTGTTTTTGTTTAAAAATTATTTTTAAAATCTGTAGTTCACAATGGCTTTATATTTAATTTATATAGAAATTATCTTATTTAATGTCTTTAATTTATTTGATCTAGGACAGTAAAATAAATGAGAGTAAACAGGGTGTTTCACATATTCTGCATACATTTTTGTTTGGTTTTGGATAATATTGCTTAGGTTTTTGATGGGTTTGTCTAGAAACTGAGGAAAGATTAGATAAGTTAGTTAGTTCAGTATGTTGAGTTCTGTACCAGACAGGATGAAATACTTTTCAGATGCCAAGACAAGAGCTAGTGAATCGCCAAGATATTGCATCGAGCCAAAAACCGAAGATTTTGCCACAATATTTGCATTCATAAAACTAGTTACTGCTAGTTCAAATAAAAGAAAAATTAATAGTTGGATTTTTGCAATAATCTTTGTGTTCAGCGGGACTGTAGCCCAAAAGGAAAAATATTTTATTACAAAATAAAAAATAAAAAAAAATTAACTACATTAAAAGCAATATGCTCTGTGAAATTAAAAAAAAATCATAAAGGAAAGATACAATCCTCTTGAGCGAACTGTTGGAAACCCTATCGATATTCCTATCTTCTAAAGTGGATGCGTCATTGGATTGAGAGTCCTTATCCATTTTGGAATATTTTTTGTTTCTAACAAAATAACCAACATTTGAAGAAGCCCACAAAAAAGTGTGGCGTTTAAGACAAAAACATTGCTTTGTTAGATAAATTCCTTTAAAAACGTAAAAGCCAGTTATAACAAAATTTTTAGCCCAAGCGGACTGTATCATTTCCATAGGTTTTTTAGTGAGATGCACAAGCCAAATGATTCTTCAAGGAAAAAAAAGAAATATTTTTTGATAAAAAGCCTTAGGTAGATATTATTTTCAATAAACTATCAACTATAAATAACAGTCAGGGACGATTACCTAAGGGGACAGTTACCTAAAAAATAGAAATTTGCATACATTTCAAATAAATAATGAACTACACACGTGCAGCTTATTTTTTCGAAAACAAAAAAAATTATACACAATATAAACAAAAATAAAAATAAAAAATAAACTTAATTATTTATCCGTGGGATGTTTCACACAAATCAACAGATTCACAACGAAAGTTTACGATCGATGACTTTGAACTGCTGCTGTGGCAAAGTGTGTCAATAAAAATAACAACGGTACATTGCTCCATAGGTATTAAAATACAGCTGAGAAAGAAACTAATTCTCAACTCTACATTTGAAAACATTGATTTTTGAGCGGTTTTTCGGGGCAAATACTCCTATGTGCGCCTCTGACACACCCGCAATTAAAAAAAACGTTTTATTGAAGAAATCATTGGAAATGAAAATCCGGTTCTTCGCAAAATATGTAGATAAAATCGTTGTGAACAATTCCTTCATGCAAATTTGATGAAATTTGCCCACTTTTTAGGGGTTTTTGTTTTCGTTTTTTCAGTAATTAAACGAGAAACCAACGTTTTTGTCAAAAACAACCCTAAAAGGTTTAGGATAATGTGTGCATTAATTTTTATAACTGGTTTTATATTTTTAAGGATTTTATCGAAAAAAACCATATTAAAGTCAATCACGCCCCCAAAAATTTGATGTGGCAAAAAACTTTGTATGGGCGAACTATTGAGAAAGTCTTTGTCTAATTCTTTGCAAAGATCTGTTTTTTGTTTCAGTAATGGGGGTGTTACTGGACAATTAATATATGTTCCAAATTATAGCTTTCTAGCTCGAATGTAAGAGTAACAAAATTGGTGACCGTCCCAGCACTGGTTTTGTAATCAAATAAGAAAACGGGCTTATTGAACTACTTACTTACCTTACGGGCTCCCGAACCGTGGATAGTCTCTGCCGAAGACAATGCAGCCTTCCATCCTCCGTGATCCCGAGCACGCTGCTTCCAGTTGTCCAGACCAAGCGCTATGGCATCCTCGATGGCTTGGTCTCTAAAACGAAGATTCTGTCTTCCTTGTCGTCTCGAACCTGTGGGCTGGGAGTCGAAGATCCTCTTCGCTTGAGCATTCTTGAGCTCGATATGGCCGAGCCAATGTAGTTGGAGTATTTTAGCTTTTTGGACTACATCCACATCTTGGTACATATATATTCTGGTTATATATTCTCCTCCATTCGGCCTCCTCGCACACAAGACCAAATATTCGACGGAGTATTTTTCTTTCGAAAGAACCCAATATTATTGAACTATACGCTGTAATGAAAAATCTGAAACACTAAATTGATCACGGAGCATTTTATCAGTTATCCGAATATGGCACAAGTGAAATTACCGCAGAAAGAATAAAATCATGGCAAATTGTCGTTTCAGTTAAGCGGAGCCGATTATATAGAGCTTTATAGCAGAAAAACTTAGGCACAGCTGTTTTGATGTGAATCACATTACTATAGAAACAGAATGCACCGAAACCCCGCCCAATAAAAATTATTTTGCTGTGAAATTATGGAGACAGTGCTGATCTCTGTTTTTTGTTTTTTCGAGATCATCTAACACGGCACTAAAAACGCAATCTAATTGCGACTTTAAAACATGTCAACTGGTGCAGTTTCTGACACTGTTCTGAGCCATATATTTATCGGTTGCCATCTCTAGCAATCGTAGTTTGTTTGAATAGTTCTATGCTCCTCTTTTGAATCCTCCACCGAAAATAAATTAAATAATAAATTAATTTTAATTCATCAATTTTGAATATTTTTTTTCTGTGAAAATTTCGAGCAGATAACTTTTGCATTCAAAAACGACAATTCTACCGAGAACCATACTAGCTATATATTTTTAAGTCATCTAAATCTACATAATACAATATGCATGTGAACAAATGCATATCGAACAAACCCACCAATAACGGTTTGTCGTGTCAACATATTGACGATTCTATTAAATATTTTCTTTAAATACTGATTTGGCAACAGGCTTTATGTAATTTATGTATTTTGATCCACTAAATTGATGTCCAATATTCGAAATGTTCATTATTATTTATCATTTGGTGGTTAGTTCATAGTCAGATTAATTGTATAACGAAATTTCAATAAGTTATTGTACAATTTGAATTATATATCAAAACATATATATATAAGTGATCATAAGTTTCACAAGTAAAAGAGCCAGTGTTAGATTACTAAAACTTGTGAATGTCTGTGCACTTGTTTCTAGCCATGGTATGTACAATTTAGTCTTATTTTAGTTTAAAAACAATCTGAACACATTTATTACATTTATTATAAATTGCATCAAATCACTGCTAAATAAAGCACAGATTTTATTTCTTAATCGAAATCCTACCAAACCACTAAGAACATTTTTTTTTTGAATATTTTTCAAAATTAATCTCTACAATCGAAATTCTTTAGTTGACATTCCGCCAGAAACATAAGTTCGCAAGAAAAATGGAAAAATTAATTTCAATCTCAATCTTTTTTTCCACCTACTCTCCAATATTTTAAAATTTAAAAGAAAATTGAGATAAATCTTGTAGCAGTGATAAAATATTTACCCACTAATTTACCTGCGTGATAAAAAAAAATGGAAAAAAAAACATCTACTGAGCTGTGATACAAGTATACCGAAATCAAAATTGTGCGTTGGATCTGTCTAAGTGTTGCTCTTGTTATCTATAGCAATATCAGAAGTTTGCGCGGATGCTATAAATTCTCAATTTGCTAAGTAGTCTTAGAAAAGTAATCATACAAAAGCAATTGCTTGAGTATAATTTAATTTATTATTTTGATGTTGCTTCATTCATTCAAGAAATACAAATTAAATTCACATTGCTACTTAATTAAAGAGATCGTAAGAACCTGACCCACAGTCGTTTTGGTTCCGACAGCTGTCTATCGAAATGGCATTGAAAATGCACTAACAATTTCCTGACATTGAATACATTTTATTTTTATCCCAGTGCAATTTTATATAAAATATCACTTTTCATTTCCCTCGACAAGCTTCGCATTCCGTTGTTTGGTGGCAAATTTGCTATTCAAAAATAAAAATGTGCACACAAATTTGTTTGGCTTTTTCTATGAAGTGAATGCTATTTAACTTTATATAACTATAGCAAAAATGGGGGTTTGCTTATATACTTAAATTGTGTTGAAATTTTTGGAAAATGTATATTTGTAGGCTAGACTTATCTAAAAAAAATATATAGTAGTGCAGATGGAAAATAGCACATTGACCCTCTTCTATAAATTTGTGTTTTACAAATGTATTTTATCATTATCATTATTGTTATCGATACGATACTACAAAGTTATTGGCATTGAAAGTGCGGGATAGTGGGTCTGCGTAGATAATATTGTTTAGTTTCTTCACGATTGCTTGTATCATTAATATTTTTACAGTAAAGTAACAATATTGCAGTCCTCTAAACAATGGCCCGTATCAATAAAAAATGAGTGTGCTTAAGACCACACGACTGAAGTAAAACTTCTTTCACTCCATCTAATTTAAATTGTGGGCGTATCAGTGGGCGAATTTTGAAAATATTTACACATGAGCATTAAGTTCCACTGGAGAGTCTATATTATAAATTTCAGCTCCCTGGCTCAAACTTTGGTTGTTTTGTAAATTGTGGGCGTGTCAGTGGGCGAATTTTGAAAATATTTACACATGAGCATCAAGGGCCCCCGGAGAGTCTATATTATAAATTTCAGCTCCCTAGCTCAAACTGTGGTTTTTTCCCACCAACCTGAAAATCTGACGATGACGGTGACGCTCTATATTTCCAACTAATGAACTGCGATTCATGGACACAATGACTTTACTCACTTCCGGTAAATTCCATCTGTCGGCAACTGTTTTAGATATAGCTTTCTCCTTTGGATCTGTTTGGATAGATGATGAGCTTAGTATTACCCTCTATTGAGGAGATTCAAGGGTGTTTACTCATTCCGCGAACCTTTCCGCCGACTAAATTGTATGGGTTGCAACGGAAGTCTACGTTTGTCTACACTTCCGTTACGCTGGAAGTCTACATTGGTCCACACTTCCGTGTCGCATTCACCAGCTTACTCCCCAAGTCAAGCTTGCGTAAAGAAGTTTTACTTCAAAAATTAAGTGTGAAGCTTTCTTTCGAAATTATTTTTACACCTATTCCTAATGAAATTCAAAAGAGCGAGACCGCTAATTTAACCACCCGACTAAAGTTGTTTTTAGACGGGTTTTATTATCGCTGCTGATCGATATTTATCATCTTTGCATCGATCCGGATCATCAAGCATTTTTACTTTGCAAGTTTGGCGCTCGTGATTGATGTTTTCCTTTGTTCATATTTTATTGGCGAATGTTTGATTTTTGTGTATTCAACCTTTCAATTTCTCGATCACAAAACTGCAGTCAACATCGATTTTATTTTTTCATGAATAATATTAACCAGTCGTACAGACAAATAGGTACAAATGCATGTAAATTTGTAGATGTAGATGATGGTATAGAAAAATAATATTTTATTGAAAAAGTTATATGAAAGGTTATATCTCTAATAAACATCACAGAAAAGTATTTGGTGCAATGTGGCGACTGCGAACTTAAAGAATGGAAGTAGAAACTTTAAAAAGTTTTAATTGTTAAAGGATTGCTCCGCTTCTGAGTTTTGGGATAACATTACATACTGCAACATACTGCGGGTAAACGGATGATCCATATGGATGATTTCTAAAAATAAAACTCAGCTAATGGTAAGGTCCATTATGTCATGAAAATATATGCACCACTCACTCAAAAGCATTATAAAGCTGCTAAGTGTTTCTTCGACGTAGTTTTTATAGTTATAATTAATATTAAAACACATCGACGCGAAGTCAATCCGGATTCAATCCGAATTGAATTACATGTAAACGCAGATTGAAAGATTGAAGGATTCACTCAATCCGATCACAAAATTTTCTGTGATTGGCTTGTAAATGAGAATTGAAAGATCGAGATAGCCAAGTGAGAGATTTGACTGGGATTTTTGTCGCCACTAACACAATGTTATACAAAACTCGTAACTCGAAACTGAATTCTACTTCAACTCAGTCTCTCAATTTGGTGAGACCGAAATACGCCTCGAAAACCAATTCGGTTTCAAATCGATCTTTCCATTCGGTCATGTTATCGTACTATGTGATGTGTTGTGTTCGCTCGCATTCAACAGGTCAGACCAGTGTAACAACATCATGGGACTTTTCCGTCATTTGTGGGAAATTCGATGTCCAGAAAACCTTCCGTGTGAAAAATGGAATTTCAGCAACATATACATACATATGTGTAGGTATATGCATATATTTAGCTTCGACTTTCCATTTTAAATTCTTCACGCCACGCTACTGGTACACAGTGTGGATTATTTTTTTGAAATTTTACAGCTTATAGGACAATACATATAGCATTCCACGCTGTACTTTTCTGTTGTAACTTGATCTGACAGTTTGTTCTGATCTAGTTTTAAACACAGCTATTGTTTTGCAAATAATCATTCGTTTACAAATTATGGAAATTTATTTCCCCAATTTTACATAATCGACCAAGTCAGTCGGCTATTCGCAACACAACTGAACAATATCACACTACGAATACATGTACTCTTTTGGACTTCAACCCACTGACCAGAACGCGCAGATTGCGTACAGATGAAAATGTCGGTGCCTTTTAGGCCTATATTGATGAAGATCCTAATTCATCTAGACTACAACGTTGCAGTTACCTGTGTCCATCGCTTTTGTGGAGCATTTTGCGCAAGGATCTTGGGTATCCTATTTACAAGATTCAATTGCTGCAAGAAAGAAAACTGAAGCCTTCATCGTTTGCGTCATGATTTGAGTGATTCTGCGCGTGAACAGTTGAAAGTCGTTATACTGACATGCCCATTATTTAAAAAAAAACGTCGTAAAAACGTTAAATCAATTGAAGACAATATCCTTCTTAACAATTTACCCGTGTGAATTTTTTCCTCGCTCAATTTTTGGGGGTTAGAAATATGAATACGATATCCAACAGTATGTGCCTTTCCTTACGTTTTTATTTTAATTTAAAATCCTGCTTTAAAAAAAACACCCTTTACAAATGGCTTGCAATTAAAAAGTTGTATTTTTGTTCGACTTCCGATGGCTTGCATTATAATAAATAAATCCTAAAGCTTTTTAAAAAAACACCTTTTACAATTATTGCCTTGGGATTAAAATGTTATGTTTTTCGTTTGACTTCCGATGGGTTGCAATATAAAAAAATAACTACAAGGCATCAACGGCTCATGTCGGGCCTAAAGCGTATCTTCTCCAACACTTTATGTGTGCGAACAACTTTACGCCAACTCCGAAAGTCAAATTGAGAAGGTTCTCATTACAACTGATACTTTTGGATGTTTGTAAGACTTTCGCAAGAGGTGGGATAGTGAAACGAAATCTGTAAGTGTTACTAGGCCCCGGCGTGATTTTAACCTGAGACCCTTCGCTCAGTAGTCCAACGGATAACCACTGACCCACTGTGCACATTTCTATTACCATTGCATTAACAGAATTAAAGAAAGGTGCTGCTATTTTATTTGTTTCAAATGTAACAATTCCAGTAAAACATATCGTTTCCAAATATTTTTTAATACATTTATTTTAATAATAGATTTGTGCTTATACTCTATGAAAAACAAACAAAAATCTATTTATAGTTTCGCCATAGCGAAAATCCCAATAAATAAATAACTAAACAATTAAACGCGAGGCATCGTATTCTCATTATGTATAACAGAAATATGAATGAAAAACATATCAGAAATTATTTCTGTAAATCACGCTATTGCTTATTGTGTCATACATTAGTTAACATTGTCAAACCATTGCATCTTCATTGTTATTTATTATTTTTGACTGGGTTAATGATTGGTTCAAGAGCATAATGACAGTTTTTGATGTGCAATAGTGGGTTTACCAAGTATATTGTGTACAACGCACTACATACCTATGTATAGTACAATGTTTTGTATATTACTAGCGTCCTTATCAATTTTTTCAATGAGGTAATATTTATAAAGTAAAAATTAAATTATATCTTTTTTTGACAGTTTGTTTATTAAGATTTGTTGTGTGTAGGATCGGCAAAAGAAAGACAAGAAATGATAGATAGATAATTCAGTCTTCAGTAGGTAATTGGTGCGTTGATGTATTAAATGGGTAGGAGGGTTACGGACGAAGTACAATGGTAGCGTGTTATCTGTCAAAATAATACCAACAAAGCATGAAATGCCTCAGACACGGAATATACTAACATTTTATTCACGAGGATTCCAAACTTCAATTTGTCGGAGCAAAACTCTGGGAAACAACATATATTTATATGTACATTATGTACGAGTATATGTTCCTATATATGTACATTGTACAAGTTAACGACAAATACGCTGAAGATACAAGTTAACGGCAAATACGCTGAAGCAACATAACTCGTTCATTCATCCCATTGATTCCTGCTGACAACGCGTCTGCAGCATAGAATTACTAGTTGCATTCCATTACGTACGTTGACGAAATGTGGGAACGTGTAAAAGTGCTTGTGTCTGCAATAATTAGCTATTTAAGGTTTAGATTTTAAGTAATGTCAATTAGTATTATTAAGGAGGCGGAATCGCGGCCAGTTTCTGATTTTATTAAATAAAGAATAAAAAAATAAAAAATATTTTTTTTTATACATAACTAATAAGAAATAACTTAAGTTACATACATCCTCTTCTTTTTATACCCTATTCTAGGGGTATATTAATTTTGACGCATAGTTTGTAACATACCTTAATATTGCCCGTAGACCCCTAAAAGTTACTATATTTATGATCAGCATCGATAGTAATGTCGATCTAGCCATGTCCGTCCGTCCGTCCGTCCGTCCGTCGGCAAAAATTAGGCCTTTAAACTGGACCTAGAGAGCTGAAATTTTAACCATATACTCTCTAGGGTCCCGAAATAATCAAGTTTACGAATTTTTGAAATCCGCCCACAGACACGCCCACAAACTCAAAAAAACAAAATTTTGGAAAAAATCGAATTTTGAGCTAAGAAGCTGAAATTTTTTATATATGATCTATGACTCCTAAAACTGCTCGGGATATAAAATTTTCAAAATCCGCCCACTGCCACGCCCACAAAAAAATAAAACAATTTTATTAAAAAACCAGCTAGGGAGCTAGGGAGCTGAAATTTTTAATATATATTCTCTATGGGCCCTTTAAGCTCATGTATAAATATTTTCAAAATCCGCCCACTGACACGCCCACAAATAAATAAAACAATTTTTTTGAAAATCCAAAGTTTGAGCTAGGGAGCTGAAATTTATAATATATACTCTCTATGGGCCCTTTATGCTTATGTGTAAATATTTTCAAAATCCGCCCACTGGCACGCCCACAATTATTATTATTATTTTTTTTTGAAAATTCAAAGTGAGCTAGGGAGCTGAAATTTATAATATATACTCTCTAGGGGCGCTTTATGCTCATGTGTTAATTTTTTTAAATCCGCCTACTGACACGCCCACAATTAAATAAAACAATTTTATTGAAACACCCAAGTTTGAGCTAGGGAGCGTTTTTTTTGATAAAATCCTTTAAATGTTATATAACAAAATATGTAAAGCGTTCTTAACAATTCAACCATACTTAGACTTTTGTCACGCCCACTTATGAGGGATAGGAATAAGAATAGGGTATCCAACAGTTCGCCCAAGCGGACTGTAGCCCGTGCCTATGTTTTTTAATTAGTTTTAATTTGCTAAAATTTCGCTCACAGCCTGCGGATGTAGTAGGAAGCGTAGAGTAAATTCGCAGGGCAATACAAGTATTAGGAAAAGCATCCTGCAAATCATGCGCATAGATCTGTTGCAAGAGATAGAAACCGTAAGCCTTTTCTATATCATCAAATAAAAGCGGAGCTTGCTCTTTAAAAACGCAGAGTTCCTGGCAGAATTCAACGGCGCTTAAATCTTGCTTGTATTTTCGAGAAAGATCTGCTCCATAGTTTTGCAGTTCTTCAATTGACATTTTCCACATATTAGTACCATTAAGAAAAGCAAAATTCAGATTCAGCATAATAGCACAGTGAAACCTCTTTTTTTAATTTCTGATATGATTCGATCAAATAAAAGAATTATTTCTTTAGAAAATAGTCGAACAGGTTGGGGTGTTTGTAATTCGTCTTCACACATCTTATCGAAATGTTTTTTACGTTTCGGAATTCGTTTATTTTGTAAAATAGGGTCAACACCACTTTTTTCAGCAACTTCTCCAGCCACTTTTATCCAATATTTCATTGGATTTTGTCTCATTTTTTGCAAAGTTTTGAGCAGACCATCCATTAGTGCGACAAAACGGGCAAGGATAATATCTTCTTTCGAATTTTTATATTCACTCGATTGATTTCGCGGAGAATATTCGCCCAAATAGTTAAATTAAGAATAAATTTAAAATCCTTTATAGTAGTTAACACGGCATCTCCACGAGCAATATTTTATAGAATGCAATATAGCGTTCTATGAAAATTGCTCGTGGAGACTATACGAATAGTATTCTATGAAAAATTGCACTCTATATATTGCTCAGTTCATAGCATTCTATGGATAGTATTCTATGAGCTGGCATTTTTATGAAGTGCTTCGCTCTACAACAACACCACCATTGAAATAGTAAGCTATGAAATGCCCACCGTACATTTTATGGTATTCTATATTTCTTTCTTTCTATGAAAAGTGATAGATGGTAAGCTATGAAATATTGCTCGTGCTTCTGGAGCATGCCAAATTTTCTTAACTTCTTCTAAGGCTTCTGCTATGTCTGGCAAATTATTTGATAGGGCATTCACAGCAACATGTTTCGCCGACCATCTCGTGTGACTACTTCCTTTTCATTTTTTTTTACCGTGGTTTTTCATAGTGGGACATTATAGTAGTGAAGCCAACAAAAAAGGAATATACTTTTTGAATAAGTCCAAATAGGTTAATAGCTTCCTGGCATGATGAGGCAGAAAGAGGACGTACAAGATTTAAGGAGGAGCCAAGCACGGTGCGAACTCGGCCAGCTCATTCCTTCTGTAATACTGGCTTATACTCCTTTATGGATGTTGGCCATATTGGACCCATTATCATAAGCTTTGCCACTACATTGTCCAATATCTAAATCATCAACTGCCAATTTTTCTAAAATCTGTTCTTTTTACATATCGAATTACCTGGCTCACTTATTCTGTATGGGATGCGTCTGAAGTGAAGTCGAACATTATCGTATAGTATTTGGCTTCTCTGATGTCATTTAGAATGCTAATTCTAACTGTTTTTGCCATTATGTCAATTATTTCATTCTGTATGGTCTTTGATAAATATGATACTTGTCCCTTTTTATACCCTATTCTAGGGGTATATTAATTTTGACGCATAGTTTGTAACATACCTTAATATTGATCGTAGACCCCTAAAAGTTACTATATTTATGATCAGCATCGATAGTAATGTCGATCTAGCCATGTCCGTCCGTCCGTCCGTCCGTCTGTCGGCAAAAATTAGGCCTTTAAACTGGACCTCGAGAGCTGAAATTTTAACCATATACTCTCTAGGGTCCCGAAATAATCAAGTTTACGAATTTTTGAAATCCGCCCACAGACGGAAAAAAAAATTTTTTTTGGAAAAAATCGAATTTTGAGCTAGAAAGCTGAAATTTTTTATATATGATCTATGACTCCTAAAACTGCTTGGGATAAAAAATTTTCAAAATCCGCCCACTGACACGCCCACAAATAAATAAAATAATTTTTTTATACCCTATTCTAAGGGTATATTAATTTTTGAAAATCCAAAGTTTGAGCTAGGGAGCTGAAATTTATAATGTATACTCTCTATGGGCCCTTTATGCTCATGTGTAAATATTTTCAAAATCCGCCCACTGACACGCCCACAATTATTTTTTATTTTATTTGAAAATTCAAAGTTTGAGCTAGGGAGCTGAAATTTATAATATATACTCTCTAGGGGCCCTTTATTCTCATGTGTTAATTTTGTTTAAATCCGCCTACTGACACGCCCACAATTAAATAAAACCATTTTATTGAAACACCCAAGTTTGAGCTAGGGAGCGTTTTTTTTATAAAATCCTTTAAATGTTATATAACAAAATATGTAGAGCGTTCTTAACAATTCAACCATACTTAGACTTTTGTCACGCCCACTTATGAGGGATAGGAATAAGAATAGGGTATCCAACAGTTCGCCCAAGCGGACTGTAGCCCGTCCTCTTCTTTTTCTTTATTGCGAGGTTACGATCAGAATGAAAGGTATCGTAATCCTTCCACTTTATGACATCCCTACTGGCCCGCCTATGGGATTCCGATTTGACTTCAATAAACATCGACAGGCTTCCCAGTTTTGAACCACTTTTTTACTGAGGTCAATCAAATACTGCTGTTATTACATTTTTTTGATCCCGTCCCACGTTTGTTATTTATTTTTGTTTGATTGTACTTCTACGATATCGGTGATCTCCAGGCAACACACGGATTTGCATGTACTCCTGCGGGAGAATTTTAAGATGTTAAATGCGCCGTTGTTTAACCTGGATATTAAAAATGGACAGATGTGTTTTGTGTCACTGCTGCCACACGAGAAAACCATTTAGTCGGTTTATACTAGGGACAATGTAGGCACGCCTTTTATGCTTTTTTTAGGGGAGTGTTTTCTCTCTCGTATTGTTCTGAACAGGGCGTTGTACACCTTTTTGTCTTATTCGATAATAGCGTATATTCTTAGTTTTCTCCAGGACCGCGTGGTAGACTAGGGTACAATTTAGTTTTTACTTCATTTGTTTACCTTTGTTTAATTAATTTTTATTTAAAGAAACAATATTATACCATAATATGCATATTTTATTTGTACGTAAGTTCAATAGGTCTAGTCTTTTTCACAAAAGTATCCAAAACCTCATCGTAGAAACTGTGTTTGCTTTTTATAAGCTAGCTCCGATAATGCTTCTAGAATGAGATTTTTTTCACTTAAGTGAAGAAAACGATCTTTATCCTGAACTGCTTGTTGTAGGTATTGTAGCCATTAAAGATCTTAGTTTAACAATTTCTGAAAAATTAATCTTTCAAGTCCATATTCTGAAGGAACCCTATGTATTTGTATATACTTGAAATCGTTGCGGAAAATATGGCTTTCGCTTCAGTCGATGTGGGGTGGGGTTCAATAAGTATAGAAGCCGCGTTTCTTTGCACGCGGATATAGGGATAATCTTAAATTTGCATGTAAAATACAACAACAATTTATCCTATATACGCTAACTTTAGCGGAGATAGCTATCGCCGCTAAGTCCTTTAGCGGGGATTAACAGTGCTTCCAAAACCCATTATTTCGTTTCTGATGAATCGTTGCGATGAATTTTTCAGGAAATGTCAAAGTTTGACATCCCGCCGACCACTGACACATCCCGCCGAATATTTTATTCGGGATTTTATTATTATTTTTTTTCAAAATTAATTAAATAATTTTAGATATGTTTGGCATTAATTTCAACTGTCGGAAATTAATATTTTTGAATTTCACGATTTTCAATACAAATTTCTTAACTCAACTTACAGCTGTTTCACTAATAAATGTCATAGGTGCATGTGTGCTGCCAAGTTTTTTTCGATGAATTCTTAAGCGGCGATGGTCGTTTTTTAATGTCATGCCTATATCCGCGTGCAAAGAAACACGGCTAGAGTTCATCCAACAAAACCAAGTAGTAGCAGCGAAAATAATACACCTAGGCTTTGTTAAAGGGCGGGTTTTTAAGCTTTTGGTTTTAAATTATAAAAAAAATATTTTTTTAAGATAATTTTATGTAAATTTTGACCGCGACTAGGTTTTAAGGGGTCCACACGGAGAGTTCAATTTTGAACTGCATGACACAAAGCACGCGAATCGACGGAATCTTTGAAAAGTAATATGGCAAGCGTTGATTTATGCAATTATCCTATGTTTTTTTGACAGCTATAAACCAAATGCTTCAAGAATCAACCATTATTATATTAGTCGCGTTTCTTTGAGAAATGTTTCCATGGTTGCTTAAACTACATTACAAAAATTATGATCAGCAGCCATGCATTTTTGTTTGGCGACGGTATAGAGGTTAGTGTGTTGGCTTGCGACCCGTGCGGTGCAGGTTCAATCCCCATGATTTGGATTTCCTTTTTTCCAGAAAAAACAAAAATGTACCCAACGCAGCCCTGCTGTATAGGTAATCGACAGCTATCCCCAGTATTTGTATTTGTATTTGTATTTGTATTTTATTTATAATTCATGTTAACACATAGATACAATGCAATCTTTTAAGTGTGTTACAGTATTGACAAGGTTGGTACATTAAGATATAAGTATATTTTACAATTTCAAATTGTTCTAAATGGCAAAAATGTATTTATATTGATTGGATATTTTAATTAAAAAGAGAGAAAAAAAAATAAAAATAAATAAATAAATAAAAATAAAAATAATAAGCTAAAATTCCCTAAAACCCTATAGCAGTTAAATAATTAAAATTAAATTCAAAAGTTAAATCAAAAGTGTTGTTTGATTTGTCTTTGAAAGTCGCTTATGCCTGAAGATCTTCTGATATGAACCGGAAGCGAATTCCAAAGTCTTACGGCGTATACAAAAAATTGTTTTTGTGTCACATTATAGTTATATGCTGGCGGGACAAAACTTCTACTTCTGACCGAAGAAGATGCAAATTGTAACCTTTGGAAAAGATATTCTGGTTCCTGTTTTTCTCTGAGAGTGAATAGGAAAGTCAATATTTTAAGGTCGAGATATTTTTGTAAGTCCATTCCAAGAAAATGCCTTACATATTCAGAAATGTGTTCCCTTCGACACAAGTTATAGGCAAATCTCACTGTACTATTTACTGCTACCCTTAACTTTCGAGAGCTATGACTGTCTAAGTCACAAAAGACTGGATGTGCGTAAAAAAGAATGGGCAGCAGAAGTGACTTAACCAACATCGCTTTGATCCTAAACGGCAGATCTTTTCCTACTTGATACAGAGCGCGCAGGGATCCATAAACTTTAGAGACGGTTTTTATAATATGATTCTCCCAAGTCAGATTTTGGTTAAACGTTACACCGAGATTTTTACGCTCGTGACGTATGTCAACTCCGATCCATCAACAAAAAGTTGAGGTAAGCTTTGTGTATCGATACTTAAACGGCTGATTGCAATTGCTTGACTTTTGCCGGAATTAAGCCTAAGCTTATTTTTTCGCGACCAAGTGACTACAGAATTGAGGTCTTCATTCAGTCGCTGAGTGGCATCCTCAACTAGACCCAATGGATAGCTTAAGTGCAGCTGGACGTCATCGGCATACATTTGAACCTTGCAGTACTTAAGCACTAATGGAATGTCATTATTGAATAAGGTGAACAATAACGGACCCATTATTGATCCATGTGGAACGCCGGCTCTGGTTATAATAAAGTTGGATAATGTCTCGTTAATATACACAGCTTGAGTACGCCCATTTAAGTAGCTTTCCATCAGTCTTAAAGCCGTCGGGTTGAAATTAAAACAATGCCTAACTCCTTTAAATTATTCCATGTCTTTGTTTTACTGAGGTCGGGCTTGAACTTAGATATGAAAAATTTGTTCTTTGCAATCCTTATCTCTCTTTTAGCATTGTTCCTAGCTGTCTTGAACTCATTGAAGAACTCGGGGATTTTAAATCTTCTCCATCGCCTGTACGCCCTGTCCCTAATATCAAGCAAACGTTGGATACCAGGAGTGAACCACTCACAATAATTGCTTTGAAGAGTAAATGTTTTTATTGGAACATGATATTGTGAGTAAAAAGATCTACCTGTTCATCAATTGATGACACAAGACGAAGTCTTTGCCAATATAAAGTTAGAACGTCCTGAAAAAGGGAGCTTTCGTCTATTGCCTTGAAGTCTCTATACATAACTCGTTTGACTTCAGCAGATCTATTAAATTCTATGTCATAAAAACATATAATAAGATCATGCTTTGAAAACCCCGGGACATCTAGTTGACTATAAAAATTGACTCGATTTATGTCGCTAACGATGAATAAGTCCAACAGGGTAGAATTGCTCTTACTAAAATGTGTCGGTGTTAAGTTATTGACTGCATACAGCCGTAAAGATTTTATATTCTTTATAAACTGGTCTACATTAGGGTTTTTTGTATCCAAAAGATTAATGTTGAGATCTCCGCACAGTATTATATTACGATGCCGTGCAGATATGCTTTCAAGCAGGTTTGTAATATTAGCGGAATTAACAATATTTGGTGGCTTGTAGACTACTCCAACTAAGCATTTATCTATTCCACTTACAACTTCAATAAAGAGGTACTCAAATATATCGCTGGCCCCCGATGTATGCAACAGCTTGCATTGAATGCAGGTCTTAACTAAAATATCAACACCATTACCTCTTTTGCCGATTCTATCAGCGCTATATATTTTGTACCCCCTTACATTTAACATTTTATTGCAAAAGTTTGAGCAAAGCCATGTCTCAGAAATACATATAACATCTACTTTCCCATTACCAAAGACTATTCTAAACTCATCGATGTGTTTGATTAAGCTCTGGGCGTTTATGTGACAAACAGAAAGACCTGAATACCTTCTACAAAAAAACATTAAGCATCAATTCCGTTTTGTGAAAATGGTTATTATTATTACCACCATAAGCATTTGGGACATCGCTTACAGTTTCACTTTGTTCTCCGCTCATGCTTATGACGGCGGGAAGTGAAGGAGATCGACTGGCAGGGAGCGACAACAAGAGACTTACACACAAAAGACAACACTCTGAAGAGCGAAAACGGTAAATAATTAATTTTAACTGATTTAAAAAAGCTAGCTATTTTAGAAAAACCATAATATAAATATATTGCTGGCCATACAATGCTGTTGTTGTTAAACGTGTAAATTCGGGCACTCTGGTAATAGAAAGAGAAAAAAACAAATGTTTCCATTCTCATTTGACATTAGCCGTGTTTCTTTGCACGCGGATATAGGGATGGCATCAGAAAACGACTATCGCGGCTTAAGAATTCATCAAAAAAAAACTTGGCAGCACATATGCACCTATGACATGCACCGTGAAATTTGTATTGAAAATCCTGAAATTGAAAAATATTTACTTCCGGCAATCGAAATTGATGCCAAGCATATTCTAAAATTATGAAAAACAATTTCACATTAACAGATTTGCTAAATTCAATTACCTTTATAAGACAGTTTGAAAAAAAATAATAATAAAATCACGAACAAAATATTCAAACTTTGACATTTCCTGAAAAATTCATCGCATCGGTTCATCAGAAACGAAGAAAAATGGGTTTTGGAAGCACTATTTATCCCCGCTAACTGACTTAGCGGCGATAGCTATCCCCGCTAAAGTTAGCTTATATAGGATAAGTTGTTGTTGTATTTTACATGCAAATTTCAAATTATCCCTATATCCGCGTGCAAAGAAACACGGCTATTATTGTTTTCGGCAACTTGCACACAGGCAAGTAATTTGCTCAACAAAACAAATGTTTCCATTCTCATTTGACATTAGCCGTGTTTCTTTGCACGCGGATATAGGCATGGCAATAAAAAACGACCATCGCCGCTTAAGAATTCATAAAAAAAACTTGGCAGCACACATGCACCTATGACGTTTATTAGTGACAAGTTGAGTTAAATTTGTATTGAAAATCGTGAAATTCAAAAATATTAATTTCATTAATTTCCGACAGTTGAAATTAATGCCAAACATATTCTAAAATTATAAAAAACAGTTTGACATTGACAGATTTACAAAATTTTGAAACAAAATAATAATAATAAAATCACGAACAAAATATTCGGCGGGATGTGTCAGTGGTCGGCGGGATATCAAACTTTGACTTTTCCTGAAAAATTCATCGCAAAAATTCTTTAGGAACGAAGAAAATTGATTTTGGACTTAGCGGCGATAGCTATCCCCGCTAAAGTTAGCGTATATAGGATAAGTCGTTGTATTTTACATGTAAATTTAAAATTATCCCTATTTTGTTTGCTATTGTTTGCGGCAACTTGCACACAGGCAAGTAATATGCTCTGTAACCACACTCCACAAACACACATAAATAATATCCATGCCAAAGCCAACATATAGTACGTTTTGGAATTGAAACAGAATTGGTTTTCGAGTCGGGTTTTCGCTTTCACCGAGTTGAGAGATTGAATTGAAGTAGAATTAATTTCCACACCTCCTATTAAATACGTGTTTTGTAAATATATAGCCTAAGCCTTGTGTAAGTGGCGACGAAAATTCCAGTCAAAGAACACAGCAAAGGAAACCAAAAACATGCTGATTTTCAATCCAATCACAGAAAATTTTGTGATGGGATTGAGTGAATATTGCAGTCTCTCAATCTGCGTTTACATGGAACTCAATTTGGATTAAATCCGGATTGAATCTCTCATGTAAACGGGATAATATTCATCACTGAAGAAAAGGATAAATATCATTTCCAGCAATCTGGCTGTGTTGGATGTTGGATCGATTCGGTGCGCAAATTTCTGGAGCACACGAACTCACGTTTTTTACAGGCGATTAGTGGGACTTATTTAATGTAGTGGACATTTTTTTTGTATGGATATTTCCTTTGAGTTTGTGCTCTAGTAACTGGAGAACACTCAAAGTCGACGTCATACAGCTGGTTTGGAGAGGTTGTTAGACATCCATTTGCGTTCGATGATTTATTGTTTTGGGTTTGTGAGCGATTGTGATGCGGTGTTGGTTGATTTGGATATGATGGTTCGACACAACAGAAATAACAGAAATTGAATTTAAAGTTGTATTTTTAATTGAGCATTTTTGCAACTCAAGTAGAATATTAGGTGCTTTTTTAGTCAAGCGTATCCTATGCTTATTCACATGTGCATGTTAAATACAACAACAACTTAGCATACACACGCTAATTTTAGCGGGGATAACTATGGGATATCATATTATTTGAAAACTGCCGGAATGTCAAATGACAGCCAGCATAGTGCTGCCAAGTCGTAGTCTAGCATTTTGTTTACACTCTTTATCTAAGTCTTTATACACTTGAGTAAAACAACACACCTAATATAATCTAGTCTGACTAGAGAAAACAGCCGAAATGTCAAATGACAGCCAGCATACTGCTGCCAAGTCCCATTCGAGCGTTGTTTTACTCTTTTACCTATGCCTATATACGCTTGAGTAAAAAAACACACCTATTGTAAACACATGTGTACAAATAAATGTTGCATTCAAAAATCAGGCCGATTTCGTTAGGATGTGCCGAGAACACCTGCTCACCTTAGAATAAATGTAGGGATTGCAATCATTTAAGTAAGTACAGCGGTTATTTGAACTTAAAGACTTGTATGCGAGTTTTATTTAATTGTTTTACATATATTTACTTAAAAAAAAACTTTCACAAATGTTTTGCTTGTTTGCGTCTTTTTGATATAATTAGCTGCTTTTCCAATTAAACAAGTTTAAAACATCTGTCTTCAAAAACTTAGCAAACAGAATGCGTGTTTATGCATTAAACGTTTGGTCAAAAATTGTCTGTTCTGAGCACTTAATTAAATGCACGAAAAACAATAAAACTCAATTATGTATTTTTAAAATCCATTTTCCAATAAAGTTTTATGGTAAACTGGGCACATTCATAATCGGAGCACATTCTTCAAAACCGATTTCGACGGGATGCACTTTGAAGTAAGCAACCGTTATGACGGTGAATCCATCCATTGTTGAATACATGAAGACGATAACAATTTGACACCCGTAGTCAGGCGCTCAAAAAAGTTAGGTGTACTTTTGTGTTTTCTCCTCTCCGTTGTTATTTTGTACAAGAGGTTAGTAAGAAATTTTGTTAAGTCAATTTTATTGATTTAAGAACATATTTTTGTAGCCTGCTAGTGTATTAAGTTGTGAAGTGAACTATCTATTATAGTTAAAAATAGGCTGCAATTAAAAGTGACAAGAATTTGTGAAGAAGAAAAAAATTTGAGAAGCTGGGGCACATTCAGCATCTAAGGTCGGGGCATTTTCAGCAGATGACGAATATGCCCCAACATTAAAATATAACAAAAAAAAAACCAACAGGGTTTCTATAAATGGAGAGTCAGTGAAAAGAGCAGTTGACGATGTTGTTAAGAAGACAGAAACGATTTATACTTCACAACAAGTTTTTTCAAAGGCCCAAGAAGAAGAACTAGTCGTTTATGTTAAAAAGGGCGATTTTCACCATGTTGGCTTAACGTATACTTCTTTTCGAAAGTTGGCCTATGAATATGCACTCAAAAATAATATATCACATTAAAATAATTAGGAGGTATCTAAGGAATCTTCGGAGGATTGGCTATATGAATTTTTAAAAAGAAATCAAAGCATGGCTTTGAGAAAACCGGAAAACATCAGTGTTCCGCGAGTGAAAGCCCTGAACAGAACAGCGGTTGAGATTTATTTTCCAAATGCCCGAGAAGTTTATGAAAAATATCGTTTTCTCGGAAATAACATTTACCTTAACTTCTAGACCTCGAAAAAATACAATTTTAATTTGGACTTTACAAATTATAAAGTCAAATGATTTAAATAATCACCGAAATTATTGTCAGCATTTTAAATTAACAATATTTAATTTATTCACTAAGTATTTATTTGTTATCATCAATATGTTTTGAGTTTCATGTGACCGTTTATAAGTTTTCCTTTTTTGACTTGAATTCAGTCTTATTTTATTTATTTGAATTAAATTTAATTGCTTGTTATGTTTTTATAAAATAATACAAAATTTATAACAAAACAATTCGTATTTTCTATAGAGGCACTTAAATGTCGAATGGTCCCCACCAAATGCCGAATGAATGACATGAATTTTTAAAACACAAAAATTATTTACGCAAATAGAAATTATATGCAATTTTTTTTTTTTTTTAAATATATCTTCAATATTTATCTGTTACTTCAAAAAAATTTGCATTAAGCGTATTAATGAAGTCAGTATGAAGCTTCAACAAAAAGTTAACGTTATTTTTGTAGCATAAAAACTAAAATTTGAATAAGTGCAAATAATATCAAAAGACTGTAAAAAAATTAAATCAATTTAAAATTCCATTTCATATAAGTTGGCCAATTTCAGATACATTATATCTACATATAATTGGTTTATCGATCTTTATGTTCTAACATTATGCACTTTTTGATGTCAATTAAGCCACGTACGGACTTAATTAATCTACATTTGGACAAAGAAGCCAGAAAATATTTTCTTCTGCTAGAGAAGTCAATTTGATTTTGTTCTTGAATAGCTTTGGTTGCCACAAAACAAAAATATTGCGTCACCTTACATTGTTTATGTAAGTATGTACATTTAGTTGAAATGGTTCCATTATTCAAGTAAGTAACATGTAGTTGACATGGTAAATATGGTCAATTGTCCAGAGGCTGTTTGGGGCAGATCTGCAGTTATATTTCTAGCCTGAACCTGCACGGGCGCATATTTGTGTCAACGATTTGGACAACGATGACAGCGCTGTCAAACAAAGAATTAATTTTGCAAATTTTTGCATAAAAAAGGTATGCGATTCTTTTGCAAACAGCATGAATAATTAGATACTGCAACAAGTGTGGCTGGCTTGATTAAGATTAACCATTATGACGAGTCTTTTCCGTTTAAAAGCAGATAATTTTTGTATCTTTTGTATAACCTTTTCTTAGGGTAAAGTCACTTTAACTCATAGTTTGTACCGCCCTTTAATATTGTTCGTAGACCACTAAAAGTTAATATATGTATTTGTGAACATCATCGATTGTCGATTCCTAACTACTTAGCTCAAATTTGGAATATGTACTCTCTTGACGCCCGAAATGCTCAAATTCACAAATATAGTAATTTTAAAACGGCCTAACGAATCGCCCACTATTAAGAAAACCAGTTTTATTGAAGAAATCATTGAAAATGAAAATCATATTCTTCGCAAAATGTGTAGATAAAATACAAAGTTTTTTTTCGATAAAATCCTTAAAAATAGTATAAAACTCAGACCATATCCTTCCTAACAATTCACCCATACTACGCCCACTTTTTAGAAATGGAGTATCCAACAGTTCCCCCAAGTGGACTCTAGCCTTTCCTTATGTTTTTCTTGTTAATTGAAAGTAGCGATTATCATAAGGCTGATATCGTCACGACGTTGATGGGAATAAATAAAATAAATTGGTACAATTATTTGAGTCAATCATTTAAGAAATTCTTAAGAGTTCAACCAGATTTAACCGGTTTGCCTTGTTTTATTATTTTGACATATTTTTACTGGAAATCCTTTTTATATGAATTTCTTTTACAACTAAATCAATTCAGGTCAAAAAAAAGTTCATCTACTCCAAACTTCGATCATTGACATTACAAAAATGACGTTAGTACAAATGTTTATCCCCTTAAAAAGAAAATATTTAACTTAAATTTAGTTCAAAGTTGAATCAACCAATAAAAGTGTCTGCCAAATATTTATATGTATTTATTATTCCAAATGTACCTTGATTGAAAGCTTTATTTTTTAAATATTTGCCAATTAAAAGAATAAAAACAAACATCCGCAGAATTGATAAAAATTTATGCCGATTTAAAGTGAAATTTGTTTCATTTGGTAATAAAGATAATAAACAATGTAAATCAAAAAAATATCGCAGAAATACTGGAGAATTTTGCTAAATGCCAATTATGTGGATTTATATGTATACGTAGGTGTTTGGGTAAAATATTTCTTCGGTATCGGCTAAAACTAATAGCCAGGTGTGCAATCTCAATTATACGCTAACTGAAGATCAAAGGATAAACAAAAGAACAAGCGGTTGTGAAAATATAGTGCAAACTAGTTTGTGTCCTGAGAGAAGGAATGCGAATTTAACGATAAACAAACGCTTAAAATTGATTTCTCCAATGATAGGAAATAAGCAAATAGAATCAATCACGCTGAAAGGATGTTGATGTTTTTATTTCACCACCCACTTTAGTTAGATGATTTTTAATTCAAAATGCCTTAAGGTATCGTAGAATGGGAAAAAGTTCAAGGACGTTTTGTAGGTGAGGACAGTGGCAGTTGAAACTATCTGTAGAGAACATTATTATGCACCTGTGATAGTTCTCATGTCGCCATATTGTTAAGCCAACTTTTATGTAATTCTCTTCTTTTATGCATGAAAAGGATAATTAAAAGACTAGTAAGGTCATGCTTTCTGAAAAACATTGACATTTTTTAATCTGTAGGTCAGTCGCGAGGTGACATTTTTAATGCGGGAAATCAACAATAGAAAACATATATGCTTTAAAATAGTAAACGATTTTTGTTATGTCTGTTAAGCAAGTGTATACTTTGGATAGGATAGGCTGTCTTTAAAAAAAATGAGCACTAGCTATATGTGGGAGTAGTTGACAGTGAGTCACATTATTTTATTGGAACATGTGCATTGTATCGCACATATTTACAAATACTCGTACTAGCATTATTAATTGAAAATGCATATGTAGGTAATACCAGGTTATTAACGTATATCTGCTACACTTGTCAAAGTAATAATATATGTAAGTACATAGGTGCGCGTTTAATGAAAGAAACTAGATAAGAAAAGAACAGCACAAACGAGTGAAAACTTTCAGATCAAGTAAGAACAGCATTTGCCATATCAGGCATCAAATTTTAAATGAATTGTAATTTGGGTGGCATCATTTTTAATTTACACTACCGGTCTTAGGCGTGCATTTTACCACAGATACAAATTAACGGTCTTGTGCACATTTGAAAATCTTGTTACCAAATTCATAAACCGCTTGTTGTATTTCATAAATGCAACTACAGCACATCATACCAACTCAATTGAAGAACCGTGGCTTTTTGCTGAACCCAGCTCCTTGACAGTTTGGGCGATTTAGCAGGGGTATATCAAACAGATATTAAAAGATTAACAGATTCAAATGGTTTTGTTAGCTACGTGTCTTACGATGTACTATAAGAGTCCTTACAACGAGCCTCATTTGGACTCTGGGTCATACTTGCATAATGTGCATTCAGCGCTCTTTACCTTGCCTGATAAGGTAAGTGTAATATGCCTTAAATAGTCGTTAACCCCTTTAGTATAAACATATTCTATTTTTGGAAAAGATCGACAGTTATGTTGGTATAGCCAAATCCATCCGTCCGTCACCTTTTTGTAAGGCTTTTAAGTTCGAGCATTGAATAACTACAAATAGAAACGGCACCGAAGCAAACATCCGCTACGCGGTCCATACGTCGCTGTAATCGCTTGTGTGGGTTTGTGAAATGGATTAAATAAAAACGAAAATGTATAATATCCCAAAAAAATATCCCTCAAGTAATTTTTTGTTATTAATCAGTTTAAGGTAGGATATTTCATACTTATCGTTGCTGTCGCTACGCTTTGATTGTTTATACCCTATTCTAAGGGTATATTAATTTTGACGCATAGTTTGTAACATACCTTAATATTGCCCGTAGACCCCTAAAAGTTACTATATTTATGATCAGCATCGATAGTAATGTCGATCTAGCCATGTCCGTTCGTCCGTCCGTCCGTCCGTCCGTCTGTAGCCAAAAATTAGGCCTTTAAACTGGACCTAGAGAGCTGAAATTTTAACCATATACTCTCTAGGGTCCCGAAATAATCAAGTTTACGAATTTTTGAAATCCGCCCACAGACACGCCCACAAACTCAAAAAAACCAAATTTTGGAAAAAATCGAATTTTGAGCTAGAAAGCTGAAATTTTTTATATATGATCTATGACTCCTAAAATTGCTCGGGATAAAAAATTTTCAAAATCCACCCACTGACACACCCACAAATAAATAAAATAATTTTTTTATACCCTATTCTAAGGGTATATTAATTTTTGAAAATCCAAAGTTTCAGCTAGGGAGCTGAAATTTATAGTATATACTCTCTATGGGCCCTTTATGCTCATGTGTAAATATTTTCAAAATCCGCCTACTGACACGCCCACAATTTTTTTTTTTTTTTGAAAATTCAAAGTTTGAGCTAGGGAGCTGAAATTTATAATATATACTCTCTAGGGGCCCTTTATTCTCATGTGTTAATTTTTTTTAAATCCGCCTACTGACACGCCCACAATTAAATAAAACCATTTTATTGAAACACCCAAGTTTGAGCTAGGGAGCGTTTTTTTTTTTGATAAAATCCTTTAAATGTTATATAACAAAATACTCGTATGTAGAGCGTTCTTAACAATTCAACCATACTTAGACTTTTGTCACGCCCACTTATGAGGGATAGGAATAAGAATAGGGTATCCAACAGTTCGCCCAAGCGGACTGTAGCCCGTCCCTATGTTTTTATTTCCTTTTTATTTTTGGAATTTTTGTTAGACATTTATTGGAGTTTTTTTTTATTTGCTATTGGGTTTACTGATGAATGATATTTTGACAAGTGTTATTTCTAATTGAACTACCATTGCGCTACCTAGGTATCTGATCTGAAAATGTTGTTTTCATGTTCATTGCGATCATAAAAATCAAATACATACATAGCTATCATATGAATATGATTGCAGATATGAATAATATTATAGCTAAATATTATTTTGTTTTTCAAAGTATGTAATGTAGTGTAGGTGCATTGGTAAGGTAGATATGTATGTTTATAATGTACATACCTATGTAGGTGCATGCATCATTGTGCAATTTGTTTTTACTCTGCCATTAATAATCACACAAGATCAGATAAAATTAAAATGTATAGGAAATCAATATGTACTTAGTACATACCTATGCACGATTACCTGATTTCAAATTATTATTTTGAAGTTAAACATGGCTAAATAAATGCAATTTGAGCTGAGAACCATTTCTGATAATTGTGCTTATATTTTTATATAACAAAGGTACAATTTTTAATTTTATTTTGATAGGTAGGCATTTAAAAAACAAATAAAATAATAAATACAAAATTCAAATTCATTTATATAATTCTAGGAAACGCATAAAAACAAAACAACACTATTAACAAATATTTATGCACAGTACTAATAACACTGTTAGCTATATATGATTAAGTATATCAAATTTTTTTAGTTTTCTTTTCGTGCATTTTGCCTTGGAGTTAATTACTTTTATTTTCGCACGTAAAAGAACCCGCATGGTGTGCTTGATCAATTCTTGATTGTGCTCTTCAATGGAACACGGAAGCTCAAATTGGTTATTACAACCATTTAAAAGAGTATTGAGGACATTTTGTTCGAAGCATAGAGTTTCAAAACGTTCCTCAAAAGACCTTAATCATTCGTTCAATTAACTCTACAAAATGTTTAGTAGGAATGACTAAACCACCATTAATAGTATCCTCATATTGACGAGCTTCAATAAGACCCTCGGCTTTTGTAGGGGACTCATTTTGACCCTCTTTGCACATAAATAATTTGCATGTTCTACAATGGGTTTTCTTTAAAATGGCATGAGAAATATACCCCGAAAAATAATGTGTTGCCATATCTTGCATAGTTGGAACTGTCTCTGATATTGTTATATCGTCCACATCAAAATCGTCAAACTTGCAAGCATTGGAATCTTCATTGAATTCGGTGTCGCCATGACAGATAATATCAACATCACCTATGTAATATATACATTAGGTACGAAAATATATTTAATGGATACACAAACTAAGACACATATTAAGACAAATACTATGACACAAACATTCTTACTTTGCAATACCGGAACTATCTTCGATGCTAGTGCATCATCTTCATATACTACATCTGTAATTATATAACTACCATCCGGATCGAGGAACTCTATAATTATATTCAATTTATAAGTTACACAAATTATGTCTCAGTAAACGTACTTTCAACATCGTACTTTATGTAGGCGGAATGCAGATGGATTTCTTTCATATGATCCTCTGTTATTTCTAACGACTGATATAGTATTTTCTAGACAATCAGTATTTAAGTGGGATGTTATTAGGTACTGCTGTTGTTCCCCTTTTATATAGTCCCACAATTGCAGTGTTCCATTTATTGTTTGGCAAAGACCGTTAAAACAATACACCGGACCTTTTTTGCCCCTTTTCCATGACGATATCCATCTAACTGAATTCTGTAAGTTTGATATGATGCCCATTTGGTTTTCTGATTTAGCACATTTATCAGGATTACTTGAAAATTTGTTATTACTATTCAAATTATCAAACATCGGATTCAGTTTGAAAAAAAAATTTGCTGTAGATAAAGCTGTTACTTTTTCCTTATCATCAAAGATATCTGTTGACACAGCTGCGAAAATCGCAGTAGAGACATGATGGCTAAATACCTGAGTCGCTAACTTTTCTGACATTTTTTGGAAGTTATCAGGCTTGATATGAGCTTCTGTGAGCTTATGCATCGATCTAAGCAAGCCGTTATCAGCATAAAATAATTTTTGAAGTATTGACCAGGATATAGTATCATTACCAACTGAAATATTGGCGACTAATAAATTATTTCGCACACTTTTGATTAGATGGACAGCGTCATAGAGGCAAACGATTTTCCTGTCCATTACTTTAATATAGGGGGCCTCAATTGTGACCCCTAATTTATAGTACGCACTTCTGTTTGGAGCTCCTTGATCACATGCGATTGAAACGACATCAATACCTTCTTGAAGTAGTGTATGAACTGTTGATTCAATAATCTTCGCCAATATATCCCCCTTCACATTTCCGCAGTAGTAGTCAATAATCTAACAACAAATGTATGTATGTATGTAATTAATCTGTTTAATTTAGTTAATTTCCGCCACGCAAAACTTTGTGAACAGACATCAGGCAAAAATATTGTCAATGTTCATTGATATGTGTGGTGGCTATTTTTCATCAATGTAACTTGACAAAAAAAGACCTATAAATATCGCACCTACCTGTTTCCAAGAAGTATTTAATCCTCGAAGCATAAAAATGAGTGTATGATTGGCAAATGAACGTGTTCTTCCGAACTCACCCAAATCCTCAAATCCGTACACTATGTCGTCTTTCGAATTGTATTCAAGTTCCACTTTGATGCTCATTTCATCAAAAATTATAACACACTTTTTATCACGGTCAGGCATGTCTTTTAACTTGATTTTGAGCATTTGTAGTATGTTATTGGAAATACCCATTCCAAAAGGCAGTGTATCGTTCCAACGACCGATTGTACGTAATGAAGGCAATACAAATCCTTCTTTCATTAGAAAATTATAGAAAGACGGAGACTTGTAATGGAATTTAAGAAAAAGATCCATTTCATCCAAGTTCCATTTAGATTTGTTTTTGTGAAATAGTTGGCTTTTTACAAAAGTCCCAACATTCTTACTTTTCTCAACCACCATTTTGTCAACTAAGTTCATATCAGACGCTTTGCTCAGTTAATTTGGACGAATATATTTCTTTTTTGGGGACTCAAGCAAAGCGTCTATTAATGCATTATTGTTTTTACTATTTGGCTCCTCAGATTCCAAATATAAATAATTCGAACCACCTGCGGATCCAGCAGGCGTTGGAAACTGTGCTTCACAAATTTCATTGTCTTTTCCCTGGATATCACTCAATATATTTATATAAGATTTGTCTGTGATACCTTTTGTTACTACCAACTCTTCACTAATTGTTTTGGACTTGGCACTTTGTGATACCCGAACACGTTTGCAATTACTTTTATTTTGTACCCCAAGAGAGTCACCCTCAAATATGAACTTTTCTTTTTCCTTCAATGATTTTGTTGGAATTGCACACATTGAAAGACGTGATCTAGTACCACGATTTAAAAATTGTTTATCAAAGTGATCAGCACAAATAAATATTCTCTCATTTGAGATGAGCTTAGGCGAGTAACTATTTCCCGAATTAAGTAGCCATATATCACGGCGATTGTCGGTTGGCAATAAAAATCTTGAAACACCGTAGCTTTTTTTGTTCTTGCACTCCACGTAATCACAGAACACCATTTTTAAATAATTAACGCGTATCACTGTGTATCGCAAGGACTCTAGCAAAAATTATAAATTAAACGCCGAAGGAATTCAGAACGTAAGAAAATAAACTTGGCTACGCTGATTTTAACTGTATCTGTAATTGAAGTAACATAAGCCATATTTTTTCAATTTTCTTTTTTTTGCAAAATTTTAATTTTTATATAGTTATTCATCTTTTCGAGAAAAACTTCAAATGTCAGACCCCTCAAAGTACGAAAAGTGAGAGTACTATTTCAGTGTTTTGAACAGAAACAACACAAGTCATTGACTTATGGTGTTTCTCCACAATTTTTTTTTACTTTGTACACATGACGTACTAAATGCAAAATCTTCAAATCCCACGACCTGTACAGGAAACTTTCTACTTAAGACAACTAACTGTAAGCGTATTTTGTATATACGATTTTCGGGACAACACCGCAACTTTTTTTGTTTACCATGAAGGGATTGCTGGAAAGGGTCCAAATGAAGTCTGCTCTTTTTTAAATCAATTTTTTTAACATAAAATGAAGGACGTCCTGGTCAAAATAAAAATCACACAATGATAAGGTTTTTGACATCTTTAGTATCCTTAAAAAAGTTCAAGAATATCTAACAGTATTTTCCTATACGATACCATGTGATAGAGACTTCGCAGTCTTAAAACGTAAAATTAAAAAAGGGATAGAATTTACACTGTTCAAGAATATGCCGATTTGATACTATCTTCTTCAGTATCAAACAAATTCACGGTCATTTACAAAAAAAAGATAGGCATTATCGACTACAAAAGCTGGTGGCCATGCTTTTATAAAAGAAACTAATAACTTATTTAGTTCCAAAATTTGTGACAACTACATACAACTAAAATTATGGTTTAGTTATGTACGTTCAAAGAAACTACAGCTAATTTAGTTGAAGCTTTTTAGTTATTAGTTAAACTTACTTTTGTGCAACTCTGATACATGCTAGGTAGGTACTTGCCGGGGCGACGATGCGATGTTAACCCCCACAGCATTTTGGGCGCCCTAATACAAAACATATGTTCATCATTTCAACTTTCTAGTGTCAGTGGGCGGATTTTAAAAATTCTTAAAATTTATTATTTCGAGCCCCTAGAGGGTAGGAATATGGTTTAAATTTCAGCTTTATAGCTCCAATGTAAAGGAATTAATTTTTGCCGACGGGTGGACGGACGGACGGACGGACGGACATAGTAGATACACATTACTATCGATGCAAAACGACAGGTGACCTGCCTCAATATTAATGTAGGTCATCAATTCGCTAATAGATGAATATACCTATCAAACAACAAGTATTTCTTTGAATAACGGCTGATACAACACAAATTGAATATTTCCGAATCAAATACTGAAGAAATGATATAAATCGGTACATTTTTGAACGAGATACAGCGAAAATAGCAAAAGTCTAAAAATCCATAAATTCATATCTCATTTGATGAATAATACCGAAATCAAATTTTATTCGATTTTTCCTTTGAAACATACATACTTTCATCATAAATTCTACTCGCAGGCGACAAAGCCGGATTTCTAATTTTTCCAACATCTCCCTCTCATCCTACATACTATTTACCGAAGCGAAGGCAACATTGCCTATAATGCTTATTGACTTATATTGTTTCTGAAATAAACAATTCAATTGTTGTCATCGCTACCTATTCACAAGAAACATAAACATGGGAATATTTTGGGAAATTAATTTTACCTAATGCACGAATCTATAAAACATGGTATATGCATACACTAACTTAATACAAATTTTCGCCGCAATGAAGGTCCGTATGTCGCTTCAAAATGAGCGGTGTCCACTTCTATTTGTAGTTATTCAATGGTTCGAGCTAGAAAGTTATTTTTGGAACATATACTCTCTAGGGTGCCGATAAACACGAGAATAAACAAAACAGCGTTTGTCGTAAGAGGCGACTATGGGAGAAATAACATTAAAGCAACTTTACCTTTCATGTGAGCCTTTTTAATATGTTGAAACTGTCCCGCAAGTGTGCATGCAAATTCGGTGTCGTAAACGGTCGATTATATAATGAATAACGGGAGTATGCAGGTATCGAAATCGTTGGAAAAAACAGGCAGGCCTAAAAACTCCTGGATCATACAAATGCCACTCCCGCCCGCATTTGATTGGCCGCACTTAATAAGTGGTCTGGAACCGGGAGGCCTATTAATATTCATTGATGTCGAACCGACGAATCCCTTAGGCAGACCAGTACGGATGCAGTAAAGTGGGAAGCTTATGATCCTGATATGTATTTGCCGTTAACGAGGAAGATGATCTATCTATAAATAGGTAAATTCATAGTTTCCGGCACTGATGATGAAAAAGGCATTTTTACTTAACTAAATATTTTGCTCATCTATTGTTTATTCTCGTGTCAAGTATACCGTAGCCACCAAATTTCCTTTCAAAAAAAATGTCCTTTAAAAAAAAGAAACATCTATTATAGTTTTGTATTATTTATTTTTTACAAATGTTACAAATTTGTTTACGCGAGCAGCAGCTCCCCGAATTTGGACGAATGCCATGACCTTTCATGTGCGATTGTAATTATGTGTTTCACAATACACTGTTCATTCTCTTTACGAAATAGCACTAGTTTCTCATTGAATAGCAATACTTTATCTTTATTAGAAAAGCAATAAAATAAACATAGTAGCTCTACTTAAAAAAAAAAAAATTCTTTAAAATGTAAAACAAACTAAAACTAAACAAAACTAAAAGGTCAACTCAAAATGGCTAATGCGAAGGTTCCCATAAGGGTAAAGTATACATTTGGATTGCAGTTAAATTTTTTTTTAATTAATCCCTTTGTGGCGCATACAAAATAATGACCCATTATCATAATTAGTTTTATAAAATTGAATAAACTACCACCCCTTAGCTATTCATGTGTCACCAAATGGCCATGAAGAAGGAAGCCAATGATAAACAAAAGGCCGTGGAAGCGAGACGTGCCCAAATTGGTGTAAGTTAAAGGACAGAATTCAACTCATAGCATAATGCTTCTGAAATCTTTTTTTCTATTAAAAACTAAAAATAACCAATGCTTAACGCTAATTATTATTAAATTCTGCCAAATAAGCCTTCGACTTGAATGTTATTCAGCTGCTTGTAAAGCTTAACATTTGCTGTCTTCCTAAATAAACTATTAACTGCCTACATACATGCCCCTTGTCGTAAATGTCATGGATAAACCTTAATTTTAGAAAAAAAATCCTTACTAACCTCTGGTGTATGCATTTCTAGGTTGGTGTTCCAATTGTATGGATTCTAGGAGGCCCTGGATGTGGCAAAGGTACACAGTGCGAAAGGATTGTTGCCAAATACCAGTTCACACATTTAAGCAGCGGAGACTTGTTAAGAGATGAGGTACATAAGTTCTCGAAGAATAGTCGGTATTTTCAGGGATGTATCATTTGTTTTAGGTAAAATCCGGTTCAGAAAAAGGACAGGAACTTGCTAAAGTTATGAAAGAAGGAAAGTTGGTATCCAATGATGATGTTCTTCTATTGCTTTCAAATGCTATTAGGAAGTCGCTACCCAATTCCAGTGGGTTCCTTATTGATGGGTAAGTTTGTTTAAAATATGTCCGTTTTTGTATCGTTATAACGGGAGTTCTTTTATAGATATCCACGTGAGAAGGATCAGGGAGCTGCCTTTGAAAAAGCGATCGCCCCAGCTGATTTGATTATCTTCTTTGATTGTGCTGATGTGAGAAGCTGGTAAAGCTTTAAAAAAATATGCATTACAATGTTTTTTTTTTATAGCAAACTCTAGTAGCACGTATCATGAAACGTGCTGCTGCCTCAACAGAAGTCCGTGCTGATGACAATGAAGAGACACTTAAGACTCGCATTTCTACATTCAGAACTAATACAAATGCCATCCTGTCACAATATACCGATAAAACATTAATTGTAAGTACATAAATAACACGTTTTTAATTATTGCTCAAATTTGAAAACCTTCGACAACCTTTGATTTGTAAAACCATCAGTCTGTTGACTATACGAACAGTCCATCAAATAATATAATGTTGTATCCACAAGAAGCTGTCGGTAAAGGTAATTTTTCGGTAAAAACGAAAAATCAATTTGACTTGAGCATTTATTCGACGCCGACTGTAGTAGTAATTACCACAATGAGATACAATGCTACGCTCTTCGCACTATCGACATCAAGGAGTGTAGTTTTTTTTATGATTCAGTGGTCATCAGTTTAAGATGTGGGAACTATTTGCAGAGCCTATTTAATGTCCGAGATCCTTAACCAAGTCTTAAACATCAGATTGCTTTGCTTTCTAAGACCGTCTCTTAGATATAGGAACATCAAATTGCTTTGCTTTCAAGGGCATTCTCTTAGATATGGGAACCAATTTGTCAAATTATAACCTTCTCACTAGTCATAGACAACCTACTAGTCAGTCTCACAGAGTAGGCTATAACGCCATAGGTTATGCTGATGGCCTGACCATTATTATTAATGGTAAGCTTATCGCAATCATTACTGATGACATGCAGAACGCATTGCTACACGTTTGAGAATGGTGTACAAAGGAAGGATTATTAGGAATTATAGGACCTTTCTATATGGGCCAAGAGTGTTCCAGCACTGGACCCAAGAAGTCTTGTATGGTACACCGATGGATCGAAAATGGAATCCGGAGTTGGAGCTGGTGTCTTTAGACCCAACACCGAAGTCTTGATTCCTATGGGAAAGTGTCCTACAGTGTTACAGGTAGAAGTCCATGCTATTGAGATCTGTGCTGTTTTAAACTCCATAAAGGGAATTAAAGACGCTTATATACACATCTTTTCAGATAGTCCTGCAGCACAAGCACTGTCGTCCAAAACAATGGACTCTTTGACTGATAAGAACTGCTACAATGCCTTGCAAATACAACAAGGTCAAACTCGTATGGGATGCCACCAGGGTATAGCGGGCATTGAATCTGCAGACGAACACGCCAGAACTGGATCCGAATCAGTGTTATTTGGACCAGAACCTAATTGCAGAGCCAATTGGGCTGCTGCTTTAGGGCTAATCAAAGAATGGGAACAACAGCTGCGTCTAAAACATTGGGGAAGTGTCCCTGGTTTAAGACAATGCAAACGATTAATTAGGCCATTCTCCTATAAGAAAATCCTTACGCTAAATAAGGAAAATATTAGAAAGCTGGTGGGCTTTCTCACTGGGCACTGCGGCTTGAGATATCATCTCAACAAAACGAACCTTAGTCTAGAGTCAGAATGCAGGTTCTCTGTGAATTTCCAGCTCTCCATTGGTTCAGATGACGCATCTTTCATAGGGAGAAGCGTTCACAGGTGGAGCTTCGTAGCTCTGCCACAAATGACGTATTGACTTGAGTCACTCGTCTTTTATGCTAAGGCAGCCCTTTGACACAAGAGATCGTTTAGGTCACAGTGTCAGCCATGGGTTACAAATTTGTTCACGCGAGGGAACTATGGGAACTATTTGTAGAGCCAAAAGAAAGAAAATCAGTTTCGTTAGATAAATAAGATCCGTTCGCGAACTTATATGCAAAAAGAATTTTATTGCAGACCGGCTCTACCTGAGTTTGTGAGAAACCGCAAAACAAGATAAAATTGTTCGTTAGCTGTCATAAAAGCTGTAATTAAGACAACAAATCAGAAAAATTGATTTAGCATAACAATTGATATATTTTTGTGTAAAATTTGAACAATTTCGTAATGGAAAATTGATATAAGTTGCAACAAAATAGAAATCAGTTCACACAAATGCTTAACTGGCAGACCCAACCGACTTCGTTCGAGTATTTTGTCATCCCATCCATGTTTTATACCACCAAAAGCGGGCGTGGACAACAACCTAAAACATTTGACTTAATATTTTTTTATTTTGTAAATTTTTTTTTGGTATTCAAATAAAAGTACCAACTTTTTATTATTTCGGTCAAAAATTAGGCTTGTCAACAAAATTTCTTTGGACGAAATGTTCAAAAGAACCACTGCTGCCATGAGGTTTGACTATGAAACCTGCGAATTTGCGCTCATTGCAAGTTATTCCATTACATATTTGAATTCTCTTTTTCTCTTTAACTGGAGAAATAATTCTAGAAATTTCATTCGTTTTATTTACTCACGTAGGTAGTGGCCGCATGCAAATACAAATTTAAACTGCTTTCGATAAAAAATATAAAGTTTGAAACATTTAATTTTGTTTCTATTTAGGAATTCCTAATGGCAATAACATTGGGTCAAGAATTTTATTTTATTATTGGGCTTCTAAAATCTCTGTATGTGGCGGGCAACGCAAATTGCAGGTCGCCAATGACCGAAAATAAAATATTCTTTCGTTCATCTTTTTTCACACAGAATTTTAGCTGTTTAAATGTAATGTCAAATGATAAAACCTATGATATTGACAGCAAACAAAAATATGCACTTTTCTCCCTTTTATAAGATTTGGTCACAATTATTTCTCATTACCAATTTTCTATACTCGTAAAATCATGAAAAAAAGAACCATAACTTAGTTGCATTAAAAAATGCAGTTTGAATAAACAAGTATTTTTATTAGCATCAACTGTTGTGTCTTCTTTTCAAGCCAAACGTTTAGGTTTTTCTTTTAAGTCTGCGAAAGCGTTTGTTTCATGTACTGTTCCGTAAAATGAGACGATTCTGTCTCGATTTTGGAGATTTGACAGTTTTCATTTTTCTTGACATAAAAGAAAAATAACTCGAATGGATTGGATTTGGAATTTTAAGTAAACAGAGAGTGTTCGCTCAGAAATGTCGACCAAAATGGGAGGATTCTTAGCGCTAAGGACTCCTATATTTAGTCATAGAAATAGTCTGTTTTGTAGAATCTATTATTAATTAGATGTTAGTGTTTACCGTAGCCTAAGATATAACCTCACTGTGGCTCCAGTTATCTAATAACAATTTGGAAGCTTTTAACAATTTCTTCACAAAAATCTTGACGAACACAATATGTATCTAGAAAAATTATAAACTATCTGTTAGGGTTAAGATTTCTTTAATTAATAAAACAAACAACACTTGTTTTGAAAACTGTTAACACTTTCTTCGCAAATATAACACCAAATACAACTCGAAACATAAACATAATTTTTTTTTTCTTTCGCGCACATTCGGTTCAATTTATCAACTCTTTAAACAACCTACATTTCTGAATTAGACTTTTACCAGTTCTTACGCAGCGGATAAATTCTGAAAAACATTAATAAGAAAAGTCAAAATTTGATCAAGAAAGCAGAAATTTAAAAAAAAACGTATAATCTACCGGCCCGAAATGCTGATTTTTACACTTCACGCTCGCTATTTAAAAAAAATCGTTTAATTTAACAAATCATTATGGGCATAAAAGTTCGATTATTCGCAAAAATCGCTCTGAACAATTCCTTCATACAAAGTCGTCTGCCATGCCCCTTTTAAAGTTTTTGTAAGAAAAACTTACAAAAACTTTGATTGTTCGCTAAAATCAATTGAAAAAACTACATAACAGTTATGTTTAACAGAATATGTAGACCATATCCTTCTTAACAATTCACCCATACCTAGATTTTTGCCACGCCTACTTTTTAAGTGGTAAGGAATAGGGCATCCAATAGTTCGCCCAAGCGGACTGTAGCTTTTCCCTATGATTTAAAATAATTTATATATATTTATGTATAACAGTTTCTTGTTTTCTTTTTTTGTCTAAAAGCATTTAAGATTTTTTTTTAATTATTTGTTGCATCCTTTGTAGCTGAATGCTGAACGCTCAATTGATGAAATATTCGCCGATGTAACCCGAGCCATTGATGCAGTCGTTCAAAAGAAAGCCGCTGCCGTTGCGTAATCGCAATCCACATATACAAAAGCATGCCCGCCAAAAAAACAACAGCAACAACCAAAAAATGCAAGCAAAATCTTGGAGCCAATTTTTTTTGATTGCATAGATTATTATTCGCAATAATATACAATTATAATATATTTTTTTAATTTTCGCTCAAAAATCTTATCACAACACAATTCAAGTGTTAATTAAAAATATATTGTAATAACGAAATAAAGATATTTGTTTTTAAATACATTAATGTAGTTTAAAATATGACAATTTTTTTATTTTTATTTACACACTAAGGGTAGGCCCACATTGCATAGAACAAAGCTGTTTGAAATAAAACGCAAACAGTTTTTCTATGATTTATTGCTTTATTCAATATGGTCAAATGTATATAAAAGTGTTTAATTAAATATCAACAAACTGTTTTGGTGATCTCAATCAGCTTTGGTCTATGCAGTGGGGAACCACACTTAATCAAAAACACTTGTTCAAAACCCACACCGAATGAAGGAAAACCCAACGGTTTTTTACTGGCTCTATGTCTTGTAGGTTACTCATAGTCACGTTTTCATTTACTCAGCAATTCCCATCCACAATTTGTCTATCATTTGTTTATAGCTGGGTTCTTTGGATTTAAAATTGTATGTTGCTATCCGATTTTCAATCAAAAATAATAATCTCTCAACGTCACACCTGATAGTGATGTTGCTGCTGTACTTCAAAGAAACTGAACGAAACATAAATAAACAATTTTTAAACCCTATTCTAAAGGTAATATAATTTTGATGCATAGTTTGTAACAAACTCTAATATTGCTCGTAGACCCCTAAAAGTTACTATATTTGTGATCAGCATCGAAAGTTATTGTTATGTCGTTCTAGCCATGTTCGTTCTGAGACGTCCACTATTTGAAAAAACGATTTATCAACAAAATTAAAATTTGAGCTAGAAAACTGCGCTGAATTTTGGAATATATACTCTCTAAATCTCTACATTTTACTCAAACTCACCACTTGGCATCGTATAGTACAATACTTTCGAAGATTCACTAGTCGGTGAGGTGAACGCATTTTACACCATTGTAGAAAATGTTTTAAGTGTTACTCCCCATACAAACTTCAAAGCAGCTAAATCGATGCGTATAGAGTTTTTTTATTCTTAAATTCATCATTTATTTATGAAAATCGCAACTGAATTAATTTAATTAAGTGTAATTGCATTATGAAGAGTTAACACTTTCATTTACAGCAATAGAACAAATACACTCGTAAGAAATAAAATAAATTACAAAACTTTAATCTAGCTAAATGGTAGGAAATCATAATATCAAATGGTGATGAGTTGATGTCTGATTTATTTATCTGATTTATTCCGTTTTTATTTTTGAGTCATATCATATATTTAATTTTACATTTTTATGTTTTGTATTACATTGATATTTATTTTACGTATATTTTTTATTTAATTTTTTTTTAAGTTAACCATGAGTTGATGTAAATAATATAAAAAAATATAGAGAAGAAAGAAACAAAAAAGTCGGAAACTTCTTGTACACTTTGTGGTTAGAAGAACCAGTGGCAAGTGTATGTGAATTTAGGCCGCACAGACAATAAGAAAAATAAGACGAGGCATCATTTGGGGACGAAAGATATGGACATGGAAAAAGGAATGTCTTTGGAAGCAGTGAGGCAGTTTTTAAGATATGATTTGCGTCAATGTTCTAACTTCAGATAAGGAGAGTAGCCATTTTTTTAGATGATCTAAGAATTTTGATTCTGATTGATATCCATCTTGGTTGCGTAGATACAGAGGCAATTTGTTGTAGATGAATGGAGCTATGTTAACAGCAAATCTACGATAATGTTCCGTTCTCACTCTAGGAACAATTACAGTATTAGAGGAGCGCAGTAGATGAGCTTCATTTCTGCTGATATTAGTATAACCTCCTCGTAGATAAAACAACCTCAGCACCTTAAATATATAGAGATATCGAAGCGGTAGTATTTTCACAGATTGGAATAATGGTAGTGAGGGTTCCCATCTAGGTTTGAACAGCATTGTCCTAAGTGTCTTCTTTTGAGCTATTATGAGCGGTTGCAGATTACTAGAAGGCGCACCTCCCCAGCATGAGATACCATACTCTAAACGAGAGTTAACTATGGCATAGTATACAGCTGTGAGTAATTTAGGGGGTAACAGTTTGGGTAGATGGTAGATTCTATTTAAGGCAATGTAGATATTTTTTTTAACAATAGCTATCTGTGACTTCCAATTAATTTTGCTGTCCAGAGTTATGCCAAGGTACCTAAACTCTGTAACGGATTCTAAAGTTATACAGTTCTTGCAGCCAATAGGAGAGTTGTCGCTACATACATGAGCACCAATTCCATTAATTGTGAACTGTTTTCACAGCGAGAAAGGCATAACTTTTGATTTACAGCTCAGCACCATTTGGTGATTCCGAAACCAATCATTCATTTCTGAAAGATCCGCATTCATTTGCTGAGCCAGATCATTTTCATCTGGTGCAGCATTCGACAGAGCCAGATCATCAGCAAAAGCGACTATATTTCCATTTAGAGACAACTTAAATATTGAATTAATATAATTGATGAAAAGCAGTGGGCCAAGTACTGATCCTTGGGGGACACCAACTTCTCTACACGGAAGAGGCTCACTTAGAGATGCATTGAGACGAACATATTGTTTCCAGTTAGTGAGGTAGGACGAGAACCAACTAAGGATATTATTTCTGATACCAAAGCTCTTTAATATTGCCAAAAGTATTTTATGATTAACTAAATCAAATGCTTTGGTTAAGTCCAGGAACATACCAGCTGACATTTTATTTGCCTCTATTCCTTTATATATACCATCTAAAAAAGAAACTATTGCATCCTCAGTGGACTTACCTTTCCGAAAACCAAATTGTTGAGCATTTAATAGATTGAATTTTCCGAAGAACTTTAGAACTCTTTTAGTTATAATTTTTTCAAAGACTTTTGAGAAAACTATGAGGAGAGAGATCGGTCTATAATTATTAGGATCAGATCTATCGCCCTTTTTGTGGATGGGTATAATAATAGATGTTTTGAGGCAATCAGGAAAAATTCCGTCTACAATCCTTCTGTTTATTAAATAGGTCAGCGGCTTTATCATAGCTCTAATATTTCTTTTAATAATCAGGCTGCTTATACCATCATAACCACATGACTGATTAGATTTTAAGTTAGAAACTACATTCGCTACCTCAGTTTCACTTACAGGGCCAAAGAAGAAAGATGAGATTATTTGTGTTTCATAGCGCGGTTGACTCACTGAAACAGGTTTTGAAATTTGCGCTATATTTTGAAAAAATATATTAAAGTCATTGCTGATTTCGAGTTCATCAGATATTATATGTTCATCCGTCAACTTGAGTGATTTAATGCCACAATTTCCAGCGCCTTTACCTAGTATTTCGTTTACTATTCCCCATTGCCTTTTTGGATTGAGTCTATTTTGGAAAAATTTGCGCTTGTATTATAGCTCTTTTTGTTTGTTGATATGTTCAAAGATATGGTTTCTTATGTTTTTGTATTGGGCAACTATAGTAGCATCATTAAAACGGTGCTTGTTTTTACGATAGAAACGATTTTTTTGCATAATCATTTCGCAAAGATTGTTTGTCATCCAGGGCTTGATTTTGGCTTGGGACCATGTTTCAGCGGAGAGCAGAGCTTTTAGTTTTGAGAAATTTGTTCTAATATACATTCGTTGACTGCTGTCTGGCGGATTATTCTTTTTATCATCATATTTCAGAAAATCTTCGAAGGAAACGCCAGTAGGAAAGTGATCAGTTAAATCCCACTCTAATAAAAATGGACGAATTACTACAACCATCTTGCTTCTAAGGAATACATGGTCAATGCAAGATTTCGTAGTTTCAGTAACTCTTGTAGGCAAGTTTATTAGTGATTCAAAGCCTAATGAAGACAAGAGGGTTATATAGCTGTCGCTACTTAATGGGAGTCCTAGAATATCAATATTAATATCGCCTATAAAACAAGTGTTGGGGTTATTTACTCGAGAGATTATATCTTCAAGGTCATTCAAAAAAACGTCCTTATGGACAAATTGCAACCGATACACGCAAACAATATCCAGTGTGATTTTACCTATTACTATTTGCATAACTATACAATCAGCACTCTCTATAGCTGGTGTTATGTGTGTTGCTTTCTCCCTTTATCTCACATTAAACGGTACAATCTATGAAAGCATTGCACTGAAATGTAACAGAGCTGCTGTATTGTTGACTAAAATTCCCATCGGTTAAACAGTTTTTATGGCATTTTCTACGATACTATGCAAGGTGAAAGTGAAGCGTGTAAGTGAAGTGAAGCTCAGATACGTCGTTTTCTCGGATAGGGGGGAATATTTTCAAAATCCGTCCACTGACACGGTCACTATCTAAAAAAAATCATCCAAACGTATTTAAAATTGTGTATGTATTTAAATTTTAGAAACATAAAAAAAACTGTTTTGTTTGTTTCCATCAGTTTTGTTTTATGCAGTGTGGCACCAGACTTATTCTGTGAAATATTGCAAAAGGGAAAGGCTCTGAGGTAACTACAAAAGTTTATTACAAAAAAATGAACATACGAGTATTATCTACTCCTTATCAGATATACTCGTATGATGATTTTAATAAAGGTGACCTCAATGATCAACTTCTACACGTAGATCACATTAGTGGTTGATACGCTGCTTTCAAACAGGGCTAAAAACTCCTGGATCATACAAATGCAACGCCTCCAGCGGTCCAGTAGGAATACAGTGAAGTGGGAGAGTTTATTATCCCTAATGAAGGAACAAGGAGTGATTGCAGGCACGAGGCGTAACTTTTGCACAAAAAGAAGAATAATCTCTTATAGGTATTTCATTTCTCAGAATATTTTTTTTATTTAAATAAAAGACAGAGGCCTTACTATGTAGGTATCTCTCTTCAAAAGATAAATAGAGTAAGACTCCAGGTTTGGAAATTTATCGTTTCCTTTCAACGCAGCGAGTTAGCAAAAACAGAGTATTAATGCAAAGTCATTAGCATTAATTTTAAGTAGATTCTGTTGAGTTTAGTTCTGAATTTGTTAATGTGAACAATATTTATACTTTAAAATTGTCGGCAAAACATGAATTTTCGTCTATCGGACGGAAGCAGTTTTTATGCCCCCTATATGAAGGCCTCGTCCCTGATAGCTTGGCATACAAATGGGAATTTAAGCGCTTAGAATGTACTTCAAGTGGAATAGGTTATGATGCTATAAAAAAACTATTTATAAAATGCTCAGAACCTGTACCTTTCTATCTCGAGATAAAGCAAGCATGAATGCTCGACAGTTTGAAATCGATTAAGGTTTGCAAATCAATTTGAATTATGATCTGTGATGATATATTTGAACCATATAGAGACAAACCCTAGACAAAACTATACCTACCTATTAGTATTTTATTCATATTTGATTATGATATTATATTCAAATGAACTGTGGAGAATTGTTATTAATTATTTGAAATTTGTTAAGTTCAAGATCATGTGCGGAATTGGCATAATTGAATTGCTTTTGTTGGCTTTTGTTTATCAGCAGATTCTTTTATTGATCGAAATTACTTAAATTTTGCTTACATTTTTGGGTCAAATTTGCATAATATATCTTACATTCATATATTTTTGGAGCCTCACGTCATTATTGGTACTGCCAAAGTTCTTGAGGCTATATATTAGAAAGTTCAATTTGTTGCTATTTTGCAATTGTCGATAGGTCTTAAGACGGATGTACGAAGTCTAATAAGGAAACATTAGGATAGTAAACAGTAGTGACGTATATGTACTTACTTTAGTACTGCAACTCAATTGTGATACTTTGGATTTTTATAACGACCATAATTAGGTACTCCTGGATCGTTCTCCTTCATTTTGTTCAGGCAGTTCACTTTTTGATTGTATTGCCTGTCGCCTCTAGCAGTATATAAATTATTACGACTACTTTCCTCTTGTTATTGAGACTAAATCATTTTTTAATCTTAAAAGGTATACTAATATTTATTCGTGTAGGTATATATTTTTATTAATACCTTAAAAATTAACATTATCAATAATTTAAACAAATACGGCTTAGCTATCAGGGCCTTCGGCTGGTAAAAAAGATATTGAATGGAATACAAAACAGTCTTTGCTTTACCAGTTCCTAAGTCCACATCGAGATCATTGGCCGAACATATCTTCGTTGTGTTAATCTTCGACCCCAATTTATATCTTTTAACTGCGCAGCATTTTGTTTGAATGTAGGTATCGTATAATGGGTAAATTGTGGAACAAATAACTAGCCGAAGCGAAAATTTGGTGTATGAGAAAAATAATAATAATATTCTGGAGTTAATAGAGCCTAAAGCCATTCCGTCTGTGTACACGAAGGTTTATTTTTGGCTTGAATGGTGGAAGGGAGGAACTGTTTTCTGCCGATTCCTAACATGATTCCTAGCGTGATAGACTTCTAACATCTGAGTTAGCCAAGCCACTGAGTTCATTAAGGAAGAGGGCTCCCAAATAGAGATTTCTTTTATGGGAGAGTGCAGGACATGTGCCGAGGAGATGAAGTGTAGTCTCCTCCTCCTCCTCATCCCTGCAATTTCTGCAGAAGTCGTTAGAATAGACGCCAAGCCTTGATGCGTGCTTGCCTATTAGACAGTGCCCTGTGATGACACCTATGACAGAGCTAATATGCAGTCGGTTAAGTGAGATCAAACTCAGAGAGCGTCGCAGGTCCAGCTTTGGCTAGATATGCTTGGTCGTCCACCTGAGGTTTGTACTCTCGACTGCGGCTAGCTTAAGCATGAGTTTACAAGTAGCGATGGGCATACCTAGGAAACCTTTATCAGGTAGAAGAGGTAATGCTGTTCCTTTTTTGGCGAGTTCGTCTGCCCTACAATTTCCTGGGATGTCTCTGTGCCCTGGCACCCAAAAGAGGTGAAAGTTGAACTGCTCTGCCATCTCCTCAAGAGACGAACGGCAGTCTATGGCTACGATGGAGTTTGAAGAGACTGAATCCAAGGATTTCAGCGCGGCTTGACTATCCGAGAATATGCGGATGTCCTTAGCGGATATCACGTTTCTCTTTAGCCACGACAAGACTTCCTTAATCGCCATGATTTCTGCCTGGAACACGCTACAATGGTCAGGAAGACGGAAAGAGAGACTGATATCACTAGTTTTTGATCCGTCGGTGTAAAAGTGGATCGAATTATCTTCCGTGCAATCAGCCTCCTCCCAGAATGATCTGGAGGGGATAGTGATTTGGAAGTTCTTTTCGAACTGAAGCTGGGGTATAGTGTAGTCGATGTTTCTTGGTAGGGACCCATGTGAGTCCAGAATGATAGAATGACCAATATTCGTATTGATCCACTGTGAGGTGGCTTTTAAGCGGACAGCGGAGCAGGCAGCTGATTGCCTGCTGAAAATATCCAGGGGTGTTAGATGCAGTAAAATGTCCAGTGCAGCGGAGAGGGTCGTACGGAGTGCTCCGCAGATACATAGACAAGCTGTGCGTTGCACCTTGCTCAGCTTATCACGGTTTACCGCTTTCTCTAGAGCAGTCCACCAGACAACCACCCCGTATGTCAGGATCGGTCTAACTACCGATACGTATAGCCAGTGTGATATGCGGGGCTGTAGGACCCACTTATTTCCGATGGCTTTTTTGCAAGAGAAAAGTGCTACTGTAGCTTTCCTTACTCTTTCTTGTACATTGGGTTTCCAGCTTAACTTCTTGTCGAATATTAGACCCAGAAATTTAGCTTCGTCGGAAAAGGTTAAGCTTGTACCGTTGATAGAGGGAGGGTCGATATGAGGGATTTTATATTTCCTGGAGAAGAGGACAACCTCGGTTTTGTGAGGGTTAACCCCCAGCCCACAGCTTCTTGCCCAAATTGACAGCTTGTTGAGAGCGTTTTAAAGGAGTTCCTTTAGAGTGTTGAGGTATTTCCCTGAGACGGCAATAGCAACGTCATCCGCATAGGCAATCACCGTGCAACCCTCCCCTTCCAGGCATGTCAGTAGTTTATTCATCACCAAGTTCCACAGAAGGGGGGAGAGGACACCACCTTGTGGCGTGCCTCTACTGACAGACCTTCTAGCGGATGAAACGCCCAGTTTTGATTGATCAATACACCAAGCGATCCATCCACATTTAGTTCTGTTAGTGCATTTGCGATTGCAGATGTGTTGATGTTGTTAAAAGCGCCCTCTATGTCTAGGAAGGCAACCATAGTGTATTCCTTGTGGTGAAGGGAGTATTCTATGGTGCGTACCAAGGAGTGAAGGGCAGTTTCCACTGATTTACCCTTAATGTACGCATGTTGTGCCGCAGATAGTTTCTTAAATCCTCTGTCTGTGCAACTGACCATTGGCCAAGTGATTTGGTTCAAGCTATATTTCGTCCCTTTGCACATCTGAACAGGCGTTGCGGGCGGTGCTTTTTAAGTCTCGACAAGCGTTGCACTGAACATCGAATATGCAAGTTTTTACAAGTAACAGTCGCTGATCTTCTTAAAATACGCTACTTAAAAAAATTAAGGGAGGTTTTAAAAAAGGGAATTAATGCTAAATAATGCTATCTGATCCATATGCCAGCCTAACTTAAATAATTTTTTTTTACTATCGAAACCAGATAAATTTTCGTGGACCCCCACTTACAACTGGTGAACCCCCATTTTTTTTTCATGCCAACGTAAACCCCCGTGGTGTCTCCCGTGGACCCCTGGGGTGCACCTGGACCACTTTGGGAATCACTGCTATAGACAAATATAACTTTGAGGTGCTTCAGGACTTTGTCTACCTAGGCTCCGCAAAAAACTCAGGCAATGACACCAGCGCTGAGATTAAACGACGAATAACTCTTGCCAATCGCTGTTTCTTTGGGCTAAGAAAGCAATTGAGTAGCAAAGCCCTCTCTCGAACAACTAAAGTGACCCTTTATAAGACCTTAATAATCCCAGTCCTTCTCTATGGTGCAGAGGCATGGACTCTAGCAAAAGCGGATGAGGTCACTCTTGGTCGTTTTGAGAGGAAAATTCTTCGGGTAATTGTTGGTCCCGTCTGCATAGGCGGTGAATGGAGGAGGAGATTCAACGACGAACTGTACGGGCTGTACAGTGACATCGACTTAGCCAGAAGAGTGATGGTCCAACGACTCAGGTGGCTGGGTCATGTAGAGCGAATGGACGTGAATGCTCCGGGCCGGAAGATCTTCGAATCCACACCCGAGGGACGGCGCCGTAGAGGAAGACCGCGACTCAGGTGGCGCACGCAAGTGGAAGGGGACCTTAGTCAACTTAGCGTGCGAAACTGGAGACAGCTGGCCAAAGATCGTGCTGGTGGGAGACGCTTGTTGGTTGCGGCCCAGGTCCACCCCGGACTGTAGCGCCATCCTAAGTAAGTAAGAAGTAGATAGTATATGGTTAAAATTTCAGCTCTCTAGGTCCAGTTTAAAGGCCTAATTTTTGACGACAGACGGACGAACGGACGGACATGGCAAGATTGATATTACTATCGATGCTAATCATAAATATAGTAACTTTTAGGGGTCTATCGGCAATATTCAGGTATGTTACAAACTATGAGTCAACATTAATATGCCATTAGAATAGGTTATAAAAAATGGGCATTTTGGAGAAACTTCTCCACATTCGTCATATCCCACCGTACATATATATAGTTTGAGTTCGAAATTTGAGCACGATTTGGTTCAAGCTATATTTCGTCCCTTTGCACATCTGAACAGGCGTTGCGGGCGGTGCTTTTTAAGTCTCGACAAGCGTTGCACTGAACATCGAATATGCAAGTTTTTACAAGTAACAGTCGCTGATCTTCTTAAAATACGCTACTTAAAAAAATTAAGGGAGGTTTTAAAAAAGGGAATTAATGCTAAATAATGCTATCTGATCCATATGCCAGCCTAACTTAAATAATTTTTTTTTACTATCGAAACCAGATAAATTTTCGTGGACCCCCACTTACAACTGGTGAACCCCCATTTTTTTTTCATGCCAACGTAAACCCCCGTGGTGTCTCCCGTGGACCCCTGGGGTGCACCTGGACCACTTTGGGAATCACTGCTATAGACAAATATAACTTTGAGGTGCTTCAGGACTTTGTCTACCTAGGCTCCGCAAAAAACTCAGGCAATGACACCAGCGCTGAGATTAAACGACGAATAACTCTTGCCAATCGCTGTTTCTTTGGGCTAAGAAAGCAATTGAGTAGCAAAGCCCTCTCTCGAACAACTAAAGTGACCCTTTATAAGACCTTAATAATCCCAGTCCTTCTCTATGGTGCAGAGGCATGGACTCTAGCAAAAGCGGATGAGGTCACTCTTGGTCGTTTTGAGAGGAAAATTCTTCGGGTAATTGTTGGTCCCGTCTGCATAGGCGGTGAATGGAGGAGGAGATTCAACGACGAACTGTACGGGCTGTACAGTGACATCGACTTAGCCAGAAGAGTGATGGTCCAACGACTCAGGTGGCTGGGTCATGTAGAGCGAATGGACGTGAATGCTCCGGGCCGGAAGATCTTCGAATCCACACCCGAGGGACGGCGCCGTAGAGGAAGACCGCGACTCAGGTGGCGCACGCAAGTGGAAGGGGACCTTAGTCAACTTAGCGTGCGAAACTGGAGACAGCTGGCCAAAGATCGTGCTGGTGGGAGACGCTTGTTGGTTGCGGCCCAGGTCCACCCCGGACTGTAGCGCCATCCTAAGTAAGTAAGAAGTAGATAGTATATGGTTAAAATTTCAGCTCTCTAGGTCCAGTTTAAAGGCCTAATTTTTGACGACAGACGGACGAACGGACGGACATGGCAAGATTGATATTACTATCGATGCTAATCATAAATATAGTAACTTTTAGGGGTCTATCGGCAATATTCAGGTATGTTACAAACTATGAGTCAACATTAATATGCCATTAGAATAGGTTATAAAAAATGGGCATTTTGGAGAAACTTCTCCACATTCGTCATATCCCACCGTACATATATATAGTTTGAGTTCGAAATTTGAGCACGATTGTAAAATCGTTCTCTTAAGTGTACTTAAGTATAGGAGAAAGTTGAAAAGCGGCATTTTTCTACAAGGACAAAATTGTATGACGCTATCGGAATATGTCATAGATTTTACAAATGGAGTTGAATGTCAATTCGGTTTTGACGTTTATGAAGCATACAGAATTTGAATTTATATGAATAAACAATGGAACGCTATACTCCTGAAAAATGCGGAACAATCGTCACGATGTTTTTGATGAACAATACGTCAGTAATTTTGGCACAACGTGCATATCGTGCTTGTTTTCATGGCCGCCCAGCTCCCACTGGTCATACGGAGTTTAGCCACACGACTCTTAAAGAGTGGCACAACACGGAACCGAACAAGCACCTGGAGGCCCCGTACCTCTCGTTCGGCCGGGAATAATATAAAAATATCTTGGAGGTTCCGTCGACTCGACTAGACGACGTGGCCCGCTATTGGCCATTCGCTACGCTGCATTTTGGTGAAAGATTCGAAGATCTCTTACAAGTGCAGACAGTCCATTAGCGAATGGGTGTTGACCATGAATGTAATCCAACCAAAGCTCACGCGCTTCTAAATCTCAACAACAAACTGGGCAATTTCGCGTCAAAAATCATCATGAGTGACGAGACCCATTTTTAACCTGCACTAGAAAATCCGTGAGTAATGAATGGAGAGATGGCGGAGTTATATGGGGTTATTTTAAGTCGATGGCTTATGTGAACAAACCACAAACTCACACATTGAAAAATAACTTGAATGCCTTTTTTATTCTATTCCAAATATAAAGCCAAAGAAAATGGGGCCATACATTATGGCCCACCTAATATATGTATGCGCTTTTTCAAATTCTGCATCTGCCTCTTTTTATGTAGAAATCAAAAGGTTTTGATGTTTTTCCAACCGCGCAATGTATAAAAAAGCTCTTTAATTTGCATGAATCTGTATTATAAATTTAATCGCACTTTTATCCGAACCGATAAAACTAACCGATCCGCAGAGTAAATGGTATTTGGCAGTTCTTTTAAGTCAATTTTCACATATATATAATGCGAAAGTTCCACTTTGAGTTCCCCTCGCCAAAAGCGTTAAAATGTTAAATAAAATAGTATTTAAAACTGTAGATTAATGCCTTAGATGACGTTAACAAATTTGTTGCCTAGTGGGCTTAACTACTTTGATTATTAGCATTTCGTGAGCAAAATCATTAAGCAATATAACGAAATGATTCACTCGAAAATCGATTGTTTAATACTAGTTATTTTAAGCAATAAAATTCGAATGTGATTCATTCAGATAATTAACGGAAAAGTAAAAGGTTCACATCACAGGTCCCATTCTCATCCCCATTATTTACTGCTGCAACGTTCCGAGTTCCTCTTTTCTTTTTTTAAGTAAACTTTGAATACTCTGGTTAATTTAAACGAAGTTTAAGGATATTCTAAAATTCTAAATTTAGTTTGATTTGTTGACTGCACCTCATATATTAAATTTATAAATTTTAGTTTTTTGATTTGAAATGAAGAAACGAAGTTTTTTAACGATTATGAGTGTATTTTATCAGAATGTCTACCTAAGATAATTAATTATTATTTTGGTGCCTAACGAATTTTAAATAAGATATACAAAATTAGAGACATATTTAAATATCTGAAATGGGATGAAGACGTAGTGGAATAATTGATCTTATTCGACTGCTTAAGACGATTAATTATGTTATCGGCGCTGACACTTTTTCATCATGCATCATTAATCAAGAATGACAACATCGTTAAATAATTAGTGACAATGTTGCTCTTTTTTAAGATCGAAGATGAACTGGAGTCGAATGATCATATTCCTTTCATTTCATGGCACCCTTACTGTTACGCTTGTGGGCTTGTTTCGCCGTTTGAGCTCAAAAAGTATCGGCAGGCCTTTTGAATTACTTCGTCACAGAGGCCAATCAAATGCTGGTGTTGTTGCATTTGTGTGATCCAGGAGCTCTTAGGCCTGGCTCTCATACGTGAGTGTATAGAAATGATGATGGATATTGCCTCTTGACTGGTTTCGTGGGATCTCCCCTGCGAGCATGACAAAGCCAACTGAATCGATCGCTCTCCATTGTTTCTAGTATAAGTTCTTTGATATGCAGACTTCTTATTCGATCAAGCTCTTTTACTACCTGCTGTCGTGCGAAATATCTTCATCTCAGCTAACGTCAATTTGCCCTCATTCTTTTCGTACGCAATCCAACACTGTGACCACTAAACCGAATGTGATTTATTTCAGCGTAGGGGAGATTATTTGATCAAGGAAGATGGCTGAGTTTTCCTGCACTTCATCCACCTACACTAACGTTTGATGTCGTCTTCATAGCATCTTTCTGAGTATAGAATAAATAAAGAAATCATAAATCTTATTGTCACACGTTGCTATGATCGTATATCAGGTTAAAAGAGGTAAGCTTTCGGTCATTCAAAGCCAACCCATCTGAGGAAAGCTGAACAAAGTTTAAACGAGCCAGAAATGACATTTCCCACATTAATCGTGTCAAATTCTCCTATGATCAAAAATTGAGGCAAAAAATACTACAAAGTCCCACGGGTAGTAAAAACTTTTGGTCATTTGTTAAAAACATCAAGAATTCGGCCTCATCATCTATCCCGACACTCATTTACAATGACATTCCAGCTGTCAGTTCTACAGATAAGGCCAATCTGCTTGCTGCTCACTTTGCAGTCAGCTCAACGCTCCCAGATTGTGCTTTGTCTCCCCCTGTACTCGAGCGCGTAGAATACTCCATGGGACCAATCCACTTCCGCACTCGTACAGTGGCTAGAGTACTTCGAGATCTTGACATACACAAATCCGCTGGTCCAGATGGTATTTCCCCCATCGTTCTGAGGTGTTTTTCCTCGCTGGCAAAACCATTGCGTAAGCTTTTCCATCTGTCCTATTCTTCAGGACTCTTCCCGGGAAGATGGAAACAGCGTTTGTCCAGCCTGTACCAAAAAAGGCGAATCTTCTTCTCCCTCCTCCTACCGACCAATTGGACTTACGTCCCTTCTTTCTAAGGTCATGGAAACGCTGATAAACCGTCAGCTAATGAAATATCTTGAATGGCGAAAACTTCTTAATGACCGGCAGTATGGTTTTCGCAGCAACAGGTCCACTGGTGATTTGATGACATATCTAACCGAAAAGTGGAACCAATCTCTTCATGAAGGTGGTGAAAGTAAGATTGTTGCGCTTGATATTTCAAAGGCATTTGACAGAGTTTGGCATCAAGCTCTCTTGTCGAAAATGCGTGCATTTGGAATCGATCATACTCTTCTTCAATGGATTAGAAATTACCTATCGGACCGTTCAATTCAAGTTGTTTTGGACGGTTTCAAGTCTGCAACTCACCAAATTAATGCTGGTGTCCCCCAAGGCTCTGTTCTCTCCCCGACTCTCTTTCTTATTTTTTTAAATGATCTCCTGTTTGTTACTTCTAATCCAATTCATTCCTTTGCTGATGACAGCACCCTTAGCTTCTCATATTCGTTTCTTGGGTCACGCGCCTCATCTTCGGGTGTGGAACTGGAACGGCAACGATGTTAAACTCATTCCGATCTTAACAGCATAACTCAGTGGGGTAAAACCAATAAAGTGGAATTTAATGCTTCCAAAACACAATGCTGTCTCCTGTCATTAAAGCAAAACCCACACACATTGCCATTATCTATGAATGGCACTTGCATCGCTGAAACCGAAAGACTTTCCATTCTCGGTATGTGTGTTAATGACAATCTTCGTTGGAATGACCACATATACGATGTCGCCAAGAACGCCGCGAAATGTCTAGGCTTCCTTAAGCGTTGTAAGAAATATTTCACCCCTTCTGATCTGGCTACAATTTATAAGGCGTTTATTCGCCCGAAAATGGAGTACAACGCTCATATCTGGTCCGGTGCACCAATAACTTATTTGGAGCTACTTGACAGGATCCAAAAACGCGCGATAAAACTCATTGGCGACCGAGACATTGCGAGATCGATTTACTCTCTTAGTCATCGTCGTAATGTCTCCTGCCTTTTGCAGTTGCATTCCACCACTAGAACATTTCAACCGCAATACCCGCCATGCCAGAAATGCGCATCAGTTTACCCTTAAGCCTGTATTCGGACGTACAGTGAAATACAAGGAATCTTTCCTTAGCCGTACAACACGAATGTGGAATGCTCTTCCCCGCTCCATTTTTCCTACACATTATGATTTACAAACATTTAAAACCAACGTGCATCGGCATCTCTCCCTATCTTCTAACCCTAATTTCCTTAAAGGCCGCGCTGTGTAGCTAATACATTACAAGGGTATCAAAAAATCCCCTTAGTAAAAAAAAAATCCCAAATATTTAAACTTTGCGCACTTGCGGTTTTCCATTTTCTTTTTTTTTCCCTTTTCCCATTCATATAAATGTCCAGAATAGATCGGAGTGGATCAGAGAACGGGTCAAACAGGTATTCTATCTTCTTCAGACTAATATGATACCAATTCCACTCCTAAACATACACCTAAACATACACATAAACATCAATTTGTTGTGTTACAGGGACGTTTGATCCTCGCTTATGATCGCTCCATCGATACACGGCAAAGAATAAATGGTGCACTTTTGAGTTTGTCACTTTCCTTCAAGCATATAACCTGTAACTGTAATAATTCAATGGAAAAAACAATATCTTTATGAGGTATTGTCATCATTGCGACCTGTTGACCTCGGCTTGGAAGACGCTGGGAAGTCTTCTCTGCTGTGGAGATAATTGGCAAACGGTCTTGTAAATTCTTGGCGGGCGATTGTGTCTGTGCAAACATTATTCCCCGTAAAGACTATTGCTAAATCTCAGAGCAATAGGTCCATACGATTAAAAAGTTAAAAATTGTGCTATTTTTCATATATTTTTATTAAGCATAAAATATTTGATACCAAAGATAAAAGCATAAAAAATTAAGAAACATTTCAAAATAAGCAATGAATTCCAAAAAATCTAATGATCGGTTCCATGTTATTTCAACTAACGACGTCTTTTTACCATTTACTTTATTGGTCTGAACGGTGTTCCAACAACCAACTAAATCTGGTTGTAGCTTGCAATCAAATGCCATTGAACATAACATTATCGATTGCCCTTAATGGTTGACAGTTCTCGTATCAATCAGTCTAAAGTATTCCAGATCAATACAAACATTTAAAATAAATTTAATTTAATTGCCCTGATGTCATAATGATTGATATTTGTTTTCGAGATATACGTACAACATTCTAAACAGCCAAAACAAAGTCCATCCAAGTCCAATAATAAACCTCCATGACGTCCTGAAAGTCCATCCAAGACCAATAATAAACCTCCATGACGTCCTGAACGTCCATCCCAAATTCATTTATACACAAATATAACACACATGCTAATTTAAAAGTTCACAATTCTCATAAACAGTCCGAATAGTCATCGAAATCTTTTTAACTCTCAATGTCACCCAAACTGCACGACAAAAAAAAGCGCTGAATCATTATAAATCATAATATAATAATATTTTTGGGGATTCCGCTATCCATTTGATTCAACCGAAACAATTAATTATGACATCGTTACCTACCTTAAAAACGAAGAAGAAAACAACCATTCCACATTCCAATGATAATACAAATCAACACAGTGACGACGCGACGTTTCATCGATATGAGATTTTTCAATAGAAATAATCTGTTTTGTAGGTACCTACCTACCAGCGAATTCCAAGAAAAGATACAACATTTTGGCGGATATCTGACTCCCTAAAAACTTTTGCTAATGACAACAAAATGCGGACTCTCCAGCTTAAGCCCCGCAGATAAAAACATCAGTCGCCGAATAAAATTATTATCAAAATTCCTCATATATAAATCAAAACAAAAAAACATTTTATTTATTTTCAAAACCAGTCTTACGTGGCGTTGTGACGTATAATGGTGCATCTCATTTATTGGAAGTCCAGATAGATGCCGGTAAAAGAATCTATAATTTCATCGTGGCCTGAGTCACTGCGATGCCAAAGAACTGTGATTATGTCGCGCCGTACGACTTGAATGACGACTTTAACTTACCCCTTCCTGGAGCAGGTTTACAATTCGGTCAAGCTCCGAATATAATATAGCATCTCACCGATGCTGAGCTTAGATCAAGTCGAGACTTTGTAGAGAATAGTGTGAGAAGTGTTCCAAGAGAAAATAAACGTTTTACAAATAAAGATGATATTGTATGTGAAGGTTATAGTGATGTTGTTCGTGTTCGTAGCTATCGCAACAATACCAATTGCGCGAGGATATGCGATAGGAGCTTCGAAATTTGGCAAAATTGAAAAATTTCCCTACCAAGTTATGCTGATCGGAAAACAGTTTTGGAAGAAGAGAACCCTTTGTGGGGGCACTTTACTGGATAATGAGTGGGTTTTGACAGCAGCACATTGTGTGACCGGGGTCACCCACTTTGATGTGCATTTGGGAGCAAAGTTCATTGATGGAAGTGAATCAGGTCGAGTTATCTTGAGATCGAAAAATATCTTCGTTCATGAGCGGTTTAGTCCCAGTCATGCAGCGAATGATATCGCATTGGTAAAATTGCCAGAACGTGTTCGTTTTTCAGCGCAAATTCGACCAGCAGTTTTGCCGTATACGTACAGGGACGAGACTTTTGAAGGGGCGAAGGCGGTTGCAAGCGGCTGGGGGTCATTAGGTGAACAAGCCAATCCTGGAGCTATGCAATATACTGATTTAAGAGTAATTCCTAATGAGGAATGTGTCGGCGATTACAACAAAAACATCATTTCAGAGAAAATCATCTGCGCCAAGGGACTGAATCACGAGACAGTCTGCTCGGGAGATTCCGGTGGCCCACTAGTGCTGAGAAACTCACAAATATTGATAGGCATAACAAGTTTTGGACCAGCTGATGACTGTGAAATTAATATCCCTGGTGGATTTACAAGAGTGACAAAATACTTGGATTGGATCAAAGAAAAAATTGACTCCGCAACGGATAAAAATAATCTCAATGACAATATTATCTAGTAACGAACGTTTTAGCGGAAAGACAAACCTCCTCGACTGATTGTAGAATATAAGTTTTAATTTATGAAGAAATCCGCTGGAATATGATAATGATAAGATATTCTTGGTCGACATATATATATTTGTGTATTGTGAAGTTCAAGGAATAGTTTTTAGTTTGCATATGAACGAATTTAAGAAGTCATTTAATTTATTCGAATTATTTATTTAAAAGATTTACACTTTATTTATATATATATATATACATACATACATATATGTGTTATATTTTTATTATATTTATATATGTATGTATATATATTTACATATGTAGTAAAAAACAAATTTTGGGTTAGTGTGCTAGTCAAAAAATAGTCTTGCCTAGAAATGATCTTTTGTATCATAGATGGCATTAATAAACCGTATTGAATATGTTAATTAAAACAAAAAACTGTTTATATTTTAACATTTTTGAATTTGTTGTGTTATTCTTATTGCTAGTTTGAAATTTGAAAAGAGAACTAGAAGTTGCTTGTGATTTCATATTGACTAGACTTCAATTATACAAGTATCATATAGTCTTGAATTTATAGTCCATTTAAACCCGATCATAGCTTCGACGTGAAAGAAGAAAAAGAAAAAGGGTTACATTTGCATACTAGCAATAAAGTGCGTATACGCCACCGTTGCCATTATGCGTTCCATCGTTAGTCGCCGAATATTTCCGAATCCTTTCCACTTCAAAAAAAAAATGTTGGAAACAAGCCAAATACAACACTGCCAAATCGAATTCTATCCGAAAGTTTCTTGTGATTTGGTCGGTATGGCAGGCAGGTTGCGATTCTGCAAGAACCTAATCAATTGGGCTATTTCTGTCTCATAATTTCAATTACTTATTTATGCCCATGCACTTACGTACTAAGAAGGTAAACATCTCTGATCGTAAAAGGCAACTAATGAGAGAAATAACGTCTACGCAAATTCAACATTTAGCCTAACGACACATTTAACATCTTAAAGCTAAATGGAAGAGCAACTATCAGTCAATGAAAAGAGTCAGCCATTAGAGCTCCTGGCTCATACAAATGAAACGACACCAGCCGTATGTTGGCATTATTTGAAGTAATCGAAACCCGGGATGTCTGAAAACAAAGCATCCAAACAAAAACTTAAAATCCTAAGGGCTTTAACTCTCATTCTGACACCTGCATACATGTGATACCAGCTTTACTACTTTCCTATTGCCTTGCCCCTGGGGCTCGATGGTTTGACCTCGATTATGGGCAGACCTGTGGCATTCACAGTCTCTACCTGCACGGAAGAAATATAAAACTCGTTGCAATTGAAAATAAAAAATGCACATTAGAATGCATAGCGACACGATTTTTGAAAAATATGTCAAAATATCTTATGAGAATTCTCAAATATTGTCAAACGAACTGTAGTATTTTGTTTTGTTTTCTGAAAACAAATATTTTGACAGCATTTGTTTTCCCATGCCACCGACCAAAAGGGATGTGGTGAATTTGTTGAATAGTTTGTTACTTCAAAATGGTGGACTGAAGTTCCGTATTTTGTTGATACATATTTCGAATTCCGAGATGCAAAAGCTATTAGATTAAACCATAAAATTTGATTTTGAGGATAGTTGAACAACGAATAGTTATTCACTTTTTCTCTCGAATTTTGGGACATCAATGCTAGATCTTCCTGGAAACACGTTACTATGCTGCAACGGGTGTATTGAGTCATAGTAAGAATTGAAAACAATAATAGTTTATCCCACAATTCAATCCAAATGTAGTTCAACTAACAAAGTCGAGAAATAGATAATGTAACTCGTTCATTGTTGAAAAAATAATTAGGATAAACTTATTTTGTGCAATAAAAACTGAGTTAGTTCTGCTAGTTGACTTTTTGAGATTTTTATTATCCCAAAAAAGAGACCACTTTCAAATCTTAATTTTATCGTTGCATAGATAGGATTGGCCAAGAAAAAGTATTTTCTAGCTCCCACACATTAAATAAAAACTTTTACGCATAATTTACTACCCAAAAGCAGAAGTTTGAAAATCTAACGACGTCATGGAACACTGCGCAACCAACATCTAGTGGGACTTTATTTTATTTAAATGCTTCCGAAATAAAACTCACTCCTATGTGTACACGTGAAAAAATAAAGTAAAAGTCATGGCCGCTAAAATTCTCAAAACATAAACAATGCTGTATGAAATATGTTTACCCAATCTCCAAAACAAAACAAATAAGTTTTATTTAAAATTGGGATTAAAAATGATAAAGAACCACAAAACACTCAACTAATAAAACCTGCTAAAAAGGAAAGCAACAACAAAATCATTGGCAGAACACATCCGCTTTGACAACTATTGTTCAGCTCTTCTTTTTATTGGGGAAATCCCAAAGCGAATTCTGTTAACTTTCATTTTGTTACAAACAAACTGGCGCCAGTCTATTTTTACTGTCGATATGGCCAGCTCCGACTAGCTAACATAATATTGTTCTTCGTTGTTCTTCCGTTTCATTTGTGTATAAAAAAAAACAGCGGCATACAAAATCTGAAAACACATAATCTCTCATAATCGAGGTTAATTTTTTGTGTTCCAAATTCCATGCTTATTTCTAAACTGAAATATTTTCCATTGTAAACAAAAACATTGAAGAGCAAGAAAAATAAGCCGTCTTAAGCGTTTTGCTTTGATAACAAAATCACCAATTTTACGCAGTGTTATTGATTTAACTAACAAAATATCGATTCGATGTATGCCGGTTTTGATAAAAAAAAAATACATTGCTTGTGATTTGTGCCTGGCGTTATTCAATTTGCTATTTTGATGATGATGGTGATTAGTCCGCAATTTATTGCCTGTTATTCAACACAAATTCACAATAATTGCACCTTCCCAAGTTGTATCAATTGGAAAAAATAAATTTTGTAAATAAATAAATGAGACATTCAGTGCATTGACTTATTACTATATATTATTATATATATGGAAAACTTAGTGAGTGTCAAGAGGTCAACCGTCATTCAGATTTTATTCGGCTTCAAAACAGATTTTGAAAATTCTTATAAAAAAAATACGATGAATTGTTGGATGCTGATGATTGGTTAGTAGCTCTAGGTAGGTAGGTAAATGGATGCCCTTGTGACTGGTGTTACGGCTCACTTAGACCATCAGTTTGGGTCCATTGTGTCCATTGTTGAAATGGAAACAAAAAGTATGCCGCTGTTTTACAGCTCAGTGATCCGCTGTATTAGAACCACCCGGATATATATATAAATCTCAGGAGTTTCCTCAGCTCAATATCGGTCAGATCCTCCAGCTCCTCAAAGAAGTAGCTGGCAAGAATCTTGAATCTGTTGGTTCTAAGGGCAGGGCATTCACATAGTAGGTGACGAATAGATGCTATCTCTTCGACGTCTCTACAGCTTCAGCAGTAATCGTTGTGCGTTATGCCCAGCCGCTCCGCGTGTAGACCCACTGCGCAGTGTCCTGTGAAGACCCCCGTCAGTGTGCGTATGCCTTTGCGGCTTTCCAAAGCTCCCTCGAGTGTCTGCATGTTTCGAGGCTGGACCAATGTAGGTTTGTTCTATTCATCTATTCAACATCGATTGTCCGTGTCAGTGCACCGAGCGGAGTTTGTATAGATTTCAGAGCCAGAGATGCATCCATCGCCGATCCGCATCTTGCCAGCTTGTCTGCTTCTTCCTTGTCCGAGATATCCTTGTGCCCTGGTACCCAGCATAGGGTCACTGAATTGACGATTGATATCTGGTCTAGGTGTTTTCTGTACTGTTACACCGCGCTTGATTTGACAACTACTGTCTCCATAGCCATTATGGCCGCTTGGCTGTCAGAGTATATAGTGATCTGCTTGTCGGCCAGTTTGCTCCTCTTCACCTCCTTGGCAGCCTGAGTGATCGCAGCTGTCTCTAAAATCATTTAATGATCAAGAAGTTTTGATGAAGCATTGATCAAATAAAACATCTTAATGAACACAAAATATAAGTGTATGTACGAAATACGAGTATGTAAGTTAAACAAGTTTCTTCAGTGTATGTATAAGTAAATTGATAAAAGTTTTTTACGTGTATGTTATTTCAGACCGTTGCGTTGACGGAGATAAAAACAATTGAAATTTTTTTTTGAAAATACTGACCAGTTAATGAGGTGAAATCTATTACTATTAAAATATTAATTATCCAAAGCTTAAACCGATTTTCGACGTGTTGTTTAAATGATTACTATGGAATTTAAATCACGGTGACATGTGTCCCTCTTCCTTATCCACTTACAATAGATAGTGTCCCTATCCAAAGTCCTTTGTATTATTTTTTTTTGACGTTGCAATGTATCATAACGATTTGATGAAGCAGTCCATACAATATGTCAATGACTCAATATCTATAAAATAGAACATGAGAAAAGTATGTTTTAACACGTCTCTGGAAATGGATGCATTTATTTAACTAACAAATTGCAAAGCTCTTTTTTGAGGTGTGTATGCTTATATGCTTATATAAAATGATGTCGCCGTTCCGTCGTAAGACCACAAATTAAAAGTGAAACTAGGAAAATGTTACAAACCCTGGATAACTGGTTCTCTTGAACGCTAATACAAATTGGGTTTCCTGAGCACCTCAGTCATTTGAGTTAAAAACACCAACAGCTTACAACACAATTTTATAAAATGCGTTTATTTTATTTATATAATATATTATATTAGCGGCGTTGTTCGGTTGTTATTATTAGTATGTTTTCTGAAAGCTTATGTACAGCTCTAACAATATTAAAACTTTAATATTAACTACGCAAATAAGAATTATATTTTCCTACATATCCTTGATCCTAAAACATTTTCCCACCCTTATTGGTTATATTGAGCTTGTGACAGATAAATAACCCAAAAGAAGAAATTTATTACCATTTACCTGCTTAAACTGGTAAGCACAACGCAGCTGCTTGTAAAACACCAAATGAAAATATTTACTTCAAGTAAAATAATTGAACTCAGTAAACGACAGGAAAACAAATGTTAAAACATATTAAATTTACTTTGCACAGTAGATGTTGGCACTTGCACGAACGTTTCTGAAATAACACCAGCAACGACAATAGGTGGCGCGCGAGTCGTGCCGGATAATTGTTTGTCTTCTTTGCGTTCGCCCATCGTCATACGATTGCTTTGAAACTTTGTATAGTTGTTTGTTGGGATTAGCCAATTCCGAAATAGTGCCATCAATGTTCAATGTACCATCAACATACAATAGGTGGCGCGCGAGTATAAAGAAGACTCCAAAAGCAAATGTAAAAGTTCTACTCTTGCTGTTTGCGAAGAGGAAAAAAATAATATGTATGTTGGATGTCCTGTGTAGCAGTTCGGCTAACAACAATATGTGTTTTATTTATTTTGTACAGGTAAATTACAAAACAGTTTGAGAACGCATTGCAATGCATGCGGGGCATTAACTAGCACAAACAAAGTTTTGATTTCTCAAAGTAAAAGAGAGAAAGAAAAAATGAGATTTCGATACAAAAGCATTCTTTTACAGGTACTCATCAACCTGCATAAGCTTTTAGCTTATGCAGCCTCTATACAACTTTAAAGTTTTTGCATTCAGAGGCATATTGGAGCCTGCTAAACTTTATGCACTACTCATAACACATTTATGAATAAGGCGAAATTTTAAAGTTCTAGCTTAATTAAAAAAGAAGTTAGAGTTAGAGAACGTTCAGGGCCCATAAGGTATGAAATAGTTCAATAGATGACAGTATCTGGGTGGCACACTTCGCGGGTAAAAGGGTTTAAAACTTTGGAGACCTCTTCGAATCGCAAAAATAATATATTCCAATAATTGAATGCTCAGGGCACCGCTACGGGGGTGGCAATGGTGCTATGCAAGTATATTCACTAACTGATTGGCAAGTTGTGCATTTAAATCCCTAACAGATCCATGATTTTAAATTGAACACTCACATGACTACAGATCTCCCTAACCATTTTAGGCGCCAACCGTGGAGACAAAACCTTACAAAACCACCAAACTTCTTTCATATCCTCGTATTCTTTCGAATAGTACGTAGCACCTAAGATCATGCAATAGTTCATTGCTTAGTGCTATTTCTGTTCAACAAAAAATGCATGCGCAGTATTGCAACACTATAAGGGTACTGTTCATACAGAAAAAAACCCTTTAGCATAAGCAAAAATTAAAAAAAAACTGAAAGTTGTAGAAGAAACAATGAAAGTGTTGATTCAAGTTTTTTGGGTATTGTATTGCTATTTGTTTGAAATATAAAAAAATGCAAAAGTATTTTTAGGCTTATTTTCATTTTGTTGCTTAATTTCCACAGACAAATTTGGGCTTTATTTCATTTTGGCTTTTTGGGCGTTTTTTCCTTTGGCCTAATATCGCAGCGCTTAGAAATTGTACTATTTAAATGTGTGACACTTGCAATTAATGTGGTTTTTAAATATTAATGTCATCGAACATGGGTTTTTTTCCTTTATGGTATTAACTTTTTTGTCATTTTTTAATGCATTAAGAGAGGCAAACAAAATGTCTACAATATCACCTAAACGTAAGCCTAAAAAAACTAAATTTGAAAATATTTCTGAAACTTGTCTAGATTAATGAAATTTAGTTTTTATAATTTAATTTTTTTTATCATTCCTTACCTATGTACTTAGAAACAGTTTTTCCTTTTGTCGCTTAAAGTGTTCTTTCAAATTTTGTAAATTTCTAACACCGCTGCTTATCGTAAATAAACTTACTTTGTTAAGATTTATCCAGACACCAAAGAGAACACATTTACGAAATATTATCAAAGTCCGCCGAGCGGTTTGTTTTTGGATTATTAAGGACACACGAACAATGCCATTTTTATATAAATATAAAGATTACTACATTATATAAAAAATTGGGGAATTTTATTCATTACCATACGAAATAAACATACACTCTGTTCCAACTGAATAGGTACAAGCTTTATCAAATCTATATGGCTCATTATTTCCACATAATGTACATGAATCTATAATTTGATGCTGCTAACTATTTGTCTATAATGTTGCCAAAAGAAATGAGAAAGAATAATTAAAAAAGCACCGTTACTTTTTCTCTGGCTCTCTCGCAAAGCATTTCATACGGAAAAATGCAGTTTTGCGTCAACTGAATAGGTACATTATATAGTCATTATCTTCATTGTTCATGTGTGTTCCGAGAAGATTAACCCGTTTAAACAATTTTTAAAGTTTTCTGAGTGAATTAATTTATTTAATTGTCATTTGTTTGTAAATTTGGAGAACGATGGGTAGAAAAAAATCACTTAGCAGTGTTGAGAAGGCTAAGATCGATTTACTTAAGGAACAAGGATTAACCGGCTATAGTTACCAAAATTGGACGAAGCTTTAAATTGATCCATTCGTACTTGAGAAATAAAGAGTCGTACGGTAAAAATATGAAAGGAGGTTATAAAACGGCCACAACAGCGGCTGATAGAAGAGAAATTTTGCGAGGTGCGTCCAATTCCTGCGACTCAGCTGCGAATATAAAGCAAAATGCGGGCGTTAGTGCTAGTGTTTCGACGGTAAGAAGAGTGATCAACAGTGCCAATCATTTAAAACGGCTTAAAATTCAGAAAAAAACACCGTTAAACCATCAGCGGAAGTGTTTATCATATTTCTTTATGATTTCCCACATGAAAGTGTATTAGATGCTCAACAAGAATTCGGCGAAATCTTCTATGCAGACGATACCTTGATTCTAGCTAGCGATGCGAGACCTCTCAATAAAATCAAGGAAAAACTTCCCTTGCTGTTGGCATACTGCAAAAAGTGGGGTCTCCAAATAAACTCGGAAAAATGCGGGATAACTTGTTTTCGCAATGCAAGTGGTAAATGCCATCGCTTAGCTGTCAAAGAAAGCAAAACATTGAATTTGCAAATCGATAACCATTCCGTTCCCTTGCGGTCAGAATTGAAATACCTGGGCGTGTACTTCCACAATCGGTTAATTTTTAATAAACATGCTAGAAAAACTCTAACAAAAGCTAAAGCTGTTACTTCTACACTAAAATCTTTATTACAGTCAAAAGCATTACATTCAAACACGAAGATACTTATATACAGGGTATCCCTTAATTCGTTGGCAATATTTTTGGGCATGATTTATGGGTATATTCTAAGGAAAAAATTGTTCTACAGTAAGGGTATATCTCTAATTTTTATATCATTTATTGAGGATTTAAGAAAAGGCTTACTTGGGTGTACCCTGCCCCGCGAAGGTCAGTCACCTTGACGTGTGTACCATCATTGCCTTCGATGGTGCCGGTGCGGCGGCTTACGGCGCAAAGATTCAACGGGCTATGCTGTCGACGACTTCTGTCGTCAGAAGGGTCACCCATGGCAGACAGACCGACTGATGAGCGCAAACCAAGAACTGGCCAGGACATTCCGTCCGATCCCATGCCCCTCCTCGCCATTCCCAGTATTATTACTCCCCCCCATTGCCCCCCTACCTTGTTCCTATATATTATAAAAAAACAAAATGCAATTCCTGTCAAGGGGGAGAAGGAGATGAGTGAGGATGTGTTATCATCTTCATCCATCTCTCTTCTAGCACAGGAATTGGATAAAACGGCGCTTTTAGCTAGCTACAGTGAGGAGTCGGTAAAAACCCTCAATAGCGATAGCGAAGTCACCGGTGAGCAGGCTGGAACTCTCATCGTGTGACAAAGACATACAGGGCAAGAAGGCAGCCGAAGAGATGCCCGGGACAGCAGGATCATCCGCTGTTCCTGGGACCATCTTGGAAGCATCGTCAACAAAGACAGGAAAAGTAGAGGGAAAAGTAGACACAGCTGGCTCAGCCGCTGCATCTGCAGTTTCGTCTATTATAACAACGAAGAGTGCGAAACAGAGCGCACAAAAGAGGGCTAAGGCTTTGCTACGTAATGCAAATCGTAAGGAGCCAAGTATGGGAGCTGTGAACCCAGCACCCTCAGTGACTGGGAAAAGGCAGCGTTTGCGAGGGCCAAGACTTTTCTGGCCGACCTGCAAAAAGCAAAGGAGGGGAAAAAGCTGGCCAATGAGGAGGTGGAGGTTGAATTCACTGCACCCTCAACCTCCTACGCAGCAAAAGCTAAGGAAGGGGCAAATGACTCGGGAAGGAAGACAAGACGCCCTGTGGAAGGAACTACCCGCCGCAGGAAACGGGGAGCTTCAATTTGATGGCGCTGGTTGGGAAGGCGGGCGCAAGGTTGTTGCTTGTGGAAACAAGCTTTCTGTGGTTTTCCTCAGACACTTCGTCACGGAGGTATCCGATGCATGAGAAGGTTTGAAGCTAAAATGCTTAACGGTTGCCGAGTTGGCAAAATACAATCCGCCAACAGCCAGGGTTTGGGTACCTAGTCCCTACACATACCCGGAGAAGCTCCTAGGGCTCCTACATGTTCAAAATCGGGAACTTAAAGCCGATACATGGAGGGTCCTAAAGACGGGGCCTAGATGGCAATACGGCCAACACTTTCTACTGGCCCTAAACAAGGAATGTCTTCCATACCTGGAGAAATCCAACGGGATGGTAAGATATAGCATGGGGAGGTTGATGGTCAAAACATCGACCAAGGGCAGAGATGAGGAGGAGCCCCCCCATGATGATGATGGAAGTGCTGCAGATAAACCTGCACCACAGTAGGGCTGCGACGGCCTGTCTGATGGAGTACGTTATTAGGCAGGACATTGCAGCCGTACTCATACAGGAGCCCTGGATCAATAAGAACGTGATTCAGGGGCTCCGGCAAAAGAACTCTACATTGTTCTACAAGGCGGAAGGTAAAATCAGGACTTGTATCCTTATTAAAAACCACATAAAGGCATTTCTTTTGAATAATTACAGCTCTGGCGACTTGACGGCGGTCATCTGCGAGAGGGAAGATGGAAAATCTCTGTGTCTGACCTCAGCCTATCTTCCATACGACTCTGCAGTCGTAATAACGGAAGAACTAAAGGACTTGGCTGGTCAAAACTGGATGCACGTACTGGGCTGCGATGCAAACGCCCATCATACGCAATGGGGTAGTGGAGACACAAATTCAAGAGGTGAGTGTCTTTATGATTTTATTATATTGTCCAACCTTACGGTATGTAATAGAGGGAATTCACCTACTTTTGATGCAAGTAACAGACAGGAGGTTTTAGACGTTACACCTGTCTCCAACACAGACAAAGTGTAAATCAGGGAGTGGAGGGTAGTTGATGAGGCATCTCTGTCTGACCACAGATGGATACGCTTCAAAATTAATTTTCAGCATAGGGCGTGTAATTTCTATTTCCAAAAAAGGCAGACTGGGATAAATACATAGATTTCATTAATCTACGTTTAGATACCCAGCCGATCACCGGCGGGACATGATGGACTTAGATAGGGCAGTAGAAGCCGTGAGCAGAACCCTAAACACAGCGTTCGAAAAGGCATGCCCGGCAAACAAAAAGCCAAAAAGAGCTCAACCGAAGTGGTGGAATAAGGAAATTGGAATGAGGAAATCCAAAAGATCTTCATGGAAAATGTTCTGTGAATCTATTGAGTTAACTGAAGAGGCGTCGAGACTGCGTAAAATGCTCTCAAAGGAGGCTAGCGTACCTAGCTACCTAAAAAATAACAACGGGACATGGGCCGTGAGTAGTCAGGAGGTTCTGGCAACCCTGGTGGAAACCCATTTCCCCGGCTCCACAACCCCAACGGACCTAGGCGTACAAGGACAGGAGGAAGTCGACTGTCCCTCTTTCGAGTGGGAAGAAATTGACAATATCATCAACCGAAAAAAGTTACGGTGGGCCATGCATACATTCAAACCGTATAAATCTCCAGGGCCGGATGGTATTCTACCGATCATGCTCCAAAAAGCGCCAGAGCATGCAAAACAAAAGATTTTGGATATACTGAGATTCAGTCTAAGAACAGGGCATATTCCCAGCCTGGAGAGAAGTCCGGGTTGTTTTTATACCCAAAGCCGGCAAACAGGGTCATACGACGGCGAAAGACTTCAGACCAATCAGTTTGTCGTCCTTTGGTTTTTTATGCGAGTCACAGCACGCATACTTAAAGGGTAGATCAGTAGAAACTGCTCTACACAACGTAGTGGGTAAAATTGAAAATAGTCTACACTGCGGCGAATTTGCTTTGGCCTCTTTTCTCGATATAGAAGGAGCCTTCAATAACGTTGAGTGTAGAGCTATAAAAAGCGCATTGACAGGCGCTAACATACAACAGGGAATCATAAATTGGGTATGCAACATGATCGCCAACAGGAACATAAACTGCTCCCTTGGTCAAAGCTCCATAAGGATGTCTGCAACCAGAGGAACCCCGCAGGGGGGAGTCATATCGCCACTGCGATATTCAAAAAAAATAGTAAAACGTTATGTTTATTACGCGTTTTCTGGAGAAAATTTAACCGAAAGTCAAAAAAATAGCATGGGCAGGAAAAATGGAAAAGGTTAAAAATTGGATATCTTAAGACTGAGTTAAGATATAAAATTTATTTAAATGAAATTACAACGGCTAATATTTCTTCTAAAAATAGAGGCCTAAACGAAATTTCTATCATTAGTACTAACAGCGCAATTACCGTTAACATGGGTCAGGGTACACCCAAGTGAGCCTTTTCTTAAATCCTCAATAAATGATATAAAAATTAGAGATAGGCCCTTACTGTGCAACAATTTTTTTCTTAGAATATACCCATAAACTATGCCCTAAACTATTGCCAACGAATTAAGAGACACCTTGTATAAAACAGTTATAAGACCCATATTAGCGTATGGATTCTGTGCGTGGTTTACTATTTCGCCCACAATAGCCAAAGAATTCGAACAATTTGAGCGGAAAATCCTTAGATTCTGTTGTGGAAAGTATAGAAGACCAGATAAGAAATGGTATGCAAATAAATTCCTATATGAAGCATGCAAGGTAACATCTCTAATGACATACCTTATCAATCTTTCCCTAAGAAAACTTAAACGTATAGAATTCCATCCAAATGCGCTTTGGTAAATTATTACAACTTTTAATGCATTTGATAGTCAGCTAGCTTTTAAATATTCCCAAAGAAAATAACTCCTATTCCGAATTTACCGGGAAACTAATTTCTTCTAAAAATGCGGGAGTAAATGTTAAAAAACGAGAGAATAATCGTAGATATCAACAAAATAATGATTGTAAGAAATAGCTCCTTAGCAACATTCTTGTCATTTTGAATAGAATTGGTAAAATTAATTATTTTTTTTTTTAAATTGAAGCTGATAGGAAGTATCTACTTTTTGGTGATGTACACCAACAAAAATCGAAAAATGCCTGGCATTGCACTACGAACACTGGCGGTAGAACTCGATGTTGATGAAATCCGGCAAGGCCAGAGAAGGGCCATTAGGGGATTCTTCAGCGATAGCTCGAATCTTCTGTAGTTGCCTCAATCATTGTTAGTAGGCACCCACACATAAACAAATTTTATTTAATTAACTCTAGGATGGGCAACTTGGTCTGGCCAGACCAAATTTGACTTTATCGTACGATGACTTTTTTCCCCGAAACTATTAAAATTTGAAACTTTTTGACTTCTAAAAACTCAGTTTTCTTACTCTAATAGTAGAAACTTTTTTTTCAAATGACAAAGCTGCTAAATAAGCTACTTGGTCTGGCTGAATCACAGAACATATTTTGTAAGACATTATGCCTAGAGGCAACTTAAGAAGACGGCGCCAAATGCTTAATTCGAAAAAGTATGCTGCAATAGACACCTGCCAGACAACTAGCAATCTTGTTTTTTCGGGATTTCTGTTCCCTTTTCTACGATAAAAATTCGAGACTTTTATTCATATGGGGTGGGACATAAATCCCGAAGTCAAACAAATATATCACAGCAAGTGCAAAAGTAATTGAAACAATAAACAAAACCTACTTGGCGTAAAGCTGCAAATGCTTTGACGAGCTCCGGAGAGACTTTGGCCTCAAATTTGCAGCAAAGCCATAAAAACTCAATCCTAATAAGTTAAACAAATTTATACACCGTTCAAAAATTAAAGTATCATTTAAATTGTATAATTGACGTCATTGCTACAAAAGAACAACGCAACAAATTTAAAGACTATGTACATTGTACCGGTCCAACAAGTCGGGAATTCCCGAGAAAGTAAATTCCATGGTCACAGCTTCCAAAGCAAATTATAAAAAAAATATTTCTTTGCCATCATAAAGAAGACAGCTATAATATTTTGGCGACACTAAAGGCATGAACTGGCGCCAATTTAATTAATCGTTAATTACATTCATGGACTGATTTATTCAAAACAAACATATCGAGTTTGTTTATCCAGTAAATTAAAATAATTTTAGCAAAATCACCAAAATGTTGGATTTTAAAAGTTGTGACGCCCGCTTGGTACGAGTACCTAAATAGAAGTTAAATTTATAGGAGTACCTTCATAAATAAATATCAGAAGATATAAATTACGCGCCGACCTGGAAATTATTCTGAGTTCATGAACTTGACTTTAAAACTGGTTTCGAATACAACAGTTAGGAATGCTTAATCGTGTAACAACAAAATATTTTGTAAAAAATTAACATATTATAAATGAAAAAACATAGGGGCGGGCTACAGTCCGCTTGGGCGAACTGTTGGATACCCTATTCTTATTCCTATATCTCATAAGTGGGCGTGACAAAAATTTAAAGGATTTTATCGAAAAAACTAAGCTTTTGTAAATAAAAACGCTCCCTAGCTCAAACTTTGGTTTTTCAATAAAATTGTTTTATTTAATTGTGGGCGTCTCAGTAGGCGGATTTAAAAAAAATTTAAGTATGAGCATAAAGGGCACCTAGAGAGTATATACTATAAATTTCAGCTCCCTGGCTCAAACTTTGGACTTTCAAAAATAAAAATAAAATAATTGTGGGCGTGTCAGTAGGCGGATTTTGAAAATATTTACACATGAGCATAAAGGTCCCCTAGAGAGTATATATTAAAAATTTCAGCTCCCTAGCTCAAATTTTGGTTTTTCAAAAAAAATATTTTATTTAATTGTGGGCGTGTCAGTGGGCGGATTTTGAAAATTTTCTGTCCCAAGCAGTTTTATGGGCCAAAGATAATATATAAAAAATTTCAGCTTTCTAGCTCAAAATTCAATTTTTCCCAAAATTTGTTTTATTTAATTGTGGGCGTGTCAGTGGGCGGATTTTGAAAATTTTATGTCCCAATCAGTTTTATGGGCCATAGATCATATATAAAAAATTTCAGCTCTCTAGCTCAAAATTCGATTTTTTCCAAAATTTTGTTTTTTTGAGTTTGTGGGCGTGTCTGTGGGCGGATTTCAAAAATTCTTAAACTTGATTATTTCGGGACCCTAGAGATTATATGGTTAAAATTTCAGCTCTCTAGGTCCAGTTTAAAGGCCTAATTTTTGCTGACGGACGGACGGACGGACGGACGGACATGGCTAGAACGACATTACTATCGATGCTGATCATAAATATAGTAACTTTTAGGGGTCTACGGGCAATATTAAGGTATGTTACAAACTATGCGTCAAAATTAATATACCCCTAGAATAGGGTATAAAGATGGGTGTTCCTAAGTGATGAAGATACTTAGCTTAACTTCTAATTCTTTTTGTGTTTTTGTATTTAATTAAAGAAGAGAGATGATTGAATATGAAAATAATCAACCAAAAATAGTATCATATACATAGTTCTGCCATAATGTATGTGATCTGCCTATATGAAATCATTCGAATAACGTTTCCCCGTGATGTATATGTGTACGAGTTGAAGAGGAACACAAATATTCTTCACAAATCGATGAAGAATATTTGTATGAACACCATTAAACTGACGTATGAATCGAATTAATACGATAATAAGGATATTCATGCAACGTCGCGTCGTTAAACCTTCCCAAACGTCGAAAACTTTGAAAGTTTACGACGTGGTAAATAAACTGTCAACATTTGTAGCGGACAACTTTTACAACAATATGATAAACTTTTTACACGAATTTGGTGTGCAAATCAATATCAATACTGAATGCACCACTGTCTCACTCCACAGATGAAATAAAGGCGCGTACACAACAGCTGATTGGTTAACCATCATAATATTACTTTTCAGACTGCCGATAGTTGTATTATTCAACCGTTATTAATTTCAGTTTGAAACAAATATTAAACTATTGGAATTAAAATATTTATAATGAATTTAATATTAATTTTTGTTTGTCTTCCTTTAATATTATTTTATTTTATTAATCTATTAATTTATAAAGAAAAATATAAATATTATATAATAATTTCAAGACATTTCATGAACTCTTCTCAAGACAGTGGTAATAAGCACTGGCGGCAAAGAAGTCAGTCAACATTAAAACAGCTTTATTATCCATCCATTTCTATGATCGCGATACAAGGAACTCCCATATCTGAGTCCGTAGACCAATGGGACCTTTATAAAGGCAAGCATTGAAAGCCGATTAATCAATTCATGCGCAGAAAGGCCTCAAGCTTTGCATTACTAATGGCGAAAGGCCTCCATTTTGTACCGAAAAGTGAAGTGATTCTCCAACAATAATTTCATCGATCAATTTCTTTAAGACATCTATATATAACAGAGATAAAAATATTTGCAGTAGTGATAATTGAAAAGGTACAGTATGTACAAATTGAAAGTCCTCATCTTCACACAAATTATGTGGTTCATACGAATTTGTCCTCCAATTGAAAACTCGATCTGCACTATTAGATTGTTCTCGATTTTCGTTTGAAGCTTCTTCTTACTTTTTTTTACCCTACCAGCATTAAACATGGTTCTATTTCCACCGATGATATGCCTGCATCTACATATACATATCTTAAGCGAACAACTTTTGATCTTTCTCGTTCAGTACTAAAACTTCCTCATTGTCGCTGTTATCCGCAACTAATAGTTTCAAAATTTCATTTATTCACAGGGATAAATGCATCTTTTTATTGACATTATCTATTATAATCCTCACAAAAATAATTATTGGTTTAACTACTCCCTTGATGCATAGTGGCGTGGGAGATCCGCGTCTCTTTAAAAAAAAATTAAATTTTACTCTAAGCATTTTGATCATTTTATTAATACTTGGAGCAGATCTGGCAAACTCGAATTTTCGCCAATGACTCGTATAACACGGCACATTAGAAAAACGGCTAAGTTTAAAAATAGGTGGAATGATTTCAAAGAAACATAGGGGCGGGCTACAGTCCGCTTGGGCGAACTGTTGGATACCCTATTCTTATTCCTATATCTCATAAGTGGGCGTGACAAAAATTTAAAGGATTTTATCGAAAAAACTAAGCTTTTGTAAATAAAAACTCTCCCTAGCTCAAACTTTGGTTTTTCAATAAAATTGTTTTATTTAATTGTGGGCGTGTCAGTAGGCGGATTTAAAAAAAATTTAAGTATGAGCATAAAGGGCACCTAGAGAGTATATACTATAAATTTCAGCTCCCTAGCTCAAACTTTGGACTTTCAAAAATAAAAAAAAAATAATTGTGGGCGTGTCAGTAGGCGGATTTCGAAAATATTTACACATGAGCATAAAGGGCCCCTAGAGAGTATATATTAAAAATTTCAGCTCCCTAGCTCAAATTTTGGTTTTTCAAAAAAAATATTTTATTTAATTGTGGGCGTGTCAGTGGGCGGATTTTGAAAATTTTATGTCCCAAGCAGTTTTATGGGCCATAGATCATATATAAAAAATTTCAGCTCTCTAGCTCAAAATTCGATTTTTTCCAAAATTTTGTTTTTTTGAGTTTGTGGGCGTGTCTGTGGGCGGATTTCAAAAATTCTTAAACTTGATTATTTCGGGACCCTAGAGAGTATATGGTTAAAATTTCAGCTCTCTAGGTCCAGTTTAAAGGCCTAATTTTTGCCGACGGACGGACGGACGGACATGGCTAGATCGACATTACTATCGATGCTGATAATAAATATAGTAACTTTTAGGGGTCTACGGGCAATATTAAGGTATGTTACAAACTATGCGTCAAAATTAATATACCCCTAGAATAGGGTATAAAAAGAAAAACATTAATGAGAGAATGGGATTCAAAACCTATTCGTATAAAACCAAGAAAGAATCATACGACCCACTCGTGTACTTTATTTTCCTTGTATAAGAGTATACAAAATGGCTAATGAGAAAATGTGATTCGAAAACAATTTGCACAAAAGCAAACAATTTTCGTACGACCCAGTCGTGCATTTCCTTTATAATCAATAAAAACTGAAAGCTACAATTTTTTTTTTTTTTATTTTAAATCCCAAGTATTTATTTTTTATACATCTGTCTAAAGCGACACTAAGTACATATATTTTAAGGACGTGTTTAGGGATGTGACATATATTTGATTTGTGACCAGTGTCAACAAAATCATTCGAATGACTAGGAAGTTAGTATTATTGCAATTTCTAATACATATATAGATACTTAAATACAATTTGGTGTTTTTATTTTTTATATGGTCAAGTCAATAGGTCTTGTTTTTTTCAGCCGTCTTCTGTTTAGCATTTCTTGTGTTGGGAGGGAGTTGACATCGCTGTTTGAGTGTGAATTTATTCTTGCTAAGTGCCGTTTACTCGTTTTGAATACTTCTTGGGCTACCGTGAGAATTTGAAGATCTTCATGAATATCGTTGTTTGTAATATACCATTCAGCATCAACTATTGTTCGTAGTATTTTAGATTGTTGTCTTTGGATTATGTTTGTGTTTGATTTCTTTGCTGTTCCCCAGATTTGAGCTCCATATGTCCAGATTGGTTTAATGATTGCCTTATATAATAGGATTTTGTTGTTTATGGATAATGGTGAGTCTCGTTTAAGTAGCCAGTATAGTTGTCTGAATTTATTTTTCATTTGGTTCCGCTTCTGTTGTATGTGGTGATTCCAAATTAGCTTGCTGTCTAAATAGATTCCTAGATATTTGGCTACCGTGTCAATACAGATGTCTTTGTTGTTGATTTTTAGTGGTTGAGGTGTGAATTTCGTTTTTGTAGTAAATATAACTTGGACTGTTTTGTCTTCATTTATTTTAATGCGCCAGTCATCAAACCATTTGGAAGTGTCGTCTAGAATTGTTTGTAGTCGCCTGTTTGCTGTTTGTAAGCATTTGTGGGAGTAAAGCAGTATGGTGTCATCAGCAAAAGTGGCGATCATCGATGTTGTCTGTGTTGGAAGAGGAATGTCTCTGGTGTAGAGATTATACAATAGTGGTCCTAGTACACTGCCTTGTGGGACCCCAGCTCGTGTTTTGTATTGATTTGAGTGATCGTCTTTATACTTGACATATAAATGTCTATCAGTTAAATAACTTTTAATCATTAGATAGAAATCCGATGCCAGAAGATTTTCTAGTTTTAGCAGTAGGCCAACGTGCCATACGGTGTCAAACGCTGTAGCGACGTCAAGGAATACTCCTACAGAGAATTTTTTCTCCTCCAAGTCAGTTGAGATTTTGTTAGTCACTCTGTGTATTTGCTGGATTGTCGAGTGTTGTCTTCGAAATCCGAACTGATGGTTGGGTATTGCATTTAGCCTGTTCAATATGGGTGTCATACGGTCAGATAATAGTCTCTCAAAGATTTTAGACAGGACAGGAAGCAGACTGATTGGTCTGTATGATGTTTCTTTTAGTTGAATCTTTTCCAGGTTTCGGTATAGCTATTATTTCGGCAACTTTCCATACTTTTGGAAAATGCTTCAGGTTAATCATTGCGTTATATATGTTTCGAAAATGTTGCAATGCTTTTATAGGTAGTTTGTTGAGTAATTCTCCTGTTATGAGGTCATATCCGGGTGCTTTTTTGTTGTCAACTTTGTATCTTATGCATCGTTTTATTTTACTTATTGTTACGTTTTCAATTTTTAGGTTATTAGTCCTGTGGGGTTGTGGTTGAAGTGTTCCGCTAAGGTGTTTGCTTTCTCATGATTTCCTCTGGCCCAGTTTCCATCTGTTTTCCTCAGAGGTGGATAGTGAATTGTTTGGTTTTTAATTTTTTTTTTTGTTTTCCAGAGTGAGTAGTTTGTTTCAGAAGTTGGAGTCAGGTTTTTTAGGTATTTTGTCAAGTTATTATTTTGGTTTCTCTTTAGGGTTTCCTTTAAATTTTTGATTGCTTTGTTTAGTTTTTGTTTGTCTGCCGGTGCTCTTGTAAGCTGCCATCTTTTCCTAAGTTTCCTTTTTTCTTTTATTATTGTCTTAATGTGGTCTGGGGTAAAATTAGCGTTTGTTTTCGGTTTATTTTTTGGTGTTATCCGGTACGCAGATTCGTTAATCATGTCATTGAAACAAATGATTGATCTTTCAATGTCTAAGTGTGATTTCAGAGGTATATTGGTTTCTAAATTTGAGTCCAAGAATTTTTGGAATGCATCCCAGTCCGTTTTGTTGTTATAGAGTTGAGGATTTTCAAGGGTGGGTGTGATGTTGCATGAATAATCTAGTATAACAGGCGAATGGTCGGATGAGAGTTCGAAACTGGATGTTATTTTTAGTTTGGAAAGACTGACGTTTTTTATTACACAGAAGTCAAGTAAGTCTGGCTTTTCGTTTGGGTCAGTTGGCCAGTATGTTGGTTCACCAGTGCTAATAAATTTGCAGTTGTTAGTTTTGAGGGCGCCTAACAGATTTATCCCTTTCTTGTTTGTTAATCTGGATCCCCAATCCGTATGTTTGGCATTAAAGTCGCCTGCTAGTATGAATCTTTGTCCTAAGGACTTTAAGTAGGTGTCAAATTTGTTCGTGCTGATCGTGTCTTTGGGTGGGCAGTAGAGGGCGGAAAATCGTATTGGACCATTGTCGTCCTCCAGTTGTATTGTTGTGGATTGAATGTGCTCCGTCTTGTATTGATCAAGTTCATTCAGTTTTATTCGGTCTCTGATTATATTCGCCGACCCTCCGTGCGCTGTACCGTCAGGGTGGTTTGTTGAGTAGATGCTGAAGCCAGGGATTTTTAAGTATCTTTTGTCTGTAAAATGAGTCTCTGATATTAGTAACATGTCAACATTCTTGTCCTTGACAAATTGTTTAAGTTCTAGTTGGTGTTGAAGTAGTCCGTTGGCATTCCATATTACGATCTTGATTAAATTGTGTTTGTGGTCCATTGAGTTTCGATACTAACAGGGTAATGATGTTCATTATATTAGTCATCTGGCTAATTAATTGTTTAATCATCTCTTTTAGTTCTGTCATATCGTTTATTTGGTCTGACTTTTGTTGAGATTGGGAGTTGGAATTAATAATTGGGGGATCAGAATCAGTCTTTTTTTTGGTGGTTGGCGACTTAGGAGAAGGGTTTGAGGCAAGAGCTTTAGCGTAGCTAATTCCTGGTTTATGCGTGGCAGAGATGGTTTTTTCCTGGTCCTGGTTTTGGTTCGGTAGTTCTTTTATGCGTAGTTGTGGAAAACGTTGAATTCTTAAAGTTTTGTAGATTTCACACCCTTTGTAGTTCGCGGTATGGTTTCCTCCGCAGAGTGCACATTTTATGTTGTCCACATTTGTATCCATACGGCAGTCAAGAGTTTTATGTCTGCCTGCACACTTGACGAATACTGGGTCCTTTGAGCAGTAATTCTTTCTATGACCATATTGTTGGCAGTTGGTAGACTGAGAGATGATTCTTTTGTGATGGGGGGTCTCAAAGGATACTTTGCAGTTTAGTAGTTTTGTTATGCTGTATATGTTTTTATTGTTTGCGTTGTTCTCTATCTCTATGAAAAATAATGGGAGGGGTTTCCTTGTTTGTTTATGCTGCATATTGTGTATGTTTAATATTTTGTGGCCCATATCTTCGAGTTCCAGTTTGATGTCTTCTGGGTCCGCGGAGTGGTGCATGTTATGCAACACTACCTTTAAGCCTCTTTCTTCCTTGGGCTTGTAAGTGTAATGTTTTGTATTTTTTTGGCGTAGGATTTTTATGATTGTCCTATAGATTGTGGAATCAGATGGTTGAATTCTTATTTCGTTGTTTTTGAGAACTTTTAGTTCATAGCTTTTATTTACAACTGAATCTAGAGCACTGGATAGGGTCTTGATGCATTCTACTCCTTGAACATAGTTTGTAGGGGGTTTGTTGATTTTATGTGGTTCTGTTTCTTCGTTGTTACATTGCACATGTTTTGTTTCTTGTCTGTTGTCAGTTTCATTGTCTAAAGATAAAAGCTACAATTTTTGGCTGTAAAAAAGTATAATTAGTACAATTTAATTATACAATGGGGAATCATCTGAGTAGTCTAAGAACACTCCACCAAGTACGCGCGTTTGTTCGTGGAGACCAGTACTAATAATAATAATGCTCGTCTAACCCTGAAAATCGAGCAGCTGGGCGGTGAGTGTCTTAGCGGCAAGCCTGAGAGGTAGTTTTTATTTTCACTAGTTTTCAAAAAATCTACTCGAGCGCGTAGAATACTCTATGGGATCAATCCACTTTCCCACTCGTACAGTGGCTTGAGTACTTCGAGATCTTGACAAACACAAATTCTACGCTGGCAAAAAATCTGCATAAGCTTTTCTCTCTGTCCTATTCTTCAGAGCTCTTTCCGAGAGGATGGAAAACAGCATTAGTCCAGCCTGTCCCAAAAAGGTGAATCTATTTCTCCCTCCTCCTACCGACCAAATGCTCTTACGCCGTTTCATTCCAAGGTCATGGAAACGCTGAATAACCGTCAGCTTATGAAATATCTTGAATCCTGTAAATGTAAGGTTTGCGCAGCTATTTGATGACAAATCTAACCGAAAATTGGAACCAATCTCTTTACCATGGTATTGAAAATAAGATCGTTGCGCTTTATGTTTCAAATGCATTTGACAGAGTTTGGCATCAAGCTCTCCTATCTCGCTGAAACCGAGAGACTTTCCGTTCTCGGCTTGGGTGTTAATAATCACCCTGGTTGAAATGACCACATATTCGATATCGCCAAGAACGCTGTGAAATGTCTAGGCCTCCTTGAGCGATGTAATAAATCGTTAACTCCTTCTGATCTGGCTACAATTTATAAGGCATTTATTCGCCCTAAACTTGAGTGCAATGCCTATATCTGGTCTGGTGCACCAAAGACCTTTTTGGAACTCCTACACAGAATTCAAAAACGAGCGAAAATCTTAAATGCGATCGAAATATAGCGAAATCGCTTGACTGTGCTCAAACAAAATAGCCAGCTGCATTCTCCCTTTATAACATTTCAACCGCCATGAATGCACATCAGTTCACCGTTAAGCTCTATTTCGGACGTACAGCGAAATACAAAGAATCTTTCCTTAGACGCTCAACACGAATGTTAAATGCTTTTCCCCGATCTGTTTTTCCTACCTATTAAAATTTACAAACATTTAAAACCGACGTGCATCGGTTTGTCCTCTGTCATTCATCAATGACACAATAAACATGTTCACATTGCAAGGGTACTTCAAATCCCTTTAGAGCCGCAAATTAAGAAAAAAAAATTCCGACCAAATGAAAATAAACCATTGCTGAGCAAATCGGTTGGTTTCATTCTTGTTTTTATTGGGTCAATTTACATTTTTCATTTTATACCTTCCAAGTTTTCTTTTTGCTAATCACAATTTTAAATGCTTAGAAAACCATGTTTTTCGTCTGGTTGCATTTTTCCGGAAGGACCTTTTTCGGAAAGGAAAGTTTGTTTTTCGTGCGTAGGTACTGTTTTCATTTGTTTTATTTTTCCTTCCAAAACCTTTTTTTTAAATATATATGATACCTATAGCAAGACGAGGGCAAAATGAGATAGGCCTTTATCGAAAGTTTCGACATCACGCTATGATTGTTGCCTCGTTAGTTCCAGCAGCAAGATTTTTGTCTAAAGCCGGTGCTTAAGCTATTCAAATGGTTTTAACTTAAACAAATTTAGAACATTTTGTATATCTGATTAATTGAATTTTTTGCTAAATAAAAACAATTTCATCGTTTATTTTAATTTAATTTAATTTTTTTAGAAACGTCGTCGACGATACATAAGTAGTATCGTTACTTTTCATGTATCGATACTCCCCGGCTCGATACCAAAGATAATTCGGTATCGATATCCGATTTACTTTTCAAAGGAAAATGATACCTCCAACCAGAGACAGTTTCAGTAACAGATGAAGCACTAATACACCATTAAAAATAAATGAACTTGAATCTCGCTCGTCTTCCCATTGGTAACATAGGGTCAGTAAACTTACAAATGTTTGCGTGGACCGCCTCATACATCGCGGATCCAAAAATTACGAGAAAAGTTGGGTCAGCGTTTTTGCTTGAACGGAATAACATACTCTCACATTGACGTTCACGCATTACAAAATTACATTTGAAACAAATTGATTGGTGAAAATGCCGAGAACGAGGGAAAACTGTCATCAGCCATTATTACACAGTACATACACAATTCTTAAACACATTCGCGCATTAAAGTTCATGCATTACAAAATTGAGATAGTCTCTAAAATTTAATCTAGCTTGGATTTATTAAACTCGAAATTAAATGTAAACTTCGCTTGAATATTGAAGAACAGTAGCCGTGTTTTTTTTGCACGCGGATATAGGATTGGCACAAAAAAACGACCATCGCCGCTTAAGAATTCATTAAAAAAAAACTTGGCAGCACACATGCACCTTTGACATGCACCGTGACACAGCTCTAAGTTGCAGTTAAGAAATTTGTATTGAAAATCCTGAAATTGAAAAATATTTACTTCCGCCAATTGAAATTGATGCCAACATATTATAAAAATATAAAAAACCATTTCACTTTAACAGATTTCCTAAATTCAATTATCCTTATAACAAAGTTTGAAAAATAATAATATTAAAATCACGAATAAAATATTCGGCGGAATGTGTCAGTGGTCGGTGGGATGTCAAACTTTGACATTTCCTGAAAAATTCATCGCAACAATTCATCAGAAACGAAGAAAATAGATTTTGGAAGCATTTCTTAACTACAACTTAAAGCTGTGTCACGGTGCATGTCATAGGTGCATGTGTGCTGCCAAGTTTTTTTTGATGAATTCTTAAGCGGCGATGGTCGGTTTTTTATCCGCGTGCAAAGAAACACGGCTACTGTTTATCCCTGTTAAAGGACTTACAGGCGATAACTATCCCCTCTAAAGTTAGCGTATATAGGATAAGTTGTTGTTGTATTTTACATGCAAATTTCAAATTATCCCTATATCCCCGTGCAAAAAAACAAGGCTAGTGTGAAGTTCACAACGGCTACTAAATTATTTTATTAAAGTTAGGTTTACATAGAAGGTTATGTTTTGAACTGAATGACTTAGTTCCAAGTTAGCGTCTAGATGGCACTTCTTAAATACTGGCGTTCAGGCAACTCAAATCTGAAGCAACGTTCCTCTAGTTTTCCAATTGGTTTTAAGTGATCTTTTAACACATTGACTGCCAAGCCAATTTTCGAAAAATGGCCGAAGGTGAACAACAAAAAATGCTTAGGTGTTTTTATTTGGTTTGCAAAGGAATGATACATATTTTCATTACATGCCACGTCATTCAAATATGAATGACACACAATTTTCCGTGGAGGCCACGTCATTCATATGTGTATGACGGCTACATGCCACTAAAAGGCCATGGCATTCAAAAATTAATGACACTAGGAACAAACTGAATAGAAATGTAAAAGCCTGGCCTCTGGTGATCATTGTAGTATATTTGGTTCGGGCAAATCTGCAAAAATGTGATTTTTATCGAAGATTGAAATTGACGATGAAAAAAATTTTATTTCAGTACAAAAAACTTAAATCAGAATCCAGTGTTTATAATAAAAAAAGTTAGAAAATACATTTTATTTACATAAATTAAATTAAATTCACAAAACAAACTATGGGTGCTCTTTGTTGAAGCACGGAAGGCGCATTTGTGGCTGCCTAGGATATTCATTGCAGAAAGAATATACCATTTTCGAATGTTTTTTGGCTTCTTCACATCCTTGTTCTTTCGATACTTTTGCATAGCAAATGGAACATTTTCTGCGCAATTTTTTGCCACCCGGGTCGGTTCTTTGAGAAAGGTGGTGTGTGTTTCCTAATGACCTGGGCCTTATCCGCTGCTGATGGACTGGTATACCCAAGATATCTGCTACTTAGCACTCCCTGAATGCGCGTATTTGAATTTTCGCATATGAGGCCATCTGATCAGACAGATCAATGCCAGCTTTACCTGTATTGTATAAAAGTACTGCAATAGGTTTTGTGGTAATCTTTCGATGTTTACTTCCTTTGGATGTTGCGTGAGTTTGGCTGGTGGAAGGCTGGTCAGTGTTGGTCGTGGTTGCTGACGTCAATGGTTGGACCTTCTGGTTTTTATTCGTAGGTCTTGGTACCCATATTGGAGCATGTTTGGTGGGCAAGATCCTCACGTCACGGGTATCCTTCCATTTCAGGACAAGCAAAAATGTAAAATATCAAAAATTCTCCTTCTGAGAATTTTCAAATAATAAAATGTAACCAAATTATGATAAATAGGATGAAAAATAAAGAAAATTGTTAAGTCTGTTCACAACTAAAACCTGTGTTCATGTTTTTTTATCGAACCGCAAGACGCTTCGATAACTGACATGAATGAATGGCATTACCTATAACGTAAAATTATATCAGAAATTTTATGCAGGGCCACGTCATTCATATATGAATGACAGTCGTCTATACGTCCTACCGCTTCAAATTCATCAACATAACGACCAATCTTTACTACAAATATATTTTTGTTAGTAAAACAATTATAAAAAAACCGAACGCATACTTTTCAGTTTAAATTTTTTTTCAAATTGGCTTGGCGCGCAATGTGTAACTTAAGTGTCATTCATTTTTGAATGCCATGGCCTGCAGTGGAATGTAACCGTCATACATATATGAATGACGTGGCCCCCACGGAAACATGGGTGTCATTCATATTTGAATGACGTGGCAGTCAATGTGTTAAGGTGAAACGACTATTTAAGTTTAGTGTAAAGCTACGCGGGCACTATAATATGATTAAAAAAAGGGCTGTTAGTATTAGACGGGAAAAGGCAAAGTGATTTCATTTGCTTCTTGCGGCAAAACGAGTTATTTGGTTAATTCCATTTTTATATAAACAAAATCGTAAACTGTTCCATTTTTAATAAAAGATTACTTCTAGAAAATATTTTTTTATGAGGCCTTCATTTCGAAGTTCTTATGTTAGTGAACTATCATCTGTCTAAAAACAATATAAACAAAACAGCGAAAAAAACGGAATTATATTTCTACTCAGCATTTTTAAATGTCTTAGGTATATTCCTTTTTATACCCTATTCTAAGGGTATATTAATTTTGACGCATAGTTTGTAACATACCTTAATATTGCCCGTAGACCCCTAAAAGTTACTATATTTATGATCAGCATCGATAGTAATGTCGATCTAGCCATGTCCGTCCGTCCGTCCGTCTGTCGGCAAAAATTAGGCCTTTAAACTGGACCTAGAGAGCTGAAATTTTAACCATATATTCTCTAGGGTCCCGAAATAATCAAGTTTACGAATTTTTGAAATCCGCCCACAGACACGCCCACAAACTCAAAAAAACCAAATTTTGGAAAAAATCGAATTTTGAGCTAGAAAGCTGAAATTTTTTATATATGATCTATGACTCCTAAAATTGCTCGGGATAAAAAATTTTCAAAATCCGCCCACTGACACGCCCACAAATAAATAAAATAATTGTTTTATACCCTATTCTAAGGGTATATTAATTTTTGAAAATCCAAAGTTTGAGCTAGGGAGCTGAAATTTATAATATATACTCTCTATGGGCCCTTTATGCTCATGTGTAAATATTTTCAAAATCCGCCCAGTGACACGCCCACAATTAATTTTTTTTTTATACCCTATTCTAAGGGTAGGTATATTAATTTTGACGCATAGTTTGTAGCATACCTTAATATTGCCCGTAGACCCCTAAAAGTTACTATATTTATGATCAGCATCGATAGTAATGTCGATCTAGCCATGTGCGACCGTCCGTCCGTCCGTCGGCAAAAATGAGGCCTTTAAACTGGACCTAGAGAGCTGAAATGTTAACCATATACTCTCTAGGGCCCCGAAATAATCAAGTTTACGAATTTTTGAAATCCGCCCACAGACACGCCCACAAACTCAAAAAAACCAAATTTTGGAAAAAATCGAATTTTGAGCTAGAAAGCTGAAATTTTTTATGTATGATCTATGACTCCTAAAACTGCTCGGGTTAAACAATTTTCAAAATTCGCCCACTGACACGCCCACAAATAAATAAAATAATTTTTTTATACCCTATTCTAAGGGTATATTAATTTTTGAAAATCAAAAGTTTGCGCTAGGGAGCTGAAATTTATAATATATACTCTCTACGGGCCCTTTATGCTCATGTGTAAATATTTTCAAAATCTGCACAGTGACACGCCCACAATTATTTTTTTTTTTTTTTGAAAATTCAAAGTTTGAACTAGGGAGCTGAAATTTATAATATATACTCTCTAGAGGCCCTTTATTCTCATGTGTAATTTTTTTTTAAATCCGCCTACTGACACGCCCACAATTAAATAAAACAATTTTATTGAAACACCCAAGTTTGAGCTAGGGAGCGTTTTTTTTTATAAAATCCTTTAAATGTTATATAACAAAATATGTAGAGCTTTCTTAACAATTCAACCATACTTAGACTTTTGTCACGCCCACTTATGAGGGATAGGAATAAGAATAGGGTATCCAACAGTTCGCCCAAGCGGACTGTAGCCCGTCCCTCTGTTTTAATTCTGATAATGCTCTCCCGTTTTCACCAATGACTCTCAACTTTGTAATACGTAAACTTCATACCAATACGACCATCAATGTGTGAATGTGGGAAAACTTTCAACCAAAACAAAGTGGTTATTTCAAGAACTAGCTGTCAAAAGAAATTGACTATAATAAATTGTAGTACAATCTGATGTTAAAGGTACTAGAGTGCTTAGTTTCTTTGCTTATCTAATAAATAAATTCCTAATATACTCGAATGGTTGGAATTGCATTTTGGATGAGGAATTAATGGAAAAAATATAATGTGTTACCACTACCAGCAATAAAAGTATTTTTTTTCATAACAAATTGAAACAATTTTTGTCTTCATGTGAAAGTATGACACAACGACATATATTTCAATTGCAGAATTTAAAAGGAAATCCTAAAAACCCTGAACTTTCCCCTTCTGTGTTAGTAGAATAAAGTGTTAAAGGCAGTCTTCTTGAAGATAAATTTAATCCAAATACCAAAACAGAGAGAAAATTGTCATCATTTTTCAAACGGCTGGTCAATGAACTCAACAAAGACCTAAATGGACCCGATAATCATCTCGTAGATTGACATCGAACGTATTTTACTTAAGAAACTGATGCCGTCCAAGTGAAACAACCTGGTGATATAAAAGTTCATTGTATAATTCGCTTTCTATATGCCATTGCATTTCAATGTGAACCCAAGTTCGGCGCGTTTGCTGGGAGTGCATACTCAGACTCGTCCAGTAATCACATCAGGCCTTTGGCAATTTATTAAGACACATAAATTGCAAGATGCACACGTCTTAATAAATTGCCGAAGGCCTGATGTGATTACTGGACGCGTCTGAGTATGCACTCCCAGCAAACGCGCTAAACTTGGGTCCAAATTGAAATGCAATGGCATATAGAAAGCGAATTGTACAATGAACGTTTATTTCACCAGGTTGTTTCACTTTGACGGCATCAGTTTCTTGAGTAAAATACGTTCGATGTCAATCTACGAGATGATTATCGGGTCCAAATAGATCTTTGTCGAGTGCAATGACCAGCCGTTTGAAAAATGATGAGAATTTTCTCTCTGTTTTGGTATTTGGATTAAATTTATCTTCAAGAAGACTGCCTTTAACACTTTATTCACACGAAACCACAGCTTCGTCTTCGCCATCACCTGAAAGTTGGCAAATAAAAACAACTTTGCAGATCAGTTCTTTCTCTTTACTGCTTCCAACTTCTTTGCATATTTTAATGAATCCATTTTCCTAAAAATATATCGAGAAACTATTGATTATTAATAAAAAAACTTACTTTTGTGTGCTGATTCCTAGTATTTTCCCGCCTATTACTGCTAAATGATTTGGTTTGTTTACCCTCCATTGGTGTTCTGACATTTGTCAGGGGAAAAACAAAAAAAAAACAAAAAATTTGACAGTCACATGAGAATCCCTATAGTAGTCACTAGTATTTGACTTGTAAATTGAACGCGCCCATTTATATAGACTACGATATGAGCATTTCCATTCCCGTTCATCTAGTAGCTGTGTACATGCTTATGCTTGACATTTGTACACAAAAACGGCAGCTGTCACTTAAGTTGATTAGTGAAATTATAATATACAAATTAAAATTATAGTTAATTATTATTAATTTATATACAAAACACAAACAAGAATATGAGAAAAGAAGTTTTAAAATATTTATACAATCTTGTATTTTGTCAAACTATTTCTGACTCTGGAAAATACCTCTTCATTGGCAATCGATTCGGCGATATCTTTTGCCAAAAGCAAGTAAACAGTTTCACACACTAAGCATCAATCTAACTGCGTTTTTATTACATATTTCTAGAGTAGAGGAATTTGAAAACAACGAGGACGATAAACCTAAGAGCAGACTTCGAATTTATCCACAGGGCGACGAGCGTTCCATCGACAGCTTAGCCTTCCACCGAGACTTCCTAATTGTTGGCACAGCTGGGTGCATTTATGGCCTAAAATGGGATGAAGACAATTCAAAACTTTCTTCCTCAAAAAAATGGGAAATCTCAATCCCATTGACAACAGAATCAATTGATTTGTCGGATGTTAACTACATGTGGGTGGACAAACCAAATGACATACTCTACGCGGCTTGTGGCGACAACAACATGTATTCCATCAGTCTAGAAGATGGAAAAATCATAAGGAACTTTCTGGGTCACGAAGATTACCTTCACTGTGTGCGTGGCTGTGAGGGAAGAATATACACGGGTTCCGAGGATGGCACAGTAAGGATATGGTCGCCAAGCGAAAAGGACGCTGTAAGTAAGATTGAACCATACAAAAACAGTAAACTTGTGCGTGCTGAGTTCGGCAAGTGGATTTGTGGTCTGGCTGTGTCTCCAGATTGGTTATTGTGTGGCGGTGGTACAAAGCTCTCACTCTGGCACATGCGTTCAATGACTTGTTCGACGGACTATCCATTCGAAGGAGCTATCCATTGTACAGAATTCCTGGATGAGAATATTTTAGTGGCTGGCGAACACTCCTCGGTGCAGCATTACACACTGAATGGGGAAATGGTGGCCGACATTCCTGTAGATCATTCGGCAACTTACTCTATTGTTTGGCAAAATCAACCCGTTAAGTTCATGTCGATGGCTGGTTATAGTAATAAGCTACACATTCTGACTGATTTCCGCTTCCTCGATATGTCAGTTGATTTGTACGAGGAGGTTGATGATGATTTTTACACTGACGAGTAAATAAAATTTTTCTTAAACCAATTGCCTGCGGAGTTTACTTTTTGGGAAAGATGTAGGCGGCCGATTGAAACATTTTTTGGGGTTGCAGAGTCTGTACCAAATTTGACGTGATAGTAACCAAGAGAGTTTATAAAAAAAAACCATAAAGGTACATAAAAACCTCAAGAAAAGCGACCCTTGATGCGAGCTGTTGACTCAGTAACTGCAACAACTGATAAAGACATAATTTGATAAAGACAATTTTGATTTTCATGAATTTTTAGTTTCTTCGTTATTTGTTTCTATTTCTCGCTTCCGGCGAATAAGCTAAAGTCGTGGGACTGCTAAACCAAATCAAGGGATTGGCTCATGTTGGCAGTGACACCGTTCTCCTGTTATGAGGTCATATCCGGGCGCTTTTTTGTTGTCAACATTGTATCTTATGCATCGTTTTATTTCACTTATTGTTACGTTTTCAATTTTTAGGTTATTAGTCCTGTGGGGTTGTAGTTGTAGTATTCTACATTCCTTCACTCACATATTATTCATTCTTCATTCATAATTAATTTACCATACCCCACTTCCTAGCAGTACACATGGTAGTGCTATCCCAAGAAAAAGACCACCCATACCAAGCATTCCATGTTACGTAGCACAGTGTATTGTATTTCCATAACAAAACACTGGCCCAGTATACACACACATGACCATGCGATCGTCACACCAAAAATCGACATTAATCGACCGACGACGCAACGGGCAGCCTAACCAACCGACCGACAAGGCAACGATCGCTGAATAAAATAGCGACCTACTAAGAATTAATTGTATTTTTAGCTGACCGTTGCACATTATGTCAAGTGCATGGCGATTGTCAAGTGTAGGGCGATTACTCATGGCATTTATGTGTGTAATGTATTGGGAAATACGGAAATAACATGGAAATGCATACAATGCTGAGGGTGCAGATCGATTCTTGAGCAATAATGCCAATTTCTGTACTTGCGACATAGGGAGTAGGGATGAGAATGTAAGTCGAATTTAGTATAAAAGGGCAGTGATTGCAAAGGCTGGGTACAGAGTAGATTCAGACATAATCGATTCAATTTTTTGTAATAAGTATTACAAAACACTAGCAAAGGTCGCAGCCCAGCCTAGACAGCGGGCCTTTCTAGTAATAAAAACATTCTAGAGACAAAACAACAAGTCTTTTATTCACGAATCTCTCTCTCCGGCTGGCACTCTTCCCTCAAGCCTGAGGAAGCACGGCGCCAATCGTTACATTTTGGTGGCAGCGGTGGGATCACTCAAAATCCCGCTACCAAACAAACTAAATTTTTTTTTACCAACAAGAGCTGTGGTGACTCTTGATGCGTTCCGGGGGCTAAACACCTGGAAGTAAAAAGTAAAACGTAACAGTAGAAGTAACAATAAAAAATAGAAGAAATAAAACAAATTTTTTTTTTGAAAAAAAAAGTAAAAGTGAAAATAGAAGCCGAAGTGAAGTGAATTATTAAACGATTAGGAAAGACAACCCCAGAAGTCCCATAAACGTAAGTCCTTGCGAGGTATAGACCGTACGCATTTGGCAAACATTGGGCAGTGAAAAGTCCAGGCCGTAACCTCAACTCTAGGGCACGGAGCCTGCCTGGCAACCACTACGAACCAACATCAATCGAAGCAGCAGTCCACCACCAGCATCAACAACAACAGAACGAAAGGAGATAAGGTACATAAAATAAGAGAAATAATATTTAAGTATATCATAACTTTAATACATACTCTAAAAAAAAATATACATTCTTGTACACACTTACGCCTTTTCTCTCCTCCTCAAAACTCATTGATACGCCCCTTCCCCCCCGGTGTATTTCTCATTTGCATTTTATACTTTTTACTACGTTTCACTTCACGCCCTTCCCCAAAATTTTTACGCGAAAAAAAGACAAATTGTAGAACTCTTCGAGTGTCTACCCTTTCACCACATATCTGATTCAAGCACGATGGAGATTCAGAATCCAGATCAGTGATGTATTCAACATCATTCCTACTTTTAACGGGGATCCCGGCGAATTGAGTAAATTCGTTTCCTGCGGAAATATCCTCTTCGGATCCGTTAAAACCGAGGACCACGGTATGTTCTTGAATGTTGTAAAAACTCGCCTCGAAGGTCCAGCATTTGACCTTGTCCAATGCAAAACAATTAGTTCTTGGAGCGACTTAGTCAGAGAACTAGAATCCGAATTCAGGCAAACTCAATCAAGATCCTCAGCGCAAAACGATCTGTTGACCGCAAAACAGCGGCTAAGGGAACACGTCAAGGAATTTGGTGAGAGAGTAAGTAAGTTACTTACATCACTGAATTCAGCCACATACTCAAGCACTAGCGATACCGCAGTTAGAAATTATCTCATTAACGAAAATAATAAACTAGCTTTACAAGTGTTCGAGGATGTGTTAAAAAGTGACAATCTTAGGCTGATGGTACAGGCACACGGAGAACCAGATCTAAAGAAATCCATCTCCTATGCCCACGAACATGCGTCCCGACTAGAACGCACAAGCCACAGTCAGATCAAAACTCCCTCACCTTTTCAACACAGACCCATTTGCCAACTCTGCAATAAAATGGGACACACTTCGGTTACTTGCTTCAGTAATCGTCCCCCTGCACCAAGCACTAGAGTCATCTGTCAAAATTGTAACAAAACAGGCCATACAGCCTCTAGTTGTTACCAAAATTCACATTCCCCCAGACAAATAAAGAAAGAAGTACAAACAATTCGCTGCGAATATTGCAGAAAATTAAATCACACCATTAACGAGTGTAGAACCCGCTTGGCTCATGAAACAGTCAGACGAAAACCAGCTCAAGAACATTTTCAAAACCAATCCAGTCCCAAATCCCCCAATCAAAATGTGAGGCGCCACACGCAAAGGCACCAACATATTGCATCTCGTAGTTCGGGAAACGAGAATGCTCGGGAGAAGACTGTGAACCATCGTTCTCGGGCAATTATACAGGCTACAGTTCACAAAGCCCAAAATTAAATCCAACTACCACTTTTTCCATGTTGCTATCGCTCTGAATTTAAAGAACCAGTGATACGCATAAAATTCTATCCCAAAACCTAGAAAAATTTATTAACCTTTTTAATCGACACGGGTGCCGAAATAAGTATTGTCAAAAGAAGCAAAAATTGGGCCCGTAAAGAAAACAAAAAAACCTGTCAGATTTCCACAATTGCAGGCGATTCCCTTCATGTCTTAGGAGAAACCCCTGCAACATTAGAGTTCGAATCAGATAACGAGTCAATATTTCTGAATCATCCATTCTATATTGCTCCCTCTGATATAAATCTCCCTTACGATGGTATAATTGGCAGTGATTTTTTAAGTAGGTTCGAGTGTCATATCAATTACGAAACACATGAACTACAAGTGAAAATAGAAAAGGAAAATATAAAAAAGAAAGGTTGCCAACAAGAAATTTTTTCAGCCACAAGAAAAGTTGACGTTTTAGACCCAATGCACCTCCGGGACATTGCCGGCAAGCAAAACATTGAAAGCGAACCAAAGGTGAACTCCGATTGTCTTCGGGCCGGAACACACAACTCGCAGTCACAACTTCTCAAGGCACAAACTGACCCAGCAAAGCGTAAGACTGAGGCACAAGCTGACCCAGCAAAGCGTAAGACTGAGGCACGAACTGACCCAGCAAAGCGTAAGACTGAGGCACAAGCTGACCCAGCAAAGCGTAAGACTGAGGCACAAACTGACCCAGCAAAGCGTAAGACTGAGGCACAAACTGACCCAGCAAAGCGTACGACTGAGGCGAAAAAAGACCCAGCAAAGCATAAGACTGTGGCACAAAACGACCCAGCAAAACGTAAGACTGAGGCACCAATAAACAAAAAATCAATGGCACACCATACTGAAACCAACCATAACGATATGATAACACTCGAACCAAGAACACAGCAGGTCGTTGAGATCCCTTTTCCTTTTAACACGACTGCTAATATTATAATAAAAAAGCAAACAATAAGGCCAGGAATTTACCTAGGCGAGGCTCTAACCATACCCAAAAACTCTAAAGTCAAGGTTATGATGATGAACACCTCAGAAACTTCACAGAAAGTACAGTACAAAAACATCAACTTCGAGTGGGACAGGTTAGAAGATTTTAATGTCATAACAGTCAAAAATAAAGATATTATTAAAGAAAGATTATCTAAACTAGAAGCCGTATTAGATCTCGGTCACTGTAATAAGGAAGAGAAAGGGTCAATACTCGAAATTTGTCGAAAGTATAACGATCTGTTCTACTTAGAAGGTGACCATCTAACATATACAGACACCATGAAACACCCAATTATCACTGATCCTCAACAATTACCTCTCTTTGTTAAACCTTATAGGCTCCCGGAATCTCAAAAAAGCGAGATCCACAAACAAGTGAACGAGATGTTACAAGAAGGTATAATCACTCACAGCGCTAGTCCATGGAACTCTCCGTTGCTACTGGTTCCCAAGAAACCAGACAAGGAAGGCAACAAGAGATGGAGGGTTGTAGTTGACTTTAGACGGTTGAATGACATGACAGTTGGCGATGCATATCCCCTGCCAAACATTACCGACATCCTAGATCAACTGGGCAGAGCCAAGTACTTTAGTACTCTGGACCTGGCCAAGGGCTTTCACCAAATCCTCATGGACGACGAAGGAAAGTGCAAAACTGGTTTCAGCACACCTTATGTGCACTACGAATACAACCGTATGCCTTTCGGTCTTAAGAATGCACCAGCTACTTTCCAGCGATTGATGAATACTGTGTTGATAGGTTTACAGGGTTTCGATTGTTTTGTTTATGTCGACGACATTGTGCTGTATGGGTACGATCTCAAAGAACACAATTCAAAACTAATACGCGTTCTAGACAGGCTACGAGAGCATAATCTCAAGCTCCAGCCTGATAAATGCATTTTTTAAAAAAAAGGAATTAATTTATCTAGGTCATATCATTTCTGAAAAAGGTCTCAAACCGGACCCCGAAAAATTAAAAGCGGTCAAAACATACCCCATACCAACAAACGTAAAAGGAATTAAGTCATTTTTAGGTTTCGCCGGCTACTACAGAAGATTTATAGACAACTTCTCAACCATTGCCAAACCGTTAACAAAATTATTAAAGAAGGACGTTGAATTCAAATGGGATGCGTTTTGCGACGAAGCGTTTCGCAAACTCAAACGCCAACTTATGGAACCTCCACTTCTGGCATATCCTAACTTCAACGAACCCTTTATAATTACCACAGACGCTAGTGACATTGGTTTAGGAGCTATCCTCTCACAGGGTAAAATCGGTCAAGATAAACCAATATGCTTCGCCAGTCGCACCCTAAATGACGCCGAAACAAGATACAGTACCACAGAAAAGGAACTGTTAGCCATCGTTTTTGCGGTAAAACAATTCCGACCTTATGTTTATGGTAGGAAATTCCTTATATGTACTGACCACAAACCTCTTCAGTGGCTCGTAAATTTAAAAGACACAACATCACGGCTAGCGCGTTGGAGAATCCTCTTAGATGAATACGAATATCAAGTTTTGTATAAAGCAGGTAAAAGTAACTCCAACGCAGACGCACTAAGCCGTATTCCTAAACCAGACAATGATACTGAGATCCTAAACGGACAACAAGTTTTAGTGACAACCCGTGGACAGCAACGAAAGCTGACAAAACCCATACAGAAATCAGAAAACGACCCAAATGAAATTCAAATGCTATCAAGCTTTACTCTCCAGGAAGAGAAAGGACCCATTCTAACTGATAAAAAGGTCCCCTTCAAAGTAATAACCTTACCTCTAGCGGAATCAAGGGATGAGGAAATCCTCAAAGAAAATTTCCCTGATTTCTGTAAACCACAGGTAGGACAAATAACAACACTCCAAACAGACAATAACCAAACTGTTTGTGCAGTAACCTTACCAATGCCTTTCAGATGCACACGAGATGAAACAACTCTCAGAAGGAGCCTAAATGAAATAAAGAAAATGTTAGTCGAACTAAAACTAAACTCCATAGGATTCTCCCTACCAGCATTAGGGGATGAATCAAAACTCATTTTCAGAAAACTCATCGAGGAAGTTTTCCAGAATTTAGATATTATTATACATAAAGGGTGATTTTTTAAGAGCTTGAGAACTTTTTTAAAAAAAAAAACGCATAAAATTTGCAAAATCTCATCGATTCTTTATTTGAAACGTTAGATTGGTCCATGACATTTACTTTTTGAAGATAATTTCATTTAAATGTTGACCGCGGCTGCGTCTTAGGTGGTCCATTCGGAAAGTCCAATTTTGGGTAACTTTTTCGAGCATTTCGGCCGGAATAGCCCGAATTTCTTCGGAAATGTTGTCTTCCAAAGCTGGAATAGTTGCTGGCTTATTTGTGTAGACTTTAGACTTGACGTAGCCCCACAAAAAATAGTCTAAAGGCGTCAAATCGCATGATCTTGGTGGCCAACTTACCGGTCCATTCCTTGAGATGAATTGTTCTCCGAAGTTTTCCCTCAAAATGGCCATAGAATCGCGAGCTGTGTGGCATGTAGCGCCATCTTGTTGAAACCACATGTCAACCAAGTTCAGTTCTTCCATTTTTGGCAACAAAAAGTTTGTTAGCATTGAACGATAGCGATCGCCATTCACCGTAACGTTGCGTCCAACAGCATCTTTGAAAAAATACGGTCCAATGATTCCACCAGCGTACAAACCACACCAAACAGTGCATTTTTTGGGATGCATGGGCAGTTCTTGAACGGCTTATGGTTGCTCTTCACTCCAAATGCGGCAATTGTGCTTATTTACGTAGCCATTCAACCAGAAATGAGCCTCATCGCTGAACAAAATTTGTCGATAAAAAAGCGGATTTTCTGCCAACTTTTCTAGGGCCCATTCACTGAAAATTCAAGCGTTGCTCGTTAGTAAGTCTATTCATGATGAAATGTCAAAGCATACTGAGCATCTTTCTCTTTGACACCATGTCTGAAATCCCGCGTGATCTGTCAAATACTAATGCATGAAAATCCTAACCTTAAAAAAATCACCCTTTATTTACAGTGATAGCAGAGTAATTTTTCTAACAGATAAAGAATCTATAAAAACAGCATTATTCGAATATCACGACTCACCTTTCGGTGGTCATCAGGGAACCACTCGAACACTTAAAAGGATGAAGGCCAAATATTACTGGAACTCCATGGCAGAAGATATCAAGGACTATATAAAAAAAATGTCCCTCCTGCCAGCTAAATAAGAGCAGGAGAAATCCCAAAATACCCATGAAGATCACTACAACAAGTTCGAAACCTTTTGAAAGGATAGCATTGGATTTAGTTGGTCCCTTGCCCACAAGTTATAGTGATCAAAAATATATTCTAACCTTTCAAGATGACCTCACGAAATTTTCAGAAGCCTACGCTCTACCCAACGCTGAAGCCTCAACGGTAGCTAGGGTTTTCGTAGAGAATATTATCTGCCGACATGGACCCCCATCCTCTCTTTTAACCGACCAAGGTACCAATTTTCTTAGTACACTTTTTAAAGAAATATGTTCCCTTATGAAAATTAACAAATTAAAAACAACCCCTTATCATCCGCAAACCAACGGAGCTCTTGAGAGAAGTCACCGAACCTTGGCTGAGTTTCTCCGCCACTATGTAAACCAAGACCCCCTTACTTGGGACGCATGGATACCATACGCGATGTTTGTGTATAACACTACACCCCACAGCAGTACAGATTTCACGCCCTATGAGCTACTGTACGGTTTTCCCGCTAATATCCCAAGTACCCTTAAACAAACTCCAACAGTTTCATATACTCGTAACTATGAAAACTATGCCAACGAGTTACGGGTCAGGCTCCAACACGGATACCAAACCGCTAAAGCAATTCTACGCAAAAAGAAAGAATGTTCAAAGCAGCACTATGACAAAAATAGTCAAATAAAAAATTTCAATCTTGGCGATAAGGTCCTTCTGAAGAAGCACGTACGCAAAAATAAATTCGCTTCTTTATGGGAAGGTCCCTACATTGTCATAAAACTCATTTCTACTGAAAACACTATGATACAAGTAGGAAACAAGACTAAAATAGTGCATAATAACGACATCAAAATCTTCGAAGAATAACACCAGTATACAGGACTCTCTAACCAGAAACCTTCCTTTTCTCTCACAGAATGGAAGTCGGTAATTTTGAACCAACATTGAATAATTTCTACATCCCTCCTGTAAACGTTTCTAAATTTCTGACAAACTCTTCTCCAAGTTTCCAAAAAAATTAATGCAAGCAAGACAGATTATCAGATTTTCAAGTCAAAATGACTTAAATTTAGTTTCCCAAAGTATAAATTATTAAAAATTGCAAGAGGCCAAGCCATTAAAAACCATTGAGATCCATAATGTCCACCATTACGCCCTCATTTATATAGTAATCGCAGCGTTACTTTTATTTGATAACGTACAAAAAGTATAGAACGTACAAAGTTAACCAAATGACATGGAATAATACTCTCCCTTCTCCTCCTCCTGCACCCACTTTTGTATTAAGACAAAGGCATAAGTGTAATAAATAAAAATATATTATATATAATCAATCTATTAAACTACATACAGAATTTTTGTTCAGCATCTAAATAAAATCTAAATAAAATCTAAATAAAATCTTTTATTCACTTTGTAAAATAAGATTACATATCGCTGTTAAACAACATTATTATATTCAAATATTTAAGAAAGCAATAAAGGAATATGTAAATATATAAATACTACCATCAATTTGTTAAACTAAGAATCACATATTTAAAAATTATTATAAATACTTTTACATTTATGTTCTATTCAATTATTTAAGAAAGCAATAAAATACTATGTTATTATATAGTACTATTACCAATTTATTAAGCTAAGAATCTCATATTTTAAAATTGTTATAAACTATTAAATAAGAAACACATATGAAAATATTGTTATCTCCACTACAAGTAAGAAAGAATATGTAAAACAAAAAAAAAATATTCGAAATAATTCAAACAACTCAAACTGACCTATGCCCGTGCACTCACTGTACCTATAAAGAAAATTAACCTCTTCAGTAATTTTCTTTTCATAAGGGGGATGGGATGTAGTATTCTACATTCCTTCACTCACATATTATTCATTCTTCATTCATAATTAATTTACCATACCCCACTTCCTAGCAGTACACATGGTAGTGCTATCCCAAGAAAAAGACCACCCATACCAAGCATTCCATGTTACGTAGCACAGTGTATTGTATTTCCATAACAAAACACTGGCCCAGTATACACACACATGAACATGCGATCGTCACACCAAAAAACGACATTAATCGACCGACGACGCAACGGGCAGCCTAACCAACCGACCGACAAGGCAACGATCGCTGAATAAAATAGCGACCTACTAAGAATTAATTGTATTTTTAGCTGACCGTTGCACATTATGTCAAGTGCATGGCGATTGTCAAGTGTAGGGCGATTACTCATGGCATTTATGTGTGTAATGTATTGGGAAATACGGAAATAACATGGAAATGCATACAATGCTGAGGGTGCAGATCGATTCTTGAGCAATAATGCCAATTTCTGTACTTGCGACATAGGGAGTAGGGATGAGAATGTAAGTCGAATTTAGTATAAAAGGGCAGTGATTGCAAAGGCTGGGTACAGAGTAGATTCAGACATAATCGATTCAATTTTTTGTAATAAGTCTTACAAAACACTAGCAAAGGTCGCAGCCCAGCCTAGACAGCGGGCCTTTCTAGTAATAAAAACATTCTAGAGACAAAACAACAAGTCTTTTATTCACGAATCTCTCTCTCCGGCTGGCACTCTTCCCTCAAGCCTGAGGAAGCACGGCGCCAATCGTTACATAGTTGTGGAATATTAGTGCCGTCATCATTGGAGAATGTTTTCCAGAAGTGTTCCGCTAGGGTGTTTGCTTTCTCATGATTTCCTTTGGCCCAGTTTCCATCTGTTTTCCTCAGAGGTGGATAGTGAATTATTTGGTTTTTAATTTTTGTTGTTGTTTTCCAGAGTGAGTAGTTTGTTTCAGAAGTTGGAGTCAGGTTTTTAAGTATTTTGTCAAACTATTATTTTGGTTTCTCTTTAGAGTTTCCTTTAGATTTTTGATTGCTTTGTTTAGTTTTTGTTTGTCTGCCGGTGCTATTGTAACCTACCATATTTTCCTAAGTTTGCTTTTTATACCCTATTCTAGGGGTATATTAATTTTGACGCATAGTTTGTAACATACCTTAATATTGCCCGTAGACCACTAAAAGTTACTATATTTATGATCAGCATCGATAGTAATGTCGATCTAGCCATGTCCGTCCGTCCGTCGGCAAAAATTAGGCCTTTAAACTGGACCTAGAGAGCTGAAATTTTAACCATATACTCTCTAGGGTCCCGAAATAATCAAGTTTACGAATTTTTGAAATCCGCCCACAGACACGCCCACAAACTCAAAAAAACAAAATTTTGGAAAAAATCGAATTTTGAGCTAGGAAGCTGAAATTTTTTATATATGATCTATGACTCCTAAAACTGCTCGGGATATAAAATTTTCAAAATCCGCCCACTGCCACGCCCACAAAAAAATAAAACAATTTTTTTGAAAATCCAAAGTTTGAGCTAGGGAGCTGAAATTTATAATATATACTCTCTAGGGGCCCTTTAAGCTCATGTATAAATATTTTCAAAATCCGCCCACTGACACGCCCACAAATAAATAAAACAATTTTTTTGAAAATCCAAAGTTTGAGCTAGGGAGCTGAAATTTATAATATATACTCTCTAGGGGCCCTTTATGTTCATGTGTTAATTTTTTTTTAAATCCGCCTACTGACACGCCCACAATTAAATAAAACAATTTTATTGAAACACCCAAGTTTGAGCTAGGGAGCGTTTTTTTTGATAAAATCCTTTAAATGTTATATAACAAAATATGTAGAGCGTTCTTAACAATTTAACCATACTTAGACTTTTGTCACGCCCACTTATGAGGGATAGGAATAAGAATAGGGTATCCAACAGTTCGCCCAAGCGGACTGTAGCCCGTCCCTATGTTATTTACAAAAGCTTAGTTTTTTCGATAAAATCCTTTAAATTTTTGTCACGCCCACTTATTAGGGATAGGAATATGAATAGGGTATCCAACAGTTCGCCCAAGCGGACTGTAGCCCGCCCCAATGTTTCTCTATACTTTTCACTACTGTCATCTATCGTACTTCTTTATCGCGGTTCACAACTCGAATGTCTTGGGTGCTCCTGCGACATCTATTTATATCTCCTAGTGACACCTCTTGAAATTTCCAGATTCATTGAGAAGGTTCGTTAAGTTCAGAAGGTTCGAGAACAACATACCAAGTTATACCACAGCTACTCAAACTGCTATTCCAATGCTGCCAAAATCGGTAATATGGCCACTTTCTACTAGATGGCGTAGTTGACTAATTAATGCTGAATGACACAGTTCAAGCAAACATGCAGCAATATCCCCCTCTTAAACTTGTTCGTCCCGAACAAGCACGTCAATATTTTCCCCATGGTAGCGATGGAGACGATCCACATGGACAACTTTTAGCTTGCCTCTGCCTCGCTGGATCCGGTAGACAACATCGTTGATGCGCTTCACTATCTTATAGGGTCCTTCCCAATCCTGCTGTAGTTTAGGTGACATACCTTTTCGGCGATGAGGGTTGTATAGCCATACCAGATCTCCTTCCTGGAATCCTGTGGTGGTCGCTTTTGTATCGTACCTCGTCTTCATGCGGTCGCTGGATATCCGAATCTTATCTCTAGTTTTCCGATGAATGTTTCTGATGATTTCTCTGAGATCCGCCACATAATCATCTTCATTCGTTGCTTCATCAGTCGGAGATCCAAACATCAATTCACTAGGTAACCGGATGGTTCGACCAAAAAGGATTTCGGATGGAGTATGTCCTGTTGTGTTATGAACTGCGCTTCGATAAGCTAATAGGAACATGGGGATGTGCTTGTCCCAGTCCCGCTGGCAGTCGCCAACAACCTTAGAAAGGTGTTCGTTTAAGGTTCTATTGAAGCGTTCCACCATTCCGTCCGATTGTGGATGAAGCGGGGTTGTTCTTGTCTTCTTAATCCCTAGTAGCTGGCATACTCCTTGAAAGATCTTCGACTCGAAGTTGCGACCTTGGTCCGAGTGCAATTCCATTGGTACGCCAAATCTGCTTACCCAGTTGTGGACAATCTGCTCTACCACGGTTTTAGCTTCTTGGTTAGGTATAGCAAAGGCTTCAGGCCATTTAGTGAAGAAGTCCATCACTACGAGGATATAGCGGTTTCCACTGTTGGTTTCTGGAAACGGTCCTGCGATGTCAACTGCAATCCTTTCAAAGGGCGCTCCAACGTTGTATTGATGCATCTTGCCTTGCATTTTTACTCTCGGGCCTTTACTGGCTGCGCAAGCGGCGCATTTTCGGCACCAGTTTTCGACATCGTCTCTTGCGTGGATCCAGTAAAAGTGTTCTCGCACTTTTTCGAGTGTCTTATGTACTCCCAAGTGACCTCCGGACACTCCATCATGTAGTTCCCTAAGTACTTCGTTGACTTTCGATCTGGGTACCACAAGTTGCATCACGGCTGATGTTCCATCCGAACTTTCCCATTTTCTTTTCAGAATGCCATCCTGGACATGAAGTGAGTCCCATTGTGCCAAGTATGCCTTCAATTCCGGACTCCTATTGGAGATCTGCTGCCAGTCCGGCTTGCCCTCATGTTCCTTCCAGGCGAGAATCGGCTCGATATCCGGATCTTCCTGTTGAGCATTCCGGATCTCCCGTGCACTCCAGCCGCTAATGGGCTCAGCTCTCAACCGTTGGACTGACACTTTATCTTTTTCCTCCTGGCGTACGCAATGTTTACAATCAGCCTTGCAGGGTCGCCGGGAGAGGGCATCTGCGTTGGAGTGAAGAGTTCCCTTTCGGTGCTGTATCTCGTAGTCATACATCTGCAGCCGCTCAATCCACCTCGCGACTTGTCCTTCAGGGTTCTTAAACTGCAGCAGCCACTTTAGAGACGCATGATCTGTACGCAGGATGAATTTCTGCCCATATAAGTACTTGTGGAAGTGCTTTGTTGCCAGGATCAAAGCCAGGAGTTCCCGCCTGGTCACGCAATAGTTCCTCTCCGGCTTGGATAGCACTTTACTGAAGTAGGAAACTACTCTCTCTTGGCCATCATGGATCTGCGAAAGAACGGCTCCGATCCCAACATTACTAGCGTCGGCATCTACAATAAATGTCTTTCCTGGAGTAGGGTACGCTAGAATTGAAGCATCACACAGTTGGTGTTTGAGACTCTTGAAACTCGCTTCGCATTCACCTGACCATTTAAATGGTTTTCCCTTTTCCGTCAGTTGATGCAAGCTCTTTGCGATCCTTGCGAAGTCCTTCACAAACCGTCTGTAGTAAGTTGCAAGTCCCAGGAAGCTTCTCAGTTGGTGTTTGTCTTTGGGAACGGGCCAATTTTTCACCGCATCGACCTTCTCTGGGTCAGTCCTTACTCCCTCGGACGAGATGATGTGCCCCAGATATTTTACCTCAGATCTAAAGAGATCACACTTTTTCGGGTTAAGCTTTAATTGTGCACTTCGTAGTCTCTGGAACACTTCCTTCAAGTTATCTCGATGTTCTTCAAACGTTTTTCCAACCACGATGACATCGTCCAAGTAGACCAAACACGTTTTCCATGTTAGCCCCAACAAAACACGCTCCATTAGTCGCTCAAAGGTTGCCGGCGCGTTACACAGTCCAAATGGCATTACTGTGAATTGCCAGAGCCCGTTTCCTGCTGTGAAAGCTGTTTTCTCACGGTCTTCCGGATGTATCTGCACTTGCCAGTAGCCACTCTTCAGATCTAGAGTGGAAAACCATCGAGCTCCGGACAGTGTATCCAGCGTATCGTCAATCCTTGGTAGAGGGTAGCTATCCTTTTTGGTGACATTATTCAGTTGGCGATAGTCTACACAGAACCGAGTGCTGCCATCTTTCTTTTTGACTAGGACAATTGGAGATGCCCATGGGCTTTTAGAGCATTCGATTACTCCTTCCTTCTCCATCGTCGACACCATCTGTGCAACCTCCGTCTGCTTAGCCAATGGTAGTCGTCTGAGAGGCTGACGAATCGGTCTCGCATCTCCAGTGGCTATCCGGTGTTGTACAAGGTGTGTTCGGCCATACTCGCAGTCCCGCGAAGCGAATATATCAGCAAACTCGTTGATGAGGTTCCCTGCCATGGCTTGCTGCTCCCGATTCAGATCGCAGTGCTGGAATAAAGTTCTTTTGACCTCAGTCATTCCCATTAGTGAACGAGGCTTCGCAACACTTTCCTGTGATAGTTTCGTGATGGCAGTAACCGGTACACACTTTCCAACCACCTCACCTTGCTTCAATTTGACGCTTTTGTGTTCCGCATTAAGAACTCGTACGGGAACCATATTGTTCTTCGGCTCGACAAGCATTTTTCCAACCATGCAATTTCGGCAGTGGTTGTCTTCTGGCTCGACTAGAAAGAATCGGTGGGCCCCAGGATCACCTTCCAGCTTTGTCCAAATCAGTGTCTCTGAAGAAGGTGGTAGGACCTCGTCCTTACTAATGACTGTCCTCAGGGATGCGACGTTCTCGTTCCCGTACACCATCGGAATTTCTACGTTTCGATACTTGAGTACTTGCATACCAATGTCCAATACTACATCATGCGCCTTCATGAAATCGATTCCAATGATGCATTCGTCACATATATCGGCTACTAGGAAAGCGTGGGAGAATACTAATCCTGCCAAATTTATTGTTAGTATGACCTCTCCATACACTTTCGCTGTCGCTCCTGTTGCTGTTTTCAGACAGTAATTGCTGGTGTTGTGCAGCCAAGACTGACGGACGATGTCCCTCCTTATGATGGAAGCGGTGGCACCGGTGTCGATGGTTGCCACGCACTTATTTTGTCCGATATAGGCTTCCACTGTTAGACTCTGGTTTCCTCGTTTGGTTTGGGAGACTTGAATTGTGGTCCTGGGGTCGTCGATTCCGGAAACCAACTTCTGCCCCACGAAGCTGGTCCTTACACGTTTCCCGACTGCTGGTTATGCGAAGCTATATCTGCAGGATGGTTGTTATCCCTGCCAGATGCTTCTTCGTTGCCCCTCCTAGGCCCGCAATGCGGACAACTGCCTCGTCTGGGTGGAGCTCTGTACTGTCTCTGTAGGTGCCCTATTTTGTTGCAGTTCCAGCAGCGCATTTGACCTCTGTTATCTCTGCTCCGGTCTACGACGTCTGCTCTTTGACATGAACATTCAACGGCTGTCATTTCCCTTACGCGGTGGAACACATGCGATGCCTGATCAGCAGCTTGCATTGTCAAGGCAAATGCTAGGGCCTCAGCGAGAGTTTTCTTTCCAGCCATTCTTACGGCCATTTGCAGTTGTCTATCTTCAATGGCTTGGATAAACGCCTCCACAGCCATTTCATTGATGAGAACCTCACCAGCATTAGGATATGACAAATGTGCCAGACGTTCGATATCTGCTTGCAGCTGTTGAAGTGTTTCTTCTGCTTCTTCACTTTCTCCAGCTCTCTAGCCAAGTTCTCGAAGTTTGTTTCATGCTTGCAAAACGTCTGATGGATTTCGTCGAATTTGGTTTCAACCTTCTCGAACTTGTGGTCAATTTCTTCGAGTTTTCCTTCAAGAACATTTTTAAAATCTTCCACAGCGCTCTTTTGGGCGGCAACTATGGAATTCTTTTGTTCTTCGAATTTAGAGTCCATTGACTCCAATTTCGAATCCAGAGAATTCTTCTGTAGTTCTAGGGAATTCTTCTGTTCATTGAACTGAGAGTCTATAGAATTCTTTTGTTGTTCTAGAGAATTCTTTTGTTCATCAAATTTAGAGTCCATACAGTCGAATTTCTGATCGAACTTGGCCAGAAGTAGTTCCATCATAGCAGTCATATCAACGGCTGTACTTACTTGTTCTTCTGCTACGTCGAACAAAACGGACTTGGGATTTTCTCCTTCGTTTTCAACAGCTTCCTGCAGTCGAAGCACCAGATCACTTTTTCCTCCAGCTGTGGAGAGATTCCGCTTTTCTAGCTCAGCTTTTAACTGCGGTATACTGAGCTGTAGTAATTTCAATGTGCGGCCCATTTTACTTTCCCTTTTTTTTCACTAAATACGTTTTTTTTTTTTTTTTTTTTTTTTTTTTTAACTAATTCACTTCACTTTAATTTCACACTGAATACGTTTTATCCCACTTCTGACACCAATGTTACATCCAGGCTAGGATTCGAAAAGATAAAACGTAATTCTATTTAATTAATCTTTATTAGTTCTCTATCAATGTCTTTTACTTCTTGATTATTATTCTAATAATTCACTTATTTAATTAAACAATTCACTTTCACAGTTAATCACTTTAAATACACAAACACTTTTCGCTTACTGGATACTTATACTTTTTCTCTATACTTTTCACTACTGTCATCTATCGTACTTCTTTATCGCGGTTCACAACTCGAATGTCTTGGGTGCTCCTGCGACATCTATTTATATCTCCTAGTGACACCTCTCGAAATTTCCAGATTCATTGAGAAGGTTCGTTAAGTTCAGAAGGTTCGAGAACAACATACCAAGTTATACCACAGCTACTCAAACTGCTATTCCAATGCTGCCAAAATCGGTAATATGGCCACTTTCTACTAGATGGCGTAGTTGACTAATTAATGCTGAATGACACAGTTCAAGCAAACATGCAACAATATCATCTGCCGAGAATTTAAGAAAAGATTTACTTTGGCGTACCTTGACCGATGCTAACACAAATATTTCCGCTAATACTTACTACAGAGACTTTATTTAGGGGTTAAATTTTAGTATAAATAATACTCATAGTTCTACATTCTAAAATTAAAATTTAAGATGAAATTATACTCAAAGTACATTTCTTCAAAAAAATATGACCTAAATGAATCTTCTGTTGTAGGTAGTTAGGAAGGTAAATGGATGCCCTTGTGACGGGTGTCACGGCTCACTTAGACCAACTGTGTGGGTCCATTGTGTCAATTGCTTCGATTTTTCCAAAATAAAAAATTAAAAAACCTGCAAAGAAACCAAAAATATACCGCTTCACAGCTCAGTGATCCGCTGTATGAGAAGCACCCGTATCTATATGTAAATCGCAAGAGTTTCCTTAGCTCAACGTCGGTCAGATCCTGCAATCCAAGAATCTATAATCAGTTGGTTCTAAGGGCAGGTCATTCACATAGGAGGTGACGAATAGATTCTATCGACGTCCCTACAGCTCCTGCAGTAATCGTTGTGCATTATGCCTAGCCGCTCCGCGTGTAAGCCCACTGCGCAGTGTGCTGTGAGGACTCCCGTCAGTGTACGTATATCTTTGCGGTTTAGCCCGATCATGACCTTATATTTCCTTTTGTTTACCGCTGGCCATAGCCCCTTGGAGTGTCTGCATATTTCGAGGTTGGTCGAACGTAGGTTGGTGTTACTCGTGGATTCAACATCGATTTTCTGTGACAGTGCATTGAGCGCAGTCTGTATAGATTTTAGAGCCAGAGATGCATCCATCGCCGGCCAGCATCGTCTGCTTCTTCGTTGCCCGATATGTCAGTGTGCCCTGGTACCCAGCATAGGGTCACTAAATTTCCAAATGATATCTCGTCTAGGTGTTTTCTGCACTGTAACACCACCCTTGATTTGACAACTACTGACTCCATAGCCAGTTTCTGTAGTAAGTATTACCGGAGATATTTATGAAAGCATAGGTCAAGGTACACCAAAGCAAATCTAAATGATATCCACATTGGAGATAGACCCTTGGCGTAGCACGATCTACGTTCTTAATGGTTAGTGTTCACGCAACTTAAAAAAAAAAATTAAAAGAAAAATCGGAAAACCGCGAAAAACTGATAGTGCAAATTTCTTTGTTACAAAAAAACATGTTTTTCTTTTTGTTAAGCACAGCAACGCACACCCGGTACCGGCTAGTTATAATAATAAAGAATAAAAACTTTCCCTCAAAAGATTAAACATTGGATCGCTTCTTATCGTCGAATCATGAGTCATCTGAACCCGATTTCTCCCATGTTTTTCCAGAACTCAGAGAGTATATCGCCCGGCCCAACTGCGTTTCGTTTTTCGGAATCTTTGACCGCCTTTCTAAATTTTGACATTCCCGGTTCGTGGTCCCCAGTTCGGCTTAAATTCAGCTTAAAACCATAGGTCCCTTCAGCTTCGCACAAGCAAGTGGTTGCAGAAGCTACGTTTTAGTCCCTGTATCGTTTGTGCCTAGTATTTATTTATTTTTTATGATCAGAATTAACGGTATCGTAAGCCTCCCACTTTATGCCATCCCTACTGGTCCGTCTTTTGGGTTCGCCGACAACATATTGACATAACCCTTTATGTGTGCTAAAGAATAATCAGCTATAAAACACATTGATAGACAATAAACTTGTGGATCAAGACCCAGTTAAAGTGGCTTCAAATACTCAAGTCGAAAAGGTCATTCTTCTAGGTTTGGTACGAACAAAAGTATGTAGCTATTTTTGTAATGGTTTTTTTTTTTGAGCACAAATCGGACCATTCCCTTTTACAGCAACCCAATCCATTCCAATATTCAAAATATCGAATTAAGCCGAAATAAACAAATCTAATTTTCAACTATAGCTAATAAAATGTATTTATTGTTTCCTTACAGGGAGTGGAAAAACCCTTCACAGAAGTAATTCTTGCCAACATGGGTGATTGTCATGCCTTGGGACAAAAGCCGATCACTCACCTCAGACAGGTGAGTTTTAATTGCGTCATTCTCAAATGCAATGCACTGTTTAATTAAGTAATGTACTCCTTGTACTAGGTATAAGAACTGGTGCTATATTTCGATTCTTAACTCTATTTATACTATTGACAATTTTGCTTATTATGAATTTCCCTGTTCTTCTTTCGTCTTTTTATTTTTCCATTACCCAACTTGTATTGTATTGTATTGTATGTGCAGTGGGGTCATCAGTAGATGACAAGCACTTAGACCTATTGGTCCATTGTTCTTCAGCATAGCTGCCCGCTAGCTGGTTATTGGCGATTAGTAAGATACAGTGAGGGAGAACCTACCAGTAGCCTTGGCAAAGCGAAGAATATAAGCAAGTTCAATGTCCCCCATCTCATCTTCGTTGAAGAATTGTTTGCCTATAGTGGTGAGCCTGGTTCTGGCGAAAGCCGGACATTCACAGATGAAGTGAGATACCGTTTCATCCGCCTCCAGGCAGCACTCACATAGGCCCGAGCTCCTAATGTGGATGGTTTTGAGGTGCTCGTTAAGAGGACTGAAACCGGTGACGAGACCAATCAAGGGTCTCAAGTCTTTCCTGTTTAGTCCAAGCAAAAACTTGGCTCTGCTGATTTTCGGACCGTCCACTAGCTTCTTCGAATACCTGCATGAGACCAGGTCATGCCAGTATTCAGAATGTTGTTGGCGTAGAGCCGAATCAATTTCACGTTTGTGGACGGATGAGCAGCATCCTATAGATGGTTGTGGGCCAATGAAGGCTGTTGAAGAGCCCTTCCTGGCCAGAGCATCCGCTCTTTCATTTCCATAGATACCTGTGTGCCCAGGAACCCAGGCAAGTGATACCGAGTTACATCTACCCAGACGGTTAAGCTTAACCATGGTTTCCTCAACTATTTTTGACTTGAGGGAACCAGCCGAACAGGCTTTGATAGCGGCTTGGCTATCTGAGCAGATGTATAAGGTTTTACCCTGAATCCTTCTCCTTAACAGGATATTTGCGGCAGTAGCAATCGCAAAGATTTCTGCCTGAAAAACAGTTGTTTGTCTACCTGAAAACGGCGCTCAAAGACTTGCTTCATGCACACAGTGTCAAGTGCTCCTCCCCGATGGCCAGGTAGGCTGTCATAGAGAGCTCTGTACCTAGCACCTCTGGCCCCATCGCCGAGATTGACCTGCCGTCCAAGTACTACACACATACGGTATAGTGATTTTCTGGCCTCACTCTCAGCAAGGAACTGCAAGGGAGGTAAACAGAGCAACACTTCCATAGCAGCAGTGGGAGTTCCTCTCATCGCACCTGTAATGCATAAGCACGCAAAGTGCTGTAGCTTCGACAGTTGACGTTTGAGGATGTGAGCTCTAGCCCACCATACAATCGCACCATACATAAGGTATGGCCTAACGATGCACGTGTAAATCCAGTGAACCAGCCTGGGACTAAGTCCCCAGGTTCTGCTGAACATCCTACGGCACTGCCAGAGAATGTTAGTTGCCTTCGAAATCCTAGCAACCAAATGTTCAGAAAAGTTAAGCTTTCGATCTAACACAATACCCAGATACTTAACCTTGCTTGATAGCTTTAGTTGAGTACCCTGGAAGTAAGGCCACCTCACTTGAGGTATTGCCCTTCTACTCGTGAACAGCATCATCTCAGTCTTTGCGGGGTTGACTGACAGAGCTTGCTCGCGGCACCAACTCCCAACACTATTGAGCGCTGTTTCCATCCGCTCACAAAGAGTTGGTAAAAACCTGCCGCTGACAATAATGCACACATCATCAGCGTACCCAATAACAGGGTGACCTTCCCCATCAAGTCTTCTCAACAAGGAGTCGACCAACAGGTTCCACAATGTAGTGGAAAGTACACCGCCCTGCGCAAAGCCTTTAACCAACAGCAGCTGTAACTTCTCTGCTCCTAAGCATATCCAGGATCCATTCCACAGTTGTAGAATCGACGCCCTTCAGTGTTAAGGCAGACTCAATTCTGAAAAAAGGTGGGATTGTCAAAGGCACCCTCAATATCCATGAAGACAGCAAGAGCATAGTTCTTGCGGTCGAGCACCCTACGCACTCTGGCCGTCAGATCCGTTAATGCGGTCTCAGTGGACTTGCCTTTTTGATAGGCGTGTTGGCTATCATGAATACCCAGCGAAGCTGGAATGCTCTTAAGCCGTACGTCAATCAGTTTTTCAAGGCCCTTTAACAGAAATGATGAAAGGCTAATAGTCCTGAAGCTTTTGGGAAGATCATAGGTGGCCTTTCCCGGTTTGGGAATGAAAACCGCCCTAGCTCTTCTCCAGGCCAAAGGAATATGTCGCAGAGCCACGCTGGCTCTGTAGATTCTAGTTACCCAACTTATGCAACGCAACAACCCAATAAGTAACTCACGGCCCACTATCAATAGTGGTCAATAAGTTACTCAATATTCGTAACAAATATGATATAAATTGGAGTTGCTTGATTGGCGTAAAATTGTCATAAAAAAATATTAAATAACTCCGAGTTGCTTGATTGACAGAATTTTCATAAACAGCACCATAATATGCTCTTTATCTCCTGTCCATTTTTTTAGTTTTTTTTTTCAGGCGCCAAACACACTAACCATGGTCAAATCATTACCTAGTAGTTCCGCTAGCTATATGTATGCTTCATTTTTAAACCGGAACTCCACTTTGTTTCAGAATAAATTAAAGGTGCATAGTAATAGTAATTGCGCTTTAAAGCCGGTGTACACCAGGGAAGCGTCTTGAGTCCCTTGATATTTATAACAGTCCTTGATTATCTGCTGGAAGGAAAAGTGACGGACCCCAAAGTGCATCAGTTATTCTTTGCTTACGATGGAGCCATCATTAGCGAGGATCAAACGTCCCTGCAACGAAAACTTGATGTATGGGTGGGTGTTTTGGAGGGGAATGGGCATCGTATTAGTTCGAAAAAAAACAGAATACTTGTGCTGCCCATTTTCTGATCCACTAAGACCTATTCCAGACATTTTTATGAATGGAAGAATTATTCCCAAGTGCGAAAAGTTCAAATATCTGGGATCAATGGTCATGGTCAATAGCGAAGCAAGTTATGACGACGAGATTAAGCATCTCGTTAGCATAGGGTGGATGAAATGGCGGAAAACTCAGTCATTTTCTGTGATCGAAAAATGTCCCCTAAGCTGAAAGGAAGGTTCTACACCACAGTTGTGAGCCCGGCGCTCACATACGGTTCACAATGTTGGATAGCGTTCAAAAGATATGAGCGCTACTAACGGCAGCTGAGATGAAGATGCTTCGCATGAAGAAAATGGACAACCTCTTTTGTTATTGTCGTTGTTACCCCATATCATATTGTGCGCGTTGACTCCACACCCGGTGATATAGTGCTCGTTGTTGTGTCGGCAATAGCGAATGAGTGCATGTGCATCTAACCTAACCTAACCTGACTTCGTCTCCAGGGATTAAGCAGGCCGCCCTCGGAACTTGCTCACCGCAATTATAAATAAGCTTACCTGCCCTATTCCCGAGACCCTTGATAAGTCCGCTGATAACCCAAGGATGAGGCCTACGGTTATCTTCTCCTCGGCGAATTGTGGCGGATAATTCAACCGATATACATATTATCGACTAGTGATCCCAAGGAACTTATTGTGTCCGTCGACAATTTTTCGACCATTAGCCTTAAAACGCAATGTTTTGCCTTTCTTTCCAGGTTTTCACAGGAACATATTGAACATAATAGATTATTGCACTGGTTCTATTCCTTCCGTTCAAAAGCGTGTTGCGGAATATTTTTGCGCAACAAGTTTCACCTGCTTTCCTTCTCTTCCCTGCCCGTACCCTTTTTCTATTGGGTGGCATCTGAGAGGTCATAGGAAAGTGGAGGGCAACCAAGGTCCCATCAGCCTTTAGACCACTTTTCCTGAACCTCGAAGGTACCACCCCCCACAGGTACCCAACCCCGATGTACTACCCCGAGCAAACAGAGTTGTTATAAGCCGTGTTTCTTCGCACGCGGATATAGGGATGGCATCGGAAAACGACTATCGCCGCGTAAGAATTCATCAAAAAAAAAACTTGGCAGCACACATGCACCTATGACATGCACCGTGACACAGCTGTAAGTTGTAGTTAAGAAATTTGCATTGAAAATCCTGAAATTGAAAAATATTTACTTCCGCCAATTGAAATTGATGCCAAGCATATTCTAAAATTATGAAAAACAATTTCACATTAACAGATTTGCTAAATTCAATTACCCTTAAAATGAAGTTTGAAAAATAATAATAATAAAATCACGAATAAAATATTCGGCGGGATGTGTGAGTGGTCGGTGGGTTGTCAAACTTTGACATTTCCTAAAAATTTCATCGGAAGGTTTCATCAGAAACGAAGAAAATGGATTTTGGAAGCACTGTTTATCCCCGCTAAAGGACATAGCGGCGTGTGTCGGTTGCTGGTTTATCACTTTCAAATTTGAAATTCTCATCCGAGAGTTCAACCGTGTTCAGGCTGACTACAGAGTTCAAAACCACTATTTAATTACAAGAACCGTTATTATCAGAACTACAGCTTACCCAAACTCTGATGATTTTGATGTTTTTATTTTTTATGAATTCATAACACACATGCATAGTTTTTGCTCTAAAATTCAAAAACTGCCAGTATATATTTTTTAAGTAACAAAAAACCTTCAACTCTTTTTAGATGCTAGCACTCTCCCTTGATAATTCCCTGTTTAATAGCTGCAACATCCCCGAAGATGTAAAGGAACGCGCACGAGTTTTACTGAAGGGCTGCCCGGGAGAATCACTTGGTTCGTACACAGACTGAGCGGGCATAGAGGTTGTTCGCCGTCAAGTTGCCGAATTCATAACCGAACGGGATGGCGTGGAATCCAATTGGCAAAATATTTTCCTTACATCAGGCGCTACTTCCGGCGTTAAAACCGTTCTCTCAATGTTCAAGTAACGCTATTCGAAATCCTTTACATTAGATCAAAATATCCTAGCCTTTAATTTTATAATTTTAGATGCCGGGTTGATGGTAAAAACCCAGCAATTATTATTCCCATTCCCCAGTACCCCATGTACTCGGCAAGATTGGCTGAATTCGGACTGAATCAAATCGGTTACTATCTGAACGAGGAAACAAACTGGGGCTTGGATATGGACGAACTGCAACGTGCTGTTGATGAAGCCCGTAAGACCTGCTCACCACGTGCTATTGTTGTCATCAATCCAGGCAATCCCACCAAACAAGTTCTAACCCGGCAGAATATCGAGAACATTATTAAATTCGCCACCAAGGAGAAGCTCGTCATTCTTGCCGATGAGGTGTACCAAGCCAACGTTTACGATAAGAACTCCAAATTCTATTCGTTTAAGAAGATAATGTCGGAGATGGGATCTCCCTACAATGAATTGGAGTTGGTGAGCTTTATGTCAACTTCGAAGGGATTCTTGGGCGAGTGCGGTATTCGTGGTGGTTACATGGAGCTTATTAACTTCTGTCCAGATGTAAAAGCAGTGTTGTACAAGTATATGCTGGCGACGCTGCGTCCAACAACTGCTGGTCAATTTGCTCTCAGTGCTATGGTAAAATGATAAGATGAACAGCTTTTATTTTGTATATGATGATATGATATGATTTTTTTTTGCAGGTCAACCCACCAAAGAAGGGTGATGCATCGTATGAGTTGTTCATGAAAGAAAGCACCGGTATTTTGGGTGCATTAGCCGAAAGAGCAGAAATCCTTCACAAAGCCTTCAACAGCTTTGAAGGATTCAGCTGTAATGTAGTACAGGGAGCTATGTACGCCTTCCCAAAGATTACGATCCCACCAAAGGCCATCGAGGCGGCAAAACAAAAAAATGTACCAGCTGATACTTTCTACGCATTGGAGCTGTTGGAAAAAGCAGGTTTGTTATGTTTTTTAGACAAATTCGTGCATTCAATTTGAAACAGACTTGGTCAACTGCTATAAGACATAATAATTGTGATCCCCCGCAATGGCGCTTCAGCTTCAAACTAAACTGCATCCGACCGTAAGCAGTACCGCAGGTTTCGGTCACGTTACTTACTCACTTTACTTCTGACATAGAAAAGATGTATCGCCAAATAAGGCTGAATAGTGATCATCAGGATTATCTGCTAATACTATGGCGACATTCCACGGACAAACCCTTAAAAGAGTACAAACAAACTAACCACAGTTACTTATGGAACAGCATCGGCACCATATTTGGCAGTTAAGACTCTTCAGCAACTTGCCGTAGACGTTCAAGGCGAATACCCAGCCGCGTCAGCGATTGTTAAACAAGTCTCGTGTGACACTTTGTATCTTTTCATCCTCCGCGATCCCGGGCACACTGCTTCCAATTGACCAGACCAACTGCTATGGCATCCGCAATTGCCTGGTCTTTAAAACGAAGGTTCGGTGCTCCTTTTTTTATAATTTGTTTACGCTAAGGGGGTTTTCCCTATTAAATTTTACAGTACCCTTACAGTGCTAAGAGCACAGCGCAAGCATTCGTGTTTTTAAAAGCTAGCAGCACCTGGCAATATCGTATTTCATTGCATGCTTTTCGGTGCTACTTGCTATTAGAAAGAATAGAGAGATAGGAAGGAAGTGTTTGGGTGCAGTTGTAGGGTTTTTCTCCACGGGTGGTGTCTGAATTACTTACGGAGATTTAGTTTTCATGTATTCGACTGAAAGTAATGAACTTGGCAGGGATTTGAACGCACGACCTTTCAATCAGTAAGCGAATACACTACTAATGCACCGTTGCTACCCGCTTGTGCCTCGAATATGGATGCTGGGAGAAGAAAATCATATTCAGTGGAGCATAATTGTACATTCGCTCGATGTGGCCGAGCCACTGTAGTCGTCATGCTTAAGCTTTTCGAACTGGTGCCATATCTTGGTACATCTCATAGAGTTCGCGGTTATATCTTCTCCTTCGTTCACCCTCGTTACATACAACTACGAAATATACGACGGAATATTTGCTCTCCTTTCCTGTTTAACGTCCAGCACTCGGTGGCATAAAGCAGAACTGGCAGTATCAGTGTTTTGAAGAGCTTGGTCTTCCGGGTAAAGAGTTTTTAACCCATTTGTTTTGACAAACCGAAGAAGCAACGGTTTTCAAGGGTTATTCGGATATACACTAAGGTGCCGTTAATGGAGTTGATGTTTACTCCGAGGTAGGTCAAATCCCTTACTACCTCAAAGTTGCTGCTATCAATAGTGACGTTTTGACCTATTCTGTGGACAGATGTTTCTTTGTTTGTTGAAAGCAAGTTCTTCGTTTTGTCCCCCTTATCCCGAATTAGGCCATCTCCACTTAGAGCTCCTGACGATGAATGCTATCATATTACTGGTGCCAATCAAATGATGGCGTTGTTGCATTTGTGATCCAGGAGTTCCTAGGTTTAACCTTTCGGGTTTTTTTCCCCTTCAAGACGCAAACTCGTGGTTTCATTTTTTTATTATGACAAGCATTCAAACTCTAATCCATTCCGTAATAAATTTCCCAAGCACTTGTATCCTTAACCCCAACATGTTGTCCATATAACTCTTCTTTGTTTTAACTAAAACTAAGTCAACCCATCCAGCGACTCGATACAACTATGATGTAGTTCGAACCTACCTAACCGTTTTTATACCCTATTCTAAGGGTATATTAATTTTGACGCATAGTTTGTAACATACCTTAATATTGCCCGTAGACCCCTAAAAGTTACTATATTTATGATCAGCATCGATAGTAATGTCGATCTAGCCATGTCCGTCCGTCCGTCCGTCGGCAAAAATTAAGCCTGCAAACTGGGCCTAGAGAGCTGAAATTTTAACCATATACTCTCTAGGGTCCCGAAATAATCAAGTTTACGAATTTTTGAAATCCGCCCACAGACACGCCCACAAACTCAAAAAAACTAAATTTTGGAAAAAATCGAATTTTTAGCTAGGAAGCTGAAATTTTGTATATACAAGGTGGCGCAAAAATAACCTTCCGATGTTTTTTGGCTGTAATTTAAAAAAAAAAATGAAAAACTTTGATTCTTCTTGTGGATTATTTTATTTGGTCTTTTAATTTTTTTTACATCAAGTCGAGAATATGATGTCATGTAAATGGCCGCCGCCACAGTTGATTGTCATTTGAGCCCTTTTTATGGCATTTTCCATCACTTTGGCCAAAACTTCCGGCGATAGGTCCTCATATTGTTGACGGATATTGTCTTTAAGAGCTGCAAGAGTCTGAGGCTTGTTGACATAAACCCGCGACTTCAAAAAGCCCCACAAAAAGAAGTCTGGAGCGGTCAAATCAGGCGATCTTGCTGGCCAGTGCAAATCGCCAAAACGGGAGATTAGGCGCCCGGGAAATGCATCCTTCAGCATATCTTTTGTGGCACGTGCAGTGTGTGCCGTTGCACCGTCCTGTTGGAACCACATGTTTTCCAATCCCAATTCATCAAGTTGCGGCAAAAAGAACTCGCTGATCATTGCTCTGTGTCTGTAGCGCTCACCATTCACAGTAACCGTTTGGCCCGCGACGTCTTCGAAGAAAAAAGGTCCGATGACTCCTCCAGCGAAAACAGCACACCATACAGTGACTTTGAGCGGGTGTAATGGCTCTTCGTGGGTTACACCCGGATTTTCAGTGCCCCAGAAGCGTAAATTTTGCTTATTTACGTAACCGCTAAGATGGAAATGGGCCTCATCACTCATGATTATTTTTGATGAAAAATCATCTTCCTCGTGGTGGTGATTAAGGATGGCTTGAGCGTATGTTAGACGAGATTGGCGGTCAGCAGCTAATAGCTGATGCACCGTCGGGACTTTGTACGGAAACATCTTCAAATCTTGTACCAAAATTCGCTGTAAAGACCGTCGACTGATACCCATTTGCGTGGCACGTCGTCTGGTCGATGTCGACGGCGCTTCCATGACATCTTCGGCTACAGCAGCAATATTCTCTGCAGAACGGCTACTCCGGGGTCTGCCACGCCTGGCAGCATCTCGTGTTGTGCCAGTCTCTTCGAGGCGAGCGGCTAAACGTCGCAGTGTTTCACCAGTAGGCGTTGGACGGGTAGGAAATCTGCGACGAAATTCACGTTGTGCCAAAGTCACCGACCGATTATTGCTCAAATAAATAGTCACCAATATTCCGCGTTCTGGAGCAGTGTAGCGTAACATTGTTTATTAACGTGTATTTCGCATGTGTTTACTACACAAATGTCAAAACAGAACTGACATTAGGGGCCAATCGCAAAATTTATAGCAATTTCTGATAGGAGGATTACTTTTGCGCCACCTTGTATGATCTATGACTCCTGAAACTGCTCGGGAGATAAAATTTTCAAAATCCGCCCACTGACACGCCCACAATTAAATAAAACAATTTTTTTGAAAATCGAAAGTTTGAGCTAGGGAGCTGAAATTTATAATATATACTCTCCAGGGGCCCTTTATGCTCATGTGTAAATATTTTCAAAATCCGCCTACTGACACGCCCACAATTATTTTTTTTTTGTTTTTTTTTTTTGAAAATCCAAAGTTTGAGCTAGGGAGCTGACATTTATAATATATACTTTTTAGGGGCCCTTAATGCTCATGCGTATTTTTTTTAAATCCGCCTACTGACACGCCCACAATGAAATAAAACTATTTTATTGAAAAACCTAAGTTTGAGCTAGGGAGCGTTTTTTCTTACAAAAGCTTCGTTTTTTCTAGATAAAATCTTTTAAATGTTATATAACAAAATATGTAGAGCGTTCTTAATTTATGAGCGATAGGAAAAAGAATAGGGTATCCAACAGTTCGCCCAAGCGGACTGTAGCCCGTCCCTATGTTTTATTTTATTATTGCCTTAATGTGGTCTGGGGTAAAATTAACGTTTCTTCTTGGTTGATTGTTTGGTGGTGTCTGGTACACAGCTTCGTTAATCATGTCATTGAAATAAATGATTGATCTTTCAATGTCTATATGTGATTTCAGAGGTATATTAGTTTCTAAATTTGAGTCCAAGAATTTTTGGAATGCATCCCAGTCCGTTTTGTTGTTATAGAGTTGAGGATTTTCAAGGGTGGGTGTGATGTTGCATGAATAATCTAGTATAACAGGCGAATGGTCGGATGAGAGTTCGAAACTGGATGTTATTTTTAGTTTGGAAAGACTGACGTTTTTTATTACACAGAAGTCAAGTAAGTCTGGCTTTTCGTTTGGGTCAGTTGGCCAGTATGTTGGTTCACCAGTGCTAATAAATTTGCAGTTGTTAGTTTTGAGGGCGCCTAACAGATTTATCCCTTTCTTGTTTGTTAATCTGGATCCCCAATCCGTATGTTTGGCATTAAAGTCGCCTGCTAGTATGAATCTTTGTCCTAAGGACTTTAAGTAGGTGTCAAATTTGTTCGTGCTGATCGTGTCTTTGGGTGGGCAGTAGAGGGCGGAAAATCGTATTGGACCATTGTCGTCCTCCAGTTGTATTGTTGTGGATTGAATGTGCTCCGTCTTGTATTGATCAAGTTCATTCAGTTTTATTCGGTCTCTGATTATATTCGCCGACCCTCCGTGCGCTGTACCGTCAGGGTGGTTTGTTGAGTAGATGCTGAAGCCAGGGATTTTTAAGTAGCTTTTGTCTGTAAAATGAGTCTCTGATATTAATAACATGTCAACATTCTTGTCCTTGACAAATTGTTTAAGTTCTAGTTTTTGTTGAAGTAGTCCATTGGTATTCCATATTACGATCTTAATTAATTTGTGTTTGTGGTCCATTGAGTTTCGATACTAACAGGGTAATGATGTTCATTATATTAGCCATCTGGCTAATTAATTGTTTCATCATCTCTTTTAGTTCTGTCATATCGTTTATTTGGTCTGACTTTTGTTCAGATTGGGAGTTGGAATTAATAATTAAGGGTTCAGAATCAGTCTTTTTTTATGGTTGGCGACTTAGGAGCAGGGTTTAAGGCAAGAGCTTTAGCGTAGCTAATACCTGGTTTATGCGTGGCAGAGATGGTTTTTGGTAATTCTTTGTATTTATGACCATATTGTTGGCAGTTGGTACACTGAGAGACGATTCTTTTGTGTGTGGGGGGGGGGGGGGGGGGGGGTTCTCAAAGGATACTTTGCAGTTTGTTGTTCAGTTGTTCTCTATCTCTATGAAGAATAATGGGTTGATTTTTTAAATAAACGTCCAAAAATGTTTGTAACTGATATGTATATTCTACTAGGCCCAAGTATTTATTTATTTATTTATTTATTTATTTATTTATTAGTATAGACTTATACAATAAGATACAGTATCTTCTTAGATAGCATAAGCTTGATTGATATCTTTAAATAATGTGTTATAAGAATAGAAAAATAGAAAAAAGAAGCTAGCAATATTGTAGATATAATTATTTGAATCCAATAAGAAAAAGAAAATAAAGAAAAGCTAAACATTGAGCGAAGTATAAAGGAAATAGTTGATAAGAAAATAAAGGAGATAGATAAATAACAAAATAAGAATCATCATCACATTAATGTCTCCAAGTACTCCTTGAGCCTCCTTCCGAAAAGTGCCGTACAGCTAATCATCCTTAGATGTCGAGGAAGAGCATATAGGCGTATCGCATTTATAAAAAATTGGCGCTGGGATACTAAAGATACGTAATGCACTGATACAAGGTTCAAAGATCTAATAGAATAGAGATTTGGCTCGATTAACATGATGAATAATGTCAAAATGAGGATGATGGGAGGGAAGTTAAGAGTATGTAGTTATTCGGGAACATAACATCACAATAGTTTTGAAGGGTTTTTGAGTTTGAGTTTCTCTAAATGAGTTGAATCCTGCATAATTCGTCATTCATCCCAGCCACCAGATCGTTCATAAGGCCGAGGTCAAGACAAGAGTTAACCAAAACATCACCTGAATATATATGCACCATGCAATAAACTACATTTTCAAGTAGGCCATTTATGAATACCGAAAACAAAAGTGGCCGCAGCACTAAGCTTGAGGTACACCAAACTCAACAGAATGTGGTCCAGATGATCCTGCTTGCGTTTCAACTGTCTGAGTACGATTTCAAAGATATTCACACACAAACCTTAGTGAATTAGATACAAAATTGAAATTATTTTTTTAGCTATAATAGTAGAATTGAGTGATCAGCACTATCAAGCGTTTTTCAAAAGTCCAAGAATGTCAAAAAACTAATTGAGTGAGACTGTAGCACGGAGTTCCGTTTTCACTGCCATTTAGATATTTACTTATTTATACCTACATACTGTTGTATCTGACTAGAGACTTAGTTCTCAAACTCTCCTGCCATTAAAGCAAACTTATGGGTCTGAAGACAGAAGGGCTCGAGGGACTAGTTTTTTTTTAATAGGACAATTTTGGCAAACTTCCACTGCTCAGGAAACTGACTACATAAAATACACACATTAAAAATGTGGATCATATAGTGCTGTACGATTGGACGAACAAACTTCAAACATTTTGGGGAAGTACTGTCAGATCAAATGGCATTCGACTTTATAGAGGGGACTGCAGACTGAACAGCATGATCCGGCCCTCTGAAAGGATAGTGAAGAACTTTTGATCCAGAAGAAACTAGAGAAAACACAGAACTCATGACATGAAGGCTTAACGTGTACACAGGTGCTCGTTTTCCTTTGCTCCACCCTATTCCTTCAAACTCTTCTAAATGTCCTTAGAGTTTAAGGACCGGTCTAGTTTTGGCAGAAGATAAGAATGATGTCGGTTGGAATGGGATATATTAGTGCCACCGTGATGCTGTGGCATGCCCAGAGATGATTGAATTAATGAGGTACCAAACCTTCACCTCCTTTGCCCGCAACACCCATTTGTTTACACAGTTTTTTGGTAATATACTTCCAGTGCACCCCTGTCTGTGAATATATGCGAACCAAAACGTATGAATTCAGCAGTAGAAAATTTAGTAGAAATGCTAGTGCTGGACACACCTGCTATCCATCATTGGTAGGGAGTATTTTGATATTTGTTTGTTTTCCTTTCGAAGGAATTATATTTTAATTCTAGGCAAGTTGCATTAATTTCACTTGTAATGTGTTTATTTGTATTCCCTTTCTTTTTAGTTCAAAACGTGGTGAATTGACGCAGTCAGCCTACTTGTTTAAATGAGTGACTTGGTCAATTTATTATCCTAATACGTTCGTTGACGTTTTCCTCCAGTGTAGCATTTGGTCTTCTATGGTCCTCGGTAGATAGATAGCACTGTTTTAGAGATTAATATGTGTAGCGAGAAGCTTGGGATTTCGTTTTTCCTCTTAGAGAGATCCAAGGCAGTTTTCTTCGGATTTAAATTGAGGCCGCAGGTTTTCGCTCAGTTAACTAGCTTATTTAGAGCAGGTTGTAGGATGTTGGCAAGTGTTAAGGGTCGGATATGATATGGAGATAGTAACATCGTCCACGTAAGCAACAACCCTGCAGCCTGTGTTCGATATTTTTAAGAGGATTTTATTAAATGAAATCAAAGCTCCAAAGTAGGGTGAAAGAACTCTCCCGCTGTGCTTGCCTATTTATAGAGCTTCTCCGAAGTGAATCGTTTATCACTCTGGTCTTAAGTATTACAAGAGAGCAGACTGAATTGCAAATCTGGACCCGTCGAAGGCGTGGATAATCCAATATGTTTCAACGTTCTTAAAAGCTCCCAACAAAGACAGAACTATTACTACTTCGGTAACTCGAGCTATTAGAGACTTACCCTAATTCGAACCACGGAGGTTTTCGAATTACTGGATACTTTTTTCTTATCAATTGAACAAGGTTTTTCTCGTTTTTGGCATTATCAACGTTATACAATTTCCAGTCCTCGATTCATTTTGAGTCAGATACGCTTAAATGTACAATTTTGATTGTTGTACGGAACTGACATGTTACAAATGTGGCACTGTTTTCTTTGTAAGAAAATCATACAATTCACTCAAAATTTCGCATTTCTGGTTAAGAGTCAAAAACCTTTGGTGATTTTGAGGAGGTTCATGTATGCCTGGAAATTTAACTTAAAAAAGTTATTTAATAAGATAACAAATAATTCACAAAGGCAGTTGACACACAAATGCTTACTAACAACTGCACGCAACCCTTTAATGTTTTTTGTCAAAAAAACATAGGGACGGGCTACAGTCCGCTTGTGCGAACTATTGAATACCCTATTCTTATTCCTATCCCTCATAAGTGGGCGTGACAAAAGTCTAAGTATGGTTGAATTGTTAAGAACGCCCTACATATTTTGTTATATAACAATATATGAATATATCGAAATTATTACACATAAGCATAAAGGGCCGATAGAGAGTATATATCATAAATTTAGCTCCCTAGCTCAAACTTTGGATTTTCCAAAAAATTGTTTTATTTATTTGTGGGCGTGTCAGTGGGTGGATTTTAAAAATTTTTTATCCCGAGCAGTTTTAGGAGTCATAGATCATATATAAAAAATTTTAGCTTTCTAGCTTAAAATTCGATTTTTTCCAAAATTTTGTTTTTTTGAGTTTGTGGGCGTGTCTGTGGGCGGATTTCAAAAATTCGTGAACTTGATTATTTCGGGACCCTAGAGAGTATATGGTTAAAATTTCAGCTCTCTAGGTCCAGTTTAAAGGCCTAATTTTTGCCGACAGACGGACGGACGGACATGGCTAGATCGACATTACTATCGATGCTGATCATAAATATAGTAACTTTTAGGGGTCTACGGGCAATATTAAGGTATGTTACAAACTATGCGTCATAATTAACATACCCTTAGAATAGGGTACACAAAATAATCAATTCACAGCCTACTGACATGTCTTTATCGTAAAATTGTTTAACCCTAATATTTCTATCAAAATACTTTTCACTCTGTAAGTGCAAAAGCATTCAGCAAAATAACAACGGCAAAAAATGAATAACAAAGTAGTTACCAATTTTGGCAAGTGTTCCTAGCGTATTTCAAGTGGAGCTCCACGCCAATGAAGAATGCGTCAAAAACATTTGTACATCCGGTATTATTGGCGCAATCTTCCATATATTCACGGGTAGTCAAGCAGCTATAAATGCCCTTAGATAAACACCCTTCAAACACTCGGCTTAAGGAGCACAACCAAAGTGTGGTGGGTTCCGCGCAATGGAGAATTTGATGGTAATAAAAAGGCGAAAAAACTGGCCACTAAGGGTTTAGAAACACTATTCAAAGGTCCCAAACACTTCTGCTGCACTCTAGATCGGCAGCAATAAAATACTGGGAACAAAATGAAATGTATCTTTTATTGGGAGAACATCCCAGGTGTTAGACAGGTCAAACGAGCCATTCTGCTTTTTAATAACAATGCCAACAGATGTCTAAATCTAATGATATCCTAAACTTAGTAGGTTATCTAACTGGTTTGCGATACCAGAGTGCCAGCCTTCTTGAAGAATGCCCATCCCGCAATGGGACTAGAAAGAAAAATTTCTTCAGGGAACAACTGAGTTCGGAAGATATACAGGAGTCCTCTGCTGGTAAACTTGTCTGCTATATACGGAAAGTAGAAATTCTATTCGGTCCCATCTGGTGTTCCACAAGGAAGCCATTTGGGTCCATTATTATTCTTGCTATTTGTAAACGATATACCTGATATTTTTCGAAATTCAAACTGCCTCCTTTTTGCGGACGACCTCAAGCTTTACCGTAAGATCTCTTGTCAAACTGACTGTTTTCTTCTATTGGAAGATCTGTCGAAGCTTGACATTATAACAATCTTTCCTTTTTACCACATTACGATTTTACTATAAACAAAGCTAATCAAATGCTTGGTTTCTTGAAAAGGAATACAAAAGAATTCTCATATTCATATACTTTAAAATCTCTGTACAATTCTCTGGTAAGGTCAGTTCTTGATGTAGCATTGTTTGGAATCCATATTATAAAAACTCAATAGATAGAATTGAAAAAGTTCAGAAACATTTCACACGATATGCATTTTACAAGCTTAATTGGAGGATTGCAAGGCCTTCTTATTATAGCAGATGTTTATTGTTTGGTATGCAATCTCTTTATGATCGTCGTGTTTATTTGTCTGTTATGTTTATAAGAGACATCGTAACATGTCATATCAATTGTCCTCCTTTACTAACGCTATGTAACTGTGTAAATGCCCCTCTAGAACTACACGCTACCGGTTTCATATATATGAGCAGTTGCATCGTACAAACTATGGCCGTAATGAACCCATTACGCGTTGCATTAGAGAAGTGAATTTAATTTGCAATAGGATTGATTTTAATCTTGATGTTTCGAGAGATGCATTTAAAAAACATGTGTTAAATAATATTCAAATTGTAACTTCCTAAAAAATATAAAAAAAAATTAATCTGTCTTTCATTAATTTGTGTTAATTGTAAAATTATAAATAAATAATGTTAGTTATAGTAATAATGTTAATTATAGTAATATTTATTTATTTATATTGTAGGTATATTTCCCCCCAACAACTATATAGTCGTTTGAATTCAGTATCTAGTCTAAAAGATTGTTGTCTGATTGATGAAAAATAAAGTAAATCTATTAGCCTTAATATTTTCTGGCACTTACGACACAAAATATCTTATAGGTCGAAGCGCTCGAAACTATAAGAACTATACTGTTGAAACTTGGTAAGTAGATATATTCTGTGAACCGCATTAAGATTTCCACACAAAAATAGAAAAAAACAATCAATTTTGGGGGTTCAACATACTTACAACTGAAACTCAAAATTTTCTTCAAAATGATATTGAGGTTTCTAATATCATTTTTTTCTAAACTGAATAGTTTGCGCGAGAGACACTCCCAAAGTGGTAAAATGTGTGTCCTCCCCATGTAACTTCTAAAATAAGAGAATGATAAAACTAAAAAAAATATATGATGTACATTACCATGCAAACTTCCACCGAAAATTGATTTGAACAAGATCTAGTAAATAGTTTTTTTTAATACGTCATAAATCGTCAACTGCAATTTACCTTTCATTCAATCAACTCAAATATAAAAAAAAACATTTAATTTCATAAACATAAACCTTATGCGTAAACCGTGAACCATTATTTTCTGGAAATATTTCTTGTTAAACTGGAATATATATTAGCTTGTTTAGCCTATATGGGCTCGCATATAGTTATATCTAAATCCCATCATTTAGGTACCTAATTATAATGTTAACTTATCAATAACTTAATTTTAAAAAAATACACTATTATTAAAACATCGATCAAAGTTACAACAAACTATTAGAACTTTTATAAATGATGTTACTTGCTGCTACGGAACCCTTCTTGGGCGAGTCCGACTCGCACTTGGTCGCTTTTTTATAGCATAGGCGAGCCGGAAGTATAAAACATAGGGACGGGCTACAGTCCGCTTGGGCGAACTGTTGGATACCCTATTCTTATTCCTATCCCTCATAAGTGGGCGTGACAAAAGTCTAAGTATGGTTGAATTGTTAAGAACGCTCTACATATTTTGTTATATAACATTTAAAGAATTTTATCAAAAAAATGTTCCCTAGCTCAAACTTTGGTGTTTCAATAAAATTGTTTTATTTAATTGTGGGCGTGTCAGTAGGCGGATTTAAAAAAAATTAACACATGAGCATAAAGCGCCCCTAGAGAGTATATATTATAAATTTCAGCTCCCTAGCTACTTTGAATTTTCAACAAAAAAAAAAAAAAAATAATTGTGGGCGTGCCAGTGGGCGGATTTTGAAAATATTTACACATGAGTATAAAGGGCCCATAGAGAGTATATATTATAAATTTCAGCTCCATAGCTTAAACTTTGTATTTTCAAAAAATTGTTTTATTTATTTGTGGGCGTGTCAGTGGGCGGATTTTGAAAATTTTTTATCCCGAGCAGTTTTAGGAGTCATAGATCATATATAAAAAATTTCAGCTTTCTAGCTCAAAATTCGATTTTTTCCAAAATTTTGTTTTTTTGGATTTCAAAAATTCGTAAACTTGATTATTTCGGGACCCTAGAGAGTACTCGTATATGGTTAAAATTTCAGCTCTCTAGGTCCAGTTTAAAGGCCTAATTTTTGCCGACAGACGGACGGACGGACGGACGGACGGACATGGATCGACATTACTATCGACACAAACTCCCACAAACTCAAAAAAAAAACAAAATTTTGGAAAAAATCGAATTTTGAGCTAGAAAGCTGAAATTTTTTATATATGATCTATGACTCCTAAAACTGCTCGGGATATACAATTTTCAACATCCGCCCACTGACACGCCCACAAATAAATAAAACAATTTTATTGAAAAAACAAAATTTGAGCTAGGGAGCTGAAATTTATAATATATACTCTCTAGGGGCCCTTTATGCTCATGTGTAAATATTTTCAAAGTCCGCCCACTGACACGCCCACAATTAAAAAAAAAAACTTTTTTTGAAAATCCAAAGTTTGAGCTAGGGAGCTGAAATTTATAATATATACTCTCTAGGGGGCCCTTTATGCTCATGTGTAAATATTTTCAAAATCCGCCCACTACACGCCCACAATTTAAAAAAAAACTTTTTTTGAAAATTCAAAGTTTGAGCTATTGAGCTGAAATTTATAATATATACTCTCTAGGTGCCATTTATGCTCATGCGTTAATTTTTTTTTAAATCCGCCTACTGACACGCCCACAATTAAACAAAACAATTTTAATTGAAACACCCAAGTTTGAGCTAGGGAGCGTTTTTTTCGATAAAATCCTTTAAATGTTATATAACAAAATAGCGTACTTAACAATTCAACCATACTTAGACTTTTGTCACGCCCACTTATGAGGGATTGGAATGAGAATAGGCTATCCAACAGTTCGCCCAAGCGGACTGTAGCCCGTCCCTATGTTCTTATCTAAAAAGAGACTTTTTTTCCAAAAGCAATGGCAGCACTTTCAGTTTGGGTATCCCCTGCCATATGATCGCTTACAAATTTTAATCGCTTTTGTTTTCGGGATGAGTTAAACGGGGGTTTGAAATTTAATTAAAATTAAGCACTCTAAATCGCTCATTGATTTACTAGCGTTAACCCCAGCTGATGCACTGATTTTGTTTATTTGAAAGAGCTGAATTAAAAGCCATTGTCAAAATTTTCCATTTTTGTTGCTGTATAAGAGCTGCCACAGACCTTCCCCTATAATTGTTACCACAAGATTCGCCATTTCTAAAATGTTTCGCACAGAAAGATCACTGAAGATTTTAATGGGTACTTCAAGGTTTGAAAAGTATTCCTTAGGAACTAGATATACAACTATCTGCAAACTAATACATTAGGTGGTGCGTCTAATACAGTGAACCGATATGTGGTTGGATTGGAGTCATTTGCCAAAAAGAGTAAAACAGGTACCGTTAAGCTCCTTTATCTAAGCTTGTATTTATGCATGTTTTATTCAGTATTGGCTCCCTATTCTCCTATACTAATGGGTTCTTTTTAGCACATACCTTTTTTCTTTCTTTATAATCAGGGTAATTATACAGGTCATGTCTGTTCAAGTGAACCGGTCTGAAAGTCTAGTAAAATTCACTTATCTCTTATAAAAGCGAATTCAACTTTGTACATTGTACGTTAAAAACGAGAATTAGAACTTACTGGCAAAAGCATGTATGTGTATGAAATCAAATTATTGCACAATTCAAGGTTAAACCATAAAAAGGCAACAGACAGATTAGTCATACATAGTATTTATTTAATACAAATACCTATATTGGGTAAACAGAATATTTTAAACAATTACAGTGGTAACCAGCGTTGCCATTTATCTTTCAAAAAATATCTTCAAAACGAATATGTCCAAGATGTAAGTTCTGCATTCACGTTAAATTTCTTATTTTTATTAAAAGAAGTATTCGGAAACACAAAAAAATTAACTCTTAAAACAACCTTATATATTTATATTCTAAGGGTTTTATAATTTGTAGACCCCTTAGGTACTATATTTATTGGCCACCAGCAAGGAAAGTTATGTCCATCTAGTCATGTCCGTCCGTCCGTCCCTTGAAATGAAAGATGAGATTTGGAACATATACTCTCCAGAGGCCCGAAATGATCAAACGTAAAGATTTGAAATGCGCCTGCTGACACGCCCACTATTTAAAAAGCTACTTTTAATAGAAGAAATGAAAAGTCGATCTAGATAGCTGACATTTGGAATATTTATACTCCCTAGGGGTCCAAAATGGTGCTAAGATACGGTAGATACGGTACTATTAAAAAAATATCGTTTTATCGGAGAGATCAATGGAAATGGAAGTTTTATTCTTCGCAAAGTATGAAGATGAAATCGTTCTTAACCTATATCCATCTCAAGAACTGACAGATATTAAGTTTTTTGCAACGCCCACTTTTGCGAGTGAGCAATAGGAATAGGATTTCAACAGTTCTCCGAACCGGTCTGTAAGCCAAACATTTCGAAAAAACAAACCTTCTTGACACTTGAACCACAAGAGTTTAAAAATGAGGATTTTCAGGAAAAGTATACATATATAGGTAACTGAAATATGCATGTGAGATAAAATGAACTGAGGCAGAGGTAGAAGAAAAGTATTAATAGTGTCAGAGAAAAGTAAGTAAGTAAGTAAAAATTTACATTTGTGGTATAGGTCCTTATAGAAAATTGGAGAGAATTGGTAAAAAAGCTATTATTTCGGTTGGTTATATTACAAAATCGATTCAGCACTATATTTTCGTTTGTGTTTCATAACAGCTGAGTTGTGTATCAGCTAAATGCTAAATGTATTACATTTCTTCTTGTTAATACTTTATCTGACAAGCAATGTGTAATTAATATGAATGGACGAACATATTAAGAATAAGGTTTTGTTTTTTGGTTTATCACTAGGTACTTAATTTTAAGGTTATAAATCTTGCAGTATCATTCGCCGATCTCAGTATGCAGTGGTAGAGGCAGAGGTGATTGAAGAACAGGTACAATTGGATGGCCTTGAAGTCAACGAGGACAAAACGAAGTACCTGCTTTCAACAAACAAACAAACATCTGTCCATCGACTTGAACGGCTAATACACGAACAGCTAAAACACGTCAACTACATTGACTCGGCCATATCGAGCAAATGGATAACAATGCTTCAGCGAAGAATATCTTCAACTACCAGCCCACAGGTTCGAGATGACAAGGAAGACCGAGACTTTGATTTAAAGACCCAGCCTTCGCGTGTGCCAGAGCGTTTGGTCTGGCCAACTGGAAGGATGTAGAGTCTCAGGCAGAGACTATCCACAGGTTTGGAAACCGTTAAGTAATAAGTAGTATCATGAATCACCAATTTTAAATAAATAAATAAATAAATACATTTAAACACTCCGAAACTCGGCAGCAGGGTTCCCACCCTTTTCTTTCCAAATTGTAGTAATGCGCTCCGAAAAATTTTGTTTTTCACATTGAATTGGGGATCATTTATTTTACGTTTATTTATACACCTATGCAAGATAACACATCTACGTATAGTTATTAAACATTTTGTTTTGATAAATTTACAATGAATGAATTTATACTTCTTTATAAAAGTTAATAATTCTGGTGCTATGTACATTAAATGTATTCGCATTTGCTTTTAGCAGGTGGCAATGGTGCGATGGTAGTGTATTCACTAAAGTCGTGCGTTCAAATCCCGACCAGGGCCATGATTTTTATAAATTGAATACACACAACAAAAACTATTCTATTTTGGTTAAAAGGGGAATGGTTGTTGTTACAATGGGATATCGGTTGGGACCGCTTGGATTTCTCAGTACCGGAGATAATGTGATTTCGGGTAACAATGGCTTAAAAGATCAACGTTTGGCGATTCAATGGGTAAAATCCAATATTGGGTCCTTCTGTGGTGACCCAAATAAAATTGTGCTGTCAGGCGCGTCAGCTGGTGGTGCTTCAGCTCACTTACATTTATTGCAAAAATCGACTGAAAATTATATAAACGGTGTGGTGTCTCATAATGGTGTTGCAACTTGCCCTTGGGCATTTGAAACCAATCCAAAAGTCGTGAGCCAACATTTCGGGGAGTTCCTTAATTGCCCCACAGCAGATTCGGAGAAGTTTAAGCAGTGTCTGCAAAATAAAAGCATCGAGGAACTATCCAAGGCTACATCTAACCTGCAGCCATACAAAGGCAATCCTTTCACAGTGTTCGGTGCGGTTGTTGAGCCTCCGAATAGTAAAGATCCTTTTATGACTGAACATCCTGATGAAATCATGCAAAATGGGAAAGCCGCCAATGTTACATGGCTGGTTGCATATACGGAGCGCGAAGGTTCGTGCAATGCAGCGGAGTTCTTACAACTAGATAAAGACGGTAAACCTGGTATTACAATTTTGAACGAACGCTGGAATGAACTAGCTCCTATTGTGCTATTCTACAAAAATTCAAAAACTGTCGAAGAACAAAACAAATACTCTACTTTTTTGAAGAATAAATACCTAGGAGAGAAGGAGTTTTCGGAGGAAAACTATAGACTGCTCGAGGACATGCACACCGAAGTGCTTTTCAGTAATAATATCGAGAGAGCTGTTGAATTGCACCGAAAATATTGTCCCGGAACAGTTTATGTCTATCATTACAAATACCCCCACAGCTTTGGAATTGGAAATTTGATTGCTGCAAGGACTGATGTTACTTTTGGTAAAGTATACCCTACCCATATACAAATTTAGCAAGAATATAAGACTCTCTGAAAATAAAAAAAACAGGCGCGGACCATATAGCCGATTCTATTTTTATAATGCCCCTTGAGGAATTAAAACCAAAATCATTCTCGGAAAGAGATAAGCTGGTAGCAGAGAATTTGCTTAATATGTATACCAATTTTGCCAATAATGGGTAATTTTAAAATGAGCATGTAATCCAAGAAAGTATAATTATTTCTAATTGCAGAGTCGTAAGTTTTGGAGGTCGAAATATTCCGACTAAAGATGGAAAGCTGACGATAAATGAAAATAGTTTTTCAATTGACGGGTGTGCCAATAATAGTGACCCAGAATGTAATTGCATTGAATATGAATAATCATCATTGATTGCTTTCAATATTAGTTGAGTAAAACCAATATTCTTTGTGTAGCACAAATAAAACTTAAAAAAACAGTGCGAAAAACGTAATTATTTGACGCTTATCAAAGTTCGTAGGGCTTATTTAATTTAAGTGTGTAAAATTGAGTTATTGTGCGGAATTCTATGCTGACTAACTTCTTTCGAAACCGATGTAAAGAACGATTTCAACAGATAAATTTCTGATTTTACCTATAGGAACGCATGCTCTTAAAAAAAATTCTCTGTTATGTGATATGGTGGGTGATTATCGCATTTTGTGGTATTTTTTCTTTTTAATAATTTGAGAAATTTTGTTTTTAGATGCGCACTTCAGTCATTTGGGGGCAAAAATCTTACGGAACAAATTAAGGCATATTTTATTTGCAGGTACTTTTATGTTTATTGGAATATTTTTCCTTGGTTTTTGAACCAACGGAATACACATTGTGGACTATCAGGACACAATTGTCCACCCTGAGATTGGTCTGTATTAGCAACGCAAGAATCACGCTCCTTGTTAGGTTAGGTTAGGTAGGTGGGCTGGCATTTTTTTTTTTTTTTTTTTTTTTTTTTTTTTTTTTTTTTATAATAAAAAGGAAATCCAAATCCCAGAGCACTCAGACTCGGTAACGGTCCATTGTACTACCAGGCAGAAATCCTTCTTTTGGTGTAGAGGCATGTGAATGGGTGGCGTATGTTGTTGTTCCCCGTGGGGATTGAACCTGCACCGCACGGGTCACAAGCCAACACACTAACCTCTACACCGTCGCCACCCTGTGGGCTGGCATAGTGCCACACTCAGGTCAATGCTGACCCATTGTGATGCCCATCGGGGGAGGAGGATAGTCCCTTACTCATTTTTAACCCTGTCTATAAACAGCTGCTTGTTAAGTACTTGTTTTACAGAATCCTGTTGTTCCTATAGGAGAACTAGATACATAAGTCCTTTCATTAGGCACGACTCTACCGAACTTGACTCAATACAATACTCAAATGAAAATAAAATGAACGAAATTTCAAATATTCGTACAGTGAATCGTTAAAATATGAAAACAAATACTTTATTCTTTTAAAAAAAAAGGAGTTTAAGTCATGTGTACAGAATCCTGTTGTTCCTAGGAGAACTAGATACATAAGTCCTTTCATTAGGCACGACTCTACCGAACTTGACTCAATACAATACTCAAATGAAAATAAAATGAACGAAATTTCAAATATTCGTACAGTGAATCGTTAAAATATGAAAACAAATACTTTATTCTTTTAAAAAAAGGAGTTTAAGTCATGTGTACGATTTGTGCACTCAGCGTCTGAGGAGGTTAAAGAGGAGTTGTGACTTGTAAGAACGTAAAGAATTACTCTCAAATGCGGTGGTTTTCGGTTCCTAAGTATTTCTGAAGAACTAGAGGAACGATTTTCAACCGACTGTCCTACACAATTAATGGTAGCCCACCAGCTCTGAAACACACATTTTAAAGCCAACTGCATAACCACAGGTGAGCTATAAGAAATAGTCGACTTCCACATCGCCCTTCCCTTAAAACCCGCAAAAGGGTGGCTAATTCTCTCTCGAAATCCCCTCTCGGCGAATATACAGCTGTGAATTATAGCAATGGCATTAGGTCCGTTCGCGTACTTTATGTGTAGAAAAATGAAAACTGCCAAACCTCCAAAATCGAGACAGAATCCTCTCATTTCAAAGAAAAATACGTGAACACTTTTGTGTAAAACGATGAAAAACGTCAAAGTTTGGATTGAAAAGAAGCAACCGCTGTTTTTTTGCTCGAAAACTCATAGGATTTCATTATTTGACAGTATTCATTTTTTTACCAGCTGAAATTCTGTGTGAAGAAAAATGAATGAAAGTATATTTTTCTTTCGTTCTCGTTTTACCATTTTCACAGTACGCGAAAGCGTTTGTGTAGTTTTTTTTTTCAATTTTTCAATTTATTTGGAACCAATGTACAAATAAGACTCAGTCTTTTGTAGTACTTAAGAATACGGATAATGATAATAATACATCAATCTTAAAGCTAATATTAATATAATTATAAAATATAAAATATAATATATAAGTTATTAATATTTTTTTTTTGTTATCGAAAGAAAGAAAAGATTGCAGTTTTAAAATTAGCTGTACCAATTATTCTTTTAATGGCGGTAGGAAGGGAGTTCCATAGCCTGGTTGCATGGGCAAGAAAGAGTCGTGAAGAATTCAAGTAGTTGAAAGCCGGTACTATAAGATAAGTAGTTCTGAGAGATTGGGCGAATTGAAGTTTATCAAAAACGTAATGAGGCGCTTTATTTTGTATGATTTTGTGCAAAAATATACAGCATCTTGCATCAAGAAACTGTTATAGCGAGCATCCAAGGACCAGTTGATGGTAATGTGAGATGTGTTGGTATCTCCGGAGGCCATACATGTATCTTACCATGCCATTAAAAGCCACTGTAATGGCGGCGCCTCTGAACGATTTTCAAAAAAGCAAATGAAAGACTTTTCTTGCTTAAATCAAGTTTTCTTTGATTTATTTAAATAAGAATAATGTTGATTGATTATAAATGTCTTGTTGTGAACTATTTAATTTAGTTCAAAGGGTTTGTAATGACTGGTTAGGCTTGTTTCTTAATTGTATTCTTCGGTTGTCCGTCGCGTTCGGCTTATAAAGGAATACTACCCCGTAACTGTCACTATGCAGATGCAGATGTTAAAATGTATCTGTCTCTCTCTAACAGCCACAAGGATTTTATGTTGGGAATGCGAGTCAGGCTTACAATAGACCACATTTGCAAAGTCGATTAAAGGTACTAGTAAGGTTTTTATAAGTCGTAGTTTGGTATTAACTGGTGTTATGTCGGAAAATGGCCAGAGTCTACGTAATCCAGAATAGATTCTTCTCACTATGTAGTTATTGTGATTTACGGCTGAAAATGATCGATTAAATTTAAGACCTAGACTGGTGAAAAACTGGAGGCAGGAGTGAAGTGTCAATGTGCTTTTTGGATATAGCAATAAGTTGAGACTTAGCCGGATTTAATGTCAGACCATTATCAATGGACCACTTGGTAATTGCCGTAAGATCTTCATTAATCCTACAAATAAGATCTTCCTGTAAGCCAATCGGACGGGACATGTAAATTTGTACATCATCAGCATATAAGTGCAGCGATACATTTGAACAAACATTAGGGAGATCGTTTATAAATGTGCAGAATAGTAAAGGCCCTAATATTGAACCTTGTGGAACACCCATAAGTAAGTTTAATGGCTCTGATTCTGCTTGGCCAATCTTGACTTTTTGGCAGCGATTGAACAGATAACTCCTAACCAGACGCACAGCTCTATCATGAAAGCCAAAATAGTATTTTAGTTTTTGACAGAGAATTTCATGGTTTACTCTGTCAAAAGCCTTTGAGAAATCCAGCAGACAGAGAACAGTAACGTTATTCAAGTCATATTCACACCTAATATCTTCAAGGACTTTGATCAATGCAGTTTGGCAGCTGTGATTCGCACGGAAACCAGATTGATATGGTGACAGTAAAAAACCTAAAACCTAATTCGATAGCTGTGAGGCCAGAATTTTCGCAAAGACTTTAGACAGGCAAGGAAGAATGCTAATTGGACTGCTAAATTGGAATGCTAATTAGTTTCGCACGAAAGTTTATATAAATGAACGTTTGTCTATAAGTACGTGAACGGACCTGTTATGCGTGAAACATATGTACAGTAAGAGCCGTACAGCAAGATGATTTTGTATGTAAAATAACACATTGCTTACTGCATGTCAATTCTTGATGCAAGTTGTCTCTATTTCTAATATTGATGCACCGATTGCAGAAGAACAGCTCAATTTGTAACAACTTTTCCGGTTTCACGTATAGTGCAGTTGTGCAGTGGAATTCTATGATAATGACAATGTTTCATGTGCGTTGAAGCATGCATTACTGCGTGCGTCCCTGCTGCACATGCGCTTCAGACATAACATGACGTTTATTTGCAAGAGTCCTGTCGGAGATTGCTGATATAACATTTTTTGGCTGAACTAACAAAGCAGTTATTACCTACGTCTGCTAAGTCTATTACGTGCAGAACATCTTTCCGTTGGTTGAGATTACAAAGGGTGTAGCTAGGGTTTATGTCAGTGTCATGCGGCATGTAGTTCAGCTCTAGCAATTCGGTGTGAATGTTAAAGATAAGTCGCATTTCTGGAACTGTGAATCTACTTTTGAAGTAATGGTCCGAGCCTATGGAATCGAGTTGCTTGAAGATTAATCTCGCCGAGAATGCTCCGACTCGATCAAGGCAACTTTGGTTAATAGCCGACACACAGTCGTAAAATAATTTCTTCCATTCATCCGACAGATTTAAAGGAGATTTATGCGCAACGGCTTTTGCAAAATTTGTTTTTGGAGATTGATGTCGGTCTACGGAGGAACTTACATATATAGTCTGTACTAGTTTTCAGGTTTCTTATATAAATGTAAAGAAGCCCAGACTCCACAAAGAGGGAATAACTCGGTGTATTAACAGGTACTTTAAATACACGTTTAAAAAGTATCGTTGGATATCTTCAATCTCCTCTAAGTATTTATATCCATAAATTTCAGCTTCTAAGTATTTTATCCATACAACAGCTGTTAATGGTAGCATCGAATACTTTAAACTTGAAAGAAGTTCGACCAAAGGGTTAATTGTCACTTTAGCTGTAGCAGTTTTTTCCTTAATATGTGGATTAATGTTCAGATTGTAAGAAAGCAGAAAACCAAGGTATTTAAATTCGTTATTTACTCCGATGTTATTGCCATTCAGGGTCCATGTACCCTCGCTCCTGCCCACACGATTTCGTTTTCTAAACACCATTATCTTGGATTTTGTGGTATTAAACTTAAAATTCGATTTGTCGCAGTATTCCTTTAGCTTAGTTATTTGAACTAGGAGTTTAAATGGACTTTAAGAAAGAATTACCAAATCATCAGCATAAAGAAAAACTTTAACTTCCACATCGCCGTAGCTAATACCACCTGGTATACTATGACAGATATCAACACTTTACTTTCTTGCACTATTCGGGGACACAAATGTACCTACAACACAACAACAAAGACAACAACATATTCAAAATTTGTAGATGACAGTGTTTAATCTTAATTTAAGCTACTAAAGACCGGGTTTTCTTCTGACTCTGTTCTGTATACCAATGTGTACAAAATTCAGAAGGGAACAGGAAGAAAACACACCCATTTTCAAAGATAATTAAGAGTCTAAGACACCGATGCTGCCAAGAGACCAGTGCTACCAAGAACCGCGTCTAAGCCAGCAACCCACACTGGCAAAGCTCAAAAGAAACACGAATGATCCAATGACGTCAGATTGCCGCCATAAACAAATTTGAGGAGGAAAATAACAAAGGGCGGATAATCTGAAGTCGTGCGACTGCTTACCCAAACCTTAACGTCAACAGTTCATTCGCTACTGGACACCGTTAATTTTGGGGCGACGTACAAACTGCTACGCAACTGGAGATAAATTTAATGCACACAACATCGAATCCAAGACTATGGCGAATTATCTTCGTGTTCACTTGGACAAGGTCTATGTCAATGAGCATGCTAATATAATAATCAGCTATAAAAAGCGAAGTCATTTGTGTCGTTAGCAGTCTTTCGTTCAATTTTATCGTGTGCGAGTCTGGTGGAACACAAATTCTTATTTATATATGTATTATAATTTGCGCGCACTTAAGTGATTTTTAGTACCTTTATAATGTACATTAAGGAAATAGGGATAATAACGACAGAGGAGAAACCGATGTACGTTGGTTTTAAATGTTTGCAGATTATGATGGGTAGGAAAAACAGAGCAAGGAAGAGCATTGCACATTCGCGTCGAACGGCAAGGTTATTTCGGACGCGCGTTTTTTTATCTGTTAAGTAGCTCAAAATATGTGATTGAGGAACCAGCCCACATGCCACATAGGGCGTTGTACTCAAGTTAGGGGCAAACAAAAAAATTATAAATTGTAGTCAGATCAGTAGGGAGGAAATATTTTCTGCGAACGAAAGTTCTCATTAACACACATACCGAGAATGGAAAGTCTTTCGGTTTCAGCGATGCAAGTGTCATTCATTTCGAATGGAAAGGACTGTTTAAGTTTCGCTTTAATAATAGAAGACAACATTATGAGTTGCAGGCTTGTAACCGTCAAAAACAACTTGAATTAAATGGCCCGAAACAAAGTTTCTAATCCATTGAAGAAGAGTATCATCGATTCCAAATGCGCGCTTTTCCACATGAGAGCTTGATGCCAAACTCTGTCAAATTCCTCTGAAATATAATGTACAGCGATCTTATTTTCATTTCCTTGGTGAAGTGATTGGTTCCGCTTTTCGGATATATAAGTCATTAAATCACCAGCGGACCTGTTGCTGCGAAAACCGTACTGGCGGTCATTAAGAAGTTTCCGTGAATTAAGATATTTCATAAGCTGATGGTTAATCAGGGGTGGAATCGGCTAAGGTGTTTTTTTTTTTTGTCGGGGTGTGTGAGACTTTCTGCACTGGAGCACTCAGACTCAATACTGGTCCATTGTACTACCAGGCAGACACACCACAGTTTACTGTGGGAATTTACTCGTTTTTCTAAGAAAAACGAGAAGGCGCTTGAATGATAAGGAGCTTAGGTTTACAGCACTCACCATATCCGCACCAAATACCTGCCAACTGATACGAGCAAAAGCAGGACAATCACAGAGGAAATGTTCCGCAGTGTCGTCGCTTTCTCCACAGGCTTCGCAGTTGGTGGTGTCGCTTAGGCCTAGCACCTTAAGGTGTTTGGCAAAAGCGTAGTGTCCCGTAAGAACGCCAGTAGTCTGTCTGCAGTCTTTTCTGTTGAGAGACAACAAGAATGCCGCGGATTTCCCACAGACGTCGGGGAGCATTTGCTTAGTCTGTCTGCACCCTGGAGAGTCATGTCAACGGCGATTGTGTACATAGGAAACCCAACCGTCAATGGAAGCCCTGACCTAGGGCGCAGGCAGACAGATCGCTGGTTCAGGTCCTGAGAGGTCCCCCTCTGAACCTTGTCTAGCAAGTTCATCGGAGATCTCATTTCCTGTGATCCCGTTATGACCCGGGACCCAGACAAGTTTAAGTGAATTCAGCCTTCCGAACGAATTCAGAGATATCTTGCATTCACGTACTATTTTGGAGGTAGTTAAGGGTTTGAGTAAGGCCTTAAGCGCAGCCTGACTGTCGCTACAGACGCAGATACTTCGCCCCCTCCACCTATTCCTCGTAACATAGTCCATGGCCATTAGGATAGCATAAGTCTCTGTTTGGAAGACTGACGCACACGGAAAGAAAAGTCTAACGTTATCGCTCTCCACGAAGACACCAGCACCAGATCCTTGATCGGGGTTTTGGAGCCATCCGTGAAGATTCGACTGCATTCCCTTCCAGGATCAGAGTCTGGCCAGAGCCAGTCCTGGACGCGAGGAAAGTCGACCTCGTATTTGCGCTTTAGCCGAAGTTCCGGTGTCATCGCATCAGACGGCATATCCATAAGACAGGAGTCAAAGGACAACCGTTGTGCAAGTTCATCAAAACTCCAGTGCGAGTTATACCAAAAGCCACCTCTTGTAAGACGTGAGATAGCCTTGATTGTACAGCCCATGATGTAGACATCAAGGGGCGGAAGGTTCAATAGTGCATCTAGGCCGGAGCCAGGCGTGCTGGGGAAGGGCCCCGTGCAGCCGAGACATACCTGCCTTTGGAGTTTGGCAAAAGCAGCAGTGACGTATTTACGTGAAAGCTTATTCCACCAAACAACCGATGCGTATGCTATAAATGGTCTTATCATAGCCGTATAAATCCATAGGACTCTTTTCGGTGATAAGCCCCATGTCTTGCCGAAAATGCCTTTGCACTGCCAGAAACAGACAGCGCCTTGGCAGTCTTCAGGTCAACATGTTTGGACCAAAGAAGTTTGCTATCCAGGATGACTCCCAGATACTTTAAATATTAAGAACTGTTGAGTGCGTTCAACAGAGAGTCGACCAGCATACACCACAGCAGTGCAGACAGGACGCCGCCTTGCGGGCAGCCTCTATTTACCCCCGCCATAACATAGCGGCCACAATCCGCATCCGCAACCAACGTTCTATTCATTAGCATTGCTTTAATCCACAACACCAATGGTTCGTCTACGCCGTGTTGTCTGGCGGAGCTGCACATGCTATCAAAAGTCGCATTGTCAAAAGCACCCTCAATATCGATGAAAATCCCCATCGCGTATTCTTTTCTGTCAAGCGCGCCCTCAATTCTACCAACCAGATTTTGGAGCGCAGTCTCGCAGGATTTTCCGCGTTGATAGGCATGTTGCATCTGAGATAGTGGGTGCAATCGCAAAGCAGTTTTGCGCACGTGAAGCTCGACCAGCTTTTCCATGCTTTTCAGCAAGAAGGAAGTCAGACTTATTGGTCTGAAGCTCTTGGCGAGTGAGTAGTCACTTCTGCCAATTTTAGGTATAAATGCCACTCTAACTGTACGCCAGGGTGTTGGAATGTATGCCAGTGCTAGGACAGCGGTGAAGATTTTCTTCATAGTCGGTAGCAACTGGTTTGTACATTGCTGCAGCATGGCTGGGTATATTCCGTCCGTACCAGGTGACTTGAAGCCGTCAAAAGACGCAAAAGCATATTTAATGGCCTCGTCCGTCACCACGGCCTTCGCAATATACCAGCTACGCCGAGTTGTTTGTCTTGGCTCACTCATAGTCTCGGTAATCGGGGCTGGTTGTGAACCAATTGTAATCTGGTTACCCGGAAAGTGAGACTCCAGCAGATAACTAAGAGTTTCCGCTTTCGTCTCAGTGAAGGTGCCATCAAGTTTTCTAAGTGAGTCCAGTTTGGCTGGTTTGAACTTTTTCAGAACTTTAACCAACCTACTAGTTTCACCCAGCGTTTCAATCTTTTCGCAGAAATTCTTATAAGAAGCACTTTTCGATACCCGAATTAGCCTCTTATATTCCTTCTGCTTCGATCGGTAGAGATTCCAGTCTGTCTCCAAATCAGTCTTGAGTGACCTATTTAGAAGCTTTCTAGCTTCTCTACGAATTCTTTGCAGTTCCGAGCTCCACCAGGGAACCGGTGTTCTGCCAGGGGGTTTGCTTACTGGGCACGTCAGTTCAAAACAGCTAGTAATGGCACTATTCAGGTCTTGAACAGCTTCTTCTACCTTTTGTCTCGTCCTGAGTTTGGTTGGAGTTTTGAGAGTTTTCCCTAATTCCTCCCTGAAGCGTATCCAGTTGGTTTTCCTCGGATTCCTCCTATCCTGCAAAGTTATGGCTTCGCATCCGATTTGGAATTCGATATATCTATGGTCTGAGAGGGATACCTCCGAAGAGACCCTCCAGTTAGTAACCGCCTTAAAGTATTTATTTAATAAAGTTAGGTCGATCACTTCCTGTCTTCTTGACGTCACAAAAGTTGGTTGCGAGCCAACATTGTTTAAAGTAAGATCAGATGATAGAATGAAATCCAGGAGATGGTTTCCTCGCATGTTGTATTTGCTGCTGCCCCAAACAATGTTTTGAGCATTGGCATCACAGCATATAACTAGGCCCATCTTCCTGGTGTCGCAATAGTCAATGAGTTCAGCAATTGCCCTCGGTGGTGGAGGTACTACCGAATCATAGGGGAGATAAGCTGACGCCACGACGAAGGTCTTCCAATTTCCATTCGATTCGTAGCTAATGGCTGCAGCAACCAAATCTTGGCCACAAAACTGTCCAAGCTTAGTCGCTGAGAGAAGGTTCGACACAGCAAGACAAGCCCTTGGTCTCTCTGACCGCTCGTCACAGAGTATCGTAGTGCCACGGACACCTCCAAGGCCACAGATGCGATTTTTCCACACCCATGGCTCCTGTATGGATGTTATGTGGGCTTTTGTATTCAACACAGAAAGCTTCTTACTGATGAGTGCAGTAGCAGCCTTGGAGTGTTGAAGGTTAATCTGAGTAAATCCAATCATTGCAAATATAGGGTGATTTTTTTAAGGTTAGGATTTTCATGCATTAGTATTTGACAGATCACGCGGGATTTCAGACATGGTGTCATAGAGAAAGATGCTCAGTATGCTTTGACATTTCATCATGAATAGACTTACTAACGAGCAACGCTTGAATTTTCAGTGAATGGGCCCTAGAAAAGTTGGCAGAAAATCCGCTTTTTTATCGACAAATTTTGTTCAGCGATGAGGCTCATTTCTGGTTGAATGGCTACGTAAATAAGCACAATTGCCGCATTTGGAGTGAAGAGCAACCAGAAGCCGTTCAAGAACTGCCCATGCATCCCAAAAAATGCACTGTTTGGTGTGGTTTGTACGCTGGTGGAATCATTGGACCGTATTTTTTCAAAGATGCTGTTGGACGCAACGTTACGGTGAATGGCGATCGCTATCGTTCAATGCTAACAAACTTTTTGTTGCCAAAAATGGAAGAACTGAACTTGGTTGACATGTGGTTTCAACAAGATGGCGCTACATGCCACACAGCTCGCGATTCTATGGCCATTTTGAGGGAAAACTTCGGAGAACAATTCATCTCAAGGAATGGACCGGTAAGTTGGCCACCAAGATCATGCGATTTGACGCCTTTAGACTATTTTTTGTGGGGCTACGTCAAGTCTAAAGTCTACACAAATAAGCCAGCAACTATTCCAGCTTTGGAAGACAACATTTCCGAAGAAATTCGGGCTATTCCGGCCGAAATGCTCGAAAAAGTTACCCAAAATTGGACTTTCCGAATGGACCACCTAAGACGCAGCCGCGGTCAACATTTAAATGAAATTATCTTCAAAAAGTAAATGTCATGGACCAATCTAACGTTTCAAATAAAGAATCGATGAGATTTTGCAAATTTTATGCGTTTTTTTTTTAAAAAAAGTTCTCAAGCTCTTAAAAAATCACCCTTTACATCAGCTGGAAGTGTTCTAGTGGAAGGGCACGCAGAAGGTGCGCGCGCAGGAGTGCTTGAGGTCTTCTTCCTCGTTTTTTTTTTTTTTTTTTTTTAAGGTGATAGTTGATTGTCGTTTTTGATTATCAACTCTTCTTTGCTCTGCGTAAAGCGATCACTAAAAAATGATTGATTTTTGGTGATTGATATTAAATAGTGGGCACATGTGCATAAAAAGCCCATACCGAGGAAATTTTCCAAATTTCATCTTCCTAGCTCAATTTGTGACTTTTCGATAAAATTGTTTTTTTAATCGTGGGTGTGTCAGTGGGCGCACACCCGAACATATTGGGCCCCTACATTTTCGATAAATTAGTTTTTTTTAGATTGTATCAGTCTATCCGTCAGAATCCCTAGAGAATATATGCTTCAAATTTCAGCCTTCTAGCTCGAGTTTTAAAGCTTAATTTTGCTGACGGACAAACGCACGGACTTGGCTAGATCGACATTTCTATCGATGCTGATCACGAATATAGTAGCTTCTAGGGGTGTACGAGCAATATTAAGGTATGTTACAAGCTACGAGGCAAAATTAATACACCCTTAGAATAGGTAATACTTAAACGTTTCGCTATTAATCGCACTATCTACGGGGCCTGGCCATAATTTGCCTCGCAGGCGACTCGTGTTACCTTGAAACTTAAACTAGCCCAATAACTGTTATCAGCTGAAAACCTTTGTTTGCGTGACAACCGATACAACAAACTATTTGCCAGTGACTCAATACTCAAACCCTCGTTTGAGGAACCGCATCTTCTCCTTGACTTCATCTCCACCAATTTGCGACACACTTTTTATTGCGGCTTCAAGATTGTCTTTTAATGTTACGTCTGTACATAGGTAAACCTCGTTTTTCTTTTCGATGACAGTCGATACGCAAGAAGCGTAGAAAAAAAACATAGGGACGGGCTACAGTCCGCTTGGGCGAACTGTTGGATACCCTATTCTTATTCCTATCCCTCATAAGTGGGCGTAACAAAAGTATAAGTATGGTTGAATTGTTAAGAACGCTCTACATATTATGTTATATAACATTTAAACGATTTGAAAAAAAACGAAGCTTTTGTAAAAAAACCGCTCCCTAGCTCAAACTTTGGTTTTCCAATAAAATTGTTTTATTTAATTGTGGACGTGTCAGTAGGCGGAAAAAAATACGCATGAGCATAAAGGGCCCCTAGAGAGTATATATTATAAATTTCAGCTCCCTAGCTCAAACTGTGGATTTTCAAAAAAAAAGTGTTTTTTTAAATAGTGTTCGTGTCAGTAGGCGGATTTTGAAAATATTTACACATGAGCATAAAGGGCCCCTAGAGAGTATATATTATAAATTTTAGGATTTTCAAAAAAAAAAATTAATTGTGGGCGAGTCAGTAGGCAGATTTTGAAAATATTTACAGATGAGCATAAAGGGCACCTAGAGAGTATATGTTATTAATTTCAGCTCCCTAGCTCAAACTTTGGTTTTTCAATACAATTGTTTTATTTAATTGTGGGCGTGTCAGTGGGCGGATTTCAAAAATGTTATCTCCCGATCAGTTTTAGGAGTCATAGATCATATATACAAAATTTCAGCTTTCTAGCTCAAAATTCGATTTTTTCCAAAATTTAGTTTTTTTGAGTTTGTGGGCGTGTCTGTGGGCGGATTTCAAAAATTCGTAAACTTGATTATTTCGGGACCCTAGAGAGTATATGGTTAAAATTTCAGCTCTCTAGGTCCAGTTTAAAGGCCTAATTTTTGACGACAGACGGACGGACGGACGGACGGACGGACATGGCTAGATCGACATTACTATCGATGCTGATCATAAATATAGTAACTTTTAGGGGTCTACGGGCAATATTAAGGTATGTTACAAACTATGCGTCAAAATTAATATACCCTTAGAAGGGTATAAAAAGTGGAAGTATTGAATAAGAGAAAAGTGATTGTTTATTTAATGTGATTAATTGCGATTAATTGTCGGGCGCACTGGCTCAATGGTTAGTGTGTCCGACTCCTATACGATGGGGTTCAGTTGAATAGGATTGACAATTTCCTCATTTAGGTGACTCGAAGGCACGTTGCAAGGGCGATGGCCAGCGACAATAGTTTGATCTTTGGAGCTTACTACCCCAATGAAATGTACATAGAGAGTACGCTCCGGTCTGGCTTTATCTCGCCAGAGGCATTTATCCATATTGATGCAAAAGGGCTGGTACAGACGAGGGATGGTATTCCGGTCTTATACCACCGCTACCGCAGCGCGAGAGATAAGCGGCTCCTCCATGACGGGGACGTCGCCAATGCTCATGAGCTCCTCCGTTTTAGTACCGCAATATCGGAGAGGGATAAATTCGACACGGAAAAGCAATTCACCGAATTTTGGTGGCTTGTTGAGGGGGGAGGGGTCAACATGCCCTCCCAGGACGGTGCGTTACTCTAGGTAACATCTTCTTAGCTTATAAGTTAGATTAAGTTAGCTAGGGCGTTTTTAGGAGAGGCCGGGCTCGCCAACGTGTGGTGGTGCTTCCGGGAGTTGACTGACGCTGTAAGGCTTCAGTCGGCTCACGGAGGCGCGTGTGCACGTTGACGACTGCCAGGCACCCGGAAAGCAATTAGGATTTTGACCACTTGTTGCGCAAGGCAATGAGTCCTCAGAACCCTAATTATAGTTAGTTAGAATACGTTAAAGTAGTTTAAGTAAGTAGAATAGGTAGTTTGTAGTTTGTTTTATATAAAAAATATAAAATCTTAATAATGATACCGAGTTTTATTTGATTTTCTCGACGAATACATATGTAAGATTAGTTCGTAGATAGTTTTTAGGCCGAAAGGCAATAATTATAAGATATAGTTAAGTTTAGGGCGTCCGCATAAGGACCAATAAATAAGAATAGGTATCCTGTTAATTTTAAGTTAGATTTAATCATTTTTGTCTAGTACGTAAGTTGATATTCAGTAACAATTAAAAAATGAATTTAAAAGTAAGTAAAAGTAAAGTGTGTCGGACTACTAATCGAAAGGTCCCCGGTTCAATTCCCGCCGCGGCCAAATAACATCTTGAGTTTTTTTCCACTGCCCCACCTCTTGCGAACGTCTGACAAACATCCAAGAGTATCAATTGTCATGAGAAGCTTCTCAAATTTGCCGTTCGGATTCGGCGTAAAATTGTAGGTCCCTTCCACTTCGCAAAGAAAGTGGTTGAAGAAGCTAGGCCGTCTATGGGCCGTTAATGCCTAATACTTATTTATTTGTATTAATTGTAAAAGTGAATTGTTGGATTAAATTAGTAGATAGATTAGATAGATAGATAAGTATTTATTATTCCAGAATTCATTTACAGGTTGTTTATGACTATTAAATTTAAGACATGGCTTAAAGCCGTCTGCCCGGGTTTGTCAAAATTTATAAAATTGTTTAAAAAGATTCTTCTATAATTGCCCTCCTATATTTTAATGCTATTTTATAGTAACTGTACAATTTGATCCAGTCTGAGCCATTTAAGATGGTTCTCACCTCAGCTTCTTCAAAATCACTCTTCCCATAAATCTGTAGTCTGAACTCATTTAAAATAGGACATCTGCCCCAAAAGTGATAGATGTTCTCCCTCTCTCTCAGGTTGCCTAAAGAGCAGGTTATTGGCAGATCTTCCCGGTGTGGTATAAAATTTAAATTCAATATCTCTCCTCTGGCCTTGAAAATTGTCGATATTAATTCCGTAGAGTATATCTTTCGTTGAAATAGTTCTTTTTCACATAGGCTGTGGTTTAAGTTGGCATATATCTCTCGGTGAATAGAACTTTTTACCTTTTCACAACAGTCTGCGTGGATCTTCTCATCAACCGCAGAAATGATATTATTGACCTCTTCCTTAGAATGAGTAATATTTTCCGTATCTATGTTTAAAGTGTGTCCGCAGAACTCTGAAAGTTTTTGTCATTCCTCGAAAAACAATATTTCCGCCTGTAAAACATGATTTAATACGCGTTTAGTCAACCTTTCGTCGCTCAAGGACATAATTTTTTGAATGTAGTTGAAGTGGAGTCTTAGCGTTGCCGTAAATATAGGTGACAGACCAGTTTCGACCAACAGCATATCATTAGGTGTACACTGCGGTAATTGAAACAGTCTATACCCTATTCTAGGGGTATATTAATTTTGACGCATAGTTTGTAACATACCTTAATATTGGCCGTAGACCCCTAAAAGTTACTATATTTATGATCAGCATCGATAGTAATGTCGATCTAGCCATGTCCGTCCGTCCGTCGGCAAAAATTAGGCCTTTAAACTGGACCCAGAGAGCTGAAATTTTAACCATATACTCTCTAGGGTCCCGAAATAATCAAGTTTACGAATTTTTGAAATCCGCCCACAGACACGCCCACAAACTCAAAAAAAAACAAAATTTTGGAAAAAATCGAATTTTGAGCTAGAAAGCTGAAATTTTTTATGTATGATCTATGACTCCTAAAACTGCTCGGGATAAAAAAATTTCATTCGCCCACTGACACGCCCACAAATAAATAAAACAATTTTTTTGAAAATCCAAAGTTTGAGCTAGGCAGCTGAAATTTATAATATATACTCTCTATGGGCCCTTTATGCTCATGTGTAAATATTTTCAAAATCTGCCCACTGATTTTTTTTTTTGAAAATTCAAAGTTTGAGCTAGGGAGCTGAAATTTATAATATGCACTCTCTATGGGCCCTTTATTCTCATGTGTCAATTTTTTTTTTAAATCCGCCTGCTGACACGCCCACAATTAAATAAAAGAATTTTATTGAAACACCCAAGTTTGAGCTAGGGAGCGTTTTTTTGATAAAATCCTTTAAGCGTTCTTAACAATTCAACCATACTTAGACTTTTGTCACGCCCACTTATGAGGGATAGGAATAAGAATAGGGTATCCAACAGTTCGCCCAAGCGGACTGTAGCCCGTCCCTATGTTTTTAAAAAGAACCGGAGAAGCTGTTTTACTGTGTCGTATATCTTATAACCCCACACTTGTGCCCCATACATCATTATTGATTTGGAAACAGCCTGAAATATTTGATATTTAATTCTAATCGATATTTGTTTATCTTCGAGACAATTTTTCCAGGCTGCGCTTATCGCCGACTTAACCACTGTAAGTTTTTCCTTAAAGTGGTGCTCCATATTCATGTTGCTGCATATGTTTATACCCAAATACTTGTAAGATTGGACTGTTTCCAACTCCTGCCCGTCAAAGAACCACTTTTCGTTTCTTGAATACCTCCCTCCACCTTTTCTGAATACCATTGTCTTAGACTTAGTTAAGTTGACGTTTAACCTCCACTCATGGCAGTATCTTTGTAGCTGATTAATCATTCTTTGTAGATTCTCCGGAGTGTCTGCCAGCAACACCAAATCATCTGCATACAGCAGAGCTTTTATGATGAGGATCCCTCCCATTCTTATACCTCCACCTAGGTATTCTGTTATGCCAGCGCCTAGCCAGGATAACCATTAATATTTTTAAGGACGAATTCATAAATGCTATTCCTTAAATTAAATAAATAAATTATTAGAATAATAATCGAGAAGTAAAAGACATTGAAAGAGAACTAATAAAGATCAATTAAATAGTACATCTTTTGAAAACTATAAGCCGAAATTATAATAATAAAATAGGGTATACAAATACCTAGGTATAATTGTATAATTACACAAGTTACGTATATTTCGACTTGTTAGTGGCTCGCAAATAAAAAAATTGACTGTCTGCACTTGTCACATATAGAAGTTATGAGAAAAAATTAAAAATGCTTGATTTTTTGAAAGATAAGATTCTGGTTACAAAATTTTAGATGAAATTGATTGGTTAATCTCAATACTCAATACAATAAAAAAAAATTCAAAAGTACAAGTTTGGGAAGATAATAGCGGTAATTTTTTAACCTTTTTGATGAATGGCTTCAAAACAACGACATTATTTCAGTTAACTTGACGCACCTGAAAAATATGTTGGACATCCCTGCCAATTCGTGCCCATGCATACCTACATATATATACATACAAACATTTTCTGTTTTTCTTTTCTGTCTGTCATTCTGACTTGACTTTTTTTTATTCGTTTTTCAATACTTGAAGTAAGCTAACTTGTTCTTTTTGACGTTTAATAAATCTTAGTTTATTTAAAACATCCTTTCGGTTTTTGCATTTAAATATATTTCTCGAAGTTTGAGCCATCTCAATAAATCGGCTCCACAGGTTATGGGCCCAGAGATTTTAATTTTAATAATTTAATTGCAAAACTTAACCTCACTACAATTTTCAATTCTATTGCTGATAATGGCACAAGCAAGTTCTTCTCCCAGGCTTGACCTATTGTCTAAAGACAATTACGACACATGGTGCCTTCAAGTAGAGGCATTGCTCGTCAAGAGCGATACATGGGATTATGTATCTGGTGAAATACATAAACCACCAGAGCCAACAGAAGCCGACGAGTCTAAGATGAAGAAGAGTTTAGCTGCGTGGCAACGTCAAGACAAAAAGGCAAAGGCCGATCTTATTTTGTCAATCAGTCCATCCGAGCTCAAACAAGTCCGTGGCTGTGAAACTTCTTACGACATCTGGAAGAAACTTGAATCCATTTATGCGTCGTCTGGTCCAGCTAGGAAAGCCACATTACTAAAGCAACTTACACTTCAGAAAATGAAGGAAGGAGATGAAATTCGTGACCATGTGAACAAATTTTTCGATGCCGTCGACAAACTCGAGGCAATGGATGTTAAAATTCACAAAGATTTGTTAAGCATAATGCTTTTGTACAGCTTACCCGAATCGTTCGAAAATTTTCGTTGTGCTATCGAGACTCAGGATGTTCTTCCTGATGCTGAAAGGCTTAAAGTAAAAATTCTCGATGAAGCAGAAGCCCGCAAGCAAAAATCCAAAGAGTCTGAAGGTGGAGCGATGGTTGCAACAAGAAGTTTTAACTCGAAACAACCATGTAAAGAAACTCCAACGAGCAAGAAAAGGTTTCCATTCCGATGTAGTAAGTGCAACAAACTGGGGCACAAGGCTGCAGATTGTCGTGTAAAACGTCAAGCCTCACAACGTGCCGAATGTGTAAAGGATTCCTTTTACATAATGTCAGATGCTTCTGAACATGCCATGTGCACGGATACCATCGATTTGAAACGAAGCTGGTGTTTGGATAGTGGATGCACATCCCACCTGTGCCGTGAAGAGGAAAATTTCGAATCTCTATCATCTACCGATCGTGGAAAATTAAATTTGGCAAGCAATCAATCTACTGCAGTGAAGGCTAAAGGAACTGTTAGACTCCAGGCAGCTGTTGGAGTCGAATCAAGGTCAGTACACTTTGAAAATACTTTGCTAGTTCCCGATCTGCGCACAAATCTCCTTTCAGTGTCCAAAATTACTGACAAGAACTGCGAAGTAGTTTTCAGGCGTGACATGGCGCTAGTACGCGATGAGGATGGTCAGATAAAGCTTTTAGCTGACAGAGTTGGCGATTTATATTACCTTCGACAAACTTCGGAGTCTGCAAGTGCTGCTGAGTTGGCCACCCAGAAGGCAGTGGTCCAATCTGGAAAGTCAAATATACAAATGTGGCATGAACGGCTTGGCCATTTAAACTCTCGCGATCTGTTAAATATGGTCAAAAACAAAACTGCCACAGGAGTTTTTCTTAAGCCAATCGAAAAATTATCTTCATGTACCATCTGTTTAAAGGGGAAGTTGGCAGCAAAACCTTTTTCTGTAAGAACTACTAGAAGTGCTGAACCTCTAATGATTGTGCATTCGGATATCTGTGGGCCTATGAGGACTCAGTCTAATGGTGGTGGAAAGTATTTCGTCAGCTTTATTGATGATTACTCGCGCTGGTGCGAAGTATACATAATCAAAAATAAAAGCGACGTTTATGAAACATTTCTCAAATTTAAAAATTTTGTTGAAAAACAAACCGGTCACAAAATTAAAGCCCTACAGACAGATAACGGCAAGGAATACTGTTCAAACACTTTTGATGAATATTTGAAGTCACAAGGCATTCGAAGGAGACTGTCAACACCTTACACACCTCAACAAAACGGGGTAAGTGAACGGAAGAACCGGACCTTGGTCGAGATGGCCCGATGTATGGTACTGCAGGCTGGACTTTCTCCATCTTTTTGGGCTGAGGCAATTTGTACAGCGAATTATTTGAGGAATCGTTGTCCGTCAAAAACTCTTGATGGTAAAACACCATTCGAATTGTGGATGGGACATGTTCCGAATTTGAAACACCTTAAGATATTTGGTTCCAAGGCCTTCGTGAAACATAAAGAACCAAATAAAGATAAATTTGCAGCTCGTTCGACTGAGGGTATATTTGTTGGGTACTCAGATGAAGCAAAAGCATACCGAATTTGGATGCCATCAGCGAGAAAAATTTCGATCTCAAGAGATGTTACGTTTATTGATGAGCCCGGAGAAATCCGAGTGGGTGCAGACATCATCTCATCAGAAACAAAGTGTGGTCATGGAGAGTCTCTGGAGGAACCGTGTTTTGCTGAATCTGGTGATAATGCTGAAACTTCATTTGATCGAGAACCTAATGAGCAATCTATTGAAGCGTGTAGATCTGATCAAAATAGCGAAATTGAAAATGACGCTGAGAACCTTTTGGATAATGATGTTGTGGCGTATGCCTTTAATGCTGAAGTAAGTTTCAAGGAAGCCCTTCAAGGTAATGACTGTGCTGAGTGGAAGGACGCGATTGTAGATGAAGTTAAAAGTTTAATTAAAAATGATACTTGGAAACTGGTACATGAGCGGGCGGAGCAGAGCAAAGTTGGATGCCGTTTCGTACTCACAAACAAGCGCAATCAAGATGGTGTTGTTACAAGGAGGAAGGCTCGCCTTGTAGCCCAAGGTTTCACTCAACAACCAGGTATAGACTACACAAAGACGTTTTCTCCCGTAGCTCGCATTGAATCTATACGTTTTATGCTCGCTCTTGCTGCAAGGTTCCAACTCAAGGTTCATCAAGTCGACATCACCTCAGCGTACTTAAATGGAACATTGAACGAGCAAATTCATATGAAGCCGCCGCCGTTGCTGGAAGATGTTTTAGAAGAAATCCTACAAAGTGAGCCGATAAACAGTTGCATTGCCCAAAAGGCAAAAACAATGCTTCAATCTTTTCGTGAAGGAAAGCAGGTGTGTTACCTGAAGAAGGCGCTCTATGGCTTGAAACAAGCCGGACATCAATGGAATGAAAGATTCGATCGTAAGTTGCAGCAAATTGGGCTTAAGGCCACAAAATCAGATCCATGCGTGTATGTTGCATGGAGGAATGGACCTGGACTGGATACAATCCATTAAAATTAGTCTTATGGATGACTTCGAAGTTAAAGATCTGGGAGAGGCAAAATATTGTCTTGGAATCGAAATTTCTCAAGATTCAGGATCCATATTCATAAGTCAAAAGGGTTACATACGTAACTTGCTTCAGAGATTTAATATGCAGGAGGCCAAACCATTGACAGTCCCCATGCAACCAAACTCGAGACTAGTCAAGGGTGAAAATTCCAGCGATCAAGAAAAGCGGCCATACAAAGAATTAATTGGAGGGTTAATGTATGCTGCTGTTTGTTCCCGACCAGACATTTCCCACGTAACAAGTGTTCTTGCGCAATTCAACAGCTGCTTCAACGATGTCCATTGGGGTGCTGCAAAGCGTGTGCTACGCTACCTTCAAGGCACAATAGACTATGGATTGCGATATTCTTCTAATAAGGAAGGCATAAATGGATTCGTCGATTCCGATTGGGGAAGGTGCGTAATCGATAGACGATCTTACACTGGATTTGCCTTCACGTTTTCCAATGCAGTCATTAGCTGGAAATCTCATAAGCAACGGACTGTTGCTCTATCTTCAACTGAAGCTGAGTACATGTTTATCTCAGAGGCTATGAAGGAAGCTATTCATCTAAGGACTTTCTTAAAAGAACTCGGTCTTGAGGACCTGAATGAAGTCATTCTATATAACGACAATCGAGGTGCCTGACTTCTTGCTGAAAATCATGTTTTTCATCAAAGGACTAAACATATAGATATCCGACACCACTTCATTCGCGATGTATTGTCTAAAGGAGGCATAAAACTGGAATATCTACCTACGGAAGAAATGCCTGCCGATGTTCTGACTAAGGCCCTAACTGGGCCGAAGCATTACAATTGCTTATCGAAACTTGGGGTCATCAAGGTATGAGGATCATCTCATTGAGGGGGCGTGTTGGACATCCCTGCCAATTCGTGCCCATGCATACCTACATATATATACATACAAACATTTTCTGTTTTTCTTTTCTGTCTGTCATTCTGACTTGACTTTTTTTTATTCGTTTTTCAATACTTGAAGTAAGCTAACTTGTTCTTTTTGACGTTTAATAAATCTTAGTTTATTTAAAACATCCTTTCGGTTTTTGCATTTAAATATATTTCTCGAAGTTTGAGCCATCTCAATAAATCGGCTCCACAAAATATAAGAAAAAAACACGAAAGAATTGGTTTCTTATTTGAATTTAAATTTATATAACTTATCCTAAGCGCGTATTAATTTTGATTTTTATAGTTTGTAGCACGTCTTAATATGTATTGGTCGTAGACCCATCACCAATTTCGAGGCCTTCAAATTCAAGCTAGAATCGAAATTTGGAACATATTTATATGCGCCCTATGGAGTGGAAATCATCAAGTGTAAAGATTTTTAAAACTTGCACACCCTCAAGATTAAATAAAATCAATGAAAATAGATAATGGAGGATTCGCGTTCTACGCAAAGTACAGTAGTGAAAATTCCCATAAAAACACATGGTTTTTACGCATTTTTTCTTTGCTTTATGCAACTTTATTATAAATTTGTATGAACATAGTTAAAATACCTAAAGTTATTATAAAAAAAGTAAATGTATTCATTTTTAACTAAATTAAATAAAAGTTATGAACAAAAAACGAAAATAAACTAAAAAAAATGGAAATTCCCATAAAAACACCAACGTTTTTAACAAAAATATCATGGAATTCAGTAAACAATAGTGGGTGAAATTGCAAAATCTGAGTTCTGTGGTTAATTCAATATTTTGTAGATCCACCAATTGCTCTAACAACCGCCAGCATACGCCTCGACATTGAATCAACAAGGTTCTTCAATTCTGTCGTGGTAATCGCAGCCCATTGTTCAATAATACGGTCTCGAAGCTCTTGAACGTCGTTTAATAGAAACGCTGATTGCAGTATTAACTGCTTCAAAATTGAAGGTGTTGATAGTTTTAAATATCTTGGTGTTACTATTGACCAAAATTTGAACTGGTCCAAGCACATTTCTCTTTTGAAAAAATATCTTCTTTCTTCTACTCGTTGTTTTTTCGTCTTAGAAAGTATTGCTCTTCGAATACATTGAAAATGGTTTACTATGGCTTATTCCATTCAAGATTGCAATATGGACTCTGCGGTTGGGGTGGTGCTTATTTAAGTAAGTTGCAGAAATTAACTGTCATTCAAAAATCTGCTATACGAAAAGTTTGTAGCTCCCACCGTTCAGCTCACACTATGGACCTGTTCAGGTCCTTGAAAATACTTCCTTTGCATCATCTATTTTACTTCAAAGTTCTGAAGGTCTTTTTTATGAGATGCGGGTATTGGAAAAGTCCGATTTCGGGAACTCGCAGCTTACGGAGCCATTCAAACTTTGTTGTAAATATTCCTGCTTTTCGCACTACAATTTACAAAAACTCTTACTCCATTATATCATGCAAACTTTATAACACTCTGCCCTTAGAAATTCGTTCCATAAGAAACTTACGCATATTTACAAAAGTAACGAGATCTTGGCTTATTGCTTTTGACCATACTGAAATCGAGACCCTGTTGCGCTATACTGTATAATAATAATAACAATAAAAAAAATAAAAAAAAATTTGCCCACTTTCTTTATCTAATTTAGACGTAATTATTAAATATTTGAATTTATCCTTTTTTGTATCCTTTTTCTTTTAGTTATACATTGCTTTTCTTTTTAAATTGCCGTAATTTTTTTTTTTTTAACTTCCTTCTCACGCCATCGTTTATTTTTATCTGCCTTTGTACACCCCACACAGAGTACCAATTTCCAAATGTGGCATCACCTCTATTTTTTTTTAAAAATATAGATGCCACTAACTATTCTGTGTGTACGAGCATTACCTCCATATAAAATTGTTTGAATAATTTGTAAATTAATTTCTATACTATGTACATATTTGAATAAAGAAAAAATTGAATTGAATTGAATAAATTGGATCCCATTGGCATAAACACGCCTGGCCAGTATTCCCCAGAGATTCTCAATAGGATTCAGATCGGGACTTCGAGACGGCCAATCGAGAATTGTAATTTGTTTCTCCTCGAACCAGTTTTTCAACCTTCGAGAGACGTGGATAGGAGCGTTATCTTGCTGGAATATGAAGTCGGTTCCGCATAACTCTTCAGCTTTCTCGATCATCATTTCTTAAAATAGCTCAATGTAATTTTCTGAGTTCATTGTTTCACTCACAAATGCAATTTCCGTGGTTCCATTTGCCGAAAAACCTACCCAGACCATGACGCTGCCTCCACCGAAGTTGCGACTCATTCTCACCTCATCTGTAAGACGTTTGTCATGCCAGTAAGACTGAAATCCATCTGGGCCATCTAAATTAAATTTTTTTTCATCACTGAAGAGAACTTTTCGCCATTCTTCGGTCCACCAGATGTGACTTTCTGCAAAATTTAGCCTTGCTGTCTTATGAGCTGCTTTCAAATGTGGCTTCTTGGATCTTCTTTTTTTGTAGACAATGTTTGGGTTGGCTTTAAAAATTTATCTTACACGTCTTGCTGAAACAGGCAAGTCAAGTTTGGCTTTAATTTGTGATGAAAACATTTTGTTTTTGACCGCTTCACTGGATATCAATCGGACTTGACGTGCTGTGAGTTTTTTATGTTGTGCATGGTTAGCAACTTTACCATAATTCTCACCTAATCTTAAAAAATTATGAATGACTGTATTTGATCTCCTAATTTTTCTGCCGATTTCACAATCAGAAAGGCCACAATCTTTGTATGCAGTGATTTTTCCCTTTCTTCCGCACTCAAAATTCTCCCACGCGGCATGTTTAGATTCTGCAAACAAAATTTATGCTTATGTTCTTTTAAATACAAAAAAAAATAATTTCAATATAAAAAATTGCAGATAAACCACTTTTAATTCGACTGTTTTTATGCGAATAACGTTGAAAACATAGCGTTTCTTTTCCAATCATCTGACTGATTGTGGATTAATTGAATAAAAAGTTCTGCCAAGTTGCAGTCGGTGCAACAAGTTTTATATGCGAGATAACAGTGTTTTTATGGGAATTTCCACTACGGTATGTAAGCAAAATCTTTCTTAACATTTTGCACATACAAAGTTATTGCTCGGCCACTTTTCGGAGGCCATTTGACATAAGCGATTTTTCTAAAAAATCCTTTAAAAACGTAAAAAACAGTTGTAAGAAAATATACAATGATTTTTTGGTCACACCTGCTTTTTGCGGGTGTTTTGACCAAATTTTCAATTGTTAGTAGTTTTCTTACAAAACCAAACGAAAAATTATTTTCAAAATGAAAGGCTCACAACCAACTGCCACGCTTCAATTTGGGGGATAGAAAAATGGATACGCTATCCAAGGGTTCACCGAAGTAGATTGTAGCCTTTTAAGTTTTTTTTATTGCAACTTTCTCGTACCTACATATACTGTTGTATAAATACTTCAGAAAGAAAGATATTGCAAACGTGCTGAATCGAACACACACTGAGTAAGAGGTGTGATATTAATACGAGTACTATAGAGAAGTCCAAAAAAGTGTGTCTCTTCACCTGTAGCCGAGTCTCCATCCACAATTGGTGAACGGAATTCCTTCGAGCTTCATGTTTGGGTTTTTTAGGCTTATATCACGCTGATATTTTTTTGTATTCTTCTTCTTCTTTCCTTTACTGCGAGGTGAAGAGTGTCAGGATTAAGGGGATCATTTCCCCCAAGCCTTACTGCGTTCCTAGTGGTCCGCCTGTGGGGTTCGCCGGTTCGACCTTAATAAACATCGGCACGCTCCCTAGTTTCGGACCACTTTATCACTAAGGCCAATCAAATGCTGGCGATGTTGTAATCCAGGAGTTTTTGGGGAGCCTCTTTTCCACGATTTCTCAATTTGATTGCATCATTCAATAGTTTTAAATTACGGTACAACTGGTTCTTACGCCACCGGTTTCTTCAAAAAATGGCCCTAACTATTTTGATCTTTTTTATTCATTAAATAATTTAGCTGAGCGTAAGAAAATTGCATACTCAGTTTTTGCGAAAATAGTCGAATAACTTTACAAAAATGCCTATATCTCAAAAACGAGTCAAGTACTTTCTAAACACCGGCTCTAACGAAGTTGCTCAGTTTTGATGTTTTGATTACTCCGAATGTGTGCAGAAGATGACTTTTGCGATCTCGACACGTGCACGCTCCCATTATCATGATTGGAGCATTATGCGGGTAAAATAGCCACTAAAGAGTACCAAAAGTCAACTGATTCCAGGAAAAGCTGATTGTAGCAATGCTATTTGGCTGAAAACGAAAACCATTTCAAAGGCACCATAATACGAAATCGCAATCGATACCATAACTTTAAAGCTTATAGTAATTCCCTTTTGGGGGTAAAATACAATAAATATATATGATAATAGCACCTCCTCCTCTAGAAAGATGAAAATATTTATGTTTGGACGGGCTTCAAATTGAATTTCTTTTTATCTAAAAAGAGGCTTTTTTTTCCAAAATAATTGGCAGCACTTTCAGTTTGGATATCCCCTGCCATATGATGGCTTGAAAATTTTAATCGCTGTTGCTTTCGGGATGAGTTAAAGGGGGGTTTGAACGTTTCAAATTCAATAAAAATTAAGCACTCTAAATTGCACATTGATTTACTGGCGTTAACCCCAGCTGATGCACTGATTTTGTTTATTTGAAAGAGCTGAATTAAAAGGTATTGTCAAAATTTTCCATTTTTGTTGTAGATCAAACAGGTACCATTAAGATCCTTTATTTAAGCTTAATGCATAAATACATGTTTATTCAGTATTGGCTTCCTATTCTCCTATACTTATGGGTTCTTTTTAGCCCGGACCTGTTTTCTTTTTTATAATCAGGGTAATTATTCAAGTTATGTCTGTTCAAGTGAACCGGTCTGCAAGTCTAGTAAAATTCACTTATCTTTTACAAAAGCGAATTCAACTTTGTACCTTGTTCTTCAAAAACGAGAAATAGAACTTACTGGAAAAAGCATGTATGTGTATGAATTCAAATTATTGCACAATTCAAGGTTAAACCATAAAAAGGCAACAGACAGATTAGTCATACTTAGTACTTATTCAATGGTTTTCAAGAATATACATAGAAATATAGAATATGCATACTACAAATACCTATATTGGGCAAACAGCATATTTTCAACAATTAGAGTGGTAACCAGCGTTGCCATTTGTATTTTAAAAAAATATCTTCAAAACGAATATGTCCAAGATGTAAGCTCTGCATTCACGTTCAAATTCTTATTTAAGGATTTTTATCGAAAGAAGTATTCGGAAACACAAAAAAATGTACTCTTTAAACATCCTTATACATTTGTATTGTAAGGGTTTTATAATTTGTGGTCCCCTTAGCTACTATATTTATTGGTGACCAGCAAGGAAAGGTATGTCGATCTAGTCATGCGCGTCCGTCCGTCCTTTGAAATGAAAGTTGAAATTTGGAACATATCCTCTTTAGGGGCTTGAAATGATGAAACGTAAGGATTTTGAATGCGTCTGCTGCTATTTGAAAAGCAGCATTTAATAGAAGAAATCAAATGTCCAGCTAGAAAGCTGATATTTGGAATATATTCTCCTAGGGGCCCAAAATAGTTATGTGCTAGGATTTTTTGAATCCACCCACTGACACGGTACTATTTAAAAAATAGATAGAGTATAGAAATGGAAGTTATATTCTTGGCAAAGTATGAAGATGAAGTCGTTCTTAACCTATATCCATCTCAACAATTGGCACATACTAAGTTTTTTGCCACGCCCACTTTTGCGGGTGAGAAATAGGAATAGGATATCCAACAGTTCTTCCAAGCGGTCTGTAGGCCAAACATATCGAATAAACTAACCTTCTTGACACTTGAACTTGAACTTAACACAGCACAAGAGTTTTAAAAATGAGAATTCTCAGGAAAAGTATATAAACTTTATCTGACACGCCCTGCGTAACTAATATGAATTTACAAACATTTTAAGAACAAGGGTTTCTTTTTCGGTTTATCACTAGATACTTAATTTTAAGGTTATAAATCTAGCAGTATCTTTCGACGATAACAGTATGTTGTAGTAGAGGCTTTCAGAGTGTTTGAAGAACAGGTAAAATTGGTTGGCCTTGAAGTCAACGAGGACAAAACTAAGTTTTACACAAAATGCTAAAACACGTCGACTACATTGAGAGGATCTTCGACTACCCGCCCACAGGTTCGAGACGACAAAGAAGACCGAGACTGCGATTTAAGGACCCAGCCTTCGCGTGTGCCAGAGCGCTTGGTCTGGCCAACTGGAAGCAGCATACTCGGGATCCCAGAGGATGGAAGGTTGTAGAGTCCCAGGCAGGGACTATCCACAGATTTGGAGACCGTTAAGTATAAAAGAAGTATCATGAGTCACCAATTTTAAATAAATAAATAAATACATTTAAACACTCCGAAACTGTTTATACTCGGAAGCAGGGTTCCAACCCTTTCATTTCCAAATTGTAGTAATGCACATTGAATTGGGGGATCATTTTTGTACGTTTATGTATATACCTATGGAAGATAACATACCTACATATAGTTATTCAACATTTTGTTTCGATAAATTTACAATGAATGAATTTATACTTATTTACAAAGGAAGTACTTCTGGTGCTACATTAAATGTATTCGCATTTGCTTTTAACCATTCTGTTTCCATAGTGTTCTCTTAACTGAAAATAATCATTTTCTTTAGAACCGAATATTTGCTTGGTCAGCTTAACAAAGAAATCAATTCATCGGTTTCTAAGAGAGTTTATCGCATCAGGCGTTAATCGGGTAATTGACGGGAATAAACGAATTCCTCAACGAAAAACTCACTCACCTACTAAACAGTCAGTCGTTGACATGTGCAACCAACCCTACGTAGTGGTAAAAAAATTCAAGTACGACGCATCTGACACTTTTTTGGACATGGTTTGCAAAAAAAAAAATTCACTAGATTTTAATTTATGAACAAAGATTTATTAAAAATCGTCGAGTGTCTTGAAAACCCACTAGATCTAGCGACAAAATCCTTACAACAGCAACAATGCTCCAGTAGGAGACATAAAGGAGAAATGTAAAACCTTTGCGTTTAATGGAAGCGTTGAGCTGTATAATAGCCCGCCAACAATGGCAGCAAACTATCGCATACGTTTAAATATTGTTACATTCAGGCTGGGACTCGATGTAATAAAACTGTATTCTGTTTAAATAATCCTTATTATTATATTATATTATAAGATGCTTCGATTCCGATTATTCTAGTAGTTCACTTATTTTATACCACATTTTAATTCTAATATCCTTATTTATCAAAACACTCAAATCTTTTATTTATTTTCACCATCGATTTAGTATTTCCTTCCTATTACCACTGTTGTCATCTATTACCCAGTAGTAATGGCACTACTATAGGTGTGTTTTATTACGCAAGCGTATAAAGGCTTAGATAAAAACAGTAAAAAACAAACGCTCGAATGTGACTTGGCCGCACTATGCTGCCTGTCATCAAATTCCAATATAATACTCTGATTAAAAAACTAATAATACGAGTACTACCGTGTAGGGCTAGAATAATAAAGTTGAGTATATTTTGTTGGTCAAAATAAAACTTCACACGCAAATAAAATTTGGGTGTATGTGGCAGTTCAGTTGGTGAGAAATGTCAAAGCTTTGACATTCGCTTACAAAAGTTGAATTCGTGGAAAACGGTGTTCGGGAGCACTGATCTATATCCGCTTAAGAACTTATCGGCGATAGTTATTTCCGCTAAAGTAAGCCTGAAAAGTTACCATGAAAGTGAGTGGGGTATTTTCTAATTTCGAAAATACCGAGATCATTGCCAGCTACTACTTCTAGTACTGTTATTAGCTAACTCTTATAGATGGCGCTAAATTATTCTGTTTCCATGCTATAATATAATAAGCCAATTACTGCACTTGGGTTAAATATAAGCTCAGTTTTAAGCGGTAAAGTAATGAAGTATGTACATATTTGTACTTCAGTACTTATATGAATTTGGGTAGATATAACTATTTTTGCTCGTGTTTATGAGGCAGTGAATAAAGTACTGTTACTTGGTGATTTTCAAGTAGCAACTAATTGGTACTTGATTTTCCCAAGCACGAACATAAGTACTAGGTAATGGGTATTGGACTTGTACTGGTACTTGAAAGTTTGCAGGTCTGGTTTCAAGACTAAAAAGAGCCATTATATTTGATTCTTACACGAAAGAATCTATCTCCAATTTTAAGAAGATGTTGCTCTCAAACTTTCAAATACATTATATACAAATTTTGCTCGTGGCAACCGTAAGACTAAGAGAACTTCGATTTCATTTCGTGTTGCCAGAATATTGGAAAATATAACATTCCTCTAACTGAACGGAATAATAAACAGAAAAGTTCATACAATTCATACAATGTAATCATGAATTTAATTATTGTTTGAAATATCTGTAAAAAAGTTTCAATCTTCTCGGAAATGCCACCTAGCATTAAAAATGGTAACATGGCAACAGTGAGTCTTAGGCACTCAATTATTTCCAGCAACACCAAAATAATGAAACGTTAAAACCAAAAAACACGTTTCATTCAATAGAGCGAATTTATATTTTTAGAGCTGTTCTTTAGATTTGTATGGAAAATACTATAAGAATAGCACGCTGTGTTTACTCCGAGATCAGAGTCGGTTTGGAACTTGTAAGAAGTGTACGCATAAATAGTAAACTCGGGATTATTTGCAAAATTATTTGGAGTGCAAATAAGACATTTTTTTTATTTCATAGACCTATCGGCTTTTGGATATGAAGCTTTTTGTGTTATTATCCTCGTGCTTATTTCTGGGATATATAAATTGCAATGGTGACACTCATCCTATTGTACAAACTTCATTTGGGGAAATCCGTGGAATAAACGAAGATGGATACTATTCATTCCATAACATACCTTACGCTGAACCTCCAGTTGGCAACCTACGCTTCGAGCCGCCAATACCATATACTGGCAAGTGGTCTGAGGAAAGAGATGGCAGCCAGGCTATAATATCATGCATCAATTTTGGAAATTTTTTAACTTCACCTGGAAATGAGGATTGCTTATTCGTTAATATCGCTACACCAGCAATTACCTGCGACCAGCCATATCCGGTACGATTGGACATCCATGGGGGTGCCTTTATGATTGGAGGACCTGGTGGCAGCGACACCTCTATTTTGGTTAAAAGGGGAATGGTTGTTGTTACAATGGGATATCGGTTGGGACCGCTTGGATTTCTCAGTACCGGAGATAATGTGATTTCGGGTAACAATGGCTTAAAAGATCAACGTTTGGCGATTCAATGGGTAAAATCCAATATTGGGTCCTTCTGTGGTGACCCAAATAAAATTGTGCTGTCAGGCGCGTCAGCTGGTGGTGCTTCAGCTCACTTACATTTATTGCAAAAATCGACTGAAAATTATATAAACGGTGTGGTGTCTCATAATGGTGTTGCAACTTGCCCTTGGGCATTTGAAACCAATCCAAAAGTCGTGAGCCAACATTTCGGGGAGTTCCTTAATTGCCCCACAGCAGATTCGGAGAAGTTTAAGCAGTGTCTGCAAAATAAAAGCATCGAGGAACTATCCAAGGCTACATCTAACCTGCAGCCATACAAAGGCAATCCTTTCACAGTGTTCGGTGCGGTTGTTGAGCCTCCGAATAGTAAAGATCCTTTTATGACTGAACATCCTGATGAAATCATGCAAAATGGGAAAGCCGCCAATGTTACATGGCTGGTTGCATATACGGAGCGCGAAGGTTCGTGCAATGCAGCGGAGTTCTTACAACTAGATAAAGACGGTAAACCTGGTATTACAATTTTGAACGAACGCTGGAATGAACTAGCTCCTATTGTGCTATTCTACAAAAATTCAAAAACTGTCGAAGAACAAAACAAATACTCTACTTTTTTGAAGAATAAATACCTAGGAGAGAAGGAGTTTTCGGAGGAAAACTATAGACTGCTCGAGGACATGCACACCGAAGTGCTTTTCAGTTATGATATCGAGAGAGCGGTTGAATTGCACCGAAAATATTGTCCCGGAACAGTTTATGTCTATCATTACAAATACCCACACAGCTTTGGAATGGGAAATTTGATTGCTGCAAGGACTGATGTAACTTTCGGTAAAGTATAGGTACCCATATACAAATTTAGCAAGAATATACTACTCTTTGAAAATAAAAAAACAGGTGCGGACCATATAGCCGATTCTATTTTTGTAATGCCTATTGATGAATTAAAACAAAAATCATTATCGGAAAGAGATAAGCTGGTAGCAGAAAATATGCTTAATATGTATACCAATTTTGCCAATAATGGGTAATTTTAAAATAAACATTTAATCCAAGAAAATATAATTATTTCTAATTGCAGAGTCGTAAGTTTTCGAGGACGAAATATTCCGACAGATGGAAAGCTGACGATAAATGAAAATTGTTTTTCAATTGACGGGTGTGCCAATAATAGTGATCGAGAATGTAATTGCATTGGATATGAATAATCATCATTGATTGTTTTCAATATTAGTTGAGTAAAACCAATATTCTTTGTTTAGCACAAATAGAACTTAAAAAAACGGTGCGAACAACGTAATTATTTATTTAAACGAATTTAAAATAAATAAATAAACTATGATGATCGCGACTGAGTGATGCTTATCAAATTTCTTACGGCTTAATTAATTCAAGTGTTTAAAATTGAGTTATCTTTCGGAAATCAATTCTACTCTCACTAACTTCTTCGAAACGATCTCAACAGATAAATTTCTGATTCAACCTATAGGAACCCATGCTCTTAAAATAAGTGGTAATATAATGGGTGATTATCGCATTTTGTGGTATTGTAAGCATTGGGTACTAATTGATTTTTTTTCGTATTTTTTTAATTATTTAGAAATATAAGTTTTAAATGCGCATTCAGTCAATTGAGGGGCAAAAAACTTATGGAACAAATTAAGGCATATTTTTTTGAAGGTACTTTTATGTTGAGTGGAATCTTTTTCCTTGGTTTTTGGACCAACGGAATACGTTTTGGGGACTATCAGGACACAATTGCCCACTCTCAGATTGATTTGTATTAGTAACCCAAAAAACACGTTCGGTGTTAAAAACTTCTTTTACAGCATCCTGGTGTTTCTAGGAGAGCTAGATACATAAAACCTTTCACCTGCACGAAAAACTTGCAAATGTGGTACAATCGTAAGTTAAAAACAAGAGTCATTCAACTGTGCAGTTAAAAAAGTGCAGTTAAAAAATGTAAATTTTTCTTAAGTACGCGTATACACAGGCGCACTTCACTGATTAAATTAGCACAATATAATTTTGTAAAAGTATTCTTTTGTTTTACCCAATAAAGAATTATATGATTTGTTTTACCTAATTTGTTTGGATATTTATTGATAAAAATGCAAAAACTGCGATCTCGAATCATATGGAACGACTCTACCGAACTTGACTCAATACAATACTCAAGCGCAAATAAAATGAACGAAATCTCAAATAATTCGTAGTGATTCGTTAAAATATGAAAACAAAAAAACCTTTTACTTGATCCTTTAAAAAAAAATTGAATTGAAGTCATGTGCACAATTTATACACTCAGGGTCTTAGGAGTTTGAAGAGGAGGTGTGACTTGTAAGATAACGAATTTCTTTCAAATGCCGTGGTTTTCGGTACATAAGTATTCCTCAGGAACTAGATGAACGATTTTCAATCTACACAATTAATGGTAGCCCACCAGCTCTGAAAAACACATTTTAAAGCCAGCTGCATAACTATATAGGATAGTTGACTTACAATCGCCCTTCCCTTAAAACACGGAAATTGGCGGTGCCTAATTTTCTCTCGAAAATGATGATTTTGTATGTAAAAAGACACTTTGCTTACTGCATGCCAATTCTTGATGCACCGATTGTAGTAGAACAGCTCAATTTGGTACAACTTTTCCGGTTTGACGTTTAGTGCTGTAAACAATACCTAACAACTTAGTCTGTTTGGTCGTTCAGTGATATTTAGGTCAGGAAAAAAGCATAATGAATTAATGCTTGCTGCACATGTGTTTCATGTGCGTTAATGCATGCTGCACATGTGTTTCAGACATTACATGATGTTTATTTGCAAAAGTGCTGTCCAGAGATTGCTGATATGACATTTTTGGGTGAACTAAAAAATGCATTTATTACGTAGTATCTAATAATTACGTATCTAGTTAGTTACGGCAGGCTGATTAGTCTGCAGTTTTTGCTTTAAATGTCGGTTTGGATTGATTACTTTTCTTTACCCAGAGTGCACTCGAACTGCTGTCAGAGCAATTGTCGTTTTCGTTTCGACATAAATATCCCCCGCAGTACACTCGGGGAGCACTCAGTTTTTACCGTATTTAACATTTCTGTCATTCGGCAATTTGTAAAATATAATATAAATTATCTAGTGGAATACTTTTTATGATTTATTTATATAACTTAAAATATATATTTACAAAATAGTAACAAATTAGGAAAATATATGCGTACTCTACGGTGATGTTTCAAGACCAGCACTAGGTATATTATATTGAAAAAAATTGTATGCATTTAGAATAAAAATAACGAAATACATACCTACTTGCTAACCATAATTGTTATTCCATTACAATATGAACATTTTGAATTCTCTCCTCTCTTGTTTATAAAACTTTCATTACTCATAGTGGTCTAATGGACACCGATATTATGTACATTCGATTAATAATATCTGCTAAACGGTTCCTACTTTCCAGTGGAATAGCTATTTCCGCTGTTTTTGTGTTGGCTTTTTAAATTATCGACTGATTTCGAGGTGAATTGCCCAAACTTCCTATGGCTTCGATGCTATATCCGGCATTTTGGTTAGAGATTTTTGACAAGGTCATTGAGCCTGCGGGGCAAGGGTGGTGAATTGATGAGCGGAAGCTGGTGAATTGATAAAGTCACGCATACTTGTTTGAAAATGTGATAATGTGCGTGATTTGGTCAATTTTACTTAAATTTAGTTTGTAGGCAAAGCGTTTTCCACTGGAAGGTTTGGTATATAGTTATTCAATAATCTGTGGATTAACGTGTGTAGCGAGAAGCGTGAGATTTCGTTTTTGTAGGATGTTGGAAAACGTTTAATGGTCTGATATTATATGAAGATAGCAACATCGCGCACGTAAGCAACAATACAGCAGCCGGTGTTCTCTATTTCCAAGAGCATTTCATTGAATCAAAACAAGGTTCCAGATTAGGGTGAAAGAACTCTCCCGTTGTGCTTGGCTCTGTATATAACTTCTCCGAAGTAAATCATTTATCCCTCTGGTTTTAAGTATTAGAAGAGAGCATATTGATTCGCAGATCTTGACCCGTTGGATATTTTATTCGTATCAATTGAAAAAGGCAATGCTTATCTAAAAAAAGGCACAGCGTATTTCAAGCGGAGCTCCACGCCAATCAAGAATGCATCAGACACATTTGTGAATCCGGAATGAATGGCGCAAGCATCAATTTATTCACGGGTAGTCAAGCAGCTATAAATGCCATTGACTCCAAAGCAGTTAGTCAAACACCCTTCAAACACTCGGCTTAAGGAGAAAGACTAAACTGTGGTGGGTTCCGCGCCATGAGGGATTTTATGTTAATGAAAAGGTGAAACAACTGGCCAGGAACGGTTTAGAAACACCATTCAAAGGTTCCGAACTCTTCTGCTGCACTCCTAAATTGCCAGCAATCGCAGCAATAACGCAGCTGGGAACATATGAAATGTATTTTTTATTGGGAGAACATCCAAGGTATTAGACAGGTCTAACGAGAAATTCGGCTCTTTAGTAACAATTCCAATAGATGTCTAAATCTACGTAGGCATGATATCAAAAACTTAGTAGGTTATCTTACTGGTCACCACGGTTGGCGATACCACATACCACAATGAAAATAGTCGACTCTCCAAAATGCCGGCTGCCTCGAAGAAGAAGAAACAGCTGACCACATATTATGCGAGTGTCCAGCCCGCAATGAAGCTAGGGAGAAAATCTTTTTCATGGAATAACTGAGGTCCGAAGATATTCAAAAGTCCTCTGCTGGTAGGCTTGTCTGCCTTATACGGAAAGTAGAAATTTTACTAAACTTAATATTTTCTGGCACTTGCGGCACAAAAGATCTTATAGGTCGAAGCGCCTTTTTCATCGCATTGGCGATATTTAAAAAAAATATATTGATAACATTAGCTGTTGTCAAATTAAGAAGCGCAGGAACATAGCTCCATGGGACATAAGCTTATTATGAACCTATGTCCCACTTCAGTGACACATAAGCTCATAAAAAGTATGTATGGAATTATGACCCAATTGAAAAAGTGAAGTATTTTAATAATATACCCAACATAGCACATACTCCAACCTCACACCTACTCCAAATCCAACAGTGACCACAGGTAGGAGGGTTGAAAGGCAGCAGCATTACACCCCCATATACATGCACTGTTTATCGGATCTACTTGTGATATTTATGGCGACGTATAGTTCTGAAATCTCAAATAGATCCCATAAACAGTTCATAAAGCATGCCCCCCTATGCTAATAGGAAAACTTTATATCAAGGAATTGTTCAAGATTCCTTTGTCTACATACTTTGCAAAGAGTAGGACTTTCATTGACAAAGATTTTTTCAATAAAACTGATTTTTTAATTAGTGGGCTGATTTTAAAAAATGTGAACACATGAGGATTAAGGGCCCATAGAGAGGATATATTCCAAACTTTATCTTAATACGAGTAGCTTACTGGCTCAAATTTGGACTTTTTCGATAAATTTCTTTTTGTTTAAGGTTGTGGGCGGATTTTAAAAATTCTTACATTTGATTATTTCGCCTCTAAAGAATAAATGTTTCAAATTTCAGCTTTCGAGCTCGAGTTCGAGAGTCTTATTTTTGCCGACGGACGGACATGGCTAGATCGACATTATTATCGATGCTGATCACGAATATAGTAAGTTTTAGGGGTCGACGGGTAATATTAAGGTATGTTACAAGCTATGAGTCAAAATTAATACACCCTTAGAATAGGTAACACTCACACGTTTCGCGATAAATTGCACTATCTGTGGGGCCTGGCCATAATTTGCCTCGCAGGCAACTCGTGTTACCTTGAAACTAAAACTAGCCCATAAACTGTTATCAACTAAAAGCCGTTGGTTGCGTGACGACCGATAAAACAAACTATTTTTCAGTGACTCAACCCCTCGTTTGAGGAACCGAATAATGTCCTTCACTTCATTTCCATCAATTTGCTAGAGACACTATTTAATGCGTCTTGACTCTTGAACATTGTCCTTTAAAGTTACGTATGAAAACAGTAAGTCTCGTTCTTCTTTTCGGTGACAGTCGATATGCAAGCGTGAATTGAAGAAGGATTTTACTGAAAAAATAAGGTTTTTGGTAAAAAACACTTTGGATGAAATTGTTAAAACCGACTTTCTTTAATAAAACGGTTGAATACTGGCCATGTCAGTAGGCGGATTTTCAAAATCTTTAAACTTGAGTATTTTGCGCCCATAGAGAGTATTTATTGAAAATTTTAGCTTTCCAGTTTAAATTTTACACATGAGCATTTCGGGCTAATATACTCTGTTCCAAATTGCAGCTTTCTAGCTCGAATTTCAATTTTTTCAATAAATCGCATTATTTGACATTCTTCACGTAGCAGTGCGCGGATTTTAAAATTCTTACACTTGATTATTTCGGTCACCTTGAAAGTATATTAATCGAATTTCAGATGTATGGCTCGACTTTTAGGGCCTGAAAATTGCTTACGAACGGACGGACATGGATAGATCGACATTACTATCCATGCTGATCACAATTATTATAGTCACTGTTAGAGGTCTACGAACAATATTAAGTTATGTTACAAACTATGAGTCAAAATTATAATACTCTTAGAAAAGGGTATTAAAATATCTAAGCATGAGACAGCAATCAGTAGTTGTATAATTACACAAGCTAAGTATATTTAGACATGTTAGTGGCTTGCGATTGCGGCTAGAAAATAAAAAAAATTACTGTCTGCACGTGCCGCATGCAGACGTTATAAAAAATAATTAAAAAAAGTGTTCGATTTTTAGACAGCTAAGATACTAGTTTCCAAATTGTAGATGAAATTAACTTCGTAGTCCAAACGATAAAATAAACCCGGATTTTTGTATTAAGTCTAAAAATGTTAGGGCAATCAAGTAAAATCCTTATAGGTATGCATTACAAATGCAAAAGTAATAATGGTATATAATAGCAACGGCATAAGTAAAAAATAGCCATAGCAACCAACTGACAAAGACATTACAATGATCTTATATAGAATTCAAGGCCAAACAAAAGAAGCCGACATCCAGATAGGCATACCGTGCTTTTAAGACAAGACAGACGTTGTGATATTTTCAAAGTCACATTGCCCATACTGCACAATGGCAAAAGAGCAATTTAACAAACTCAAAGTTCCAATGCAAGTAATAGAATTGGAATCACACAGTGACGGCGATGATATACAAAACGTCCTTGGCGAATTAACTGGAGGACGAACTGTTCCCCGCTGCTTTGTCAATGGCCAATTCATTGGGGGCGGAACTGATGTCAAAAAATTGTACGAAAACGGGCAATTGCAAACCCTTGTAGCATAAATTAGTTCAGAAGACTGATTAGAGATTTCCTGTTTGTAAGGTTTTTTCTTTACCTTTAAGGGAAAGTCAATGTTATTTAATTGTTTTTTTTTTTTTGAATTAGGTACTATTTGTGCTAGTACGTGGACGTGATTCAAATAAAAATGTAATTGCTGATAAAAAAAAAAAAAAAAAAAAAAAAAGACTGCGTACTTTTTCCGTTAAAATTAGACTGCAGAAAAAACGCATGGATATAACCGACTGCCTTGCCCAATCTGAATATTTGAAGGAGCAGCTGCAGGGTGACTGCAGAAATTGCACAATCACATTCTTAAAAGCACCGGAAGGCGTAGTAACCTTACTATTAATACATTCTTTTTATTTGATTAGACGCACCTAAATATGTTTTCTTTTTTTTCATATATATTAAATAGAAATCTATTAGGAGGAGTGGTCAATTTCAAAACTCAATTTTTTTTTTCAAAAGTACAAACTTGGAAAGAGAATAGCGGTACTTTACTCTTTTTGACAAATGTTCCAAAACAACGACAATATTTCGGTTAACTTGACTCAGCTGAAAAATATAAGAAAAAACACGGTAGAAGTGGCTTCTTTTTGGAATTTTAATTTGGAATTTGTGTACCTTATGATTTAGAGTTTGTAACATGCCTTAATATTAATCGTAGACCCATCAGCATCGAACTTTATGTCATTTTAGCCATGTCAGTCTGTCTGTCACTATTTTTGAGGCCTTTAAATTTGAAACATATGTATAATGCTCCCTAGGGACCCAAAATCATCAAGTGTAAATATTTTTTAAAATTTGCAGACGCCCACGACTTAAGAAAAAACCGTTGTATAGATGAAGTCGATGGAAAAGACGGATGGAGTTTTCACGTTCTTCGCAAAGTATGTTAGCAAAATCTTTTTTACATTTTGCCCATACAAAATTATTGTCCGCCCACTTTTTGGAGGCGTTTTGACATTAAGGTTTTTTTGAAAAAAATTAACAGTAGTACCTAACAAAATATGTATACAATGTCTTTCTTTATAATTCGCTAATACAAAGTTGTTTGCCACACCCACTGTTTTGGGAGGCGTTTTGACTAAATTCTCAATTGTTGGTAGTTTTCTTACACATCTAAAATAAACGACTCACAACCCAATGGCACACTTACTTTGGGGGATTACAAGGCAGCTTTTGATCTTGTTAGCCGAAGCGCACTCTTCTATAAACTGTCTCAGTTGGGTATCTCCACAAAATTTCTTAAGACCATTAAAAAAATGTATGCCGAAACAAGTGCAGCAGTCTGGGATGGAAAGGATTTCTCAGAATGGTTTAAAACACAGACTGGTGTAAAGCAAGGGTGTCCTCTTAGTGCCTTATTGTTTTCTCTATTTATAAACGACATAGAAAAAGATTTGCCTGGTGGAGTACGAATTGCTAATACCGTGGTCAATGTCTTGCTATATGCCGATGATCTTGTTCTACTCTCTGAATCTCCTGAAAATCTCCAATTGATGATAAATCGTCTAGCCAGCTACTGCAAAAAATGGGGGCTAACCATCAACACCGAAAAATCTAAAATTATGGTCTTTTCCCGTTCATCACGAGTGCAAAATGGAAATAGATGGTTTTATAATGGAAGCCGATTAGAGATTGTGAAGGAACTCAAATATTTAGGAGTGAAACTGAACCCAACCCTAGAATTTGGTAAACATCTAACGGATAAAGCCAAGTCTTCCCAAAGCTTAGTGAATCTATCATGGAAAAATGTTTTTGCAAATAAGCGGATTCTCCTCTCAACGAAATACAGAATATTTGATTCAGTTGTTAAATCAACTCTTTGTTACGCCTCTCAAGTTTGGGGATCAGACGAGTACGAAGTAATCGAGAAATTCCACAGGAACTTCTTGAAAAAATTATTCAACTTACCAATGAAATCGCCGAACTACACAATCTATTTGGAAACGGGTCTTCCAATGCTTTTTACAAGCACTCTCAAATCGCAAGCGGATTACATCATTAAAATAGGTTCGTATCCAGACTCCCGAATAACCAAAAAAATGCTATCTTATGAATTAGAAACAAGGACTGGTGGGCGTCAAGATGGTTAAGAATTGGAAACGCGTGTGGAGAAACTATTTCATTCGATCTAAATAACCTGGACAACTTAAAGAACCAACTTTATCGAATAATAAATAAAAATGAAGATGCTATTCGTGTGCGATTTATAGAGAAAGCTCGTGAATCAGATAGCAGAGTATTGTATTCTCACCTGAACTTCAATCTAATAATAAGATAAGAACTATTTCAATGACTCACTCAACTATAGTGAAATATCTCTTATTTTCAAAACAAGGTGTGAGTTGATTGGTTTAAATGGCAGCCCATATAATGGAAGCTTCAACCAGTTTTGTAATATTTGCAACTTAAAAGCGAAAGAAGACTGCTTTCACATTATTAGTGTTTGTCCAATCTACAAACCACAGAGACTAGCTTACTTCGGAAAAAAATTCCTTACCATGCAGGAGACAATACAAATTCTGAACGAGTGTGATTGGAAAAAGTTATTTTATTATATTAAATCCATCTACAAATACAGGTCGCTATTAATAACAGAGTATTATGATTGATTAAGTTTATTAAAAAAATAACTATATTGTTAAAGTTACAAATGTAGGTACATGTATAAGCATTTTGCTAACCAAGCTGACGACTAAGCCATAGCTTTAAAATTCATTCTAACTTGTAACTTATGTAATAAGAAAATATTAAATAAATGAATTTCTTACTTACTTACTCTTACTTACTTACTTTGGGGGATTACATACTAAAAAGAGAAAGATATTGAATTCGTGCTGAATAGAGCACAAACTGAGTATGAGGTATGTCTGTCACACAATCGGTGGACAGATTTCTTTTGAACTTCGTATTTACGGTTCTTTGGCTTATATCTCGCGGATATATTTTTGTATCATTCTTCTTCTTCTTTCCTTTACGGCGGGGTGAAGGGGATCATAATTCAGGGCACAGACTACCTATACATAGGTATATAGGTAGGCTGTGATTCAGGGGATGTGGTTCGCCGTTTTGAAATCTACAAAAACGGAAGCCTTCCTAATTTCGGATCACTTGATCAATGAGGCCAATTCAATGCTTCGGCTTTTGCATTGATGTAATCCAGGGACTTTTAGGGCAGCCTCTTTTCCAAGATTTCTCAACGTTTTTGTATCATTTTATAGTTTGAAATAACTGTAGAACTGGTTTTTACAACACCGATTTCTTAAAAAAAATTACCCTTACAATGTTGACCTGTTTGATATATAGAGTAATTGGCGTAAGAAAATTGCGTACTCAGTTTTTGCGAAAATAGTCAAACAACGGTACTTCACAAAAATGCCTCTATCTCAAAGGCGAGTCAAGTAATTTATAAACACCGGCTCTAACGAATTTGCTCAGTTTTGATGTTTTAATACGGATGACTGTCAGGAGATGACTTTTGCGATTTATCCGGGTTAATTATCCACTAAAGAGGAACGAAAGTCAACTGATTCCAAGAAAATCTAATTGTAGCAATGCCATTTGGCTGAAAACGAAAACCATTTCAAAAGCACCATAATATTTCGGTTAGGAATAAAGCATTTCATACCCAGTAAAATTATGTTTGTTTTCATATCAGCAGCAGTATTCACGTCGGTGTGGAGGAAGCACAGCGACCAGTTAAAAGTCTTAAAGAACCCGTTAAGTTTTTCCCAATGTTCTTTCGCGTATTGCCATACGGTTCTTTTATGAGTTTGTTCTCTAACTTTGTGGACGGAGTACGAGTAACACAATGATCTTACGAACCTTGAAGCGGTAATAAGTTTATAGCGTATTTTTCCGGGTGAGAGGTGAGAAACAAATCCCGTGTGTTGGCGGTTTGACTGCTTATATCCGGTATTCGTGTCGGCTCATTTACAAGCTGAGTCAGATTGTTTACCTAAGCGAAAATCGCAACATACCTTCCTTCGGGTGTTGTCTGTCCAGAATATTGAAGCCAATATGAATTGTGTGTACTGAAATCGCCCGCAATGACGATTTCAGTACGAGGATGAAGGGTCACACTTCTTGTGATGGAACCAGACAGCGCATCCAACTCGTTATAAGTTTAATGTCTGTCTAAATTGGGGCTTCTGTAAATAAAACAGTAGTGGATTAATTGCCTACGGACATGAAATTTGAGCCAAATGAAATTAAATTCCGGATTGGAACATTGACCATATTGAGGCTAAAGTTGACAGGCTACGTCACTACGTTTATAAACGGTGAGATGGGGATAGAATAATGGCACTAATGTGTACCCAGTTCGAGGGGCAACTAATCAATATTTTTGCGTGGTCCTGGACTACAGATTACGAAAAAATACACGGAATACTGTATTCAATGTGTGATTACACATGAATACTTGTGAATACGGGTGAATACACGAGAATACATGTGAATACGCGTAAATAATCTTGAATACGCCAGAATACACGTGAATACACTTGAATACATGTGAATACATTTGAATACAAATGGATACTTGTATTCAAATTTTGATTTGTTAACCATGCATTTGGGTCTCGATTTGGGTCGTTAAGTAGCTATTAAGTCAATGCAGAAGATCGTTTCTCAAAGTAAAAAACACGAACATATCACATTTATTGAAGTCTAAAGGTTTTTAACATTAACAATAAGTTTAAATGTTTTTGTCACAGATGGGGTAGGTACATGGTGAACGTAATTAGATATGTCAACATACTCATGCTGTATATTATCTAGCATCTCTAGCTGTCCAAACACATCCCATGTGTACCAATGCGCCAGCACTCCCAAGCCAAGGGATCTACATCCTTCTGGTGGCTCAATTGGCGCCTTATTTAATGTATACGTCTTTTGTTTATTGGTGCCGGATAAGTACGAACAATTAAGTATTTGCCTATTACTTTTCCTTTAGACTGGCAGTCAAACACACACCAATCATTGAGATAAATTTCACTTCTTCGTTGTAATTCGTTTTCTTTTCTGAGAGTGTCTTTCTTACTGCAGTCAACCACACTTTTGGTGGGAGATTTCGCTCACAGAGGATTTTTTTTAAATCAGCAACTCTTAGCCCGCCTTCATTAATAGATGAGTTTCTCTTACAGTCTAAAAGTGTTTTTTGAACCGTTGATATAGATGGCAATGGTAGATTTGCCGAAAGTGTCTGGTAGACTGTTTTGCCTCCAATCATATACAAAAAAACTAGAAAACATCTTTACATCATCGCTGTATAAGCTTCTTTTTTTCTTAGACCGGTTTTGTGCAAGCTTAATTATTTCTTCCATAAAATGACCTAAGAAAATTACGTTTAAGTTAATATATACCTATGTACTTGGGACAAAACAAAAAACTTACCAAATTGGGTAGTTGTTCCATTTTCCAACAATCTGAGCTGAGACTTATTCATTAAATTGCAAATATTCTCTTTTACAACATTATCATTGTCAAATAAAACCTGCATGCTGTTAATAATTGGGAAAAAGTCATCTATATCTGTTTGATGAGGATCTATTATGCTTGTATTAAATAGTTTTTTGGTTGTTTTTCTTTTGGTGTGTACAACTGTTTTTGAGATCACTTTAGATAATTTGGAGCTCTGATGGATCTCTTTATCAGGCCCCTTTACTCTTCCCCCGAGTTATCGGAGTGAAAAATTGCTTTTAAGCTGAGCTCAAGTTCGTTTTCCTCCACTTCCAATTCACGTCTTTCGATTTGAATTATTTGATCTTCCTCACTTGCTCTGTCAAGGCCACTGTCTTCCACCAAGTGACTAACATTGCTGGCATCTCCATAAGCTTTTTCAAAATTAACGCATTTCTTACTTTGGTTTGAATTGAAAAACTTGGTAATAGGCTGACTTTTTTGTTCTTCGGAATCGGAAGCTGGGATTGCATCGTGCTTCGCGATATGCCTCACAAAATTTGATATAATCCACCTTGTGCACTGTTTTTTTAAGGTTTTGTGCGTTGATAGCCACCGATTTGAAACAAATCCAGCAGGTGATTGTGGCATAAGGAAGATCATCGAGATCCAAATAAACTTTAATTTCCAATTTACTTTTGTCAAATGCTTTCGAGCTATTTTTCGTCGACATGAATTGGCAAATCAATTCCGCTATCTTATTTTTGGATATCAAATGCATATTTTCGGTATTGGTAGCACCGGAAGAAGAAGGAACATCGAGCTTGTGCTCAAGCCGAGGCTCAACCTTGCGTTTTTTATTACCAAACAATTTTGACTCCGAGTTTTCTCGGTGTTTTATAACTGTTTGGCAGTATGCACAGGCACTTGTTATCAGCCTCTTGTGGCCGGGGAAGAATCTAAACCTGAAAAGTTGTAAATATGGGAAAAGTTCCATCATTAATGACACAAACTTACATTTCGGGCTGCTCCTATACGCTCCTATACAGACAGAATATTCTTCTTCCGAAAGAATCCTCTTGAACACTGTTCGGACCGAATTTTCCATTTCAATCAGATCATCGTTCGCAATTTGAGCGATTGTGGTTGTGCTCTCGAAGCCATTGATTTTTATACCCTATTCTAGGGGTATATTAATTTTGACGCATAGTTTGTAACATACCTTAATATTGCCCGTAGACCCCTAAAAGTTACTATATTTATGATCAGCATCGATAGTAATGTCGATCTAGCCATGTCCGTCCGTCGGCAAAAATTAGGCCTTTAAACTGGACCTAGAGAGCTGAAATTTTAACCATATACTCTCTAGGGTCCCGAAATAATCAAGTTTACGAATTTTTGAAATCCGCCCACAGACACGCCCACAAACTCAAAAAAACAAAATTTTGGAAAAAATCGAATTTTGAGCTAGGAAGCTGAAATTTTTTATATATGATCTATGACTCCTAAAACTGCTCGGGATATAAAATTTTCAAAATCCGCCCACTGCCACGCCCACAAAAAAATAAAACAATTTTATTGAAAAACCAAAATTTGAGCTAGGGAGCTGAAATTTTTAATATATACTCTCTATGGGCCCTTTAAGCTCATGTATAAATATTTTCAAAATCCGCCCACTGACACGCCCACAAATAAATAAAACAATTTTTTTGAAAATCCAAAGTTTGAGCTAGGGAGCTGAAATTTTTAATATATACTCTCTATGGGCCCTTTAAGCTCATGTATAAATATTTTCAAAATCCGCCCACTGACACGCCCACAAATAAATAAAACAATTTTTTTGAAAATCCAAAGTTTGAGCTAGGGAGCTGAAATTTATAATATATACTCTCTATGGGCCCTTTATGCTTATGTGTAAATATTTTCAAAATCCGCCCACTGGCACGCCCACAATTATTATTATTTTTTTTTTTTTGAAAATTCAAAGTGAGCTAGGGAGCTGAAATTTATAATATATACTCTCTAGGGGCGCTTTATGCTCATGTGTTAATTTTTTTAAATCCGCCTACTGACACGCCCACAATTAAATAAAACAATTTTATTGAAACACCCAAGTTTGAGCTAGGGAGCGTTTTTTTTGATAAAATCCTTTAAATGTTATATAACAAAATATGTAAAGCGTTCTTAACAATTCAACCATACTTAGACTTTTGTCACGCCCACTTATGAGGGATAGGAATAAGAATAGGGTATCCAACAGTTCGCCCAAGCGGACTGTAGCCCGTCCCTATGTTTAATATTAATTTTATATTTTCTGGTACACAGCCAATTTCTTTTTCAATCGCATTCCAGACATTTTTACCTCCATTTTTATTATTTATTTTGAACTTTTTTTAATTTTCGCAATCATGCACTCGTCGGAAATTACGCGGGAGAATACTTGACATTTGATTTTTTGGTTTAAGAAAGTGACATCTATGTCAACGACCGAGTCAACGACACATATGATGCATTTAGCGAGGCATGAAGGGTAGTGCCAAATAAATACGAACACACAGTGCTGACGCCATTGCGTCTTAATAAAGAGCAAACATATATGTGAATACATGAATATACTAAAAATACGTTGACTACACGTTGAATACAGGTGAATACGCGTGAATATTTTTGAATACGCGTGAATGCACTTGAATACATGTGAATACACGTAAATACACGCGAATACGTGTGAATGCATGAGAATACGTTTGAATACACTGTGATTCACTATGAATACGTAAAGAAAAGTTCCATGAATACACTGATTACTTGCCCCTCGACCCAGTTAGACTAAGCTCTGTTAAATCAGAGCCAACACTAACCTGGGTTTCATTAAGTGCCAAAACAGTTGGTTTGTTGTGGAAAGCATTTTTTTTTTTTTTTTTTATAATTTGCTTACGCTAAAGGGATTTTTTCTGTTGTTACAGTACCCTTATCGTGCGTAACGCAGCGTAAGCATTTGTGTTTAACAGCAAGCAGCACTATCGCATTTCATTGCATGCTTTTGGGTGCTACTTACTATTAGAAAGAATAGAGAGATAGGAAAGTAGTGTTTGGGTGCAGTTGTAGGGTTTTTCTCCACGGGTGGTGTCTAAGATGCTTAGGGAGATTACGATTTCATGTATTCGATATAAAGTAATGGACTTGGCCGGGATTCGAACGCACGACCTTCCATTCAGTAAGCGAATACACTACTACTGCACCTGTTACCACCCGGGCGTATAATGAAAAAAAAACTGTTCCTCATGCCACGAATGTTATTTAAAAAATTCCTACACATTATGAAATTCAAACAAAAATTAAAGCACAAACTCCGACGCCAAGCTAAGCAAAAGCCGTGAATTGAAGATCTGCGTTCGATTTCGAAAGCTATCCGTCTGATGCTGCCTCTTCCAAACCAACGACCATACCACGTCGAGTTAATCGGTTCTCGTTAGATCACCGAAACTAAACGACGTTGGGCGCGGTTAGTACGTAGATGGGGGACCGTTTGAGAACAACCGCGTGTCGTTGGCCAGTCCCATCTACAGAGTTGAGGTAGATAATATACGTGGTATCACAATGGACCTAAATTGGTCTAAGTGTGTCGGCTTCTGCCGACAGCCACATAAACCTAACCTAACCTAACCTTCCCAGCCAATACAAGTACACACACGAAAATCGTACGGCACCTGCAATATGCTCTTTAAAATTGAACCCCAAATATTTCTGGGGTTTTGTTCTAAGAAAAAAACCGATGGTTATCCATCGTAGCTTACTTACAATAGTTCTACAACTGCTGATTCGCTAGACGCAAGCAATATGTTTGCAGATAATTCAGTAAGTCATTTAGGGAGACCCCTCTTCACATTGATGATCAATATTTTAGTTATCTAACTAGCTGTTCCCAAATAAGTTTTAGTAGTATCTCATTCGATTTGGAAACAATTTTAAAATGTATTTCTTCTCTCAAGAATGACTATTCGTCAGGTCCCGATGGCATTGCACCGATTGTTCTTAAAAAATGCAGTTGCTCCATATCTTAAGTATCTGTTTGAATTGTCCATTAGTACAGGTAAATTCCCTAATCTATAGAAAAGTGCTTTTATCACACCTGTATTTAAAAAAGGTGAACGTGGTGATATCACTAATTATAGGCCCATCTCAAAGCTTTCGTGAAACCCTAAACTTTTTGAACAAATTGTTTGTGAAAAGTTAATATTTTATTGTCGCAATATAATTTGTAATGAACAGCATGGATTTGTAAGAAACAGATCCACTGTCACTAATCTATTAAGTTTCTTGCATGATTTTTCTAAAGCCTTAGAGAAAAAGGACGAAATGGATTGCATATACACTGACTTCTCTAAGGCGTTCGACCAGCTGTCCCATGAAATAATCGAATTTAAGCTCAGGGCTTTTGGTTTCCCACCATGTTTCATAAAATGGGTTAATTCATACCTTAGATCAAGGGTTTATCAAGTGAAATTTAGAGAATCACTATCTGTATCTTTCACAGCTCAGTCTGGAGTTCCCCAAGGAAGTCACCTCGGACCAATTTTATTTATACTTGCCATTAATGATGTTAAGGCATGTATAAATCACAGTAATATCCTGATCTACGCTGATGATATGAAAATATATAAATCTATCACTAGTCAGCAAGACAGAATGTTTCTTCAATCTGACATTAATAGCTTCGCCAATTGGTGTGATAAAAACGGTTTATCCCTGAACCCAACTAAATGTCAACATATGACATTCTCTAGAAAGAATATCCCTTCCACCTTTCAGTATTCTCTGTCTCATCATATTCTTTGTAATGTTGATAATTTTAAGGATCTTGGGGTTTATTTCGACCCCAAACTGGTTTTTGCTAAGCATATTAATTCTATTATGTATTAATAAATCTAATTTTATGCTGGGCTTCGTAAAAAGGTGGGCCAAAAAATTTAATGACCCTTACGTTTCTATGTCATTGTACAATTGTTTAATCCGTCCGATTCTAGAGTATGCCTCTCAAGTTTGGACAAAGTTCTACAGCATTCATTCAAATCGAATAGAGGCCATTCAACGTAAATTTATTCGATTTGCACTTAGAGGACTTCCATGGGATGATCCATTTAACCTTCCTCTACAGTCAACGTATCAAGCTTCTTCAAATGTTACCCCTTTCTCAACGAAGGCTTAATAGCGATATCATTTTTTTACAGCAGCTTATATCCGGTCAAATAGATGCACCTGACTTGCTGACGTCTATTGGCTTTAATTTTCGTGGTGGTGCCCATAATTTACGCAGTGTTGAATTATTGTTTAGCCCCATCATAGAACGTATTGTGGGAGGCATGAGCCTATTATGGGGTCGCATGAGTAGAATCTATAATCTAAATGATCATGTGATTGACTTGCATGTTAGTAAAATTAAGCTAAAACATAGGGACGGGCTACAGTCCGCTTGGGCGAACTGTTGGATACCCTATTCTTATTCCTATCCCTCATAAGTGGGCGTGACAAAAGTCTAAGTATGGTTGATTTGTTAAGAACGCTCTACATATTTTGTTATATAACATTTAAAGGATTTTATAAAAAAAAACGCTCCCTAGCTCAAACTTGGGTGTTTCAATAAAATTGTTTTATTTAATTGTGGGCGTGTCAGTAGGCGGATTTAAAAAAAAATAATACATGAGCATAAAGGGCCCCTAGAGAGTATATATTATAAATTTCAGCTCCTTAGCTCAAACTTTGAATTTTCAAAAAAAAAAAAAAAAAATTGTGGGCGTTTCAGTGGGCGGATTTTGAAAATATTTACACATGAGCATAAAGGGCCCATAGAGAGTATATATTATAAATTTCAGCTCCCTAGCTCAAACTTTGGATTTTCAAAAAAAATGTTTTATTTATTTGTGGGCGGATTTTGAAATTTTTTTATCCCGAGCAGATTTAGGAGTCATAAATCATATATAAAAAATTTCAGCTTTCTAGCTCAAAATTCGATTTTTTCCAAAATTTAGTTTTTTTGAGTTTGTGGGCTTGTCTGTGGGCGGATTTCAAAAATTCGTAAACTTGATTATTTCGGGACCCTAGAGAGTATATGGTTAAAATTTCAACTCTCTAAGTTCAGTTTAAAGGCCTAATTTTTGCCGACGGACGGACATGGCTAGATCGACATTACTATCGATGCTGATCATAAATATAGTAACTTTTAGGGGTCTACGGGCAATATTAAGGTATGTTACAAACTATGCGTTAAAATGAATATACCCTTAGAATAGGGTATAAAAATATTATGCGTAATAATGCTTTAATGTCTTAAATTGTTTGCATTATTTTGTGTCTGTGTTAGTATTTTATAGGTACCTACATAATGATTTTATTTTTAATTGTTTTGTCCTTACTAACACCTGCACTAAATGATGAGCCTGTGAGAGCACTTTTAGTGCCGGCAATTTCTGCTCGTGATAGTTGCTTGCTTTAAGCACTCCACGACACAGAGCTGATAGTGTAATAAAAAAAATAGCCAAGCAAATGCAGCAGCGATGGAGTGGGATGGGGCACTATGGAATACCTAACGCTGTGGCTTTTTTTCGATGTGTCTACCTAATACAGTAACCCGAAATATTGTGATTGTTTTGAAGTCATTTCCCAAAACGAGTAAAGTATCGTTATGCTCCTTTTCCAAGTTTCTCCTCTCTTATACTAATGAGTTCTTTTAAGCACACACCCTTTTTTTAAATATATAAAAAAACATAGGGACGGGCTACAGTCCGCTTGGGCGAACTGTTGCATACCCTATTCTTATTCCTATCCCTCATAAGTGGGCGTGACAAAAGTCTAACTATGGTTGAATTGTTAAGAACGCTCTACATATTTTGTTATATAACATTTAAAGGATTTTATCAAAAAAAACGCTCCCTAGCTCAAACTTGGGTGTTTCAATAAAATTATTTTATTTAATTGTGGGCGTGTCAGTAGGCGGATTTAAAAAAAATTAACACATGAGCATAAAGCGCCCCTAGAGAGTATATATTATAAATTTCAGCTCCCTAGCTCACTTTGAATTTTAAAAAAAAAAAAAAAAATAATAATTGTGGGCGTGCCAGTGGGCGGATTTTGAAAATATTTATACATGAGCTTAAAGGGCCCCTAGAGAGTATATATTTGTCAGCTCCCTAGCTCAAATTTTGATTTTTCAATAAAATTGTTTTATTTTTTTGTGGGCGTGGCAGTGGGCGGATTTTGAAAATTTTATATCCCGAGCAGTTTTAGGAGTCATAGATCATATATAAAAAATTTCAGCTTCCTAGCTCAAAATTCGATTTTTTCCAAAATTTTGTTTTTTTGAGTTTGTGGGCGTGTCTGTGGGCGGATTTCAAAAATTCGTAAACTTGATTATTTCGGGACCCTAGAGAGTATATGGTTAAAATTTCAGCTCTCTAGATCCAGTTTAAAGGCCTAATTTTTGCCGACGTACGGACATGGCTAGATCGACATTACTATCCATGCTGATCATAAATATAGTAACTTTTAGGGGTCTACGGGCAATATTAAGGTATGTTACAAACTATGCGTCAAAATTAATATACCCCTAGAATAGGGTATAAAAAGTGTGAGCCACGCTGCACTCACGGTATAGTTGATGTGTAAATATGTAGGCACAGTTGCGCGGTAGCTTAGGTAGCTGTTGTTATCTAGCTAACGCCACAACTAAGTAACTAACGTAGTTAAATTAGCTGCACTAAAAATGCAATCGATTTGGTGGTTAGCTATCATAATGACAACTAATTTTTGCTATTAGCTATTAGTTGCAGGTTGTGTAACTAAGCTCGTTAGGTTGCCAAAGTTAACATTGAGCAGAGATATATCGTGCGGATTCTAATGACATTTTGAAAAAATATTCTGTTTTCGACTATTAAGGACCTTTTTTGTTGTTGCAAGGACCTCTTAGTCAAATAACATTGAACACAGATATACCGTGTGGATTCTAACGGCATTTTGGAAAAATATCCTTTCTTCGACTTTTAAGGACCTTTTTTGTTGTTGCAAGGACCTCTTAGTCAAATAACATTGAACACAGATATACCGTGTGGATTCTAACGGCATTTTGGAAAAATATCCTTTCTTCGACTTTTAAGGACCTTTTTGTTGTTCCAAGGATCTGTTAGTCAAATAACATTGAACACCTTATTTGGTTCTCCAAGGACCACTTGGTAAATAACCTTATTACAACTAAAAGTGACATTCTTAAATCGGCCATCGGTTACCGAAGTACAAATCTATATTTTTCCTCCTATGTACTCGTACCTACCTTCAACTGATGTACAACAAACTTCAAGCTATACAACCTCAATTATTCAAAACAAATCTACTTCCACACAACTTCCCGGTGTTTCGAAAGGACATAATGTAATAATCTCTAAAATTGAACATAATTAAAACTGGAAAATGTATAACTCGATTAGCTCACGTGGTATGCAAATCTGACGGTGACGGGAAAATCTGACGGTGACGCGAAAATCGGACGGTGACGCGAAAATCTGACGATGACGGTGACGTTAGATATTTCGAACTACCCCCTACCGAGACAAAAGATATTTACACATCAACGAGAGCAAAAATGTTTACACATCAAAAAACATTTATTTATTTAGGCTGTGTCTATTCAAGTGAACCGGACTGCAAGTCGAGTAAAATTCAGTTATCCATTACAAAAGCGAATTTAATTTTGTACGTTGTACATTAAAAACAAGTATGTGTATGAATCCATATTATATAATAATTTAAGGTTTAACTATAAAAAAGGCATTAGACAGATTAGTCATACATAGTAAATATTCATTAGCTTTCAAGAATATAGAAGACATTATGTATACCTACAAATATACAATATGCATAATACAAATATCCGTATGGTACAAATAGAATAGATTAAACAATTCGAGTGGCAACCAGCGTTGCCATTTATCATTTAAAAAATATCTTCAAAGCGTAGTACGGCAAATAAAAATAAAAACTCGCAATCCGCGCTGGATAATAGAGATTACGGTATATTTATGCAACGTTCTCACTGCTTCCCGTATGACGTCTTCTAATGTGACGGCTCAAACGCCTTCTGTTGGGCGAAGCCTTAATATCCCGCCAACAATGGCAGCAAATTATCGCATGCGTTTAAATATTGTTACATTAATGCTCGGACTCGAAGTGATAAAACTGTATTCTGTTTAAATAATTCTTATTATTTCACTATGCTGCCATTCCGATTATTCCAGTAGTTCACTTATTTCATTACACATTTTAATAATATCCTTATTCATTAAAACACTCAAATCTTTTATATTTTTACCATCGATTCAGTATTTCCTTTTTATTGCTAATGTTGTCATCACCCAGTAGAAATCGCACTAATATAGGTGTGTTTTTTTACTCAAGCGTATATAGGCTTAGATAGAAAAAAGTAAAAAAAAACGCTCTACTGTGCATTGGCAGCACTATGCTGGCTGTCATTTGACATTTTGGGCTGTTTTCCCCAGTCAAACAAATGATTAAACACAAATTATACCAACGTGTAGGGCTGGAGAGTTGCAATGCTTAGAAGTCTAGGGTGTTTCATTAAGGACTTGACAACTTCTACCTGATATCTCAAAATGAATGGGTTTCGACTTCGTTCATATGTTCACCGCGGAAACGTATGCAGCAGTCGATACGTCGAACCCAATTTTCGATTACTCGGCCGCACATTTCCACCGATACGGCAGCTATTTCTTGTTCAATATTGGCTCTGAGCTCCTCTAACATCGCCGGCTTGTTGGCATATACCAATGATTTAATGTAGACCCATAAAAAAAAGTCTAGAGGCGTTAAATCACACGATCTCGGTGGCCAATAGAGGATTCGTTTCTCGAGATAACACGTTCACCGAACTGAGACTTCAATAACTCGATTGTTGCACTGCTGTCTGGCTTGTGTCACCGTCTTGTCGGAACCACATACACTTCGCTTCAACTGAATAAGCACAAACATTTTCCAAGCTACGGTGTCCATTTTTTCAAAACCTTGTGCCGTAATATATCATTTGATGATGCAAACTGTTTGCGTATGATGTTGAGAAAATAAATCGGAAAGAATAATTCAAAAAGTACCGCTATTTTTCCCCTGGTTCTCTTGCAAAGCATTCAATATGAAAAAATGCAGTTTTATTTTGCGTCAACTGAATAGACACAAATATTGAAATTAGGAATAAAAGTTATTGGGATTTAATGAAACAAGTTTTTCTGAAAATAGGTTTTCATTGGTTAATTTTAGTAGTGGGTACTGCCGAATTTATTCATAATAGTTTCGTAAATTCCATCAGACATGGAACCGTACAGCCTCTTTATGTAGTCCAGCGAAATTTCCCCCCAGGCCAATTTAATGGCCCCAACAAGGGATTCTCTGTCTTCAAACAGACGGCCAAACTCATAAACTTTTGTACTAACCATCCGCAAACGTTTTCTATAAGGTTCAGGTCCGGTGAGTATTGCGGCAATTGAAGCAATTTCACATTCTGCTCCTCTATCCAATTTTTTACTATGCGCGCCGTGTGGATGGGGGCGTTGTCCTGCTGAAAAGTTCAGTTTATGGGTCGCAAATTTAGGGAAATATCTTTTCAAATTTCCTTTATAACTTAATGCAGTCATTTTTGAGGTTTGGAACTCAAGCTCAACAGTGCCATAGTAGCTAACTGCTCCCCATACCATAACACCACCTTCTCGACTATGATGCAGCGCCGAAAATCGTTCTTCTTTCCTCACATCGTGGAAGTAATAATTAAACCCATCAGGGCCATCAAAATTAAACTTCTTCTCATCCGAAAAAGCTACGTGACGCCATTCATTTTTAAAACTCATATGGAGTCTAGAGAATTCTAAGCGCTTACACTTCCGTTTCTCGTTAAGTGGTGGTTTCTTTTGAATTTTTAACCGTTTTAGATGTTTGGCATTATTGATAACTGTTGAAACGCTTGCAGTAACACCGGCTTTCTGATTTATTTTTGCCGCAGAGTCGCAGGAATTGGAAGCATATCTTAGAATTGCTCTTCGATAAACCGCTGTTGTTGCCGTTTTTGACCTCCTTTCATGTTTTTTCTGTGCGAATCTTTTCTTCTTAAATAAGAATAGACCACACTAGAACTTCATCCAATTTTGTCAGCGATAGAACGCCCGGTTAGTCCTTGGTCTTTTAGTAAATCGATTTGAGCTCTTTCAACACTATTTAGAGATTTTGATCTAACTGTTTTTCTTTGAAATACAATTAATCAAATAAAATTCACTTAAAGCACTTCAACTGTTGATCTAATGAGTCAATCTCCACAGAATACTCATATGCAGTGAAAATAATGACCTTGTGTCTATTCAGTTGACGCAAAATAAAACTGAATTTTTCCATATTGAATGCTTTGCAAGGGAGCCAGGGGATAAATAGCGGTACTTTTTGAATTATTCTTTCCGATTTATTTTCTCAACATCATACGCAAACAGTTTGCATCATCAAATGATATATTACGGCACAAGGTTTTAAAAAAATGGACAACGTAGCTTAGAAAATGTTTGTGCTTATTCAGTTGAAGCAGAGTGTATCACTGATGTCCAATTCATAATTCTCAAAGAAAATTATGATGCCACAGCTTCATCGCTGAAGATGCCTTTGCGATGAAATTCTTCATTTTCTTCCATCATGTCCAGAGCCCAATTCATAATGTGGTCTGGGAGGGGTCCAATTCTTGAGAACGCCGTGAAATTGACTGAATTTTTGCCTGGTTTGCGACGGACGTCTCTACGGCAGCAATATTCTCCACACCTCGGACAAAACGTAGTCTCACTGGCACGGCAACATCAAGCTGCGAATATTCTAACTCAAATGTTTTCTCTAGACTGCCGAAAATTGGCGTTAACACTCTTAAAGTTGCGACCACCGAGTCGGAATTTCGGTAGTAAATTTTAATTATGTACTTGTAAACGTTGTTAATTCACGATGATGAAAACGCAGATTTTACTGAATAATTTGACATCGACCGTTTGGTAATCGGTTCAGGGGTGCGTTCACACTGAAAGTTTGAAGTTGTCAAGTCGCTTGTGGAAGACCCTTTATAAAGTTGACCCCATAGACCAAGTGGTTTGAAAAAAGTGGTAACAATATTTTTTTGGTAAAAATAAAACTTCACACGCAGGTAAATTTTCGGGGTGTGTGGCAGTTTAGCTGGTTAGAAATGTCAAAGCTTTGACATTCGATTACAAAAGTTTTCGGAAATTGTAGAAAACGGTTTTTGGGAGCGATCTATATCGACTTAAGGACTTAGCGGCGATAGTTATCCTAGCTAAAGTTAGCGTATATAGGGTAAGTTGTTATTGTATTTAATATGCAAATGTGAATAAGCGTAAGTAAAAAAACACACCTTATCTCGCTGTTCAAAAATAAAACTGTAGATATTCGGTGTTCATACAACGCATATTTATAGTGAATACACTCATCAAAAGTACTAGAATCTTTGCGAAGGGATTTTTAGATGAAAGGTAGTTGGGTATTTTCTAATTGCGAAAATGCCGTCATCGTTGCCAGCTGCTATACTTCAGGTACTGTTATTAACTCTTATAGATGGCGCTCAATTTTACTGCTTATGTTTCCATGCTACAATTTGCCCGTCTTTATGAGGCACTTCCAGATATGTAGGGAGTTAATGTACTTAGAAGGGAGTACTTGAAAAAGTACTGTTACTTGGTGATTTTTAAGTACTAAATAAATGGTACTTCATTTTTCCAAGTATAAGCTCAACTGGTGGGACTAGGGGATGGTGTAAACGAATTTCGGAAGTTTGGTCGTAGAATAAATTTGGGGCTTTAAATATCACGGGGCTTTGAACAAAAACCCGCCCTTGGGGTATGTATAAACAAAACTAAAACTCATGTGGGGTAGGTATAAACATGAAATTTTATTATTTTAAATAAATTAGCGAATCACGAAATTGCTTAAATCAGTGTCGAAAGTGTATCTAGATGCAGCCCGAGACGTTCCTGGTAGAACAACTGAACCAGGAAGAATATATTTTATCACATTTCGCGAAACGATGGATATATCGTCAATGAGTGGATATATAAAGCTTAAAGTCTTCGATGCAGACCTTCTTAAAAACTGGAGCACTTTGCATAAGTGTTCAAATGTTTCAGCGCTTCTACAAAGCTTTCAGCGGTCATCCATCCACTTTTTGTTGTCACTCCCATGCTTCCATTAGGAGCTTCGTTTAAAAAAACATCTTTAAACTTTACTCTGGGGAAAATGTAGACTGGGGGGAGAGCTGAACCAACAGCATTAATAATGACAACAAATGTAACTAGCACGCCACGCTCTTGTGATACAATTTGAACAACTTGTTTCGTTTTTGACTCAGCAATCACTTAAAAATAGAGACGTTTTCACTATCCAACACATAATGTAGTTATATAGACTAAAGAAAAATGATTTTAAAAGTCTTTTCCGCATATTTCACAATAGATTAATCGCGGGAGGGGGTTTTAACGCCAAAAATAGGTATTGGGGATCTAGATTAACTAATACTAGAGGCAGAGAACTATATGAAGCAATTAAAGAAGATGGCGCCAAATATCGCTCAACGGGAAAACCTACCTATTGGCCAACAGATAGAAATAAAACCCCAGATCTTGTCGACTTCTTTCTATCCAAAAATATATCTTCAAATAAAATAAGCATAGAGGAAGGACCTGATATTCAATCAGATCATTCCTCTATACTCTTAACACTTAGCGATAAAATACTAATAAAAGACCATAGCCCAAAACTAGTAAATAGACTGACTGTTCTCGTTCGGGAAAATAAAGCGCACGCTCAAACAAATCGTGATAATGATTATGTTACTTTCTACAAAAGAGATTTCACAGAGTTGAAATATATTCTAATATAATATTCTTACCGCGGTTTGCACCTCTTCCCTTGGCTACGAGAACAAAGTCAGGCGGAAATAAAATGATTTAATATTGGAAGAAGTGTCAACCGTGGCCTAAAAGTAGTGTCAAGTCCCATTCGAAGAGATGCCAACTACGGACTAAAAGTACTGCCAATTTTAGGAAGTAATTTGTGTCAGCGAACAGATGGCGCTATTGAATTAATGGGTTTTCTACATCCCCGCCCCCGTGAATCGATCCGATTCACTATCGGCTTAAACATCCAATACAGCCAATCTTGAAACTGGGCGAGAAAGAACACCTGTGTTTGTCTGCACCTCGGCCCGCCTGATGATTCCATCTGCTCCTTGGTGTACACGTTGAACTCGGGCTCTCTTCCACTCCCGCCTCGGAATGTTGGGATCGCAGATAAACACCAGATCTCCGACTTCTATTGGCTTCGTCCTTCGGCACCACTTGACTCGACGTGTTAAAGTTGGAAGGTATTCAAGCACCCATCGCTTCCAAAACCTGTCCCACAACTGGCGGGCCACTCTCCACTGCTTCCTTATGCGGCAAATCTGCTCGTCTGGTTCCAGCATCCTAGGTGTCTGTGCTGTATAAGCTGAGCCCAGCAGAAAATGGTTCGGCGTAAGTGGCTCCTCCTGGTCAACCGTCACTGACAGGTGGGTAAGTGGTCGTGAATTTACCACATTCTCTGCCTCAATAATCATGCAGTTCAGAGTGTGCTGTCGTGGTGAAACCTCCTTAAGCGTGTGTCGCAGAATACGTTTCACACACTGAACCATGCGCTCCTAGGCACCTCCTTCGGACGGGTTGTTCCGACAGTTAAAGCGCCAGTCTATCCCCTTTGCTGACAACTCGTCTTGTATCCAATGACAGTCGAAAACTTGGGAAAAACGTTTCGCTTCTTGGTTGGCACCGATAAAGTTCTTCCCGTTGTCACTGCGTATCCTTAGCGGCACTCCTCGGCGGTTGATGAAATTGCGTATGACCATGATACACGCATCTGTCGACAGATCATGCGCTACTTCCAGATGAATGGCTCTTACTGTCAAACAAGTGAAAAGCGCAATCCATCGCTTCTCGATGCGTCGACCAATTGATACAGTAAGTGGCCCGAAGTAGTCCATACCAGTGTATGAAAATGGTCTTAAGTACGGCACGACCCGGTCCTCCGGCAATGCTCCCATCAGTGGTGGAATTGGAATGCCTCTGCGAAGTCTGCAGACCCTGCAGTTTGCGATGACTTTGCGCATTACCTGACGCAAGCAGGGCACCCAGTACCTGTGACGTACCTCGCAAATCGCAGCTTCTGTATTTTGATGCATCATCTTATCATGGTAATGGGCGACTACGAGCGTTGTAAAACGCTGAGCAGAGGGTAGTATGATGGCCCTTCTGGCAGCGTACGGCAAATACGAGGTAGCGTCAAGTCGTCCATTGACGCGAAGGATGTCTTCTTCATCGAGGTACGGCATTAGCTTAAAAAGTTCGTTCCCCTCTGGGACAGGTAAACCACGCTGAATGAGACTTATTTCATCGTTGAAAGCCTGGCGTTGAGCTTGGCGGAAAAGCTGCTTTTCGGCGACATTTAATTCTGCAGCAGTCAGCGAGTTATTTTCGCTGCGGTTGATGACACGCAGTACCCAGGCCATTGTCCTGATGGTTCTTCTGAAAGAGGTGAAACGGTTCCAATCAATTAGGCTATTACATACCACGACGAGGGAATAATTCGGGCGAAGCTCTTCCTCGACATCGTGGTGACCTTGGACGTTGGCATTGACTGGCCATTTTTTCTCCGACTGGTACAGGAAAGCCGGACCATTCAACCACCTGGATGATGGCTTAAAATCAATCTGATTCTTAGCCCTAGTAGCGTCATCTGCTGGGTTCTCGGTCGTGGGCGCCCACCTCCAGCTAGTTTGCTCCGTTGTCTCTTAAATTTCAGCGATTCTGTGGGCTACAAACGGCTTGTACCTACGGCTTTTACTGTGGATCCATTTGATTACTGTCGAAGAATCGCTCCAAAGTACAATTCGGTTGACAGCGACGGAATGTCCGTCAAGTACTGTCTTCATAAGTCGTGAACCCAAAATGCGACGCACTGTCATCGGCTTCAGTGGAGAGCACTTCGTTTTTGCGCATATGAACGCGATCTCGACCACGTCGTCCTCATTCGTTGCCCTCCACTCCAATATGCAACGACGGCAAAGGCATCCTCGCTTCCGTCGACAAAAACATGGAGCTGTAGGTCCTTGGGAGCCCCACCCTTGAAATAAAAGCGTGGAACTGCCATTTCGGTAACATTAGGCAACTGCAGGCGCCATTTTTTCCAAAAGATGCAGAGATTTTCCGGCACTTTTTCATCCCACAGTACGTCCCGTCGCCAAACTTCACGCATCACCAACTTCGCGGCTACCACGAAAGGACTCAGGAAACCCAGCGGATCGAAAACCGACATGAAGATACTGAGCAGTTCTCGTTTTGTGGGTCGTCGGCTTCCATCAATGACATCCTTGCTTATTCGGTGGAACTGCATCTTGTACTGGAATTCGTCTTTGACTGGGTGACTTTTCAAATTTAGAGAACAACCAGAGGCTCCGTGTTTGTCTGCAAGAACGTGTTGTAAAACATCGGCCACTCATCTGGAGAGAACGCAGGAAGATCCTGGACCTTACGTGGCATCAACTGGTATACATGGGTCCCTGACAACTGGCTGACCACATTGCCTGAAAGGGACTGCTGATGGCCCGAATGTATGCATGAACAAGGTGGTGGTGTATACATATGTGTCGGCTGAGTACGTACATATTGCGACGTGCTGGATGTCATGTGCACGCTCGAAGGTGTGCCATATGTAGATGCAGGTAGCGAAGCATATACATATGTGGCAGGCGGCTGTTCATGCACAGATGACTGCGGCACATGTGAGACTGACGACTGTGCGTGGATTATTGGCATCTGGGCATACGTAGCTGGCGGCGGTACATAAGTGACGGATGTCTGACCGTCAATAAATGACAACGGTGCATGGATGGGTGCCGACTGAATACATGTGACTGTCAGTGGTGCTTGTGTGATCGGCTGTTGCAAGGTTTGCGACTGCATCACCGTTTTAAGCGTGTTGCACTGCAGATCACTACTCCTCAACTGGACTTGCGTGGCTTTAAGTCTGCCTTCAAGCGCTGCAATCTGTTCCTGCAATGAAAAAATGTACATTTGGTCCGCCTGAGCGGCGGCGGCTTCTCCGGAACCCTCTGTACTGGCTGGTGCTGCGTTAGCAGTGGCAGTGGCAGCAGCTAAAGTACCCACAGGCTGCTGAATGTCAAAAGTGTGTGTTGGAGGCTCAACAGCGGCAACAGAGCAACGCGGTGTTGAAATTGCGGCAGTAGCAGCGGAGGTAGTGTACACAGAAATCTCATTAGACGCTGCATTTAAACTATTTGGCGGCGGCATAGGCACTGTGCACCTAGAAGTTACAGCAGTGACTGGGAAATTCGACGCATTATACCTGGCTGCAGCGGCTGGGTTAGCACTTTCAGATATCACCACAGCGCCGGCACTACTTACGACGGCTGAGGAAGTAGTTGGCACAATGGATCCCATTCCGTGGCATCGTGGACTTCGTCTAGGTGGTGTGCGACTCAGCATGTGGTGCGTTACAAACAACCAGGCGAAATAAAGATGTTCTCGTTCGGGAAAATAAAGCGCACGCTCAAACAAATCGTGATAATGATTATGTTTATTTCTACAAAAGAGATTTTACAGAGTTGAAATGTATTCTAATATAATATTCTTACCGCGGTTTGCACCTCTTCCTTTGGCTACGAGAACAAAGCCAGGCGGAAATAAAATGATTTAATATTGGAAGAAGTGCCAACCGTAGCCTAAAAGTAGTGCCAAGTCTCATTTGAAGAGATGCCAACTACGGAAAGTACTGCAAACCTTGGGAAGTAATTTGTGTCAGCGAACAGATGGCATGGCGCTATTGAATTAATGGGTTTTCCACACTGACTGATTGGTACTACTTCAGACAGGAAGTTGGAAGAAAGTATCCAACTATCACCAGCTATTCAAACAGAAGATCAACTAGAAGAAGCAGTCCAAATATTGACGCTCAGAATACAAAAAGCTGCGTGGGCTGCCACTCCCAAAACAACAAAAAAGATCAAACAAAACTCTTATCCTCCCGAAATCTGTGAAATTATTACAGAGGAAAGCTAGAAAACGCTGGCAACAGACAAGGGCGCCAAGCGACAAGACCACACCGAACAGCTTAAATGATAAGCTCAGAAAATCTGTAAGAGAATTCAATAATGAGTCTTTGAAAACTTACCTCACAAGCCTTACAAATGATGCTAGTACCGACTACTCGCTCTGGAAGGCAACAAAGAAAATGAACAGGCCAATAGCTCACATTCCGCCAGTAAAACCAGAGAAGGTAACTGGGCGAAAAGCAGCCAAGAGAAAGCAAACACTTTCGCTGAGTATCTTGAAGACGTATTCAAACCTTATGAAGATAAAGGTTATCAAGGACTCGAAATAAGGTGCGAAGAAGATAGACCTATTCGGCCGGTAACAGCTAAAGAACTTGACAAAGAAATTAAAGAAAGCATAAATATAAAAAAGGCCCCAGGGTTAAGGGTTTGATTTGATTACAGGAGAAATTTTGAAGCAATTTCCACGAAAATGTTTAAAAAAAACTAACGCAAATTATAAATGCTGCATTTAAATTGAGATATGTGCCAGGCATGTGGAAAGTCGCGGAGGTAATAATGATACCTAAACCAGGCAAACCACCTAACGAAGTTACCTCATATCGTCCAATATCTACCAATGTTGTCCAAGTTATTCGAAAAAGTGCTGGTAAAACGTCTACAAAAAATAATAGATGAAAAATCGCTGGTTCCAATTCCCCAATTTGGATTTAGAAATAAGCACTCTACCATTGATCAGGTGCATAGAATCACAGATAAAATCGAAAAAGCATTTGAAGAGAAATATGTGTGCTCTACAGTATTTCTTGATATAGCACAAGATTTCGATAAAGTCTGGCACAAAGGACTGATACACAAATTACAAAAGCAACTGCCGAAGCAGTATGCGATCATTCTGGAGTCTTATATATCAAATAGATTCTTCAGAATTAAACAAGATGCAGAGTACTCAACATTAAGAGAGATTAAAGCTGGTGTACCGCAAGGCAGTGTGCTAGGTCCAGTTCTATACCTACTTTTCACTAGCGATATGCCTGAAAGTGAAGAAACCACCATAGCTACTTTTGCAGATGACACAGCTGTCCTTGCTGTGGGAGCAACTGTCGAAATAGCAACAAAAAAGCTTCAAGCAGCAATAAACAATGTTTCAGAATGGACTAAGAAATGACAGATTAGATTAAATGACCTTAAGTCAGTCCATATTAATTTTACGTATAAAAACGTAATACACATTCCAGTCTACATCAACAACAATGTAGTGAAATATTCAAACACAGCCTAGGCATGATTCTAGATGCTAAACTGCGTTGGAAAGCGCACGTAAAGAAAAAAAAGATGAGTTGAATATGCGATACAGTAAAATATATTGGCTTATTGGGAGATACTCATCCCTGTCTAACTACAATAAGTTATTGCTATACACGCAAGTTCTGAAACCATTATGTACCTACGGGCTGCAGTTGTGGGCATGCACATGCCAAACAAATTTACAAACAATTCAGGTTTTCCAAAATATTGTATTAAGGAACATAGTTAATGCACCTTGGTACATACGCAATGCCGATCTGCATAAAGATCTAAATGTTGAAATGGTTGAAGATGAAGTTAAGAAAGTTGCTCAAAGGCATAGAAGTAAGCTTCTCAACCACGTAAACACAGAAATAATAGAACTATAAAATAATGACAATGCAATCAGGAGATTGAGACGGGTAAAACCTCTTGATCTAAAAGAGTTAGCTAGGGCTAAGAAATCAGGTATTGATTTCAAATAAGAAAAAAGTTTAGAAATCCGACAAACGGCGGATTTATCTGTTAAATTCAACAAATATATAGTTCAAAAACAAATTGCCGATTAGTCGTCGACTAGGTGCAATCTCATTCGGGATGGCGAATGTCAGGGAGTTTTTTTTAGATGAGTTAAAGTCTCTCATTATTGCAGAAGCATCCCTCGCGTACTAGCTCTGCAATGTCTTTCGATGATTTTTTACTTCCAGCGAATTCCCAACACAAAAAAAAAACATAATGTAGTAGGTAAATTACTCTTGGATTGGAAAGTACGGTAGTTACACCCGTTTCATCTAAATTATAAATGCGATGTTTCTTAAATTGGTAGTTTTCCATGACGGTAGTTAAGTTTTTAAAGAAAGTCTGCACATGTTCCTTATTGAATGAAATGGTTCGAGATAGTGATGTGCTTTCCAGCTTTCTTAAGCTAAGGGTTGGGTGCCGCTTCATAAAAGATTGCATCCAGTCAATCCCAGCTTTCTTGTTATTATTCCAGCTTTCGGGGATTTTAATTTTTATAAAAGAAGCATAGTTGTAAGCAAGATCTCTGGTTCGAGCGAAAGTTAGGCCGTATCACTGCTTTGCACGTTTTATGAGGTAATCTTTAAGCGACACTTCTTGCTCAGTGTTAAATATCTGTCTTGCGCAATATTTTGGTTTGTCCTGCAAAGCAAGTGAGACTAGACACACTTCAACTCCCATAAGACCAGATTCATCAACTTCTTGAACTCCACTCTGATTTTTTCTAGCCTCTTTTAACCTCTTAAATAAAGTTGTTAAATTTATTTTGCATCCGTTTCTCTGTAAGATATCTTCTGAAACATGACTTCACGAATTGCAGCCATATAAACCGATTCGGATATTTCAACCCTCCCTTTCTTTGTGTAGGTACGGACCATCCTCTATCAGAGTAATAGATGTGGATATTTGCAATTTTAACGCTCAACTTAAAAACTCATTAAGATGGGGCAGGTGTAAACGCGTTCACAAGTATCCCCTTTACGCCGTTTACAGCTGCCCCAGTTGGCCTTTTTGAAAAGAAAATTTTCTGACAAGTCAAAAAGGTTGCCAAACAAGAACTTACCAATATAACTTGAAACTACTATGCTGCAGCTACAAAAACATACACTTTCACTTTGAATTGGTCCAAAACTTCACTTGAAATCCACAATTTAACACTCATTCCAAATTTGTGACAGCGAGAAACTTCTTTCGTGAATAAAATTTTACACTGAAATCGGTTCTTCCCCGCTTTAATATAGTGTAATCGTGTTTATTTTTTGTAAGTACTGCCAAATGCTGATTGTTGCTACAGTGTGTAGTCGGAGGATGAAATGTTCACACCTGCCCCGCGTTTACACCATCCCCTTCTCACCCTACTAAGTACCTACTGGGTACTGGACTTGTACTGGTACTTGAAAGTTTGCAGGTCTGATTTCAAGACTAAAAAGAGCAATATATATTTGCTTGTAACATGAAAGAATCGATCTGAGATTCTTAGATTATTTTGTTCTCAAATTTTCAAAAATATACTTACAAATTTTTTCGTGTCAACCGTAAGAGTGAGGAAAAACTCGATTTCACTCATAACTGAAGGCAATAATAAACTGAAACGTTCATAACTATTATTGAATTAATACAAGGTAATCATGAATTCATTATTGTTTATTTTTTTTTAAATGTTTTAATCTTCTCGGAAATGCCACCCAGCATTAAAAATGACAACATGGCAGCAGTGATGTAGAGTGTAGAGTCTAGGCACTCAATTATTTCCACCAATACCAAAAGAATGGATAGCTAAAACCAAAACACGTTTCATTCAATAGAGCAAATTTAGCACGGTGTGTTCACTCAGAGCTCAGAGTCAGTTAGGAATTTGTAAGAAAAGTACGCATAAATAGAAAGCTCGGGAATGTCGTAACCGATATTTTCCACAAAGAGCATAGAACTATTTGAAAAATCATTTATAGTGCAAATAAGAAATTTTTTTTTTTTATTTTAGAGACCTATCTGCCCTTGGATATGAAGCTTTTTGTGTTATTATCTTCGTGCTTCTTGCTGAGATATATAAATTGCAATGGTGACACTCATCCTATTGTACGAACTTCATTTGGGGAAATCCGTGGAATTAACGAAGATGGCTACTATTCATTCCATAACATACCTTACGCTGAACCTCCAGTTGGCAACCGACGCTTTGAGCCGCCAATACCATACACTGGCAAGTGGTCTGAGGAAAGAGATGGCAGCCAGGCTATAATATCATGCATCAATTTTGGAAATTTTTTAACTTCACCTGGATATGAGGACTGCTTATTCGTAAATATAGCTACACCAGCAATTACCTGCGACCAGCCATATCCGGTACGATTGGACATCCATGGGGGTGCCTTTATGGTTGGAGGACCTGGTGGCAGCGACACCTCTATTTTGGTTAAAAGGGGAATGGTAGTTGTTACAATGGGATATCGGCTGGGACCGCTTGGATTTCTGAGTACCGGAGATGATGTGATTTCGGGTAACAATGGCTTAAAAGATCAACGATTGGCGATTCAATGGGTAAAATCCAATATTGGGTCCTTCTGTGGTGACCCAAATAAAATTGTGCTGTCAGGCGCGTCAGCTGGTGGTGCTTCAGCTCATTTACATTTACTGCGAAAATCGACTGAAAATTATATTAAGGGTGTGGTGTCTCATAGTGGTGTTGCAACTTGCCCTTGGGCATTTGAAACCAATCCAAAAGTCGTGAGCCAACATTTCGGGGAGCTCCTAAATTGCCCTACAGTAGATTCGGAGAAGCTTAAGCACTGTCTGGAAAATAAAAGCATCGAGGAGCTATCCAAAGCTACATCTTACCTACAGCCATACAAAGGCAATCCTTTCACAGTGTTCGGTGCGGTTGTTGAGCCTCCGAATAGTAAAGATCCTTTTATGACTGAACATCCTGATGAAATCATGCGAAATGGGAAAGCCGCCAATGTTACATGGCTGGTTGCATATACAGAGCGGGAAGGTTCGTGCAATGCAGCGGGGTTCTTAAAACTAGATAAAGACGGTAAACCTGGTATTTCAATTTTGAACGAACGCTGGAATGAACTGGCTCCTATTATGCTATTCTACAAAAATTCAAAAACTGTCGAAGAACAAAACAAATACTCTACTTTTTTGAAGAATAAATACCTTGGAGAGAAGGAGTTCTCGGAGGATAACTATAGACTGCTCGAGGACATGTACACCGAAGTGCTTTTCAGTTATGATATCGAGAGAGCTGTTGAATTGCACCGAAAATATTGTCCCGGAACAGTTTATGTCTATCATTACAAATACCCACACAGCTTTGGAATTGGAAATTTGGTTGCTGCAAGGACCGATGTTACTTTTGGTAAAGTATACCCATATACAAATTAAGAACGAATATAAGATTCTCTGAAAAAATAACAGGTGCGGACCATATAGCCGATTCTATTTTTATAATGCCTTTTGAGGCCTTGAAGCAAAAATCATTATCGGAAAGAGATAAGCTGGTAGCAGAAAATATGCTTAATATGTACACCAATTTTGCCAATAATGGGTAATTTTAAAATGAGCATGTAATCCAAGAAAGTATAATTATTTCTAATTGCAGAGTCGTAAGTTTTGGAGGTCGAAATATTCCGACTAAAGATGGAAAGCTGACGATAAATGAAAATTGTTTTTCAATTGACGGGTGTGCCAATAATAGTGATCCGGAATGTAATTGCATTGAATATAAATAATCATCATTAATTGTTAACAGTGCGAAAAACGTAATTATTTATTTAAACGAATTTAAAATAAATAAATAAATTATGATGATCGCGACTGAGTGACGCTTATCAAATTTCTTACGGTTTAATTGATTTAAGTGCTTAAAATTGAGTTGTCGTTCGGAAATCAATTCTACTCTCACTAACTTCTTAGAAACCGATGTCAAGAACGATCTCAACAGATAAATTTCTGATTTAACCTATAGGAACCCATGCTCCTAAAATAAATATTTCTTGTGATATGGTGGGTGATTATCGCATTTTGTGGTATAAGCATAAGCATTACTTATTGAGTTTTTTTGTTTTTTTTTTTAATTATTTTAAAAATATAAGTTTGCGCATTCAGTCAATTGGGGGGCAAAAATCTTTCGAATTTTTACTTTTATGTTTATAGCAATAATTTTCCTTGGTTTTTGGACCAACGTTATACGCATTGCGGACTATCAATTGCCCACTCTCAGATTGATTTGAATAAGTAACGGAAGAAACACGCTCGTTGTTAAGTACTTGTTTTACAGCATCCTGGTGTTCCTAGGAGTACTTGATACATCAGCCCTTTCACCTGCACGAAAATGTGGTACATTCGAAGGCCAAAAACAAGAGTCATGCAGCTGAAGTGCAGGTAAAAAATGTTCATGTATTTGAAGTACACACAGTTGCACTTCAGACAAAATGTTGATTTATCTATTAGCTGATTAAATTAGCACAATATAACTTTGTAAAAGTATTCTTTTGTTTCACCCAATAAAGAATTTGATGATTTGTTAATCATCAGCAGGACTCTACCGAACTTGACAGAATTTGTGCACTCAGGGTCTCAGGAGGTTAGAGAGGACTTGTGACTTGTAAGAACGCAAAGAGTTTCTCTCAAATGCCGTGGTTTTCGGTACCTAAGTATTTCTCATGAACTAGATGAACGATTTTCAACCGACTGTCCTACACAATTAATGATAGCCCACCAGTTCTGAAAAACACATTTTAAAGCCAGCAGCATAACCACAGGTGATCAATAAGAGATAGTCGACTTCCACATCGCCCTTCCCTTGAAACCCGCAAATGGGCAATGGCTAATATCCTCTCGAAATCCCCTCTCGTCGAATATACATCTGAGAAACATAGCAATGGCATTAGGTCCGTTCGCGTACTTTATGCGTAGAAAAATGAAAGCTACCAAACCTCCAAAATCGACAGAGAATCCTCTCATTTCAAAGAAAAGTACGTCAACGCTTTTGTGTAAAAAGATGAAAAACGTCAAAGTTTGGATTGAAAAGAAGCAACCGCTGTTTTTTTTGCTGGAAAACTCGTAGGATTTCATTATTTGACCGTTTTAATTCTTTTACCAGCTGAAATTCCGTGTTAAGAAAAATGAATGAAAGTACATTTTTCGTTCGTTCTTTTTTTACCATTTTCTCAGTACCTAGTTTGTGTAGTTTCGCACGAAAGTTTATATAAACTTACGTTTGTCTATTAGTACGCGAATGGACCGATTGTGGGTGAAACACATGTACAGCAAGATGATTTTGCAGGCCCGGATGTAGGGGTTAGGTAAGTTCAGAGGGTGGCCAAATTCACACTTTACAGACGAATGGACAACTCATCATTTACTTAACTTTGACCACGGAATAAATAATAGTACAAGTACAGAAATTGCATGGCCATATCAACTCGGCCAATACCCATAGCGCGGAGTGAGACGTGCTGCATGAACATTTATTATTAGTTCAAAATACGGGCCCGCTCGCCCACAGGTTGAAAATTGAATTACTCCATGTTTCCCGGTCGATTTACTTACTAAAAATATTTAATTATTTTTGTTTACCGGTTGTAATTATGAGCGCATCAAGAAAAAAGCTGTCGGGAGCGGAATTTAGGAAAAAGGTTAAATATAAGTAGTTGCAGAGAAAACAATGTGCAGATAATATGAAAAATTGGCTTTGCTGAGGGGGTGACCCGTCAGTATCTGCTGCAACTTCCGAAGTTGATATTGAGTTAGTCGCACTTTGCCCGATCAAATGGATCAAGATTTTTCACAGTCTGTTTTTATAGTGCCAAGATGTGCGAAGAGCACACACAAAGAGTGTATGACGGGTACAACAAATGAAATCATGCCAGGGTATTGATCAAGACATTGAGGGAGTAATTCACTCAGAGAAAGAAAATTGGAGACAGATCCACAAATGCCTTTAATTTCGCGGGTCCCACGAAACACCTAGCGATCTCATCATACAATGCCCTCAGCCTAGTCAAGGTAACTTCTTGAACTTGATTTCCCTGCTCGCCAAACATAATTCAACTCTTAAGTTTCAATTATAACACTTAAACATAGGGACGGGCTACAGTCCGCTTGGGCGAACTGTTGGATACCCTATTCTTATTCCTATCCCTCATAAGTGGGCGTGACAAAAGTCTAAGTATGGATGAATTGTTAAGAACGCTCTACATATTTTGTTATATAACATTTAAAGGATTTTATAAAAAAACGCTCCCTAGCTCAAACTTGGGTGTTTCAATAAAATGGTTTTATTTAATTGTGGGCGTGTCAGTAGGCGGATTTAAAAAAAATTAACACATGAGAATAAAGGGCCCGTAGAGAGTATATATTATAAATCTCAGCTCCCTAGCTCAAACTTTGAATTTTCAAAAAAAATAAAAAATAATTGTGGGCGTGTCAGTGGGCGGATTTTGAAAATATTTACACATGAGCATAAAGGGCCCATAGAGAGTATACATTATAAATTTCAGCTCCCTAGCTCAAACTTTGGATTTTCAAAAATTAATATACCCTTAGAATAGGGTAAAAAAAAATTATTTTATTTATTTGTGGGCGTGTCAGTGGGCGGATTTTGAAAAGTTTTTATCCCGAGCAGTTTTAGGAGTCATAGATCATATATAAAAAATATCAGCTTTCTAGCTCAAAATTCGATTTTTTCCAAAATTTTGTTTTTTTGAGATTGTGGGCGCGTCTGTGGGCGGATTTCAAAAATTCGTAAACTTGATTATTTCGGGACCCTAGAGAGTATATGGTTAAAATTTCAGCTCTCGAGGTCCAGTTTAAAGGCCTAATTTTTGCCGACAGACGGACGGACGGACGGACGGACATGGCTAGATCGACATTACTATCGATGCTGATCACAAATATAGTAACTTTTAGGGGTCTACGATCATTATTAAGGTATGTTACAAACTATGCGTCAAAATTAATATACCCCTAGAATAGGGTATAAAAAGGGACAAGTATCATATTTATCAAAGACCATACAGAATGAAATAATTGACATAATGGCAAAAACAGTTAGAATTAGCATTCTAAATGACATCAGAGAAGCCAAATACTATACGATAATGTTCGACTTCACTTCAGACGCATCCCATACAGAATAAGTGAGCCAGGTAATTCGATATGTAAAAAGAACAGATTTTAGAAAAATTGGCAGTTGATGATTTAGATATTGGACAATGTAGTGGCAAATCTTATGATAATGGGTCCAATATGGCCAACATCCATAAAGGAGTACAAGCCAGTATTACAGAAGGAATGAGCTGGCCGAGTTCGCACTGTGCTTGGCTCCTCCTTAAATCTTGTACGTCTTCTTTCTGCCTCATCATGCCAGGAAGCTATTAACCTATTTGAACTTATTCAAAAAGTATATTCCTTTTTTGTTGGCTCCACTACTAGGTGGGACATTATGAAAAACCACGGTAAAAAAAAATGAAAAGGAAGTAGTCACACGAGATGGTCGGCGAAACATGTTGCTGTGAATGCCCTATCAAATAATTTGCCAGACATAGCAGAAGCCTTAGAAAATTTGGCATGCTCCAGAAGCACGAGCAATATTTCATAGCTTACCATCTATCACTTTTCATAGAAAGAAAGAAATATAGAATACCATAAAATGTACGGTGGGCATTTCATAGCTAACTATTTCAATGGTGGTGTTGTTGTAGAGCGAAGCACTTCATAAAAATGCCAGCTCATAGAATACTATCCATAGAATGCTATGAACTGAGCAATATATAGAGTGCAATTTTTCATAGAATACTATTCGTATAGTCTCCACGAGCAATTTTCATAGAACGCTATATTGCATTCTATAAAATATTGCTCGTGGAGATGCCGTGTTAACTACTATAAAGGATTTTAAATTTATTCTTAATTTAACTATTTGGGCGAATATTCTCCGCGAAATCAATCGAGTGAATATAAAAATTCGAAAGAAGATATTATCCTTGCCCGTTTTGTCGCACTAATGGATGGACAAAATCCAATGAAATATTGGATAAAAGTGGCTGGAGAAGTTGCTGAAAAAAGTGGTGTTGACCCTATTTTACAAAATAAACGAATTCCGAAACGTAAAAAACATTTCGATAAGATGTGTGAAGACGAATTACAAACACCCCAACCTGTTCGACTATTTTCTAAAGAAATAATTCTTTTATTTGATCGAATCATATCAGAAATTAAAAAAAGAGGTTTCACTGTGCTATTATGCTGAATCTGAATTTTGCTTTTCTTAATGGTACTAATATGTGGAAAATGTCAATTGAAGAACTGCAAAACTATGGAGCAGATCTTTCTCGAAAATACAAGCAAGATTTAAGCGCCGTTGAATTCTGCCAGGAACTCTGCGTTTTTAAAGAGCAAGCTCCGCTTTTATTTGATGATATAGAAAAGGCTTACGGTTTCTATCTCTTGCAACAGATCTATGCGCATGATTTGCAGGATGCTTTTCCTAATACTTGTATTGCCCTGCGAATTTACTCTACGCTTCCTACCACATCCGCAGGCTGTGAGCGAAATTTTAGCAAATTAAAACTAATTAAAAATTGTTTGCGATCTTCTATAGGTTATGTCTATATTATATATATAGCAAATCAATAGGCTTAACACAGAAAGAACAGCGATGGATGCATTATTTCCGGAAGGCCTATGTAGGCTATGTTTAAATTTCAATTAATTAGTGGACATCTGATAGCTGAAATTATATATGTAGATGATAAAGGTAAAAATAAATATAAGGGGGCGGCATTTTTCAGTTTTTGCCCCGCACGTCAATTGAACCACCAATTTCAAGAAGGTAATAAACGACACAATTTATAAAATCGACTTTTTGATGCAAATGTCTTCTGTAAGGGTAGACGCATCTGTTAGGCCTAAGAATGCAACAAAAACCATTTTCACTATCGAGATATAATTAATTTTATAAAGCATAAGCCTTAAGAAAGAAACAAATCCTGGATTTATTTCCTTCTTAGAACTAAATTGTTTTCCTTATATAGGTTTTAACTTTTAAGTTGCGCAATACATTTATTCAGTTTCGATTCTATTCTCAGCTAGCTAAGTTGCAGGGACCAAGTGTAAAGTTTTGAGCGCGTGTAAGCAAAAAAAAATCTGTTCATGGTTAGTCCTAAACGTTGTGTTAGTTCCTTAACAGCTGTGTGAATAGCGGTTGTTAACAGTAATTTGGAAAAGTTTGTCTGCTTTTAAAGAAAAAATGTCTAGTGAGTCGGAATCTAGCAACGTGGATCTACGAACTATTAGAAAGAAGAAAAGAGGGGTAAGAAATAAGTATTTATATAAAAGTGAAATACAAAAAAATAAACGTTTGCGTGGCAAGCCTTACAAAAGAAGGGATATAGAAGCGAGGTCAAACACAAGGCGAGATTGTACTTGAAAGCTAAAGTGCCCTACAAGTTTTGACCTACTGCAAAAAAAAAACCAAATGTTCGATAGCGTGTATAATGGTCGTCCCAAGAACGAGCAGAATACATATTTAATGGGGCTTATAGATTGTTTACCAATAGCTCGAAGACGTTCCATGAGCGAAAACCCGAAAAAAGAGACAACGCATTGTATTATAACGTCTTCAAATGAAAGAATAAGGGTTTGCAAACAAGCTTTTTCTATATTGAACGCTATATCAGTCAAATCAATTTTCCGGCTCGCATCACTAGTTGCTGAAGGTAAGCTGCCTGTAGATCAGCGTGGGAGATATGACCATCATCCTACTTTGCCTCAAGATGCACTTATTGCAATAAATAATCATATAAAATCCTTCGCTCTAAAGGAAATTCATGGCCAAAGTTTTACAAGAAAACTTGTAAATCTATAAATAAAAACGCTATGTACACGATCTCTAAGTATAGGCATTTAATATACTCTTCAGATCATAAAGGATACTTGAAGGCCTCGGAGTACATAGATAAACTTGTGCAAAATATTTTTTTGCTCCAGCGAAGCAATGTTACCCCAGAAATGGCAACCGAAAAAGCTTAATCGGATGAAATCCACATAAATCACAAAAAAATGGCAGACATTCGAAAAATCGTCGAATATGGGTATAGAAGAGGATAAGAAGCAGTTCTACCTGAACATATTGACCTAGCCTACTACAGCCACTGAAACTGCTGAAGAGGAAGACGACTAAAAAATGTCATAACAAATGTTGTTTTTTAAGTTTGAACACTTTGTTTTGAATTAAAAAAAATGTATTTTCCGTTACATTTATCTTTTTTTTCAATATCAAATTTTCAGTTGTAAGAAGGAAATAAATCCAAGCTTTTTAAGACGGTATATCTGGCTACAAGGAACAGATAGGAACAAAATGTCTTTTGCATATGATTCAAACCATAGTGCTCTTTAAATCATCTATAGGTCAAACATCCAGGAAATGAAAATTATAGAAGATATTACGTTTTTTTCGTCTCCTGAAAAATTAGGTCGAATGGATTTATTCCCTTCTTTAAATTGGTGGTTCAATTCTTGATGCAAGTTGTCTCTACTTCTAATCTTGATGCACTGATTGTAGTAGAACAGCTCAAATTGCTTAAAATTGTTATCGTTACCAATTCTTCTTAGCTTATACTGTTTTTTTTTCACGAACGTTAGCAGGTATAATGTGCCAACTTATCGCATCCATTTTTGTTTCTTTCAAAAGCAAAAATTATTTTAACTATGTATTTATAAAAAAAAACACTGCAACTCACAAGGCTAGAATGTTTTTGTAAAAAAAGGCGCGCGCAAAATATTTAGCAAATACTCTGAGTCAACAAAATAGCAGACTCGGAATTTTCGTAGCAATTGCTTTGACTTCCACGTTTTATTCATACCAATCTGAGTAAAAGGTCGGTGGCGCCGCTTTTCGAAGATCTCAAAAGTTGGAGTTAACTCAAATCAGTTTTTATTCATACGAAGCTTAGCAATTGCTTCGATTTTGACATTTAGTCTGAGTAAAAGCAATTGCTACGTTGTATTCATACGACCCAATATGTGGATTGATGTTTAGATTATAAGAAAGCAGAAAACCATGGTATTTAAATTCGTTATCTACTTCGATGTTTTTTCCATTCAGGTTGCATGTACCCTCGCTCCTGCCAACATGACTTAGTTTTCTGGATACCGTTATCATTATATTTGTAGTATTAATCTTAAGATCCCATTTGTCGCAGTAATTCTTCGCTTATTTATTTGAAGTTGGAGTGTTAATGCGCTTTGAAAAAGAATTTGCAAATCATCAGCATAAAGTAGCACATTACCTTTCACATCACCAAAGCTAATATCACCTGGTATACTCTGACAGATATCATCAGATATCAACGAAAAAAAAATCGGGATTAGTAGCTATTCAATCTTGAGGAACACCAGAACTTGTGACTAAGCTTTTGATCAGTTACTGTTACTTTAAGCAGATGCAGACGTATTTAACAGAAATTTTTTTGTAGATTCTTACATACTTTGTCGATAAGCCCAGTTGTTGATAGTTTAAATAGCACAGATCTTCAATTTACAGAATCAAAAGCAGACTAAAGTTCTACAAAAAAAGGATAAAGCTTTGTTCCTCTCAATATAGTGCTTTGCTAAGGTGGTAAGGAAAAATATTTGATCAACCGTCGACAAATTAGCACGAAAACCAGCCTAAAAAATATTTATTTTGTTATTGTTTTCAATCCATCTAATCAGACGACAATATAAAATTTGTGTAAATAATTTTCTCCGGCAATTAAGAACGGGTATTCCTCTATAATATAAGGTTTACCTTTTTAAAAATAGCACAAATGGAGAAGGTTAAGAAACTTTCGTCATACCACATCCATAAAAATGCGGTTGAAAAACTGAAGCAGTTATACCAACAATTGTGGAGTAGAACGCTTGTATAACTCTAGAGGTATTCTATCTGGTCCAGATGCCCTATTTGGTTTCATTATTTTGAGACATGATGACAGCTCTGACAATTCTATTCTCGAGTCCAGATCTGCAGAACTGATATCCGGAGGGGAATAACAAATGCTTTTCTGATCAGGGTCCTCCAATAAAAGTTCTTCAAAAAAGGGGAAAGAGTTTCAACACTAATTAACGACGGTGCATAATTTGTATACTCTCCTAAGATACGGCCATTGGCCCAAAAAGACTTAGAGTCCTTACGTGACAACAACTTATTGAAGCAGAGTAATTTTTTGCTCAAACGAATTTGTTTATACATCTTATTTGTATGGAGGTATAGCATTCTAAACCCTTCGTTATTTGTTGTTCCAAACAACTTTAAGATATTGAAAGATTTATCTCTAAGTCGCCTACACTCGTTATAGTACCAGCGCCTAAAAAGAGGGCATTTGTTGATATGAATATTAGTTGGTACACCATCATTTCAACTGAAACCACAAAAGGCAAATGGGCTGAGAAGTTAGCAGGAGCTACATCAAAATCATTAACAACATTAGCCACTCACTTTTAACTAGACAGTAGCCTATAAGCGAACAGCCTTGATCGGATACAAATGTGACATCGCCCCTAGCGAAGAATATTTTTGGTCCCTGTGACGAACCTTAAATTTTCAAAGAGTTTTAATCTCATCAGTATCTTTCCTTTTATAAGAGCACAAGTGTTAAAAAAACTTTTAAATAGTGGTTATAAGCGGGAATTCGACGATTTATTAGTTATGAGATTGCCGCTCTTTAAGAAGTACTTTATGTCACTTATGTCATTGGCAGCGGGTATTTTGGAATTAGAAAATGAATACATTTTGTTGGCAGACATATAAAAAGTCCTCTAATTTTAAAAGGAAAATTAAGAAAGCATTTCTTAATAATAAACTGGCTTAGTCGGAGCTGTGCGTACGGCGGCTTCCGAAACAAAGCGAATACAAGAAATTTGTATGGGAGAACATAGCCATTCGCTTCCGATCACATACTTTTATTATATACTAATTAAGAAATTAATAAGTCGAAAGGGAACGGTTTGTTCAAATACGACATAATAAGCTTCAGGGATGTAGACCAACCCGTTTGGTAGAGGACGTAGGATATGTGTATCAACTTTTTTTGCTAAACATATTCGTCGGTCGCTGCAGAACGAACGGCTTGGCCAATTATTATAACCTATTCTAAGGGTAAATTAATTTAGGCTCATAGTTCGTAACTTGCCTTAATATTTCCCGTAGACCCCTTAAAGTTACTATATTCGTGATCAGCAAAAATTAGGCCCTTAAGCTGGAGCTAGAAAGCTGAAATTTTAACCATATGCTCTCTAGGGGCCCGAAATAATCAGGTTTAACAATTTTTAAAATCCGCCCACAGACACCCACAATCTAAAATAAAAACAATTTTATCGAAAAGGCAAAATTTGAGCTATGAAGCTGAAATTAGTAAAAAGTACTCTCTAGAGACTCTCAATGCTGATGTTAAGAGATTTATTAAATCCGCCTACTGACACCCAAAATTTAAAAAAAAAACCGTTTTTCCGAAAAATCGAAGATAGAACTAGGAACTGAAGCTTAAAATATATGCTCTCTAGAGACCCTTAATGCTCAATCATTTTATTGAAGAAAGAATTCGAAAAGTACTCGTATGTAGTTAAAGTCGGTTTGAGCAATTCCTTTATACAAAATTGTCTGCCATGCCCACCTTTAAGGGGTTTTTATTTGGAAAAAAATATTTTTCCAATAAAATCCTTTACTTAGTTTTTTGCTAAAGAGTAATATGAATTGGAATATTGTATCCAATAGTTCGCCAAGAGGACTGTAGCGTTTCCCTATGTTTAAATTTGTTTTTCTTCCTAAAAACACAATTAATGCCACTTTGTAGAAAATTCAAATTAAAATCTAAGCATGTACATATTATCATCGCTGTAGGCCAACCTGTAATACAGAACCAGCCAAAAAATACAGATTTGAATATAGACCAACCTGTGCGGCAGTGCATATGTGTCGGTTCAAACAAAGAAAGCTTATATGCGATAATTTTAAATGGATATTCAAATGGCTTATATAAATTTGCTATCAACCTCGTCATCATCATCTGATCACAATCTGAACCCACAAAGGCAAACGTCTTTGATGATGTCGAGAAATATTCAGAGGAAGAGGCATCTGTGTTTTGCCATACCCACAAGTACAACGAAATATACACCTCAAATGTGATGGTTTGTTTATTCCATTGGCATCCCGGATTACCAATAAAAAACGACAAAGGTCGAATCTGAATGTAATCCTCTATTTATATTTAGAGGCTTGGGTCGCTAAAATTAAGCTTAAGCAGGATACTAGGCTTAAGCATTTAAATATGCTTAGTTTCACTACCAACAAATTCAGTAGTAATTTAAGTAGCCAATTAAAATCGAAATAAAAATACTTCGGCTATAAACGAATGTATGTATGTACCTACATACTTATGATATATCAGCACGCAACCTCAGGGCAGTACCCATTTATGGTTTTAAATGAACGATGTCCAACATGCTACGTTAACCACACAAACGAAAAGCTGTAATCTGCCTCGAAATCGTTAGTGACTCCTCAATTAACATCATATTATTTTTTCATTTTTCAAAATGGGCGTGGAATTGTGCTGACAGGCATTGTCTACTATATTGTTTAATACATAGACTGTTTTCTTTTAAAAGTAAGTGGAAACAAAACAATATAAAGACAGGTATTATTTTCTTCAAGTTGGTCCAAAAAACGATCTGTTTTAAAAACTGCATTGGGCATATTACAAAATGAAAAATATCCATTAAAATGGTGATGTTCGGATGAATAAAGATGGAAGACTTATGCTGCTGATCCAAAAATTACTTGGGCAAGATCACATTTGTAGACAATGACTGACAACGTGTCGTAATTTATTTAGCAAGCGAAGAGAAATTGCAGTCTTGGGATGTTTTCAGCGTGACTGAATGTGCATGCTTATGCGCAATTAGCTTAATCATAGAGATTGTCGACAATTACTCTGCGTGAGGTTTTAGCACATATAGAGGGAAGTATAAATACTAAACGCTAAGGGCTGAGTTCCTCAACAGTTCGTAAACGATTCATAATACACGAGATAAAAAGTCAATATCATTCATAGAATATATATTTGAAGAATAAATAGAGTGTTTCTTTACATTGTGACCTTTTCCAGATTCCTCTGCAATATCTGGGAACACAAGCATTTTGCCCAGTATTGACTACTCCTTTGAATATGAAATATTTAGTGCTGCTATTTCTATGCCTCCTGCTGGAATACATAAATTATAAAGCCGATGCTCAAACTATTGTGGAAACAAGCTTTGGAAAAATCCGGGGAAAATACGAAGATGGCTTTTATTCATTTCATAATATTCCTTACGCTGAACCTCCAGTTGGAAACCGCCGTTTTGAGCCCCCAATACCCTACACTGGAAAATGGTCCGAGGAAAGAGATGGCAGTCAGGATATGATAACATGCGTCAAGTTTGGAATATATTTGCTTACACCACCTGGATATGAGGATTGTTTATTCATTCATATAGTTACGCCAGCAATAACCTGTGAACAGACTTATCCCGTGCGAGTTGTTATCCACCCAGGTGCCTTTATGGGCGGGGGACCTCATATAACAGACACTTCCATATTAGTCAAGCATGGAATGATTGTTGCACAAATGGGATATCGATTGGGACCTCTGGGATTCCTCAGTACCGGAGATACTGTAATTCCGGGTAATAATGGCTTAAAGGATCAACGATTGGCGCTTAAGTGGGTCAAAGCCAATATACATTCCTTTTGTGGTGACCCAAACAAAATCATTGTGTCTGGTGCGTCAGTTGCCGGTGCTTCGGCTCATATGCATTTGTTACATAAACCCTCTGAGAATTATATCAACGGAGTCGCATCTCATAACGCTGTAACAACCTGTCCATGGGCTCTTGAGATGAATCCGCAAGTCATCTTCAAATCATTTGCGAATTTTCTCAATTGCCCCACGGATTCAGATATGCTGAAGCCTTGTCTGCAAGGAAAGAGCATAGATGAGCTATTGCAAGCCTCGTCTAGCTTGCAACTATACAAAGGTCATCCATATGTAGTTTTCTCCCACGTTATTGAGCATCCGAATAGTGAAGATCCTTTCATTACCGAACATCCAGAAGAGATAATACGGCTTGGAAAAGCTGCCAATATAACATGGCTGGTCGGATATACGGAGCGTGAAGGCACTTTTGATTGCCCTCATTTTTTGAAACTTGATGGAAATGGTAACCCAGAAATTAACATTTTGAACGAACGTTGGTTAGAATTGGCACCTCATCTCCTCTTCTTCAATAAGAACAAAACGTTGGAGGAACGTGATCACTACTCGGCCTTTTTGAAAAATAAGTACCTTGGAGAGAAAGAGTATTCTACGGAAACCTATAGACAACTCGAGGACATGTACACCGATGTGCTTTACAAAAATGAGATTGAGAAGGTTATTCAAATGCACCGGAAATACTGTCATGGCAAGGTTTTTGCGTACTTTTACAGATATCCCCATTTGTTTGGAATTGGGAATTTGTTGTATTCCAAACAAGACTTTTCATATGGTAAGATTTGCAAATTTTTAAATATATTGTTTTAAAATGTTCTTTGAAACTAACAGGTGCGGATCATATGTCTGATACTATATTTACACTACCTTTTATACCCCTTAATGAAACACCGCTATCGGAAAGAGATGAACTTGTTTCTAAACACCTACTGGATATGTACTTCAATTGGGCAAATAATGGGTAAGCCCAAAATGATCTATCTAACGATACAATTTGTTGGTATGATTGTGTATTTTAGAGTTTTAAGCTTTGGAGGAAAGGTTATGCCAGCTACAGAAGGTGGATTATTGACGATCAACGAAAATTGTTTTTCGTTTGACGGATGCATGAATGAAAGTGACACAGGGTGTAATTGCATCGGGTTTAAATGACGGTTTATGGAATGTTAATGAATTGTAAAAAGTATAAGGTGTATCAGGGATGGGAATTCAAATATCGAAGGCAATAAAACAGAAACTATTCAACTCGTAAAATTCGTACTTGTTGGGTAAATTTGGAAGGGCATCACTGCTCAGTTGATGGTTAATTAGCCCGCCAAGATGTTTAGTAAAACGTCGTACATTGGGAGTCATCTTCATGTTGTAATCAGCCTAATGACGGAAACACTTCACAACAGCAAAAGCGATTTTGACAAGCGCATCAATAATTTAAGGACCAATGTTTCCAATGCAACAGAACATATTCATCACAGCGACAGTAACAGCATTCCCAACTTAAGGAAGCAAACTCTAACAATCATGTGACGATGTTTTTAGTTTTCCCAACATTCAAATGCCTATATGTATATTGAGCGGATGTTCTCTCGTGTTTGCATTTCGAGAGAACTTTTCTCTCATTTTTACAAAACGGTTTGTGTCCTGACCAAGCACTCTAGCATCCGCGATGATTGTTATAGTTGGGCCTTAAGTCATATGAGAATATCTCCCTTAATGTAAACTTTGAAGCAGGGATCATTTCGGTATACAAGCAGCCGACTTAAACGCTGATGTATTTATTGAAGAGATAGGCATATTGAAGTATTAGGAAGAATGAAAAATATGTTTGTCATAGGCGACAAAAATGCCAACACAAATGATTTAAGCAGCACATCCGTTAAAAACTACTTAAGGTAAGATTAGGCTGTATGCCAAGGTAGCATTTAATGACCATTTTTGACGGTTCTCGCTGTCAAAATATGGTCATGCAGTGTAATCGGCATATCTCAAATGACCTAATGACCAAATGACCACAAATGACCATGCTGATTTTGGCAGATAAAAATGACCAAAATGCAAGCAAAGTAATCAGCCAATAAGCACGAATGCCAGTATAATGACCTAATGACAGTTACGTCACAGACTACACCCGAACCTACTACCAGATCATTCCCCACATCCCTCTTCGCCTAACGGCACAAATACAAATCCCATAACACTCTACGACACAAGCTCCAACCATTTTTGCCGACAGTTGCAAAACTTTCCGATAACAAAATCCCAACTAAATGTACTCATATTTCACACCTCCAGACGAAATATGAATATTTCATAAACAAGTGCACTGCTATCCCACAGGAAGACTTCATATAAATACCGGTGTATAGTTCAACAAAAGATCAGTTCTAATTCAACTCTCAATGCTAGAAGTGCAGCCACGCCTAGACAGCGGCTTCTTTCATTGATCTAATTTAAGTAATAATTATAAATAAACAATCTACGTTAGAAGTGCAGCCACGCCTAGACAGCGGCTTCTTTCATAGACACATTGTAATGAATAATAATATAATAAATAAATAAAGAAGAGAAAAAAACCATTGTGTTTTTTTTTAATTCAAAACGCTCAACCCCGAACGTAATTGGCGCAGTCGGCAGTTCTCGAGTACGCGAAGTTTATTTTAAATTCGCTTAAGAATATAACAAAAAAAAATTCGCGGTTAAGTGTTTACTATTTAACTCGAGTGAACCACGTAAAAATCCGCATAAGGATAAAAATAACTAGAAAAGCGCGAAGAAGTGCAATTCTTAAAATAAAAAGTTTGTGTAAATCCCGATCAAGGGAAATGAACTAACACTCCGATCAAGGAGGAAAAAAAAAAAAAAAAAAAAAAAGAATCCGCATAAGGATAAAGAAAAAAAAGTAAAGTGCGAAAAAGTGCAGTGTGAAAAGTGTGAAAAAAAAATATATAATAATCCAAAATTAACAAACGGAGAAACCAACTATTCGACAAACAAAGGATGGCACAGGACAAAATCGAGCAGTGCCTCACAGCACTTACGCGGCTTGTGGTTAACATCAGCCAACCAACAAGTGTTAGGGCGAAAATCGAACAGGAAATTCGGTTTCTCAACGTATTCCAAGGAGACCCAAAAACATTGCCATCATTTGCAAAGTCAGTGGACAAGATTCTGGCAAATTACCAGTTGGAAGCAGACAAAAATCAAGTGTTTGAGGTCATTTATGACTCCAAAATTCAGGGAACTGAAAAGAATCTCTTAGAAGTCAACCCACCAGAAGACTGGAGCCATTGCTGGAACAACCTGAGGAAACACTTCCGAGCATCGAAGGATGAACAAAGAATCACCAGAGAAATAGGAATGCTTAAGGTACGAACAATATATGAATTAGATATTAAGATAAAAAACATTGTAGAAGACATAGCAGAGCATGCTGCGTTTAGCAATAACAGTAAAAAAATAACAGAAATTTTCTTTGGTATGCTAATAATGAAAGTAAAAGAATTAACTTCAGGGGCTTTAGCATATGCAATCACTGAGTTGCACGAATTATCGGAAATTAGGGACAGGTTAAATAAATTTATAGGACAAGACCAAGGAAATTTAAAGTCAACCACATTATACAACGATATAGATAGTAACAGACCCAAATACCAAAGTAGGTACAATAATAATGGCAACCAAAGATATAATCAAAACAATAACTCAGGTTTATACAGGAATAACAACCAAAACAATTACCAGAACAACAATTCAGGTATACACCAAAACAATCACCCAAACAACAATCCTCATAGAAATAATTATCGCAATAACAATTCAGCACAGTATAGAAATTCTGGGCATAACGAACCAATGGATACCCTATCTGCCTCTTACCAAAGACAGATAAATCTACAGAGTACGGATTTTCGGGGAACAAGCCCTCCAGAAAATTACCCTATATAACGGTAGAAGCGAAAAATAACACTAAACTTAGAATACTCATAGACCCTGGCTCGGAAACGAGCATTATAAACCCAGGAATTTGCCACCCTAAATGGCAAGTCCAACTCACTAACCCAATAAAAAAACTTACAACCAGTACACCCATCTTTGCAAATAAAAAAGTGAAGATCCCTCTGTTTCAAGAATTAGGGGACAACAAAACGGCTGAATTTCTAGAATTCAAATTTCACACGGAATTTGATGGACTTATTGGAAACAATATTTTAATACCAGCAGAAGCCATCCTCGATTTCAAAAACAACCGCCTCATAGCCAATGATAAAGAAATTCCAATATTCTTCAACAAAACGGAAGAAATCCTCTATAAAAATTACTACAAACAAGTGCCTCAGTTAGAAATATACCACACGGAAATAAACAATGAACCAATTCACAATCAAATCAGAATAACTCACCTTAATAAAGAAGAAAAACAAAAAATATCAAAACTGGTTTCACAATATTCCTCAATATTTTACCAAGAAGGTAATGATCTATCATTCACCAATGCGATCAAGCACAAAATCAGTACGGTAAATGACATCCCTATTTACACGAAAAATTATAGGTACCCAGAGGTACACCGAAAAGAAGTAAACAATCAAATTACAGAGATGCTAGAGCAGGGAATCATAAGACCAAGTGATTCACCCTACTCAGCCCCCATCTGGGTCGTTCCCAAAAAGATGGACGCATCTGGGAAACAAAAGTGGAGAATCGTAATAGACTATCGAAAACTCAATGAAATTTCTATAGACGATAAGTTCCCAATACCGAATATAGAAGATATATTCGACAAATTGGGAAAAGCAATATATTTCACTACTCTCGATCTGGCCAAAGGTTTCCACCAGATCGAGATTGCTGAAGAAGACGTTAAAAAAACGGCTTTTTCAACCGACAATGGACATTACGAATTCATTAGAATGCCTTTCGGGTTGAAAAACGCCCCCTCAACGTTCCAGCGTTTAATGAATTCAGTTCTACACGAATTTATAGGAAATATATGCCTAGTATACTTAGACGATATAATTGTCTTCTCCACTAGCCTTGAAGAGCATATCCTCTCATTAAAGAAGATTTTCGATAGACTTCAGGATGCCAATCTTAAGGTCCAATTAGACAAAAGCGAATTTCTAAAAAAAGAAACCGAGTTCTTGGGACACATTGTCACTACAGAAGGTATCAAGCCTAATCCTTCAAAAATACAAGCAATACAAAATTACCAACTACCAAGAACGGTTAAACAAATAAGATCATTCTTAGGAATCACCGGATATTACCGGAAATTCATAAAAGACTACGGAAAAGTAGCAAAACCCATGACGATGTTCCTAAAAAAGGAGCGAAAATAGACATAAACAACAAAGAATACATTGAAAGTTTTGAAAATTTGAAAACTCTTCTTGTATCCGAACCAATTCTACGGTACCCAGACTTCACAAAGAAGTTCACCCTAACTACGGACGCATCGAATTTCGCGGTTGGCGCCGTTCTTTCCCAGGAAAGCCATCCAGTGTGCTTTGCTAGCCGTACACTTAACGACCACGAAACTCGATATTCCACAATTGAAAAAGAGTTATTGGCAATATGGTGGGCCACAAAGTACTTCAGGCCTTACCTTTACGGAAGAAAATTTACCATCGGAACAGATCACCGACCGCTTGTGTGGCTAAGCTCACTTAAGGAGCCAAATGCCAAATTACAAAGGTGGAAGATAAGACTGGAAGAGTTTAACTTCGACATAGAATATGTTAAAGGGAAAGACAACCAGGTTGCGGACGGGTTATCAAGAATGGAAATCTATTACAATGAAAATGTAACTACAGAGAACAATCTGGACACACAGTCTATGGTGGCAACTATCCACAGCGCAAATGAGGATAGCTCCAACCACATACCAATTATAGAATCACCGGTCAATATATATAAAGCCCAAATTATAATCAACAGCACAGAAGGCACTAGTAATCATAAAATATATACAGCTTTTGGAAAAAAAAGAATTGTCATTGAAATAAAAGTTTTTAGCGAAAAGCTTATTGTAGACATTATGAAAAAATTATGAAAAAGTTGGTGTGTTCTCTAGACACGACAATCTATTTGCCAAATTCCAAGACGTCTACATAAAATATTTTAGCAGGAACAAACTTTTAAAACTGATTAAATGTAGAAAATTTTTAGGAGACCTAACAGACGAAGAAAAGGAACTTTTAGTAATATCGAAAACCCACAACTCATTGAACCATAGAGGAATCAATGAAACATACGCAGAGATCAAAGACACTTATTACTGCCCAAACCTGAAAGACAAGATCCAAAAATACATAAACAACTGCGAAATTTGCAATAAGGCCAAATATGAGAGATTGCCTTACAAAATTCCATTAAAAATAACCGAAACACCAACAAAACCCAATCAAATCTTACATGTTGACATTTGGTATGCAAATATGAATTTAATGTATGTAACAATGATCGACAAGTTCACGAAACACGTAACGGTGCAAGAGATTAAACATAGAACATGGATATCCCTACTAAATACATTAAAATACAGGTTTGCAAATCAAGGTAGTCCAAATAAGATAGTCACTGATGGTGAGACAGGTCTCTCAGCAATAACAATCAAAGAATTCTTAAAAGAAAATAACGTGGACCTCCACATATCTACACCTTACCACAAAACAGGGAATTCGGACATCGAAAGATTCCACTCTACTCTTAACGAGCACTTAAGAACATTTGCAGCTGACAATAACAATGAAGACACCATACGAAACAGAGTCTTAAAAGCTGTAACAATATACAATAAAACAATCCATTCTACAACAAATCAAAGACCTATAGACTTTGTTAACGGAACGATAACAAATCAAGACTACCCCAAAATCATAGAATTAATAAACTCAAAAGAACGGTATATAAGTAAACATAATAAAGACAAGACTGACGTAGATTTAACGAAAACCAATCATGTCTACCTTAAATCCAGAACCAACAACAAACTCAAAATAAAACACAAAAAAGATAATCCTAGAGTAATAGACAAGGATCACGTTACTGACAGTAACGGATGCAGATATTACAAAACCCAAATAAAACGAAATTATAAATTTGAACAAACTTCTTAAAATTACATTCCTTTCAGACACTACTAATACTTTTACTGACAATAACAACAACAACAGGACAAAAACTGTACGTACAAAATTTAAACACAGGAAACGGATTTATAACCATAAGAGAACAAAACTTAGATATTATTGAAAATTATATGAAAATATTGCACAACATTAACTTGACAACATGGACAGACAACCTCGACATCCTAGAATATAATATAAACGAATTAAATGAATATAATGAATTCCCAGCTATAGAACATAATTTCAATAGGTTAGTCACAGAAATAGAAAATACCCTAGGACATCACCATCATAAATCGAGAAGAGGATTGTTTGACATATTAGGAAAAGGATTGAAATATTTAACTGGTACTATGGACCACGACGACGAACAAGAGATAAGACAAAGTTTAGAAATTAACGAAAAAAACAACAAAAATCTAATAGACGGATTAAACGACCAGATAAAAGTAAACACAAACTTTAACGAAATATCGAACAACATTACTAAACAAATTAATAAACAACAACATGACATTAGAAATCAATTTGAGAATTTAAGCAACGCTATAAATGAAGAGGATATTAGAATAAAAAGGATGCAACACGCATTTCAGGTTAACTATGATATAGAACTTCTTAGGGATCAAGTCAAGAAGGTAAAAGAAAACTTAATGCTAAGCCAGCTAGGAATTCTTAGTACAGATCTATTGACAGCCAAAGAAATCCAAAAATTTAATATTACGCTTAATAAAATACCGAACATAAAAAGCTCTAGCATAATTCATAAGGATCAAATAATATTTATCTTACTTATACCAAATTATTCAAAAGAAATTTTTTATAAAGTAATTGTCGAGCCCATTCCAAACAAAAACAATTTAGAAATTTTAATTTCAACCAATCACTTGATTACAAATGGAAATATAATGTACTATAATAAAGAGAATGGACTAAAATTAAAAAACCTGAAAATTGTAAATGATACTTGCTTATCAAATTTGTTCAAAGAAAATGCCAAATGTGAATTTAAAGAAAACAAAGATATAGAAATTAAGCAAATAACGAATAATATTATTATTACAAAAAATCTACCACAAACGGAATTATCCCACAATTGTCATAATTATAACATTAATATAGTAGGAAACAACATAGTAAGATTTGAAAATTGTAAAATTTCAATAAACAATGTAAAGTATGAAAATTTCGTCTACTACGACAATTTTATTCTACCAAACTATAAAAATATAACAATCAAAAAAATTGTAATGAACTATACTTCAGAAGACCTTCATCTAAGTCAATTGCAAAATCGCAAGGCTATAGAAGAAATAAAAAGAAAAACTATTTCCCACGTATCTATAAATATCGGAACAACATTTTTAATAATTTGCACTTTTGTAATCATTTTCATTTTAAAATTCAAAGATAAAACTAAAATCAAAGTCGATATTATTAATAATGATTCTCCGGAGCAGAATCCTAAGGGGGGAGGAGTTACGTCACAGAATACACCCGAACCTACTACCAGATCATTCCCCACATCCCTCTTCGCCTAACGGCACAAATACAAATCCCATAACACTCTACGACACAAACTCCAACCATTTTTGCCGACAGTTGCAAAACTTTCCGATAACAAAATCCCAACTAAATGTACTCATATTTCACACCTCCAGACGAAATATGAATATTTCATAAACAAGTGCACTGCTATCCCACAGGAAGACTTCATATAAATACCGGTGTATAGTTCAACAAAAGATCAGTTCTAATTCAACTCTCAATGCTAGAAGTGCAGCCACGCCTAGACAGCGGCTTCTTTCATTGATCTAATTTAAGTAATAATTATATATAAACAATCTACGTTAGAAGTGCAGCCACGCCTAGACAGCGGCTTCTTTCATAGACACATTGTAATTAATAATAATATAATAAATAAATAAAGAAGAGAAAAAAACCATTGTGTTTTTTTTTAATTCAAAACGCTCAACCCCGAACGTAATTTGATCATATGCAATTTATTGAAATTTGGTTATGGCATTGCTGTCATTTTTGCCGTCTGAAAATTGTCATCTTTCCCAAGCGTGCAGTTATTTAATACTTCAATAATAAAATTTTTGGATGATAATAAAAATAATTTTGGTTTGATAACATTTGCCGATAATATTTGTTTTAATATTTACATTTATATTGTGCTTTTGTTCAGTGTTAACTAGTGCTTTTGTTGTTATTTTTATCTGCATTATTTAGCATTTGTTGTGTAATATCTAGGTATTACTTTTCTCTTTCCGATTATCTGTTTTATTTATTTTGTAGAAAAATTAAGTTTCGCTTTAATTTATGTACGGCGTTGCCACAACGCACTCTGAAAATATAACAACAAATGCCTTTAATGACCAGCAGGGCAAAAATGACCAAAATGAGCATTGTGGTCACGTAGTCTAATAACTACCCTGGTAGCGCCGAACGTTTGGACATTTGACAGATAATCTGGTCAGTTGGCTGTGGTCATTTGAAATGCACAGTGGCATGCAGTCTATTCTTACCTTTAGCAATGATAGCACCGAAAGGTTTTTGCAGTGCAATACATACGGAAACAAGAGTCGCAATAATCCGTAGCACAAGCACACTTACCGATCATAGCACACGAATGCGATAAAAAACATGATCGGTATGGTTCCACAAATTTGTCTGGCAAATTGACGTATCGCGAGGGTCACTTTTCAGTTTGTTGTTTTCGGGAAATCTATTTCCAATCCTTTAAGCGGGAGCGCCAATGTTCTAAAAATTGACTTCAAATGAAAAAAAAATTGTAAAAACAACGGCAATACTTACAAATAATTTAACTCTTCCGAAATTCAGAAATCTGTTCTTTTATATTATTTTTAAATTAAGATATTTTTATAAAAAGTTTTTGAAAAAAATACTTTCAAACAAAAAACTTTATACAAAAAATAAAAAAAATGTTGGCTGCATTTTTTTCAAAATCGCGAACTGAAATAACTTTTATTTGACACTGCCCTGCGATATAGCGAAAGGGTGTGCGACTGGTGGAGGATTGGAAGCCAACAACTTTGATTGCGCCAGCGGCCAGTGGAGAAAAGAATGTAGGTTATATTGTGGGTGAATAACCTTAGCAATGTCACCGGTTGGTGATCGAAAATCCTGCCCGGTCGAAACAAATGGTCCGAAATATTCTCAAAAAATCCAAGATTATCAGGACGGCTCACTGAAGGTGAATGCTGGTTTTAGGCTGTCCGCATTTGCCGGTCCTGGTTTGTAGCGTAGCGTTGCAGTCCATCCCTGACCAGGTGGGTAACGGTCGCTCCTTGACTTGCGCCACTCGCACAACACAATGCTGAAATCGGAACAAAGGAGGTATGGTGCGGTTCGGAGTCCGAGGGCGTCACAAACATTCTACAAAGTGAGTGCAAGTAAATGGGCTGCACACAGTTCAAGCCGTGGGATGGTAGCACTCTTGCGAGGATCGGCCTTGGTCCGAGCGGTCAGCAAGGAGACCTGCTATTGGGACTGCAAGTAGATGCCTTTGGGAGAAGATGCCGATCTGAGGTTGCGCCGTACGCTTAGCTGAGTGCCGTGGCTAGCAGTACGGTAGTGCCGGTGTGAGAGAGTCACTCGACTCGGGGTACCTATCCGGAAGTCCATGATTCCAGTTCTGCGGCAGCTGTCAGTTCGATGATCCGGGAGTGTATTGACGGCCATCTGAGTTGCTCCTCTGCTGCGGCTGGGTGGTGGATTTCTTCTTACACAGGATGTGGAGTCGGAGATTGAGTGGTACTGTGTCCCAGCCGCAGAATGTTGAAGCACACCTCCATAGCCCACGAGCTCGAATTTGCGCGGAATTTGCTTGGGTGGGCTTTGCATGCACCATCCTTGTTGGATGGAAACAATCAGAACGTCCCAACGTCTCTTTATTAGCGACTGGGGATTGTCAAACCGCTCCTTGAGCTCTTCTCAGAGCTAAACACTATCCACCAGAGTAAATATTGCTTAACTTACCAAAGTGCGCCAGAAGAACGGATGTCCTAAACTTTTGTAATTTAGAGGAGACCGGAAGGTTCGCCTCATGCACCACAGATTCTCTATTGCGTCTTTAACCGCCAACTATTTGTGTAGCTGGCAGTCAATCGTCGGGATTTGATCCAACTCCAGTCCCATTTCAAGCCGCTGGGAGCTTGGCCAGGCTGCTGAAGAAGGACCTTTCCTTCGGGCGGGTGCAGGCGGTCTTCGCCATGCAGGTGCATGAATCCCCCCCAAATACCACCAGCACCACATTATACTGGCTATCCACGACCGCCAGTAAGTTGTCATGTGACTCCAAGTTCTCACTGCCCGCATACCGTTTCCGTGGGCCGTTCATAGTGGGCATTGAGTGCCCGCCGCTCCTGCTCGATTTGATCCACGTCCAATTTCTGTATGTCCGCAGCCGTGACACGATCGTGAATCCTTTTGAACGCAGTGTACGCTGGTTATCGTTAGTTGCCTAAAGACATTGCAGGGGTGCACAGAGGGGTATACTTCGTTGGTTGGGGCACGGTACAAAGAGGAGTTAAGAAGAATTCAAACGCGCGAGGCTCCAAAATGTTTGGGATAAATTTAATAAATTTAAGTGTGATGCATTAGATGAAATGGAATGTGCACATTTCCGAATTGAATAAAATGAGGGGTGTGCGACTCGTGGTGGATTGGATGCCAACAAATTTGATTGCGCTAGCGGTCTGTGGAGAAAAGTATGTGGGTGAACACCTTACCGATGTCATGACCGATGCTGGTGACCGAATACCTTTTTGCCTCCCAGGTTCTGTTGAGAAGGAAACATATATTGACTATGCGCCTGCCAAACGACTGGACTGGTCATACAACGAAATAGCATTAACGTGGAGTGGCTCCGTCGATTAAGAAAACGGTTGACATAGGGCGCCCGACGATTGAACACAAGGGTTTAATACTTTTTACCCCCGATGAGGGCCACCCAAACACTGTTCGACTCTAAAAAGTAAGTTGACATAGGCGCCTGGTAGAGAACGAGACAACGTTCGCTGGGTTCCTCTGGTATTTTTCTTCAGGGCCAACCACAATGGACTTTGCTTGGCTTACACCATCTCAAGAAAATGTCCAATTACATGCAAATAGTACTGAAATTTGACAGGCGACAAACCAAACATTAATTACTTGGCGCAGGGATATAAGTCCCGAACACATAAGTCCCGAATTCATTTTTCGGGACTTATGTCCCACTTAAGTGGGTCATAAGCCATAATATACGCCTGAGAGAAACTAAGAACACCACTCCAAATGCTACAACAAATAGTCAAATCGGTTTCGTTATCTCGATGTTGTTTTTGAGTATTACCTTGAAAAAAAATGCAGTTAGCTAGGTACGAGCAGTTGGGAAAAATGTAAATCATGTAATTTTGTATTCTTTATTAGTCGAGTTTGCATCGTGACAAAGAAAGTAAGCCAAGCAATTAAAAAAATGATTTAATGCCATTTCTCAGTTCTTATATCTACTTCTGAAATCAATGTTCGTCGATTTCTTTATTATATCGCGCGATTTTAATATTTTTATTTGATCAAATTCTCAAAAACATCGATTTAATACCTTTTCTCAGCACTTATGTCCTTTTCTGACTTCGATGTTTTTGAGAATTTGATCAAATAAAAATAAAGAAATCGAAACGAAACACTGAATTGCTGTCTTTGTTTCGAAAATCCTCGAAACACACTTTTGCAGCCTTGTAATCACTGCAAGATGTGTAGTTGCTGTTTCACGAAGCTAAATGAAGAGGCGATTGCAAATAAAAATGAATTGTTGTGTCCTTTCTGTCGTAAAATTATAAAAAATTGTTGTTTTATTTATTTGTAAAACGACCAAATTTTAACAGTTTGTTGAAAATGTTTGTTTAATTTGTTTCGATTTTTTTTCTCGTTAATTATGTTTTACCTATCAATTATGAACGTTAATAAAATATAAAATATTTCCAACTGTTTGTTTCATTCGTGACTTGTGTCCCATTTTCAACGATAAAAATTCGGGACTTATGTCCCACTTAAGTGGGTTATAAGTCCCGAAATCAATTCGGGAATTTTGACCCACTTAAGTGGGACATAAGTCCCAAAACATTAATTCGGGACTTATATGTCTTCGGGACGTATGTCCTGCTCCTAATTACTTACTAAGTTTGCTTAAGTTAATTATGGGCAACTAGATCGTTTAAGTGGGCTATTCATTCGGTTTTGATATAAGGTTAATTCCATTAAAGTCTATTATGCTTGAGTCTTTAGCGTGCACTGACTCCGGAGACTGAGTATAAATCCCATTATCCCTCGAAGCGTCCGTCAGGTACGGTGGATTTTGAACAACTGTTGATTAAGGCTTCTGTCCGAAAGCTGGACATAGATACTCAAAAAGAAGAAGAGATTGCCCTAATAAAAAAGTGGTTTTCCCCCTGCAACCAGTGGCGAACTAACCAGGCGGCGGACGTCTGGTCTTGGGGAGCCCCCAAATCCTTCAATTTATAATTAAATGGGACTTCAGTGAATTGTTACCCTATATTTAGCCTTACTTTAATACTTCTTGACCATTTGCATCTCGGTTGCATCATGCGAGAGGAGTTTTTCGAAACTTAAACTAATTAAAAATTATCTTCGATCTACAATGGATCAAGAGCGACTGGTTAATCTAGCCGTGCTTTCAATAGAAAGAAAAATTTTCAAAGAAATCGATTCACGATTTCGATTGAGGAGTTCAGTAAATTGAAGGCACGAAAACAAATGTAACATGCTACAAAAAATTAAAAAAACTATCTTTGATTTATTTTATCTATTTTTTTTTTGTCGATCGATTCGTATTTTATTTTCATCACCCATATCCATTTCATATTGTAGGTATGTATATTTATTTTGCCTAAATAATTTAATTCGAATTTAAATTTCACTTGCCAGATTTTAACGAAATAAATATAAACACTTATTTATACATAAAAATGTGAACTGAATAAAAAGCTTGTAAAACTAAATTTTTTTTGTTAAAGCTGGGGGCTTGATTCAGCTTTGCCGCTCCGGGCCTCTGACGGGCTTAGTCCGGTACTGCCTGCAACCCCCCTGCTTGTTTCACGGCTAGTGTGATATTTTCTTAGAATATGAGATTGGATTTCTTCTCGGAGCCTACCCCTAGGCTATATGAAGCGTAGCACGCTCTTCCTTGCTGTTTTAAGCGCAGCTCGCTTCACTAGATGGCAAATCACTGCCGCAGTTAATAATGAGTCAAGTGTTGATTTAAGTCTAATTTTATTCTGTTCTTACTTGTTATCTATACACAAATTCTTACAACTAATATTTACATCTCTAAGCAAAAAAAAATACACTTACAATTACTCAACATTAATTGGGTCCCTACAATCAATGCCTCAAATTTTCACAACGGTAACTTGACCCATCTGGCCCACATTAGGAATGGAGGAAGCAAAGAATGAAGTTGTAAACAATGACAAGCACATGAACTGAGGTGAACCCTCACATAACATGAATCACTGCCGATAGCCAATGAATGTCATACGACACGTTTAATGTTATACGGGGGAGATTCCATGTTATGTAATGGATTTCACGTTTCGTGTACTTGCACTGAATCACACTACATCCTTCCCCCAAAAATTAAATGATATTTGTTTACATTTCTTAAAATTTAAATAAATGTCATTTGGCTTAGTGTAAGTTTGCTTTACAGGTAGTCTTATATCTATGTATTGTTAATTATTTTATCTGATCTTAATTCTGTCTAGCTTTAATTAAATTATTATTATGTACCTATTTCATATTCCTTATTTTCTAGTCGTATTGTGCTATTGACGCCATTTTGTGCAAGGGTCCTTTAAAAGGTTTGTCAAATTTTCTTTTGTTTTGAGTTTTTAAGTACACATAATCTCCTACCTTAAAATTAGATTTATTTACATTCTTTTGACTTTTTTGTCTTTTAATGTTCTCATGTATCAGATTATTCTTAGCTTGTTCATGCGAATATCTTAATTTACATTTTAATTCGTTCAGATAATTGTCTATGTTGTATATTGTCTCTTTATTTGTTAAGATTTCACAAGGTAATGTACATAATTTACCAAATATAAGTTCAAATGGTGAGTATGAAGTACTACTATGTGGCATTGAATTGTAACAATATGTATAATAAGGTAGCCACTCCTCCCAGTTATCTTTGTTACCTAAGCTCATAATATATTCATTGAAGACTCTATGGTTTCTTTCAACTGATCCTAACGTCTCATGATGAAAAGGGGTTGAAACTATTTTCTCTATGTTTAAGAGTTTGCAAATTTTCTTCAGTAATTCATTTGTGAATTCTGTTCCTTTATCTGTTTTAAGTCTTCTAAAACATCCATATTTTAAAATAAATTTCTCAACTATAGTTTTCGCAATTGTAGTTGCTTCATTAGTTTCCATTGGGAAAGCTTCCACAAATTTTGTTAGCTCACATTGTACGGTCAGAATGTACCCGTAACCATTCGATGGTCTCAGAGGTCCTACCGTATCTACAGTGATTGTCTCAAATGATGTATTCGATGTGTCAGTTATTACCATATTCTCTCTAGTATATCTTGTTACCTTAACTTCATTACAGGTCTTACAATTATTTATGTATCTTTTTACCATTTTGTTCATATTTTTCCACACATATCTTTGCTTTAGTTTATTGACGCATCTCCTTATACCACAATGTCCTTCCAGCTTTGAATTATGATGATCTTCTATCAATTTGTGCATTTCTTTTCCATCTCTTATTTGTTTTGGAGGTTCAAATAATATTATGTCCAGACATTTATCTTCTTTCATATTTTCCTGCAGCTGGTTAAATAGTTCTTTAAATTCTTTTATGCATACATATTCAAATATTTGGCTATCTCTTTGTAGCGCTAATTTTTTAACACCTGCATTGTTCATATTGAATATTAGCTTCCTCAGAATCAATTTTATATCTGATTTATCTCTAAATTCTACAATCACAGTGTTTGCTGCTATTTTATTTCTCCTTCTTTCTGTAACGTTACTTTTACTTTCTTTGAAGTCTATTTTCATTAGTCGCCTTATGTCCGATATTGATGTACAGTCCCAAATATGAAGGTGATCAGTCCCCATATTTGAATCCAAGGCTTTAGCACAATTTTCAACTGGTTTCTTGTCTTCATTTTTCTTCATTGCTCTTGTTAGTACGTCAATGGTGTGGTTTGGTATTATCTCCTTTAGGATCTCCGAATCAATTTTTATCCTTGACAGCGCATCAGCGTTTGTGTTCATTTTTCCTTTCTTGAATACTATTTCGAAATCGTAGTTCATCAAATCTATGCGTATTCTTGTCAGTTTAGATGAAGGATTCTTGTGCGTGAATAAATTTACTGATGGTCTGTGATCCGTGTAAACTATAAATTTTCTCCCAAACAAATAGGGTCTGAAATAATTTATTCCCCAGTGTATCGCTAGTAGTTCTTTTTCTATGATTGGTTTGTTTAGTTCATGTTTGTTAAGGGATTTGCTTGCATATGCTACAGATCTATCTGTTCCAATATCACCTTGTGACAGTACTGCTCCTAGAGCAATGGTGCAGTAGTAGTGTATTCGCTTACGGAATGGAAGGTCGTGCGTTCGAATCCCGGCCAAGTCCATTACTTTATATCGAATACATGAAATCGTAATCTCCCTAAGTAACTTAGACACCACCCGTGGAGAAAAACCCTACAACTGCACCCAAACACTTCTTTCCTATCTCTCTATTCTTTCTAATACCAAGTAGCTTACACTGTGTTCTTAGCAATATAAGGGTACTGTAACAAGAGAAAAAACTCCCTTAGCGTAAGCAAATTATAAAAAAAGAGCAAAATTTGAAGCATTTGTAGTTAGTATGAATGTTTTTTTTTAAATCTGGATAGCTATGTACAGGTGGCTCTATTAAATTTTGCTTCAATGTCTTGAAAGCTTTATCACAGTTTTCTGTCCAAGCGAATATTTGCTTCTTTTTCAACAATTGGTTCAGTGGCCTGGCAGTTTCTGCGAAGTTTTTTATAAATCTCCTGCAATAATTACAAAAAGCTACAAATCTCCTGACCTCATCTACGTTTGTTAGTGAGGGATACTTCTTTATGGTTTCATACTTTCTTGGGTCTGTTTTTATTCCATTTGATGTTATCAGATGTCCTAGATAAATAACTTCTGGTTTTAAGAATCACATTTCTCTATATTAAGCTTTAAAATATATTTGCGCAGTCTTCCTATAACTTTTATCAAATTTTCATTGTGTTCTTTTAAGTTTTTGCCAAATATAATTATGTCATCAACATAAAGAAATGCTGAAGTTTTTAAACCACTCAGAGCTATCGACAGCATCCTTTGAAAGCTGTTTGTTGATATTTTTAAACCAAAAGGAAGTCTTTTCATTTGTCGAAAATGCTGTTAATGGCCTGGAATTTTTTTTCAAAGGGATTTGATGAAAAGAACTTGACATATCCAAAGTAGAAAAGTATTTGGCATTACCCAGTTTATCTAGTACGTCTTCTAATCTTTTGAGTGGGAATTTATCGTCTACCAGTTTCTTGTTTAAAGATCTCAAGTCTACTACCAGTCTCCATTTAGTTTGTCCGTTGAGACTATTTTTTGGCACGATAAGTAATGGTGAATTATAAGGACTGACTGGTTCTTCAATTATATCATTCGTTAATAATTCAGCCACTTGTTTTTGTATCTCTTCTAGTTGTGCATTGGGTAGTCTATAATTCTTTATATAAACTGGATTATTATCTGTTGTACAGATATGTTGCTCATAGAAATTGTTCATGGTTAGTTTTTCATTTTCGTCATGGAAAACGTCTTGAAATTCTTCGCAAATCTTCAATATTGATCTAACTGCGGATTTATCTAAGTTGTCTGTTTTTATTTTATTTTTCTAAGCGTTGATACCTTTTTTTATCTTTCGGTTTCATGATGTTTGATAGAATTTTATAGTTATTTAATGGTTCTACACTGATCATCGCATTTTCTTTGATTTCTTCTTTATCTCCCGTATTTAGTACTCTTATATGCTTGATTCCACTAGCTGGTAATATTGCGTTCGATACAAAGATTCCTTTTTTTAATTCATTGCCGATTAAGACACTGTCTTGATTCAGATCTATTTTGATGCTTGTGATTATCACTGACCTCGGTGGAATTGTTAATTTTCCGATACTTCTCATTGCCATGTTCATTGGTAATATTATATCTTCATCTTGCAATGGAATTATGAGCACGCAAGTCTCGTAGTCTATTTTGCAATTGTACGTTTTGAGAAAATCTCTTCCTAGTATTCCGTCCGTTGTTATATTTATGTCTTCATTTACCGCATGAAATTGATGTTCGATACCTTTTTCTCCTAATGCAAGTTTTAACTTTAATACACCTTTCGAGAATATTGCTTTGCTTGTTATACCATTTATTGGACATGCTGAGTTCTTGTTTATTTCTTTCACCAGATATTCCTTACAAACTGAAATATCTGCACCTGTGTGAATTAATAATTTTAAAGTCTTTCCTAAATTCTGTACATGTATGCTAACGAAATTTGTGTCGTACTCCACGTAGGAATTTAATACCTTCTTTGGTTCCCCCGATTCTGCTGACCGGGGACACCTCTGTTTCCCGTCCTAGTATTGTCATTATGGTACCCTCTTGTAATACCTCTATTGTTGTTGTGGTACTCTCTTGTAATACCTCTACCTCTATTGTTATCCTCATGGTAATTTTGGCTGTTGTTATTATTAGCGTCTCTAGGGTTTGTAAATCTTGGTCTATAATTACCATGATTGTGTTGGTACCTACCTCTAAAATTAGTTCTGAAGCTCATTACAGTGCTTTGATTAGAAGAAGCTTCTACTTCAACGGCTATTTTTACGGCTTCATTGACAGTCGCAACCCTTGATGCCTGCACTACTTGTCTGCTTGCTTCATTTAGTCCATTTTTAAAAGTATTAAGTCCTAACTGGTCATTTAGACTTACTATTACCTTTTTGTTGCATTGTCCCTGTTCTGCTGTTTGGATCTCATTAAACTGGCGAAACTAGTATCTCTATCTTTTCTGCAAACCGGTTAACTTCTTGAATCCCTTGCTGTAGTCTGGCTAAGTCATTGTATATTTTTAGTGGGTTAATTTTTGGCTTATAAATCTCTGTCAAAATATTCTTAAATTCTGTCAATTTTTCAGGTTGGCTCTCTAGCGTAAGTAGCCTGTTTCTTACCTGGTCAGTGAGTTTTGTCGCTACTACAAATTTTATTAATTTTTTTTTCAGTTTCATCTTCTAATGTGTCATAATAAAATTCAATTAGTCCTAAAAAGTTTGACAGTTGTTTAGAATCTCCACTTAATTCTGTTATGAGCTTGGCAGCTACTATAGTACCTTAAATTTTGCCATTTCACTGCTTTCAGATGCTAACTTCATATTTGGTATATCTGTAATTTTTGGTTTAAGCAAAGTATAGATTTGTTCTACTATCTGATCGAATTTAATTTTTATTTCGTGTATATGCTCTATGTCGGATTATTACAAATTTCATCCCAAATCTCTTGGATTTCTGGTTTTTTCTCCGCTATAAATTTATCAGAGTATTCCCTAGTTGGATTTTTTTTAGGTTCTTTAGTAACTTTATTATATACTCAAACTGTTTCATAATTGATTATATTAATTTTATTAGACATGGTTTATTCTATTGCGAATAATAGCTCTAAATTAAAACGTCTCAAGCCTTGGATTAGTGAGGGTTTACTTAAAATGATAGCTATGAAAAATTCAATGTGGAGAAAATGTAAACGTAATCCTCACGACCTACGACTGAAACACAATTATAATGAATTATGCCGGGATGTCAAAAAACAGGTAGAAGTAAGCCGAGATAGTTTTTACTCTAATAAATTTGAGAATTGCAAAGGAAACCTAAAAGGCGAGTGGAAAATTGTAAACAGTATTCTCAATAAGCAATGCACCAAAGATACAATTCTTGAGATCGAAGTTGAAAATGGAACAGTCTCCAGTACAGTGGATATAGCCAACAACTTCAACAAATACTTTGCTTCAGTTGCTACTAAATTAAAACCATGTCCACCTCAAATTGATTGCGGTTGTGATTTGTTTTCAGACACAGTCGGCGATCAATTTCAAAGTAATAGTTTCGTTTTTGAACCTTTTACATCGCGTGAAATCTATAAAAGTATTATGTATCTAAATAATAAACAATCGAGTACTTCTGATGGTATTACGAATTATCTTCTCAAGCGCATTGCCTTTTTTGTTGTCGACATAATAGCTCATATTTTCAATTTGAGCGTAAATCGTGGCATTTTTCCCACTGACTTAAAATGTGCTGAAGTCATTCCATTGTTTAAAAAAGGAAACCGAAAACATATGAACCAATACAGACCCATTTCCTTACTTCCAACTCTCTCTAAGCTTTTTGAGAAGATTATGAAGAGCCGTTTGTTGTCGTTTCTAGACAAAATTAAATACTTTAGCAATGCACAATTTGGTTTTAGGGAAGGTAGATCTACTGAAGATGCCATACTAAAATTGAGCAGTGAAATATGTGCCGGCTTCAACAGTAACTGCAGCACAGTAGCTTTTTTTATTGATATGACTAAAGCTTTTGATATGGTCAATCATGACATCCTGTTGGATAAACTTTATAAGGCTGGGTTTAGGGGCTCAGTGCACAACTGGTTTGCTTCATATTTAAAAGGAAGATCTCAACGAGTTAAGCTTGAAGGAGTTTTTAGTAGTGCTGTTGAAATATGTACTGGTGTACCACAGGGGTCAGTTTTGGGTCCCATTTTGTTTCTGATTTATGTGAACTCAATTTTTCTTCAAAGGTTTGGAAGCAACCTTACAGCTTTTGCCGATGACTTGGCGTTCACATATTCAAATAAGTCCATATGTGAATCTGTAGTTAAATTGCAAACTGACCTGCAAATCTTAAGACAATGGTTCGCAAAGCATCAGCTTTTGCTGAGCGAAAAAACTAAGCTTATGTTTTGTAGCCTAAAGTCTACTGAGTCTATTGAATGTCGCATACCCTTCCATTCAACTGAATGCGAACAACTCTTCTTGGCTTCTCACACTTGTGGTAAAAACAATTACAACTCAAAAATTCCGTGTACTGCCAACTGTTTTAAAATAGAATCAGTTGATAGTTATAAATATTTAGGAGTCTTAATTGACAAAAACATGAATTGGAAGGCACATATAACAGAACTGAAAAAATATATGATGTCCGTAACGCGAAACTTATACATGCTTCGGCCATATTGTTCGAAAAAACTTTTATTAATAATATACTACGGGCTTATACAATCAAAGCTTCAGTATGGTTTGTCAAGTTGGGGAGGGACCTATAATATCACCCTTGAACCTATAATTTTAGCACAGAAGCATGTAATCAGAATTATTTTAAATAAAAATAGGTTAAGCAGTAGCTGGCCTCTGTTTCAGTGTCTTGGTGTTTTGCCTTTAAGGCATCTTTATGTTTATAAGGTACTCAAGGTGTTCTTTATGCGCAGTGGTTATTCCTCTAACTTCAGAAGCTCAACTGTGTATAGTTTAAGGGTAAATAATAAGTCTCTAGTCAATGTGCCCACTTCAAATTAAACTCACTGTTCGAATTTCTTTACTGTCTCAGCTCCAAAGCTTTTTAATAAATTGCCGCAAAACATTCGAATTTTAAATGTACGCAATTTATTCCTAACTAAAGTCAAAAAATGGCTTTTAACCTTGGATAGCTCACTCGTCAAAAACTTACTGCTTAATTAATTAAATAAATTCACACTTTGCTTAAGTGATATTTATTCAGAAATTGTTGTACTACTTACCCCACAATTAATCAATAATAATTTTATTTAAGGGTCATTCGCCTCTAGTCACCTCTTGGCTACAGATTGACCCGTTCTTATTCTTTAATGAAAGTATTTAATGTATTATTCAATGTATTATATATGATATGTATCTCTTTCTTTTTTTTTTTTTTTTTTTTTCCAAAAGAATAAAGAACTTTTCATTCATTCATTCATATTTTTTGTAATAGTATTGATTATTCAAACAAAAATTAAAATCATCGTTCTATACATTAGTCAATTACAAAATGCTTAAAATTAAGATTACATTTACAATATAAAAAAATAGCTTAAAAAAATATATTTTTTTGCATTTAATGTTCCATTATTAATAAAAGTCCATTATTTGGAAACCTAAGGCTTGGAAATCTTGTTCCGAAGGGTAGTTTACTTTATGCATCTTCTTGTATGTCCACTTCCATCTCTTCTTCATTTGTCTGACTGTTGGAGTGATCATCTTCGCCGTCACCGCCTCTTATTCTATTCGTTTTTGACTTCATCGTACTGCTCCAAACTCATAATATCGCGTCTAGGTACGTTTTGTCGTACATTGCTTGCGCGTATTGCATTTGTTACTTTTTAACTATTCTATTAGTGAGGCAAATATGTTCGGATCGTCTTCATACTTTCCGAGCGAATCAATTCACAAATTTAATTTTCAGCTTTGTTAATGAGGCAAATATATTCATTTTGGTCCCCTTTCTGTTGGAATTCTTAGAATTTCAACAACAGTTTGGCAGGATCGCCATGTGATGTTTTCTTAGAATATGAGATTGGATTTCTTCTCGGAGCCTACCCCTAAGCTATATGAAGCGTAGCACGCGCTTCCTTGCTGTTTTAAGCGCAGCTCGCTTCACTAGATGGCAAATCACTGCCGCAGTTAACCCTAGAAAGATAATCTTATTTTTTAGTACTGAAAAGATAAACATGCGCCTTGGAGGCGCACAATTAAAAAACGTTTTTTTTTACAAAATTAAATAAATATTTTTTTATTGTTTATATTGTTTCATTTTATTGTCACATTATTAGCAATAAAGTAAAACATAAACATATATTATTAATTTTTCTGTTTTTTAAAGAGAAGTAGGATTTTATAAATCCATAACAAAAAGGAACACAAAATTAGAGATCTTCGGTATTTAATTTGCATATGCTGATAATAGCGCATTACCATAACTGCATTACCATTACTGAAAAACGGTGGTACTTACCGAACCGGAACGACCGTCAATCGCAAGTATAAATCGACGACTGAGTTGGCTTAAAAAAACAAGTTTGTTCGAGCGTCGGTTAAAAGAAGAAAGCAATATATATATTTCGCGGGCGCCTCCGAGGCGCAGTTTATCTTTCTAGGGTTAATAATGAGTCAAGTGTTGATTCAAGACTAATTTTATTCTGTTCTTACTTGCTATTTATACACAAATTCTTACAACTAATATTTACATCTCTAAGCAAAAAAAAAAATACACACTCAATTACTCAACATTAATTGGGTCCCTACGATCAATGCCTCAAATGTTCACAACGGTAACTTGACCCATCTGGCCCACATTAGGAATGGAGGAAGCAAAGAATGAAGTTGTAAACAATGACAAGCACATGAACTGAGGTGAACATGAATCACTGCCGATAGCCAATGAATGTCATACGACACGTTCAATGCTATACGGGGGAGATTCCATGATTATACCCTATTCTAAGGGTATATTAATTTTGACGCATAGTTTGTAACATACCTTAATATTGCCCGTAGACCCCAAAAAGTTACTATATTTATGATCAGCATCGATAGTAATGTCGATCTAGCCATGTCCGTCCGTCCGTCCGTCCATCCGTCCGTCCGTCCGTCTGTAGCCAAAAATTAGGCCTTTAAACTGGACCTAGAGAGCTGAAATTTTAACCATATACTCTCTAGGGTCCCGAAATAATCAAGTTTACGAATTTTTGAAATCCGCTCACAGACACGCCCACAAACTCAAAAAAACTAAATTTTGGAAAAAATCGAATTTTGAGCTAGAAAGCTGAAATTTTGTATATATGATCTATGACTCCTAAAACTGCTCAGGATAAAAAATTTTCAAAATCCGCCAACTGACACGCCCACAAATAAATAAAACAATTTTTTTATAACCTATTCTAAGGGTATATTAATTTTTGAAAATTCAAAGTTTGAGCTAGGGAGCTGAAATTTATAATATATACTCTCTAGGGGCCCTTTATTCTCCTGTGTGTTTTTTTTTTAAATCCGCCTACTGACACGCCCACAATTAAATAAAACAATTTTATTGAAACACCTAAGTTTGAGCTAGGGAGCGTTTTTTTTTTGATAAAATCCTTTAAATGTTATATAACAAAATATGTAGAGCGTTCTTAACAATTCAACCATACTTAGACTTTTGTCACGCCCACTTATGAGGGATAGGAATAAGAATAGGGTATCCAACAGTTCGCCCAAGCGGACTGTAGCCCGTCCCTATGTTTTGTAATGGATTTCACGTTTCTTGTACTTGCACTGAATCACACTACACTAGATTTGGAGTAGGTGCGAGGTTAGACATGTGCGAAATCGGAGAGCGCCAAACGATACTCATATGTATGTCTAGTTGTAGGGCAGGAGTTGCAACAGTTGCTCAAAATCTGTACCCGGGTGGTCCACTTCGCGCATTAAGGCGATTTGAATTCCCTTTTCGGAGTCAGTCCACACTCACGCAACTTCGTTGCTCCGCTAAGGGTGTTCCCAATTGGCAGGTGTTTTTCTTGGGATTAATCAATATTCATTAGTTAATTACCACGTTAAATTAGTTAAAGATCGTCGCAAATACCCCAAAAAATATGTTAAATAAGAAAGTAGTATCGAAATTTTAAATTTGCTCAAAAACTAGAAGGTATAAAAGCATGTCGTTTTTAGGATTCTATAAAAAATTGATAGGGGCAGTGAAAAAAAATTAGTAAACAATGGTTTTTCTAAAATTTTAAAATTTTCAGTTTGTATGTATTTTTTTCAGAAACCAGTTTTGATTTAAAAAGCATAAACGAATGGATTAAAAAAAGCTTGTAATGGCTCTTTCATTAAGGACTTGACAACTTCTTTTTTAAATAAAATGCAAACTACTTGAGGTATATCAAAAAAAATTATTAGCTTGAATTACTATCAAAACATTTACGAATGGAAGTCAACTGGATAGGTTGAACCCAATTTTCGATGACTTAGCCGCACATTTCGACCGATACGGCCGCTATTTCTCGTTCAATATTGGCTCTGAGCTCCTCGAACGTCGCTGGCTTGTTAGCATAGCCCAATGATTTAATGTAGCTGCATAAAAAAAGTCTAGAGGCGTTAATTCACCGAATTGAGACTTAAATAACTCGATTGTTGCACCCGCTGTGTGGCTTGTGACACCGGCACCGTCTTGTTGGAACCACATACCGCTGATGTCCAATTCATGCAATTGCTCAAAAAAAAAGTGGTCTGGGTGCGACCCGCAAGGTCCACACGACTAACTTCCCAGTGGGATGGATCAATATGATTTTTTGCGATTAGTGGGCAATTTTGAAATGTGGTTAACCATAACATATGGTTAAGATTTATTTAATAATTAGATTAGTTAATAACAGCGAAGCGTGATATTATATTAATGCAACCATTGTTATAAACGCGGAGACCTGTACATTTTCATGTATACGAAATAACGGAGCACAATGTAATAATGATTTGCTCAATGACAAAATGACAATAAATAGTACAAATAAAGCCTAATTATTTCAGTTATTTATTTACTAACAAAAAACGCCAGGACCGATTTCGCTGGAAACTTAATCAGTTCTGAGTTACCTAATTACGCTTCGAAGTCCCATGTCAATATCATCTTTGGCTCTCCAGATAATCGTGGCGAAAGATAATTCCGAACGCACATACGTACATACGCACATACGTACATACGCACATACGTACATACACACGGACAGACATCTCTATGAAAACATTGAATTTGGATTCTGTTGACCTTGAAACGTGGAGATATATCAAAATCCGCGATTCCCAAAATCAGCCCCATTACAAGAACTTCCACTGGGAAGGTAATAACGCTCCTACCTGTCTCTGTAGCGAATACCATTTACCGTAATGTGACGGTTATTTTCATCGACCTCCGGCATGAAAACCGCACCAAACAGTAACTTTTTGCGGATGAAGTGCTGTTTCAGCAGCGAATATTCTGGTTCAAATTTTTTTACTAGACTATGAATTGCTTGTCTACTGTGACGAGAATTACGGCCGAAATTTGGCGTTAACACTCTTAAAGTTGCGACCACCGACTCGAAATTTCGGTAGTAAATTTTAATTATTTGTAAACGTTGTTCTTTCGTGTACTCCACCATAATGAAACAGTTGATTTTATTGAATATTTTGAAATGAAAGACCCTTTATTTCCCTCTAAAAGAATCCGTTATTATTTTGCAGCGCCACTGTTATCGTACTTAATCATTTTCAAAATGGTCAAAAGGTTTTGTTAAGCATAAATGTGTATATAAATATTAATTAATGTTCCTGTTGCCTTATCATAGTTTTCGTATTTTTTAAAAAAATCGCTTTCAAAAATATTTTTATTCCTTGAAGTAATACTTAGTACCAATTAAAAGTTTAATTGTTTTTCCATCATTTATTATTTGAAAAATATCATCAAAACCATTATGGCCATCCTGATTGATTTCGTGCGTAAAAGAGTTTAAATCGATAATCTATTCATCTTGAAGTTGACTTTTATACGAACCACTGTAAGTTCACATCATGAAGGTAGTATGTTCTAGTCTCTAGTGAATATTGGTTTTTGTGTGATGTAATCAAGAAATTTTGCTCCAAATGAAATATGAAATATGATGATAAAGTCCAAGATAATTTCCCGTTAATTGTTTGCTTAAGCTATACAAAACAGTATGTATTTTCAATTTCTTCTCAGATCTCCGGTGATGTGAAATAACGCCAAACGAAATAAAACTAAATTTCAAATTTGGCCTTACTTCACTTTGGCAAATGGATAACTGAAATGGATACCTATAAGACCAAATTGGCTTCATTTACCTTTTTAAAGTGAAATAAGGTCTAATTTGATTTGGAAATAAAACAAACAAAAAGTTTTTATTTTACACGAATTTGCTTTGATATCAGCAAACTGTGATGCGAATTACAGTTATCACATCTGAAGGTAAAAAACAAAATCATAAAATACAGCTCATCTTATCTCATCTTTTTAGTCATTAGTCAGGGTGCTTCTGTGCACTGGAAAATGAAAGTGAATCGGTTTTCTTCTTTAAATAGTGTGAAGGTTTACGTAAAGGAATTTTATTAGTCTATGTTCCAGTCGAAAAACGGTTGTACAAATTGGAATGGAAGTAAAATATACATTTGTTAAAATAGTAAATGTGGAGAAAGTGTTGTGGTTGATTTTGAGAGATAAAAATATTGCCGAGTACAAAAAAATAATAATAATCACAAATCGCAAAAACATTTAAGATCAAAAATGAGATTTTTTGATACAATTTAGAGAAAATGTGCTGATACCACCGGCGTTCAGGCGTTTATAATCAATACCATACGGTATTGTTTTTCACCTGAAGGCTTGGAGTTTTTTGGGAACCACCCATATAAGGGCCCTTGGAAGGTCAAATTATTCATTCTTTCCACAGTCCTGCAATTTCTCAATCAACTTTCTTTCTAAGGGACAGTGGGTAAGGATGTTGCACCTTTTGTGGTTAAGGAAGCAAAAAAACGATTTTAAATGCGTGGGAAAATGGAAAAAAAACGCGAGAACAATTGCAGCCGCCGCTGCGCCGATGAGTTACAAGTCGATAATGACTTGGTGGGGGAATGTCAATTTCCAATTCGCCGGTATCAAATGGGAGAGAGGGGAAGGTGCAACGGGTAGTCGATTGGATGCTACCAGCACGGTCGCTCAGCTGGGGGTGGGTTCGTAGATTTAGGTAACTGAAATGCAAATAAAAAAAAGGATCGATGGAATTATGTACTTAACCTTTTTATACTTTAATACACACGATTCACCAAACGCTGTGCTAAAGTGGGCGCCACACAATCTTTTTAAAGGAATTGTGAAACCTTTAGAAAAATGCTTCCCGATGATTTGGAGTGAAAAGACAAATGCAGTGAAAGAAAAGTATTTTTTTTGTTCGTTATAAAACTCCGTGGAGGAGATGGCGTTTTATTACGATGGCAAAATTATTAATATTTAAAGAATTACTGTGCAATTTCAAACAAAATGGTGGACGCCGGTAGAAATGGCCCACTATCGCCTTTATCCCGAAATTAGTAGACGGGTCGCGCGTCCCTCTCTCACCGGGATTCACTATGGTCGGAACGAAAGCCAACCCGATTAAAAAAAGGACAATTCAAGATTCCTACAACCACACGAGCGAATATCTACTATACAACAAAACTACTTAGCCTCGCTTCCTCTGTCCTGAAACCTGTCCTGGTAGGTAGTCCTGTGCTTGTCCTGCCGCTATACTTGATTTTCTTTTTCCACCAGCTTATCTCCTTTCCTTTCTTTTATCACTTTTCTTAACTTTTTATGGATTTACTCTTCTTTTTACTTCAAAAAAAAAACGTCTCACTACTATGCGCTCTTTTCCTCGATTTTTTTTTTTTTTTTTTTAAACTTGCGTTTTTTTTTTTTTTTTTTGACCTTTTATGTTTCGCAGCTAACCAAGAAGTGGTTCCTTTTTCCTCTCAAGCCTCCCATTACACCTTCGGTTCATGCATACTCAACCACTCATACACTCATTCAGCAAGCACGGGACTTATGGCCCGCAACTTCCACACTCCGCTATTTACCAGAGTGCGTGCAGAGTCCCGTTCATGCTCTCAATCATTTGGCTGTTTCATGAATTCGCCCGAGTATCAGGGATATTTCCTGATCTCAGCCGCTTCATGAAACGCACTCACTCATTTGCCCCATTCAGTACCTTTTCCTATTTTTTTTTTCCGTTGTTCCCAATCTGAACAACCTCACAAAAGCTTACGTTCAAGGAAAATCAAGGAAAGAATTAATTCGCGACAATGTTCCCCAAATAATTACATTTACTTCCCCTACTACCAAAGAAAGGAAAACGATGATCAGACAGGCGGTCTATTTGGACAACAAAATGCTTTGGGACCGGCAACTTGCACCTATGCGTGGAAAGCAGTATTGTGGGGACAGAGGATGCTGGTCAATTTCTAAAACGCGATTTTAATTTGTTTTCCCTACACTAATCAGGTGGGCCTTCGCGCAGATTTGGGGGTTGGGGATTCGCAGATAGTGTGCCATTTCTCACAATAGGTATTTCTTCTCTTCTGTTGGGGCCGCTGGCCACTGGTGTTTTCGGTTGTTGACGTTGGGGCGGTAGTTTCATCTGCTGGGCGCGTATGTTTAGTGTTTGTTTTTGACCCGCTCGTGGTTTTCTTTCGTGTTTATGTCGTTCGCCTTGAATTCTTTCGGGATCTGGCCAGGCCGTTTTGTGTGTTGAGTTCGTTCGTGTATTTGGCCTACTTGCTGTTTCGTGTTGTTCGTAAATAATTGCAATCTTCTTCCCTCTTGTTTGTCTCTGGTGCCGCCCGTATGGTGATATGTTGGTGTTATTATTTGTGTTCTTCCTTTATCTCCTCTAGGACCGTCCGTCCTTGCCCATTCGTCCAATTGGGCTGTTGGGGTACCTGCTTTTGCTATCCTCCTGAGGGGCATGGCGAGCACGATCGCTGGATATTAAAGTATATCCACCAAGATCGGCTATGCCACTTCCTCAAGAAGATAGCGGAAGAAAATCAGGGGCAAAACAGGATTGGGTTGGGAAGCAGAAAGGTGGGAGACGACCACTATCCTTTTGGCGCCGTAAATGGACGCGACAAGGATAACTTCCCTTCGCTGTTGGTGATGGAACTGAGATGGACTTGGTCCGGTAGATTCTTGTGAAGGACAATGTTGACCTCATTCTAAGGGGAACAACAAAATTAGGAAACAATCTCAATCTGGTGATCAAGTGATGGGACTTCTACCACTTTTTGCACTTTCGAAAATCCTACCGACCTGAACTCGAATTCTACTACTTTTTGCTCATCACTTATTTTGTTTCCTTTTATATCATAAGGCTCATTTTATTGATTAGTATAAAGTACATATGTACAAGGTGGCGCAAAAATAACCTTCCGATGTTTTTTGGTCACTGACCGATTATTGCTCAAATAAATAGTCACCAATATTCCGCGTTCTGGAGCAGTGTAGCGTAACATTGTTTATTAGCGTGTATTTCGCATGTGTTTACTACACAAATGTCAAAACAGAACTGACATTAGGGGCCAATCGCAAAATTTATAGCATTTTCTGATAGGAGGATTACTTTTGCGCCACCTTGTATATACCAAAATTTGACATTTAAATTAAAGGTGGATATAATAGTGAAGATAACGTTTTATTGGGACTTCTATAGCTGCGCTTGATATAAGTTACCAATAAAACGGTCCTAAAATTGTTTGTTGAAGTTATTGATTTGTTTTTTTATATTTGGCTGTGTATGAATTATTGACTATTGAAAAGTATTTTTTTTCTACCGATTTCCTACCACTTTTTTTGTAGGCTATCTATCTTACTTACTTACTTCAGTGGCGCTACAGTCCGGAATGAACCTGGGCCTCAACCAACATGCCTCTAAAATTAGCCCGGTCCTTAGCTAACTGCCTCCAGTTGCGCACTCCAAGTTGGTTGAGGTCGGTTTCCACTTGTGCGCGCCACTTAAGGCGAGGTCTTCCTCTACTGCGTCCGACGTCTGGCTGGGAATCGAAGACTCTGCGAGCCGGAGTATTGGTGTCCATTCGTTATACATGTCCTAGCCATCTTAAACGTCTAATGCGGAGTTTTTTGACCAGGGGCATGTCGCTGTACAGCTCGTATAGTTCTTGGTTGAATCTTCGTCTCCATAGCCCGTCAACGCAAACGGGACCGACGATTTTTCGAAGAATTTTCCTCTCGAATCTACCAAGGATTTCTTCATCCGCTTTTGATACGGTCCATGCTTCAGCGCCGTAGAGCAGGACTGGGATGATCAGGGTCTTATATAGGATCTGCTTAGTAGTTCGAGTGAGGGCTTTACTACTAAATTGCCTTCTTAGCCCGAAGAAACAGCGGTTGGCAAGAGTAATTCTTCGTTTAATTTCTGACAAGATGTTGTTGTCAGAGTTAATAGCGGAGCCGAGGTAGACAAAGTCCCGTACTACCTCAAAGTTATATCTGTCAATGGTGACGTTCTGTCCAATTCGTCGATGTTGTGAGTCCTTTCGTGATGACAGCATATACTTCGTCTTACCCTCATTTACTGCTAGACCCATTTTCGCCGCTTCCTTCTCTATACTAGCAAACGAGGCTATGACATCACGTTGAGTCCTACCAATGATGTCAATATCGTCAGCGTATGCTAGTAGTTGCACCGACTTTTGGAAAATTGTGCCTCTGGTGTTGGCTTTGGAGTTTTGCACAATCCTCTCAAGAATCAGATTAAAGCGCATCGCCTTGCCTAAATCCTTTTTTGGTATCGAATGTGTCGGTGAGGTCGTTTCCGACCCTGATAGAGCAGCGAGAATTCTCTATCGTCATCCTACACAAACGGACGAGTTTGGGCGGTATACCAAAACTAGACATGGCTCTGTATAGTTCGTCTCTATAAATGCTGTCATATGCGGCTTTGAAATCGATGAATAGGTGGTGGGTATCGATTTGGACATCTTGAGATTTTTCCAGGATCTGCCGAAGTGTGAAAATTTGATCGGTTGTGGACTTTCCTGGCCTAAAACCACACTGATAAGGGCCAATCAGGTTGTTGGTAAACGGTTTCAGGCGTTCACATATTACGGCAGATAGAATCTTGTAGGCGATGTTGAGGAGACTTATGCCTCTGTAGTTGGCGCAGTTCAGAGGGTCTCCTTTTTTGTGGATCGGGCAAATGATGCTGAGGTTCCATTCTTCAGGCATATTTTCATCCGACCAGATTTGGCTTATGAGTTGGTGGATGTTACTTACCAAGTCATCTCCGCCGGCCTTGTAGAGCTCAGCGGGAAGGCCGTCATTTCCGGCAGCCTTATTAAGCTTGAGTTTAGATATTGCTATCCTCACTCCACTCAGGTTGGGTGGTTTGCAGTTTTCGCTGTCGTTGCCAATATTGAATGGTTCGTTCTGCCTGACAGCGGAATGTTGTTCGTCATCGCCGTTTAACAGTCTGCAGAAGTGGTTCTTCCATATCCTCAGCATCGACTGTGTTTCAACTACAATATTTCCTTGTTCATTTCGACAGGATTCTGTTCGAGCCTTGTATCCTTGCCTTTTACGTTTTACACTTTGGTAAAACTTGCGAACATAGTTCCTGGAGTGGCACCTCTCTATATCCTCGATCGCGCGCTTTTCTTGCTCTTTTTTCTTCTTGCTGAAAAGCCGATGTTCTTCCCTTCTTCTTTGCCTATAGAGCTCAATGGCAGCTCTCGTCTTCACCTGCAGCTTAGCCTTATAGGCCTCGTTCTTGGCTGCGAGCATCTGTCGGCATTCCTCATCAAACCAGGGGTTTCTTGCTGGTGGGCGCGAGAAACCTAGCACATCAATTGCGGCTGATCTAATGGCCTGTTGTCATCGTTGCCATTGCTCTTCGACATTCGATGCTGGTGGTATGGTGTTAATCGAGAGGTTAAGGGATACGCGTTGTGCGAAGGTCTTGGCGGTCTCTTGCGATTGCAGTCTTCCAACATTAAATTTTTTCACAGTATTTCTGGATTGTTGTGGCGTGGTGGATTTGTTTTGCATTGTTTAGGATTTGTAGCAATAAAATTCAACAGCAGCCAAATTAAGAGCACACCACCATTCAATGTTAACCTCTCCAATCACGTTTTATTCTGGTAACTGACATGTATCAAAAAAAGAACAGAAGAGTAACAACAAAAGAAAGAGACAAAATAAGTGCAGAAGGCGATAACTATTCTTAAATACAGGGTGATTAACAGTGAGAATATAATTTAAAATAAAAACAATAGTGGATAAACGGATAGATTATTATGATGTCTAATCCAAAACATCCTGGCGCCGGCTGAAAGATCCTAGTCTTTTAGAACTGGAAGTAGAACCAGTTTTGTTATCGGACGTAGAAGCACTCCATGAGCTGTTTTTACTGAAGCCACTCTAGTGCAGCGATCCTTGCCTTAGATTGAGGCAAATGTTGCTCCTTTAGAATGACTACATCTCCAACTTCGATGTTGCGTTTAAGTTGGTTCCACTTAGGGCGATTTTGGAGGGAAGTAAGATACTCAGAATGCCACCGCTTCCAAAATCCCTGAGCCATATGTTGAAGAGTCTGCCAATTAGAACGCAAATTAGGATTGATTTCAGTCAAGTTGGGTTCTGAAATAGAGGTAAAAGGTCGGCCAATTAAAAAATGAGCTGGTGTAAGTGCGTCAAAATCATCATCTGAACGTGCGCATAGAGGTCGAGAGTTTAGTAAAGCTTCGATGCGTGTTAAAAGGGTGTAGAACTCCTCGTAGGTAAGGACGTGGTGACCAATAACGCGCTTTAGATGAAGTTTAACCGACCTAACGCCTGCCTCCCACAACCCTCCAAAGTGCGGTGAGGATGGTGGAATAAATTGCCACGAGATCCCATCTTTGGATAAATGATCAGCAATGACGCCTCATTTGTGTTCTGAAAGCAAAAATGAATGCATTTCGGTTAGTTTACGATAGGCTCCTCTAAAATTTGTTCCATTGTCCGAAAAGATGATTGTAGGTTTTCCTCTTCGAGCAACAAACCGACTTAATGCGGCCAAGAATGCATCTGTGGACAGGGCGCCAACGAGCTCCAGATGAATAGCTTTGGTGACAAAACAAACAAACAGCGAAATGTACGCTTTGATGAACGTAGGACGACGACCACGAGCTAACCGCAAAGTGATTGGACCAGCAAAGTCAACTCCAACACGATCAAATGGCATGGCGAAATTCACACGCTCTTCCGGAAGGCTTCCCATTAATTGAGAACATGTAGTTTTTCTTTGCTTAGCACAAATGACACATCCATAAACAACCTTACGCACTAGGTTACGGCACCCTAGAATCCAGTATTGACGTCGCAGGATGCTAAATAAATCCGCAGCTCCTACATGAAGATACATTTCATGATAGTAGCGCACCAGAAGAAACACAAATAAATGGCTTTTGGGTAAAATGATAGGATGCTTTGCATTAGTTGTTAATGAAGAATGCTCAATTCTGCCCCTTAAACGCAATAATCCAAAGCTGTCAATGAATGGGCTCAACTTTATAATCCTTGACTTCTGATGAATAGGCTGATGCTTGTTGATATTATCTATTTCTCTCGAGAAGAACAATCGTTGAATCCTTGAGAACAGAAATGTTTTAGCATGTTGTATTTCAAATGTAGTTAATAAAACAGAAGTACGTTGAGACGATGGAATGCGCCAGTTAGATACAAAACGAAAACAGAAAGAGAGTATACGTATGATTCTCATGTATGACGACGAGCGAGACACGAGACTGTCTATGACATCATTATCCAAACGATTAGCTGCATGTAGAACACAAATCGGAGTGCTTTTACGTAGTTCTAAGACTGGCGCTGGAAACTCGGTGTCCAAAGATATTTCCTTTTGATTGGGCCATTGATCATCTGACTCGGCTAGCCAAGAGGGTCCCTCCCACCACAGCGCAAATTCCTTTAATTTTGAGGGGCGAATTCCTCGAGAGGCACAATCAGCTGGATTCGACTTCGAAGTAATATAGTTCCAACAGTTACTGGGGATTTGGCCGGTTATTTCTGTAACTCTGTTGGAGATAAAATTTGCCCAACGGCTGGGAGGACCATGCAACCAATGAAGAACTATTTGAGAATCGGTCCATGCGTGTAGGTGCAACGATTCATCTTGCAATGATGTTTTCAATTTGGAAAATAGTCGAGAGAGGAGGACAGCACCACATAATTCCAGTCGAGGAATAGTCAACTCTTTTATCGGGGCTACCCTGCTTTTTGCAGCAACCAAAGATATAACGAAAGATCCATCTAATGCCTTACTTCTAGAGTAGATAACCGCAGAATAAGCTTTAAATGATGCGTCGCAAAACCCATGGTATTCCACGGAATTACTATACCAGATTCGACGACGTATTTCCAAACCATGAAGCAATGGAAGTTCAGATCGAATGCTTAGCCACTCTTCTGAAATATCAGCAGGCACAAGATCATCCCAAGCCAGCTTCAGCCGCCATAGCCGCTGAAATATTATTTTTAACGCGATGATACTTGGCGTCACAAATCCAAGAGGGTCGAATACTCGAGACGTGTCTGATAGAATTTGACGTTTAGTGCAGGTGACCCGTTCTGGTAATGACACCTTGAATAGAAATTAATCTCTGAAAGGGCTCCAAAGCAAACCCAATAATTTTATGGACTCAAAAAATTCGTATTCGAATGTTGAATGTTCACGAAGATTGCTAGGAAGGGATTTCAAGAATGACTGACAGTTGGAACTCCATTTGCGCAAGTTAAAACCGGCGCTACCCAACAATTCGGTTAAGTCGCTATGCAATCCAAAAAGTTCCTCGGTGGTGTCCGCCCCGGTCAACAGGTCATCCACATAAAAGTCGTTTAAAACTATATTCGACGCGATTGGATACTTTTTCGATGAATTTAGGGCGAGTTGGCGCAATGTACGGACCGATAAATATGGAGCACAGGATGTTCCGTACGTCACAGTAAGAAGACGATAATGACGAATTGGTTCAGCAGACGTGGCTCTCCACAAAATCCTTTGGTAATCGACATGTTTCTTTGCTACCCAAACTTGCCGAAACATTTTCTCAATATCCCCAGAGATTGCATACGTATGTCGCCGAAAACGAAGAAGAACTGCGAACAAATCCCGCTGTATAGGAGGGCCAATTTCAAGTGTTTCATTTAAAGAAGGTTTTGCACCAGCTTTATACGAACCGTCAAAAACGACTCTCACCTTTGTAGTTGTACTATCTTCTTTAAACACCGGGTGATGTGGAAGATAGTAGATAGTAAAGTTCGGTAGTTGGTCTGACGATATCTGTATCTGGTATTTCCTTCATATGCCCTAGTTCAATGTATTCAGACATAAAGGAGCAGTAGCTTTTCTGCAGGTCAGGGTTTTTCTCAAACCGTCGTTCATTACTTAGTAAACGACGGAGAGCTCCTGAGAACGAATTGCCATAATCAACCAACTGATTCGATCGAAATGGTAATTCAACAACAAACCTTCCATCCGACGAACGAGAGTGGGTAGTATTAAAATGTTCTTCTATCTGCGAGTAAGATGACGTAGGCACCAATGAACTGCTTAAATTTTCCTCGACTTCCCAAAATGTTCGTAAATACATATCCAAACCTACGTGATGGAGAACAACGTTTGATGTGGTAGAATCCATTTCGCTGCACATTTCGGTTATGTTTCCTCCAAAGACCCAACCAAATATCGTTAATACCACGTCTGGTAAACCACGTTTGCATCGGATAGGTGCTGACTCAATTACGTGGAAAACAGAATCAACTCCTAGAATAACATCGACGGGGGCCCTTACATTAAATCCGGGATCGGCTAGTTTGTCAGCCATATGACGAACGTCGCTATTAAAGCTATAACTAAATGACTGTGCAGGCAATGGTTCGGTTAATTTCGATAGAATGTATGCGTCGATATAAATAGAATTTTGATCGAAGCGGGAATAGAGTTGAGTAGATACTCGTCCACGAGTGCACCCAGCATTTGAGCCAGATACTCCATTGAGAGAAAAACGAGCATGATGACGAGTCAGTCCTAACCTGCGAACACACGATTCAGAAATAAATGAAGCCTGAGACCCGCTGTCCAGAAGAATTCGACAGGCTTGCAAATGTCCGAGCGAGCCAGGAACGAATACAAGCGCAGTTGGCAACAAATTGGTAGAGGGAGGAAACGAGATACGACTGTAATGTGAAGACATTCCGCTGCTAGTAGATGGTGAATTGGCTTGAGTATCAGAGGACGACGAGTCTGGCGGTAGTGGCGGGTGAACAAATGTGTGATGCCTTCCGTTGCATTAACTGCATCGAAACCTTGAGTTGCATTTTACTGACTTATGTCCAGATCGAAGACAATTAAAGCAGACAGCACTGTCCCTAACAAACGATCGACGTTGTTCGAAACCAAGCGCAAGAAATTGAGGGCAAGAAGTTAGCTCATGTGGATGTTTGCATTTGATGCAGCCAGACTTTCCAGCACTAACATGGAAACTTTTCAATAGATGAGGCTTAGGAGTTGATTTCACTTTTGTTGAGTCTTGACAAACTTCCAGGGAATCACAACGATGCTCAAGAAAACTAATGAAATCACTTAACTCTGGAAAGTCCACATCATGAGTAGAATCTGCCCACTTTTGCAGAGTATCACTGTCTAATTTATTGCTGATTATATGAATTAAGATCACATCCCGACTTTCTGCTTCTGGTCCTAATGATTTTAACCCGCGTATCAATTCATCCGCCTGATCTGTCAATTTCCTTAGATTGGCCGCAGTAGAAGCTGAGGGTAACGACAGCAATTTTTTAACTAAAGAGGAGGCAATAAGCCCTTTTTTGTCATACCTGGTCTTCAATTTATCCCATGCTATTACATACGTACTGTCCGATATCAGTGTGTGCTTTAAAAGCCCTGCAGCCTCCCCATCGAGAAAACTTTTTAAATAATGACATTTTTGCGATGGCGTCAAATTAGGATTATTATGAACACTACTTACAAAAAGATCGTGAAATGTGATCCAATCACTCAGGTCACCTGTAAATGTCTTAATAACAATCTTTTGCAGCTTCTGCTCCGCACTTGCTGAGTTTAGTGACATCTTTCCCATGAGTTCTGTGTGCTGATCCGCCAGTTGCTTGAGACTTCTATTTAAGTCATCTGTCTCCATCGCTGGAATTTTGATCTTACCCATTAGTATTGTCTTTAACTCGGAGTATTTGCTTTCACAATCCGCCAAGTCATTGTCCTCCACTAAGCTTTCTAGATCATCCGTTTTCTCCATCATTAATTCGTGGATATCTTGGTATTGAAGCCATGCAGTCTCTAGTCTCTCCAACCTCAATTGACATTCGGCACTGCTAACATTTTCCGTGATTGAATTTACAAAATTTGAAATTCGAGTTATGGTGCCTTTTATCACTGCGCGCTTTGCTCTTAATATTTTCATCGTTGAATTAATTGAATCAAATCCGGCTCGAGAAGGACCAAATTGATGTTTAGGATTTGTAGCAATAAAATTCAACAGCAGCCAAATTAAGAGCATACCACCATTCAATGTTAACCTCTCCAATCACGTTTTATTCTGGTAACTGACATGTATCAAAAAAAGAACAGAAGAGTAACAACAAAAGAAAGAGACAAAATAAGTGCAGAAGGCGATAACTATTCTTAAATACTGATTAACAGTGAGAATATAATTTAAAATAAAAACAATAGTGGATAAAATAAACGGATAAATTATTATGATGTCTAATCCAAAACACGCATTCTTACATTGGCTGCTACAAGGTAGTGATCCGAGTCGATGTTAGCTCCTCGGAATGTTCGGACATCCAAAATACTGGATGCGTGCCTCTTATCTATCGCAATGTGATCAATTTGGTTGACCGTTCGTTGATCTGGAGACCGCCATGTCCCCTTATGGATATCGAGGTGAGGTGAGGCTATCTATCACCACTTTTCATTTCCCAAGTCCCAACATTTCGATTACGGCCTCCAGTTTCTTAAACGTGTCATCGCCGTTGGCACAGTCAAAAGACACCAGCCCCGGCCAGTGATAGAAGGTCTGAAGGTTATTGTCAACTTGCTCGAAGAATCTTCCGGTAATGCACTCATTAATTTGAGTTTTCTCAGATGCGAATGCACTGAAAACGGTTTGGCTTGTGGGTTTTCCTAGGGACCAATGGACTAATGAAATACTTGTTTGCCCCGGTATCGACGAGGAATTTTAATGTGTTTTCATCCCAAATGCAGTACCTTTTACAATGTTCAGGCGAGCCTTCACCAAAGGTTTGCACGTTGAACATCCTCTGCTGTTTCTGAAGGTAATTGTCGGACCTTGCCCTCCTTTTGAATGTTCTGTTGCCATTCGGCCAATTCATGTAATTGGCATTTTGCGATTGAACGGATTTGTCGACTTCCATTCTTTCATGTGGCTTGTTTGGAAGTGAAATGCGAATATTGATTAAACTTATTGAGCCCGTGGCAATTAAAATTTCTTCGTGGCAAAGCAGGCTTTGAGTCCTGCTTAATGGTTTGGTTATTCGGAGCTGATATTGTGTTCGGCGTGGAGGAAGCCTGTGTCGAGTGGTTACGATAATTGAGGTTTTGCATATTGGTGATTAACTGCCGCATAGAACTTGTCAAGCTTTGTACTTTTTTGTAAGAGTTGGTTGTGCTGAAACTCCTTTGCTCTCATATCCGTTTTGTCTGCATAATGCAGCGAAAGACATTGTTTAATTCTTGGCCAATCGTCAGCGAAAATGTTATAAGTATAGAACGATACATAGGTTTCGATATGAAGATCTCAAAATCGCTCATGATGGTTTCGACCACGTAAATCGATGATATATACTGTGCCGGATAACCCTCAAAAGTTTGGAGTTCATTGACACAGTCTGGCAGCTTTTATCCCTCTGGTCAGACTCGTTTTGAGGACCAGAGAGTTCTGCCTGTTCGTAGGCAGGCGCCTCTTCTTGTGGTTGACTGTCTTCGAGCGTTTTTACGCGTGACTCAAACGCGTTGAGTTTGGCAAATATGCACCCGTTAACTCCGTCGGCGATTTACTTGTAGCGTCCATGTAGGAATGTAAGCCTAATTTAATAATAACGAGAGAAAGGATGTGGTACTTATCTGAACTTTTATCTGCTTGGTTAACATCCGCTGCAGCACACATTTCCCTCAATTTTTTTTCCGAATTTAAATTACTGAACTATTTTTCTTTTTGAATGATTTCTATATACTGGACTGTCCCTTTTTGTTGTTTAACGCACTTTGATTCTTTTTGTTAAGACGAGTATTTTATTTTTTTTACGAACATCTGCGTTTAGGACTTCATTTTATTATGTGTCTTATGTTTCGGGTTTGAGGGGGCTTGTTTTCATGTTATTCAACGCACGTTCACTTTACTTACTTAAGCGTGTAATCGCTATTGTTGACACCTAAACAAACATTTAAATTATCTTGACTTGCTTATTTCGTTAAATAAATAAGCAGTAGTTAAAACGATATTGTTCACTCATTACTTTCATATTTCTCGATATTTTTCGTTGTCGGAAAGAGAATAAAACAAATATTAAATTGAAAATTTTGTTGTAAGAAACCGGCATGCGCGGGAGGTGGCCGTCCAGGATGTCCGCATATTCGCATGTGTATGCGGTCGGTTTGTGCTTAATGCCAAAAATGGTCATCTGTGTTCTCATGATTAGAATGACTTACACTCGATAGAGTGAATTTGGACAGATCCACAGGTTCAATGCCGGACACTAAACAAAACCGAACACCAACTTGAGGCTGGTCCCACTAGTTCGTATATTCTAAATAAAACGCCTCTTCAACAATTTATAATTATGTATTTGCAACCGCCATAATTCACGCCCAGATCAGCATTACCATACCAAACCTAAGTACTGCCACATTTAGCCTCTTTTTGGAATGACCAATCTGCAGAGTCGCAAGGTTTATCCGCCGTGCGTGCATCCGCTCGTATCGTGTATCAAGTCATTTTATTGAATCTACTGCATATCGTGGGAAAGTGCTGCCGCAGCTGTGCGCCATGCGCATATTGAATCGTGTTAACTGACTACGACGTTGTTTATATAAATTTTTAAATAAAAAGTATATACTACTAGCTGTCCCGTGCTCGCCTTGCTTCGCCAATCTGCCACTTCTCAAATTTAAAACAAAATACTTGCTGATAAGAACTAATAAAGAAAACGTCGAGAGTGTCCCTACTCATTATATGGATATACTCTGAGTGTGACTCCCTCTCAATCTGATTTACATTTCGTACCCTATCTTTCTCAATCCCATGGCCTTGCGCCAAAAAAAAACAACACCAACTGCAAAAGGTGCATAAAAAAAGAAAGAAAAAGCACATTGCGCGAAAGGTACAGGTAGCGAAACAGATTGTGCCGCACACACACACAAATTTTCATCCACTGAACGCTAGGAAAATCCAACGATCTAGCCTCAATCGAACATTTTACTTTTTTGAATTGTATAAAATTTATAGTTTAATGCTTATTGTTCAACTTCAGGATAACCTACAAAAGCCGCGTTTCTTTCGTCACCGTCAGCGTCTCTATCAAGGATTGTCGAAAAAAACGAACACCGAATAATGAAAAGAAGAGTTGTCAACGCATCAATCTGATAGTAAAACTGTCATTTGAAAATTTTGATTTGAAAAAAAAAAACATTTCTTATTAATAGATACTTGATAATGGATAATTCTGACGAAGCCCAGGTAAATATTTTAATTTAAATTAAAAATGAACGTCAACAAAATAACATAATTTATTGTTTCAGGTATTATATTCATTGCTAGACGCTCCATCGAATGAGGAATTGAATGGTGATGACGACGAAAAAGAAGAGCTAAAGCAACTCATGTCCTTGGTATGGCAGGATTCTTTAAGTTCTAGTTCCAGTTCCAATGAATCAGAAAATGGACAGCAAGCGCTTGTAAAATGCTCAAATTTTGTGTTTACTATCGACGCATATAGCGACGAGGACTTTAAGTCACATATGAGACTGCAAAAACGTACAATTGAATATTTAATCGGTATGATGTATGAAAATATCTTGTTTTCCGATTGCTGTAATTATTTTCTTTACTTTAAGTACGTTTTTCCCAGTCTGAGTTTTTACCCACAGCTTCTTCAGGAGGAAGACAAAGAGTAGGAAGTAGAAAAACGATGTTTATGTATGTTTGGTACATAAGCAATACAGTAACATTCAGGCAGCTTGCAAATTTATTTGGAGTTACGAAATCATCTGCTTGGATGGCAGTTCGACGTGTTTTCTTTTGGCTGATTTCAATAAGCCATGAATTCATTAAATGGCCCCAAGGAGAAGCTGCCGAAGAGACGCGGAGAAAATTTGAAGAAAAAAAAGGTATACCGGGTGTGATAGGCGCTATTGATTGCACCCACATTATTATCAAGGCCCCGGAAGTAAAGAATGCTATTTTGATAGAAAACATAGCTATAGCATAGTTTTGCAAGCAGTTGTTGATACGAACAAGAAATTTATCGATATAACATGTGGTGAGCCGGGATCATTTCATGACTCAAGAGTTCTTCGGAGGTCAGACTTATATTTAAGAACACAAATCAGTTATATCGATTTGTTTCCCAATAACACGTTTATATTGGACGACTCTGCTTACCCCGCAACATCGTGGTTAGTTCCACCCTTTAAGGACCACGGAAATCTAACGGACGCCCAAAGAAGTTTTAACTACATTCATTCCTCAACGAGAATGGTAGTAGAACATTCTTTCGGGTTGCTCAAAAGCAGATTCCGAAGGCTATTGAAATTTACAGAACAGACGAATCTGTGTACAGTGACAAACATCATAGTCAGTGCCTGTGTCTTGCACAATATATGCATAACAATGGACGATGAGCATATGGAAATATTGCCGGAACAAACTTACCAAAGCGGACCTGAAAACCCCGGTGTAGTGAACATAGCAAATAGAGCGGTTAATCGTCGTGATGTTTTATTTAACTATTTACAAGACAACAATATTATATAAAATGAAATTGAAAATATTAATTATATATTTGTTTTATTTGTCTAATAAACGTTTTAAAAGTTCAATCTTTTTTGCCTCAGTTTCTTTGGCAAATTGAAATTTTTCTATTTCTAGATCGTTTTTTTTTCTTTATATTTTCATTGTATGAATGATTAATGTTTTGAAAAAACTTTTCTCTTTGGAGAAATTTGGCGTCTGAAGCTTGCTTCTTTGCCCTGAGCTTGGCCTCAAAATATGCCTCTCGCGGTGATTTGCGTTTACGAATGACCTTACCAGCTGAAGACGCCCTCATCCAAGAACCTTGGATTAGAAATGACATCGTCATGGGACTGAGGGACCCACACTACACGCTATACCACACCAAGAACGCAGGTAACATTCGAGCTTGCATTCTCGCTAGATCTACACTAAACTTAACCTTTCTTCCTCACCGCAGCACGAATGACCTGGCAGTAACACTGCTAAAATCTGCAGAAGCCCACATCTGGCTAGCTTCAGGATACCTACCCTACGATGACCCCAACTCAGCTCCATCAGAGGGAGTGAGAGTAGTGGTAGAAGAAGCCAGGAAGAGAGGAGAAGAAATTTTGCTGGGATGCGACACAAATGCGCATCACGAATTATGGGGTAGTACCGACACTAACCCCCGAGGAGAGTCCCTATTTGAATTCTTAGTAGGCACCGACCTAATAGTGTGCAATAGGGGGCATAGTCCCAACTTTATAACCAGAACCCGACAAGAGGTACTAGATGTTACCTTCGCCTCTATTAACTTGTACCCTGCGATTTCTAAGTAGCAAGTATAATAGTATAGTTTTTGTATTAAACTACATAATAAAAAATGAATATATACTTACAGTTATGTTCTGAAAGATCATGTCTTCTAATACATGAGCATAGGCTGTTTTTTTTTTTCTTGTATGTGAGAATTCGTCTTTTCTCTGCAAATAGCGTCTCAAAAAGCCTAATGTCTCTTCTTTAGACCAAACTTTTCTCCTAAAAACAAGTACATATATTTAATGCTAAACATATCTTATAATCTAGAAACTTATTTATATATGAATGATTATTTTAAGCAAATTACCTTTTCTCATCTACTTGTTGAGCCATTTTGTTTGGTTTGTTTTAGGGGTGTATTTTTTTTTAGGATTTCACAGCATGTCAAATGTCATTAATGACATTTCCATGCAATTTATCGATAACATACAAAAACTTGTGTTGGCTACACTTAAGTCTATCGCCGCGAAGCTGTTAACCCCGATAATTATCCCGGATAAGTCTTTGTTGTATTTAACAAGGAATTCGGTTAAGTTGCCTATCCTATAGCCGTGACGGGGACGAAAGAAACGCAGCTAAAGATTATATCTTATAAAATATAAAAGTTATATCTTAAAATCTTTGTACATAATTGAACTTTATATTAGAAAAAATCCTATTTCATTTCCAAAGCTAGGAGCCAGAAAGCATTCGAGAGTTACTACTTTTCTTAGATATCAGCTTAGATCTCCGCTTCTGGACAGCGGATAAAGCATTTTCCCGCGGTAAAAAGTAGCCTATGTCCATTCTCAGGCTCTAGACTATCTATGTACCAAATTTCATTTTAATCGGTTCAGTAGTTTTGGCGTTAAATCGAGACAGACAGACAGATTTACTTTCGCATTTATAATATTATAATGGATTTATATTTACTTGATACCACTGCTATGTAAGTAAAGTATATATAAATATTAATATTTTGGGTTTATTAATGAATTATTTTGGATACACATACATTTGTTGACATTGCATAGCCTTGCTCATTATTTTCGCAGTAAAATGGAGTAGTTTTAAAAAAGTCGATAACAGTTTTCTTCGAGATTTATATCGAGATTTTTGTATTTTCTAGATTTTGTCCTCCTCGAGATTTTTGCAATCGAGATTTGCTTATTTTCGAGATATTTTTTTATTCTATATTTTAGTCCTTCTAGCTAACGTCATGATCCTATTCTTAACCTTTCAGCTATTTCCCGAGTAGTTACATTTTTTTCGCCACAAAACCAAAATATTTGATTTGCCCTGCGCAATAAAACCTCGGCTATAGACTTAGTTCCACGAAATGATTTTCTACAGACGCAGGAACAGTTTTGTGCAAACATTTTTGCACAGTACTGTAATTATTTAATAGACGCCCTATTGCCCGTGATTTCATTGTCAGGCTTTCGCGGAAGGTGCGACAATAAAAACACTTTAAATCTGTTGTCAATTCGAAATTCAATTCGAAAAATAATAAATTTTCTATACACCAGTTTTACACAAACTGTTCTCGAGGTTGCTGTCGAACAATATTCCTTGTGTTAGAATTTGAGTGTGATCGCCAAGTTTGGAATTCCACATTATGTAAAAGTGCTTCAACTGTTTTTGGGCGATTACTCGCAAAGCCTATCCCTAGGCAGCAGTGCAGCTCGCAGATTATTTTACCTGGTCCAGATTACGTAAAATGAAAAGGATCGAACGCCGTTGAAAGGCAAACTCTGTCTATTGGCAAAGATTTAACAAGAGCTGACCCCAGGCAATCAGTATTATTATCTGATTATCTGTCCGCAAATCATATGGTTTTAGTTCCAGATAAAGCTTCAAGAACATGTGAGTTTATGATATTGAACCAGATTAAAAAAAGCTCTAAAGATTTTGTACGCCCATTAATGTCAAAAATGTAATCCTTTGTAGGTATACCTTATCTAATTGCGTAAATGACTAATAACTGTAATGTATCTGGGTAAACAGTTTCTCGAATATAAGAGAAAAATTTAAGTTATTATGAATTAGTCGTTAAAGAAATCAAAATGAATCTGGCACTAACTCTACAAGCTGTTCTAAGTTTAATTTTGGTTAGCCAAGCTACTCCAACGTGTACGTCATCGTGTCTCGTTCAAACACCTTTCGGACAAATTCAAGGAAAATGTAACGGTGGTATGTGCTCATTTACAAATATTCCTTACGCATTACCACCAACTGGAAACAGGCGTTTTGAACCGCCTGTACCATACACTGAAGTCTGGTCTGATGTAAGAGATGGAACACAGAAGGCAGTTCGATGTGTACAATTTGCATTTTCGGATATACGCGATGAAAGCGAAGACTGTTTATTTCTCAACATACATGTACCTGCCTCGGATATAGGTTCAAGGGGCAACTATCCGGTTCGTGCATTAATTCATGGCGGTGCCTTTATGACCGGAGAATCAGAAGGGACAGACCCTACAAGGGTTGTTGCAAGTGGCATGATTGTCGCCAGATTTGGATATCGATTGGGTGCACTTGGTTTTATTAGTACCGGCGATAATTGCATTCCCGGCAACAATGGACTTAAAGATCAACGAGAAGCCCTTAGATGGATTAAGAAATACATTGGATACTTTAATGGCGATCCGGACAGAATTTTACTGAGTGGCTTTTCAGCAGGAGGTGCATCAACACATTTGCATGTGTTGCGCAAAGAAAAGCTATTTAACGCTGCAATGGCTAACAATGGAGCAGCCTTCAATCCATGGGTATTTCAGACAAAACCATACGTTCAATTTGCTAAGTTTGTCGGAAGACTTGGTTGTAGCCCTCAATGCGCGACGGCAAAGGATTGTATGAAAGGTAAAAGCATACAGGAGATATTTGACGCGGTCGAAGAGATGAAGGAGTTCCGTAACAACCCGTTTAATGTCTTTGGAGTAGCTATAGAGAGTTCAAATGTTCGTGACGCCTTCATTACTGAACCACCAGAGAACATCATAAAATCTGGAAAGGCTTCAACTGCCCCGTTTTTGATTGCATATACAGAGAGGGAGGGTGTATATCCTGCTGCCGATTGGACAACTATTGGTACTGATGGAAAGCCACTTATAACATTGTTAAATGACGTTACTTGGTTGGAGTATGCCCCATTGATGCTGTTTTACAATAATACTTTGCCGGCGTCCCAGTTAAATAGTAGGTCTACAATGCTGAGGAAAAAATATCTTGGTGACGAGCCTTTCAACATGGAAAACTACCGTCGTCTAGAAGACATGTTTACAGACATATTATTTGTGAATGGTGCTAAAAAGGCTGCTTGTCTACATCGGAAATATAGCAGTGGGAAATTGCACGTCTACGAGTACAAGTATCCGCATAAGCTGGGAATTGGAAATATAATATCGCGACGATTTGATATTTCTTTTGGTAAGTTGTCGGTGTAATTTGATTGATAGAAAACCATTTTTTAATGTATTCATTACGCTTAATCATTCAGCCATATCGAGGCATCCATTCGGAAGAAATTCCGAAACTAAAGTCGAATCCAATCGGAGAAAGCAATAACCGCTACCTCCTTATCAGTTATTTTCTTCATAATCATGAACGTTAAGGGGCCCTTACACGATCAATCGAATGACATCAATCACTAGCATGTGTTTGTGAAAATGTATGTGTATGAGTCACACACATTTGGTGAAGACTGATTGACGAAAATCAAAGCAAGTTTGATTTTGCATGATGAACGTCATGCTGATAGATATTTGTAAGGGTTGGATTGACGTAATTACTTCATTGTGTCTCGTGTCACGGAATCGAAAACATGTCTGGGGCCAGCGGAAAATTGAAGGACGATGTAGACCGAGCATTTGTATTGGAATTAATTGAAACCTATCGGTCATTACCGAGTTTATGTGATGTCAAAGGAAAAGATTATTGCGACCGAAACAAAAAAAATGCAACATTATGAAGTTTTACTGCAAATGTATAAAGAAAAGTATCCTGATGCACAAAAAGCGGATGTCACCAGAAAAATAAATACGTTGAGAACGAATTTTCGGCGCGAGCTAAAACGTTTAAATGAATTAAACAAAAGCGGATCCGGTGTTGATAATTTCAGTGAACCAACTCTTTGGTATTTTAATGAAATTTGTTTCATTAAAGACAGCGAATATCCGTGTGCATCTCGCAGTACAATTGAAGAATATATTGCAAGAGCAATATATGCAATACAATCGTCCGCTTCACTCATCGCACATCCGTACACCACGAAAACTCGCAAAAAAAAAATTGACTTCAATCGATTGAACTGTGTAAGGGGTAGCGTCAATCCACACATACACGATGCATGATGTCGACCGATTGACCGTGTAAGGGCCCCTTAAGCTGTGAAGAGCTTGTGTTGTTGATTTTCTTGGCTTATATGCATATTGATTTTTATAGAGGTGTGTTTCGACAGGAAACTAGCAAATAACTGACTTCAGTTATCTGGATACTACGATTGAATTTTACTTCATTATTCTCTGAAACATGCACTGTCTCGTTAATGAAGATTATTTGGAATTTGGAGGACGCGGTAATTGTTAGCCATACAAAAACCATCCTTGTCCAGCTGATCGTGGCTGCTATGCGCCTGTGGGACATTAGCCTTTGCGGATTTTCTTAGCAACTTCCGAGGTAAAAGAACCACCGCTAAGCTGCTCCCGCACAGCGCTAAGCTTTGTCATCTGGTCAGCGTGTGCAATCGCCACCAATAACAAATTAGTTATCGATGCTTGGACAAAGTTGGCTATTAATAACTGCTTGAGAAAGAAGCGGCTGAGATGACAGTGGCGCTTTCAGTTTCGGAATCTTAATAACGTCACGACGCTTGAATTGATTGAATTAAGGAAACATAGTCCTGGAATCAGATTTCAGAACGCTTTCAGAGCGTTGCTTCCAGTAATCGTTAATGCTATTATGAAGCTTCTGGCTTTACATAGATTTTCTATTTCGCAGAAGAGATTGTAGTGTCTGAAGCTCTTAATTGAATGATGCATCTTGAAACTGACAACGTATTGTAGATTCGTAGAATTTATATGTAACGTTTTAAATAGCACTCCGTGTTTTTCTTCGATTTATTTGTCGGTTCTGAAGGTTTTATAACCTGCAATACCACCGTATTTAGGTTCCCGATATAAGAATCGCATTCAACATTGCTAATATTCCTACTATTGGGAATATTAGAAGAATAAATACAATGAATATATGTTCTAATGGCGTAACGCTGAAATGTGTATGTATATACCAATTATTGGTATGCCTAAAATTAAATTTGGGGACTTCATGTTGCGCCGCGAAGCTAAAAGTAGAATCATTATCAAATATCATAGAAAAAACAATAGCATCATGGTCGCTATCATACGGCAGTAATGAAATTATATAGTTGCGGATCGTTTCAATCTGCAGGCATGCGTCCGCGGTGATAAGAATTTCCTGAAGGGTTACATGGCGTAACCGGACTATATAACTTCATTTTATTCTCTATTTGATTTTCATCAACAAAGCGCTTAAGGCATTTACTTTTTCCATTTGCCATTGAATCCAACCATAATTCACATTCAAGGCTACTAATTTTAAAATTGTGCAGGTTGGTCAAGTCATTTTGACGGTTAAACAAGTCGAGAAGGGCATCTACTCGTTCCTTCGCGGAAAGGTCAACACTACTGGTAAGGCTATTGACTTGAATCTGCAAACTATTATTTGCAGGTCGTGTGATTTTATTGTTTGTAACAGGAAATACCCTGTAACACGATTATCAATTGTAACTTTTTCTGAAACCTTTTCCTACTTCTGTCTTTGTTTTGCCTGAAGTCGATTTGCCGGTCTTTTATGGCCATCACAGCCCCGCCAAAAAGCGGGGTAACTGGGTTTCTGACATAGAATACAAAATAGCTCTTCTTTCCTTGATTCTTTCTGCACACAACATTAAACCAGCTCATGCGTATTTTGGCACTTGACGCATCCTCTCTCCATATGGTAATTAAAAGAATCATGACCAAATCGTTGGCAACGGTGACATTGAAGGACACCGCTCTTTCTAATTTTTTCGAAGGACACTAAATGACCCTCTATGAACCTGATATTCCTTAGGTTCTCTTCTTTACTAACTGGAGAATTTTTTTACCGTTATAAGAGGTAGGACTCCTTTTCACCGTATTGAGGAGATCTATCGTGGTGCTCATTTTAAAAGCCAAATTAATTGTTTGCGATTAGCGATTTTTCTTCAATTATTTAATGCATTTTATCAACATCAAATAGCTGGGACAACATAGGCAGTATCGATATGGGGCGCTAGGAGGTGACTTCACTTGATGGTTTGCCTCGTTTCGGTATTATGATTACCTCTGAAACTTTACATATACTAGGGACATACCTTATTCTGAATGCAGCATTTATAAACTGTTCTAGTTCCTTTAAGCCTTTTTTTGTGAATTGTTTAAAGATTCCCCCTGATATCAAATCAAATCCTGGGCATTTTTAGTATTGATGCCTGTTTTTACGTCTTTGCTAGTTTCTTTCGCCGTTACCCGTTAAATATGTCTCTCCTATTCGTACAATTCTTTCCTTTCTTGACAGTGGTTATCTTCATATGGTTGGAAGACGCCTTCGAGATACTTCGCAAATAAATTTGCAATTGGCCTTTTCGTTTTCTTTATCGCTTTCCAGAGTGAGTATTCGGTACTATAAACTCTTTTATAGATTTTTTAAGCCTACTGTTTAGATTATTGGGTATTGTTTTTTCGCTTAGCGCTTTTGATTGTTGCCAAGGCTTTTTAGCTTTTCTCTTTTCGGCAATTATATCACATATTTTTTTTGGATATACGTTTTGTTGGATTTTAGTTTTAGTTTTAGATATTGTAGCAAATGCAGCTTTTTGGATATTTACTGTTAAGATCTGAAAATGCTCTTTTTGGTGATCTTCTGTTTCAATTGTTTCTAAGAGCTGAATACTATCCTCTAGAGTCTGTCTGAAGAAGCTGCAATCAGTCAGCTTATTAGGTAGTCTTATGATATTTTCTTTAAAAATGATTTTATCGCCAAGTGTTCAAAGTATTGTAGATCGATTTAAATCTTCTTATGCTTTTATATTTTTTGACCAGATATTGTTTGTAACGAAAAAGTAAAAAAAAATTGGGGTTTCTTTTCTATCTGTTGGCCAATACGTAGGCTTTCCAGTTGACTGATGTTTGGCGCTAATTTCTTTTATTAATTCAATAAGTTCTCTTTCTCTCGCATTTGTCAATCTATATCCCCAATACTTGTTTTTGGCATTAACATTTAAACCTGCGATAAATATGTTGCTAAATATGCAGAAGGGCCTTAAGAAATCAACTTTCTTAAGACTATAGGTGGAAGAACAGTTAATTTTTGCAACTGATTTATTTGTTCACTTTTCGGTTTTATGTTTCCATAGATATTAATTGTATCGCGCATGATTCGATTTTGGCTTTTGTATGGTGATCGATTGCATTCTTCACTATGACGACGGCCACGCAATTTGCGGAATTGTGGGGATGTGGGGAGATATATAATTTGTACCCTTGCAGTTTTAAGTGTCTTTTGAATTTGAAGTGAGTCTCTGAGACAAAAAATATATATATCTATTTGGTTAATGCCGAGAACTAGTTGAATTTCTTACTGGGGTTGGATCTCCAAACTAAAATCCACATATTAAAAAATACAAACCAAAATTCCCAAACACAAGATCCTCAAATACAAAATTTGTGTGATAGATTCGAATTATAGAGGACAAGTAGATCCCATAAACAGCGCAATGTGTAATTTCCCTGCAACCCCCCCGCTTGGGGCCACTGTCTTTCTATCGAAGATGAGAACTTCGAGGACTCATTTTCGTTTTTTTTAATATTTATTTTCCCGTTTTTTGAGTTCCCCTTCTGTAGTTCTTCCTCATCAGTTGAGACTCAACTTCTTTAATTTATCTGGTTCTCTCTTTTGGCTGTTGATTTGTTGTTTCCACGCTTGCAACTCTTGCCTTAAACTACGAGTATTAATTTTCTGAATTAATATCTCGTTTAGTTGCATAAATCAATCTCTTTATTCGCAGGCTTTTTAATATTCAGCCTTCAGAGTTTGGTTTACATCTTTTATACGACCATGGGGGGTAGAGAGCTACCGTCTTACATTTTCTAACAGGGTCTTCCATCTGTGTTGGTCTGGTTTTATCATATTGTTTCCACGGTTTGCGCGGCATGTCACAAGTTGTTAATGATTGTTGTTGACCTTTTCCTTGCCAGCTCTTCAGCTCACTCGATTCGTCTTAACGCTCACTCCATCCGAGGAAAGTGCTCGCAGCAAGCAAACTACTTGCTCAAGTGATTTGCTTGCGTACAAACTCGTGCACAAGGAACACTTGCATGGTCTGAATAGTTCATGCGAGCGTTTGCAAACAAGCAAATCACTTCAAATCACTTGCTACAAGCGGCAAGGTGTGTCTTTGTTCTCGTCTCGTCGGCTAAATGTGTAAAACTGCTTAGTCTTATTTAAGTCATAAGCTCTTCTGGGTTTAACTATTGGATGAGCCTGATGACTGCGAATAATATGATAAAGTTGTTTAAGTGACGACTTGTATGTACAGTGACCGAAATAAGTATAAAGACACACTCAACTTCAATGCTCGGTTGGATTTAAGTACAAAAATAATAGAAATTATAAGTTTATTTTATCGTAGATAGTAAGTTTATTTTATTCAGTAAATAATGAAACGAAAAAAGAAAATATTTATCACCACAAAGGCTAGTTTTTGAGGTTCACCTTTAGGGAATTCCAAAAACGTTTAATTTTCCTGCGAAATAAGTATAAAGACAGTCAATATTTAAAAGCATTTAAACACCGAATTTTTTGGTTGTACCTATCAACCTGAAAGTTAGTACTTTGTACAACCTCCTTGATTTTCAATAACTTGGAAAATTCTATTAGGCATAGAATTTATCAAGTTTTGTAGGACTTCTTCGGTGATCTCAGACCATGTCTGTGTTATTCCTCTTTTAAGCTCTTCCAGATTTCTGTACTGCTTCCCATTTGAATAAAGGTTTCTTGCCATAATACCCCACATATTTTCGATTGGGTTAAGGTCAGGACTACACGAAGGCCATGGTAAACACTGAATTTGACTCCTTTCAAACCATTCGCGGACCGTACTGGCATTATGAATAGGAGCATTGTCCTGTTGAAAAATAAAATTTTCACCCGCTGGAATGTCTCCAAATGCATCCAAAGCATATTCCAACATCTCCCTGTATTTTTCACCATTCATTCTAGGTTGAACGAACATCAAGGGGATTTTACCATGAAAACCAAAGGCACCCCAAACCATCAAACTTCCGCCTCCAGAGTGCCGACTCATTTTTATTGCTTTTTCGTCCCTCAAATCACGCCAATAAAAGCTAAAACCGTCCGGACCATCCAAATTAAATTTCTTTTCATCACTAAAAATAACGGATTCCCACTCCCTGGTCCAAGCCATGTGACTTCTTGCAAATCTTAACCTTGCTTCTTTATGATGCTGTTGCAGGTTGGGTTTTTTCGTCATTTTCGTGTAACGAAGGTTATGATTTGCCTTCAACACTTGCTCCACTCTTCTTACCGTCACTGGGAGATCCAACTTGCGCTTTATCTGGCCAGCATTCAGCTTATTACGCCTTGCTTCGTGGTAAATCGTTTTTTTGTTGCGTGAGGTCAAGAGGCTTGGTCGACCAGATCTTCTTGCAGTGCTATAATTTTGGCCCAAATTTAAAAAATTACATACGACGGAAAGAGATCGTCCAATTTTCCTGGCAATGGATCGGTTGGATAAGCCGTGCTCCTTATGAGTCGTAATAATTGCCCTTTCTACTGTCGTCAAATGAGTTCCGCGAGGCATGGCTTAATAGTTTAATGATAACAATTTATTGATAATAATTTTTGTGCCAACAAGCGAAACAATTTACCTTTTATTGTTTTTCACTCTTTTTATTTAAAAAAAATTGCTATAAAATTGGAATACTTTTGGATAACCGAAGTGTCTTTATACTTATTTCGCAACTTTTTCACAATTTTTTTATTAGAAAAGACAAATCAGTCTCTTTCTAACACGATATGACCGATAACGGTACAATTTTTTTTTGGAGTTAAGAGAAAATTAATTCTCCAAACATTTATTGAACAATTTTGTTGCATATATTTAGGCGCTAAGCCTACAAGCCAAATTGAAGAGTTTGAGAATTACTGTCTTTATACTTATTTCGGCCACTGTATATGCATGGATATGAACCAACGACCATGCCACGTCGAGTTAATCGGTTCTCGTCAGATCACCGCAATTAAACGACGTTAGGCGCGGTTAGTAGGTACGTAGATGGGGGACCGTTTGAGAACAACCGCGTGTCGTTGACCAGTCCCATCTACAGAGTTGAGGTAGATAATACATACATGGTATCACAATGGACCTAAATTGGTCTAAATGTGTCGGCTTCTGCCGACAGCCACCTAAAACCTAACCTAACCTATGGATATGAAAAATATAGGTGATAAAATCTCAATATGACAACGACATTTTGAAAAAATATACTTTGTTTAGGTTTCAAGGACCTTTTTTGGCGTTCCAAGGACTTCTTGGTAAAATAACTTTTGACACCAGAATACTGCACCGGTATCTTAGGATATTTTAGAAACATATACTTTTTCGATGTGCAAGGACTTTTTTGGTGTTTATTCTTATTTTCTGAGCAACATTTTTGTTTGTATAATAATACCAGATGTTTTAGTGACTTTGTTGTGAGACGTCCACCCAATTCAAAATAAAAAGTCGCTTTCAACAAGCACTTTCCTTGTCGGAATTCTAGGAACACTTTCTGCAAGCATATTCCTTGCATTGTGTGACGGCACTTTTACGCTGTAAACCAAGAGCCTTTATCTTCTCGCGACAGCAGCGAACAAGCCGAGATTTAATTGCGGAAGCAGATCGGTCGTTCAAAGTTTAGGTAAGAAAACACGTATAGTATAGTCAGATTTGATTTCGTAAAAGTCGGAGAAAATGTTCATACGAACAGATACCTTATGGGGTGATTGTTTTCTAGCAGTAAATATCAATTTGCTTAGAATCTTAATGATAAATCTTTTTCAGGTGCCGACCATACAGCTGATTTAATATTCACACTTCCGCCTTTCGTTCTCAAGCAGGCAACATTGGCTCCAAATGAGTTGGATATTGCAAATCGTTTGTGCGAATTGTATAAGAGTCTTGCTACTGGGTAAGAAAATGCCAAATTTTAACATTACTTAATGAACTAATTCATTTTTTTTTGTTTTGCAGCCGTGCAACCTATGGTGGAATTGAGCTTCCTGTAAATACACCTTTAAAAACAGCTAAATTAACGATTAACGAATATTGTCATAATTTTGAATATTGTAATGGCGGGAGTTGTGGCGACTGCTCACAGTTTGATGTATAAAATCTGTTAAACTGTATATTTAAGGAAGATTAAATTGTGTATTGGATGTTTTTCCATATTATAATTTTAAAAACCTAAGCTCATGGTAACTTTGCAAGGTTCATTAAAATATGTGAAGCTGGGTACTATGTACAGTACCTTGCCATATTATTAGACCCAAGTAAAAAAAAATTGTTTAGTAGATATTCCATCGTTCGAAAGATGGGAAAAGGGTCAGACCTCTCCCCGAAGAAAGTCGGCCAAGTTGTTTGCCTATTAATCCAACCTACCACAATATGATATTGCGGGTGTAGTTGGAGTGTCGCGAAGTTCTGTTAAGAATATTTAAAAAAAAAATGGATCTTGGGGTGTATTTAAGCCCGAAGAGGAAGGGTAATTGCGGTAGGCCCCGCAACACAACCCCCAGAACAGACCGCAAAATCCGGGATATTTGAACGGCAAATCGAAAATTACCAGTTTCCCTGTTGGCGAAAAAGGTTTCCGATGAAGGAATTGGAATTTCCCAGCGAACAGTGCGGCGTAGATTGGCTGAAATCGGTCTTTTTGCCAGAAAACCAGCTCGAAAACCAAAGCTGACTGCCACCATGATTAGAAAGCGTTTCGACTGGGCTCATAAATACAAAAAATTCACTGTTGAAGATTGGAAAAAGGTAATAAAATAAAACAAACTTAAAGCCAATGAGTCATAAAAGTACAACTAATTTTTAACCTTAAAATCGCTATTTCTTTAACTTCGCAGGTTTGTTTCTCTGACGAATCTGTTTTCCAAGTAATGATAGAAAAAACGAAGTTTGTCAGAAGGAGACCGGGCGAACAAAATAAACCAGAGTGCATTGTGCCCACAATTAAACATCCCCCATCCATAATGATTTGGTCAGTTATTTCTGGGAAAGGCACAGGGCGGCTCTATCTGGTTGAAAAGACTATGCGGCAGGATCAATACAAGAAGGCCCTGGAAACAAGGCTGCTACCGCAGCTTCAAGAATGGTTTTCTCTGGGCGAGCAACCCATTTTTATGCATGATGGGGCTCCCTGCCACAAAGCCAAGAGCATAACTGCCTTTCTCCAAGAAAGGAGCATCAACGTTTTGAATTGGCCAGGAAATTCCCCGGACATGAATCCGATTGAGAATGTTTGGGAGCTCTTGAAGCGGGCGGTGGCTAAAAGTGCCATAACCACGAAAAGGCAGCTGATGGAGAAGATCATTTTCGAGTGGAATCACAACCCACATATCCAAGTAACCGTGCAATCTTGCATAGAAAGCATGCCACGGCGAATTAAGGCACTTATAGCTGCAAAAGGAGAGCACACCAAATATTGATTTTTAGGAAAAGCATGCAACCCCAATTCTTAAATAAAAAAAATAAATCAATATTAACTAACTAGCAAAACCTTTCCGTCTTTTTTTTTATTCCTGATATTATATATTAATAGTAAACAAATTCAATCTAGAACATATTTATTACAAATTTAGTCACAGCAACAATTTAAGACAAAATTTTTTTTTTTTATGCTGGGTCTAATAATACGAGTATGGCAAGGTACTGTATGTAGGTATATTTTTTTCAAAGTCTTGTTTCTTATGGCACAAATAGTTTTTATTTTTTATTTTAACTTTTAATTTGTTTATTCCGAAACTCGAAATATTTCACAGCTTAAGGAGCTCTGCTTACACACCCCAAATCTGAATTTATAATAAGTAGACAGGATGACTTTTTATTTAAAGATTAGTTTTTATTTTTGCAAGAATGTCGATTTGCCTCAGTTTAGTTTTCAAAGAAACTATTTCATCCCTGGTGGGTGAAAAAAAGAAGATCTTTAGATGTCAACTTTACTTCGAAAACATGAAATTCTGGGTTTAAGAATTTTTTTATTAGGGTTCACAAATTTTGGCGCACTTCTAATTAACAAATAAATAGTTTGCACAATTCAATGGTGTTTAACATAAAAAGCGACCTGTGACCTAGGACTTGATTAATAAAAACAAAAAAAATTTTTGCGTATGCAATAACCCTATTGCAAAATATAAAAGCTATAAATATAAAGCTACCTGTGACCTAAAATTTGAGTTTGTTTCCATGTTTTTCTTTATTTTGTTACCGTTTTTGGAAAACCATTAATGGATGAAAGTTTACAGGTTTTAATAATTTTTTCTTAGGAGTCTTAAAGAATGCAATTTTAGCAGACCGCGGAACTATCTGGAATTTCGCACCGATCGATAAGAAGGATTGTCAAGGAATTCGAGGAGAGAGGAGTTATCGAATAACCGAATTTGACATCACCGCTATTCGGCGTATCAAACACAACTTCCACCAGGAGGAGGATATGATGCTATCCTTAAAAATATTGAGAAAACGAGTCCAGCAAGATCTGGAGCTTAACTTAAGCATTGGATCCCTCAACAGGATTTAAAAAAAAGGGTTTTGTTATAAGAAATCTCTAAACAACCACAAACTTTTTTTTTTAAGGAAACGAAATAAAACTTTTGGGTGAGAAATATCTGAGGAAAATCCGGGAATAAAGAGCAAATGGATGTGACATCATTTATTTGGACGAAAGCTATAGTCACAACTCACATACAAGACCAAGGCCATGGACTGATGTCAGCAGCAGTGATTGAAGGCGCCAATTTAAAAAAGGACGGATGCTGATAATGGCGCCTGCAGGTGGTGAAAAAGGCTTTATCAAAAACGCCTTACTATAAGTCAAATCTTTTACAAAAACAGGAGACTGTCACGATGGCATGAATTTTAAAAATGTCTGCAAATGGATGCAGGAACAAGTTTCGAATAACCTGTAGGAGCCTTTAATAATTTCAAAGGACAACGCTGTAAGTAAGTTCGCCGACATTTTTAAGCCGCATAATAAGAAAATAAAACTCATACAAGCAATATCATTTTAATTTAACAGAAGAACAAAGTTGAGTTAGACATTGTAAAATTTAGGAAATAACCTTCACTCTCTAAATCTCTTCAGCACAAGGTCCAAGATTAAATTTCAAGATCACACCGGCAAAACTATAAAAAAAATTAATATCGCCATTAAAATGTTATACCCCTTTATAACAGAGGATCAAAACTATGTACTGAAAACAAATTAATAATGCACAAGGTTATTTTTCAAGCCATTCTTCTTTGTGGGTGCCAAGTATGGGGAAATTGTGCACAATGTCACATTATGAAACTGCAAATAGCTCAAAATAAAATATTAAAAATGATGCTGAATCTACCATGGCATTACTCCACCTAAGATTTGTACAGAAGAGTGAATGTTGAAATGATTTGTGCTCGAATCCAAAAACTAACCGATAACTTTATAACTAAAAATAGCTGTTCAGAAAATCCCATTATCCATCAAATGAGCCTTTAAATTCCATCTTATGTTGTTCCTGTTTATATGCTTACTTATGTGCTTTTATATTAACTTATATATATCTATCTATTTATGCGTTTATTTATTTATTTGCTCTTTTATTTATTTATTTATTAAATTATTTATTTGTTTATTTGTTTATTTATTTATTTATTTGTTTGTTTATTTATCTATTTATTTATTTATGTATTTATCTACTTATTTATTTATTATTTATTTATTTAGTTATTTATTAATTTATTTTTTATTTATTTATTATTTATTTATTTATTAAATATGTGTAAAATTTAATTTAAAGGCCAACGGATTTCACTTTTGTTAGCATTGTTCCAGTCTACGACGTCTGTTCTTCGGCATGAGCATTCAACGGCTGTTATTTTCCTCAGGTGGTGGACTCCATGCGATTCCTGAGCAGCTTGCATTGTCAGCGAAGCTGTTTTAGTAAATGATAGAATGCCAGATTTCAAACCAACTTTTAGGGGGGTACCAAAGTGATCTTTTTTGGGTCCTCCTTTATTTACACTTTTTATTAATGGTTGTTTAACTCACTCATCAGCTCATATGTATGCGGACGATGTTCAAATGTTCCTTCACCATAAAGAATGCACTATGGTTGCATTCCTGGACATTGAAGGCGATTTTAACAACGTCAATACATCTGCGATCGCAAATGCACTGTCAGATCTGAAGGTAGATGACTCACTTGGTGAGCTTATTAATCTACTACTCACAAGCCGGATTATAAACTCGAAACTGGATGTGACATGTGCCAGAAGATCTGTCAGTAGAGGTACCCCGCAAGACGGAGTCCTCTCCCCCTTCTCTGGAACTTAGTGGTGAACAACGACCATACCACGTCGAGTTAATCGGTTCTCGTCAGATCACCGCAATTAAACGACGTTGGGCGCGGTTAGTACGTAGATGGGGGACCATTTGAGAACAACCGCGTGTCGTTGGCCAGTCCCATGTACAGAGTTGAGTTGGATAATACATACGTGGTATCACAATGGACCTAAATTGGCCTAAGTGTGTCGGCTTCTGCCGACAGCCATTTAACCTAACCTAACCTAACCTATGTACGGGTTGGTTGTTTAATGGACTGCCTTAGACAAAGCGATAAATCGCGATAAGCTAAGCAAAGTAAAACGAACAGCGTGTCTCTGTATAAGTGGTGCACTGCGCACTACTCCCTCTGCTGAAATGGACATTCTTTTTCACCTGGCACCCCTGGACATCTTTAGCAAGCAAGTGGCTGCTAGTGCGGCTATCCGCTTCAAAACAACGTTCCAATGGTCCGAGAATGAAATCGGCCACGCATCTATTCTAAAAAAAAAATTAGAATCCTCCCTAGCAACATAGACTACACCACGCCTCAGACCCGTTTTGACAAAAATTTCAAGGTCAACATCCCTCCCAGAACATTCTGGGAAGTGGGTCCCCCTGTCGAAAATAAATCGATCCACTTTTATACTGATGGATAGGGTGGAGGTACGAGTATGTTCTCTGACAGGCTGAACCTCAGCCTCTCCTTTTGCCTCCCTGATCACAGCAGCGTGTTCCAGGCGGAAATCATGGCGATTGAAGAAGTCCTATCGTGGCTGAAGAGGAACGTGATATCCGCTATGGATATCCGGATCTACTCTCGTAGTCCGCGGCTGTAGATCATCTCTAGTAGAGATGGCGGAGCAATTTAACATTCACCTATGCTGAGTGCCAGGACATACAGACATTCCAGGGAACTGTAGGGCGTATGAACTCGCGAATAAAGGTACCATACTGCCTCTTCTACCTGATAAAGATCCCTTAGGCATCCCAACTGCTACATGCAAACTCATGTTTATTAGGGAGACCATTGAGAAAACTAACCTTAGGTGGACAAGTGCCAACACTTGTCTAGCGACAAAACAGATTGGACCAAAGCTGGATCCGAAACGCTCTAAGTGTTTGATATCTCTGAAAAGACTGCACATTTGTGGTATAATTGGTGTAATCACCGGACACTGTTTCATAGGGAAGCATGCAACAAGGCATGTCGTCTATACAAATGACTTCTGCAGAAGCTGCATGGACGAGGAGGAGAAGGAGGAGGAGGCAATTCTCCACCTTCTCTGCACATGCCCTGCTCTCTCTCAGAGAGGAAATCTCCATTTACGATCTTTCTTTTACAATGATCTTATAGCGATCTCATTAACACCGATATCAAAAGTCTGTCAAGCTTCATCAAAAGCTCCGACTGGTTTAACGAGTAGGAGGATGATATATCCGTGTGGTATCACAATGAACCTCTCGTTGGTCTAAGTGTGTCGGCCTCTGCCGACTGGCAGTATAACCTAACCTAACCTAACCTATGTTCAAATGTTTTTAGCTGTAAATGAGGACTTATTGAGGATGTAGCTGCCAAACTTAATGAAGACCTTAATAATATTAAACTTTGGTCTGAAAAAATTGTTAAACCCTAAGGAATCAAAATGCTTATATTTAGTTACTAATGAAGCCACGAATCTGGGGATTTGGTTTGGTTCTCGGTTGGTACCGTTATATGAAAGATTATCGGTGTTTACGAAATTTGTCTATGACACAACACTAACTACTTCTCTAAACACAAATCCCTATGGAAAACTTTTTTTTTCTAATTCATCTCGATCTCTCGGATAATTCTTTCGCATACTGCCTGTATATCTGCTGATAGCCAATTTTTTATTCATGATGTTCGTTTGTGCAACTTGCTTCCTCTTGGTATATACTCCATTGCTGGACCCTGTGTTATTGCTTCATATGCTCATCACCGAAGCGCATCTCTATAACCTTGACCAAGGCGTCGTAGTTGTGTTGCTTCTCTTCTGCGATGCTTTGAAGTAATTCTAATTACGCAGCCGTACCTCTTAATACGAGCGTTAGTACGAGTACCATTGACTTTTCTTCGTCGTCCTAGCTGTTGATGGTCATTGCAGCTGCTTCAAATTGTTGTTATAAATTACCCGTGATGTTTGACCATCGAAAACAGGAGGTTGCAATTCATTCCTTCTCGGGAAGTGCGCAGAATATTTGCTTATCGACAATGGAACTTTTCTGTTCTTCAAACTTTGTATTGAGTGCTTCAAATTTCTGGTCGATAGATTCCAACTTTCAATCTAGAGATTTCTTCTGTTCTTCTAGCTTGGCAAGAATTAATTCCATCATAACAGTCATGGCAACGCCTGTAGTGACTTGTTCTTCTACTACGTCGAACAAAATGGACTTGTTGTTTTTTCCTTCGCTATCAATAGCTTTCTGCAACAGAAGCACCAGGTCACTTTTCCGCCCAGCTGTGGAAAGATTCCACTGTTCTAATTCAGTTTTAACTGCGGTATACTGAGTTGAAGTAATGACAATGTGCGGCCCATTTTTTTCCTCACTAAATAATTCACTTTAATTTTTCAGTTATTATTTAGCGACGCCTATTTCTGAAAAATATCCTTTTTTTGTGTTCCAAGGAGCTCTGTAGAATAATAATGTCAAATTAAAGCGTGTTACGAGGTGGTTTTTAAAAGCTATAACAGAAGGATATCTGCTACGGATCGTTTGCCTGAGATACCTACTTGGCATGCATGCGGCTGAGGCACGGCTGAGCTCGCCGGATAAAGGGGGGATCTTGTATCTTAGCAAAAGGAGCACCATTGAACAGAGAAAAAAAATCATGCCAAGATTCTAACGGCCTTACAAATGTCAACTGACGAAATTTAGGTGTCAAACGGACGGACAATATTGTGCTAACTTTACGCACACTCTGCTTCACTTTAGGGTGACTGATGGTGTGCCACCCTGGATATAGTTTACCCTCCCATTTCACCAATAGGTGAATCACCTTGACAGCTGATCGTATCCGAGTATAGTCAACTGTCCCTAAATTAAACTAGCGCGGAAAATTAGTGCAACATAGAAGAGATCACCCAATACACAACCCCGATTGAAATATTTAAACGTTCATTTCGGTATAATCAATCCAGACAAATTTTATTTAAATCTAGGGTAATATAAATAATTCATTTTAGGTTTATTTACTAAGGCATGTGTTTAGATGGTAGGTTAAGAATTGTGGTTATGTATATGGCATGTATATGATTAAATTATATAGTTTATGTAGGTATAGTTAGGTATTTAAGTATCAAGGTGTTAGTTTATATAGTATGTAGCTTAATTAGTTATTTATAGCAAATTTAGGACAATCTTTCTAGGTAGTTATTCAATTCATAGTAATTCACGTATTTATTTAATAGGAAAATTAATGTATATGCAATTGTTAGGATTTTAATAAACGGTAAGTGTATGATCAATAGTTTAATGAATAGTAATCAAGTTTTAAAATTTTACAGTATATATTATAACAGACTCAATTTTCAACGATAATATCAGATTTTTATTTTACTTCTAGTTCGCTCTTCTTTCCAAAAAAAAACTCAAACTCCATTTTACAATGATACACTGAACTCTCCTTAAAAACTAAAGGCGCATGCAGATGCATATATCTCTCACAATCCAAGGGCATATGCACATGCATATCGCTTACAACTCGGCCGTTCTGACAAGGAACTCGACTTCATTTTACGTTACAATCATTATCAAATTTTAGGATACATAGGTGTTATATCTAATTTCAGAAGTGTTGCTTTAGGGGCCTCAGTCATATAATCAAGGGATGGTTTTAACCATAATTTTAATTTTGATGCTTCAAGTACACCGTCGTAAGGTAATTGAGTTATTTGACACCCATCAATGTCTCGAATGACATAACGATCATTGGGTAAACATTTATGAATGACATATGGACCTCGGAATCGCTGAATAAGTTTTTTTGTTTGTGCCTATTGTGGTGTCTACATTCTTGATTACGACATAATTACCCACTGCAAAGGTCCTTGCAGGTCTATGATGCGATGCGAATTGTCTAGTATCAAGGTATTCCGTAAGTTCATCAACCATGGGGCCACGTTGCTCAACACCGAACAGAAGTACCGAAGGGCTCTTTTTCGTGGAAGATTGGACGGAATTATTTAGAGCATATTCTATTTTAGGGAGCTGGCTTACCCAGTCTGAATGGCTAAGTGGTTCGGAAAGTTTACTTAGCATAGGGCTTAGGACACGATTAATGCGTTCAATTTGGCCATTTGCACGTGGCGAAGCCGTAGCATTTTTTACATGTTTGATATTATTGAAGTTTACAAATTCTTCAAATTCGGAGGAAGTGAAACAGGTTCCGCGGTCGCTAATTATTCGTCTTGGTCTACTATAAAATGGGAAATAATAATTTTTCAACGCTGAACACAATTCACGTGCATTTGTAGTTGCCGTCGGAAAAAGCTTAACGTGTTTGGTAAATGCATCAATAACAGCCAACAGGTATTTTTTCTTTGAATTAATTGACGGAAGTGGACCCAAGTGGTCAACATGAATTGTATCAAAAGGTTCCGGTTTCTTAGGTATAGAATGAAGGTTCGCATTGTTTTCATAGGGTGATGCGGAATAATAAATGCACTTTAAACAATTGGACACGAAATTCTTAACACGCGCTTTTATATGCGGAAACCAGTAATGTTTTTTGATTTTGCTACAACACTTATCGGTCGCTAAATGGCCTATTTTTTCATGGGTTATGCGTATAACATTGTTAATCATTTCAGAAGGGACACAAAGCTGAAGATGACCGGCAGGTGATTTGTGAAAGACTAATCCGTCTTTTAATTCGAAGTCTTTTAATGCAATCTCTTCTAATTTATCCCGTAAATTAAGAATGTAGGGGTCACGGTTTTGAGTGATTTGGAGATGAAAATCAAGATCCGCATTGTCGATATAACCTATGACCCCAGAACGACTAAGTGCATCAACATGAGCCATAGTGGCGCCTGGGCGAATGATAGTGTAATCATATTTTTCCAACATTAATGCCCACCTCGCTATTTTGGCCGAATAACTTTGATTTTGCAACGTAAGTGCTAAGGAATTGCAATCAGTTACTAATTTAAATGGAATTCTAATCAAATAAGTGTGGAATCTCTTAAGCGCATAAACGATGGCCAATGTTTCAAGTTCATAACTATGTAATTTTGATTCAGAGGCTGAAGTGGTTTTCGAGAAAAATGACACTGGATGAAGTTGTCCGTCGGTTTGCTTTTGCATAAGTACTGAACCAAAGCCTAGGGAACTGGCATCACAATGAAGTTCGGTTTCGGCATAGGGGCTATAGATGGACAGGATAGGGGCTTCTAATAATTTTCCACGTAAGTTGCAAAAGGCTTGTTTGCATTCGGAATTAAAAACATAGGGGGTATCCTTTCTTAAGAGTTTACTCATTGGTGCTGCAATTGTGGAAAAATTAGGAACAAAACGTCTGAAGTAAGAAAAGAGCCCAAGGCACCGCTCTAATTCCTTACGATTAGTTGGTTCAGGGTAATCCGAAATGGCTTTCATATGTGCTCGTTTAGGTGCGATGCCTGCTGAATTTGCTAAGTGGCCCAAATATTCCAATTCGGTATATGCGAATTTACATTTTTTGAGCTGAAGACGTAAACCATTTTGACGTAAGGTACATAAAACATCACGTAAGGTTTGTAAATGGCTTCGGTAATCTTCTGATGCAATTAATATGTCGTCCATATAAATGACTAATTGTCCAGCGTTAATGAACTTCCTCAGAATTAAGTTAATGAAGCGTTGAAATTCAGGAGGCCCATTGCGTAAGCCGAAGGGCATAAACAGATATTCATATTGACCGTCAGGCGTAACAAAAGAAGTATACTTGATTGAATCAGGGTGCATTTTAACGTGATGAAAGCCATTTTTCAAATCAATTACCGAAAAGAAATGTTTGCCTCCCAAATGCTCAATACACTCTTCCATCAACGGCAGTGGATAATTGTCACGTATGGTAATTTTATTTAAAGGCCTATAATTTATGCATAGACGAATTTCACCGTTTTTCTTTTCAACCGGTACGATGGCAGAAGCGTAAGGTGAATTACTTTCTCGAATAATGTTCTCTTCAAGGAGGGACTGTATTATTTTTCTAATTTCTATTTTTTCATAGTGTGATAAGCGGCGAGGTCGGCAGAAAATCGGTGTGTCATGCGTTACGTTGATCTTCATATTATAATTTAAATTTTGCACTTTGTCTGAAGGAAGATTGTAATATGACTTTGCAATAATATTTTGAATCTCTGAAATACACTCAGCCGAAAGGGACGGATTGATGTCAAGTGAACCTTCCATAACACCAGAAAAGGGGTTTTCAATATTAATAGCACATAGTTCCAGAAACTCATCATTAGCATCATTGACCGCAAACGGATCAGAGGTACTTGCAAAAGGCAGTGTTTTTAACAATTTAAGCGATTTTTCATCTTGAACTGTGTTATGACTGAAGCAATGATTAATTAAACCAAGTGAGTGAAGAACATCAGTGAGTTTCGAATCTAAACTTAAGTTTTTTACATTTTATTTAATTCAATTAAACGATCTTTGCCATACGTATATTTCATTCTACACAGTTGGATCTTTGCTTTTTTAAAAAAATCTCGACCCAATAAGATTGCATAAGGCATATCTTCAGTTGGAAGTACTATTAATTCATGGTTGATATTTTGATCTAAGAATCTGATGTCACATTGAACTGATCCTAATTGCTTAAGTGGGTGATTCCCAATGCTGCGGTAACTGATGTTTGGCTTCAGTTTGGCGTAAGTGTAAGGTACCTCAGCACATCGAATGGAACTTCTAGGACTACCGGAATCGAAAAGACAAAAAAACTCCTTAAACTCACTGTGTTCACACTCATTCCGAAAAGCAACACTTACCATTCTTAAAGATTCAATAGATTCAGCGAGAACGTCCTTCTCATCTGGTTCGACGGCGGAAACAATAGCAGCAGTGGCACGGTTGGGGCAATGACGGTACGCATGTTCTGTAGATGCGCATTTGAAGCACGAGTTCGGTGTTCGTTTTGGTTGTGGGCATTGGCTCTGGTAGTGGCCAAACTTTGAGCAGTTGTAACATCGGGGTAGCTCGGATTGATTGGTTGAAGAAGTGGCACTTGTTGATCCAGTTTTGCCTGAAGTTGTGATGGCGGATCGTACAGCAGTTGACACATTTCGATTGGCCGCAGATACTGAAGGTCGCAAGCGTTTGCGTTCATAACGTTCCACGTTTTGCTTCAGTTCAGCAATGGTGGATGCTGAATACAATAAACTGGCATTCGCGGATGTATCCCCGATGCCTTCAATGATAAAATCGACAAGTTCGGCTTCGGGTATGTTCGACCGCATTGCAATTTCTTGCATTTCGATAATGTAGCGATGAATTTTCTCATCAGACTTCAAACGGCGTCTGCTCAACTGAGCATACACTTCTTGTACAGTGCGTCTTCTGCCAAACTCTCGCATAAGTGCAGATTTCAATTCGGAATATTGAAAAGGGGAAATCGTGCGTACAAAGATTTTTGCAGTTCCCTCAAGCATACGGCGGCAGGCGACAAAGCGTAAGCGTTCATCAAACTGAAGAATTGTGCAAGCATCTTCTAAATCCTCAAACCATTTTTGGACTTCGTAAAAGTTGTCGGCAGAAAATTTCGGCACCATGGATTCAATTGCACTGACGTCAGCTAATCGGTTTTGCTGCAGGTTTGGCTGAAGTGTTTGCCGTGAAAGTGCCTCAATTTCGTTTTGCAGCAACAAAAGATCACGTTGCTTGCGTAATCGCTGCAGTTGTTGATCAATGGTTTCATCGGTGGCCAACGTTGGTGGTCCAGCGGGTGCATTAGCGGCATCTGTTTCAGAAGATATTGCATCAGTGGCGGTAGAAGACACGTTGACCGCCTCCATTTGTTGGTTATGCACCTTTTCCTCAGTGTCGGATATATCAGACAGGTCGGCAGTGGCACCAGCTGACGGTAGCTGGAAATATAAGCCTTTAATTTGCTTCATTGTTGCAGTCGGTGGCACGATAATTTCTGCGGATTGTAATGCCATGAGCATCATTTCCTTTGACACGATCACCATTTTGTATTTCGTCGAATTGTCCGCAATTTCGGCAGGAATCGATAAAATATCGGTTTGTTCACTTTTAATTTTAATTGTTTTATTGGTATATCCCACTTCTGAGTTATAACAGACTCAATTTTCAACGATAATATCAGATTTTTATTTTACTTCTAGTTCGTTCTTCTTTTTAGTTAGTCTTCTTCCAAAAAAAACTCAAACTCCATTTTACAATGATACACTGAACTCTCCTTAAAAACTAAAGGCGCATGCAGATGCATATATCTCTCACAATCTAAGGGCATATGCACATGCATATCGCTTACAATATATATTATATATATATATATATATGTATTATTTACATACAAATATATTGGAATATAGGTAGGTATGTTAAACAATTCGCATATGTAACTTACTGGTATTTTCGACAGTTTGATGACGTTGATATTAATCCCAGAGTGTTGTGCGCACAATCCTCGGTAGTCGGTGTTTGGACTATATTTCGTCGACACTATATGTATTAATGTAATATATATACCTATATATGTATATACCAAAAGGTAACACTAGTTGCAATCAAATTTAGTTAGCTAATAAGTTTACGTTATGTACAAGGGTATAAGTAGGCAAATACTTTGATTTTCACTTAACTGCAATTAAATATAATCTAGTGGTATGATACTAATGAAACTTATATAAAAAAAACATTAAAACCAATCCGCACATGCTTTATGAATACTTATATGTACAACTAATAGAACGTTAGTCGCTCGAATTCCGAACAAAACTGATAATTCGCATGCAATCGGTAAAACGGTAAGTTTCCCGCATGCACTTGCTTCTGATAGAGATTTTGGCTTACGGAGCCCTTCCAATACGCCAATGCTCTCTTGTGGAGATTTTCTTGCGATCATAGATCGGTGCCGTGCTTTCTTTACTGTTAGGGTTAATACATTAAAATTATTGATTTTATGTGAGGTATATGTATGGACATACTTAAGCACCTGTACTTCCAATGTTTGGTGGTAACTTAGAGCGTGGGAATCACGTATATTGGTGAATTCGACGTAGGGTTGCCGTAGGGGTATGGCAGAGCTAATTGTTATTAAGGAAGGATTAAAATTTTAATGTTTTATCGCTTCCTATCGCCAGATTTGGGAAATAAATTTAATTATTGTCTGATTCCCTGTGGAAATAATTAGTTTTCTTAAATTGCTTTTGTCACACTGTTAAGCAGCTTACCGTATAAGTATTTAATTTTCCATATATATTTTTATCTTTAAAATTTATTTTATTCCTGTAGGAAACTTTACGTATCTTTCGGTTTATTTGGTTTTTCTCAAGACCTTTTATTTTTTTAACTCAATCTTTTTTCTATATTTTTGCTCACACGATCACTCTTGTTTCACCTCCAAAATCAAAAGGAAAATTACAGCGAGTAGCTAGTAAGCCCTGACCCATTAGTGGAGATTTTATTTTTCTATTTTCCTTTGCTTCATCTTTTGTGTTTTGGACAATTTGGTGATCATAACTAAAGGGAAATTTATGTAAGGGCTAGTTTGTAGTTGGGCTTTAGTTAATCAATTTATTAAGTAGGTAATGCAGTTTGCTGACATCCGCAACAAGCGACATTCTCAAATTGGCCATCAGTTTCACGGTAGGTACAAACTTTGTAAAATGTAACACCTCCTTTATAGTACATAATTCTAACCTGCACGGCGCTGACTTTTTGACGATGAGGCACAGTACACGGGCACTTCTTCACATCCGTATTGAAGACATTAAATTCGTTAAGGTTCACTAACAACTCTTCACACTCAACTTTTTAATTTTCCAGTTTTTTGTTTTTAAATAAAAAGAATCCAAAATGCGACAATCGCCGCGACACTTTTGAATACATATTTCTTAAAAAAGAGTATTTATAACCAAATATAATAACAAGCAAAATATAATTATATAGCGGAAAATTGTCTTAATCTCGAACTTTTTCTAATGAACGAACGTCGAGAATATTCTGGCACTTTCGATGAGTAGTCAAATGGTGTCGCAGGTGTAGCAAACCCATGACTTGAACGACAAGTAGTGCGAAGCGATGGCAGGAGTGAAATATAGAGGAAAGGATTAAATAGTGAATAAGAAAGTTGATTAATTAAGAGATTGGATTTGTATTAAATGTGTTGATTAAAAAGGGAGTTGTTGTATGAGTTGTTGTATATAAGTGATTTGAATAACTATTATTTGGGACTTCCATTGCTGAGCTTGAGATAAGTTCCCAATAAAACGCGACTAATATGAATTACTAAAATTATACATAACGCCAAGAGTTTGTTAGCCTTTTGTTAAATTTCATCAGAGAAATTCTTACGTCCATCAAACCAAAGAATATACTTAATTTTTTTTAGAATTTAAACAGCGTTTCAATGACACCTATAAATATGCCACACTTTTATTTATCTGGTAGCAAAAAGTTGAAATTGCCATGGAAATTCCGTTAGATTTGCAAAGTCCGATATCTCCTAAACTACGCGAAACGAGACTGTACATAAAATGTTGTGTTTATTTAATCAAGATCTATAAAACTACGTTTTCAAATGTTGGGGCCTCGGAAATCGTGATATCCCCCTGCTGCGTAAAAATTGGTACTTCAACCAGCTTTTTGATACGCACCTTTGTTTCATCTTTGGAGTGTGACAGCGGGTACACAGAAGGGCAATGGCAAAGCCTAAATGCAGCTCTACCGCTGATTGGTTGAAAAGGTTTTCCACGTTTACCATCTTGATTTGAACACCAAACTCGTGTCAAAAGTTTACCATCTTGTTAGAAAAGATTTTCCATCCAAATTTTACTAGTTCATTAACAACGCCGGAGACATTCCAAGTTTTTGAGGTTTTCGAAGGTTTTAAGACATTTCATGATTACCCTTAATACTTCTTTCAACATCAGACCAAATCGGTACTTGCAGGTGACAATGGTGCGATGGTAGTGTATTCACTAAGTGATCGGCAGGTCGTGCGTTCGAATCCCGACCAGGGCCACGATTTTTATAAATTGAATACAAACAACAAAAACAGATCTCCCTAAAGCAATTTAGGCGCCACCTGTGGAGAAAAAAAATCCAATCGCACCAAACTTCCTTCCTATCCTTCTATTCTTTCAGTAAGTAGCACCCAAAACTAGGCAATGAATTATTTGCTGGGAGTTACTTGCAGCAACAAACAAAATGCCTGCGCTGTGGTTTTACCATTTAAAGGGTACTGTGTCACTACAAAAAAAAGAAATCCATTTAGCGCACGCAAATTATAAAAAAAAAAAAAAATTAATTCAAATTCAACCAATTGAAGGTTATGAAGGCAATCATTTTTGTTGTTTAAAGAAAGTACACAAGAAATCACACAAAGTGTATTTGACTAAAGGTACGGTGAATATATTTTTCAAAGCAAAGTTAAGGACAATACATTTTTGTTTATTAAAAATAAAAAAAACAACAAGGTACTGACTTGTGTTGATTTTTTGTACTCACCGAGCAATCTTAAACTAACAGCTTCGTAAACCGTATTCACCATCCATTATTAGTGTAGATTTCTGACCGCCCATACGAGTTATAAGTGGTCCCCACTATTCATATCTAAAACATTTCGGAAAATCGAAATCAACTGGCTTTTTCTTGATATTTAAACATTTATTTTCGTAATGGAAAGAAATTGTAGTTTGGTTTTTGGAAATACGAGTATAAAGAGCCGGGCGGATTTCCCCATGCAGAGGTTATCGCACGGGTATACTAGTACGTACTTTATATTTCCAGCTTCCATTTTCACTTTAAACTTACACAGTTAAGTTAAGAGTAGGTGCACTCGTAATTCATATTTCTGAGTTTTATTTTTTCAATTTTTTTCTTTTATTCAAACGACGTTCTGACATTAGGCCTGTTTATCAGTGAAATGTATCCAGATCCACCGCTGAACAAAAGAACGATCCCAAAAACATATCAGTAGTACTTGCGGCCTGTATCCAAAGCAGCCGTTCGCTGCGCTGGTGGATATAAGGCGGGTTTTTGCAAAATCTATCAACGAGAACGATTGCACAATAGAACAAAAGAATCATAGCCAGCGGGCGTGCACTTTTCTTTGCAACACAGTATGCATTTGCAGCATGTATCCAACGCAGCCCTGCTGTGGATATTAGCCGCGTTTTTTTGGGGAATGTATCCACGGTTGCTCATAAGAACGATTACAAGAAATATGGCCAGCAGCCATACATTTTTGTTTGCAAAACAAATTATTGTATGTATTTGCAGTATGGGTTCAAAACAGCCCTGCTGTCGATGATATCGATATCGATATCAATTTTTCCAACATGCGAGCGAACGTAGTCAGAAACACAACCCTGTTAGTGCTTGGTGTTTATGTAGCAAAAACTAATAAATAATAAAAATAAGAGCTTCTGATCGAATTATCAGTGGTCTGGTCAGTGAACAAGCTTACAAAAAAAAAAACATAAACATAATTGAGAGTTCTTATTTTGCTTATTGTGCTTTGTCACTAGTCAAAACATTACTCATTATTGAAAAATCAATTCATTTGGCGCATTATGCCCGAAACACAAACAACTTGCGATGCGTTTCAACTTCAAAATGAGACTCGTAAAAACAGGACGTTATGTTTCGTAACGTTACTGTAAAGCACCGTCGGTCAAAGCGAAGGTAGGAAAAGTATGGACTGTCAAGCTTTTACTTGGTACCAGTTTTCGGTTATATTTGATATTTTGGTGTCAAAGCGCACGTAAAGACTTTGGACGTAGCGTGTGTTTAGGCATTACAACCCGGCTTGCACAAACTGAAATCAATTATTTCAATTCAAAACTCGATGCATGCACATTTTGATCGATGATTGAAAGGAAAATTACAAAAATATTATTTATTAAAAAGAAAAAAAATCCAGATCAAGGTAAAAATAAAGGACTGTCCTCTGAAATAAAGGAGGTGTGGTCACCGTAACTAAAGCAAAAAGTATGGAAACATGTCAGAAGAGTGTTATCAAAAATACCTAGTTTTTATATTTTTTTTTTTATTCAGTGCAAGCAGTTAGTGATCGAGCGGGTTATGGCCGGGGTCTTTTGACGTTCGCGTTCCGCAATCCCTTAAGTTTTTTTTACTGGATTCTGTTTCTGATGTTTGTGAAATCCTGTAAATATGTTTGTATAGGGAAAGACATCCATCAATTTAAGTTTCTTTTAATATAGGTAATTTAACACATTTTATAGATCAAACTGTGAGCAGTCGCCACAATTCTCAGCATTGCAATATTCGAAATTATGACAATATTCGTTAATCGTCAATTTAGCTGTTTTCAAAGGTGTATTTACGGGAAGCGAAACTCCACCGTAGGTTCCGTGGCTGTAAAGCAATAAAACGAAATTAAGTAATTGAATAATGCCCAAATTAAGCACTTTCTTACCCAGAAGCAAGACTCTTGTACAACTCGCACAAACGATTTGCGATATCCAACTCATGGGGAGCCAATGTTACCTGCTTGAGAGTTGAAAGCGGAAGTGTGAATAAACCATCAGCTCCATGGTCGGCACCTGAAAATGATTTATCCTTAAGATTCTACACAAACTAATGTTTAGTGAAAGAAAACAATCATCCCTATCGAGGTATCCGTTCGGAACAAAATTTGCTCCGATTTATACGTTCCAATTCCTTTATCGGACAAATTCTTGGATCAAAGAACAGGACGCGTTAAACACAACAATTTTTGATAGATGCACGACAAATTTCTTCCAAAGCTCGCCAACAAAAAAATGCTGCGGATTATTTGAGTGAAATGGAAAAGTTTTGAAACTTGAAAGAAATTGAACAAAATAAATAAACTGTTGTTCAGTTATTTTTCGATTTTAGAAAGGAAACAACGATAAGTGGTTAACACAAGCCGCACTTTCCATTTCTTTGAAATATTATATTGAATTTATCTGATTGATGTCTTCACTGTTATGTATTTTAAACAGTTCGGGTCAGATCACGTAAAAGGAAAACAGTTGAACGATATCGTTTCGACCATACCGATCTCTGTCAATCTCTTTAGAAATGATAGAGACAGCTATGGTCGAAACGATCGTGTGTCTTACGTGATCTGGCCCCTGGACCTTATGTCAAAAGAACGCGTTTCTTTGCTTAATTTATTTTGTTCCGAAATGGATACCTGGAGCGCAATCTGAACCCCGATTTAATTAGACGTCCGTTTCGGAATATCTTCCCAAAGGAAACCATGATATGTCTGAATGATTAAGCTAATGGTATTAAGGGTATTCATGGAACGTCGAAATCTTCGTAAACTTCGTAAAGCAGTCCTATATTTGTTGGCCTTTGACAGTAAATTTACCACTTTGTAAGTTTGCGATGTGTAATAGGGTTTTAGACGTTGAATGAATACCCTTAATGTACCAGCATGTCAAGTAGGAACATTTTGGTTTTCTAACAATCTTATTTCACCGACAACTCACCAAAAGAAATATCATATCGATGCGATACAAAATTTCCAACTCCCAGCTTATGCGGATACTTGTACTCGTAGACGTGCAATTTCCCACTGCTATATTTCCGATGTAGACAAGCAGCCTTTTTAGCACCATTCACATATAATATGTCCGTAAACATATCTTCTAGACGACGGTAGTTTTCCATGTTGAAGGGCTCGTCTCCTAGATATTTTTTTCTCAGCATTGTTGACCTACTATTTAACTGGGACGCCGGTAAAGTATTATTATAAAACAGCATCAATGGAGCATACTCCGACCAAGTAACGTCGTTTAACAATGTTATAATTGGTTTCCCATCAGTACCAATAGTTGTCCAATCGGCAGCAGTATATGACCCCTCCCTCTCTGTATATGCAATCAAAAACGGAACAGTTGAAGCCTTTCCAGATTTTATGATGTTCTCTGGTGATTCAGTAATGAAGGCGTCACGAACATTTGAACTTTCTATAGCTACTCCAAAAACATTAAACGGGTTGTTACGGAACTCCTTCATCTCTTCGACCGCGTCAAATATCTCCTGTACGCTTTTACCTTTCATACAATCCTTTGCCGTCGCGCATTGAGGGCTACAACCTAGTCTTCCAACAAACTTAGTAAATTGAACGTATGGTTTTGTCTGAAATACCCATGGATTGAAAGCTACGCCATTGTTAGCCATTGCAGCGTTAAATAGCTTCTCTTTGCGCAATACATGCAAATGCGTTGAAGCGCCTCCTGCTGAAAAGCCACTCAGTAGAACTCTGTCAGGATCACCATTAAAGTAGCCAATGTATTTATTAATCCATCTAAGGGCTTCTCGTTGATCTTTAAGTCCATTGTTGCCGGGAATGCAATTATCGCCGGTACTTACAAACCCAAGTGCACCCAATCGATATCCAATTGTGGCGACAATCATGCCAGTCTCCACTATCCTTGTAGGGTCTGTGTCACCAGATTCCCCGAACATAAAGCCACCGCCATGAATATATGCACGAACCGGGTAACTGCCCCATGAACCTTTATCCGAGCCGGGTATATGTATGTTGAGAAATAGACAGTCTTCGCTTTCACTGGGTGACCTGTTATCAACATTAAATTGTACACATCCAACCGCCTCTTTTGTTCCATCTCTTACATCAGACCAGACTCCGTTGTATGGTACAGGCGGTTCAAAACGTCTGCTTCCAGTTGGTGGTAATGCGTAAGGAACGTTCGTAAACGAACACATGCCACCGTTACATTTTCCTTGAATTTGTCCGAAAGGTGTTTCAAGCAGACATGCTGACGTACACTTTGCCGTAGCCTTGCTGAACAAAATCAAACTTAGAACAGTTAGTAGGATTAGTGCCGGATTCATTTTGGTTTCTTTAACGACTAACTCATATCGGCTTAAATTTGTCTCTTAAATATGAAATACACAGGTCCAAAAATATCAGTTATTTACTTACTTAGTTTCAAAGTGACTGCAAGATTGTAGCAGATATATTATATATATAAAAAGTTGAGTATGAATAAGATTACATTTTTGACAAACCCCCAATTAAAATTAAAGTTTATGTTTATACAAAATCTTGAGAAATGTTCTTAATCTGGTTCAATATCATAAACTCATATATTCTTGAAGCATTATCTAAAACTAAAACCGTATGATTTGCGGACCAGTGATAATCAGATAATTATACAGATTGCCAGGTTTCCCCGTGCAGGGATGGGCTAAAAATACCACTACAGCGCCCCAAGAAACAGCGTTTATCGTAAAAGGCGAATAAGGGGAGAAATCACACTTAGGCAATTTAGGCACATCTAATACCTTGAAACTGTAGCACAAGTGTACATGCTTATCCGTGGGTTGATCACCGGTGTCTTTGAAAGAAGATCAAACAATAACCAATAATTGGAATATGTTCGTGTCCAATCCAAATTGTAAAAGAAAATAGAACCTGAAAGCCCCTGGAATGCACAAATATAACACGAACCGGCAAACCCCATAGGCTGACCAGTAGGGATCCAGTAAAGTGGGAAGGTTATAATCCCTCATCTGCTGATCGTAATTTGACGTTAAGAAAAAAAAAGAACTTTGCACAAAAAATTGAATTGTTAATTTTTTTTTGATAACTTTATTTATTAATAAATGCGCCACCCTTTAAGAAAATGATTAGATCAAGCTATTAAGTTCAAGAACCAAATATGTTTTTATGTGTTGAGATAACCGAGTGATGATCGCAACTACCGCATCTGGGTGAAATGCCAAATTGGAAGCAAATGTCACTTATGTATTCATATTAAGTTTAAGCCAAACAAACAAAACATAGCTTTGCGGTCGCATGTTTGTCGAGTTCATTAGCGTAAATGTTCCCTACCCTTGACATGGCCCTTTGCCCGGCAACTAGCTGATTTTACGTTTTCATTTAGGCAAGATTAAACTTCTTTTATCCTCGAACTAGCACTCGTTTGCGAACTTCAAGGCTAAGAAAAAATGCTTTCAGGAAATTTAATTTATTTGAAAAATGAAAATGAAATAATTTGTACGGAAATAATAAAATTGGAAATTGCTTTCTTGAATATGAGTCTAAAACGAATTTTAAAAGGTTTCAAAGAAAACGCAAATATTTCATACATTTGCAGACAGCACTTCAACGCCGACTCTCTTGGAAAAAGAAGATTAAAAAAATTAATTTCTCTTTTGCGTTTAAATATATATATTTTGGTTGGTTATTCAGCTGAGGGAGTTAATATGCCTTCAATGAAGATAACTCGGTTGGCTATTCTGCTAAAGAAGTTAAAAATACTCGCCTCGATGGATTTCAGGGAATGTTATGGTTCTTCCAAAACTAAAAAAATCGATTACGAACTTACATTCGAAGATTTGGAGAAGATTGGACCAAGCTAGCCATCGCAGAGTAAACTCAGAGCGCTCCGCTTTATTTATGAAACACACCTGAGCACTGCACTGTCATATGATTAGCAATCACGTTTATTTATTAAATTGTATTACATTTAACTCCAGATAAACAACCCCCAACAGCCATTTTAATTGTGTCCCCTCCTTTCAGTGTGTCACTGGCCGCGTTCAGTTTGACAGTTTCGTACCTACTCCAACTACACGATCATTTTATTGAGAGCTCATGGAGCGCGCTCCGATCGCGCTCTGAGCGAAAAAGTAAACACAAGTAGAGCCCTCAGAGCGCTCTGAGCTAAAAAAGAAACACGATTTTTCTTTGATAGCTCAGTGCACTGCTGTGAGCTTAAAAAGAAAAACTCCTAGTAATTTCTTAATTCGGTGTCAGGTTGCCATTGACAGCTCGGTCTCTCCTGATCCTTCATCCTCAATGAATTCTTCGCCATCGGATGTACCATCTACTTCATCGATGTCACAATCAATTCCCGGACTGAGCCTGCCCTAAGGGTTCATATCATCGCTCAACGGATTATCTGGAAGACCTTCTTCTATATAGATACCGGTCCTTGGGTCTTGCAGCACGGGTCTAGCTTGTGGGAGAAATCGGTTGCTTGTGGAACATAGTCAAGCACGACCAGACCACCTCAGCTTCCATTCACGTCTTTCCTCGGCAATATTGCAGCGTGTTGTCTTCTCAAATCGACGTCACCTAAGTCACTTGTGACGCTTGTATAATTCGGTTTTGACTAATATCTCTCGGATTAAAAAAATTAGTCCAACAGAACATCACTTGGTCGTCGCATTGCATTGCGTATTGAAACTCCACTGTAGATTCGGCAAAGCAAGGTCACAGTATTTGCCATCCCGGATAGAACACTAAAGCGCACTGAGTAAGTTCTTTTTGGCACGCTTAGCTTGCCAAACCGCCCTTGGAGTTCGAAAAGCTGTTTTTACATGCTGAATTCCGTGTGCTGATATGAAGTCGCTTACACTTGACGCATAAGCCGTTCCTCTGTCGGAAGTAAGTCGCATCAGCTGACCAAATATCAACATCATTTCACGCAACATAGTTAATACAGGCGCCGTCTTTGTGTTTCGCACAACCTTCACAATAGTGTATTTACTGAAAAAGTCAAACTTAAACAATTATATAAAGATCACCCCTTGCTTCTTGGGAATGGTCCCCGACGATGGATGTTAACACATCGGAACGGAATCGGAAGCGCATTCATTACGTGCAGTTGACTTTCAGATTTACCGCCATTAACCTTAAACAGCATTCAGGACACGCTGCAATACAAGATTTAACGTGTCGCCTCATTCGTGGAAACCAAACAAATTTGATTGTATTCGTATCGCGTTTTATTTTCGTTGCCTGTATCGTTGTGTCTCGTTCTCTACAACTCGTTGAACCGTAACTGTTTCCGTTAACTTAGTGGATTTATATGTATTTGATTTATTTTCAGAACTATCCTACGTCTGACTTGTAATGGAATGACAGAACTTCATTTTTTTAAAGAATATTATTTATTATTTAATGAAAGAAAGTTTAACAAAGGATTTGATTGGTGTAAGACTTCAAATCTTATCTCCTTGACCGTAATGCAGCAGAACTTTTTGGTGTTAACATACTCGTAGCATAGTACTTAATCAATCTTAACTCCAGCTAAAGTGCCTTCGTCTTCAACAAAAATTTAATATAGCAATTAATTTGCATTTATATATTATATAATGATTACATTTGTCTTCTTTTAAATGCATTTCGTTTACGATTTTTAAATATAGATTGTTTCATCCATTCGAAAAGATATCACAGTTTTCTATTTAATTAGTCTTCATTAGTTCTCTTTCAATATCTTTGTTCTCAATTATCCTGAATTCACTTATTTCATACAACAATTCACTTTATATACAGTTACAATCAACAATTACACAATTAATCAATCAACAATAATCTCTCTTTTACTTTTCACTACTGTCAATTGCTTAACTTCATCGCTGTTCAAAAGTACTTCCTGCGACACCTGAAATTAGTTCCAGTTTTAAAAGTACAAATCGTGAATCGTGAACTAAAAAAAAAAACAAAAATCCTGGAACACTGTTCACTGTTTTCCTAAAAAAACATAGGGACGGGCTACAGTCCGCTTGGGCGAACTGTTGGATACCCTATTCTTATTCCTATCCCTCATAAGTGGGCGTGACAAAAGTCTAAGTATGGTTGAATTGTTAAGAACGCTCTACATATTTTGTTATATAACATTTAAAGGATTTTATCAAAAAAAAAAACGCTCCCTAGCTCAAACTTGGGTGTTTCAATAAAATTGCTTTATTTAATTGTGGGCGTGTCAGTTGGTGGATTTAAAAAAAATTAACACATGAGAATAAAGGGCCCCTAGAGAGTATATATTATAAATTTCAGCTCCCTAGCTCAAACTTTGAACTTTCAAAAAAAAAAATTAATTAATTGTGGGCGTGTCAGTGGGCGGATTTTGAAAATATTTACACATGAGCATAAAGGGCCCATAGAGAGTATATACTATAAATTTCAGCTCCCTAGCTGAAACTTTGGATTTTCAAAAATTAATATACCCTTAGAATAGGGTATAAAAAAAATATTTTATTTATTTGTGGGCGTGTCAGTGGGCGGATTTTGAAAATTGTTTATGCCGAGCAGTTTTAGGAGTCATAGATCATATATAAAACATTTCAGCTTTCTAGCTCAAAATTCGATTTTTTCCAAAGTTTGGTTTTTTTGATTTTGTGGGCGTGTCTGTGGGCGGATTTCAAAAATTCGTAAACTTGATTATTTCGGGACCCTAGAGAGTATATGGTTAAAATTTCAGCTCTCTAGGTCCAGTTTAAAGGCCTAATTTTTGGCTACAGACGGACGGACGGACGGACGGACATGGCTAGATCGACATTACTATCGATGCTGATCATAAATATAGTAACTTTTAGGGGTCTACGGGCAATATTAAGGTATGTTACAAACTATGCGTCAAAATTAATATACCCTTAGAATAGGGTATAAAAAGAGTATCTCGGAGTTTTTTTTGAATGAAAAGTTGAGTTTTGATACTTTTTTGACAGCAAATATTACAACCATTAACCATTCGAAAGTATCAGAATATTATTTGACGGTTTAACACACGAACCACAGAATAAGAAAATTTCCCCTATTTGATTGGGACTTCCACCGAATTCAAACGGCGCTAACGGCTGCTTTCAAGTAGAAGTTGTTCCTGATATATAGTTGACGCTAGATTCCACTGGTTTGTGTTCATTCATATAACAATAATGTTCTCTGTGACAATAGGCTTAACTTGTGCATTAATCTAATTTGTTTTTACTTTGCGGGTAATAATAAAAATAAGTACTCACTTTATTTTCGCAATAATAAAGCCAATTTCGGTGTTGCTCATTTTGAGGCTTGCTCAACGCTCACAGATTGTGCTTTATGTCCTCCCGAGATTGAGCGCGTTAGAAACTCCATTGAAAAAATTAACTTTTGCACTCGTACAGTATCAAGAGTACTTCATTTCTAGATCTTGACGTAAACAAATCCGCTGGTTGCGGCGGAAATGGTATGGCTATCGTTCGAAAGAGGTGAAAAATTCCTTTATTTTTGTTTTGAATGAATAACCTTACATTTCTTACCACGTTAAGTGGACGGCTGGAGTTACAGCGCTGTTTCACGGTTAGCCACAACCGATCATCAGACTCCTTCTGTGGTGCTGGTCTGTCTTTTTCTTCATTTTATCCCGAAATTCCATTTCTTCCACTGGGATTCGAACCTAGACCAGCGTCTTCTCAGGCAAGCACTCATGCACTGTGCCATTGAAGCCACGAGTTTATCCAGTTTTTATTTCAATTTTCTTGGACAAACTTTGCTCCTGTAAGTATATTATGTTATTCATTCTGGTTTTTCTTTCTAAGTTTTCTCTAATTCTATTCCATTTCGACAAGCATAGTTGGACTGAAATGGGTGATAGAGAGGGTGAAAGACTTTTTGACATTGTATTTGTCGAGAATCTTACGATTAATGGTTTTTTAAAGTGATACCTCACAATTTTTCCTGATTTTAATTTTTGTTGGAATGGAATGGAATGAAATTTCGGGATAAAATGAAGAAAAAGACAGACCAGCACCACAGAAGGAGTCTGATGATCGGTTGTGGCTAACCGTGAAACAGCGCTGTAACTCCAGCCGTCCACTTAACGTGGTAAGAAATGTAAGTTTATTCATTCAAAACAAAAATAAAGGAATTGACGAAAAAAAAAATGGAATTTCGGGATAAAATGAAGAAAAAGACAGACCAGCACCACAGAAGGAGTCTGATGATCGGTTGTGGCTAAAAGTGAAACAGCGCTGTAACTCCAGCCGTCCACTTAACGTGGTAAGAAATGTAAGGTTATTCATTCAAAACAAAAATAAAGGAATTGACGAAAAAAATGGAATTTCGGGATAAAATGAAGAAAAAGACAGACCAGCACCACAGAAGGAGTCTGATGATCGGTTGTGGCTAACCGTGAAACAGCGCTGTAACTCCAGCCGTCCACTTAACGTGGTAAGAAATGTAAGGTTATTCATTCAAAACAAAAATAAAGGAATTGACGGAAAAACAAAAATTAAAACCAGAAAAATTCCTGTCCATGTCCATCCTCGTGGAGACCAATCGCCCTTAGGTCTATTATATCCAAGGTCATGGAAACGCTGATAAACCATCGTCAGCTTAAAAAATATCTTAGATCCCGAAAACTTCATTTGTGACTTATCTAACCGAAAATAGATCATTGTTCTTGATATTTCAAAGACATTTAAATAGATAAAAGTCTTCTTCAATGGATTAGAAATTACTTTTCGGACCATTAAACAATCGACTCTCTTTCTCAATTTTATAATTCATCTCCAGTCGGTTACTTATAATCCAATCCAATCCATTCCTTCGCTGATGTCTGACTCTTAGGTTTTCATATTCTAGTTCAGCCGTTCAGCCGTGAAACTGAAACGGGAGTGCATATGTTTAGCTTATTAAATACCGAACTTATACATATGGTTGGAGAAGCTTGATTTTAGGCCCTGTATGCGCTGTCAATGCCTTGTATTTATTTTGACACGCAAAAATGTAGGTTTGTACGTCCCAATCTTACATGCTCTTGTGCACCAATTACATATTCGGAGCTCCTTGACAGGTTTCAAAACGGCCGATTAAACTTATTGGCAACTGTGACATCCCTGAGTCATCGTCGCAAAGTATGCCTTGAGTAGTTTCATCTGTAATTCCACCATAAGTGTCCAACGAAATAGCCAGTAGCATTCCACCCTTAAACATTTTAACCGCAATACCAGTTATGTCAGGAATGCGCATCAGTTCACTCCTGCATTCGGACATACAGTGAAGTACAAATAATCGTTCCTTATGCAAACAACACGAATGTAAAATGCTCTACCTTGCTCTCTTTGTTCTACTCATTAAAGTTTACTAACATTCAAAACCAACGTACGTCGGCATTTCACCTTTATTCTCATAGGATTTCTGCTGGCAAACTCGTAGGATTTCATAATTTGACAGTTTTCATTTTTTTACCAGCTGAAATTCTGTGTGAAAAAAATATTGTTGCATGTTTGCTCAAACTGCGTCATTCAGCATCAAATAGTCAACTTGCAGCGCCATCTAGTAGAAAGCCATATTACCGATTTTGGCAGCATTTGAATAGCAGTTTGAATAGCTATGGAATAACTAATTATGTTGTTCTCGAACCATCTGAACTTAACGAATCTGGAACTTTCAAAAGGTGTTGCTAGGAGATATAAATAGATGTCGCAGGAGCACCCAAGACATTTTAGTTGTGAACCGCGATAAAGAAGTGCGATAGATGACAGTAGAGAAAAGTATAGAGAAAAAGTATAAGTATTGAGTAAGAGAAAAATGATTGTGTATTTAAAGTGATTAATTGTGAAAGTGAATTGTTGAATTAAATAAGTGAATTATTAGAATAATAATTAAGAATTAAATTGAAAGAGAACTAATAAAGATTAATTAAAATTAGATTAGTTAAAAACTGAACTAGAAAAGCGGATTCTCTCCACAGCTGGAGGAAAAAGTGATCTGGTGCTTCGACTGCAGGAAGCTGTTGAAAACGAAGGCGAAAACCCCAAGTCCGTTTTGTTCGACGTAGCCGAAGTACAAGTAAGTACAGGCGTTGATATGACTGCTATGATGGAATTACTTCTGGCCAAGTTCGATCAGAAACTCGACTCTATGGACTCTAAGTTAGATGAACAGAAGAATTCCCTAGATCAACAGACAAATTCTATTGACTCTAAATTTGATGAACAGAAGAATTCTCTAGATTCCAAATTGGAATCAATGGACTTTAAATTCGAAGAGCAAAATAATTCGATAGTTGCCGCCCAAAAGAGCGCTGTGGAAGATTTTAAAAATGTTCTCGAAGGAAAACTCGAAGAAATTGACCACAAGTTCGAGAAGGTTGAAACTAAATTCGACGAAATCCATCAGACGTTTTGCAAGCATGAAACAAACTTCGAGAACTTGGCTAAAGAGCTCGAGAAAGTGAAGAAGCAGAAGGCTCCAGAAAATTCTTCGGACTGCCCGAGAAGGAAAGAGATGCAGCCTCCTGTTTTCGATGGTCAAACATGATGGCCAATTTATAAGAAACAGTTTGAAGCAGCTGCAATGGCGAACAGGTGGGACAACGAGGAAAAGTCGATAGCGCTAACACTCGCACTAAGAGGTACAGCTGCGGAGTTACTTCAAACCGTCTCAGAAGAGAAGCAACACAACTACGACGCCCTGGTCAAGGCTATAGAGATGCGCTTCGGTGATGAGCATATGCAGCAAGTGTACAGGGTCCAGCTACGCAGTAGAGTCCAGAAGAGGGGAGAAACACTACAACAGCTGCAAGCAGATATCGAACGTCTGGCACATTTGTCATATCCTAATGCTGGTGAGGTTCTCATCAATGAAATGGCTGTGGAGGCGTTTATCCAAGCCATTGAAGATAGAAAACTGCAAATGGCCATAAGAATGGCTGGAAAGAGAACTCTCGCTGAGGCCTTAGCATTTGCCTTAACAATGCTAGCTGCTGATCAGGCATCGCATGTTTTCCACCGCGTAAGGGAAATGACAGCCGTTGAAGGCTCATGTCAAAGAGCAGACATCGTAGACCGGAACAGAGACAACAGAGGTCGAATGCGCTGCTGTAACTGCAACAAAATAGGGCGCCTACAGAGACAGTGCAGAGCTCCACCCAGACAAGGCAGTTGTCCACATTCCGGGCGTAGGAGGCGCAACGAAGAAGCATCTGGCAGATATAGCTTCGCAGAACCAGCAGCCGGGAAACGTGTAAGTAACAGCTTCTCGGGGTAGAAGTGAGTTTCCGGAATCGACGACTCCAGGACCACAATTCAAGGCTCCTAAACCAAACGAGGAAACCAGAGTCAAACAGTGGAAGCCTATATCGGTCAAAATAAGTGCGTGGCGGCCATCGACACCGGTGCCACCACTTCCATTATAAGGAGGGACATCGTCCGTCAGTCTTGGTTGCACAACACCAGCAGTTACTGTCTGAAAACAGCAACAGGAGCGACAGCGAAAGTGTATGGAGAGTCATGCTAACAATAAATCTGACAGGATTAGCATTCTCCCACGCTTTCCTGGTAACCGATATATGTGTGACGAATGCATCATTGGAATCGATTTCATGAAGGCGCATGATGTAGTAGTGGACTTTGGTATGCAAGTACTCAAGTATCGAAACGTAGAGATTCCGATGGTGTACGGGAACGAGAACGCCGCATCCCTGAGGACAGTCATTAGTGAGGACGAGGTCCTACCACCTTCTTCAGAGACAATGATTCGGACAAAGCTGGAAGGTGATCCTATGAGCCGCCGATTCTTTCCAGTTGAGCCAAAAGACAACCACTACCGAAACTGCGAACAATATTGTTCCCGTACGAGTTCTTAATGCGGAACACAAAAGCGTCAAATTGAAGCAAGGTGAGGTGGCTGGGAAGTGTGTACCGGGTACTGAAATCCACAGAAACATTCATCGGATATCCGGCTACCGCATGAAGACGAGTTATGATACTCAAGCATCCACCACAGGATTCCAGGAAGGAGATCTGGTATGGCTATACAACCCTCATCGCCGAAAAGGCATGTCACCTAAACTACAGCAGGATTGGGAAGGACCCAATAAGATAGTGAAGCGCATCAACGATGTTGTCTACCTGATCCAGCGAGGAAGAGGCAAGCTGAAAGTTGTCCATGTGGATCGTCTCAATCGCTACCATGGCGAAAATATTGACGTGATTGTTCGGGACGAATAAGTTTAAGAGGAGGATATTGTTGCATGTTTGATCAAACTGCGTCATTCAGCATCAATTAGTCAACTTGCAGCGCCATCTAGTAGAAAGCCATATTACCGATTTTGGCAGCATTTGAATAGCAGTTTGAATAGCTATGGAATAACTAATTATGTTGTTCTCGAACCTTCTGAACTTAACGAATCTGGAAATTTCGAGAGGTGTCACTAGGAGATATAAATAGATGTCGCAGGAGCACCCTAGACATTTTAGTTGTGAACCGCGATAAAGAAGTGCGATAGATGACAGTAGTGAAAAGTATAGAGAAAAAGTATAAGTATTGAGTAAGAGAAAAGTGATTGTGTATTTAAAGTGATTAATTGTGAAAGTGAATTGTTGAATTTAATAAGTGAATTATTAGAATAATAATCAAGAATTAAATTAAAAACAACTAATAAAGATTAATTAAATAGAATTACGTTTTATCTTTTCAAATCCTAGCCTGGATGTAACAATATTTTTCGTTCGTTCATCTTTTTACCATTTTCTCAGTACGCGAAAGCGTTTGTGAAGTTTTGCACGAAAGTTTATATAAATTTACGTTTGCATATTAGTTTGCGAACAGACCTATAAGCGTAGTGCATTTGGTAAGTTTGAGTGCGTTCATCTGAAAATGGTGACAAAGGGCACACTTTTACAAACTCTGCAGGGCAAAAAAAGGACAGTGAGGCAAGAGTATCGAGCCAGGCGTAGAATAACCTACATAGAAATAACTGAACAGTCTTCCAATTCAATAATTTTTTTTCAGCCAGAAGCTGGCATCTGGCTTCAAGCCTGGAACGAAAACCTAAGCTCTTCTTAATACTGATTGAAACACACTTGCCTATTGTGAACTGATTTTCATGGGCAACTTTTCCCATTCAGCTATTTGATTTACATTGCCGGCAAGGGAACAAATTCCCTCTGAATTTATTCACGATAATCCTTTTATAACCACCGAGCGCATTCAATAGTAGTTGTGTGCAAGCTGCATTTTCAATAACGGACATCATGTAGCAAGAGTGATAGGGCAGAAGGAGCACCCATTCCCACTCGCCCTCGCAGTAAAGATGAGGTTGGTTAGGTAAAAAAAAAACAACAAGACCGATGACTCGCAGAGTCGATTAGCGAAAATCTTCAAATATGTTTTATACGATCTATACTTTTTAAACTATTTCTGAGTGCGAGGCTTTATTTTTGATACGAATGAAAGGGACCCACAATTTTACGAGGATTCCGAAAGGGCCTATTCGAGAAGCTTTTCACGACAATCTATGCTCTTGATTGCACTCCTGGATGTTTTCCAGAATATGGGCAATGCAGATACTAATGGGATTTGAACCTGTCACTTCTCGGTAGTCCAAAACACCTAAAAACACTATAGGAGCTATCTCCAAAAGATCCTTTCGGACGCTGACAGTGGACCGTGATAGAAACTGTCATTGGTTTTGAATTATCCTTGGAAACCACTGCTTCTTTGGCTTAGCAAAACAAATACATTTAAAACTACTGTTTATCGAGCAGCAATCGGCGTGATAAAGCAGAACTGGCAGTAAAAGTATTTTGTTTAACTGGTCTACTAGGTTAGAGGTTTGAGGTTTCAAAACATTTAATGGTAATATCTGCCTTTTACCGTGCGAAGGCAAATCCAAGTTGTTTTTTAGATTAGATTTATTTGATTATAAAAACGTCACTGTACAAAGATTTAATTTATATTTAGTACAGTCAGAGAAAAAAAATACAATTTGATTTAAGCAGAAAAAAAGAGAAATACTCATAGATAAAAGAAAACATAAAGTATAAACTAAAACTGCATCCAAAGGAAGGCATTTTAAAAAATAAATAAAAACGTTATAAATTTTTAAGGACATGAAAGAAATAAAAACAACTATAATTTACACCACGAAAATGTTCAAAACTTATATTCGAAAACGGGGTATGTTCGACCTTATTCCTAACATGAATCGGGTGACCGTTCCAGAGTCTAACAGCATTAATGAAGAATCGTCTGCTAGATGTCAAGCAGTGCGGCAGATACCTAATATCCATAAAACGGTTGGAGTTAGACAACGTAATCTTTGGGAAAAGATAACTAATTGTTTTAGAAATAAGAGCACACGACCCAAGTATTTGACGGGAGTTATGACCGGCGCAGGGCCATAAGTCCACAGGCCAAAAGTCCGCACGAAATATTTGTGGATTACTGACCCGTCAATTGTGATATTATGGCTCACTAAGATGGGTCATAAGTCCATAATTATTAAAAATTGTCATTTTTCAAATGAAAAGCAAAAATACATTATCTAATAATTTAAATCAAGTAGTTTAAGCATTTATGAGTCATTATTATAATACAATCTTTGTGGTTGAAGTGAGATGGAGGAAAAAATTATTAAATACGAATTTCTTTCTGGTTTGAGAAAAAATAGTGTTGTATTATATTTAGAGGAAGAAAAACAATTATATTCAAAAAAATATAGTTATAAAACAAGTGACAGATATACATGCTACATAACATCGTGTAAAGCTAGTTTGATATTCGATACTGTGTTAAATAAAATAACTAAAATATGTGATACGCTTCATCCACATTCTGACCAATCCGATATGTTTAAAAGGATGGAACTCATTAATGCAATGAAAAAGGATTGTATAGATGGTGGGCTAAAAAGAAAAAATACGTCGAAACAAATTTTTGATGAAAAGCGCGTTAAAATGCAGGATTCGGCCAATTTAGTCCAATATAAGACGGTTAAAAGAAATTTGAACCGAATAAAAAGTAGTACCTTGCCAAAATCGCCAAAACCGTTTATGGAAATAAAGGAAATATTTTCAAATGAAAATGTAATGCTTCGTTATGGAATGCCTCGATATGACAAAAGCAATACTTTTTACAAAAGCACGATTTTGGAGTTTGATTTCCGGTACTCTATTTTTATGTCAACAAACATGTGTAATCAAATTGAGGTATTACCAAGGTCAGAACGGAATTATTTTGTTGACGGCACCTTTAGTGTACCTCCATTAGGTGAATGGAATCAATTATTAATTGTTTGTGTTGCACATTCAGAGCATGTAAGTACAGACCATTACTTAATCAAATTCTAAAAACCATAATCAAAATCTTAAAATATCAAATTGAAGTAAGTTTTTAGTACTTAGTTTTTGAGAAGTTTATAAAGTAATAGTGAAAATTCGCTCGAATTTTTCACTATTACTTTATAAACTTCTCAATCAAGAGGAAGGCTTCAAAAATTCCAAATTTTTTGCAAACTCTACGAAAAGAAAAGCAATTTTGTAAAATTTTCAATAAGTTTTTTGTTCTTCCACTTTTAAATCCTCAGCACATCCATAGAGGATTCGAAATAATCCACAAAGAAACAACCGGGTTTTCAATTTTTAAAGGATTTCTCGAATATTTCCGAAAGCAATGGATTACACAGGTATAATATATTACTGTTTTAAGTTAATTTTTCGATGGTTTTGAGTTAATTTTGAGTTTTTAGGATATTTCAAAGCAATTCTCGGTTTATAAAAAGTTTTCGAACCACAGGTATGCTCGAGGCTTATAATGGCAAATTGGGAAAACTCCTTCCAAAAAATGGGAATTTTTTCAATTTTGTTGACCTGATTTTTTGTTTGACTTGATGAAGAATTTAATTTATCCGTCGATTTATCTTCGTCCATTGATGGCGAAACATGGAAAATAAAAATTTACTCTTACCGAATTAATAAATCAATTGGCAACGATTTATAGCAATAAGACAGATTCACATGCATTTATTGATGAATGCGAAAATTTGACAGAAGACGAAGGTGAAAGAGAAGAAAACGAGCTTGAAGACGAAGTCCAAACTTCGGGCAACGAACTTATTTGTGGAATTTGCTTTCAAAACCCTCGAGACATACTCCTTCAGCCTTGCAATCATTTAAAAATTTGTGAAGATTGTTTCAATAATGTAGTGGAATCAGCCAAACGAAACAGAAACGAAATCTTATGCCCTTTCTGTAGGCAAATAGTTGTTAATAGCTCAAAAGTATTTTTGTAAGTTGTTTGTTTAATTTTTTTAATTAATTTTTGTTTTTCTTTTGTTTTTTTTAAGAGAGTTTCCTTTAATTTTCAAAACCTGAATCAAATTTTCATTTTATCTTTATTTATTATTTTTTTACTATTATGAATTAGACCCATACTATTTAAATACTATGCAATCAACTACATAAATAAACTGTTTAATATTCCGATGTTTTTCTATTTATATTTATCCATTAAGTCATAAGAATAATTGTGGACTTATGGCCCACTTCCTTTTTCAGATTATGGAATTATGACCCGAAATGGTGTGGACTTTTGACCCACCTAGGTGGGTTATAAGTTCACAATTGATTTGTGGACTATAGTACGAATGTCATCATTAATTTTGATAACAGAGTCTTTCGTCATTCCATTTGGAAAGCTAAGGTAAAAGCTGAACGTCATCTGCATATATATGATAGAGACAATTTGACAGCACGGAAGGTAACTCGTTGATAAACATAGAGAACAACAGTGGACCCAAAATTGATCTTTGGTGAATGCCACAACCAACAGGAAGAAGAGAGAAAACAGTACTATTGAGTGAGACAGCTTGGACACGGTTAGTTAAGTATGAATGTATAAGGTTTTTAGTAGGATTAGAGAAGCTGAATTCAATTCAATTCAAGCTGAGTTACTTTATCTGCATCCATGGCATTTAAAAGTCCACTAATACAGATCGAAAAACAGACTGAAGGGGTATAATTAGTTCCCTATACTCCAGATGTTATTTTAAGCTAGAGCTTAACTAAGATTCAAAAGCTTTGGATAGAAATGGGAGGAAAGCTATAAGTCTGTACTCAGGAGGACTTCCATTTCTCGAGATAGGTATAATTTTGGCCCTTTTCAAGGGGGAGAGGTAAAAAGATGTCATAAGGATAGTGTTAAAAATATGTGTAATATGTAAGGATAATAGGGAGAAGTATTTTAACAAAATATTGTCTAATCAACATATTATACCAAAAATAGCTGTTCCAACTGAATTTCATTTATTTCATTTTTCATTTATTTCTTAAAATGGTTCGTACATTAAGATATAATCTTTTTTAGTACTTAGTGTAGTGTAAGTTCAAAAAAAAAAAAAATGATTTCATTAAATAACTTAAGACTAGTATACAGAAAATTTCTTAAAGCTAAGGGGAGATATAGATAGGGGAGATATAGATAGGGGAGATATAGATAGGGGAGATAAAGATAGGGGAGATATAGATAGGAGCTACAATTGGGAATTAATGTTGATGAGTGGAAAAATATAGGAGAATTGCCCTTTTAAAATTGGAGTGATTAGATATAGCTCTAATATGTGGGGGTAAGGAGTTCCATAGTCTCACAGTGTGAATGAAAAATAAGCGCGAAGAATTGAGAAAATAGCAGCGATATGGTATCAGGCTGGTGGTTCGTGACGACCGAGTAAAATTAAGCCTGTTATACAGACAAGACGGACTTTGATTTATAATTATTTTATGTAAAAAGATACAGTTTCTGGCGTTGATGTACTGATGCAAATCACAACCTAGCAAACTCCTAGTGTACGCTGATATATGGTCGTATCTACGAATGCCGGGGATGTAACGCACCGCGTCATTGAAGGCTACCTGCAATTTATGCTGGGATAAAGAGTCTAGCTTGCAATACACAACCTCGGCATACATTATGAGGGGCAGGATTAGAGTAGTTACCAATTTTCGTCGTGTTTCCAGTGGAGTGAAGTAAGCACTAAGCCATAATTTGCGAAGGCATCCGTAGATACGACCAATGACCACGTTGGTGTGATTGTAACCAGACAGATTACGATTAATTGAATATCCCAGAATAGTGGATGATTCAACAGCTTTGATTTTATTACTATTTAGATATAGATCAGGTAGAAGATTAAGGTTGAATTTTTTGTGGGATATAGGAATTACTTGAGATTTTGCAGGATTTAAAAATAAACCATTCGCAACTGACCAGGTGTAGATGCGCTTCAGATCGTCATTGATGAGAGAAGCGAGTTCGTTAAGGTTGGGGTATGGTTTTGCTAGATGTAATTGAACGTCGTCTGCATATAAATGTACTGAAGCGTGTTTGCACACAGATGGAAGGTCATTAATAAATATGCAGAAAACAATCGGTCCCAATATTGAGCCCTGGGGTACACCTTGCTTGATTTTCATTAGGGACGAATAACTCTGACCAGAAATGATCCTTTGCGACCTATCTGAAAGAAAACTGTTTAACAATTTCACAGCCCCATCACTGAAGCCGAAAATGTTCTTGAGCTTCCAACACAGAACTTTGTGATTTACTTTATCAAAGGCCTTCGAGAAATCAAGCAAACAAAGAAATGAAACGTAGCCCCTATCGAAATCTTGTCTTATTTCTTCAAGCAGATTGACCATGGCTGTGGAACAGCTGTGTTTAGCTCTAAAACCTGACTGGTGAGAACTCAATAACTTATGGATAGACAGGTGCGTTGTGATTTGTTTTGCGATTATTTTCTCGAGAACCTTAGATAAGCAAGGTAGAATGCTGACCGGTCTATAGTCGGAGGGAGATGCTGGATTAGCTTTCTTTGCGATAGGCAGAACTCTTGCACTTTTCCAGACCTGAGGAAAAGTTGATGTTATTATGCACCAGTTTATTACGTGAGTGAGGTGGGAGACAATTTGCGGTAAGATGAGTTTTATGAAGCGTATTGGTATGCCGTCTTCCCCAATTGAATCCGACTTGATGGATGCAACGTGTTGAACAATTTCGTTTTCAGTGGTTACTACAAAGCCTTCCAGTCTTGACAACGCGTGCACAAGGTTCTCATTCTGATTGAAATCAAGGTCGTTAGAACTGGAATCATCCCCTAGGAAGGTACGATTTAGTTCATCAGGATCGAGAACGCATTTGAAGTTGGAGCCACTGGAAACACCAATCTTACGCAGATTACTCCAGAGTTTCTTTGCAGGGAGGGATATATTTAGTTTAGATGAAAAATAATTTATCTTAGAAGTTCGAACAACAAGAGTTGCGTGGTTACGTGCAGTTTTAAATAAGGAATACTCGTCAACTCGAAATATTTCAAATGCTTCATCATTATTATTGTTTGTTATAAGAGGAACACGGTCACTGGTATTTTGGGGAGTCGAATTGGCAAACTTTTGATTTAACGCGTCTAGATTGATGTTATCGTTAACGAAAATAGTTTTATTACTCAACCCAATTTCACGTACTTGTTTTCACAGAAACTTGGATGTCTGATCAGAAGTAAATTTAGTGCTAAAGTACATACGTTTAGCAGATTTGATCATGCTGGTCATGAGATTTCTACAACCTTTAAATTCGATATGAATTTCTACACAGCGAAAAAGTTTCCATCGACGGTATGGTAGATCTCTCTTTTCAATATTCCTTAGAATTTCATTAGTTTAATTTAATTTTGGTGGGGCGTACGCCCCCATTTATTTAGCTTAATTATATATATATTACTTATAACTAATTAGGTGGAAGGTGAGGGGTGGAGGAGGGCAGATTTGAGGAAGGGGGTGCAGCGATTAAAATCAAAGAGAAGGTAGTTAGAATTGACCTTCTGCAACATACGGGGTACCTTCGCGGGGGTCAGTCACCTTACCGTGTGTACCATCATTCCATTTGATGGTGCCGGTGCGAAGGCTTACGGGCTATGCTGTCTAAGGGCCACCCATGACAGACAGGCTGCTGACGAGCGTCAACCAAGTACTGACCCGGACTCTACGTCCCCTCTCCCCTTTTTCTTCCTCAAGGCGCAAGTTAAGTACGTGTACTACTATGCGGCCTTTACAGGACATAACGTCCTTCCCCTTCCCCCCTCCTTTACCAACTGGGCTGGACGTAAGGTGTCATACGACCCGTGCCGAGAGTCAACCTGGCTGAGGGCCCAGTCATCAAATAGCTCAGTCGCGCACGGAGTATCCGGATACCTGGCGCCCTCCGGATTAATTAGCCTTATCTGCACAATGCGGATCTCTGTGCAGATGGACCTCTTTTCTCTGCTACTCGTGTTATCTATCATGAAAAACAAAACAAAACAATCTAAAACAAAAAACTTTATGGCCGGTTCTCCTTTTACACCGGACGGTAGCACGGCGACCATGCTGTCTACCGGCAAAGCTCACCTGGCACCAGTTAGTGCTGGGACTGTGGATCACATGGTCCCTCCACTAGTGGATGCGAGCTAAATAAACCCCTTTCCGACAGGGAGAGGACTGTGACCCATGGTCTCCCCTCTGCCGGACCTAACAAGTCAACAACGTCTGCTGTCAACGCTAAAAAGCTGACTGTGGGACGGACTGTGGCAACTCATGGTCCTCCCGCAAAAGTCGGTAAAAGCATTGACAATAAAAAGCTTGATGGAGTTGGGACTGTGAATCATGGTACCCTACCTTCCAACACCAAGCGTCCCCGCATTAACAAATCCAAGGCGTCTTACAAACAACGACGCAATGCCATCCGGATCCAGCAGATGTGTGGCACCATCGCGGAGAAGGACAGGACGCCCGCACAAATCGCCAAACTGGACTGGGCTCAGCAGATCCTTAAGTCCTGCGACCCGTCAATAAAACGCCAGAGGTCAGCGGAAGAAACCAGCTCGGTTTCCAAGAGACAGAGAGTGCATAACACCGGCATCTCTCCCATTATCACACCTCACAGGTCTTTCAGCGACATCTTGAAAGACAAGATAGTGGTCGCAGTCATCGACCGCAATGACATTGACGGGTCCATCACCCTCGAGAAGTGGGATATGATTAAGAGAGCGCTTTCGCGCTCCTTCTCTGCCTTCATAAGGAACCATCCCGGACCTCCTCCGCTTACGCATGAAGGCGGGTGGCATCAAGGCCACATCAAATTGGTCGCGTTTGATGACCAAAGATTGGCCGACCTCTACAAGCTTGCAATAAGCAGGCTTGGAGAGGTGTGGCCTGGCGCAAAGCTCGAGGTTGCTGCGAGGGAAGTCATCCCCTGCCGACCAAGATCTCGCATCTGGATCACTGCGGATCCATCCACCCCTGAGGGCATCCTGGAAGTCCTGAAAGTGAGCAACCCTTCACTTCCGACCCACAACTGGAAGGTTGCCAAACTGGAGGAGCTGAAGGGCGATTACAGATGTGTCGTGGTTGTAATCAACCAAGAAACCTTGGCTCCTCTGGCCAAGAACGACTACATGATCAGATTCGCATGGGACGACGTCAAAATGCGGGTCTATAAAAGAGACGAAATGGATGCGGGTAAACTACCCCCCCCCCCCCCCCCCCTCGTCCTCCTCCCTCTGACTCTATGGTCGTAGTCTCAGACCCTGGAGCTTCAATCTCCTTCCCTTCGCTGGAGGATGATGAACCCTCCTCACCCAAAAAATCACCATCCACTCCCGACGACTGATTTTCTAGGCAAGGTTCTTCTGAGTGAAGACGAGCTTCTCAGCTCATCCTCGGAATTGGAAGGTCTGAACAACACCGTGGTGGAGGTATCTCTGTCTGATTGCAGCGAAAATGCTGCAGTTAGTACAGATTAACCTCCAACACTCCATTAAGGCTTCGGCCGCGCTCATTCTTCGTCTAACCAAAGGCGCAGAAGACATCGTATTGATCCAAGAACCCTGGATTGTACACAACCAGGTTCGAGGACTCAGGACTTCTGGATACTATCCACTGTATGTGACTGATAAAGGTAAACCCAGATCGTGCATACTAGTGAAAAGTAACATTAATGCTTATTTACTCCCTAATTTCAGCGATCGAGATTTGACTGTGGCAAGACTGGAGACTGCAGGCAGATCATTCTGGTTGGCATTAGCTTATCTCGCCCACAATCACGTGGGACCTCTCCCTGGTGATAACCTAGAGAGGCTGATCGAAGATGCAAGGAGGCAGAAAGCTGAACTCGTAATCGGTTGCGATGCTAACGCTCATCACACCGTATGGGGCAGCTCAGATATTAACAACAGAGGTGAGTAACTTTTTAAATAACTTTTAAGTACTAACCTCATTGTCTGTAACCTAGGTAATGAACCCACCTTCATTACCAAAAATCGACAAGAAGCCCTTGATATTACTCTTGTCTCCGACACCATCAACGACATGATAACGGGTTGGAAAATATCGGCTGATCACTCGTTCTCCGATCATCGATATCTTCATATCGATAATATACAGAGAAACTTTACAAAAACGTATCAACTCTGAACTCTTAAGTCCCCCCTGTAACTCTAACGAGCTCGACAATAAAGTCGTTGAGCTTACTCTGGCCTTTAACGAAGCAATGTCTGCATCGTGTCCCCTCGTACAACCTAGGGGGAAAAAGAAGCCTCACTGGTGGACCCCTGAAATGGGACCACTTAGAAAGGAGTGCAGGAAACTCTTCAATCTTGCTAAAAGCTCAAAATCAATAAACGATTGGGACTCCTACAAGGAATCCCTCAAATTATACAAAAAAGAATTAAGGAGAGCCAAAAGAACGTCTTGGAGACTCTTCTGTGGCAAAATAGAAGAATCCTCTAAGGCATCAAGGCTAAGAAAAATCCTGGCTTCAAATCCAACTATGGCTAGCTGCCTTAAGAAGGCAGACGGCTCTTGGACGACATCTAGCGAAGAATCGCTCAATCTGCTACTTGATACTCACTTTCCAGGTAGCTCCAATATTACCGGCAATTATAGCCTTAACAGGTCACATGCACAGCTGACTTACCCTCACGGTCTGATAACTAGGGACAAGCTGACTTGGGCGCTACAAAGTTTCAAACCCTTCAAGTCCCAAGGCTGGCAAATATTCCCATGTCAGTCCAAAGGACCTCAGACCTATTAGTCTATCTTCATTCCTCCTCAAAACGCTGGAGCGATTGATTGATATCCACCTTCGTATGCACATAAACCCGCAATTGCTGTCTACAGCTCAACATGCGTACCGTAAGGGAAAGTCGGTGGAAACCGCTCTTCATTCCTTAGTGCGCACAATCGAATACTCTCTCCATCACAAGGAGTATACCATGGTTACTTTCCTCGACATAGAAAGGCGCCTTTAACAACGTTAACACATCCGCAATCGCAAATGCACTGACAGAACTGAATGTGGATAACTCGCTTGGTGAATTGATCAATCTACTGCTAACTAGTCGGTATATCAATTCAAATCTGGGCGTAACATCTGCTAGAAGGTCTGTCAGTCGAGGGACGCCGCAAGGCGGTGTTCTTTCTCCCCTTCTCTGGAACTTGGTGGTGAACAAACTACTGATAAACCTGGAAGGGGAGGGCTGCAGAGTGATTGCCTATGCGGATGATGTTGCTATTGCCGTCTCTGGAAAACACCTCAACACAATAAAGGAACTCCTGCAACACGCTCTGAACAAGTTAACGAGATGGGCTAATCGGTGCGGACTGGGAGTTAACCCCCACAAAACCTAGCTTGTCCTCTTTTCCAGGAAATATAAAATCCCATATACTCGTATTGTCCCTCCCTCTATTAACGGTACAAGCTTAACTTTCTCTGACGAATCAAAATTTTTGGGCCTAATCTTCGATAGGAAGTTAAGCTGGAAACCCAATATACAAGAAAGAGTCAAGAAAGCTACAGTAGCACTTTTCTCTTGCAAAAAAGCCATTGGCAACAAGTGGGGTAAACAACCCCACATTACGCATTGGCTATATACATCGGTGGTAAGACCAATTCTTACTTACGGGGTGGTTGTCTGGTGGACTGCTCTAGAAAAAGCTATAAACCGCGACAAGCTGGGCAAAGTCCATATTATTTTATCCATATTTATTTATTAATAAATGCGCCACCCTTTAAGAAAATGATTAGATCAAGCTATTAAGTTCAAGAACCAAATATGTTTTTATGTGTTGAGATAACCGAGTGATGATCGCAACTACCGCATCTGGGTGAAATGCCAAATTGGAAGCAAATGTCACTTATGTATTCATATTAAGTTTAAGCCAAACAAACAAAACATAGCTTTGCGGTCGCATGTTTGTCGAGTTCATTAGCGTAAATGTTCCCTACCCTTGACATGGCCCTTTGCCCGGCAACTAGCTGATTTTACGTTTTCATTTAGGCAAGATTAAACTTCTTTTATCCTCGAACTAGCACTCGTTTGCGAACTTCAAGGCTAAGAAAAAATGCTTTCAGGAAATTTAATTTATTTGAAAAATGAAAATGAAATAATTTGTACGGAAATAATAAAATTGGAAATTGCTTTCTTGAATATGAGTCTAAAACGAATTTTAAAAGGTTTCAAAGAAAACGCAAATATTTCATACATTTGCAGACAGCACTTCAACGCCGACTCTCTTGGAAAAAGAAGATTAAAAAAATTAATTTCTCTTTTGCGTTTAAATATATATATTTTGGTTGGTTATTCAGCTGAGGGAGTTAATATGCCTTCAATGAAGATAACTCGGTTGGCTATTCTGCTAAAGAAGTTAAAAATACTCGCCTCGATGGATTTCAGGGAATGTTATGGTTCTTCCAAAACTAAAAAAATCGATTACGAACTTACATTCGAAGATTTGGAGAAGATTGGACCAAGCTAGCCATCGCAGAGTAAACTCAGAGCGCTCCGCTTTATTTATGAAACACACCTGAGCACTGCACTGTCATATGATTAGCAATCACGTTTATTTATTAAATTGTATTACATTTAACTCCAGATAAACAACCCCCAACAGCCATTTTAATTGTGTCCCCTCCTTTCAGTGTGTCACTGGCCGCGTTCAGTTTGACAGTTTCGTACCTACTCCAACTACACGATCATTTTATTGAGAGCTCATGGAGCGCGCTCCGATCGCGCTCTGAGCGAAAAAGTAAACACAAGTAGAGCCCTCAGAGCGCTCTGAGCTAAAAAAGAAACACGATTTTTCTTTGATAGCTCAGTGCACTGCTGTGAGCTTAAAAAGAAAAACTCCTAGTAATTTCTTAATTCGGTGTCAGGTTGCCATTGACAGCTCGGTCTCTCCTGATCCTTCATCCTCAATGAATTCTTCGCCATCGGATGTACCATCTACTTCATCGATGTCACAATCAATTCCCGGACTGAGCCTGCCCTAAGGGTTCATATCATCGCTCAACGGATTATCTGGAAGACCTTCTTCTATATAGATACCGGTCCTTGGGTCTTGCAGCACGGGTCTAGCTTGTGGGAGAAATCGGTTGCTTGTGGAACATAGTCAAGCACGACCAGACCACCTCAGCTTCCATTCACGTCTTTCCTCGGCAATATTGCAGCGTGTTGTCTTCTCAAATCGACGTCACCTAAGTCACTTGTGACGCTTGTATAATTCGGTTTTGACTAATATCTCTCGGATTAAAAAAATTAGTCCAACAGAACATCACTTGGTCGTCGCATTGCATTGCGTATTGAAACTCCACTGTAGATTCGGCAAAGCAAGGTCACAGTATTTGCCATCCCGGATAGAACACTAAAGCGCACTGAGTAAGTTCTTTTTGGCACGCTTAGCTTGCCAAACCGCCCTTGGAGTTCGAAAAGCTGTTTTTACATGCTGAATTCCGTGTGCTGATATGAAGTCGCTTACACTTGACGCATAAGCCGTTCCTCTGTCGGAAGTAAGTCGCATCAGCTGACCAAATATCAACATCATTTCACGCAACATAGTTAATACAGGCGCCGTCTTTGTGTTTCGCACAACCTTCACAATAGTGTATTTACTGAAAAAGTCAAACTTAAACAATTATATAAAGATCACCCCTTGCTTCTTGGGAATGGTCCCCGACGATGGATGTTAACACATCGGAACGGAATCGGAAGCGCATTCATTACGTGCAGTTGACTTTCAGATTTACCGCCATTAACCTTAAACAGCATTCAGGACACGCTGCAATACAAGATTTAACGTGTCGCCTCATTCGTGGAAACCAAACAAATTTGATTGTATTCGTATCGCGTTTTATTTTCGTTGCCTGTATCGTTGTGTCTCGTTCTCTACAACTCGTTGAACCGTAACTGTTTCCGTTAACTTAGTGGATTTATATGTATTTGATTTATTTTCAGAACTATCCTACGTCTGACTTGTAATGGAATGACAGAACTTCATTTTTTTAAAGAATATTATTTATTATTTAATGAAAGAAAGTTTAACAAAGGATTTGATTGGTGTAAGACTTCAAATCTTATCTCCTTGACCGTAATGCAGCAGAACTTTTTGGTGTTAACATACTCGTAGCATAGTACTTAATCAATCTTAACTCCAGCTAAAGTGCCTTCGTCTTCAACAAAAATTTAATATAGCAATTAATTTGCATTTATATATTATATAATGATTACATTTGTCTTCTTTTAAATGCATTTCGTTTACGATTTTTAAATATAGATTGTTTCATCCATTCGAAAAGATATCACAGTTTTCTATTTAATTAGTCTTCATTAGTTCTCTTTCAATATCTTTGTTCTCAATTATCCTGAATTCACTTATTTCATACAACAATTCACTTTATATACAGTTACAATCAACAATTACACAATTAATCAATCAACAATAATCTCTCTTTTACTTTTCACTACTGTCAATTGCTTAACTTCATCGCTGTTCAAAAGTACTTCCTGCGACACCTGAAATTAGTTCCAGTTTTAAAAGTACAAATCGTGAATCGTGAACTAAAAAAAAAAACAAAAATCCTGGAACACTGTTCACTGTTTTCCTAAAAAAACATAGGGACGGGCTACAGTCCGCTTGGGCGAACTGTTGGATACCCTATTCTTATTCCTATCCCTCATAAGTGGGCGTGACAAAAGTCTAAGTATGGTTGAATTGTTAAGAACGCTCTACATATTTTGTTATATAACATTTAAAGGATTTTATCAAAAAAAAAAAACGCTCCCTAGCTCAAACTTGGGTGTTTCAATAAAATTGCTTTATTTAATTGTGGGCGTGTCAGTTGGTGGATTTAAAAAAAATTAACACATGAGAATAAAGGGCCCCTAGAGAGTATATATTATAAATTTCAGCTCCCTAGCTCAAACTTTGAACTTTCAAAAAAAAAAATTAATTAATTGTGGGCGTGTCAGTGGGCGGATTTTGAAAATATTTACACATGAGCATAAAGGGCCCATAGAGAGTATATACTATAAATTTCAGCTCCCTAGCTGAAACTTTGGATTTTCAAAAATTAATATACCCTTAGAATAGGGTATAAAAAAAATATTTTATTTATTTGTGGGCGTGTCAGTGGGCGGATTTTGAAAATTGTTTATGCCGAGCAGTTTTAGGAGTCATAGATCATATATAAAACATTTCAGCTTTCTAGCTCAAAATTCGATTTTTTCCAAAATTTGGTTTTTTTGATTTTGTGGGCGTGTCTGTGGGCGGATTTCAAAAATTCGTAAACTTGATTATTTCGGGACCCTAGAGAGTATATGGTTAAAATTTCAGCTCTCTAGGTCCAGTTTAAAGGCCTAATTTTTGGCTACAGACGGACGGACGGACGGACGGACATGGCTAGATCGACATTACTATCGATGCTGATCATAAATATAGTAACTTTTAGGGGTCTACGGGCAATATTAAGGTATGTTACAAACTATGCGTCAAAATTAATATACCCTTAGAATAGGGTATAAAAAGAGTATCTCGGAGTTTTTTTTGAATGAAAAGTTGAGTTTTGATACTTTTTTGACAGCAAATATTACAACCATTAACCATTCGAAAGTATCAGAATATTATTTGACGGTTTAACACACGAACCACAGAATAAGAAAATTTCCCCTATTTGATTGGGACTTCCACCGAATTCAAACGGCGCTAACGGCTGCTTTCAAGTAGAAGTTGTTCCTGATATATAGTTGACGCTAGATTCCACTGGTTTGTGTTCATTCATATAACAATAATGTTCTCTGTGACAATAGGCTTAACTTGTGCATTAATCTAATTTGTTTTTACTTTGCGGGTAATAATAAAAATAAGTACTCACTTTATTTTCGCAATAATAAAGCCAATTTCGGTGTTGCTCATTTTGAGGCTTGCTCAACGCTCACAGATTGTGCTTTATGTCCTCCCGAGATTGAGCGCGTTAGAAACTCCATTGAAAAAATTAACTTTTGCACTCGTACAGTATCAAGAGTACTTCATTTCTAGATCTTGACGTAAACAAATCCGCTGGTTGCGGCGGAAATGGTATGGCTATCGTTCGAAAGAGGTGAAAAATTCCTTTATTTTTGTTTTGAATGAATAACCTTACATTTCTTACCACGTTAAGTGGACGGCTGGAGTTACAGCGCTGTTTCACGGTTAGCCACAACCGATCATCAGACTCCTTCTGTGGTGCTGGTCTGTCTTTTTCTTCATTTTATCCCGAAATTCCATTTCTTCCACTGGGATTCGAACCTAGACCAGCGTCTTCTCAGGCAAGCACTCATGCACTGTGCCATTGAAGCCACGAGTTTATTCAGTTTTTATTTCAATTTTCTTGGACAAACTTTGCTCCTGTAAGTATATTATGTTATTCATTCTGGTTTTTCTTTCTAAGTTTTCTCTAATTCTATTCCATTTCGACAAGCATAGTTGGACTGAAATGGGTGATAGAGAGGGTGAAAGACTTTTTGACATTGTATTTGTCGAGAATCTTACGATTAATGGTTTTTTAAAGTGATACCTCACAATTTTTCCTGATTTTAATTTTTGTTGGAATGGAATGGAATGAAATTTCGGGATAAAATGAAGAAAAAGACAGACCAGCACCACAGAAGGAGTCTGATGATCGGTTGTGGCTAACCGTGAAACAGCGCTGTAACTCCAGCCGTCCACTTAACGTGGTAAGAAATGTAAGTTTATTCATTCAAAACAAAAATAAAGGAATTGACGAAAAAAAAAATGGAATTTCGGGATAAAATGAAGAAAAAGACAGACCAGCACCACAGAAGGAGTCTGATGATCGGTTGTGGCTAAAAGTGAAACAGCGCTGTAACTCCAGCCGTCCACTTAACGTGGTAAGAAATGTAAGGTTATTCATTCAAAACAAAAATAAAGGAATTGACGAAAAAAATGGAATTTCGGGATAAAATGAAGAAAAAGACAGACCAGCACCACAGAAGGAGTCTGATGATCGGTTGTGGCTAACCGTGAAACAGCGCTGTAACTCCAGCCGTCCACTTAACGTGGTAAGAAATGTAAGGTTATTCATTCAAAACAAAAATAAAGGAATTGACGGAAAAACAAAAATTAAAACCAGAAAAATTCCTGTCCATGTCCATCCTCGTGGAGACCAATCGCCCTTAGGTCTATTATATCCAAGGTCATGGAAACGCTGATAAACCATCGTCAGCTTAAAAAATATCTTAGATCCCGAAAACTTCATTTGTGACTTATCTAACCGAAAATAGATCATTGTTCTTGATATTTCAAAGACATTTAAATAGATAAAAGTCTTCTTCAATGGATTAGAAATTACTTTTCGGACCATTAAACAATCGACTCTCTTTCTCAATTTTATAATTCATCTCCAGTCGGTTACTTATAATCCAATCCAATCCATTCCTTCGCTGATGTCTGACTCTTAGGTTTTCATATTCTAGTTCAGCCGTTCAGCCGTGAAACTGAAACGGGAGTGCATATGTTTAGCTTATTAAATACCGAACTTATACATATGGTTGGAGAAGCTTGATTTTAGGCCCTGTATGCGCTGTCAATGCCTTGTATTTATTTTGACACGCAAAAATGTAGGTTTGTACGTCCCAATCTTACATGCTCTTGTGCACCAATTACATATTCGGAGCTCCTTGACAGGTTTCAAAACGGCCGATTAAACTTATTGGCAACTGTGACATCCCTGAGTCATCGTCGCAAAGTATGCCTTGAGTAGTTTCATCTGTAATTCCACCATAAGTGTCCAACGAAATAGCCAGTAGCATTCCACCCTTAAACATTTTAACCGCAATACCAGTTATGTCAGGAATGCGCATCAGTTCACTCCTGCATTCGGACATACAGTGAAGTACAAATAATCGTTCCTTATGCAAACAACACGAATGTAAAATGCTCTACCTTGCTCTCTTTGTTCTACTCATTAAAGTTTACTAACATTCAAAACCAACGTACGTCGGCATTTCACCTTTATTCTCATAGGATTTCTGCTGGCAAACTCGTAGGATTTCATAATTTGACAGTTTTCATTTTTTTACCAGCTGAAATTCTGTGTGAAAAAAATATTGTTGCATGTTTGCTCAAACTGCGTCATTCAGCATCAAATAGTCAACTTGCAGCGCCATCTAGTAGAAAGCCATATTACCGATTTTGGCAGCATTTGAATAGCAGTTTGAATAGCTATGGAATAACTAATTATGTTGTTCTCGAACCATCTGAACTTAACGAATCTGGAACTTTCAAAAGGTGTTGCTAGGAGATATAAATAGATGTCGCAGGAGCACCCAAGACATTTTAGTTGTGAACCGCGATAAAGAAGTGCGATAGATGACAGTAGAGAAAAGTATAGAGAAAAAGTATAAGTATTGAGTAAGAGAAAAATGATTGTGTATTTAAAGTGATTAATTGTGAAAGTGAATTGTTGAATTAAATAAGTGAATTATTAGAATAATAATTAAGAATTAAATTGAAAGAGAACTAATAAAGATTAATTAAAATTAGATTAGTTAAAAACTGAACTAGAAAAGCGGATTCTCTCCACAGCTGGAGGAAAAAGTGATCTGGTGCTTCGACTGCAGGAAGCTGTTGAAAACGAAGGCGAAAACCCCAAGTCCGTTTTGTTCGACGTAGCCGAAGTACAAGTAAGTACAGGCGTTGATATGACTGCTATGATGGAATTACTTCTGGCCAAGTTCGATCAGAAACTCGACTCTATGGACTCTAAGTTAGATGAACAGAAGAATTCCCTAGATCAACAGACAAATTCTATTGACTCTAAATTTGATGAACAGAAGAATTCTCTAGATTCCAAATTGGAATCAATGGACTTTAAATTCGAAGAGCAAAATAATTCGATAGTTGCCGCCCAAAAGAGCGCTGTGGAAGATTTTAAAAATGTTCTCGAAGGAAAACTCGAAGAAATTGACCACAAGTTCGAGAAGGTTGAAACTAAATTCGACGAAATCCATCAGACGTTTTGCAAGCATGAAACAAACTTCGAGAACTTGGCTAAAGAGCTCGAGAAAGTGAAGAAGCAGAAGGCTCCAGAAAATTCTTCGGACTGCCCGAGAAGGAAAGAGATGCAGCCTCCTGTTTTCGATGGTCAAACATGATGGCCAATTTATAAGAAACAGTTTGAAGCAGCTGCAATGGCGAACAGGTGGGACAACGAGGAAAAGTCGATAGCGCTAACACTCGCACTAAGAGGTACAGCTGCGGAGTTACTTCAAACCGTCTCAGAAGAGAAGCAACACAACTACGACGCCCTGGTCAAGGCTATAGAGATGCGCTTCGGTGATGAGCATATGCAGCAAGTGTACAGGGTCCAGCTACGCAGTAGAGTCCAGAAGAGGGGAGAAACACTACAACAGCTGCAAGCAGATATCGAACGTCTGGCACATTTGTCATATCCTAATGCTGGTGAGGTTCTCATCAATGAAATGGCTGTGGAGGCGTTTATCCAAGCCATTGAAGATAGAAAACTGCAAATGGCCATAAGAATGGCTGGAAAGAGAACTCTCGCTGAGGCCTTAGCATTTGCCTTAACAATGCTAGCTGCTGATCAGGCATCGCATGTTTTCCACCGCGTAAGGGAAATGACAGCCGTTGAAGGCTCATGTCAAAGAGCAGACATCGTAGACCGGAACAGAGACAACAGAGGTCGAATGCGCTGCTGTAACTGCAACAAAATAGGGCGCCTACAGAGACAGTGCAGAGCTCCACCCAGACAAGGCAGTTGTCCACATTCCGGGCGTAGGAGGCGCAACGAAGAAGCATCTGGCAGATATAGCTTCGCAGAACCAGCAGCCGGGAAACGTGTAAGGAACAGCTTCTCGGGGTAGAAGTGAGTTTCCGGAATCGACGACTCCAGGACCACAATTCAAGGCTCCTAAACCAAACGAGGAAACCAGAGTCAAACAGTGGAAGCCTATATCGGTCAAAATAAGTGCGTGGCGGCCATCGACACCGGTGCCACCACTTCCATTATAAGGAGGGACATCGTCCGTCAGTCTTGGTTGCACAACACCAGCAGTTACTGTCTGAAAACAGCAACAGGAGCGACAGCGAAAGTGTATGGAGAGTCATGCTAACAATAAATTTGACAGGATTAGCATTCTCCCACGCTTTCCTGGTAACCGATATATGTGTGACGAATGCATCATTGGAATCGATTTCATGAAGGCGCATGATGTAGTAGTGGACTTTGGTATGCAAGTACTCAAGTATCGAAACGTAGAGATTCCGATGGTGTACGGGAACGAGAACGCCGCATCCCTGAGGACAGTCATTAGTGAGGACGAGGTCCTACCACCTTCTTCAGAGACAATGATTCGGACAAAGCTGGAAGGTGATCCTATGAGCCGCCGATTCTTTCCAGTTGAGCCAAAAGACAACCACTACCGAAACTGCGAACAATATTGTTCCCGTACGAGTTCTTAATGCGGAACACAAAAGCGTCAAATTGAAGCAAGGTGAGGTGGCTGGGAAGTGTGTACCGGGTACTGAAATCCACAGAAACATTCATCGGATATCCGGCTACCGCATGAAGACGAGTTATGATACTCAAGCATCCACCACAGGATTCCAGGAAGGAGATCTGGTATGGCTATACAACCCTCATCGCCGAAAAGGCATGTCACCTAAACTACAGCAGGATTGGGAAGGACCCTATAAGATAGTGAAGCGCATCAACGATGTTGTCTACCTGATCCAGCGAGGAAGAGGCAAGCTGAAAGTTGTCCATGTGGATCGTCTCAATCGCTACCATGGCGAAAATATTGACGTGATTGTTCGGGACGAATAAGTTTAAGAGGAGGATATTGTTGCATGTTTGATCAAACTGCGTCATTCAGCATCAATTAGTCAACTTGCAGCGCCATCTAGTAGAAAGCCATATTACCGATTTTGGCAGCATTTGAATAGCAGTTTGAATAGCTATGGAATAACTAATTATGTTGTTCTCGAACCTTCTGAACTTAACGAATCTGGAAATTTCGAGAGGTGTCACTAGGAGATATAAATAGATGTCGCAGGAGCACCCTAGACATTTTAGTTGTGAACCGCGATAAAGAAGTGCGATAGATGACAGTAGTGAAAAGTATAGAGAAAAAGTATAAGTATTGAGTAAGAGAAAAGTGATTGTGTATTTAAAGTGATTAATTGTGAAAGTGAATTGTTGAATTTAATAAGTGAATTATTAGAATAATAATCAAGAATTGAATTAAAAACAACTAGTAAAGATTAATTAAATAGAATTACGTTTTATCTTTTCAAATCCTAGCCTGGATGTAACAATATTTTTCGTTCGTTCATCTTTTTACCATTTTCTCAGTACGCGAAAGCGTTTGTGAAGTTTTGCACGAAAGTTTATATAAATTTACGTTTGCATATTAGTTTGCGAACAGACCTATAAGCGTAGTGCATTTGGTAAGTTTGAGTGCGTTCATCTGAAAATGGTGACAAAGGGCACACTTTTACAAACTCTGCAGGGCAAAAAAAGGACAGTGAGGCAAGAGTATCGAGCCAGGCGTAGAATAACCTACATAGAAATAACTGAACAGTCTTCCAATTCAATAATTTTTTTTCAGCCAGAAGCTGGCATCTGGCTTCAAGCCTGGAACGAAAACCTAAGCTCTTCTTAATACTGATTGAAACACACTTGCCTATTGTGAACTGATTTTCATGGGCAACTTTTCCCATTCAGCTATTTGATTTACATTGCCGGCAAGGGAACAAATTCCCTCTGAATTTATTCACGATAATCCTTTTATAACCACCGAGCGCATTCAATAGTAGTTGTGTGCAAGCTGCATTTTCAATAACGGACATCATGTAGCAAGAGTGATAGGGCAGAAGGAGCACCCATTCCCACTCGCCCTCGCAGTAAAGATGAGGTTGGTTAGGTAAAAAAAAAACAACAAGACCGATGACTCGCAGAGTCGATTAGCGAAAATCTTCAAATATGTTTTATACGATCTATACTTTTTAAACTATTTCTGAGTGCGAGGCTTTATTTTTGATACGAATGAAAGGGACCCACAATTTTACGAGGATTCCGAAAGGGCCTATTCGAGAAGCTTTTCACGACAATCTATGCTCTTGATTGCACTCCTGGATGTTTTCCAGAATATGGGCAATGCAGATACTAATGGGATTTGAACCTGTCACTTCTCGGTAGTCCAAAACACCTAAAAACACTATAGGAGCTATCTCCAAAAGATCCTTTCGGACGCTGACAGTGGACCGTGATAGAAACTGTCATTGGTTTTGAATTATCCTTGGAAACCACTGCTTCTTTGGCTTAGCAAAACAAATACATTTAAAACTACTGTTTATCGAGCAGCAATCGGCGTGATAAAGCAGAACTGGCAGTAAAAGTATTTTGTTTAACTGGTCTACTAGGTTAGAGGTTTGAGGTTTCAAAACATTTAATGGTAATATCTGCCTTTTACCGTGCGAAGGCAAATCCAAGTTGTTTTTTAGATTAGATTTATTTGATTATAAAAACGTCACTGTACAAAGATTTAATTTATATTTAGTACAGTCAGAGAAAAAAAATACAATTTGATTTAAGCAGAAAAAAAGAGAAATACTCATAGATAAAAGAAAACATAAAGTATAAACTAAAACTGCATCCAAAGGAAGGCATTTTAAAAAATAAATAAAAACGTTATAAATTTTTAAGGACATGAAAGAAATAAAAACAACTATAATTTACACCACGAAAATGTTCAAAACTTATATTCGAAAACGGGGTATGTTCGACCTTATTCCTAACATGAATCGGGTGACCGTTCCAGAGTCTAACAGCATTAATGAAGAATCGTCTGCTAGATGTCAAGCAGTGCGGCAGATACCTAATATCCATAAAACGGTTGGAGTTAGACAACGTAATCTTTGGGAAAAGATAACTAATTGTTTTAGAAATAAGAGCACACGACCCAAGTATTTGACGGGAGTTATGACCGGCGCAGGGCCATAAGTCCACAGGCCAAAAGTCCGCACGAAATATTTGTGGATTACTGACCCGTCAATTGTGATATTATGGCTCACTAAGATGGGTCATAAGTCCATAATTATTAAAAATTGTCATTTTTCAAATGAAAAGCAAAAATACATTATCTAATAATTTAAATCAAGTAGTTTAAGCATTTATGAGTCATTATTATAATACAATCTTTGTGGTTGAAGTGAGATGGAGGAAAAAATTATTAAATACGAATTTCTTTCTGGTTTGAGAAAAAATAGTGTTGTATTATATTTAGAGGAAGAAAAACAATTATATTCAAAAAAATATAGTTATAAAACAAGTGACAGATATACATGCTACATAACATCGTGTAAAGCTAGTTTGATATTCGATACTGTGTTAAATAAAATAACTAAAATATGTGATACGCTTCATCCACATTCTGACCAATCCGATATGTTTAAAAGGATGGAACTCATTAATGCAATGAAAAAGGATTGTATAGATGGTGGGCTAAAAAGAAAAAATACGTCGAAACAAATTTTTGATGAAAAGCGCGTTAAAATGCAGGATTCGGCCAATTTAGTCCAATATAAGACGGTTAAAAGAAATTTGAACCGAATAAAAAGTAGTACCTTGCCAAAATCGCCAAAACCGTTTATGGAAATAAAGGAAATATTTTCAAATGAAAATGTAATGCTTCGTTATGGAATGCCTCGATATGACAAAAGCAATACTTTTTACAAAAGCACGATTTTGGAGTTTGATTTCCGGTACTCTATTTTTATGTCAACAAACATGTGTAATCAAATTGAGGTATTACCAAGGTCAGAACGGAATTATTTTGTTGACGGCACCTTTAGTGTACCTCCATTAGGTGAATGGAATCAATTATTAATTGTTTGTGTTGCACATTCAGAGCATGTAAGTACAGACCATTACTTAATCAAATTCTCAAAACCATAATCAAAATCTTAAAATATCAAATTGAAGTAAGTTTTTAGTACTTAGTTTTTGAGAAGTTTATAAAGTAATAGTGAAAATTCGCTCGAATTTTTCACTATTACTTTATAAACTTCTCAATCAAGAGGAAGGCTTCAAAAATTCCAAATTTTTTGCAAACTCTACGAAAAGAAAAGCAATTTTGTAAAATTTTCAATAAGTTTTTTGTTCTTCCACTTTTAAATCCTCAGCACATCCATAGAGGATTCGAAATAATCCACAAAGAAACAACCGGGTTTTCAATTTTTAAAGGATTTCTCGAATATTTCCGAAAGCAATGGATTACACAGGTATAATATATTACTGTTTTAAGTTAATTTTTCGATGGTTTTGAGTTAATTTTGAGTTTTTAGGATATTTCAAAGCAATTCTCGGTTTATAAAAAAGTTTTCGAACCACAGGTATGCTCGAGGCTTATAATGGCAAATTGGGAAAACTCCTTCCAAAAAATGGGAATTTTTTCAATTTTGTTGACCTGATTTTTTGTTTGACTTGATGAAGAATTTAATTTATCCGTCGATTTATCTTCGTCCATTGATGGCGAAACATGGAAAATAAAAATTTACTCTTACCGAATTAATAAATCAATTGGCAACGATTTATAGCAATAAGACAGATTCACATGCATTTATTGATGAATGCGAAAATTTGACAGAAGACGAAGGTGAAAGAGAAGAAAACGAGCTTGAAGACGAAGTCCAAACTTCGGGCAACGAACTTATTTGTGGAATTTGCTTTCAAAACCCTCGAGACATACTCCTTCAGCCTTGCAATCATTTAAAAATTTGTGAAGATTGTTTCAATAATGTAGTGGAATCAGCCAAACGAAACAGAAACGAAATCTTATGCCCTTTCTGTAGGCAAATAGTTGTTAATAGCTCAAAAGTATTTTTGTAAGTTGTTTGTTTAATTTTTTTAATTAATTTTTGTTTTTCTTTTGTTTTTTTTAAGAGAGTTTCCTTTAATTTTCAAAACCTGAATCAAATTTTCATTTTATCTTTATTTATTATTTTTTTACTATTATGAATTAGACCCATACTATTTAAATACTATGCAATCAACTACATAAATAAACTGTTTAATATTCCGATGTTTTTCTATTTATATTTATCCATTAAGTCATAAGAATAATTGTGGACTTATGGCCCACTTCCTTTTTCAGATTATGGAATTATGACCCGAAATGGTGTGGACTTTTGACCCACCTAGGTGGGTTATAAGTTCACAATTGATTTGTGGACTATAGTACGAATGTCATCATTAATTTTGATAACAGAGTCTTTCGTCATTCCATTTGGAAAGCTAAGGTAAAAGCTGAACGTCATCTGCATATATATGATAGAGACAATTTGACAGCACGGAAGGTAACTCGTTGATAAACATAGAGAACAACAGTGGACCCAAAATTGATCTTTGGTGAATGCCACAACCAACAGGAAGAAGAGAGAAAACAGTACTATTGAGTGAGACAGCTTGGACACGGTTAGTTAAGTATGAATGTATAAGGTTTTTAGTAGGATTAGAGAAGCTGAATTCAATTCAATTCAAGCTGAGTTACTTTATCTGCATCCATGGCATTTAAAAGTCCACTAATACAGATCGAAAAACAGACTGAAGGGGTATAATTAGTTCCCTATACTCCAGATGTTATTTTAAGCTAGAGCTTAACTAAGATTCAAAAGCTTTGGATAGAAATGGGAGGAAAGCTATAAGTCTGTACTCAGGAGGACTTCCATTTCTCGAGATAGGTATAATTTTGGCCCTTTTCAAGGGGGAGAGGTAAAAAGATGTCATAAGGATAGTGTTAAAAATATGTGTAATATGTAAGGATAATAGGGAGAAGTATTTTAACAAAATATTGTCTAATCAACATATTATACCAAAAATAGCTGTTCCAACTGAATTTCATTTATTTCATTTTTCATTTATTTCTTAAAATGGTTCGTACATTAAGATATAATCTTTTTTAGTACTTAGTGTAGTGTAAGTTCAAAAAAAAAAAAAATGATTTCATTAAATAACTTAAGACTAGTATACAGAAAATTTCTTAAAGCTAAGGGGAGATATAGATAGGGGAGATATAGATAGGGGAGATATAGATAGGGGAGATAAAGATAGGGGAGATATAGATAGGAGCTACAATTGGGAATTAATGTTGATGAGTGGAAAAATATAGGAGAATTGCCCTTTTAAAATTGGAGTGATTAGATATAGCTCTAATATGTGGGGGTAAGGAGTTCCATAGTCTCACAGTGTGAATGAAAAATAAGCGCGAAGAATTGAGAAAATAGCAGCGATATGGTATCAGGCTGGTGGTTCGTGACGACCGAGTAAAATTAAGCCTGTTATACAGACAAGACGGACTTTGATTTATAATTATTTTATGTAAAAAGATACAGTTTCTGGCGTTGATGTACTGATGCAAATCACAACCTAGCAAACTCCTAGTGTACGCTGATATATGGTCGTATCTACGAATGCCGGGGATGTAACGCACCGCGTCATTGAAGGCTACCTGCAATTTATGCTGGGATAAAGAGTCTAGCTTGCAATACACAACCTCGGCATACATTATGAGGGGCAGGATTAGAGTAGTTACCAATTTTCGTCGTGTTTCCAGTGGAGTGAAGTAAGCACTAAGCCATAATTTGCGAAGGCATCCGTAGATACGACCAATGACCACGTTGGTGTGATTGTAACCAGACAGATTACGATTAATTGAATATCCCAGAATAGTGGATGATTCAACAGCTTTGATTTTATTACTATTTAGATATAGATCAGGTAGAAGATTAAGGTTGAATTTTTTGTGGGATATAGGAATTACTTGAGATTTTGCAGGATTTAAAAATAAACCATTCGCAACTGACCAGGTGTAGATGCGCTTCAGATCGTCATTGATGAGAGAAGCGAGTTCGTTAAGGTTGGGGTATGGTTTTGCTAGATGTAATTGAACGTCGTCTGCATATAAATGTACTGAAGCGTGTTTGCACACAGATGGAAGGTCATTAATAAATATGCAGAAAACAATCGGTCCCAATATTGAGCCCTGGGGTACACCTTGCTTGATTTTCATTAGGGACGAATAACTCTGACCAGAAATGATCCTTTGCGACCTATCTGAAAGAAAACTGTTTAACAATTTCACAGCCCCATCACTGAAGCCGAAAATGTTCTTGAGCTTCCAACACAGAACTTTGTGATTTACTTTATCAAAGGCCTTCGAGAAATCAAGCAAACAAAGAAATGAAACGTAGCCCCTATCGAAATCTTGTCTTATTTCTTCAAGCAGATTGACCATGGCTGTGGAACAGCTGTGTTTAGCTCTAAAACCTGACTGGTGAGAACTCAATAACTTATGGATAGACAGGTGCGTTGTGATTTGTTTTGCGATTATTTTCTCGAGAACCTTAGATAAGCAAGGTAGAATGCTGACCGGTCTATAGTCGGAGGGAGATGCTGGATTAGCTTTCTTTGCGATAGGCAGAACTCTTGCACTTTTCCAGACCTGAGGAAAAGTTGATGTTATTATGCACCAGTTTATTACGTGAGTGAGGTGGGAGACAATTTGCGGTAAGATGAGTTTTATGAAGCGTATTGGTATGCCGTCTTCCCCAATTGAATCCGACTTGATGGATGCAACGTGTTGAACAATTTCGTTTTCAGTGGTTACTACAAAGCCTTCCAGTCTTGGCAACGCGTGCACAAGGTTCTCATTCTGATTGAAATCAAGGTCGTTAGAACTGGAATCATCCCCTAGGAAGGTACGATTTAGTTCATCAGGATCGAGAACGCATTTGAAGTTGGAGCCACTGGAAACACCAATCTTACGCAGATTACTCCAGAGTTTCTTTGCAGGGAGGGATATATTTAGTTTAGATGAAAAATAATTTATCTTAGAAGTTCGAACAACAAGAGTTGCGTGGTTACGTGCAGTTTTAAATAAGGAATACTCGTCAACTCGAAATATTTCAAATGCTTCATCATTATTATTGTTTGTTATAAGAGGAACACGGTCACTGGTATTTTGGGGAGTCGAATTGGCAAACTTTTGATTTAACGCGTCTAGATTGATGTTATCGTTAACGAAAATAGTTTTATTACTCAACCCAATTTCACGTACTTGTTTTCACAGAAACTTGGATGTCTGATCAGAAGTAAATTTAGTGCTAAAGTACATACGTTTAGCAGATTTGATCATGCTGGTCATGAGATTTCTACAACCTTTAAATTCGATATGAATTTCTACACAGCGAAAAAGTTTCCATCGACGGTATGGTAGATCTCTCTTTTCAATATTCCTTAGAATTTCATTAGTTTAATTTAATTTTGGTGGGGCGTACGCCCCCATTTATTTAGCTTAATTATATATATATTACTTATAACTAATTAGGTGGAAGGTGAGGGGTGGAGGAGGGCAGATTTGAGGAAGGGGGTGCAGCGATTAAAATCAAAGAGAAGGTAGTTAGAATTGACCTTCTGCAACATACGGGGTACCTTCGCGGGGGTCAGTCACCTTACCGTGTGTACCATCATTCCATTTGATGGTGCCGGTGCGAAGGCTTACGGGCTATGCTGTCTAAGGGCCACCCATGACAGACAGGCTGCTGACGAGCGTCAACCAAGTACTGACCCGGACTCTACGTCCCCTCTCCCCTTTTTCTTCCTCAAGGCGCAAGTTAAGTACGTGTACTACTATGCGGCCTTTACAGGACATAACGTCCTTCCCCTTCCCCCCTCCTTTACCAACTGGGCTGGACGTAAGGTGTCATACGACCCGTGCCGAGAGTCAACCTGGCTGAGGGCCCAGTCATCAAATAGCTCAGTCGCGCACGGAGTATCCGGATACCTGGCGCCCTCCGGATTAATTAGCCTTATCTGCACAATGCGGATCTCTGTGCAGATGGACCTCTTTTCTCTGCTACTCGTGTTATCTATCATGAAAAACAAAACAAAACAATCTAAAACAAAAAACTTTATGGCCGGTTCTCCTTTTACACCGGACGGTAGCACGGCGACCATGCTGTCTACCGGCAAAGCTCACCTGGCACCAGTTAGTGCTGGGACTGTGGATCACATGGTCCCTCCACTAGTGGATGCGAGCTAAATAAACCCCTTTCCGACAGGGAGAGGACTGTGACCCATGGTCTCCCCTCTGCCGGACCTAACAAGTCAACAACGTCTGCTGTCAACGCTAAAAAGCTGACTGTGGGACGGACTGTGGCAACTCATGGTCCTCCCGCAAAAGTCGGTAAAAGCATTGACAATAAAAAGCTTGATGGAGTTGGGACTGTGAATCATGGTACCCTACCTTCCAACACCAAGCGTCCCCGCATTAACAAATCCAAGGCGTCTTACAAACAACGACGCAATGCCATCCGGATCCAGCAGATGTGTGGCACCATCGCGGAGAAGGACAGGACGCCCGCACAAATCGCCAAACTGGACTGGGCTCAGCAGATCCTTAAGTCCTGCGACCCGTCAATAAAACGCCAGAGGTCAGCGGAAGAAACCAGCTCGGTTTCCAAGAGACAGAGAGTGCATAACACCGGCATCTCTCCCATTATCACACCTCACAGGTCTTTCAGCGACATCTTGAAAGACAAGATAGTGGTCGCAGTCATCGACCGCAATGACATTGACGGGTCCATCACCCTCGAGAAGTGGGATATGATTAAGAGAGCGCTTTCGCGCTCCTTCTCTGCCTTCATAAGGAACCATCCCGGACCTCCTCCGCTTACGCATGAAGGCGGGTGGCATCAAGGCCACATCAAATTGGTCGCGTTTGATGACCAAAGATTGGCCGACCTCTACAAGCTTGCAATAAGCAGGCTTGGAGAGGTGTGGCCTGGCGCAAAGCTCGAGGTTGCTGCGAGGGAAGTCATCCCCTGCCGACCAAGATCTCGCATCTGGATCACTGCGGATCCATCCACCCCTGAGGGCATCCTGGAAGTCCTGAAAGTGAGCAACCCTTCACTTCCGACCCACAACTGGAAGGTTGCCAAACTGGAGGAGCTGAAGGGCGATTACAGATGTGTCGTGGTTGTAATCAACCAAGAAACCTTGGCTCCTCTGGCCAAGAACGACTACATGATCAGATTCGCATGGGACGACGTCAAAATGCGGGTCTATAAAAGAGACGAAATGGATGCGGGTAAACTACCCCCCCCCCCCCCCTCGTCCTCCTCCCTCTGACTCTATGGTCGTAGTCTCAGACCCTGGAGCTTCAATCTCCTTCCCTTCGCTGGAGGATGATGAACCCTCCTCACCCAAAAAATCACCATCCACTCCCGACGACTGATTTTCTAGGCAAGGTTCTTCTGAGTGAAGACGAGCTTCTCAGCTCATCCTCGGAATTGGAAGGCCTGAACAACACCGTGGTGGAGGTATCTCTGTCTGATTGCAGCGAAAATGCTGCAGTTAGTACAGATTAACCTCCAACACTCCATTAAGGCTTCGGCCGCGCTCATTCTTCGTCTAACCAAAGGCGCAGAAGACATCGTATTGATCCAAGAACCCTGGATTGTACACAACCAGGTTCGAGGACTCAGGACTTCTGGATACTATCCACTGTATGTGACTGATAAAGGTAAACCCAGATCGTGCATACTAGTGAAAAGTAACATTAATGCTTATTTACTCCCTAATTTCAGCGATCGAGATTTGACTGTGGCAAGACTGGAGACTGCAGGCAGATCATTCTGGTTGGCATTAGCTTATCTCGCCCACAATCACGTGGGACCTCTCCCTGGTGATAACCTAGAGAGGCTGATCGAAGATGCAAGGAGGCAGAAAGCTGAACTCGTAATCGGTTGCGATGCTAACGCTCATCACACCGTATGGGGCAGCTCAGATATTAACAACAGAGGTGAGTAACTTTTTAAATAACTTTTAAGTACTAACCTCATTGTCTGTAACCTAGGTAATGAACCCACCTTCATTACCAAAAATCGACAAGAAGCCCTTGATATTACTCTTGTCTCCGACACCATCAACGACATGATAACGGGTTGGAAAATATCGGCTGATCACTCGTTCTCCGATCATCGATATTTTCATATCGATAATATACAGAGAAACTTTACAAAAACGTATCAACTCTGAACTCTTAAGTCCCCCCTGTAACTCTAACGAGCTCGACAATAAAGTCGTTGAGCTTACTCTGGCCTTTAACGAAGCAATGTCTGCATCGTGTCCCCTCGTACAACCTAGGGGGAAAAAGAAGCCTCACTGGTGGACCCCTGAAATGGGACCACTTAGAAAGGAGTGCAGGAAACTCTTCAATCTTGCTAAAAGCTCAAAATCAATAAACGATTGGGACTCCTACAAGGAATCCCTCAAATTATACAAAAAAGAATTAAGGAGAGCCAAAAGAACGTCTTGGAGACTCTTCTGTGGCAAAATAGAAGAATCCTCTAAGGCATCAAGGCTAAGAAAAATCCTGGCTTCAAATCCAACTATGGCTAGCTGCCTTAAGAAGGCAGACGGCTCTTGGACGACATCTAGCGAAGAATCGCTCAATCTGCTACTTGATACTCACTTTCCAGGTAGCTCCAATATTACCGGCAATTATAGCCTTAACAGGTCACATGCACAGCTGACTTACCCTCACGGTCTGATAACTAGGGACAAGCTGACTTGGGCGCTACAAAGTTTCAAACCCTTCAAGTCCCAAGGCTGGCAAATATTCCCATGTCAGTCCAAAGGACCTCAGACCTATTAGTCTATCTTCATTCCTCCTCAAAACGCTGGAGCGATTGATTGATATCCACCTTCGTATGCACATAAACCCGCAATTGCTGTCTACAGCTCAACATGCGTACCGTAAGGGAAAGTCGGTGGAAACCGCTCTTCATTCCTTAGTGCGCACAATCGAATACTCTCTCCATCACAAGGAGTATACCATGGTTACTTTCCTCGACATAGAAAGGCGCCTTTAACAACGTTAACACATCCGCAATCGCAAATGCACTGACAGAACTGAATGTGGATAACTCGCTTGGTGAATTGATCAATCTACTGCTAACTAGTCGGTATATCAATTCAAATCTGGGCGTAACATCTGCTAGAAGGTCTGTCAGTCGAGGGACGCCGCAAGGCGGTGTTCTTTCTCCCCTTCTCTGGAACTTGGTGGTGAACAAACTACTGATAAACCTGGAAGGGGAGGGCTGCAGAGTGATTGCCTATGCGGATGATGTTGCTATTGCCGTCTCTGGAAAACACCTCAACACAATAAAGGAACTCCTGCAACACGCTCTGAACAAGTTAACGAGATGGGCTAATCGGTGCGGACTGGGAGTTAACCCCCACAAAACCTAGCTTGTCCTCTTTTCCAGGAAATATAAAATCCCATATACTCGTATTGTCCCTCCCTCTATTAACGGTACAAGCTTAACTTTCTCTGACGAATCAAAATTTTTGGGCCTAATCTTCGATAGGAAGTTAAGCTGGAAACCCAATATACAAGAAAGAGTCAAGAAAGCTACAGTAGCACTTTTCTCTTGCAAAAAAGCCATTGGCAACAAGTGGGGTAAACAACCCCACATTACGCATTGGCTATATACATCGGTGGTAAGACCAATTCTTACTTACGGGGTGGTTGTCTGGTGGACTGCTCTAGAAAAAGCTATAAACCGCGACAAGCTGGGCAAAGTCCATATTATTTTATCCATATTTATTTATTAATAAATGCGCCACCCTTTAAGAAAATGATTAGATCAAGCTATTAAGTTCAAGAACCAAATATGTTTTTATGTGTTGAGATAACCGAGTGATGATCGCAACTACCGCATCTGGGTGAAATGCCAAATTGGAAGCAAATGTCACTTATGTATTCATATTAAGTTTAAGCCAAACAAACAAAACATAGCTTTGCGGTCGCATGTTTGTCGAGTTCATTAGCGTAAATGTTCCCTACCCTTGACATGGCCCTTTGCCCGGCAACTAGCTGATTTTACGTTTTCATTTAGGCAAGATTAAACTTCTTTTATCCTCGAACTAGCACTCGTTTGCGAACTTCAAGGCTAAGAAAAAATGCTTTCAGGAAATTTAATTTATTTGAAAAATGAAAATGAAATAATTTGTACGGAAATAATAAAATTGGAAATTGCTTTCTTGAATATGAGTCTAAAACGAATTTTAAAAGGTTTCAAAGAAAACGCAAATATTTCATACATTTGCAGACAGCACTTCAACGCCGACTCTCTTGGAAAAAGAAGATTAAAAAAATTAATTTCTCTTTTGCGTTTAAATATATATATTTTGGTTGGTTATTCAGCTGAGGGAGTTAATATGCCTTCAATGAAGATAACTCGGTTGGCTATTCTGCTAAAGAAGTTAAAAATACTCGCCTCGATGGATTTCAGGGAATGTTATGGTTCTTCCAAAACTAAAAAAATCGATTACGAACTTACATTCGAAGATTTGGAGAAGATTGGACCAAGCTAGCCATCGCAGAGTAAACTCAGAGCGCTCCGCTTTATTTATGAAACACACCTGAGCACTGCACTGTCATATGATTAGCAATCACGTTTATTTATTAAATTGTATTACATTTAACTCCAGATAAACAACCCCCAACAGCCATTTTAATTGTGTCCCCTCCTTTCAGTGTGTCACTGGCCGCGTTCAGTTTGACAGTTTCGTACCTACTCCAACTACACGATCATTTTATTGAGAGCTCATGGAGCGCGCTCCGATCGCGCTCTGAGCGAAAAAGTAAACACAAGTAGAGCCCTCAGAGCGCTCTGAGCTAAAAAAGAAACACGATTTTTCTTTGATAGCTCAGTGCACTGCTGTGAGCTTAAAAAGAAAAACTCCTAGTAATTTCTTAATTCGGTGTCAGGTTGCCATTGACAGCTCGGTCTCTCCTGATCCTTCATCCTCAATGAATTCTTCGCCATCGGATGTACCATCTACTTCATCGATGTCACAATCAATTCCCGGACTGAGCCTGCCCTAAGGGTTCATATCATCGCTCAACGGATTATCTGGAAGACCTTCTTCTATATAGATACCGGTCCTTGGGTCTTGCAGCACGGGTCTAGCTTGTGGGAGAAATCGGTTGCTTGTGGAACATAGTCAAGCACGACCAGACCACCTCAGCTTCCATTCACGTCTTTCCTCGGCAATATTGCAGCGTGTTGTCTTCTCAAATCGACGTCACCTAAGTCACTTGTGACGCTTGTATAATTCGGTTTTGACTAATATCTCTCGGATTAAAAAAATTAGTCCAACAGAACATCACTTGGTCGTCGCATTGCATTGCGTATTGAAACTCCACTGTAGATTCGGCAAAGCAAGGTCACAGTATTTGCCATCCCGGATAGAACACTAAAGCGCACTGAGTAAGTTCTTTTTGGCACGCTTAGCTTGCCAAACCGCCCTTGGAGTTCGAAAAGCTGTTTTTACATGCTGAATTCCGTGTGCTGATATGAAGTCGCTTACACTTGACGCATAAGCCGTTCCTCTGTCGGAAGTAAGTCGCATCAGCTGACCAAATATCAACATCATTTCACGCAACATAGTTAATACAGGCGCCGTCTTTGTGTTTCGCACAACCTTCACAATAGTGTATTTACTGAAAAAGTCAAACTTAAACAATTATATAAAGATCACCCCTTGCTTCTTGGGAATGGTCCCCGACGATGGATGTTAACACATCGGAACGGAATCGGAAGCGCATTCATTACGTGCAGTTGACTTTCAGATTTACCGCCATTAACCTTAAACAGCATTCAGGACACGCTGCAATACAAGATTTAACGTGTCGCCTCATTCGTGGAAACCAAACAAATTTGATTGTATTCGTATCGCGTTTTATTTTCGTTGCCTGTATCGTTGTGTCTCGTTCTCTACAACTCGTTGAACCGTAACTGTTTCCGTTAACTTAGTGGATTTATATGTATTTGATTTATTTTCAGAACTATCCTACGTCTGACTTGTAATGGAATGACAGAACTTCATTTTTTTAAAGAATATTATTTATTATTTAATGAAAGAAAGTTTAACAAAGGATTTGATTGGTGTAAGACTTCAAATCTTATCTCCTTGACCGTAATGCAGCAGAACTTTTTGGTGTTAACATACTCGTAGCATAGTACTTAATCAATCTTAACTCCAGCTAAAGTGCCTTCGTCTTCAACAAAAATTTAATATAGCAATTAATTTGCATTTATATATTATATAATGATTACATTTGTCTTCTTTTAAATGCATTTCGTTTACGATTTTTAAATATAGATTGTTTCATCCATTCGAAAAGATATCACAGTTTTCTATTTAATTAGTCTTCATTAGTTCTCTTTCAATATCTTTGTTCTCAATTATCCTGAATTCACTTATTTCATACAACAATTCACTTTATATACAGTTACAATCAACAATTACACAATTAATCAATCAACAATAATCTCTCTTTTACTTTTCACTACTGTCAATTGCTTAACTTCATCGCTGTTCAAAAGTACTTCCTGCGACACCTGAAATTAGTTCCAGTTTTAAAAGTACAAATCGTGAATCGTGAACTAAAAAAAAAAACAAAAATCCTGGAACACTGTTCACTGTTTTCCTAAAAAAACATAGGGACGGGCTACAGTCCGCTTGGGCGAACTGTTGGATACCCTATTCTTATTCCTATCCCTCATAAGTGGGCGTGACAAAAGTCTAAGTATGGTTGAATTGTTAAGAACGCTCTACATATTTTGTTATATAACATTTAAAGGATTTTATCAAAAAAAAAAAACGCTCCCTAGCTCAAACTTGGGTGTTTCAATAAAATTGCTTTATTTAATTGTGGGCGTGTCAGTTGGTGGATTTAAAAAAAATTAACACATGAGAATAAAGGGCCCCTAGAGAGTATATATTATAAATTTCAGCTCCCTAGCTCAAACTTTGAACTTTCAAAAAAAAAAATTAATTAATTGTGGGCGTGTCAGTGGGCGGATTTTGAAAATATTTACACATGAGCATAAAGGGCCCATAGAGAGTATATACTATAAATTTCAGCTCCCTAGCTGAAACTTTGGATTTTCAAAAATTAATATACCCTTAGAATAGGGTATAAAAAAAATATTTTATTTATTTGTGGGCGTGTCAGTGGGCGGATTTTGAAAATTGTTTATGCCGAGCAGTTTTAGGAGTCATAGATCATATATAAAACATTTCAGCTTTCTAGCTCAAAATTCGATTTTTTCCAAAATTTGGTTTTTTTGATTTTGTGGGCGTGTCTGTGGGCGGATTTCAAAAATTCGTAAACTTGATTATTTCGGGACCCTAGAGAGTATATGGTTAAAATTTCAGCTCTCTAGGTCCAGTTTAAAGGCCTAATTTTTGGCTACAGACGGACGGACGGACGGACGGACATGGCTAGATCGACATTACTATCGATGCTGATCATAAATATAGTAACTTTTAGGGGTCTACGGGCAATATTAAGGTATGTTACAAACTATGCGTCAAAATTAATATACCCTTAGAATAGGGTATAAAAAGAGTATCTCGGAGTTTTTTTTGAATGAAAAGTTGAGTTTTGATACTTTTTTGACAGCAAATATTACAACCATTAACCATTCGAAAGTATCAGAATATTATTTGACGGTTTAACACACGAACCACAGAATAAGAAAATTTCCCCTATTTGATTGGGACTTCCACCGAATTCAAACGGCGCTAACGGCTGCTTTCAAGTAGAAGTTGTTCCTGATATATAGTTGACGCTAGATTCCACTGGTTTGTGTTCATTCATATAACAATAATGTTCTCTGTGACAATAGGCTTAACTTGTGCATTAATCTAATTTGTTTTTACTTTGCGGGTAATAATAAAAATAAGTACTCACTTTATTTTCGCAATAATAAAGCCAATTTCGGTGTTGCTCATTTTGAGGCTTGCTCAACGCTCACAGATTGTGCTTTATGTCCTCCCGAGATTGAGCGCGTTAGAAACTCCATTGAAAAAATTAACTTTTGCACTCGTACAGTATCAAGAGTACTTCATTTCTAGATCTTGACGTAAACAAATCCGCTGGTTGCGGCGGAAATGGTATGGCTATCGTTCGAAAGAGGTGAAAAATTCCTTTATTTTTGTTTTGAATGAATAACCTTACATTTCTTACCACGTTAAGTGGACGGCTGGAGTTACAGCGCTGTTTCACGGTTAGCCACAACCGATCATCAGACTCCTTCTGTGGTGCTGGTCTGTCTTTTTCTTCATTTTATCCCGAAATTCCATTTCTTCCACTGGGATTCGAACCTAGACCAGCGTCTTCTCAGGCAAGCACTCATGCACTGTGCCATTGAAGCCACGAGTTTATCCAGTTTTTATTTCAATTTTCTTGGACAAACTTTGCTCCTGTAAGTATATTATGTTATTCATTCTGGTTTTTCTTTCTAAGTTTTCTCTAATTCTATTCCATTTCGACAAGCATAGTTGGACTGAAATGGGTGATAGAGAGGGTGAAAGACTTTTTGACATTGTATTTGTCGAGAATCTTACGATTAATGGTTTTTTAAAGTGATACCTCACAATTTTTCCTGATTTTAATTTTTGTTGGAATGGAATGGAATGAAATTTCGGGATAAAATGAAGAAAAAGACAGACCAGCACCACAGAAGGAGTCTGATGATCGGTTGTGGCTAACCGTGAAACAGCGCTGTAACTCCAGCCGTCCACTTAACGTGGTAAGAAATGTAAGTTTATTCATTCAAAACAAAAATAAAGGAATTGACGAAAAAAAAAATGGAATTTCGGGATAAAATGAAGAAAAAGACAGACCAGCACCACAGAAGGAGTCTGATGATCGGTTGTGGCTAAAAGTGAAACAGCGCTGTAACTCCAGCCGTCCACTTAACGTGGTAAGAAATGTAAGGTTATTCATTCAAAACAAAAATAAAGGAATTGACGAAAAAAATGGAATTTCGGGATAAAATGAAGAAAAAGACAGACCAGCACCACAGAAGGAGTCTGATGATCGGTTGTGGCTAACCGTGAAACAGCGCTGTAACTCCAGCCGTCCACTTAACGTGGTAAGAAATGTAAGGTTATTCATTCAAAACAAAAATAAAGGAATTGACGGAAAAACAAAAATTAAAACCAGAAAAATTCCTGTCCATGTCCATCCTCGTGGAGACCAATCGCCCTTAGGTCTATTATATCCAAGGTCATGGAAACGCTGATAAACCATCGTCAGCTTAAAAAATATCTTAGATCCCGAAAACTTCATTTGTGACTTATCTAACCGAAAATAGATCATTGTTCTTGATATTTCAAAGACATTTAAATAGATAAAAGTCTTCTTCAATGGATTAGAAATTACTTTTCGGACCATTAAACAATCGACTCTCTTTCTCAATTTTATAATTCATCTCCAGTCGGTTACTTATAATCCAATCCAATCCATTCCTTCGCTGATGTCTGACTCTTAGGTTTTCATATTCTAGTTCAGCCGTTCAGCCGTGAAACTGAAACGGGAGTGCATATGTTTAGCTTATTAAATACCGAACTTATACATATGGTTGGAGAAGCTTGATTTTAGGCCCTGTATGCGCTGTCAATGCCTTGTATTTATTTTGACACGCAAAAATGTAGGTTTGTACGTCCCAATCTTACATGCTCTTGTGCACCAATTACATATTCGGAGCTCCTTGACAGGTTTCAAAACGGCCGATTAAACTTATTGGCAACTGTGACATCCCTGAGTCATCGTCGCAAAGTATGCCTTGAGTAGTTTCATCTGTAATTCCACCATAAGTGTCCAACGAAATAGCCAGTAGCATTCCACCCTTAAACATTTTAACCGCAATACCAGTTATGTCAGGAATGCGCATCAGTTCACTCCTGCATTCGGACATACAGTGAAGTACAAATAATCGTTCCTTATGCAAACAACACGAATGTAAAATGCTCTACCTTGCTCTCTTTGTTCTACTCATTAAAGTTTACTAACATTCAAAACCAACGTACGTCGGCATTTCACCTTTATTCTCATAGGATTTCTGCTGGCAAACTCGTAGGATTTCATAATTTGACAGTTTTCATTTTTTTACCAGCTGAAATTCTGTGTGAAAAAAATATTGTTGCATGTTTGCTCAAACTGCGTCATTCAGCATCAAATAGTCAACTTGCAGCGCCATCTAGTAGAAAGCCATATTACCGATTTTGGCAGCATTTGAATAGCAGTTTGAATAGCTATGGAATAACTAATTATGTTGTTCTCGAACCATCTGAACTTAACGAATCTGGAACTTTCAAAAGGTGTTGCTAGGAGATATAAATAGATGTCGCAGGAGCACCCAAGACATTTTAGTTGTGAACCGCGATAAAGAAGTGCGATAGATGACAGTAGAGAAAAGTATAGAGAAAAAGTATAAGTATTGAGTAAGAGAAAAATGATTGTGTATTTAAAGTGATTAATTGTGAAAGTGAATTGTTGAATTAAATAAGTGAATTATTAGAATAATAATTAAGAATTAAATTGAAAGAGAACTAATAAAGATTAATTAAAATTAGATTAGTTAAAAACTGAACTAGAAAAGCGGATTCTCTCCACAGCTGGAGGAAAAAGTGATCTGGTGCTTCGACTGCAGGAAGCTGTTGAAAACGAAGGCGAAAACCCCAAGTCCGTTTTGTTCGACGTAGCCGAAGTACAAGTAAGTACAGGCGTTGATATGACTGCTATGATGGAATTACTTCTGGCCAAGTTCGATCAGAAACTCGACTCTATGGACTCTAAGTTAGATGAACAGAAGAATTCCCTAGATCAACAGACAAATTCTATTGACTCTAAATTTGATGAACAGAAGAATTCTCTAGATTCCAAATTGGAATCAATGGACTTTAAATTCGAAGAGCAAAATAATTCGATAGTTGCCGCCCAAAAGAGCGCTGTGGAAGATTTTAAAAATGTTCTCGAAGGAAAACTCGAAGAAATTGACCACAAGTTCGAGAAGGTTGAAACTAAATTCGACGAAATCCATCAGACGTTTTGCAAGCATGAAACAAACTTCGAGAACTTGGCTAAAGAGCTCGAGAAAGTGAAGAAGCAGAAGGCTCCAGAAAATTCTTCGGACTGCCCGAGAAGGAAAGAGATGCAGCCTCCTGTTTTCGATGGTCAAACATGATGGCCAATTTATAAGAAACAGTTTGAAGCAGCTGCAATGGCGAACAGGTGGGACAACGAGGAAAAGTCGATAGCGCTAACACTCGCACTAAGAGGTACAGCTGCGGAGTTACTTCAAACCGTCTCAGAAGAGAAGCAACACAACTACGACGCCCTGGTCAAGGCTATAGAGATGCGCTTCGGTGATGAGCATATGCAGCAAGTGTACAGGGTCCAGCTACGCAGTAGAGTCCAGAAGAGGGGAGAAACACTACAACAGCTGCAAGCAGATATCGAACGTCTGGCACATTTGTCATATCCTAATGCTGGTGAGGTTCTCATCAATGAAATGGCTGTGGAGGCGTTTATCCAAGCCATTGAAGATAGAAAACTGCAAATGGCCATAAGAATGGCTGGAAAGAGAACTCTCGCTGAGGCCTTAGCATTTGCCTTAACAATGCTAGCTGCTGATCAGGCATCGCATGTTTTCCACCGCGTAAGGGAAATGACAGCCGTTGAAGGCTCATGTCAAAGAGCAGACATCGTAGACCGGAACAGAGACAACAGAGGTCGAATGCGCTGCTGTAACTGCAACAAAATAGGGCGCCTACAGAGACAGTGCAGAGCTCCACCCAGACAAGGCAGTTGTCCACATTCCGGGCGTAGGAGGCGCAACGAAGAAGCATCTGGCAGATATAGCTTCGCAGAACCAGCAGCCGGGAAACGTGTAAGGAACAGCTTCTCGGGGTAGAAGTGAGTTTCCGGAATCGACGACTCCAGGACCACAATTCAAGGCTCCTAAACCAAACGAGGAAACCAGAGTCAAACAGTGGAAGCCTATATCGGTCAAAATAAGTGCGTGGCGGCCATCGACACCGGTGCCACCACTTCCATTATAAGGAGGGACATCGTCCGTCAGTCTTGGTTGCACAACACCAGCAGTTACTGTCTGAAAACAGCAACAGGAGCGACAGCGAAAGTGTATGGAGAGTCATGCTAACAATAAATTTGACAGGATTAGCATTCTCCCACGCTTTCCTGGTAACCGATATATGTGTGACGAATGCATCATTGGAATCGATTTCATGAAGGCGCATGATGTAGTAGTGGACTTTGGTATGCAAGTACTCAAGTATCGAAACGTAGAGATTCCGATGGTGTACGGGAACGAGAACGCCGCATCCCTGAGGACAGTCATTAGTGAGGACGAGGTCCTACCACCTTCTTCAGAGACAATGATTCGGACAAAGCTGGAAGGTGATCCTATGAGCCGCCGATTCTTTCCAGTTGAGCCAAAAGACAACCACTACCGAAACTGCGAACAATATTGTTCCCGTACGAGTTCTTAATGCGGAACACAAAAGCGTCAAATTGAAGCAAGGTGAGGTGGCTGGGAAGTGTGTACCGGGTACTGAAATCCACAGAAACATTCATCGGATATCCGGCTACCGCATGAAGACGAGTTATGATACTCAAGCATCCACCACAGGATTCCAGGAAGGAGATCTGGTATGGCTATACAACCCTCATCGCCGAAAAGGCATGTCACCTAAACTACAGCAGGATTGGGAAGGACCCTATAAGATAGTGAAGCGCATCAACGATGTTGTCTACCTGATCCAGCGAGGAAGAGGCAAGCTGAAAGTTGTCCATGTGGATCGTCTCAATCGCTACCATGGCGAAAATATTGACGTGATTGTTCGGGACGAATAAGTTTAAGAGGAGGATATTGTTGCATGTTTGATCAAACTGCGTCATTCAGCATCAATTAGTCAACTTGCAGCGCCATCTAGTAGAAAGCCATATTACCGATTTTGGCAGCATTTGAATAGCAGTTTGAATAGCTATGGAATAACTAATTATGTTGTTCTCGAACCTTCTGAACTTAACGAATCTGGAAATTTCGAGAGGTGTCACTAGGAGATATAAATAGATGTCGCAGGAGCACCCTAGACATTTTAGTTGTGAACCGCGATAAAGAAGTGCGATAGATGACAGTAGTGAAAAGTATAGAGAAAAAGTATAAGTATTGAGTAAGAGAAAAGTGATTGTGTATTTAAAGTGATTAATTGTGAAAGTGAATTGTTGAATTTAATAAGTGAATTATTAGAATAATAATCAAGAATTAAATTAAAAACAACTAATAAAGATTAATTAAATAGAATTACGTTTTATCTTTTCAAATCCTAGCCTGGATGTAACAATATTTTTCGTTCGTTCATCTTTTTACCATTTTCTCAGTACGCGAAAGCGTTTGTGAAGTTTTGCACGAAAGTTTATATAAATTTACGTTTGCATATTAGTTTGCGAACAGACCTATAAGCGTAGTGCATTTGGTAAGTTTGAGTGCGTTCATCTGAAAATGGTGACAAAGGGCACACTTTTACAAACTCTGCAGGGCAAAAAAAGGACAGTGAGGCAAGAGTATCGAGCCAGGCGTAGAATAACCTACATAGAAATAACTGAACAGTCTTCCAATTCAATAATTTTTTTTCAGCCAGAAGCTGGCATCTGGCTTCAAGCCTGGAACGAAAACCTAAGCTCTTCTTAATACTGATTGAAACACACTTGCCTATTGTGAACTGATTTTCATGGGCAACTTTTCCCATTCAGCTATTTGATTTACATTGCCGGCAAGGGAACAAATTCCCTCTGAATTTATTCACGATAATCCTTTTATAACCACCGAGCGCATTCAATAGTAGTTGTGTGCAAGCTGCATTTTCAATAACGGACATCATGTAGCAAGAGTGATAGGGCAGAAGGAGCACCCATTCCCACTCGCCCTCGCAGTAAAGATGAGGTTGGTTAGGTAAAAAAAAAACAACAAGACCGATGACTCGCAGAGTCGATTAGCGAAAATCTTCAAATATGTTTTATACGATCTATACTTTTTAAACTATTTCTGAGTGCGAGGCTTTATTTTTGATACGAATGAAAGGGACCCACAATTTTACGAGGATTCCGAAAGGGCCTATTCGAGAAGCTTTTCACGACAATCTATGCTCTTGATTGCACTCCTGGATGTTTTCCAGAATATGGGCAATGCAGATACTAATGGGATTTGAACCTGTCACTTCTCGGTAGTCCAAAACACCTAAAAACACTATAGGAGCTATCTCCAAAAGATCCTTTCGGACGCTGACAGTGGACCGTGATAGAAACTGTCATTGGTTTTGAATTATCCTTGGAAACCACTGCTTCTTTGGCTTAGCAAAACAAATACATTTAAAACTACTGTTTATCGAGCAGCAATCGGCGTGATAAAGCAGAACTGGCAGTAAAAGTATTTTGTTTAACTGGTCTACTAGGTTAGAGGTTTGAGGTTTCAAAACATTTAATGGTAATATCTGCCTTTTACCGTGCGAAGGCAAATCCAAGTTGTTTTTTAGATTAGATTTATTTGATTATAAAAACGTCACTGTACAAAGATTTAATTTATATTTAGTACAGTCAGAGAAAAAAAATACAATTTGATTTAAGCAGAAAAAAAGAGAAATACTCATAGATAAAAGAAAACATAAAGTATAAACTAAAACTGCATCCAAAGGAAGGCATTTTAAAAAATAAATAAAAACGTTATAAATTTTTAAGGACATGAAAGAAATAAAAACAACTATAATTTACACCACGAAAATGTTCAAAACTTATATTCGAAAACGGGGTATGTTCGACCTTATTCCTAACATGAATCGGGTGACCGTTCCAGAGTCTAACAGCATTAATGAAGAATCGTCTGCTAGATGTCAAGCAGTGCGGCAGATACCTAATATCCATAAAACGGTTGGAGTTAGACAACGTAATCTTTGGGAAAAGATAACTAATTGTTTTAGAAATAAGAGCACACGACCCAAGTATTTGACGGGAGTTATGACCGGCGCAGGGCCATAAGTCCACAGGCCAAAAGTCCGCACGAAATATTTGTGGATTACTGACCCGTCAATTGTGATATTATGGCTCACTAAGATGGGTCATAAGTCCATAATTATTAAAAATTGTCATTTTTCAAATGAAAAGCAAAAATACATTATCTAATAATTTAAATCAAGTAGTTTAAGCATTTATGAGTCATTATTATAATACAATCTTTGTGGTTGAAGTGAGATGGAGGAAAAAATTATTAAATACGAATTTCTTTCTGGTTTGAGAAAAAATAGTGTTGTATTATATTTAGAGGAAGAAAAACAATTATATTCAAAAAAATATAGTTATAAAACAAGTGACAGATATACATGCTACATAACATCGTGTAAAGCTAGTTTGATATTCGATACTGTGTTAAATAAAATAACTAAAATATGTGATACGCTTCATCCACATTCTGACCAATCCGATATGTTTAAAAGGATGGAACTCATTAATGCAATGAAAAAGGATTGTATAGATGGTGGGCTAAAAAGAAAAAATACGTCGAAACAAATTTTTGATGAAAAGCGCGTTAAAATGCAGGATTCGGCCAATTTAGTCCAATATAAGACGGTTAAAAGAAATTTGAACCGAATAAAAAGTAGTACCTTGCCAAAATCGCCAAAACCGTTTATGGAAATAAAGGAAATATTTTCAAATGAAAATGTAATGCTTCGTTATGGAATGCCTCGATATGACAAAAGCAATACTTTTTACAAAAGCACGATTTTGGAGTTTGATTTCCGGTACTCTATTTTTATGTCAACAAACATGTGTAATCAAATTGAGGTATTACCAAGGTCAGAACGGAATTATTTTGTTGACGGCACCTTTAGTGTACCTCCATTAGGTGAATGGAATCAATTATTAATTGTTTGTGTTGCACATTCAGAGCATGTAAGTACAGACCATTACTTAATCAAATTCTCAAAACCATAATCAAAATCTTAAAATATCAAATTGAAGTAAGTTTTTAGTACTTAGTTTTTGAGAAGTTTATAAAGTAATAGTGAAAATTCGCTCGAATTTTTCACTATTACTTTATAAACTTCTCAATCAAGAGGAAGGCTTCAAAAATTCCAAATTTTTTGCAAACTCTACGAAAAGAAAAGCAATTTTGTAAAATTTTCAATAAGTTTTTTGTTCTTCCACTTTTAAATCCTCAGCACATCCATAGAGGATTCGAAATAATCCACAAAGAAACAACCGGGTTTTCAATTTTTAAAGGATTTCTCGAATATTTCCGAAAGCAATGGATTACACAGGTATAATATATTACTGTTTTAAGTTAATTTTTCGATGGTTTTGAGTTAATTTTGAGTTTTTAGGATATTTCAAAGCAATTCTCGGTTTATAAAAAAGTTTTCGAACCACAGGTATGCTCGAGGCTTATAATGGCAAATTGGGAAAACTCCTTCCAAAAAATGGGAATTTTTTCAATTTTGTTGACCTGATTTTTTGTTTGACTTGATGAAGAATTTAATTTATCCGTCGATTTATCTTCGTCCATTGATGGCGAAACATGGAAAATAAAAATTTACTCTTACCGAATTAATAAATCAATTGGCAACGATTTATAGCAATAAGACAGATTCACATGCATTTATTGATGAATGCGAAAATTTGACAGAAGACGAAGGTGAAAGAGAAGAAAACGAGCTTGAAGACGAAGTCCAAACTTCGGGCAACGAACTTATTTGTGGAATTTGCTTTCAAAACCCTCGAGACATACTCCTTCAGCCTTGCAATCATTTAAAAATTTGTGAAGATTGTTTCAATAATGTAGTGGAATCAGCCAAACGAAACAGAAACGAAATCTTATGCCCTTTCTGTAGGCAAATAGTTGTTAATAGCTCAAAAGTATTTTTGTAAGTTGTTTGTTTAATTTTTTTAATTAATTTTTGTTTTTCTTTTGTTTTTTTTAAGAGAGTTTCCTTTAATTTTCAAAACCTGAATCAAATTTTCATTTTATCTTTATTTATTATTTTTTTACTATTATGAATTAGACCCATACTATTTAAATACTATGCAATCAACTACATAAATAAACTGTTTAATATTCCGATGTTTTTCTATTTATATTTATCCATTAAGTCATAAGAATAATTGTGGACTTATGGCCCACTTCCTTTTTCAGATTATGGAATTATGACCCGAAATGGTGTGGACTTTTGACCCACCTAGGTGGGTTATAAGTTCACAATTGATTTGTGGACTATAGTACGAATGTCATCATTAATTTTGATAACAGAGTCTTTCGTCATTCCATTTGGAAAGCTAAGGTAAAAGCTGAACGTCATCTGCATATATATGATAGAGACAATTTGACAGCACGGAAGGTAACTCGTTGATAAACATAGAGAACAACAGTGGACCCAAAATTGATCTTTGGTGAATGCCACAACCAACAGGAAGAAGAGAGAAAACAGTACTATTGAGTGAGACAGCTTGGACACGGTTAGTTAAGTATGAATGTATAAGGTTTTTAGTAGGATTAGAGAAGCTGAATTCAATTCAATTCAAGCTGAGTTACTTTATCTGCATCCATGGCATTTAAAAGTCCACTAATACAGATCGAAAAACAGACTGAAGGGGTATAATTAGTTTCCTATACTCCAGATGTTATTTTAAGCTAGAGCTTAACTAAGATTCAAAAGCTTTGGATAGAAATGGGAGGAAAGCTATAAGTCTGTACTCAGGAGGACTTCCATTTCTCGAGATAGGTATAATTTTGGCCCTTTTCAAGGGGGAGAGGTAAAAAGATGTCATAAGGATAGTGTTAAAAATATGTGTAATATGTAAGGATAATAGGGAGAAGTATTTTAACAAAATATTGTCTAATCAACATATTATACCAAAAATAGCTGTTCCAACTGCATTTCATTTATTTCATTTTTCATTTATTTCTTAAAATGGTTCGTACATTAAGATATAATCTTTTTTAGTACTTAGTGTAGTGTAAGTTCAAAAAAAAAAAAAAATGATTTCATTAAATAACTTAAGACTAGTATACAGAAAATTTCTTAAAGCTAAGGGGAGATATAGATAGGGGAGATATAGATAGGGGAGATATAGATAGGGGAGATAAAGATAGGGGAGATATAGATAGGAGCTACAATTGGGAATTAATGTTGATGAGTGGAAAAATATAGGAGAATTGCCCTTTTAAAATTGGAGTGATTAGATATAGCTCTAATATGTGGGGGTAAGGAGTTCCATAGTCTCACAGTGTGAATGAAAAATAAGCGCGAAGAATTGAGAAAATAGCAGCGATATGGTATCAGGCTGGTGGTTCGTGACGACCGAGTAAAATTAAGCCTGTTATACAGACAAGACGGACTTTGATTTATAATTATTTTATGTAAAAAGATACAGTTTCTGGCGTTGATGTACTGATGCAAATCACAACCTAGCAAACTCCTAGTGTACGCTGATATATGGTCGTATCTACGAATGCCGGGGATGTAACGCACCGCGTCATTGAAGGCTACCTGCAATTTATGCTGGGATAAAGAGTATAGCTTGCAATACACAACCTCGGCATACATTATGAGGGGCAGGATTAGAGTAGTTACCAATTTTCGTCGTGTTTCCAGTGGAGTGAAGTAAGCACTAAGCCATAATTTGCGAAGGCATCCGTAGATACGACCAATGACCACGTTGGTGTGATTGTAACCAGACAGATTACGATTAATTGAATATCCCAGAATAGTGGATGATTCAACAGCTTTGATTTTATTACTATTTAGATATAGATCAGGTAGAAGATTAAGGTTGAATTTTTTGTGGGATATAGGAATTACTTGAGATTTTGCAGGATTTAAAAATAAACCATTCGCAACTGACCAGGTGTAGATGCGCTTCAGATCGTCATTGATGAGAGAAGCGAGTTCGTTAAGGTTGGGGTATGGTTTTGCTAGATGTAATTGAACGTCGTCTGCATATAAATGTACTGAAGCGTGTTTGCACACAGATGGAAGGTCATTAATAAATATGCAGAAAACAATCGGTCCCAATATTGAGCCCTGGGGTACACCTTGCTTGATTTTCATTAGGGACGAATAACTCTGACCAGAAATGATCCTTTGCGACCTATCTGAAAGAAAACTGTTTAACAATTTCACAGCCCCATCACTGAAGCCGAAAATGTTCTTGAGCTTCCAACACAGAACTTTGTGATTTACTTTATCAAAGGCCTTCGAGAAATCAAGCAAACAAAGAAATGAAACGTAGCCCCTATCGAAATCTTGTCTTATTTCTTCAAGCAGATTGACCATGGCTGTGGAACAGCTGTGTTTAGCTCTAAAACCTGACTGGTGAGAACTCAATAACTTATGGATAGACAGGTGCGTTGTGATTTGTTTTGCGATTATTTTCTCGAGAACCTTAGATAAGCAAGGTAGAATGCTGACCGGTCTATAGTCGGAGGGAGATGCTGGATTAGCTTTCTTTGCGATAGGCAGAACTCTTGCACTTTTCCAGACCTGAGGAAAAGTTGATGTTATTATGCACCAGTTTATTACGTGAGTGAGGTGGGAGACAATTTGCGGTAAGATGAGTTTTATGAAGCGTATTGGTATGCCGTCTTCCCCAATTGAATCCGACTTGATGGATGCAACGTGTTGAACAATTTCGTTTTCAGTGGTTACTACAAAGCCTTCCAGTCTTGACAACGCGTGCACAAGGTTCTCATTCTGATTGAAATCAAGGTCGTTAGAACTGGAATCATCCCCTAGGAAGGTACGATTTAGTTCATCAGGATCGAGAACGCATTTGAAGTTGGAGCCACTGGAAACACCAATCTTACGCAGATTACTCCAGAGTTTCTTTGCAGGGAGGGATATATTTAGTTTAGATGAAAAATAATTTATCTTAGAAGTTCGAACAACAAGAGTTGCGTGGTTACGTGCAGTTTTAAATAAGGAATACTCGTCAACTCGAAATATTTCAAATGCTTCATCATTATTATTGTTTGTTATAAGAGGAACACGGTCACTGGTATTTTGGGGAGTCGAATTGGCAAACTTTTGATTTAACGCGTCTAGATTGATGTTATCGTTAACGAAAATAGTTTTATTACTCAACCCAATTTCACGTACTTGTTTTCACAGAAACTTGGATGTCTGATCAGAAGTAAATTTAGTGCTAAAGTACATACGTTTAGCAGATTTGATCATGCTGGTCATGAGATTTCTACAACCTTTAAATTCGATATGAATTTCTACACAGCGAAAAAGTTTCCATCGACGGTATGGTAGATCTCTCTTTTCAATATTCCTTAGAATTTCATTAGTTTAATTTAATTTTGGTGGGGCGTACGCCCCCATTTATTTAGCTTAATTATATATATATTACTTATAACTAATTAGGTGGAAGGTGAGGGGTGGAGGAGGGCAGATTTGAGGAAGGGGGTGCAGCGATTAAAATCAAAGAGAAGGTAGTTAGAATTGACCTTCTGCAACATACGGGGTACCTTCGCGGGGGTCAGTCACCTTACCGTGTGTACCATCATTCCATTTGATGGTGCCGGTGCGAAGGCTTACGGGCTATGCTGTCTAAGGGCCACCCATGACAGACAGGCTGCTGACGAGCGTCAACCAAGTACTGACCCGGACTCTACGTCCCCTCTCCCCTTTTTCTTCCTCAAGGCGCAAGTTAAGTACGTGTACTACTATGCGGCCTTTACAGGACAGAACGTCCTTCCCCTTCCCCCCTCCTTTACCAACTGGGCTGGACGTAAGGTGTCATACGACCCGTGCCGAGAGTCAACCTGGCTGAGGGCCCAGTCATCAAATAGCTCAGTCGCGCACGGAGTATCCGGATACCTGGCGCCCTCCGGATTAATTAGCCTTATCTGCACAATGCGGATCTCTGTGCAGATGGACCTCTTTTCTCTGCTACTCGTGTTATCTATCATGAAAAACAAAACAAAACAATCTAAAACAAAAAACTTTATGGCCGGTTCTCCTTTTACACCGGACGGTAGCACGGCGACCATGCTGTCTACCGGCAAAGCTCACCTGGCACCAGTTAGTGCTGGAACTGTGGATCACATGGTCCCTCCACTAGTGGATGCGAGCTAAATAAACCCCTTTCCGACAGGGAGAGGACTGTGACCCATGGTCTCCCCTCTGCCGGACCTAACAAGTCAACAACGTCTGCTGTCAACGCTAAAAAGCTGACTGTGGGACGGACTGTGGCAACTCATGGTCCTCCCGCAAAAGTCGGTAAAAGCATTGACAATAAAAAGCTTGATGGAGTTGGGACTGTGAATCATGGTACCCTACCTTCCAACACCAAGCGTCCCCGCATTAACAAATCCAAGGCGTCTTACAAACAACGACGCAATGCCATCCGGATCCAGCAGATGTGTGGCACCATCGCGGAGAAGGACAGGACGCCCGCACAAATCGCCAAACTGGACTGGGCTCAGCAGATCCTTAAGTCCTGCGACCCGTCAATAAAACGCCAGAGGTCAGCGGAAGAAACCAGCTCGGTTTCCAAGAGACAGAGAGTGCATAACACCGGCATCTCTCCCATTATCACACCTCACAGGTCTTTCAGCGACATCTTGAAAGACAAGATAGTGGTCGCAGTCATCGACCGCAATGACATTGACGGGTCCATCACCCTCGAGAAGTGGGATATGATTAAGAGAGCGCTTTCGCGCTCCTTCTCTGCCTTCATAAGGAACCATCCCGGACCTCCTCCGCTTACGCATGAAGGCGGGTGGCATCAAGGCCACATCAAATTGGTCGCGTTTGATGACCAAAGATTGGCCGACCTCTACAAGCTTGCAATAAGCAGGCTTGGAGAGGTGTGGCCTGGCGCAAAGCTCGAGGTTGCTGCGAGGGAAGTCATCCCCTGCCGACCAAGATCTCGCATCTGGATCACTGCGGATCCATCCACCCCTGAGGGCATCCTGGAAGTCCTGAAAGTGAGCAACCCTTCACTTCCGACCCACAACTGGAAGGTTGCCAAACTGGAGGAGCTGAAGGGCGATTACAGATGTGTCGTGGTTGTAATCAACCAAGAAACCTTGGCTCCTCTGGCCAAGAACGACTACATGATCAGATTCGCATGGGACGACGTCAAAATGCGGGTCTATAAAAGAGACGAAATGGATGCGGGTAAACTACCCCCCCCCCCCCCCCCTCGTCCTCCTCCCTCTGACTCTATGGTCGTAGTCTCAGACCCTGGAGCTTCAATCTCCTTCCCTTCGCTGGAGGATGATGAACCCTCCTCACCCAAAAAATCACCATCCACTCCCGACGACTGATTTTCTAGGCAAGGTTCTTCTGAGTGAAGACGAGCTTCTCAGCTCATCCTCGGAATTGGAAGGCCTGAACAACACCGTGGTGGAGGTATCTCTGTCTGATTGCAGCGAAAATGCTGCAGTTAGTACAGATTAACCTCCAACACTCCATTAAGGCTTCGGCCGCGCTCATTCTTCGTCTAACCAAAGGCGCAGAAGACATCGTATTGATCCAAGAACCCTGGATTGTACACAACCAGGTTCGAGGACTCAGGACTTCTGGATACTATCCACTGTATGTGACTGATAAAGGTAAACCCAGATCGTGCATACTAGTGAAAAGTAACATTAATGCTTATTTACTCCCTAATTTCAGCGATCGAGATTTGACTGTGGCAAGACTGGAGACTGCAGGCAGATCATTCTGGTTGGCATTAGCTTATCTCGCCCACAATCACGTGGGACCTCTCCCTGGTGATAACCTAGAGAGGCTGATCGAAGATGCAAGGAGGCAGAAAGCTGAACTCGTAATCGGTTGCGATGCTAACGCTCATCACACCGTATGGGGCAGCTCAGATATTAACAACAGAGGTGAGTAACTTTTTAAATAACTTTTAAGTACTAACCTCATTGTCTGTAACCTAGGTAATGAACCCACCTTCATTACCAAAAATCGACAAGAAGCCCTTGATATTACTCTTGTCTCCGACACCATCAACGACATGATAACGGGTTGGAAAATATCGGCTGATCACTCGTTCTCCGATCATCGATATCTTCATATCGATAATATACAGAGAAACTTTACAAAAACGTATCAACTCTGAACTCTTAAGTCCCCCCTGTAACTCTAACGAGCTCGACAATAAAGTCGTTGAGCTTACTCTGGCCTTTAACGAAGCAATGTCTGCATCGTGTCCCCTCGTACAACCTAGGGGGAAAAAGAAGCCTCACTGGTGGACCCCTGAAATGGGACCACTTAGAAAGGAGTGCAGGAAACTCTTCAATCTTGCTAAAAGCTCAAAATCAATAAACGATTGGGACTCCTACAAGGAATCCCTCAAATTATACAAAAAAGAATTAAGGAGAGCCAAAAGAACGTCTTGGAGACTCTTCTGTGGCAAAATAGAAGAATCCTCTAAGGCATCAAGGCTAAGAAAAATCCTGGCTTCAAATCCAACTATGGCTAGCTGCCTTAAGAAGGCAGACGGCTCTTGGACGACATCTAGCGAAGAATCGCTCAATCTGCTACTTGATACTCACTTTCCAGGTAGCTCCAATATTACCGGCAATTATAGCCTTAACAGGTCACATGCACAGCTGACTTACCCTCACGGTCTGATAACTAGGGACAAGCTGACTTGGGCGCTACAAAGTTTCAAACCCTTCAAGTCCCAAGGCTGGCAAATATTCCCATGTCAGTCCAAAGGACCTCAGACCTATTAGTCTATCTTCATTCCTCCTCAAAACGCTGGAGCGATTGATTGATATCCACCTTCGTATGCACATAAACCCGCAATTGCTGTCTACAGCTCAACATGCGTACCGTAAGGGAAAGTCGGTGGAAACCGCTCTTCATTCCTTAGTGCGCACAATCGAATACTCTCTCCATCACAAGGAGTATACCATGGTTACTTTCCTCGACATAGAAAGGCGCCTTTAACAACGTTAACACATCCGCAATCGCAAATGCACTGACAGAACTGAATGTGGATAACTCGCTTGGTGAATTGATCAATCTACTGCTAACTAGTCGGTATATCAATTCAAATCTGGGCGTAACATCTGCTAGAAAGTCTGTCAGTCGAGGGACGCCGCAAGGCGGTGTTCTTTCTCCCCTTCTCTGGAACTTGGTGGTGAACAAACTACTGATAAACCTGGAAGGGGAGGGCTGCAGAGTGATTGCCTATGCGGATGATGTTGCTATTGCCGTCTCTGGAAAACACCTCAACACAATAAAGGAACTCCTGCAACACGCTCTGAACAAGTTAACGAGATGGGCTAATCGGTGCGGACTGGGAGTTAACCCCCACAAAACCTAGCTTGTCCTCTTTTCCAGGAAATATAAAATCCCATATACTCGTATTGTCCCTCCCTCTATTAACGGTACAAGCTTAACTTTCTCTGACGAATCAAAATTTTTGGGCCTAATCTTCGATAGGAAGTTAAGCTGCAAACCCAATATACAAGAAAGAGTCAAGAAAGCTACAGTAGCACTTTTCTCTTGCAAAAAAGCCATTGGCAACAAGTGGGGTAAACAACCCCACATTACGCATTGGCTATATACATCGGTGGTAAGACCAATTCTTACTTACGGGGTGGTTGTCTGGTGGACTGCTCTAGAAAAAGCTATAAACCGCGACAAGCTGGGCAAAGTCCAGCGTTCAGCGTGTCTGTGCATTTGCGGAGCACTTCGTACTACCCCCTCCGCTGCTCTGGACATTCTAATACACCTGATACCCCTTGACATATTTAGCATGCAAACAGCGGCATGTTCCGCTGTCCGCTTAAAAGCTACCTCGCAGTGGACCAATAAGAATATTGGCCACTCCATTATTCTAGACTCCTTTAAGTCTCTACCCAAAAACATAGACTATACCATACCCCGTTTGCAGTTCGGAAAAAAACTTCCAAATCACCATTCCTTCCAGATCATTCTGGGATGATGATGCATTTGCGGATGATAAATCGATCCACTTTTATACCGATGGATCAAAAACTAGCGACGGGGTAGGTGGTGGCGTTTTCTCAGAAAAGCTAAATCTTAGCCTCTCTTTCCGTCTTCCTGATTACTGTAGCGTGTTCCAGGCGGAAATTTTGGCGATAAAAGAAGCCCTGACGTGGCTAAAGAGGAATGTGATATCCTTAAAGGATATCCGTATCTTCTCAGATAGTCAGGCCGCGATTAAGTCCCTGGACTCAGTCTCGTCAAATTCCATCATAGCCCAAGATTGCCGCTCATCTCTTTCGGAGATGGCGGAGCAGTTTAATATTCACCTCTGTTGGGTGCCGGGACATAGGGACATTCCAGGTAACTGTAGGGCAGACGATCAAAAAAGGAACCACATTACCTCTCTCACCTGATAAAGGTTCCCTAGGTATATCAATCGCTACTTGCAAGCTCTTGTTTGGGCTATGTGCAATCGAGAGAACAAACCTTAGGTGGACAAGTAGCAATACATGTCTAGCGACTAAGCGGATCTGGCCAAAGCTGGATCTGCGACGCTCTAAGTGTCTAATCTCTCTAACCGACTGCATATTAGCTCCACTATAGGTGTTATCACAGGACACTGCTTAATAGGCAGGCACGCATCCAGACTCGGTGTGTGCTCAAACGACTTCTGCAGAAGCTGCATGGACGAGGAGGAGGAGGAGACTGTACTTCACCTTCTCTGCACGTGTCCTGCGCTCTCCTATAGAAGAAATCTCCATCTAGGGGACTTCTTGTTCAATGACACAAGCGACTTAGCCAGCGCTGGCGCTAGGAGTCTTTCGCGCTTCATAAGAAGCTCCTACTGGTTCAACGAGCAGTGAGGGTAATCCCGAGATCTGTGTGGTACCACAATGGACCTATCATTGGTCTAAGTGTGTTGGCTTTAGCTGACAGCCACGTCTACCTAACCTAACTTAACATACGGGGTAGCGGCTCGTTCAAGCCGTACAACGTGTGACGGGAGGTAAGGTAGAAAAGGGGAGGGGATCTTAAACTGCGAGGGTTGGTGTTACAGTCAATATACATAATTCAAAAGATAGGAACAATCAATGGAGCCAGTAAGAAGACGATATATAAGCAGAATGTTAGCTGCATCTCTTCTTTTTTCAAGGGTCTGAAGGTTTATTAAATTTAGGCGTTCGCAATATGGTGGTAGGATAAGGTGATTATTCCACGGGAGCCTACGAAGAGCAAAACGGAGAAATCGACGTTGATTGCTTTCGATTCTATTAATGTGGACCCGGTAATATGGCGCCCACACTTGGTTGGCGTACTCTAGAATAGGGCGGACGTAGGTAATGTAAAGGGATTTTGTCACGTAGGTATTGGTAAATTCTTTAGACCACCGTTTGACGAAATCAAGTGCCGAGTTAGCTTTATTGATTATATCGTCAATATGCGACCTAAAGTTAAGCTCTCTGTCGCACAGAACACCTAGGTCGCGCATGGTTAGAACGGTAACAATGTTTTGGTTGTTCAAAAAGTATGGTCTGGGGGAAGACTGAGTCCGTTTACGTGAAAAAGTAAGAAATTCACATTAAGCAATATTCAGCTCCATTAAGTTTTTTGACACCAAATCGAAAAACTATTGAGGTCATATTGAAGAAGATCAGAGTCATGTGGAGAAGAAATGATTTTAAAGAATTTAGCGTCGTCGGCATAGAAGGAGATGGAGGAGAACTTAACGACGTTGTCAATATCATTTATTGCCAGAATAAAAATCAGAGGTCCAAGGTAGATAACCCATATGCTTCTACAGGGAGTAAATAAATTCTCAGTATTAATGTTTAATAATTTGAAAGTCTGTGGCGGATTCTGATAGACAGAAATATCAAACGTAGCAAATAATAGTCGTTTACTAATGCTTTATCACTGGGCAAAATAACATCTAACAATGACGGGGTACGGCTTGGCATGAAATGAGAATGTTGTATTTACAAAAAATAAGTTCGCGGATCTCATTAAAGAATACAGAGAGGAGGTGGATGATGCTTGGAGGACGTTAAGGTTAAATGGGAGACCTGGGCCCTATTCCACAAAACAAATTATCAACTTTTCACTTTGCACATATGCAATTTTTCGTCAATTTGCAAAACTTTGCGTTCCTAAAAACAATAAAATTTGATGAGTGACAAGTTAAAATTGAAAGTGTAATTTACAAAACCTTTGCAATTTTTATATTCTCTTTGCAATTTCTGTTCCACTTACGTTCTCTTGTGCAAAGTTAATATTTGAAAGTGTAATTTGCAAAGATTTTGCAAATAATTATGCTGTTTCATTCCACAAAAACTGTAAACTCTATTTTTGCAAAGCAAATTTTGTTAAATTTGTCAAACGTTTGCAAGATAAACCATCGCCTTACAAATTCATATTGTTATAACTAGTGAAGCTTTCAAAATGTTAAGACGTGAGTTTTTGTTCGGCGATAGTGAAGACGCGGTTATAACAAGAAATTATAGACACCGAATTAATTTTTCGGGACTACAAAACTTTAATTTTAAAGAGTGCTTTCGTTTAATTGAAATTCAAGTTGACTTCCTTTTAAATAAAATTGTAGAAAAATTAGAGCACAATACACAGCGCAATCATGCTTTGTCGGCTGAAAATCAACTGCTACTATGCTTGCATTGGCTCGGAAATGGTTGCAAGTACCATGGTGTTGCAGCTATGCATGGTGTTGCAAAATCAACAGTTTGCAGAACCATCCATGGAGTTGTCGAAGTTATAATAGACGTTTTGTTTCAAAACATAGTGCGATGGCCCGATGACGTCAGTGGTATTGCTGGAAAGTTTATTATGATGGGTGGATTCCCTTGTGTGTGTGGTTGCGTAGATAGCACAATCATTAAAATTGATGCGCCTACATTACACGAAGCAGGATATGTTGACCGGCATGGAAACCACTCATTGAATGTGATGATGATTGGCCGGGCAGCGTTCACGACTCAAGGGTGTTACGGAATTCAGCTGTAAGTCAACGGTTTGACAATGGATGGAGACCATTTCCGGATGCTGTTGTTTTGGGTGATAGTGGTTACGAACTTAAAAACTGGTTGATACCACCATTACGTCTAAATCCCGATAGCCCTGTTGAAGAGGCTTTCAATCTTGCCACAAAAAAACACGGCGCATAATTGAAAATAGTTTTGGCATTTTTAAAGAAAGATCCCCGTGTTAAAATTTTTGCGACTGAGGCCTGAGTTTGCAGGTAAGGTAGTTATTGTTTGTAGTAGTATTGTTTTTCTTGACCTTTTTCCATTGCAAAAGCGTTGTTTTTTTGGGGCATTTTTGGGGTTTGAGGGTTTGAAAGTGTAATTTACAAAACATATGCTTCTACAGGGAGTAAATAAATTCTCAGTATTAATGTTTAATAATTTGAAAGTCTGTGGCGGATTCTGATAGACAGAAATATCAAACGTAGCAAATAATAGTCGTTTACTAATGCTTTATCACTGGGCAAAATAACATCTAACAATGACGGGGTACGGCTTGGCATGAAATGAGAATGTTGTATTTACAAAAAATAAGTTCGCGGATCTCATTAAAGAATACAGAGAGGAGGTGGATGATGCTTGGAGGACGTTAAGGTTAAATGGGAGACCTGGGCCCTATTCCACAAAACAAATTATCAACTTTTCACTTTGCACATATGCAGTTTTTCGTCAATTTGCAAAACTTTGCGTTCCTAAAAACAATAATATTTGATGAGTGACAAGTTAAAATTGAAAGTGTAATTTACAAAACCTTTGCAATTTTTATATTCTCTTTGCAATTTCTGTTCCACTTACGTTCTCTTGTGCAAAGTTAATATTTGAAAGTGTAATTTGCAAAGATTTTGTAAATAATTATGCTGTTTCATTCCACAAAAACTGTAAACTCTATTTTTGCAAAGCAAATTTTGTTAAATTTGTCAAAAGTTTGCAAGGTAAACGATCGCCTTACAAATTCATATTGTTATAACTAGTTAAGCTTTCAAAATGTTAAGACGTGAGTTTTTGTTCGGCGATAGTGAAGACGCGGTTATAACAAGAAATTATAGACACCGAATTAATTTTTCGGGACTACAAAACTTTAATTTTAAAGAGTGCTTTCGTTTAATTAAAATTCAAGTTGACTTCCTTTTAAATAAAATTGTAGAAAAATTAGAGCACAATACACAGCGCAATCATGCTTTGTCGGCTGAAAATCAACTGCTACTATGCTTGCATTGGCTCGAAAATGGTTGCCAGTACCATGGTGTTGCAGCTATGCATGGTGTTGCAAAATCAACAGTTTGCAGAACCATCCATGGAGTTGTCGAAGTTATAATAGACGTTTTGTTTCAAAACATAGTGCGATGGCCCGATGACGTCAGTGGTATTGCTGGGAAGTTTATTATGATGGGTGGATTCCCTTGTGTGTGTGGTTGCGTAGATGGCACAATCATTAAAATTGATGCGCCTACATTACACGAAGCAGGATATGTTGACCGGCATGGAAACCACTCATTGAATGTGATGATGATTGGCCGGGCAGCGTTCACGACTCAAGGGTGTTACGGAATTCAGCTGTAAGTCAACGGTTTGACAATGGATGGAGACCATTTCCGGATGCTGTTGTTTTGGGTGATAGTGGTTACGAACTTAAAAACTGGTTGATACCACCATTACGTCTAAATCCCGATAGCCCTGCTGAAGAGGCTTTCAATCTTGCCACAAAAAAACACGGCGCATAATTGAAAATAGTTTTGGCATTTTTAAAGAAAGATTCCCGTGTTAAAATTATTTGCGACTGAGGCCTGAGTTTGCAGGTAAGGTAGTTATTGTTTGTGCCATCTTACACAATATTGCCTGTAGCATCGAAAGCAGTAGTGAAAACACGCAACCCACTGAAGACACTGACAATGAAATCGAGGAATTGGATCTGGAAAATGCTGAAGAAGAAAATGATGCCCTTAATAATATGGATCATGCGAGTTGAATGGAAAGGCTTACTTCTCTACTGCAATACTTTTCCTAATTGTTTTGAAATAAAATTGTTTTTCTTGACCTTTTTCCATTGCAAAAGCGTTGTTTTTTTGGGGCATTTTTGGGGTTTGAGATTAAGATCTCTGAGAATAAATAAATAAAAGAAACAAAAATATGGAATTCACGTATTTATTCAGAAACAAAAAAAAATTACAACTAATAATAAATAGCAAAATAGTACTAATATTGTAAAAATAATAATAAATAAAACTAAACACACAGAAAACTTAAAATTCCTCAAACAACAGACTCCTCGGCGTTTCTGCCGCTGCAATTTCGCGAGTTATGGCAGAGGCTGGAAGTTGTAACTCCCTCTCCAATTTCAAGCCTTGAAGTTTTCTGTGGTAAACTTCAACCTCCAGGAGTTCCAGCCGACATTTCTTCTCTCTATCCAAAGTTTTACTTGGAAACTTGATAGAGCTCTTCCTTGGATTTGGAGTTGGGTGGACAGGTGTTTCCTATGTCATCAATATTATGGAATCAGCTGGTGGTAGATTTTCTGAATTTCCATAGCTTTCTGGCAAATTCACTCCATCTACCACAGGTGAGTCTGATTCCAGAATATCGAGGATGGCCAAGTCAGCTTCATCCATAACGCTGTTCTTCCCACCTCCGGACCCAGTTTTTCGGGCGTTATCCCTTTTACTCTGAAAATTAACAAAATTAAATTCACGGATAAATCTTGATGAAATTGAAACAATTTTGCTATTTGTAGGCAATAAATTGTTTTACTTACCAATGTCCGACTCTTCCAGAGCCCAAACAAACTGCCCCTCGCATAGGTCCATGTTTTTTGGGCCGACGCCAGTTGCAGGGATTGGGCTTTCCTTAAAACTTCCTCCCTGTTTATTTAATTTGTTCGTTTTATTGTTTTGAAAACTTGCAAACAAAATATTTTTTTTTCTTTTATTAGATACGAGTATAATACTGCAAGTTTTTTTTCCGCTTTTATTTTCCGGCTCATTTTAATAGCTTCTACTTGTTTTCGGACTGTTCTTTGTTGATGTTGCTGGTGCCAACGACACGACTATACCAATCAAGCAACATTTTTTTTTTACATTCAAAAGCAAAGAGAGTTATTTTAGTACATTAGTTAGTTCCGTTTTTTTAAGTTTTAGTACAAAGAGGAAATTAAAAAAATATGGCGGACATTGGTTTTTAGGCGCTAATTTGAAATGTTTCGTTTGAATTCAGTTTATGTGTATGATACATTTTAGTTAGCAAATAAGAGTAGTGTAAGTGTTAATGTACATATGTAAGTTATTGGTTAAGTTTAGGTTGATTATTTTGTTGAATGTGAGGTTTGCTGTTGTTGGTGAGTATGGTGTATTTGTGTGATCCAACAGCAATGCAAAGTGAAAAGTAATATGACAGATATGCAAAGATGATTAAATGCTTTGTGGAACACTTTGCACACTCACTTTGCAGAAGAGCGCAAAGACATTGCAGGAGAGCGCAGAGACTTTGCAAAAATTTGCTAGTGCAAAGTGAGATTTGCAAGGAATATTGTGGAACAGAAGCACCTTTCACTTTGCCAAAAAATGTAATTTGATATTTGCAAAGTGTAAAGTTTACAATTTGTGTTGTGGAATAGGGCCCTGCTCCAAAATATCGGATACAACACGAGAATGCGCAATATCAGGTTGCATATTTATATTGTACCGATAATACACTTACTTTCACAAGAATTAAGGATAAAGATAAAGTAGAAGTCACTGAGCTGTGAGCAGCTTGAGCATAAAATATAGCTAGGGTTTAGAGTTTATCTTATATATATAGCGGCTTCACCACCTCTTCTATGAACTCTATCTGCGCGGAATAATCTGTAGCTACTCACAGAAAAATAATTGTTTTTGGAAAAGCGGTTAAACCAAGTTTCGGATTGGTAATGTCGTTTAAGCTATTTTCAAATATTAGTATAAGCTCATCAAATTTCACTACAGCTTCGAGGCTCTGAGCATTTATGTGACAGACACGGAAACCATTATTTTATATAAAATATTTAAGAGAAAATGGGTCTTTTCACTGGCCACACAGAACCGTCATTGGCGCATGCAAACGATACACATTTACCCACGCAAAAGAAAAGGGAAATTTGCTGGGTGTTGCACTTCTCAAATATGTGTTTAGTAATGAAAGCCAGAGTTTTGAGTAACTATTAAAAAGTTTTGAAATGGAATTTCCGTTATACTTTGTGCATGGGCACGCAGGTCTTCACACGAACACAGGTACACAGGTAACATTGAGAAAAGATGGGTCTCTTTTCTACTCGACTTTCATGGAAAGGCCTAAGTGTACAATTGTCTACCCACATTTAATAACCCATTTTTTCCAAGTGCATAATAGGTATATTTTTACGTGTTTTTGCATGATTTTATATTTTTTTTATTTTCTTTTATGACTTGTATGACCTTTACCACACTATACCTATAATTAAATAAAATCTCAACTATTTATTTTTTCAAACAATATTTTTTATTGATACGTATGCATTTTCTTTGCTTTACATTATTTTATGTCAATTGTGCTATTTTTCATGATTTCTTTATTTTCTTGATTGTAATGTTTTACTTCGTGCATTAAACTTTTTTCATGAGTTACTACAATAATTAATTGGTGAAACTCGATGACAGTTAAAACACGTATCAATAATGAAAAAATTACGTTTTCTAATATCGCTGCAAAAAAGATAAAGTAGAGAAAAGCATTAACAATTTCATGCGATCAAAAATACTTTAAAAGAGAAAATATCCCTTAAATAAATTGCTACTGCGCATGTTGGGACCTTTCTTTTACTTTGGGACGGGCTATATCATTGTTGCTGATCATGATAAAACCGAACACAGTCAGAAACAAAACATCATACATAAATGAAAACAGTGAAAAAGTACAAGCGAAAATAAAAACTTTTTGAAAATGATAAAGTGATTCAGAATTAGAAATTTTGAAAAGACTTGGCGCAGGGAGCATACAAAAAATATAGAAATAGAGAAAATAAATAAGATAAATACAGAAATAAAGAAAACAAATAAGAGAAATCATTCTTATAATATTTAGTTCTGTGCGTTGTTTTGGTGACGAAAGTCATGTTCAATGTTCGATGATAGATGTTCTATGTCCATTCCGACGACTTTCCTTCCTTAAGCGGCCCTTACACGGTCAATAGAATGACGTGAATCACTAGCATGTGTTTGTGAAAATGTATCTGTATGAGTCACACACATTTGGTGAAGTCTGATTGACGAAAATCAAAGCAGGTTTGATTTTGCATGATGACCGTCATGCCGATTGATACGTGTAAGGGTTGGATTGACGTAATTACTTCATTGTGTTTTGTGTCGCGAAAGCGAAAACATGTGCGGACAACTGAAGGACGATGAAGACCGAGCATTTGTATCGGAATTAATTGAAACCTATCGGTCATTACCGAGTTTATGGGATGTAAAAGGAAAAGATTATTGCGACCGAAACAAAAAAATGCAAGATTATGAAGTTTTACTGCAAAAGTATAAAGAAAAGTATCCTGTTGCACAAAAAGCGGATGTCACCAGAAAAATAAATACTTTGAGAACGAATTTTCGGCGCGAGGTAAAACGTTTAAATGAATTAAACAAAAGCGGATCCGGTGTTGATAATTTCAGTGAACCAACTCTTTGGTATTTTAATGAAATTAGTTTCATTAAAGACATCGAATATCCGTGTGTATCTCGCAGTAAAATTCAAGAATGTATTGCAAGAGCAATATATGCAATACATTCGTCCGTTTCCTTCATCGCACATCCGTACACAACAAAAACTCGCAAAAAATAAAAATTTGACGTCAATCGATTGAACTGTGTAAGGGGTAGCGTCAGTCCACACATACACGACGCATAATGTCAAGCGATTGACCGTGTAAGGGCCGCTTTAGGTCTGTCATGTTACATAAGAGAAGTTTTTTTTGCTTTACGAAACTTAGCAACCGCTCTCATTGAGCTCTGTTTTTCTCGCTTGTCAGAAAACTTCAGTATGATGCTTAGTGATGGGTAGGACACGAATTTCAGATGAGTTTGTATGAGTTGCTCTTTCTGTAGTGGTACATTGTCCCACCTCCACCTCAAATGTCCCACTACAGATAGAACTTTTTTCACACAAGGCTATTTTAATGGGAGTTTTGTCCTTTTTCAGCAAAAATAATAATAAAAAAAAAATTTTACATACAGCGAAACCTACACGCATAATTGCCTAAAAAAAAGTTAAAACAAATAAAAATCTGTTTGAAAAAATGTTCTTGATTTTTTTTGCATTTAAAATTTGAAAATGTAAGTTTAAACGGTGGATCTTCACCCCGCTACTACTCCTATCTGGTTTTTTTTTGGTTGCGATCTACACAAGGGTTTTGTTATTTGTCACCCTGCTCGTACATATAAACAAAATTAGTGCTTGTCTATTCGAAGCTACGTATATTTTTCAATCGATTGATAAATAAAAATACGCTTGAAGTTTCTGTCTGGCTACTTGTTGTGATTACACACGTTTTCTCTTTGTATTTGTTTATTATAACCGACAAACCAACCATGAAAATATGAAATAATAAACACAAACAACGAATAAAAAATCTGTACCTATTGCTTCATAGTTGATAGGTAGGTATTTTCTCCCTCCCTTTGTTTTTAGTTGTTCGCACCCAACCCGTTATACATAGATAAAAAACATATTCATTGCTCTGCTCCGGTCTCCATCTCATGCGAGAGGCGATTGAAAACCGTTACCGTTAGCCCGTACCTATAGACATTAGAAAAACACAACCGACACGTAGAAAAAAAAAACATCCTTTCTACAAAATTATATACCTATGTAGGTGTTCGTTGTAACAGAACAAAATGTATTTAAAAATAATTTCAATAAGTAGGTAGGTACAGTTTAATAAAAAGAAACATGGGGTTCAAAGACTAAGTACAATTAACTAGTTAAGCAATTGTGGTACCTACACATACCTTATCTGATAACAATCGCTAAATCCTCACTTTTCACAAATTTTCAAAGTACATACCTAATAACAATAAGTCACTGCAGACGTCACTGATAGTATTTAATTTTAATAAAAAAAAACTTAAACTGATCAACTGAAAACACTTAAGACTAAACGCACCTGAACCAATGACTTGTTTCTCACTTCTCAAGCTCTAACCAAAACAAAAGAAAATGCTTTCATGTGCACGTACATTTGTATAATAAACTCTAAGCAAATCTCCTTCAAACGATCGGAAGATACCTTCATTGTAGCATTGGTGGGTAGTGCAAGTCATGCTGATGATCATTACTCAAATGTCCTCCTGCTCCTATTTCCTCAATCCACCATATAATACAAACAAAACACATTCCTCAATTAATGTCCCGCTATGGTTTTGAGTAATTATCAATAGTAGTGAAAGTGAATGCGAGGCATATCCCAAACTTCATTTCTTTATCCTACATACATCCACTTTCATTTTCGACTCAATCTCATCGCTTCATCCCCTTAGAAGTAAGAACAACAGAAAAGAGAGAATTGTTTTTTTTTTCGTGGAGACGAAAGAGAAGTATTTTGTGTTGCTTTTGGTGAGGCATGAAGTACTACATTTTGTGGATTTGAGGTGATGGTACATTTTAGAGCGGTGTAAGCGACATTTTGTGTTGCCTCATTCATGAGGTACCCATCACTATGATGCTGGCATCCGTAATAGAAACATCGCTTGGGGAAGTAGGCTTTATGCGCAAAATCGTATGTATGCGAGGAGGCTGAATCTCAACTGTAGAGAAATGTTCTTTTAAAGATAACAGCGTGTTAAAAATGCAAGTGGAATAAATCATTTATAAAAATACTATCATTGAGCAAAAATACAATAACATAGAACACTTTTGTGATAGTATACTTATATTCGTTTATTTTAAAGTTGTTTAACTAATAGATAATATTGTGTCTTTTCTATATTTATCTAGGGCATAATGTAGTACCTACTCTTGGATTTAGCCAGGATGGTATCCAGAAACTATAATAAAAAACAGCATCAGAGCTGATTCTCTTTCTTTCAATTCATCAACGATGACCACCAATTGATTTAACTCATGGCTCGCTATCTGAAATCGCATCACGAGATTCTGTTTAGAGTCGCAGATATGCAGATTTACTCGGTCCTCTAATGCAGACAATCTTTAGGAGAAGTTCGTCATCCACGTATCGAGTTTTTTCTTTATGCAAGTCCAAACTTTGTCAGCTAGGTTGTCAATTTTCAACAATGCAGCATCACCCGGGGAGCTGACAAATGCAGATGGTTAAGATTTGTTACTCTGAATATCGGAATTCGGCGCTCTAGAGACGAAAAGGCAATTTAATTCAATTCAATTCAATCCAATTCGTTTATTAAATGGTTTGTACATTTAGATATGATCTTTTATAGTACTTAGTATTTTACACATTAGTTAACATAATTCAAAATACTTAAATCTAATAACAATATTTATCTTAACCTAAGTGTGAGATAGGATAGAAGCTGCCTTTAAGAGTAAATAAAGAAAGGGAGTGGATAACGAGGGAAAGAATTTAACTGGATAAGTTAGAGAAATGTTGAAAGATTGCACTTTTAAAATTGGTTGGATTTGAGATATTCTTCAATTGAGAGAGCAAAGAGTTCCAAAGCCTCACAGTATGGATAAAAAATAAGCGTGATGAGTTAAGGCTATTGTGACGATAGGGAATGAGGTTGATGGTTCTTGAGGAGCGAGTATAATTAAGTCAGTTGTACAAGTAAGACGGAGTTTGAGTTATCATAATTTTATGCAAAAACATACAATTCCTGGCGTTGATATATTGTTCCAAAGTACAACCAAGCAAACTCTTAGCAAACACAGAAATATGGTCATATCTACGTATGCCATATATATAACGCACTGCATGGGATGAAGAGTCAAGACTGCTATATGTTATGAGGGGTAGGACTAGAGACAGTACCAGCTTTCGTCTTGTTTCCTGAGGGGTAAAATAAGCACTGATCCACAATTTACGAAGACATCTGTAGATTCGCCCCACGACCACATTTGTGTAATTGTAACCAGCCAAATTTCAGTTGATAATATGTAAGACGGACAGAACCAACCAAATAAAACGAAACAATAGCCGATGTTTCTTACTGTGTTAGTTTATTGCAACTGAACTTAGTCTAATTAACAATCGTCAGAACTTAACTAAATACGGTACGATAACTTATAAGAATATAAATATAAGAACTGTTTTAACAGTGATGTCGTCCGTTGGTTGTACATAGAATACTCTTTTTAATATGTACATATTATATTAACGGATATGCAGGTGCATGGATCTAGGAGGCGGATGGATAGCTTTCCCTAAGTTAAATTTATATCATTAGGTTCCTTACAGCTCGACCATCCTGACAACAAATCGTCCTCGATTTAAGTCATTCAATAGTCTAGTTCATAATATATGGTTTTATGTTTTCAGGAGACGCTACTCCTTCATACCCAACTCGGGAAACCTGAAGATTTTCTAAATCTTTAATTAAATACCTATCGTTTTTCAGACATTTCGCTATCTGATAAGGCCCTTTGTATTTAGGAATAAGTTTTTTATTAACACCAGGAGTGTTTAAAACATTTTTGATCATTATATAATCACCAACTTTGTAATGGTATGGTTCTTTATGTCGTTTGTCAAAACTTCCTTTATTTGCTTCCTGACTGCGAGTTATTTTCTCATGTGCTTCCTGTCTGGCTGACTCTAGATCTCTTAGCTTTGATAGAATGCCTTGTCCCAAGTGATCACGAATTTTGTCTTGAACTGCACCCTTCTGACAAACCCCAAAAAGTAATAAACTGGGACTAAATCCAGTGCTCTTATTCTCTACATTGTTAAGAGCGAATTCGACTTTGTTAATGTGTTTTGACCAGTCGCAGGGTTCTATTTCACTTTCTTTAGCTAGCATTGGGGTAATGCTACTGTTTATCCGCTCCACTTGGCCATTGGATTGAGGTGAACATGTAGCGACCTTAATATGTTGCACGTTATAGTCATGGCAAAACTTAGCAAATTCCTCAGATGTAAAGCAACTCCTCTGTCGGATACTATTCGAGTGGGCTTACTATAATTGGAAAAATAAGATTCTAGACATTTAAGAACTTCATTAGTGCTGGTACTTTTGACAGGATAAAGCTTCGTATACTTGGAAAACCCGTCAACAACCAAAAACAAGTATTTTTTTGAATTTCGCACTGATGAAGGCAAAGGACCATAATGGTCAATGTGAACAGTATCAAAAGGTTTGTCGCCGTTAGGAATATTATGCAATATCCCATCCTATTTACCAGCTTGTGGCGAAAAATGTACGCATCTTAAGCAACTTCTTATATATTTTTTTATCTTAGCTTTCATGAGGAAACCAATATGTTTTTCTTAAGAAATCATAACATTTCTCTACACCGACGTGGCACAGGTTGTCGTGGTGAGTTTGAATAACGTTTCTTTCCATTTGTGTTGGAACATAAAATAGAACTTTATCATTGATTTTTCGATAGACCAGGCCATTTATCAATTCATATAAAGGACTTTCCCTCTCTTCAAGCATTTCTGCAATCTGTTTTATGACTTTGTCCTTTTTTTGTGATGTAGCAAGTGCAAATTCAAAAGATTCTGGCTCGATAGTGAAAACATTATGGCACCTGCTCAGCGCATCCACATGACCCATTCTTTTTCCATCCCTGTGTTCTATCAAGTATTCAAAATCTTGAAGCTCTAAAGCCCACCGGGAAATCCTGGGGTTCAGTAGCTTTTTATTGAGAGTGAGAGTTAGTGACTTACAGTCAGTAATAATTTTGAATTTAATACCCGCCAAATAGATGCGAAACCGTCTAAGAGCATAAACTATTGCCAAGGTTTCTAGTTTGTAGAATATTGGGTGAAGAGCTTTGTCCTCTTGGCGCTGAAGCAACACTGCTCCAAACCCTAAGCTGCTTGCATCACAATGCAACTCAGTTTCTGCAATTGGGTTGTACTCGTATATGCTAAGTAGTGGTTCTTCTAAAAGCATGTTCTTTAGAAACTCAAACACGAACAATTTCGTTTCACCAAAAGCAAAGTCCGCATCTTTTTTTAAAAGGTCATATAATGGTTTTGAAATAATGGAGAAATCTTTGATGAATTTGCGGAAATAAGAGCACAGGCCCAGAAATGAATGCAACGATTTCACGTTTATCGGTGTTGGAAACTCTTTAACTGCACGTAACCCATCTGCATTGGGACCTACTCCATGTTGTGAAACTTCATATCCCAAGTAAGTTATTTTTTCAACCATGAATAAGCACTTGTCTAAGCGCAGCTGTAAATTGTTTTTGTTTACTACCTCAATGACCTCCTCTAAGATTGCGAAGTGCTCATATTTTGTTTCTGATGCAATTAAAAGATCATCAATGTAGATTAACAGCTTTTCCGACCTAATAAGGTTTTTAAAAATTAGATTTATATTTCTTTGAAATACTGCAGATAGGTTTTTGAGCCCAAAGGGCATCCGCAAAAATTCAAACTGCCCTAATGGTGTTACGAATGCGGTGTAATTAATAGATTCTGAGGACATTTTCACGTGACGAAATGCACTTTTCAAGTCGAGAAGAGAAAAATATCGCTTGCCTCGCAATGTATCTAAATGATCCTCTATTAAAGGAAGCGGAAAGTTATCTTTTAAGGTAATACTATTAAGTTGACGAAAGTCAATACATAACCGCAGATCACCCTATTTCTTCTTAACTAAGACAATTGGTGATGCAAAATGCGAGTTACTTTCACGAATAATTTTATTTGTAAGGAGATCATCTAAAATAGAAGTTGCAGCTTATGTGCATAAGGAAGCCGCCTTGGAGCACAATTGAAAACCGTGTTCGCGTCGGTTAAAACAATGTTCATTTCATAATTCTCATTTAAAACAGTATTTTTGCAAATGTTCACTTGTAATATTAATGTTTGAACCACTCCTAGTTACTAATTTTGTTATTTTCATTTTCTCATCATGCTGCAAATTTTCATTAATCTGTAAGTTAATTTCATCCCGGTCAAAACACGAATCAATATTGAGAATTTCTTTTGTATCATGCACATAATTAGCTATTATCAGATAGTTCTTCCTCGTCAACTGAACTCAATTTTTCTTTTTCTAGCGTTAACTTAATATTAGTTTTTTGTAAAAAATCCCTACCTAAAATAATCACGTGTTTCATTGTATCATTTTTAACTACATATAGACATAAGTTTGCATGCATATTATCAACTTTAATTTTACAAAATACTTTACCAAATATAACCAATTTGCTATTGTTGATTCCCATAAAATGATCCGTAGAGGCTACAGTTGTCATCAGATATTCTGGAATGTATTTTTGTTGGACAAAGCTTATGGGACTCTCCGTGTCTATTATCGTCATAGCATTTAAGGTTAAACACGCTGCTTCAAACTCGTTGGCGACGAACTCATACTCAAAAACACCATGGAAGTCTTCCAAGAACGATGACGGCTGTGTGTTAACTGACTTGCTGTTCTCCGTAAGCATAAGCACTGCTGTTGATTGTGGGCACTTTTTGATATGATGCCCCGTTTTCCCACAACGAAAACAAGACCCCCTTTCTCTGCTCGGTTTCGGACAATTAGTGGCCATGTGTCCTAGATCATTGCAGTTGTAGCACCTTATGCTAGAGTTGCTGCGCACTTGTAAAGTTGGTTTAGATTGCGATGTTGGTTTTATGTAACTCGATGTTGAGTGGAGCTTTGGTTTAATTTTTTCGTATTTCCTCAACGTTATTTTATGTTCAGAGAGAATGTTGGCTGTAAGTAGAAGTTGTTTATTTACCATAGAATCGGGTATACCTTTGATTATGTAATTGATGACGTCTTGTTCCTCAACATCAGCGGCACTGGCGATCTCCTGCATGCTCAGAACGTATTGCTGGTTATTTTCTCCACTTTATTTTTTACGACTACGTAATGCGTTGTGAACGTCAGAAGCTGTTGTATGCCTCGTTCCTCGTTCCAGGATATACATATCGTTGCTCTCAAGAATAATTTTGCTGTTCGCTGAGCGTAAATAAAGCACTTTGATTCATCGAATTTATATATGGATTTCGATTCCTCAAAAGCTTTGATCCATCTCGTGACGGGGAAGTTATCATCACCCGAAAATGTTGGGACTCTTCTATATCCCTAAAATCTAGGATATCCCATCTCCGAACGCGATGTTGTCTCTAATGGGCCATCTAACTCCACCAGTCTCCTTTGCAGTTCACGAATCTCCTCCTTCCTTTTCACCCCTTCTCGCAACTTCTCCAATTGCTGCGTTGACAATCTGTTCTCCTCTTCAAATTCTAGCGAACTCTCGTCTATACTGAATCCGTCAATAATATTTGCTGGAAAGTAGTCCTCCACCTCGGCACTACTGAGCTGCTGAATTGCCTCCTCCAGTCGAATCTTCAGTACTGATTTTAATCCAGTTGTTGGTAAATTCATTTCGGCTAATTTTTCTTTTAATTGAGGTACAGTCGCCATAAGCAAGAATCTCGAAGCATGTTCTATCATATTGGAACATTTTTATTTTTTGTAACTTAATGATCCACTTATTAATTGAAGTTTTGCTCACAATATGCAATCACTTCTCAACACATAACATTAAGTTTCATAAACTGATTAAAAACGTGCACTAACAAAGCTTGAGTACATATATCCCACTTCTGATAAGTTGTAAGACGGACACAACCAACCAAATAAAACGAAACAATAGCCGATGTTTCTTACTGTGTGTCTTTATTGCAACTGAACTTAGTCTAATTAACAATCGTCAGAACTTAACTAAATACGGTACGATTAACTTATAAGAATATAAATATAAGAACTGTTTTAACAGTGATGTCGTCCGATGGTTGTACATAGAATACACTTTTTAATATGTACATATTATATTAACGAATATGCAGGTGCATGGATCTAGGAGGCGGATGGATAGCTTTCCTTAAGTTAAATTTATATCATTGGGAACCTAAACAAATATAGTCTAGACTAGTGACTGAGTCCACAGCTTTAATTATGTATTTGAAACGAGCGATGAACATGAAACAATTATAAGATCAAGAAGAAGATCAAGGTACCTTATTCTTCTCAAAACGTGTAGGGTAAGTTGTGTTTACTAGCTGCATTCCTACTGAAGAAACTGAATCTTTCCGTTGAAGGCCAGCGAATCATATTTTAGAAAATCCACATTAAAATCACCACAAATGATTAAGTGTTCATAGAGGGCGCAATATTCAGAAATGGCTGAGAAAAAGGGGATGACTATTATTACTATAGGCACAAGCAACTACACATTTGGTATAACAGTCGCGTAATTCAACTAGAATGTATTCGATTCCACTTCCAGTAGACTTAGTAACAATATCACATTTAATATTTAATTTACAATAAACAGCAACCCCACCACCCGTAGTATCAGTAACTCGATCGTTTCGGAAAAGTTCATATTTGGGAATCTTATAGAGCAAGTCTTGTATATCTGGCTTAAACCATGTTTCACATACACAGATAACATCAACACAGGAATTGGAAAACAAGTACTTTAAATAATCTAATTTTTGATTGTTTAGGCTACGCACATTTAAATAACAGACTTTAAGTCCATCGCAATATTTTGAAAGAATATTTACCAGTTACTCAGCTCTTGCAGAATTCACTTAATTGGCATTTTTGCTTGAGGGCAAGAAACGTACTTACTTAGCTGCCTCCCGACCCGTGCAGAGTCCCTGCCTGATACACTGCAGCCTTCCATCCTCCGCGATCCCGGGCATGCTGCTTCCAGTTGTCCAGACCAAGCGCTCTGGCATCCGCGTTGGCTTGGTATTTAAACTGAAGGTTCGATCATCCTTGTCTGCTCGAACCTGGGGGCGGGAGCAGAATATCATTTTCGCTGGAACATTATTGTCCATTCGCTCGATGTGGCCGAGCCAATGTAGTCGACGTATTTTAGATTTTTGGACTACATGGACATCATGTCTATTGCCTATTGAAAATAGTGCCTTCCGTGTTGACACCTGCTCTGTGCACTATTATCTCCAGAACAAGATTTAAGAAGTCACATGATAGAGTACCTCCTTGCCGAAATTCAGTGCAGGCTTTGAATAATTCGGAAGAGCTACCATGAAGAGCTCCTGACGATGAATGCTATTATATGCGACTTTAAAGCCAATGAAAAGATGGTGAGTAGCGATTTGAAATTCGTTGGTCTTTTTCAGGATTCAACTCGGTGTGAAAATTTGGTCTATTGTCCGAATTTGGTATGTTCCGACTAGTGTGTTGCAGAACGGGTTGAGACATTCACACAGTTCGTGGGGTAGGATTTTATATGCGAAATTTAGTAGGGATATGCCTCGATAATAGTAGCAAGACATATGATATCCTTTCTTATAGATTGGGCATATGGAGCTGATAGTCCAGTCATCGAGCAGGCTTTCCTTACCTATACTTGGTTGATGGTTTGGTGCATGTACCCAACCAAGACATCACCTCCGTATTTGAAAAAGCTCTGCTGGTAAGCCATCAAGGGTTATAGTCCTTTTAATCCTCATCGTAAATTCGCAGTGAAGAAAGAAAAAGAAGAGGAGAGATATCCTGTAAACAAACCCCAAATCTGGGGCCAATTTTAAACTGTCTCCTGATCGTGGCGACAGTATTCCGCTAAGAGAACAAGAGTGCTGATATGTCCCAGTTTCGGCACCAGCGGATGGGCCGAATATAACGAAGTAGCTCATAAAAAGTAGCTGTCATCACGTGAGTTCATCCTTTATCTCAGGTGTTCGTGTGTGAATTCTGAGGGTCATCAGCCGGTCATTTTCGACAGAGCAGTTACTAGTGCTGCTATTTTCTTTTTGTTCGCAACTGGCGCACAAGTCAAGTTCAGGCCGACTTGGCCAGTACCCGGTTGTAAACCCAAGAGCTAAAATAAGCATTTTGATGTGTAGTCATAGTTACAACACTGTACAACTGCAACGTCTACTCTAATCAGAGTCCACCCTAAATGCACAACACTCAATCACCGAAGCCGAATACAAGGGTGTTAATTGTTGTTAGCTTAGAACTATTAACATTGGCTTAGTTGGATTGATTTTTAAAATTGTATTGTCAATTGCAGCGACTCTAATTTGTGTTGATGTTGATCAATTCGTAAGCTTCCCAAAATTGTACTTTATGATAACATTTATTAGCGAAAAATTTAATAACAAATCGACAAAATCACAATAATGAAATAGTCAAAAAAAAATGAAAATGTGAAAAATTTGTTTAAAGAATTCAAACAAAATAAAATATATACTGAATCCCTGGACTCACTGCATAATACTTCTTTTGAGAGGGTTTATCGACTGCTGCATCACGGATGTCATTACGCCTTCAGTAGACACAATTTTAATATTCGGATTTGTACGACGGAATCGATGCCAATGTTGATTATCTCTTGGGTGTGAAACAAGATAAATTTCCTGACCATCTTGCGGTGTGGGAATGTGCTCGAGAACTATCCCACCAGCGCATATAATAATATCTGTTGCACAAAAAAATACGAATATAAATTAAGAGACCATAACAGAAAACAGGATTACCTTTCATTTCGTCGGGTACAGGACGTATGTTTGGAGTCATCATGAAGCTAAAACCATCAAGTAAAGATGTAGTTTGGGCCAAATGAAGCGACTTTTTCATTTCAAACTTATGTCTGGCTTGAAATTGACAATCTTCAAAGATATACGAGTCAAAAGGTATGTCGGCCGTTTTCCTTTTCAGAACCTCTTTCAGCCAGTCTAACTTGACAACGGGAATTCCTCGGGCAATAGCCACCATCAATTTGTATGTTCTATTGCCTATTTCCACAACCATAACATCGCAGACTTTGGGGTCTTGGGTGTAAAGCCAAAAAGCTGCCAAATTAAAAGACAACATTAATTCTTCTGCGAAAGCAGGATTATAATAGGTGCGTTTCTTTGGGAAATGTATCCACGGTTACACAAAAGAAGGATTCCAAGAATTATGGCCAACGGCCATGCACTTTTGCTTGCAACACAAATTATTGTATTTGTTTGCAGCATATATACAAAGCAGTCCTGCTGTGGATATTATCGACAGCTATCAACAGTATTCACCCATGAAGAACGCGGCAGCCAAATGTGCTCTCAGATTGAGAGAGATCGAAATTTGGAAGTCGTACACCTTCGGACACTCCCGCGTACTGGACACCTATAATCAACGCCGCTTATCCCACTAACTGGTTATGTGGAACCCTTATATGACTTTAATAAGAACTTCAAAGTCTATATACCAGCTCATGACAGGATTTCTCCCAGCACGGTCACCAAAAGTGTTTCCATCTTTACGATGGTTGCAAGGCGGAGAAGGGAACAGGGGCAGGAGTCTTCTTAACGGCACTTAGTATCAACCAGTACTAGCGACTGCCAGACTACTGCCGTGTTTTTCAAGCTGAAATCTACGCGATTGAGAAAGCAGCGCAGACAGTCCTAACGATGAAACTTCCAGCAACGGAAATAACCATCTGCGCGGACAGTCAGGCAGCTCTAAAAGCGATCGACTCCGACCTAATAAACGAAATGTGTCAAAGAGTGCCTTCAGGCCCTCAGAGCAATAAGCCATCACTCGATACTACTCTGCTAGGTTCCTGGGCACGTTGGTGTGGAAGGGAATAAGAGCAGATATGCTGGCTAGATGCGGCTCTGATATGAACCTACTCGAGGCTGATGTGCATGTACTGCCTGCCATAGCCACAGCTAAGAGATTCATCGACGGTGTCACGACAAGACTATGTACGGAAATATGGGAACACTACAAGTTGTGTCATAACTCGTAGTCTGTAGCCGGCGTTGACAAAAAGAAAACGAAGTCCCTACTGTCCTTTGACAGAAATAAGACCCGTGTGCTCGTCGGGGTATAAACCGGACACTGCACAATCGGGAATATGTCCAGAAGGCTAGGCAGCCCTACAAACGACTTCTGCAGAAGCTGCAAAGATGAGGTTCTCCTTCATGAGAGCACGGGTCTTTAACTGTTTGGGCGATCTAGCAGGGATACCTCTAAGGGATATTGCTCTATTCATCAACAGATCCAAATGGTTTTGTTAGCGGCGTGTCCTACCATGTACAAAAAGGGTACTCACACTGGGCCTGTTATGGCCTCTGGGTGAAACTTACACAATTATATATGCAACCCTTCTAACCTAACCTAACGTATCAACAGTATTGCTGTCGGTAGAATGTTGTTGTGTATCGTGTAAATTTGAGCACTCCTGTATATTCATTTATCAAAAAACGCGCCTGATATTACTCACTTCCCGAATGCCTTTGAAGAACTTCATGATAGGACGCATCAGTCATTGTTATGGCAATTTTCGGTTTTGACGGTTTTTTTATTCGACGAGATCCAGTAGAGATCGCACTTTCTGTTGAACTCTATGAAATGAAAAAGCTGATTTATTTCAGGAAAAAAACTAATCTGTTGTTTTACTTACCGTAGATCTTAGGCGCTTGACTTTTGTCACTTCCGATGCATCCTTTCTTTTTGCAGAGCTTACAGTTTTTCCATCATTGGTTTTTGACGTTTGATCATCTGCAGCAACTTTACTTGATGTCTCTTCATAGCTGCTCTTTGAATTAGTTACTTGTTTTTTTTGTTCTATATTGACTTTGAGGTCTGTCATCTGCGTGCCTTTAAAAAAAGAAGTACACGAAATTAAACTACGGGAAATTGCGGCATAGAGTCATTTAACGTATAATATAGCATATTAGTCCCGTCTGAATAAAAATATTCCATACAAACGAGTCAAATTCTGCCGACATGTTCCCCCCATTCGTATATGGGGCTATCGTTCGTGCCATACTTCCGCTGAATTAATGTCTGAATATTTGTTGATAACCTTAGCAAATTCATATTGGACACAAGTTTAGGGATAGACACATAAAATGTTTGTTCAGAACACCAACCAGCAGAGAACCTAGACAGCCGGCCATATATGTATGTGCTGACGAGAAGATTCCACCACAAGATTTACAAATAGTACAGCGAGATTTTATTTTTCACGCCTTGCCCGTGCTGACACTGTAGATATTTTTTTAACAAAGGGTAAACTATTTGTAGAGACGTTCAACCTCCTTGTGAAGTCAAATATTGGGATGGGACAGCCTATTTGAAATTTGAAAAAAAACGCAGTGTTTACCTGAGAAGTTTTGATGTTTATTTTTTTAATAAAGAGTGTAAACATGGAGTTATGTATGGAACACAATCTTCTTCTTTCTTTATGCCTTTCTTGAAGCCTGTTTTTATGGCTGTTTGAACATTAAGGTTTAGCCATGGAGAATTACACGAATGCATAACGCATTTAAATTGTGAGAATTCACTATCTAAATGGTAAGATTTTTGCCGAGACGGTTCTCGCCGTACAGTGGTCCGTGTAATCGAAAAATTGCAGGCCATTGGAATTCTTTCTTTGGGGTTTTTTGAAGGGAAAGAAAGGAAAGTTATATGCCAATAACCCAAGACCAATTCCTGAACTGAAAGATGAGATCCGACGCGACACTATACCAAAATGTTATAGCAAATTTGGTCAAAAGGACCAACGTGTGGCATCAGTCACATTTATCGGATATTGTGTTCCAGTGCAGAAAAAAGGCAGGCCTTACAACTCTTGGATTAAACAAATGCAATAACACCAGCAATTGATTGGCCTTAATGACAAAGTGTTCCGAAACCAGGACGCCTGTTGATGTTTATTGTTGTTAAACTGGGGAAACCCAGAGACGGACCAGTAGGGTGGCAGTTAAGTGGGAGGGGTAAGTTCCATATACATAATCCCAATCAAAAAACCCCGCTTTTAAAGAAGAACCTGGCGCGGATCACAATTGCAGACTTCAGCCCAAAACACATTGGGACTTATTCGCATAGGTATGGTGTTGGGTGCGATTCCAGATTCTATTTTTGATTCATCGGTGAATCAGATCAAACTTCTAGGGTCCAGGGCCGAACCACCATTTCCTTCGCATTATAATTTACAAACATTTTAAGCAAACGTGCATTGGCATCTCATCCTAAACCCACATTTCATATTAGGGTGTTTCACTTACGCCGCTGTGTTTGTCGAGAGTAATCAGGTTAATGACCTTGAGTCAGTCTTGTTTAGGGGGCAAAATAAAGGAGCCATTCCACCAGGCAAACCCTCGAAGAGCAAATCGAAGAAAGCGACGTTGAATGCACGCGATTCTGAAACCACGTACTCGTTGAAAGGGGGACCAAGCTTGACTGGGCGTACACTTAGTTGGATTGACTCTTTAAAGGTCGAATGTTGCTTGCGAACTGTCTTCCCAAAGAACTCTTTATCTATTTGAATTACGAATGAGGGTAGTAACTTCGTTACGTAACATTGAGTAATTTAGTTTATTTTCCAATGTGGGTAGACTTAAAACAGTAAGGATAACAGTTGTGTAGAAAATGCGAGTAAAAATCAATTTTAAATAAATTTCGATACATTTCTTTGTAAATAATGATTAATTAAAATATAAGGGTCGAACAACAAATCACAATTTTCCAAAAAATATAAAAAGAAAAAATCTTAGTCGTCAACGGAGTTTCCGAATACCTGGCGACCTCCACATTAGCTAGCCGTATCTATTCAATGCCGATCTCTGCAAGGACCTTATTTTTTCATGAATGCTCTTGCGGCACCACACGGTGGTGGAACTGTGAATACTCGTAATTTCTCCGCTGTTGGTAGCGAGCACCTTCATAACAAAAATCTTCTCCTGAAACACTAATCAGGGGAGGGACTTTACGCACCATCGAACACTCCCTTCATCACAAGGAGTACGCTATGGTTACTTTCCTAGAAATAGAAGGCGCCTTCAACGTCAACAAATCTGCAATCGCAAACGCACTAACAGAACTGAATGGGGATATATTGTTTGTTGAATTGATCAATCTACTGCTCACAAGTCGGATTATCAACAGAGCGAAACCTCCGTCAGGAGGTCGTCAAGAAAGCTACAGTAGCACTTTTCTTTTGCAAAAAAATCCATTGGCAACAAGTGGGGCTTACAACCCCGCATCACTCGCTGGCTATATGTATCGGTCGTAAGACCAATTCTAATATAAGGGGTGATTGTCTGGTGGACTGCCTTGGATAAAGCGATAAATCGTGATAAGCTGGGCAAGGTCCAACGTACAGCTTGTCTGTGCATTAGCGGCGCACTCCGTACAACTCCCTACGCTGCCTTACATTCTACTTCATCTGGCACCCCTCGATATATTCAGCAGACAAATAGCTGCCTGTTCCGCTGTTCGCTTAAAAGCTACCTCACAGCGGATCAATAAAAATATTGACCACTCCATCATTCTGCACTCATTTGAGTCTCCCTTAAGAAACATAGACTACACCATACCCCAATTTCAGTTCGGAAAGAACTTTCAAATCACTATCCCCACCAGATCATTCTGGGAAGATGATGCATTTAGGAAAGATAAATCGATCCACTTCTACATCGATGGATCAAAAACTAAAGATGAGGTAGGTGGGGTTGAGTTTTCTCAGAAAGATTTAATCTAAGTCTCTCTTTTCGTCTTCTTAAACATTGTAGTGTGTTCCATGCGGAAATTATGGCAATAAAAGAAGCATTGACTTGGCTGAAGAGAAATGTGATATCCACTAAGGACATGTGTATCTTCTCGGAAAGACAAGCCGCGATTAAGTCGCTAGACCAGCCGTTTCAGCCACTTGGATGTTTCATATTCAATCGTCTCTCATCAATTAAAATACGAAAAACAAAAAAAGGAATTGAAGTTAAGCTGAGTAACTTCCTCTCTTAGAAACACCTACCTTTCCTTGCATGTGAACCAGGCCAAATATACCTCTCTTCAAACTCCATCGTATACCTAGACTGCCAATAATCTCTTATCTCACTAAACATATAACATATAGGCTTGACGTTTATTCAAACGACTTCTCCAGAAGCTGCATGGACGAAGAGGAGGAGGAGACCACACTTCACCTTTTCTGTACATGTCCTGCTCTCTCCAATAAAATAAATCTCTATCTAGGAGCCTTCTTGCTTAATGATCTTAATGATCTTAGTGACAAGGCGAACACAGACGTTAGAAGTCTAGCGCGCTTCATTAGAAGCTCTAAAGTCTAAATGGTTTAACTTGTAGAGTGAAAAACTCCCTAGATAAATGTGGTATAACAATGGACCTAACATTGGTGTAAGTGTGCCAACCACCTCAACCTAACCTAATCTATAGGGAAACTGAACGAAAAACTTCACGAAATGTTCACATTTAAATGGATAGCTGGGGCCTGTTTCTCCGCTACTACATCAGCTACAATGTAGCATCTTGACAGTTGTATTACATCAAATCTGTTTCACAGAGTCGTTGTAGTACCTGTTGTACTACATCAATTTAGGCACGGAGAATCGACTGGAAGTATTGGAAGAATGTATGATTCTGTTTCACAGCTTTTTATACTACATTGTTGTAGTACAACAAACCGTAAACTTTTGCTACATTCATACAACAAAATATTTTGGTGTAGCAAAAGAAAAAAAGTGTTGTTAGTGAAAATATGAGTGCATATAAGCGAAAATATACAAAAGTAAGTTATTTATTTTGTTCTAACAAAGCTAATTATTGATATCATATGTTTATTTTTTTATTTTTTAGACGGTGAAAGAGCAACAAATGCTTGTCCTGCAGTTTTCGGGAAGCTTATCGAAGGACGATATTCCTAGGGAATGGGACAAAATATCATCTCTAGCCTCTAGTTACGGGTTGGTAAGCAGAGAATCCAACGGCGAAAAATTTAGAAGGAATACATGGCAAAATTGGCGGCGCGGCGCTTTGGTAATAATTTTTTTAGTTTTAAACAAGTGTGTATTTTTATTCTTAGTTATAATTTTTCATATTTAAAGACCAAGGTAGACAGGATGAAGAAAACTGGCATAGGTGGCGCTTCAAATGCGAATATTTTGGACGAAAATGACAAAATGATTCTTTCTATTGTAGGAGAAGAGGTATGACTTCATATGGAACTACATAATTGCTTATTAATATGCATTTTTTTATTTTTATGTATTTAATAGATAGCGGAAGGGCTTGACGAGTTTGAAGCCGATGGTGTCAGTGACAATCCAACTCCAAATTTGCAGAGAGAGGAATTAACAACCCAAGGCCAAGGATCGTCGACCCAAAAACCAGGGCCAAGTCAGAAGACATCAGCACGCCAATCAAAGTCAAAACTGGATACACTAAATGACTTAAAAATTGAGTATCTTAAATATTGTATTTACGACAAGCAATTGTGTTGCCGTGAAAGGGAAATTCGGTTATATTTACCAACCTCAAAACTAACAGTCTCTTTATTTTATTGAGGAGGACTCAGAATAAACAAAAATTGTGATATGTATAGAATTTAGTGAACTAGTCTTCGAAACGATTTATATAACTTCTAAGTGTTTCAACTGCACTGTTATCACTTTCACCTTCACTATTTTCTTCATTTTCATCATCCTCATCATAGTTGTTAGTCAACATATTTGTATCATTTTCATGTACCATTCTTTTACGTATGTTATACAATGTAATACACGCATTTACAACTCTTGCGCAGCTTACTGCCTTTTTTAATCGCAATCTGTTCAAGCAAGGAAATATTTCTTTTAATTGACCCAAACTACATTCCACAACTTGTCGCGTTTTCTTTAGCTTAGTTAAAAAACGATTTTTAGCTCGACTTTCTGCAATAGCATTTGGAACATTAGGAGTAAATAACCACTTTCTTAATGGATAGCCGGAATCACCAATAATTATCGCATTTGGAAACGGACGCCACTGTTCATTATTCCATCTGTTATATAACCTGCTGCACTGTAAAACACGGCTATCATGTACGGAGCCGGGATAATTACTGTTCACTGCGTAAAAGCGATAATCAGGACCAACAACTACCATCACGTTTAAGGAATGATGACCTTTTCGATCAACAAATGCCTGCTCATTAACCGATGGCGCATCGATTGGTATTAAAGTGCCATCGACAGCTCCAGCAACCAATGGCATTCCCGCTATGTTAAAAAAACCTTGAGCTACACCGTTTGTATTGTCGGGCCACCTCACTTCCTCGGCTATTTGAAAAACAAAACATATTATTACATTATGCAAGATAATTATTACTGACAAAATGACTCACATAATAAAAGTTGTGAAACAAGTGAACAAACTTTATTAACGCAACGACATATGGATGCTTTTGAAATACCATGCATTGTTCCAAAACCCTGATATTGTCCTCCGTTTCCAAGCCAATGAAGTGTTATTAATATTTGTTGGAGCGGTGACAATGTATAATGGTTGCAATTTATTGGGTGTGAAATAAATGCACCCAAGCGTTCAATCAAAAATTCAATACAAATTCTTGGCATTCTAAACCTCTCAATAAAATATGGATCATCAATATTAAAATTGATTCTTTCAAGGAATATTTTAGGTCTTCTTTGCACTCGGATATTTATCTCAAAATCGTCGTCAAAAATGTTAAAATCAAAATCCTCCATTTTATACAATACTTTTATTTTCAATTGAGTAGAAGTCTTGAAATGAAATCAAACTCACATTCAATACAAAAGAAATGTCAAATCAACTACATCAACTACATCAATTAGCTACATCATACAACACTTCCAGTGTAATGTGTGAAACAGAAAAATGTATCTGATGTAGTGTAGACTCGATATTGTATGATGTAGTTGATGTAGTTGATGTAGAAGCGGAGAAACAGGCCCCTGTTTACGTAAATGCCAAATCGAGATGTGATAATGCAGTTCATCCGACGGATAGCAGAATGAAGGGGAATATCAACGTTATCAAAACTTACCCTCAGAAGTCTTACGACTTTCCAGATCAGTAGCCTTTTTTTCGTCCTCCACGTCAATGACACTGCTTTCTTTTGTTGCTACATCTTTGGCACTTCTTAGTCGGGTCAACCGGAGTAATGGCACTGCTTCTTCTGACTTTGTAACCTTTTTGGATTTGGATCTTTTTTCAGTTTTCTTTTTCGTATCTTTTGACTGGTTCCGTTCCTTTTTTTCGCTATTTACTGCACTCTTTATCTCCGACATTGATCCGCCTGCGATTGATCGATTAGGTGAGCTGAGCTTATTACTACTGAGGTGATTGCTATGCGAGTCCTTGGAGGTTTGCCGAGTTATACGCCCAGTTGCTGAAGATCTGCTGCTGGAGAGTTTCTCAGCATTTGGAGATGTTTGCGGTATATTTATGTTATTATCGGTATTGAGATATTTTTCTTTATTATTTTTCAAAGCGTTGGCGTGTAGTTTAGCGTTACCATGATCAGGTTCTACTTTTCTATAGCGTGTTTCGTTCGGTTCCAGTATTTGTGGAACAGTGGCTTTTATCTTCTTCTCTCCGTTTACAACAACTAATTCATGTTTTTCCTTGGAGTCACTCTTTATTTTTTTATTCGACCCCCGCTTGGTCTCAACAGCTGTTTTCCTGGTGTGTTTCTTTCCTTTGGATCCCTCTTCAAACGTCGACTTCCGACGGCGTGTAACTCTTGCCTCTAGAGTTGCCCTTTGTTGCTGGTACGTTTTTGGCTTTTCTTTCTGTCTTTGGGCAGATTCTACCTGATTTGATCGCATTCCCTTGTTTGGCAGCAAATCAGCTAAGAAATCCCGACTATCATCACTTTCACTGCTCGAGCCAAACAGTGACTTGCTCCGCTTCTCCGCAATGACCTCGGTGAACTTCTGCAACGCTTTGTCTTTGGAGAGCTTCTTACACAAGAAAGCTGGAGTTAGATCATCCATGACTACATCTTCTTTAGGGTGAACAACATTTTGTACCGCGACTGCTGGCGTACGGAATTTATCTCTTGGCGAGGATTTACGTTTTTCTTGTAATGTCGGAGTGTGTTCATTTTTGGAGATTAGTTGGGAAGATAATGATTTTTTTGGAGTCGGAGCAACAGTGGTGATAGGAGGACTTTCTATTGTGAAGGATTTTTTCTCCTCATGAACTACTTTTTGTTTGTCTATGGACTCGCGCATTTTTTTTACCAGCTCTGGCGCAACAATCTCGTCCATCTCGTCATCGTCAGAGTCCAAAAATTTATTACACTTTGCTCGAAAACTGCTCTCCGACAGTTGCATTCCGTTATCAAGAAGAGTTGACGACAAACAGATGCTCTTGGATACAGTTGCTGGTGGAACAGGCATCACCCTCTGAAAGACTTGAGTAGGTGGAAGATCATCCTCATCATATTTGGAGACTGCAAAGACCCGTGGTGCTACTGGTTTCGGTGGGGGTCGGGGAGCAAGAAGGGATGAGACAGATGGTTCAATTTTTACTGGAGGCGGAGGAATAAATACTTGCGTTGCAGGCAGCGACCATCTGTCTTTCTGCGGGCCAATGTTCTCCTTATCCCTAGGCGGAGAAAAAGGTTTGGTGAAGCTGCTACTTTCCGATGAAAGCTTTTTAAAAACTTGAGTTTGCATCATATCGCCTGGTGAATCTGGTTTGTTTGAACTTTCTTTAATATGGCTCCCTCTTTCCTGGACTGGTTCAACGACGTTTTCTTTAAGCTCAACTATATCAGAGGTAACTACTTCACCTGGTTCTTCACTAACCAGTTGATCAGGAATTGCGAATATATCGGGAGTACTGCACTGAGAGACTGTTGGGCAAACCTCATCAGAACCTACTCCAACTTCTTTGATTACATCCCGGGTTATTAAGGCGTTCACAGAAAAAAGATCATCAGGAGTGGCACAAGCTTCTGCGTCATCAGCAGTCCGTTTGGACCACTGTAGTGCCGACATCTCCTTTTCCATTTCCTCCTCGTCATTTGCGCAGCCTAAAATATCTTCCACTCGTACTGGCTCATGGCGTATTATCGGAATAACCATAGAACAGGGTACATTAGCAAGAATGTCATCTGAATTATTGCTGAGGTTATCGTCACTACCAACGAAGTCCTGAGTACAGATGCGGAACTGACTCGGTGGGATCTTGTCCTTGGGCACACATTCGTTGAAATCCGCGCCTTGAAGCGAAACCCGGGGATAGAGGGCAGGAGCGCTGACAACTTCTTGGGTCTCTGGAATAAAGAAATCATCATCCTCAGCGGTATTGACGTTTCTGGTCCTGGATTCGTTTATTCCGATAGACACATTTGCTGAATTGTTTGTTTTGTTATTGTTTTCTACTGGGTATTGCGTCTCGGGAATGCAGAAGCTATCAACGCTTGTAGTGCTTGTGTTGCTTATTAAATATAGAGGAGAACTTCCAGTAGGAACTAAGAGCGCGGGAGTTTTTTTTATAGAGTTGTTCGTTATGGCAGTTGCATTGGGTGTTGATGTGAGAGAGTTTTTCAGTGTTTGCTTCAAACGAAAGCAAGACGAGGGAACATGTTCCGGACTGTTGCAGATAATTTCAGAAGAGTCCTTGGCAGGAGGTGTAATGCGTCCTTCGAGATATCCGCTATCGCCCTGAAAGGGATACAAAAGTACGGGGATTAATCGATTGACCACTCAAATCAATAAGTACAAATACAAAGGCAGAATGTTGCGATGAAAGATTCATTCACCTGATAGTTATCCTGGATAACAATCGTTTGAGAAGCTAGTTTGTAGTTCTTACCCTCAATAGTTGAATTATTTATTCTTACCTCACTGACCAATTGTAATGTTGATTCCACATTTCCAAATTGTATTGCTGTTGATTTAAGTAGTGGGATCATTTGGTTAATAGCAATCCTTTTCCCATCGACAAATGTACCACATTTTGACCTGAGATCAAATAGTTTAGGTGGCCGTTCAGTTAAATCCAAAAAACAATGTTTAATATCCACTGACTACAAAAGCAAGTAATTTTAATACTGTTAATTTTTGGCAAGTGCTTACCAACCGCATCTTCAATATCAATATCGTGGGAATATTCATCCGATTTGATTCCAACGAAGTAAATTTCTCCAAGCTTAAGGGTATATTTATTTCCTCTCACATCGAGCACCCCTAGCTAAGACAGAAGACCCAAAAAAAACGCTCTCAGAAATAATATTATTACGAATGTTAGTATGTATGTATATTGTTTACCTTAGTCATTTTTTATGGCACAATACAGTTAATTTAAAACTAAAAACTAACAAAATCTGTGATGTTTGGTAAAAAAAAGTTTGCGTTTAACAAATCCAATTTGACAGTTTGCGCGCTCAGAGCAAAATAAACATGGCTTGCTATTAGTGAAATTTAGGTATCAACGCAGACATAATATCCCGTTTACATAACAGATTCAATCCGAATAATTGAGTTCCATATAAACGCAGATTGAACCGGAACAGGATTCACTACAGAACATTTTCGGTGATTGGATAATCAGCATATAAACGCGCATTGGAAGATCGAGATAGGCAAGTGAGAGAGTGTGTGTGCGTCCTTTTTCTTTTACTATGTTGTGTTTATTTGACTTGGATGGAAATTGGTGCGCAGGGCAGTGTCAACAAGGAAGGCACTGTCTTCAACAGATCTGTCTTGATACTAAGGTATGCGTACGATATCGGCTTCATCGGCCATTCCCAGCATGCCGTGTTATAGGCAATTAGGGCTCTTGGTCTGGACAACTGGAAGCAGCGGGCCCGTAATGCAGATGATGGAAAGCTGCAGGCATTTCTCAGGCAGAGACTCTTCGCGCGTCGGGAGCTAGTTAGGTTAGTAGGTAGAGGGTAGAGGCCAATGAGCTCCATTGTTTCTTGTCAGCAATGCAAATTATTTGAAATCACGATAGGCCTCTGATAGTGTTTGGTTACTTTGCTAAGAACATATACTCAATCAAGACTTAAATTAATTAGTTTAGAAAGTCTAGAGGTTAGAAGGACGATGGCTAGAACCATTTTCATTCATAGACTACTTATTGGTAAGATTGATGCCCCTGAAGTTCTGAGCCTCCTCAATATATGTTAAGTGCTTTTGGTCTCAGAAGTCATAGTAAGGGGCAGGTATAGGGGTTTAACCCCCCCGCCCCCAAAAAAAGGTAAAAGAAATAGAAAATACACCTAGGCCCATTGGTTTTGGTTTAAACCAACGGTATGGAAAATCTTCCGATTTCGATGTCAATAACGCCTTCCTCTAACAATATTACTATTATTATTAAAATTTATTAACATTTAATTTAAATTACATGCTAAATATTGAGAGCACTAGCTGCGGAGGCTTTCGGCTCTATTGGTTCGATTTTTTTTTAAATGTTAATATTTGAGCTTTTTATAAAATTAAACATTTTTACAATGTTATCGTGACTGATATATCTTAGGGTTTCGTAGGTTGAGTGCTGTGAGCTGGCTAACGGCTGGTTAGTTTGGATCGAGGCAAGGCATGCCCCAATGCCTAAGATATGGTTTATATCGATGGAAAAGTTGCATGAAGGACAAATAGGTGGATTTTCCGTCTTGAGGAGATGTTCGTGGGTGAGCGCCGTGTAACCTAATCGTAATCTGACAAAGGTCGTGTTCATCGTTTTAGAGGAAGTGGTGGGATAAGTTGGATGCGATCTATCGGCGTTTATTGTTGAGTAATGGTGGTTATAATTACTAAAATCCAGGAGTTGCTTTAGTTTAATTTTCGTTTTGATGAGTCGTAATATGTTTTGCTTGGTGTAGATGGCGACTTTATAGACTGGAACGCGATGAGCAAGGTTAGCAGTGCTGTCCGCAAATTCGAACATGACTAGGAACCCACATGATTTTTAACTTATTAGGCATTCTAATGAGATGGAGCGATATGAGGATGATACCGTGCTTGCTTTAGAGTCTTTTGCAAGTTCCATGATAAAGGATGTGGGCTTAATGTGCCATGGTGGGTACAATTGCATATACTTACATAAGGAGCCGGCAAGAACACTCAACACTCGGATGTTATGGATGTTGAAATTGCTGATTGGATACGCCTGGGGCTTTTCCTATTAATGCAAGTATTAAGGTCCTTGTCAATAATTGATCCATTTGAGAAAGCAAACTTGGCAAATAGTTTTGCTTTTGTCTTCAAGATCCGGTCTTCTATAGTTGGAAATCCAGCTTCCAATATATTCTTAATGGGGCTTGTAGGGAACGCATTTATACTCCTGCGAGCGGCTAGATGGTAGGGGGCCTTTATGATGTTGATCGTAGATTTTGGGCTGTTGCCATATAGGAATAAACCGTAGTCGACTTTGCTCAAAACTATAGCTCTCGAAACTTCACAGCGGGTGTTTATATGTGCGTTACATTTTTTACTGGCTAAGTAGTTGATAATGTTAGTCCTTGCAGCTAGGCTTTTTTTTTAGTTCTAGACGATACTTCCAATTATATTTGTTGTCAAATACTACCCCAAGGATACTTAAATTAGTAACACTTTCGATATTGATATTGTTATAGTTAAACGTTTAGTTTTCGCAGGATGTCTTTCGGCAAATATGTATGGTTTTACATTTGTCTAATGAGAGTTTAGCACCTGAGTAGGTAGGTCATACTGATATGTCTTTCATTAGATTAAGTAAAGCGTTTCTTGTTTTTACAAGATCATTGTGTTTCGTCAAGATGTATATGTCATCTGCGTAAGCGCAGTGATCAAGTGTTGTGTGTTTGTCTATTAGTTTGCTAATGTCGTCGAAGGCGATAATAAATAGTACCACCGACAGCGGCGAGCCTTGGGGGATGCCGTTGAAAAGCGGATATGATGTCGAATACAAATTATTTGCTTTTACACAGAATCTTCTGTTGGTAAGAAACGAATAGACAAAATTATATATTTTGGGGGCGATACCCCATGTTTTAAGCTTGTCGAGAACTACGTGAATGCCTATTCTGTCGAACGCTTTTTCGAAGTCTAGTGCGAGAATTGTGACATGATTACGAGCGGATAGTGCGCTTGATTTATAGAAGTCGATATGCAGCAATGCATTCACACAACCTTTGCCTGGTTTAAACGCTACTTGGTTTGGGCTGATGAGGTTTTTTGATAAAATAAACCAAAGTAATCGTTTAGCAACAATTTTCTCAAGTATCTTAGCCATAAGTGAAATTGGTCGATATCCATTGACAGTGTTTTTACTTTTCTTTGGTTTTGGTATAGGAAGTACTGTTGCCATTTTCCAATTTTGTGGAATGCATCCTGCATTTAGAATGTTATTGTATAAAGCCAAGAGTCTGCAGATCGTTCAGGGTGGGAGATTTTTGAGCATAGGGTACGATATTCTGTCTCTAGTTGGCGTTTTACCTGTGAGCTTGTTACGACAGCATTCAAGTTCTATTAGTGAAATGTTACCTACAATGCGTCTTGCTGATGAGGAAATGGGATAACTATGGAGCGAAGTGCCAAGAGAACCATTTTTCTTACTGTTGAAATTGGGGTGAAAGTTTGCATCCTTAGACAAGTTTGACCAGGTAAGGGCAAAGAGGGAGCTAATGTCAGCTGAGGTAGATAGGGGGCCAGAGGGAGTTATTAGGACTCTAATAGTTTGTTGATTGTAGTCGCCAATAAGACAGCGTATGTTATGCCAGATCCTACTACCGGATGTGTTAGGGTTCAGAGACGAGGTGAAATTTTGTAAGCTTTTTGCTTTGCTGGTTTTTAGTTCTCTGCGAAATATGGCTTTGTTTTTTTTTGTATATTATTAGATTACTCTAATTGGGATATCTTCTAAAACGTCTCCAAGCTGTCACTTTTTGATTTCTCAGAATGTTTAGATCTTGTGTCCACCACGGTTCAGTTTGGAAAAATCTTAGCAATGCTTCAGATTGTTCAATTTGGTTTTTGATTAGCCAACTTTTTCGTTCATAACCGCTGTGTCCTAATATTAAATCATATGGAAATGGCCTCCATCCATTTTCCACCGTCTTGCTAAAGAGCTATTTCTTAGAACCCTAGAGAATCGTGAACGGATCCAGGCCAGCGTGCAGAAACATAAAAAAAACTCAAAATTTGGGCCGCACACAAACACGGCATTAATTGAGTGGTCACCATTTCTTTCAACAAATGCTGACTCATTTTCAGTCGGTGCATCAATTCTTATTAAAGAGCCATCACCAATGCCAGCATCGAAAGCAAAATTCGCAAAATGTCTAAAACGTTGAGGTATGGATGTTATATTTTCTGAAGGCCAGCGGATTTCTTCCCCCATATCTACTGTTGTCCCCTCAGCCTATAGTCTAGAGACCACACAGAATTCTCACGAACTGCCCATGCAATACGACGACATAGTTCGATTATGCGCCCCACATGTTCTAAATGTGTCATCGGCAACAAAGCCAATACCGGAATAAGAATGTCTATGAATAAACTATGTCAACAATAAAGCAACACAACACACTGCGGTGTCACATTACAAACCTAAGCAGTACTGACCCACCGCAGCGTGGACTATGTCAAGTGCATATGCTTAGGGTTACAATGACCACATGTGTTCGCAAATAGGCAAGTGAGTAATGGGTCTGACACTGATTGCGTGGTTGACCTGAAACTGGTGACGATCGTAAGCAAGAAGGAAATGCATAGAAAATGAACATGGCACTCTGATTCAAACTCCCAAAGTACTCGCTCGTTTTTCTTTTCACGCGCACGATCTAACACTACCGTCAGATTGCAAAATCTTTTGACGCAACTCTGAATTGAACTTTTTGAAACACCCTGTCCATCACCAACTACATAGTACTGAGCTCCACTTCCAAGCCAGTGTAACGCACATAAAACTTGGGTCTTAGCATTTTTAACAATATTGTTGCATGTTTGCTTGAACTGTGTCATTAATTAGTCAACTACGCCATCTAGTAGAAAGTGGCCATATTACCGATTTTGGCAGCATTGGAATAGCAGTTTGAGTAGCTGTGGTATAACTTGGTATGTTGTTCTCGAACCTTCTGAACTTAACGAACCTTCTCAACGAATCTGGAAATTTCGAGAGGTGTCACTTGGAGATATAAATAGATGTCGCAGGAGCACCCAAGACATTCGAGTTGTGAACCGCGATAAAGAAGGGGGTTAGATGAACAGAAGAATTCTATGGACTCTCAGTTCAATGAACAGAAGAATTCTATGGACTCTCAGTTTAATGAACAGAAGAATTCTATGGGCTCTCAGTTCAAGGAACAAAAGAATTCTCTAGAACAACAGAAGAATTCTCTAGATTCCAAATTGCAATCAATGGACTCTAAATTTGATGAACAGAAGAATTCTCTAGATTCCAAATTGGAAGAACAAAAGAATTCCATAGTTGCCGCCCAAAAGAGTGCTGTGGAAGATTTTAAAAATGTTCTCGAAGGAAAACTCGAAGAAATTGACCAAAAGTTCGAGAAGGTTGAAACCAAATTCGACGAAATCCATCAGACGTTTTGCAAGCATGAAACAAACTTCGAGAACTTGGCTAGAGAGCTCGAGAAAGTGAAGAAGCAGAAGGCTCGAGAAAATTCTGCGGACTGCCCGAGAAGGAAAGAGATGCAGCCTCCTGTTTTCGACGGTCAAACATCATGGCCAATTTATAAGAAACAGTTTGAAGCAGCTGCAATGGCGAACAGCTGGGACAAGGAGGAAAAGTCGATTGCGCTAACGCTCGCACTAAGAGGTACAGCTGCGGAGTTACTCCAAACCGTCTCAGAAGAGAAGCAACACGACTACGACGCCCTGGTCAAGGCTATAGAGATGCGCTTCGGTGATGAGCATATGCAGCAAGTGTACAGGGTCCAGCTACGCAGTAGAGTCCAGAAGAGGGGGGAAACACTTCAACAGCTGCAAGCAGATATCGAACGTCTGGCACATTTGTCATATCCTAATGCTGGTGAGGTTCTCATCAATGAAATGGCTGTGGAGGCGTTTATCCAAGCCATTGAAGATAGACAACTGCAAATGGCCGTAAGAATGGCTGGAAAGAGAACGCTCGCTGAGGCCCTAGCATTTGCCTTGACAATGCAAGCTGCTGATCAGGCATCGCATGTGTTCCACCGCGTAAGAGAAATGACAGCCGTTGAATGTTCATGCCAAAGAGCAGACATCGTAGACCGGAGCAGAGATAACAGAGGTCAAATGCGCTGCTGGAACTGCAACAAAATGGGGCACCTACAGAGACAATGCAGAGCTCCACCCAGACAAGGCAGTTGTCCACATTGCGGGCCTAGGAGGCGCAACGAAGAAGCATCTGGCAGATATAGCTTCGCAGAACCAGCAATCGGGAAACGTGTAAGGGGCAGCTTCTCGGAGCAGAAGTGGGTTTCCGGAATCGACGACTCCAGGACCACAATTCAAGTCTCCCAAACCAAACAAGGAAACCAGAGTTTAACAGTGGAAGCCTATATCGTTCAAAATAAGTGCGTGGCAGCCATCGACACCGGTGCCACCGCTTCCATTATAAGGAGGGACATCGTCCGTCAGTCTTGGTTGCACAACACCAGCAGTTACTGTCTGAAAACAGCAACAGGAGCGACAGCGAAAGTGTACGGAGATATCATGCTAACAATAAATTTAGCAGGATTAGCATTCTCCCACGCTTTCTTAGTAGCTGATATATGTGACGAATGCATCATTGGAATCGATTTCATGAAGGCGAATGATGTCGTATTGGACTTTGGTATGCAAGTACTCAAGTATCGAAATGTAGAGATTCCGATGGTGTACGGGAAAGAGAACGCCGCATCCCTGAGGACAGACACTAGTGAAGACGAGGTCCTACCACCTTCTTCAGAGACAATAATTCGGACAAAGCTGGAAGGTGATCCTGGGGCCCACCGATTCTTTCTAGTCGAGCCAGAAGACAACCACTGCCGAAATTGCGTGGTTGGAAAAGTGCTTGTCGAGCAGAAGAACAATATTGTTCCCGTACGAGTTTTTAATGCTGAACACAAAAGCGTCAAATTGAAGCAAGGTGAGGTGGTTGGAAAGTGTGTACCGGGTACTGAAGTCTACCGAAATATTCATCCGATATCCAGCGACCGCATGAAGACGAGGTACGACACAAAAGCAACCACCACAGGATTCCAGGAAGGAGATCTGGTATGGCTATACTACCCTCATCGCCGAAAAGGTATGTCACCTAAACTACAGCAGGATTGGGAAGGACCCTATAAGATAGTGAAGCGCATCAACGATGTTGTCTACCGGATCCAGAGAGGAAGAGGCAAGCTAAAAGTTGTCCATGTGTATCGTCTCCATCGCTACCATGGGGAAAATATTGACGTGCTTGTTCGGGACGAACAAGTTTAAGAGGGGGATATTGTTGCATGTTTGCTTGAACTGTGTCATTAATTAGTCAACTAGGCCATCTAGTAGAAAGTGGCCATATTACCGATTTTGGCAGCATTGGAATAGCAGTTTGAGTAGCTGTGGTATAACTTGGTATGTTGTTCTCGAACCTTCTGAACTTAACGAACCTTCTCAACGAATCTGGAAATTTCGAGAGGTGTCACTTGGAGATATAAATAGATGTCGCAGGAGCACCCAAGACATTCGAGTTGTGAACCGCGATAAAGAAGGGCGATAGATGACAGTAGTGAAAAGTATAGAGAATATTGAATAAGAGAAGTGATTGTTTATTTAAAGTGATTAATTGTGAAAGTGAATTGTTGGATTAAATAAGTGAATTATTAGAATAATAATCAAGAAGTAAAAGACATTGAAAGAGAACTAATAAAGATTAATTAAATAGAATTACGTTTTATCTTTTCGAATCCTAGCCTGGATGTAACAATATATTCCGCTGTACTTTTGCAGACGCGAATTTTTTCATTAAATTGAAAATCACTTAATGCAACAAAATCATTGTTAATTCTTTCTTTAAAAATTCCAGGATGGCGTACTTCGCAAAATTGCACATCAAATTCATTATCACTTTCCCTTGAAAACATAATATTAGAAATTTTTTACCGAAATTGTCACTTCACTACCGACACTCAATTGCCTGTCACAATTGTCAATTACATACTGACAAAATTGTGATTTGTACTTTTTTATCTGTTCCATAAAAAAATTGTCACTACAAATTTGTCGTGAAATTTGTGACAATTTTCAAAAAATCACTTACAATTCATTGTCATGACAATTTTTTTATGATCCGAAATCTTGACAATTGTCGCAAATTCTCCGACAATTCTACAAAATTGTCAATTTTGTTATGGGACAGAATTTAGACAATTGTCAAGTTGTCATTTACAAATTGTCACCTGTCACCTGTCGCACCTGTCAATGTTTATGAAATAGGGCCCTGGTGTTTGAGGGTAAGCCGGACCAAAAGTGATCGTGCAAATAATAGGTAAGTGGTCGCTATTATAAAGATCATCTAAGATTAACCAAGAGCTATTTGTGAATAATCCTGTTGAACAGCATGTTACATCGATGTGTGTTAAGGTGTTGTGTGTGGAAAAGTGAGTGGGAGACCCATCATTTAAAATCATAAGGTTTGAGTCCGATACAAATTTTTCTACGATGGCTCATCTGATATTAGTGATGGGCGATCCCCAAAGCGAACTCCAAGAGTTGACGTCACTGGTGATTATTACTGGAGTAGGAACTTGCCCAAGAATGCTGACTAGGTCGTTGTCTGTGAACACTTGATCGGTGAGTATATAAATGCAAACTATCGTCAATTTGCGTGGGAATTGTATTTCTACAGCTAGTGTTAAAATGTTCGAATTGACAACTATTTGTTTGTGCGGGATGTTGTTTTTTATTAAGAAACCGATTTCTTGTTGGGATGTTAAATTTGCAGGGAAGTTGTGGAAATACCCTGTATATGATTTTGGTGTATTTGGTTTGAAGTTGGTAGCGCAGTGAGTTTCTTGGATAGATATAATACAAGGGTATATTCTTTTATAAGGATATTAAGTTCGTCGTAGTTGTTTATATAGCCTTTTATGTTCCATTGTAATATTTTTAATTGTGATTGTTTTGTATTAGGTTGTTGGGGTTTCGTAAGTCGTGGGCCCCATTGGCCGGAATGGGGGCAAGGACAGCCAGAATTGGTTGCCCTTGCATCCACCCCCGCCAGTGGTGTCCACGACGTTTTATTTGGGTTTATTTTCTTATATTTATGCATTATCATCCGTATCGGATGTGTTCATATAATACGTGTTAGCTTTTAACAATTTTTTTGTAAGTGTAGTAATGGGTGAATTTTGTACTTGGGCATTGGTGTTGCTGGTTGATGGTGGGTTGGGAAGAGGTCTTTGCAGTAGTGAGGTGTTTGAAATGGCAAAGGACTGCGATTGTGTTGTGTTATTTTGATTTGGTATTGTTGGTATGGTGCAGCGTTGCCATTTTTTTTTGGCATGTCGGGATTTTGGAACTTTTTGAGTGAAAATAGCGGGATTCTTTCGTCGAAAGCGGGACAGAAGTTTTCAAATACATATTTATCTTTTTATTTGAGTTAAAAGTACGTTTACGGACAATAGATAGCAAAAATAGCCATAGAAAATGTATTTTAATAAAAATATAATATTTTAAATCAGAATCGTCTTCAGAATAAAAAAAAAAAAAAACCGAAATCAAAATCAAAAAAGTTTTATTCATTTAACTTACAATAAAAGAATAATTATTTATAAGAATTACTTATTCATGATATTTCTGTGAAGATTTAACATCTTTTAAAGTTTCCTTTTTCTCTTTAATAAAGATGAATAACTCTTCACAGGATAGCTGCTTTCATTAAATTTACGGAGCATTTATTTCTGGCATCCGACTATTTTAAATTCATCTGGGAAAAAACGCGTTCAGGATAGCAGTTTGATGTTGGGATATGTACTTATTATGAAAAACAATAGTTTTAATATATTCCTGGTATCTTTTTTAGGAAACTGTTGAAAGAGCTGGTGCCATTTCTGAGCGGTGGTGGCAGTAGTGTCTTTGCACCCCTTCGGGATAGGGGTCAGAATTTACCCGAGGTAGGCATGCCGGTCGTAAGAGGCGACTGAAATCCAAACCCCCCTTCGGGATAGGGGTTAGAATTTACCCGAAGTAGGCATGCCGGTCGTAAGAGGCGACTAAAATCCATACTGGGGGGTGGTTCCCCACCAGGCGCGACCCCAGGTGGTTCATAGGGGAGCCTCGGTACGATACGCTCGCTATCCGAGATTGTAGGGTTATAGCAGAGATGTAAGCGATGTCTGTATGGGAATAGACTACGGTCTGCGTCCGTGCAGGCTGCGCTTTACTCACTGTGAATGCCCTACCGCGAACCAAACCAAAAGGAAAAGTATGAAGGAACAACCTAAGGTTATGTCTACTCCAGGTGGCACTCGCAACAGCGAAAATCCACCCGTGGTGTTAACTACCGCGGTCGGGGCAAGGATTCTGGAGGTCCCAAGCAACATACTACCAACTCCCCCCGCCTGTACAGGCGTTGACTTGGGAGCTGTAAGAACGCTTGCTTCCGAAGACTCCTGGAAAAATGGAGAAAGTAGCAGAGAGGTTCAACCTGATACGCTTAATCTTCATTCCAATAGACAGGTAGCTGATTGTTGCGTTGTAGCTGATGAGACCCAAGAAACCAGACAGGTTGAACGGGCTGCAGAAGCGGTACGCACCGGTGGACTTCTGTCTAAGAGCCAGCGGAAGAGTAAACAGAGGAAGGCGTTAATCGCGCGGCGCAAAGAAACTGAACCAGTTGAAGGCGCATGCGCTGAGAGCTGCACTACCTCGGCGGCGACGGCTGAGAGATGCAGGTGGGCAGAGGCTACCCCAACCGAAACGCACCAGCGGATCGAAACCAACGCTGCCTCCTCTTCCAATAGCTCGAACAGGAATAAACGGCGAATGAAGGCTTCGAGCACTCCTAGCGGTGGAACTGCGTACGCACCTTCTGCGTTCCCTTCCACTGTAATATCTCTAACTCATGGAGGTCCCCGCGCACAAAATCTGGATGAAACATTTTCTGCAACCAGCAATGCTTGCAGCACCAGTGGACAGAAATTGGCTGTCGCGAAGAAAAACACGGTAATTATATTTACTCAGATTAACCTTCAACATTCGAAGGCTGCTACTGCTCTGATAGGCAAGAAGCTTTCCGGGTTGAATACAAAACCCCACATAACATCCATACAGGAGCCATGGGTGTGGAAAAATCGCATCTGTGGCCTTGGAGGTGTTCGTGGCACCACGATGCTCTGTGACGAGTGGTCCGAAAGGCCCAGGGCTTGTCTTGCTGTGTCGAACCTTCTCTCAGCGACTAAGCTTGGACAATTTTGTGGCCAAGATTTGGTAGCTGCAGTCATAAGCTACGAAACGAATGGAGATTGGAAGACCTTCGTCGTGGCGCCAGCTTATCTCGCCTATGATTCGGTAGTGCCTCCACCACCAAGGGCAATTGCTGAACTCATAGACTATTGCGACACCAGGAAGATGGGCCTAGTTATATGTTGCAATGCCAATGCTCAGAACATTGTTTGGAGCAGCAGCAAATGCAACATGCGAGGAAACCATCTCCTGGATTTCATTCTATCATCTGAACTTACTATCAACAATGTTGGCTCACAGCCAACTTTTGTGACGTCAAGAAGACAGGAGGAGATCGACCTGACTTTATCAAATAGATACTTTAAGGCGGTTACCAACTGGAGGGTCTCTTCGGAGGCATCCCTCTCAGATCATAGATATATCAAATTCCAAATCGAATGAGAAGCCATAACTTTGCAGGAGAGGAGGAATCCAAGAAAAACCAACTGGATACGCTTCACGGAGGAAATGGGAAAAACTCTCAAAACTCCAACCAAACTCAGGACGAGACAAAAGGTAGAGGATGCTGTTCAAAACCTGAATAGTGCCATTACTAGCTGTTTCGAACTGACATGCCCAGTAAGAAAACCCCCTGGCAGAACGCCGGTTCTCTGGTGGAGCTCGGAACTGCAAATAATCCGAAGAGAAGCTAGAAAGCTTCTAAATAGATCACTCAAGACTGATTTGGAGACAGACTGGAATCTCTACCGATCGAAGCAGAAGGAATATAAGAGGCTAATTCGGGTATCGAAAAGTGCTTCTTATAGCAATTTCTGCGAATAGATTGAAACACTGGGTGAAACTATAGTAGGTTGGTTAAAGTTCTGAAAAAGGGCAAACCAGCCAAACTGGACTCACTTAGAAAACTTGATGGTACCTTTACTGAGACGAAAGCGGAAACTCTTAGTTATCTGCTGGAGTCTCACTTTCCGGGTAACCAAATTACAATTGGTTCACAACCAGCCCCGATTACCGAGACTATGAGTGAGCCAAGACAAACAACTCGGCGTAGCTGGTATATTTTGAAGACCCTGGTAACGGACGAGGCCATTAAATACGCCTTTGCGTCTTTTGACGGCTTCAAGTCACCTGGTACAGACGGAATATACCCAGCCATGCTGCAACAATGTACAAACCAGTTGCTACCGACTATGAAGAAAATCTTCACCGCTGTCCTAGCACTGGCATACATTCCAACACCCTGGCGTACAGTTAGAGTGGCATTTATACCAAAATTTGGCAGAAGTGACTACTCGCTCGCCAAAAGCTTCAGACCAATCAGTCAAACTTCCTTCTTGCTGAAAAGCATGGAAAGGCTGGTCGAGCTTCACGTGCGCAAAACTGCTTTGCGTTTGCACCCACTATCTCAGATGCAACACGCCTATCAACGCGGAAAATCCTGCGATACTGCGCTCCAAAATCTAGTTGGTAGAATTGAGGGCGCGCTCGACAGAAAAGAATACGCGATGGGCATTTTCATCGATATTGAGGGTGCTTTTGACAATGCGACTTTTGATAGCATGTGCAGCTCCGACAGACAACACGTTGTAGACGAACCATTGGTGTTGTGGATTAAAGCAATGCTAATGAATAGAACGTTGGTTGCGGATGCGGATTGTGGCCGCTATGTTAGGGCGGGGGTAAACAGAGGCTGCTTGCAAGGCGGCGTTCTGTCTCCACTGCTGTGGTGTATGCTGGTCGACTCTCTGTTGAACGCACTCAACAGTTCTAATGTATACGCTCAGGCGTACGCGGATGATGTTGCCGTGCTTTCTGTTGGATCATGCCTAGCGACTGTATGCGCCAAGGCGCAGGCGGCCCTTGACGTGATCGACGAATGGTGCACTAGGAATGGGCTCTCGGTCAATCCTCTTAAAACTGGGGTTGTTCTCTTTACGAGAAGGAGGAAGCTGGTCGGGTTGACTCAGCCAGTGCTAAAAGGCGTCACAATCCAACTCTCCAATGAAGCAAAGTATCTGAGAGTCATCCTGGACAGCAAACTTCTTTGGTCCAAACATGTTGAGCTGAAGACTGCCAAGGCGCTGTCTGTTTTCTGGCAGTGCAAAGGCATTTTCGGCAAGACATGGGGCCTATCACCGAAAAGAGTCCTATGGATTTATACGGCTATGATAAGACCATTTATAGCATACTCATCGGTTGTTTGGTGGAATAAGCTTTTACGTAAATACGTTACTGCTGCTTTTGCCAAACTCCAAAGGCAGGCATGTCTCGGCTGCACGGGGGCCTTCCAGCACGCCTGGCTCCGGCCTAGATGCACTATTGAACCTCCCGCCCCTTGATGTTTACATCATGGGCTGTACAATCAAAGCTATATCACGTCTAAGAAGAGGTGGCTTTTGGTATAATTCACACTGGAGTTTTGATGAACTTGCGTAACGGTTGTCCTTCGACTCCTGTCTTATGGAAATGCCGTCTGATGCGATGACACCGGAGCTTCGGCTAAAGCGCAACTACGAGGTCGACTTTCCTCGCGTTCAGTACTGGCTCTGGCCGGACTCTGAACCTGGAAGGGAATGGAGTCGAATCTTCACGGATGGCTCTAAAACCGATCAAGGATCTGGTGGTGGTGTCTTCGTGGAGAGCGAAAACGTTAGACTTTTTTTTCCATTAGGCAAATATGCGTCAGTCTTCCAAACAGAGACTTATGCTATCCTAATGGCCATGGACTATGTTACGAGGAACAGGTGGAGGTGGCGAAGTATCTGCGTCTGTAGCGACAGTCAGGCTGCGCTTAAGGCCTTACTCAAACCCTTAACTACCTCCAAAATAGTACGTGAATGCATGATCTCTCTGAATTCGGTCGGAAGGCTGAATTCACTTAAACTTGTCTGGGTCCCGGGTTATAACGGGATCACGGGAAATGAGGTCTCCGATTAACTTGCTAGACAAGGCTCAGAGGGGGGCTTCTCAGGACCTGAACCAGCGATTTGTCTGCCTGCGTCCTCTGTCAGGGCTTCCATTGACGGTTGGGTTTAATTTGAACACAATCACCGTTGGCATGACTCTCCAGGGTGCAGACAGACTAAGCTAATTCTCCCCGACATCTGTGAGAAATCCGCGGCATTCTTGTTGTCTCTCAACAGAAAAGACTGCAGACAGACCACTGGCGTTACCACCAACTGCGAAGCCTGTGGAGAAAGCGACGACACTGCGGAACATTTCCTCAGTGATTGTCCTGCTTTTGCTCGTATCAGGTGGCAGGTATTTGGTGCGAATATGGTGAGTGCTGTAAACCTAAGCTCCTTATCATTGAAGCGCCTTCTTGATTTTCTTAGAAAAACGAGTAAATTCCCACAGTAAAATGTGGTGTGTCTGCCTGGTAGTACAATGGACCAGTATTGAGTCTGAGTGCTCCAGTGCAGAAAGTCTCACACACCCCGAAAAAAAAAGAAAAAGTGTCTTTGCAATTTCCTACTAATACGTCCAAGGATGATTTTAACAAGTTAAATTCTTCATATAAGTTATCTACCGAAATATCGCCTGTCAATTTTATTAAAGATACAGCATTTTCAATCATGTCAAAACTAACTTTACTTTCCAGGTCTAGACAAAATATTTTCATCTGAAAAATTATAACGTTTGTCTATATATTGTTTAAAAAAATTGGAAGTCTTCAATGGCTATGGTCCGTTCAGATTCAACCAATTTCTTTAAAATCTGTTTCGTCTGGTAGCCGAAAAATCTAACCTTTAGCCTTTGAGTCAACCTTGAGCGGAAGAGGCACAATGACTCATGTATTTCTGTTATGGCAATATCATTTCCCTGAGACTCTTTTATTAATGTACCAAAAGAACTCATCACATTATGAACAAAATGCAAGTAGTTTTTGTTTCCTCTGCTTCAGAGTAAAAAATCTTTTCAATGGCTTTCGCACATGATTCTTGCTTATCAAAGTAGTTTTCTAAAGCAGGCCAAACCTTGATTACTCTCTCAACGTCTGGCATCCCTACTCTCTCACCCGCGCTCTTATCTTCATTACGCGCCGGGCGGGCGGCCACTACACACTTTTCTGTGCCACATACCCAAGCTTCCTCAGCACGCTGCGCGCATGGTCCGGTTATCCCCGAAAAGCGGGACTGAGCATGTCCCGCTCGGGACATTTAATTTTGATTTAAAAATCGGGACGTCCCGCCAAAATCGGGACGTCTGGCAACGCTGGTATGGTGTGTGATCCATACTTCCATACTAATATAATAAATGCGAAAGTAACTCTGTCTGTCTGTCTGTCTGTCTCGATTTAACGCCAAAACTACTGAACCGATTTAAATGAAATTTGGTACACAGATAGTCTAGAGCCTGAGAATGGACATAGGCTACTTTTTACCGCGAGAAAATGCTTCATCCCAGAAGCGGAGATCTAAGCTGATATCTAAGAAAAGTTGTAACTCTAGCTCCTAGCTTTGGAATGACTTTTTAATATAAAGTTTAATTATGTACAAAGATTTTAAGATATAAATCATCTCTGTAGGTTATCCTGAAGTTGAACGATAAGCATTAAACTATAAATTTTATACAATTCAAAAAAGTAAAATGTTCGATTGAATCTAGATCGTTAGACTTTCCCAGCGTTCAGTGGAGGAAAATTTGTGTGTGTGTGCGGCACAAATCTGTTTCTCTACCTGTAGCTTTTGTGAAATGTGCTTTTTCTTTCTTTTTTTTATGCACCTTTTGCAGTTTGTGTTGTTTTTTTATGGCGCATGGCCATTGGATTGAGAAAGATAGGGTATGAAATGTAAATGAGATTGAGAGGGAGTCACACTCAGAGTATATCCACATAATGAGTAGGGACACTCTCGACGTTTTGTTTATCAGTTCTTATCAGCAAGTATTTTGTTTTAAATTTGAGAAGTGGCAGACTGGCGAAGCAAGGCGAGCACGGGACAGCTAGTTCAGTAGTTATAGTTTGGGCTTGTGGCATTGGTGTAGGTGTGCTTGCGGTTGGGGAGGGTGCAAGGGTAGTTTGGGGGCAATATTATCCTTGGTTGCAGGTTTTAATTGGAAGATCTTGTTATCATTGGGGGTTACTAATTTGGAGGAGCTTGGTGGAATGATGTTTCTTTTAATAACATTTTGTGTGGCCTTTTGGGCTTGTTCGGAGTATGAAGTTGAGTTAGATGTGTGTGAGGACGGAACTGTTTGGTAATAGATACGTATGGCTTCATCCATAGAGCGTTTATTACGAGTTTTAATTTTTAGAATTTCTTTGTTTTGCAGATATTTTGGGCAATTTCTTGATGAGGAGGGGTGAGAGCCTAAGCAATTGGTGCACATAAGTCGTGTACAGTCAGTGGGACTGGGACTGCACGTGGCGCAAGCACTATTTTTATTACACCTTTTTTTTGTGTGTCCGAGGAGTTGGCAGTTTTGACATTGCATGGGGTTGGCGATATATTCCTGTACTTTGGCTTTATAACATCCAATTTCAACTGAAGCAGGGAGTTGGTAGAGATCAAAGGTAAATAACATTAAACCTGTCGGATGAGTGTTGCCGTCAATGTGTTTTGCGAATTCGTAGACGTCAGTTACCCCTTGCGATTTCATCTCAGTTTTAATTTCTTCTTCTTTGATGTTAATTAAACAAGGCGCGTATAGTACACCCTGTTGGTTTACAATGAACACACCCCATTAAATACCGGACCTTTCTTGTTCAACTTACAACTTACTTCGCTTACAACACACACACTTGTTGATTGTCTTTTTTCTTTCTCAAAACACGGTGTGGTTGTTTTTTGCGTCTTTCTTATTATTCTGAATAAATACTTTTTACTTTCTTAAATCAATCCGAACTTTATTTATTCATCTGCTAACAGGGTTATGGGCCCAGTAGTAAAAGTTAAAAGTGGATTAGAGTATTTTAAAGACATTTTAAAAACCTGTTGTTCCGCTGTATATGCGAAGAAGTTTTTTGTGTGGAAACTTTGTTAATCGTGTTTTGGAAAATGGCGGATGAAAAATTTTCAATCCCGAAATTAAATAATACAAATTGGACAGTTTGGAAATTTAGAGTGGAAAGTTTCCTGTCTCGAGAAGATCTATGGAAAGTAGTTGAGGATGATCTCCCAGACGAAAATTCGAGGACAGATGTGTGGAGGAAGGAAGACAGGAAGGCGAAAGGTACAATTATTCTTTTTCTCAGCGATAACCAATTGCCTTTGGTGAAGAACTGTCGACATGCAAAAGATGTCTGGACTACACTTCAGAATACTCACGAAAAAATTTCGAGATCTGTTCGTGTGTCACTTCTCAAGAAGTTGTGCTCAACAAGATTACAAGAAGGAGGAAATGTTGAGAAGCATCTGTTTGATGTCGAGGAGTTATTCGATCGTTTGGCTGCTGCTGGACATGTGTTTGATAAAGACACAAAAATCTGTTTGATCTTGCAAAGCCTGCCAGATTCATTTGAGCATTTGGTTTCGGCGCTAGACAGTCGTTCGAATGACGACATGACTTTAGAATTCATCAAGTCAAAATTAATCGACGAGTACCATCGAAGGCTGGAGCGGGCTGGTGAGTCTTTTAAGCAGAAAAAGGCAATGAAAACCGAATCGAATCGCAGTGTGGAAACTAGAACTTGTTTCCATTGCAAAAAGCCGGGACATCTACGTTCAAGTTGTCGTTCTTATTTGGCAAACAAAAGGGGCAGTGGAAGAAAAAGAAATCCTAGTACAAAGGTCACAGAGGAAACAAATATAGCGTTTGCTGCAGGTCGTGATAAACCAGGGCTTTGGTTAATCGACAGTGGTGCGAGTTCGCACATGACAAATGATAAACATTTTTTCAATTCCTTAAATGAATCTGACGGTGCAAGCATTGTTTTGGCTGACGGAAAACAAATATCATCAGCTGGTCGCGGAGAAGGTGTAATTGTTGGCGTTGACGACAATAAAAGACGTGTCAGAGTCACACTTCAAGATGTTTTATTTGTGCCGGATTTAGGAGGAAGTCTAATGTCAGTGAGCAAGCTGGCCGAAAATGGTTTTTCTGCTAGGTTTGATAAATATACCTGTAGCATAAATAATTCTGAGGGAAAAGTTGTTTTACTGGGTAATCGATGTGGAAATCTTTACCATCTTCAAGTTCTGGAACAGTCATCAAAAGCTTTAGAAGGAAAACATCATGTTAATTGTCAACATCAATGGCATAGACGTTTGGGTCATCGAGATACTGCGGTGTTAGAGCGGATGATGAAGGAACAGTTGGTTTCTGGATTAGATGTACGAAACTGTGGGCTGCAAGTTGTTTGCGAGTGCTGTTTAAAAGGAAAACTTACTCGAACACCATTTCCTGGAATAGTTCATCAAAAATCGAACAAATTATTGGATATAGTACATACCGATTTATGTGGCCCTATGAGAGCACCAACACCAGCTGGAAATAGGTACCTGATGACTATGATAGATGATTTTAGCCGTTATACAGTGGTTTATCTATTGAAACACAAATGGGAAGCAGCAGACAGAATAAAACAGTACGTTCGTCAAGTTCAAAATCAGTTTGGACGAAAACCAGTCGTCATACGATCTGATGGAGGAGGAGAATACGACAATAATAATCTACGAGATTTTTACATTGCTGAAGGTATCAAGCCGCAGTTCACTACTGCATATTCTCCCCAACAAAACGGTGTTGCTGAACGCAAAAACAGATCTCTCATCGAAATGACAAAGTGCATGTTAATAGACGCTGGGTTGGAGAAACGATATTGGGGTGAAGCTGTGCTTACGGCAACTTATATTCAAAATCGTTTGCCATCAAAGTCAGTGGATAAAACTCCGTTTGAACTCTGGTATAAGAGGAAACCATCTCTGAAGCATATACGGAGGTTTGGCTGCGAAGCTTATGTGCATATACCGGATGTTAGACGTGATAAACTGGACTGCAAAGCTAACAAGCTAATATTTGTCGGATACTCTGATCAACATAAAGGGTATCGTTTTCTTGATCGTTCAACTATGAAGATTACCATCAGTCGAGATGCTCATTTCCTAGAAAGTGAAACACGGACAGCTGATATCGGTGTTCCAGACTCTAATATGGATATTGTGTCTGATGAAGTTCAAATCCGTTCTATCCCTGAAGAGGAAGTGATTCCAACGGAAAGTTTTGATGTTTCTGTTGACGACGAGAGTTCGCGAGAGGACGAATTTTTCGGATTTGAAGAAGAATTGCCATCCGAGGATGAGGAAGAGCGAACTACGACAAGGCGTTCCGAGCGAACTACTCGTGGAGTACCACCAATTCATCTTAATGAGTACGTAGTAGGCAGTGCATCTCTAGTTTTGGATGAACCGAAGGACTACAAGGAAGCAGTTCAAGTACCTGAATGGAGAGAAGCAATGAACGAGGAGATGAAGTCACAACGACGTAATCATACGTGGGATCTCGTAAAACTTCCAGAAGGCAGAAAGGTTGTCGGCTCGAAATGGGTCTATAAAATAAAAAGAAACGAGCAGAACGAAATCACAAGGCATAAGGCCCGAATTGTCGCGCAAGGATACACGCAAAAGTATGGTGTAGATTACGACGAAGTCTTTGCTCCTGTCACGAAATTAACAACTCTAAGAACTTTTTTGGCTGTTGCTGCAAAGCATGGAATGCTGGTCAAACATTTCGACGTCAAAACTGCCTATCTTCATGGAGTTGTCGAAGAGGAGATTTTTATGAGACAACCACCTGGCTATGAAATTTCCGGAAAAGAAGGGTTAGTCTGCCGATTAAATAAGAGTATTTATGGACTTAAGCAATCGGCACGCTGCTGGAACCAGACATTACATAACTTTTTGTTGAAGCTGCATTTTAAGGCATCGGCTGCGGATCCATGTTTGTACATCAAAGATACCGGAGGCAAGAAGGTATTTCTACTTGTTTATGTAGATGACTTGCTGGTGGGAAGCATGGATGAAGGTGAGATTATTACGATTTATAACGAACTTCAAAGAAAATTCGAAATAGTCAACCTGGGAGAAGTGCGGTATTTTCTGGGAATGGAAATATATCGAAAGGACAACGTTTTTGAAATACATCTGAAAAATTACATTAAAAGGCTACTTAAAAGTTTTGGTATGGAGAACGCTAAGGTTTCTAACTCACCGATGGACCCTGGTTATATGAAAGCTGAAGATAAGACCGCTTCATTAGACAGCAGCACAATATATCGAAGTCTAGTCGGCGCATTGTTGTATTTGGCTGTGAATGCTAGACCTGACATATCGGCAAGCACTGCTATTTTAGGCAGAAAATTTCAAAATCCTACGGAAGCTGATTGGATTACTGCAAAAAGGATCTTACGTTACCTAAAAGGGACTATCGACTACAAAATATGCATCGGCGGTGCTGAGGAGTGGAAACTAGTTGGTTATTCGGATGCAGACTGGGCTGGTGATCAAGCTACTAGGAGATCAACGTCTGGATACGTGTTTTTATTTGGAGAGTCTCCAATTTCGTGGGCTAGTCGACGACAAGAATGCGTTACACTTTCATCGATGGAAGCTGAGTACGTGGCCCTCAGTGACGCCTGTCAAGAGGTAATATGGCTACGCAAACTACTGCGAGATTTTGGCGAGATTCAGCGCGAACCGACATTGATCAACGAGGACAACCAGAGCTGCATAGCATTTGTTAATACTGAACGTATCAGTAGGCGATCAAAGCACATAGAAACTAAGGAGCGTTTTGTTCAAGATCTCTGTGCAAATAATGAGATCGAATTGAAATATTGTTCAACAAACGAGATGATGGCAGACATTTTCACCAAACCTCTGGGACCGATCAAACAAAGGAGCTTCTGTAAGCTGCTCAAACTTGATGGGAGTTAGGCGATTGTTCATTGAGGAGGAGTGTTGGTTTACAATGAACACACCCCATTAAATACCGGACCTTTCTTGTTCAACTTACAACTTACTTCGCTTACAACACACACACTTGTTGATTGTCTTTTTTCTTTCTCAAAACACGGTGTGGTTGTTTTTTGCGTCTTTCTTATTATTCTGAATAAATACTTTTTACTTTCTTAAATCAATCCGAACTTTATTTATTCATCTGCTAACACACCCTTGGAGGAGTTGAGGCTTGAGTGCAAAGTCACAGAGACTGGACACTGTTTTGCTAAATTGGTTATACGTAGGAATTTATCCACGATCGTTTGTGATTTCGTTAGGATGAGTATGTTGCCGTGTCTTAGCTGCGATATATTTTCATATTCGGTGCTAATGGCATCAATTGCTTTCCTTTATACGAAAATGCTAACAGAAGTAAGTGGTATATCCTTTTCCTTCGATGAGATCAGGACGAATCTTGGATTTTTGGGGTTAGGGATCGGAGTAAGATAGGGGAAATCGTCTTGGATTATGGGTCTATTTCTTTTTGGGCGTGGTTCAGAGGACTTCAGATCAGCAAGCTCACTAAACCGGTTTCCGGACATTGTTTTGTTTGGCCCCGGGGCCATGATTTTTTTATTTATCACTACCTGCGGGCGTAAACTGAAACACGAAGAGTGCACAGAAGGTGGAAACTCCTATGTGTGCCACAATTGCGACTCGGAATATTCCGATTAATTTATTATTTTTTGTAAAAAATGATGTTTGAAGTAAGGTTTATTTTAAAATTATTTTCGTTAGGTAAGTTTGTTTTGTTGTGAAGATTTGGATTATTTATTTTTTTTCGTTTTGTTTGTTATGTTTTAAAATACTGTTTATATTTATTTTATTTTTCTTTACATGAATTATTATTAAATTAAATATAATTTCAAATACTGCAATATGTCATAAGCATTGTCAAACAGTGTAATATTAATAGAAATAAAAAAGAATGAATTTAACGTGTTTAACACTAGTATATGTTTATTATTTCCATGTGTTTCAACTAACCCCAATCGCTGTTTCAACCGCCCCTGGTATGGGTACGGTTGAAACAAAAATGCACTCCCTATTTGTAGATGCAAACCCGCTTTTTCATTGAACATGCCTTCTTCATCGCTCGGATTACAGAAATCCATATTATGAATGATATAAGCGAAATTGTCTCAACCGTATCCAGTCTACCCTACTCGCCTGCAGTGTTGAGCTCCATCTTTAGGATGTGGAGGTAAACTGGAGCTTTTCTTGCGAGTCTGGCTTCTTCGTCAGCCTGTTCGTTGCCTCGAATGGCAACGTGACCAGAAGTCCACATTAGCACTTTGATTTTGTTACCATTAATTAGTTATCTACGAATACATTTGTTGTTTGTGCTTTGTGTTCACGATAGATCTTATCTTGGAGAGGCTATCGGTACATATCACATGTTTTCTATCCGTTGTTATGGTCTACAAGGATGGAGAATAGGCGAAGGCTTCTGCGGTAAAATTAGAAGCAATTTGTAGGTGGATTCCAAGTAAAGGGGGGAGGGGGTCCTCTTCAAAAGTGACAGAAAAGGATAAAATGTGTATTGTCCAAACTTTTGGATCCGTCCGGCAATAAAAGATTCCAACCTTGGAATTTGAGGTCAGCTGAAATATCCAGGAATAGCTTATGGTATACCGCGGACAATCCAAAACGAGATATTTAGGTGTTAGGATGTGACTGGATTGTCATAACACAGTACGCTATTGTGATACATACATGTTTATATGGCGCTGCCAATCTGCGTTCGTACCTTCTGGAGGCAAGCTTTAATATGGAATATTGAAAGATGCAGAATTTGCTGACCGAAAGGATTCATTCATTGGAATGAATTCTTCTGCTCCATCATTAAATCCGTCGTGGCGAATACATCCCCAAAATTCATTCATTAAAAACGCAAGAATCTAATCCCTCCATACAAACTGACATTTCTTATGCGCAGGGGAATCGTTGCGGATGGGAGATTCCCCCGGCGGATTTAATGATGCTTGTTCTCATTAACGGCGAAGCTATTACCATGATTTAATGGGTCATAACCCTGGCACTTTACCGCTGGTTCAATTCATAACTGAGGGCAATCAATTGCCGGCGTTGCATTTCTGTGATCAGAGTTTCCAGTCCTGGACTCGAACGCACACTTGCGGGACAAAAGTTAATTACCCTTATTGCGAAGATCAATCGACAGTTGATAATTGACTATTTTCAATGTGTGCTATTGTGAACGAACGATTGTAAAGGATTTTGTCAATCGCAGTCAATTAAAAAAATGCGATTGACGAAAATACCAAATGAATCCTTCGTTCACAATAGCACACATTGAAAATAGTCAATTATCAATATGTCGATTGATCTTCGCAATAAGGCTGAATATGTGAAATGTATCGCTAGGCTCACATGAATGGCCTAAGTGTGATTCCCCCCCCCCCCCCCCGCCCATAGTCTATGTTTTTTTAGAGCCCTGCAGTGATATTCCTCTTTTCTGCACGCGCCATTCACTGCATTGGTTTACATAACATAATTTTAATACTTTTATTTATAACAAAATAAAAATCTTACAACAAATTACAATCCGGATCTTTGTCTTATTTTTTCATGTAGTGATGGTATCATTAACTATCTGTAAATAGCCTGAACCGCACCGAAAAGCTACGCTTTTTACTTTACTTTTTTTTGGAATACAGAAAACTTTGATTTTGTTGTTTGTGCAGCTAAGGCCTATTGAATAAATCTTATTATTCTGGAATGTCACCACCAGGTACCAGCTAAAAAAATAAACATAAAACAACAAATTGTCACATCAAGTCAATCCACAAAAAACAAACCATAGTAATATGGTTTCCATTCAATAAAATCTGATCCAGTTTTGTTATTCTCCGGCCTTCGGGGGTATTTTCGTATTCGGTAACATCTTCAAGCAGCATATTAACAAAATCATCAAATCCGAGCAACGTTCCAACCATTTCCTTGTCGTTTTTCATAATAATATGAATGCGGGAACCAATGCATTTATCCACCAGTTCTGAAAAGAAGTTAAATTTTGCATTTGCATGAACAATGTGAATTTTAATTTACCAAGCGGTAGAAGCGTTGATGCATTTATTGTTGGTGCTGCAGTAGTCATTATTCGATTATCAAATATTGTTCAAACAATTGAGAGAGGTGTAAATTTAAGTTGAGTTTCGAGGACTCGAAATAAAATGGTTTTTGGTGGCAGATATGTCAAATATGTTGCCGATTGAGTGTAACGTAACGTAAATAAATACATGCCAACAATTTGGTCGCGTTGCCAAGTAAATGTATAATTTTAGCTTGCAAATGAAAAAAATATACAAATTAACGAATAGGTAACCAATTTTAATTTTCTTATATTATTTAACAATAATATTCTGATACTTTAAAAATACTTATGTTAAAGAAAATTCTTTGTTTTTAAAATAGTTGTAATATTTTTCTGCCAAAAAAGTATCAAAACTCAACTTTTCATTAAAAAAAAGGTATCTCCGAGAACTTTTTTTAAGAAAACAGTGTTCCGGGATTTGGGAACTTTTGTTCTTTGTTTTAAACCGATGCACGATTTTGTACTTTTGAACTGGGATCTGGGATATAATAAATAGGTGTCGCAGGAGCAAATTGTAGGTACTTGAACAGCGATGAAGTTGTGCAAAGTATAGAGAAAAGAATAAAAGATTAATAAGTTGATTAATTGTGATGTATAAAGTGAATTGTTGTATGAAATAAGTGAATTCAGGATAATAATAATACAAAAATACAAATGAAGAAAACATTGGCGAATTCGTATTGCGGTCGACTAGTTTTGCTCTAATATTTCGTAAAAAAGTTATAATAAAGCGAATTTTAACAAAAAAGTTCCACAATTAAGAAGCAGTATCCAAAAACTATTTTTGAATAACAATATGTTAACAATATAGTAGATTGTGTACAAAAAAAATGTGAAACCGTGAGAATCGCGTTGTTGTGGCAAGCAAATATTTTGTTTGAAAAAGATTAAGTTGAACGATTTTCTATAGGTACATACATTTTATACTAATTAATACATACGAACAACAAAAATTAATTATTAACAAAATAGTACAAAAAAAGTGAATATGTTTTTAAATGGCTGCATCAAGGGCTGGACAAGCGTTTTTGGTCAACATGGGCACTGTGTTTGGTGTTTTTTTGCCTTAAAATACTCTATCCGGTTTTTTCTCTATGGTTTTTCCATATGATTTGTGCAAATTACTGAAATTGTTTCATTCAACTTGTTTTTCAATTTAAAGAGATACGGCATTTCAGAAAGTAAAAGCTTCGAGAAGTGGTTGCTCTATAAAACAGTGATACTGCCAGTTCTGCCTTACGGCTTTGGTGTGCTGGACGACAATCAGGAAAGGAGAGCTGATTTTATGTTCTTTCGAAAGAAAAATACTCCGTCGGATATTTGGTCCTTTATGCAAGCAGGGCGAATAGAGAGGAAGATACAACCGCGAGCTCTGTAAACTGTAACAAGATGTGGACTTAGGCTATAAAGCTACAATAGGTCAACTGCATTGGCTCTTCCACATGGAGCGAATGCACAATAATGCTCCAGCGAAGGGGATCTTCAACTCACAGCCCCCAGGTTCGAGACGACAAGGAAGACCGAACCTCTATTTTAAAGAATTTAGTATGTGTGCATTACTTTCGATCAAAATATGAGTTGGTCCAAACATATTTCGATGCTTTAACAATATTTGCGATCTACAGTACGAAGCTTATATCGTCTTAAAAAGTGTTGTGACAGTTTTTAATTTTGTTTTAAACAGTCTTTTATTGAATATTTCAATTCAAAACCACAGTACGGAATAAGTTCCTGGGGTGAGGCTTATCAAACAAAGTTTGAACCATCAATTGTTTTGCTAAAGTGCTTTATAAGAAAAGTATGTGGGGTCAAGCGCTAAGCTCCTTCCATAGTTTTGTATAGACCATTGAAACTCCTGCCACTAAAACATTTGTACTATTTCAAAGTTTCAATTGTTTTTTTTTTATGACTATTTATAACGCTCGCAATTTGCAAACCCATTCAATCAATGTTATCTATATTAATCCAGTCCGTACTACTCTACTGACAAACTTTTACTTCATTGCGTCGTGCAACTTATTCAATAACCACAACTGTGGTGCATAGCTTTTTCTTTCAGCGCATCAGGGGTGCTTTATGTCGTTATCACAGGTTGCATCGGTATTTATCACAGTACCCAGATATTTAAACTTTTGGCACTTGCGAATCACTTTTCCTTTGGCCTTTGACCACCTTGACAGTAATGTCGGGTGCTTCTTCATTGTTAGGAACGGTTCTGGGTAAATATATTCGAGGGAATTGCTTATTTAGAAGTACTTCCAATACTCTGGCCTCCTGTGTATTATTTTGTCGTCATCCACAAGAAGCAGCCCGTGAGCATTGTTGATGAAATTTGGCGAACGGATTTCTTGAGCATTTCTCCTTCTCTGAGCAGCTATTTTGAAAATGGTTGTGCCCCTGTTCAAGCTGGTTTGTCGAAGTTCGTGGATAGCCTGGTTTCTATCAGCTGACGAAGAAAAAATTCCTTCTAACTGCCGATTTAGGCTCTCCACAGTCCACACACTTTGCTTGCGCACATTTATCATGGTGGTGGACATGACCATGTTGATAGCGTCAGTTTGAAGCCCCTAGCAGGGATTTGGCTCCATCCAAGCAAGACCGTTGTAGGGAATTTCACATATCTTGTGCTCTGAACTCTGCATCCTCAACTTTGTTGATCATGTGATGAAAATAATGTTGCACATTTGCAATTAATGCTTCGCCATTCTCGTTGCAAAGATTATACCATTTGATTTTCGCAGACACTTTTGTTTGTTTAGTTTTGTTCTTCCCCGCCGCTATAAAAATAGGTCCGTTCGCGTACTTTATGTGTAGAAAAATGAAAAGTGTCAAATCTCCAAAAACGAGAGAGAATCCTCTCATTTCTAAAAAAACTTCTTAGTTTGGCTTGAAAAGAAGCAACAGCTGTTTTTTTTGCTGGCAAACTCATACGATTTCATCATTTGACAGTTTTCATTTTCTTACCAGCTGAAATTCTGTGTGAAGAAAAATGAACGAAAGTACATTTTTCTTTCGTTCATCTTTTTACCATTTTCTCAGTACGCGAACGCGTTTGTGTAGTTTTGCACGAAAGTTTGTATAAATTTACGTTTGCATATTTGTTCGCGAACGGACCTAATGTATGTCATGAGGAGGCGGTGTCGCTGGGCGATTGCCTCTCCTAGCATCACTATGCAAACTCAAAACCGGAAGTTTATTAGAAAACAGTGAGGATTATCTATTTGAAACTTCTTAGCTGATAGGAGAACATACGATTTGAAGCTTTACTTTTCATTTTTTACTTGATCTGACAGTTTTCAATCACTTATGCTGTTCTGTTCGGGTTTAGTATTCGTTCACTATTGTTCCTAATCTTCTTCAGGATATTCAGCTAGGTACTGTCTGCCTGCATCCTACATATTGCATAGAATAATGCTGTAACAAGTGTGCATCACAACCATACTGTTGCCACCCATAATCGAACTCGAAAAATATAGCATACCTCATACCACCTCGCATGGTTTCAAATATTGTTAATATAATCTTTAAGCTTTTCATTGTTGAGGGTTCCTATACCTACCGCTACCACAGCACCAATCAAAGACCAGGCAGCATGCGTGTTGTGCTGTACTATGCTCTTCGGTTTTAATTCATTTCAGTTCAGTATTGATTCTGAAGTGCGGCTGTTTGCATGCGGGTGGTGGTGGTCGTGGTCTAGTGAAATGTTTTTTTTCATCACATAGCTCAGTGAAAAAAAACAATTATGTTCAGCTAAGCAAGTACTGTTAACACATATCTAGCTTAGTTATTAATGGCGCTTAAACCAAATTTCCACTAGGATACCAAATTGCCGCTATCGACTCTGACAGAGAAAAAATGATTTTTCCAACTTTCCTGAAGGACGCATGCCTGAAAAAAACACATTACTCGAACATGTGCTGTAACGAGACACCGCATATAGGTACACGTTGGAGCTCGGGGCGAATAATACTTAAAGTGATTTCCAGCTCAGAATTAGTTGGGAGAAAACGGTCTTGTTTTTTATTCCAAAAATAATACGTTTATTAACTGCACAAAGAGTTAAGGAATGTCTTTTCACAATACCAGGAGAGTAAGGGGAATTGAAGTCCTTTTTTTTTTTAAATACATTTAAAAACCATTTAATTAGTGAAAGTAAAAATAGGTTGATGTTCAAAGGGGGTTACTTTGAACATCAACTTAAGTTGAGCGCTTGAAATCAGTTAACGAAATTCAAAACGGATTCGTATTTGTTGTATTGCATACGTGTGTCGAAAAGTCCTTTGTAACGAAAAACGAGTATCAAAAGTGAAGTGTCCTTGTTCAGTGATCTATAATCAACGTATTCTTTAAACGAAGATACTTTAACACTTGATGTCCTTTGAAAACGTCCTAATTTGAAACTATCGAATGCAGTTTAACTTGAAGTTAAGTCCTCTTTGAGTTACCTCCTTCTGGATAAATCAATAACCAAGAAAAGAGAGCAAGCAAGCAAACATTTAATTTTCCTCACACCCTCGCCCAACCGCCTACATTGTTGGATGCTTAGATATGGCTGCAGAGGGTGGTGGTTGTTCCAACCCAATCCCAATTACTAGTTGCAGCAGCTCATCGGCTCTGTACAAAGCTCGAAGTGATGGGGGAAGTGGTGGTGGCATCGCAACATGTACTGGAGAGGGGAAGCGGGGATATCTTAATGGAACTGGCAGTCTAGGAAGGATACGTAGGCAGAAAAACATAGATACCAGCGATGATGACTTCGATGATTCACAGGTAATTTATCCACATTGACTAGACTAGGTTTAGATTTTTTTTTTTAAATTAGGGTGACGATTGGGGTGCGCGGTATGAAAACGAAGGGTGTGAGTGCAGGTCAAGTGTAAATAATACACAAATACGCCACTACACATTTGCGTCAACCGTTAAAAGCACAAAAAACAGGAGGAAAGTCATTAAACATGAAAGAGGGACGCTAATTTAAATATAATACAAACACGCGTGCGGATACAGTTGCCGTACACTCGTTCACAGTACGACATACGACAATGGAATGGGTAGTTGTATTTAATCATTTAATGGAGGGACACTATAATAATACTTATTTTGTTTTGTTATTATGAAACGGTGGGTGGAACGTACGGCAAAAGTAAGGCACATTTGCGGATGCGGAACATGGTTAAATCATTGGGGACCATTTTTTCTCCCCGCATAGTTGCGACGGGTAGTGTATTGCGGAAGCACCTATAAATATCTACATAATTTACCTAATGCTTGCGCGGGTCACATCAATCGGAAGTACACACGCAATTACTACCGGTACGTTTGGTGGTGAGTGAGGTGGTTTCAATGGTAAATCGTTTGACCGTGACAATGGTCGGAGTAAGAGAAGGTAAGGCATTTTTACGTGAACAAATTAGTTGGGATAGTGGCTGACGGACGACATTATTTTATTTTATAATATTTCCGAAATAACATCAAAAGAGAAATAATGTCGTTGTGCGCCCTAATGGAAGCTATTTAGCAAGCGAACACTCGAGGTACTTTTATCGTTGGTTTTAGTAAATCATCAGTTATTAAACAAAAAAAAATATAAAAAAAACCTCAATAAATTTAATTTTAAAATTGTAACTTAATTGGGCTCCACTGCTTAACGGGCTCCTGACCCGTGGAGAGGTTCTGCATGAGACACTGCAGATTTCCATCCTCCGCGACACCGAGCACGCTGCTTCCAGTTGTCCAGACCAAGCGCTCTGGCATCCGCGATATCTTGTCTTTAAGACACAGGTTCGATCTTCCTTTTCGTTTAGAACTTGGGGGCTGGTATTCGAAGATCCTCTTCGCTGGAGCATTATTGTCCATTCTCTCAAAGTGGCAGCCAATGTAGTCGAAGTGATTAAGCTTTTGACCTACATCAACATCTTGGTACAGCTCATAGAGTTCGCGGTTGTATATTCTCCTCCATTTGCCCTCCTCACACATAGGACCAGATATCCGACAGAGTGAGCCTTGTTGCGAAGATCAATCGTCAGTTGATAATTGACTATTTTCAATGTGTGCTATTGTGAACGAACGATTCTAAAGGATTTTGTCAATCGCAGTCAATTAAAAAAATGCGATTGACAAAAATACCAAATGAATCGTTCGTTCACAATAGCATACATTGAAAATAGTCAATTATCAACTGTCGATTGATTTTCGCAATAAGGCTGAGTATTTTCCTTTCGAGAGAACCCAATATTAGATCTCCCAGATCGGCGCCATAAAGCAGAACTGGCAGTATCAGTGCTTTGAAGTCTTTACACTTGATCTGCAGGGTTAATAGTTTCAAACCCATTTGCTTTGCCAAACTGAAGTAGCAACGGTTTCCTAGGATAATTCTTCGTCGGATATTCACTAAGGTGTCATTCGTGGAGTCGATGATTACTCCGAGGTAGGTGAACTCCCTTACTACCTCGAAGTTGCTGCTATCAACAGTTACGTTTCATCCTAGTCGGTGGACCGATGCGACATTTAGCAGGGATATGCCTCGATAGTTCTTGAAAGACATAGGATCGCCTTTCTTTTAGATGGGTCATATGAAGCTGATAGTCCAGTCATCGGACATGATTTCTTCCACCCATACTTGGTCGATGATTTGGTGCATGTGTCCTATCAAAACATCACCTCCGTATTTAAAAAGCTCAGCTGGTAAATCATCAGAGCCGGCAGCCTTGTTGTTCTTTACCTTTTTTACAGCTATGCTAACCTCTTCTTACCCTATCACTCTCTCTACATGACGCCAATTTAACAGTTGCTGCAAATGCTGCTTGAACACATCTACTATTCTTTGTGCTCCGGTGACTAGGTTTCCTTCTCTGTTTCGAAGAGCCTGCATTCCGGTCTAAAAGCCAGCAGCTAGTTGCTGCGCCTTATTATAAGACCGCCGCATGTTGTTTCGATCGCGAGACTCCTCGATCTCCTTGAGCCGGGAGCTTGCGTATGCCCTCTTTTTTCTACGCGAGATCATCTTCTCCTTCCTTCTCGTGGCTCGATACTCTTCCCTTGCTGCCCTAGTTTTGCTTTGCAGCGTTTGTAGATGTTCACGTTCTGTCACCATTTTTCGGTAAGCTCACTCATCATCATACCAGGGGCTTTTTCTCTAGGGTAGTTGGTAGCCTACAGTGTTCTCGGCTAGCTCTTTAATTATGTCGTGATACCGGTTCCACATATATTGGGGTCTGTGGGTGTTGAGTGCACAGCTGACAATCTTTCGCTCGGGCGCTCTCTATAAACTCTGGCTACTCCAGTCGTGATAAGGCGTCCAACGGCGAATTTCTTTTATTTAGCGGTTCGCAGCTTCTCTCGTTGGACAGTAGAGTTCTGAATTTAACCGCAACAATAAAATGGTCAGAGTCGACGTTTGCCCCTCTGAATGTGTGCACGTTTAAGATGTTGGATGCATGCCTCGCATTGATTACCACGTGGTCGATTTGGTTGGCGGTTCGACCATCTGCAGAGCGCCAGGTTGCTCTGTTGATACGCAATCTTGGGAACCTAGTGCTACTAATCACCGTATTACGGGCTGCTTCAAATTCGATTTGTCGGAAACCGTTGTCTGTTGTCGTGTCGTGGAGGCTGTGCTTACCGACTAATCCGCCAAAGATGTTATCCTTACCGATATTGACGTTGAAGTCACCGAGCACGGTCTTGACATTGTACTGCTGACAGGCTCCGTACGAGCTCAGGAGGTCCTAGAACTCCGCCGAGGGAAGTTTCCCCGACGGCACAACCCCCAATCTGGAGGACCAGTTCCAGCATTCGTTCTGGAAGAAGTGTCCACTTCGGGAATATGAGCACTGGCGTTGACCTATTCAGAGCTCATCCGCCACCTTCTCTTTTTAACACCCTGGCTTGGTCTTGAAAATCCATAATGATCGCAGCTCCAAATATGTTGTTTTTTTGTTTTTTTTTTTTTTTTGTCGGGATGTGTGAAACTTTCTGCACTGGAGCACTCAGACTCAATACTGGTCCATTGTACTGCCAGGCAGACACACCACATTTTACTGTGGGAATTTACTCGTTTTTCTGAGAAAAACGAGAAGGCGCTTCAATGATAAGGAGCTTAGGTTTACAGCACTCACCATATCCGCACCAAATACCTGCCACCTGATACGAGCAAAAGCAGGACAATCACAGAGGAAATGTTCCGCAGTGTCGTCGCTTTCTCCACAGGCTTCGCAGTTGGTGGTGTCGCTTAGGCCTAGCACCTTAAGGTGCTTGGCAAAAACGTAGTGTCCCGTAAGAACGCCAGTAGTCTGTCTGCAGTCTTTTTTGTTGAGAGACAACAAGAATGCCGCGGATTTCCCACAGACGTCGGGGAGCATTTGCTTAGTCTGTCTGCACCCTGGAGAGTCATGCCAACGGCGATTGTGTTCATAGGAAACCCAACCGTCAATGGAAGCCCTGACCGAGGACGCAGGCAGACAGATCGCTGGTTCAGGTCCTGAGAGGTCCCCCTCGGAGCCTTGTCTAGCAAGTTCATCGGAGATCTCATTTCCCGTGATCCCGTTATGACCCGGGACCCAGACAAGTTTAAGTGAATTCAGCCTTCCGACCGAATTCAGAGATATCTTGCATTCACGTACTATTTTGGAGGTAGTTAAGGGTTTGAGTAGGGCCTTAAGCGCAGCCTGACTGTCGCTACAGACGCAGATACTTCGCCCCCTCCACCTGTTCCTCGTAACATAGTCCATGGCCATTAGGATAGCATAAGTCTCTGTTTGGAAGACTGACGCGTATTTGCCTAACGGAAAGAAAAGTCTAACGTTATCGCTCTCCACGAAGACACCAGCACCAGATCCTTGATCGGTTTTGGAGCCATCCGTAAAGATTCGACTGCATTCCCTTCCAGGTTCAGAGTCCGGCCAGAGCCAGTCCTGGACGCGAGGAAAGTCGACCTCGTATTTACGCTTTAGCCGAAGTTCCGGTGTCATCGCATCAGACGGCATATCCATAAGACAGGAGTCGAGGGACAACCGTTGCGCAAGTTCATCAAAACTCCAGTGCGAGTTATACCAAAAGCCACCTCTTGTAAGACGCGAGATAGCCTTGATTGTACATCCCATGATGTAAACATCAAGGGGCGGAAGGTTCAATAGTGCATCTAGGCCGGAGCCAGGCGTGCTGGGGAAGGCCCCCGTGCAGCCGAGACATACCTGCCTTTGGAGTTTGGCAAAAGCAGCAGTGACGTATTTACGTGAAAGCTTATTCCACCAAACAACCGATGCGTATGCTATAAATGGTCTTATCATAGCCGTATAAATCCATAGGACTCTTTTCGGTGATAAGCCCCATGTCTTGCCGAAAATGCCTTTGCACTGCCAGAAAATAGACAGCGCCTTGGCAGTCTTCAGCTCAACATGTTTGGACCAAAGAAGTTTGCTATCCAGGATGACTCCCAGATACTTTGCTTCATTGGAGAGTTGGATTGTGACGCCTTTTAGCACTGGCTGAGTCAACCCGACCAACTTCCTCCTTCTCGTAAAGAGAACAACCTCAGTCTTAAGAGGATTGACCGAGAGCCCATTCCTAGTGCACCATTCGTCGATCACGTCAAGGGCCGCCAAATATGTTGTAGTAGCTCGTGTAAGGTATCTGTCATCCGGAATGTCGATTCAATCTAATGAACTCATCCGCCGTACATCCTCTTTCTGAGGGTTTCATGTAAGACTTCTGAGACTCTACCAAGTGTTGCTATTTTTTTTTGTGCTCAATACTCGCGTGTATAAGTTTAGCAAGTCAAGCCCGGATGAACGAGACCAGTACCCGGTGGTTACCATGGGGAGGTAAAATAAGCACAATTGATGTGTATGAGGAAGTTGCAGCGAATTGGAAACCGCCATGTTGATGCCAATCATAGTCTACGCTATTCATACACACCCCACCACCGTTAATTTAAATTGTGTATGCTCTATTCTAAAGATATACATATATTGAATTAAGGTCCGTTCGCGTACTAATATGCAAACGTAAATTTAGATAAACTTTCGTGCAAAACTACACAAACGCGTTCGCGTACTGAGAAAATAGTAAAAAGATGAACAAAAGAAAAATGTACTTTCGTTCATTTTGCTTCACACAGAATTTCAGCAGGTAAAAAAATTAAAACTGTCAAATGATGAAATCCTATGAGTTTGTCAGCAAAAGAAAAACAGCTGTTGCTTCTTTTCAAGGCATACTTTGACGTTTTTCATTTTTTTTACACAAAAGCGTTCGCGTACTTTTTTTTGAAATGAGAGGATTCTCTCTCGATTTTGGAGATTTGACAGTTTTCATTTTTCTACACATAAAGTACGCGAACGGACCTTTTGTCTCATAATTTGTAACATACATTAATATTGATCGTAGACCCCTTAAAGTTACTATGTAGATATTTATATTATCAGCATCGAAAGTTATGTCCATCTATCCATGTCCCCCGTCCGTTCGTTTATCACTAATTTTGAAATTCAATTCGGAAAATATACTCTCTAAGGGTCAGAAATGATAAGCGATTTTAAAAACACGCACACAATTAAAAAAAATAGCTGAATTTTGGTACACGTACTGACGTACTCTCAAGATTTCCGAAATGCTCAAGTGTCAATATTTTTAAAATTGGCACTGTGACACGCCCACTATTTAAAAAAAAAAAAATATCGAAGAAATCAATGGAAATGAAAGTCCTGTTCTTTGCAAAGTATGAAGACCAGGCCGTTCTTAGCAATTCCATTATTCAAAATTGTTTACCACGCCCACTTTCTGGAGGATTGGAATACGAATGGGTCCAACAGTTCGCCTTTCCTTAAGTTGGTTTTTATTGTTTTGACTGGTGAGAAAATAGGAAGTGGATGACAGCCTGTTTACAAAGCATTATATACTGCTTGTCAATGCAATGTCAAATGATGTGCAACCTATACACATAAGTTAGACTATTAAATGGTGCACTTCCGACCATAATCTCATTGGATTACCCGAACGATTTCTATTGTTATATATATTGTACTAACATTACTCTCTCCCCACCCAAGCTGCTAATTGGGCATTCCATTCAACCCTCACTTTCGCAGTTGCAAAGACCCAATGCTAGAACCAGACAAAGCACACTCGCAAAGCCTTCTTTGATGACCCATCAGAATTGAGGAGTATAAAACGTTGCAACATCACTGAATTTCTCAACTTCTCAGGATAGATTTGAAACACATTTTGACAACCTCGGTCACTTAAAGGGTGGTATCAAAACGGCGCATACGCGCTAATTGTGTCCTGGTGTACAACCAGGCAGCCACTAAGACCTAAATTTATATGATTACAATATTAAGACCATGAAATAAAAAACCTTGCATTACTAAAACGCTTTTTCGAAGACTCCAAAGGACACTCTTGAGAGTTCCTATTTTTTACCGCACTTTTAAAATAAACTTCCAATTTTTCTCGATTACCTTGGAGTTCCTCCCTTCCCTTTCTTTTTAATATAAATAAATCATAAACAATAAACGGAAACTTTACGAACATCCTTAAAAAAACAAATTAGCAATTATAATACAATTTCCATATTGATAGCGCACAACTAAATGGTGACGATGACACTAGGCCACAAAACATTCATCGATTTCAGTTTATTTTATGGGCATTAAAGTTTCAAACTGATATGGTCAATTTATTTAAGGGCACAACACACTAGATACGTAAGTATCACATACTCTTGTTGATTTGAACGTTCACTATTTCCCTTTGAAAAATATATAGCCCTCCCTAAATATGTAGATGTACTAAAAAAAAATACAAAAAACAAGCTTTCTTTATTCTGTTGCATTTTTGTATCAATAGCCAAGGGACATTTCATGTTCCAAATATTCTTACTAGGGAACCTGATTCAGGTAGGAAGTCAATTAGATGTTGAATATTGTATGCAGTTCAAAGGGTTGGAAATCCTTCCATATCACAAACACACTTTGCTTTTTCACAACACATTTACTGCATTCAAATTGTAAGCATCTTACTCATTGCCATCTCTTTGTATTACCCTATTTACTTAGGTCGCCCATATACACGAAAGGTTTAAATCGGATCGAATAGCTGTCACTAAGCCCGAGGAGGACCGTCGTAGGCGCACTATTATCGTTGAGAAGAAAAATGCAAGCTTCGGCTTTACACTCCAGAGCTATGGCATCCATTACAAGAAGGAGCAGGAGGTGGAAATGATAACATATGTGGACTATGTGGAGTATGACGGTCCGGCTTACAAATCTGGAATGCGAGAGGGCGATGTTATACTCTCAATAAATGGCACTGATATGGAGAAGGCTGATCACAAAACACTCGTGGCGTTTATAAAAAACTGTGATACAAGGATGCGAATGGTTGTGCTCTTTGAAGACTGTGTTAGAAAGGTAAAAGTTAAGCGGGGCAAATCCATATAAGTTTAATTCAATTTTCTTTATATTAGGTGGATCTTCACATGCGCTACATGCAGTTACAGAATATTTTACAAAGCAAAATGAACGAGTTGGAAAGGATTTGCTTGCGGGAGCGGGAGCTCTTGGAAGGCAAATGGAAGACGCACAGCCTTCCGGCAAGGAAGAAGACTTCAACATCACCTACCGATTTCGATAATGGAGTTTCACCGATTTCGGGTGAAACTCAACCACCATTCTTTCGCCCTACTTTATCCACCGAAGACGTGGTGAATGTTGGGCGTCATCAAACTCCAACAATAATTCCACCTCCAGCTCAGTTCATGCTGACATATCAGTACTTAGATCCAACATATCGGTATGTTCTCAAACCATCGACTTCCAGTAGTAGTGGGGAATACTTCATCAGCATGAGTGGACCGGTGAGGAGTCCCAGTGAACAACATTTTTTTCTGACAAGAGCTGAGTCGGCTGAAAATGCGACACTCTACGTTGGTCAAACTCAACAGCAGACTCAACAGCAAAAGCCACAACAGCCACTAGCTCAGTCGCAGCCGCGATCCAATCCACCGGTTCCACCACCTCGAACCTGTGAAAAGCATCAACATCCTCTTGTTCATGAGAAGCAATTGCAGGCTCAAATCCCGCAACCTAAAACACTTCCAGAAAATGAGCAAGCCAAAGCTCATAAGAGTCGTCATTGTCATGGACACTCATGTAATCCGTGTGTCGGACATTTTGGACGGAAGTCGTCTGTTGACAAAAATAGCGACAATGTGAGCTTAGATGCATATGATTTGGCAAGTCCTTGCTGTGATACCCACTGCGTTCCAACCAGACGGAGAGCTCGGCATCACAAGGAGCACCACCACAAGCATAAACACCGCGACAAGGAATCGAAGGAAAGACCAGCACGACCAAAGTCTCAGTCGCATGTCTCTCCAGCGACATCTACCCGTCACACTCATCGCCATCATTCAAACCAACAAACCCAACAGCACCAACAACCGGTGCCTCATCAACAGCAAAAACTACAGCAACAGCAACAGCCACCACAACCGCAACAACAACAGCAGCATCAACATCATCAATATCATCATCAGCACCAGAATTCAGGGCATGGATGTGATCCGAGTAAGCTCCGCTCACGATATTACGACTTAACAGCAGGTCTGGCAAGTCACTGTAGTTTACATTCGTGCACTTCGAGTGAATTCGCCCCCGCCGATAGCTCTGCTTCGTATACGACTTCACTCAGCACAGACACACTTTATTGGGACCCTCAAAGCGAGGGCGGAGCTAGTCGCCAACATTCAACAAAATCCAGACAGTCATACCACCAAGCACCTGCTGGTCAGCAACCACCACCACCAACCCAACACGGCACACTGCCAGCACAACAGCCACACGGAATCTACCAGCAGCGGTACCACATTTCCGCCACACAAGTTCAACCCTCTCAAATCTATCCCAACTCACAATACGTACACAAACCCAAATCATGGGATAATCTAACTACCAAGGCCATTGGCGGATATGGATTTGGCTATGGCTACTTGGACACAGTTGGTTCTAAGCCGCCAATAAAACTTCAGGTAGCACAACAGAGGCATTCCATACCGAGAAAGAATCCATACGGCCGCTACTCCACTTACACCGACGTTGAAAACTATGCCCCACCGCCGTCGCAATTCGTTGAAGAGCTCACAACTACCACGACCACGATTACAACGACCAAGTCCACAGAGGAACTTATAGCACCGGTGCAATGTGGTGGTTCAGATGTCTCAATATGTGATTGTGGCAAGCAACAGAAAGTGCTCCCAGCCGCGATGGCATCTACTCCCCTTCAGTATCACAACGCCAAATATTCTCATCACAATAATTGTCGGTTAGGATATTATTCGAATCTGCCAAGACCGTTGGCAAACGCTGCTACATCAACATCAACAGCAAATGGCGGACCACAAGTACATACGATTTCGGAAATGACGAGGTTGTAAGTTTGTGTGGGTTTTGTTAGTATACTTTGGAAAACGAAGGATGAATGTAACACGAAGGAGTTTAGGTACTTGGTTATAGGTTGGAATAATCGAATCTAGGTTTTAAGTTTTGTTGAACCATAGAATTTCTTTCATTATGGGAAACGGAATGCAAAATTTCTGGATCTGGGGAAAGCTGGTTACCTATATTGTTTTTGTTTTTAAAGAATATATTTTGCAGTGGTAATGGTAATTTCGGCTTTACACCGAACAAAGCGCAAGTACAAGGATTCAAACAAACAAATTGTACTAGATGGAACCGAAATAACCATAATGGCTGAAACAGATGTGCGGCAAGATGATTTTTTATGTAAAATGACACATTACTTACTGCATGTCAATTGTTGCTCGATTTCTAATCTTGTTTCACCAATTAATGTGCGTTTTGACGTTTCGTGATGTGAAATTCGACTACATTACCTCACATTTAAGTCTGTTCTTCTTTACTCACAAATGTGAAATGACCCTAGAATCTGTCGCTGACAGCTAAAATTACCGCCTGTTTATGAATTGTGACGTACACTAAACAAGAGATATTTCGGATAGAATAGGTTAACTTTCTACCTTTCTTATAAAATATATTCCTGCTCGAGTACGAAGAAGAAACTTTAATATTGATGTGATTGGATCTTGTTTTTTGTGTAAACTTTTAGACTTTTCGGTAGGATGGCTTTAACATTCAGCGAGAAAACTGCACAGAAGAGTACAGAAAAGATCAGAAAAGTGCAGGATTTTGTGTTCCGTGAGTAAACATCTTGGCCCAAACTTGTTTTTCATTCTATCACGTTTCGTTCCATGAAGCTGTTCTGATCAGTTTAGCGCAAGATTTTCTGTATCTAGCTTTGAGGTAGAGCAAGTGAATAAAAAGTGTAAAATTTGAAAATTCAAATTGCACTGATGTCAATTGGTTTATTTGTTTGTCATGAGATATCGTAAAAATTAAAAGAATAACAAGTTCAAATTGTTATCAAACCGACATTGACGGTACAATGCTCACTCGAAACCGGAAGTTTACTAGAAAACAGTGAAGATTATTCTTTTGAAATTTCACAGCTGAGAGGAAAATATACGACTGGAAGTTGTAGTTTTCTGTTCTGCCTTGAACTGACAGTTTTCGACCACTTATGCTGTTCTGTTCTATTCTGTTTTAGTTTTCCTTTATTAAACACGGCTATCAAAACAAAACAACAAACAAGTATATTTATTGAAGAATCGCCAACAAAATAAGATAATGCAATCACTGAACTGTCATAATTTTTTTTTTATTCGAAGGTATGAAGTGTTATGTCAAAAAAGTACAACTATGCAACAAGCAAATATCTTGGGCTACCTACATACAAACGCAAGTTTAAAATATCTACATGAGTTTGAGTCTGAGTTTGGCTAATTGTAGGTCTCTTGTATATTCGTGGCAAAAATATAACTTCTTCTTAAACTGCTTAATTTAGCCGGCATATATGTCCGACTTTTTATTCACAAGGAATGTATTTTTCTGCCTGGCATAAATCTATTCACTAAAGGTCGAAATGCCATCAGTTTAACAAACGCGAAATTTGCATTTTGTTTAAACAAAAGATTTTATGAAACTCTCTATGTCATTTGGGCAGGCTTCAAATTGAAAAATATTTAATTAAGCCCAGCTTTTGAAAACTTTTCAAAAATAGAGTTGCTAAATTCTCTACACACTGATGAAACTTTTATTTGCTCAGTTTAACACCTCTTCTTCTTTAATGGCGATGTTGTGATCTAGAATAAAGGGATCAGAATCCTTCCACTTTACTGCATCCCTGGTGGTAAGCCTATGGGACTCAAAAGTTAGGCTTTCAAAACACTAAGGATAGTCAAATGCAGTTTAAAGGCATAACTCTCTTTCGTGATTGTAAAGGAACGTTGAAGGATATTACCCTTTTCATGGGGTTCTATAATGATATCTCATTTGAACATGAGGGTACCAAGCCCAACGCGCGCCCATTTTCTTCGTGATATGTTCTATGACGGAAAGGCTTCCTTGGATTTTGAAAGTTTTTATTCATTACTCGGTATATTTATATTTCTCTGCAAAAAGTAGAAGAGAACTAACGGGTTTGATTTCTGAAACTTCTGCCACTTAAAATCAACTTAGCTAGTTTCAATAAACCACATATATTTTCACGAACATATTGAAAACTATAATTTAATGAACGAGAGTATGAATAGGATCCTTAAGGCTTAAAACGGAATGGATGAAAGCAGTTCTTTCATGTGCAGCATTCAATATTTGTTTTTTGTCCTAGAGACGCAATGGGTTTTAGACACATAATATATCTCCTTCTTCTTCTTTAACGGTAAAGCCATGATTAGTAATAAATGTGGTGTTCGCAGTTTCAGCCTTTAATCAATAGCTGCAAGCCTACTGGTTTTGGAATCACTTCGTAACTGAGGCAAATCAAATACTGCTGTTACTGCTTTGCGACAGGTGAATGCCCCTATAACCAATAATCTGTACATAAAAACAATATGGGCTAAGTTATTAAAATTAATAGACCCATCAAGCAATTAAGATTCGTAGTTTGACTTGAGACATTATTTTGTCCAGTATATATCATTCTTTAGTAAGGATTGTTTAAGGTTTTGCCAGTATTCTTTATAATCTTGAAAAATTAATTCAACGAATTAGAAGGTCCCAGCAATACTTCCTTCCCGAAGTGCTTTCAGTGTAAGCATAATTTATACAACTTGTGGTTGGAAAAGTAAGTAAAGTAATAAACATAAAAAACGTGTCCATCTAGAAACGAGAAAATAAATAAGCATTCAATTTAGTCTCAACCAATGTGCAGTCGTTCTTAAAGGGGACTTTCCCTGGGCAGTTATAATTTTTCTCACTAATCCAAACCAAAAAAATTCTAAATTATTTATACAAAATTTGACTGCCCAGACATATTTTTTCCTCAAACACACGACTTCCATTATATATGTCAAACATGTAAATGAAATAAATAATTATACAAATTATTATTGTTACGAATAAGAATAAATGAATTCTTAAAAAGACGCTGCTTATCTATATGTATTTATTTAGATTTCAATTTTTATAAAAAGACTGAGTTAATTTTTATTTTTATTCTTTTTAAGTATTATGTAGGTATATTGTAATCGCATACGATTGATATCGCATTTACTGTTGCGTAAATATAAACTTAAGAAATGTTTTCATAACTCGAAGCCAAATTTGTTATTCAAATTATTATAGAACCAAAAAGCAAGTTATTTAATAAGACAACTTTTGATTAAATATATTAAACAATTAAAACAAACAAATATGTATCAGATCATATTTTAGCGAAATTTTTGCATTTGACAACTTTAGCGGGAAAATTCATAAATAAATTTAGTGTTCGAAATTTTTGTTTTAAATGTTTGTATTGGGTCGGTTTTTTGGAAGACTTACTGTACGTAATGTGAAATATAATATTAAAACTTAAATACACATTTGTAGAACTTAATGTGTATATTTAATAAACAACAAATAACCGTAGTGTTTTTTTACATTTTTAAATTTATTAATAGAAATATGCTAGTTCAGATTGAAAGATATTTAAAAGCGTATCGGATGCTAGAATTTAGTTGTGAAAAAAGCTTCATGAAAAGTATTGTTTTTGTTTGTGAAATTTTTTGTTTTTGGTATATTTATATATTGTATTGTATTGAACGAAATAAAATGCGAACGAAGAATTCATACACACGTACATTATTCGGACAATCAAATTATTTTATTTTCGAAAAGAATGTTTCACTTACAAAAAAATCAGCGTGTGTTTTTGTGTATGAGCGGACAAACTGTAAGTTTGGACTTTTCCAAGAGCCAAGTAGGTAATAAAAAGGCAATATAGATAGCCCAACAAATTTCAAATGTGCTTAGTTGTCTGGCAGGCGCCTATTTCGGCTCTAGATAAAATGCATTTATCTACAATATACTTAAAGGCACGCCTTTTTTAGGTATTATTTTCCTTTTAAACATTTCCACTTTTTATACCCTATTTTAAGGGTATATTCATTTTGACGCATAGTTTGTAACATACCTTAATATTGCCCGTAGACCCCTAAAAGTTACTATATTTATGATCAGAATCGATAGTAATGTCGATCTAGCCATGTCCGTTCGTCCGTCCGTCCGTCTGTCGGCAAAAATTAGGCCTATAAACTAGACCTATAGAGCTGTAATTTCAACCATAGGAGGGTCCCGAAATAATCAAGTTTAAGAATTTTTGAAATCCGCCCACAAACTCAAAAAAACAAATTTATCGAAAAAATCGAATTTTGAGCTAGAAAGGTGAATTTTTTTATATATGATCCTTAAACTGATCGGGAGATACAATTTTTAATATCCGCCCACTGACACGCCCACAATTAAATAAAACAATTTTTTTGAAAAGTCAAAGTTTGAGCTAGGGACCTGAAATTTATAATATATACCTTCTAGGGGCCCTTTATGCTCATGTGTAAATATTTTCAAAATCCGCCCACTAGTACGCCCACAATCATTTTTTTGAAAATCCAAAGTTTGAGCTGGGGAGCTGAAATTTATAATACATACTCTCTGGGGGCCCTTTATGCTCATGCGTACATTTTTTTTAAATCCGCCTACTGACACGCCCACAATTAAAAAAAAAACAATTTTATTGGAAAACCAAAGTTTGAGCTAGGGAGCGTTTTTTTTACAAAAGCTTCGTTTTTTGCGATAAAATCCCTTAAATATTATAAATAACAAAATATGTGGAGCGTTCTTAACAATTCAACCATACTTAGACTTTTGTCACGCCCACTTATGAGGGATAGGAATAGGAATAGGGTATCCAGCAGTTCGCCCAAGCGGACTGTAACCCGTCCCTATGTTTATTGTTGTCTTTATTGCTTGCTATAAAAATGAATCCTGGCTGGAAATAACAGCCAAAATTAATTTGGCCGTTAATGCATATAAAGCGTTTAATCACAATCTATCTTCAATTTTAGAACTGACGACAGAGCGTTGGTCTGACTTTTTTGCTTAGCAAGACCCATGCTTCAATCAGGAAAGAAAAGACTCCCGAAATTTTGGCGATCAAAAGATCGCATGGCAGCTGGGGTCCACTTTCACTTCCGATCAATTCATAGACTCATGAAGTGGGACAACTCCAATTGGGATGTATAATTCCTTATAACATCATAGTTTTTGAAAACCCCATAATTGACCGATCCAACACGACGAGTCAAGTTCCTCACCCTGTGTGAGAAATCACCGAGAAGAAAAAGGGAAATCCCCGATTCAAAATCCGTTCAGTTGGCGTTTTCGAATTCGCTCCCGACTTAATCGAGAAATATAGAGAACACTTGTGTTTGTAGTGTGTGTTGTGTGTTTCACTAAAGTGAAAAGAGATTTTATTTTAGACTATTGGCGGTGCTCAAAACTGTCAATTTGGCTTTCCTCGGGGTGGATCTATGGGCAAATTGTTCGATACCTGTGATGTTTGAACGCAGCCATTCGAAGATGTCAACATTGACAGCTTACATTGACAGGAAAATGGATTCAACGATATAGTAGGCTACATTTCATCCAGACCATTCTTATTTTTTTATACGTTTATCATAATTAACCTAAGTTTAATAAATTGAAGTAAATAATTAAAAGACGGGTTTAATTCAAGGGTTTCTACAAAACACTTCACTGGCGACGAGGATTTGGGAATTGCTTTTCAGAGCAATCAATTTTATTACAAGTGTTGAAGCCTGAAATCACGTGTTTGGTGGTTGTTCCTCGTGGGTAATCGCATGGCGAAATCCGGGAAAAAGGTTAAAACTGATATAGAATCTATAGAAAATCAATCCGATAACTCTATTTCTAACATTATTCCAAGCAAAATGGCATCGATTGGATCAATAGAAGCATTTGATATAACAAACCCTGCATCGTGGGGCTCATATAAAAAACGATTTGAAATGTTTCTACTAGCTAACAGCATCACAACTGAGGAGATCCAGAAAGCGACGTTTCTCACAATTTGTGGAGCTCAATGTTTCAACTTAGTAGAGTCACTCATTTCACCGAAAAAATTGGAAGATCATACCTACAAATCCATCGTGGAAGAACTTACACAGCACTTCACACCAGCTCCATCTGAAATTGCGTCGTTTTATAGGTTTTTTAAGCGCGATCAACAGAACAACGAGTCTGTCGCTGAGTATATTGCAGAACTGCGTCATCTCATAATCGATTGTAATTTTGACGGCAATATGGTAGATCGAATGCTCCGAGACCGGTTGGTATGTGGGTTACGTAATACTCACTTGCAGCAGAGTCTCTTAGCGGAAACGAAACTTACTCTGAAGCTAGTCCAAGACCGTGCGATTGCTGCAGAGACCGCAGCCAAAAACCAATTAGTTATACAACAAGGTCCCCAGCAAGATCAGGTCCATGCAATAAAAAACAAACCACAGAAACACCAACACCAAACACAGCATTCACGAGTTACAGATGACTGGAAATCAGAGGCCAAAGGGAGTAGGCAAAAACAACAAAACTGCTATGGATGTGGGAATAGTCATGCTCGTTCCGCATGCCCATTTCGTACTGCTAAGTGTGACAAGTGTGGACGTATAGGACACATCAAAAGAGTCTGTCGTACTAAAGTAAACAACAGTTTTTCAAACTCAACAAAGCATCAAGTTAATGCAATAAAGCGTTTCGGTAGTTTAAAAAAAGTGGCAACTGTAACCATCAATGGCATACAATGTGAATTTGAGGTTGACACAGGCTCAAATTATTCAATTATATCAGAGGTCAATGCTAATAAGCTTTGGAGCCATAACCTACCTAAAACTATTGACTCAGACTTGAATCTTTTCGATTATGGTAATAATCACATTCCCATTACAGGTCTTACCTATGTCGACGTTGTTTACAACAAGAAGAAAATACCTAACCTTCCTTTGTACATTGCAAGTGGAAATCATACAAATGTCCTGGGCTGCAACTGGTTCGATAAGCTGGGAATTGTTGTTCAAGGTGTTCACAACGTGCGTGCTCCAATTGAAGACCTGTTGGAAAAGTATGCAGCACTATTTGCCGAGGAACTAGGTTCGTATACGGGTGAAAAAATTTCATTGAACCTCGATCCAGCTATACGACCTATTAAACTTCAAGCAAGGAAAGTTCCTTACGCTCAGCGGGATGCAATAGAAGCTGAGCTAGAAAAATTAGTTCAACAGGGGGTTCTAGAACCAACAGAATACAGTGAGTGGCTCACTCCTATAGTACCAGTCACCAAAGCTGACGGATCGGTTCGGATTTGCGGTGATTACAGGTGCACGGTAAATAAAGCGCTGTCGCCACACTGCTTCAAAACGCCAGCAATAAGCGACATTCTAGCTTCGATTCCGAAAGGCAACACCTTTGCAAAAATAGATTTGGCTCAGGCCTATCAACAGTTGATTGTTGATGAGGAAACGGCTAAGGTACTTACAATTACAACTCATAAAAATGATTTCAAAGTTAAGAGGGTCCCATACGGGATTTCTGCTGGACCTGGAATATTTCAACAACGAATAGAGAATATCTTACGAGGAATAAGTGGTGTTATGGTATACTATGATGACATCATCGTGGCTTGCGAAAACACCGCTCACCTTATTGCGACTCTGGGAGAAGTTTTTCAGAGATTAAAAGAGGCTGGATTACGGTTGCGCAAAGAAAAATGCCATTTTGACGTACCATCCGTCAACTTCCTAGGGTATATAGTCGACTGCAGAGGAATTCGTCCATCGGATGATAAAGTTATCGCAATAAGGGATACTCCAGCTCCAACGGATAAAAAACAACTTCAGGCCTTTCTAGGACTCATCAACTTTTACCATGCTTTCCTAAAAGGCAAGGCGACAATTGCTGAACCTCTCCACAGACTCCTGGATAAGAATAAGAAGTGGCAATGGAATACAAACCACCAAACCGCATTTCAACAACTTAAACGACTTATTACCAGTGAAAGTATTCTGATTCATTACAACGAAAAATTACCGCTTGCATTAGTGTGTGACGCATCTCCGTATGGATTAGGAGTTGTTTTGTCACACAGTTTACCAAACAACCAGGAGCGTCCAATTTCATTTTACTCTCGTACTCTTACACTTTCGGAGAGGAACTACGCGCAGATCGACAAGGAGGCCTTGGCGATTATCGCAGGGGTTAAGAAATTCCATAATTTTCTTTACGGAAGAGACTTTTACATAGTGACTGATCACAAGCCTTTGCTGGGGTTATTTAATCCAGAGAAACCAACTCCAATTATACTGTCGCCGAGGATGCTTCGATGGAGTGTGTTTTTAAATGGGTATAATTTCAAGATAGTGCACAGGCCAGGTGATCAAAACTGCAACGCTGATGCGCTAAGCCGACTGCCCATATCTTCACCGGTTGCAGACGAATTACAAATTAATATGTTGGAGGAGTGTGATGCAAACATCCTTCAATCAAGCGATATAGCGAAGATGACTAAAAAGGACACAATTCTACAGCGTGTGTTTTCTTGGTCCTTAAAAGGGTGGCCTGCTGTACTAACGGAGGAGGAGTTCAAACCGTTTCATCAGCGTCGTCATGAAATATCGGTAAACAAAGACTGTTTACTTCTTGGTGACCGAATTATAATTCCAGAAGCCGCCAGGAAAGATATGCTGAAAATTTTACATGCTGGTCATCCAGGAGTAGTTAGAATGAAAAGTCTTGCCCGAAGCTACCTATGGTGGCCGAAGATGGATGCAGACATTGAGTTAACAGTCAAAAGGTGCATCATCTGTCAACAATCGCGCCCAGAAAAGCCTCAGTCTCCTATTCACCCTTGGGAAGAAACTTCTAAGCCATGGTCACGGCTACATGTAGACTTCGCAGGACCTTTTCAAGGTAAGATGTTTTTTATTCTGGTAGATTCTTATTCGAAGTGGCTGGAAGTCAAATTAGTGTCTACAACAAGCACTAGTTGCGCAATCAACAGTCTTCGATCTATATTCGCAACCCATGGATTACCAGATTCAATTGTATCTGACAATGGTACAGCCTTCACATCTGAGGCTTTTAGTCAGTTTTGTAAAAGCAATTTAATTTCACATATATTATCTGCTCCGTTTCATCCTTCAACCAATGGACAGGCAGAAAGGATGGTACGCACCACGAAGGATTATCTGAAACGTAATAACACTGGATGTGTTAAGCTTCGCCTGGCAAGATTCCTGCTACTCAACCATACTACACCAACAACAGTTACTGGTAAGTCTCCAGCAGAAGTTTTATTCAAGCGCAGACCAATGACTTACTTGGACAAGATCCACCCTGATAACCAATCCCTTCGTTCAACAAAAAGAGATCATGTTAAAGGTAATGATCTTCCACTGCAAACTAATGAACCGGTTTGGATACGAAACTATTCAAGAGGACCAATCTGGATTCCAGCCAATATAAACAAACAAACGGGTCCAGTATCTTACTTGGTAGCAACTGAAGATGGAAATACTGTTCGCCGGCATTCAGACCAACTTCGACATAGGAGCCCAGAACCTCACGCAGAACCGGATCCAATACTAGGTCATAATAATACTGATGAAAGAAATGTTATCGAACCACAGCCTCATTCAACACAACCGAAAGCTGCACCTCAAACTAATCAAGCCTTACCTACACCTAGACGTTCCAAGAGACTTCGGGAATTGGAAGTTCAATCTAAGACGGGAGGAGTGTGATGTTTGAACGCAGCCATTCGAAGATGTCAACATTGACAGCTTACATTGACAGGAAAATGGATTCAACGATATAGTAGGCTACATTTCATCCAGACCATTCTTATTTTTTTATACGTTTATCATAATTAACCTAAGTTTAATAAATTGAAGTAAATAATTAAAAGACGGGTTTAATTCAAGGGTTTCTACAAAACACTTCAATACCCTATCCATATTCCTATCCTACAAAATGGAGGCGGCATTGGGTTGACAGTTTTTTTCCGTTTTATAACGTATCTATGTACAAAACGCGTTATAAAACGTATTGGCGATCAAGATATCAGATTCTCTTTCATCGCCGTAATATCTCCTGCCTATTGATAATTTATCGATATTTCCACCACAAGTCCTCAAACGAAAAAGCCGGCTGCATTCCATCCTTAGAACATTTCAACCGCAATACCCGTCATGCCAGGATTGCTCATCAGTTTTTTCAGATGTACATTGAAATACAAAGAATCCTTCCTTAGCTGTACAACACGAATGTGGAATGCTCTTCCCCGCTCTGTTTTTTCTACACATTATAGTTCACCATTTATTAAAACCAATGTAATTCGGCTTCTTTGCTTTCATTCTCGTCCCCATTTCCTTAATGCCTGCACTTTGTTACTATAAACATGGCTATATTATAAGTGTACCAAAAATCCCATTAGTGTGCGTTTATTATAAAAAGGGCGTTAACGTAAAGCCTTCCTACGATTTTTCAACTTCTTATTTTATCGAGCTTGATGATACTACTGTCATGCAAAGCATCTTCATCTTGGTTGCCATTAATTCGCTCTCATACTGTTTGTATGTTGTCCAACATTGTGAAACGTATGCGAGCGCCGGGCACACAACTGCGGTCTAAAGGCTTCCTTTCAGCTCACCGAAGCTTAGCTTAGAATTTCCAAGATCTGTGGAAGACTTCACGCGCTGTTGGTACCGTCATGTTCAAAGAAAAAAATCGAACGAACCCCGCCAAAAAGTCAATATCAATCATTGTTTGCATACAGTCGCGAAAGAGAGGCAGGATTAAAAATCTATGGTCATGAATCTCATATAGATGCAGCAACACCCGCATTTGATTGGCCTCAGTGGCAAAGTGATTTGAAATCGGGAGGCCTGCCGTTATCGGCGAACGCCAGAGGCCGACCATCATTAGGGATACAGGGAAGAAGGAGGGTTATGATCTCTTTAGTCCAGATCACAACCTCGCCGTTTAAGAGAAGAAAGAAAGTTAAATATGTCTTGAATATTACATAAATTTCTGAGTAGATTATGAGAAATCACATCTAACCAATTTTAACATCATTGGGAGCTTAGCGATGTCGAAAAAGTTCGTTCAAACAATAATTAATAATGAAAGCTTGCACGTATCAAAATCTCAAAAAAAGAAAGGCCTAAAAACTCCTGGATCACATCAGCGCAACAACACTAACATATGCCTGGGCTCAGTGAAAATGTGATCCGAAGCCTGCTGATGTTTATTGAGGACGAACCCCACTACTACGATACCCATTCCCCAAAACATCCATCCATACATATTGTGTTCTTTGTAGGCACGTTTAATGCCCGCTTAGCATGGGTCCATCGTCAGAAGAGCATATCAAAACCCATTCTCGTTCGCTTTCGCTATGTCACATGTTTGCAATACATCTCTGTCTTTAGAAGTCATTTACCTATAAATACTTGTGTATGAGGAAGTAAAAAATCAGATTTTTCTTAACGGCGACGTTTGAATCTGGATTAAAGGGGTCATAGCCTTCCCACTTTACTGCATTTCCATTCCAAATTTTTTGGAGCGACACATTTTTACGATTTCGGAAAGTGCATGCTTCTGTTATAGATTGTTATTTGAAGATTTTTTTATTAAACCTGTGAGATCCATCAGTCGTATCAACTCAAGGATTTAAACGCATACTTGCGACACAGCCTTAAGATGTATAATGTGTCGCTAAAGGCCCTTCTGAATGTTAGAATTGCCTAGTTATGATCGAACTTTTCACTCAGAAATCCCCTTTACAATCTAATAATACGAGTATGTCAGTTTCGTACTAATATACAAACGTAAATTTATATAAACTTTCGTGCAAAACTATACAAACGCGTTCGCGTACCTACTGAGAAAATGGTAAAAAGATGAACGAAAGAAAAATGTACTTTCGTTAATTTTTCTTCTCGCAGAATTTCAGTTGGTAAGAAAATGAAAACTGTTAAATCATGAAACCCTATGAGTAGGGCAGCAAAAAAAAAAAAACAGCGGTTGATTCTTTTCAAGCCAAACTTTGACTTTTTCATCTTTATTTACACAAAAGCGTTCGGGTACTTTTCATTGAAATGAAAGAATTCTCTCTCGATTTTGGCGGTTTGACGATTTTCATGTTTCTGCACATAAAAGTACGCGAACGGACTTAATAACTTGAAAAAACTTTTTTCCCTAATTGTCTTCATACAACGGTTCCTAAATATGTACACTATAGTATAATTCAATCAAGCTGTAGTTACTTAAGACTTTATTCTTTTTGTTTTTTTTTGTTGTTGTAGAAAAAATTGTTAATTCATTTGATAATAATTGTAACGGCTGAAGCAGTTGTGCAGCTAGAACCATGCAGCAAGATGATTTCGTTGTTTACGGCATATCATTCTAGCTGCAAGTTGTCTTTATTTCTAATCTTGATGCACCGATTGTGGTAGGACAGCACAATTTGGTATAATTTTTCCGAAATTTCAATGACAGCATTTAAGTCTGTTTAATCTCCAGTAATATTAAGGTCAGGCAAAAAGCATACTGGATGATGGCAATTTCTTATTGCACATGTGTTTCATATGCGTAACTGCATGCATTATTGCATGCGTCCCTGTTGCACATCTGTTTGAAGCATATGAGTGATCAAATAATACTAGTACCTATAAAAATTGGCACAAAAGTCTTTTTGAAGCTTATTCGGCATAGGTAATAGAATCCCGACTGCCATGATTTGTTGGTTCCCTAACTAACTACGTGCTGCACCGTGTGTATATGAAATGCTAACTAGTGGTGGATGAATTTGTTGACTATGTTCGCATGAACTTTATGTATATAGTTTTTTGAATGTTATTATATTCTTTTAATTATTCAATTAAAATATTGATCAGCAATACCTTTGTGTATAAACTTAATAAAGTCTATATACAAAGGCAATACTCCAAAAGTATGCAAAACGCTGGGAAAATCCAAAGATCTAGTTTCAATCGAACATTTTACTTCTTTGAATTTTATAAATTTTATTAAATTTATTAAGACTTATTGTTCAACTTCAGGATGATTAATATCTTAAGATCTTTGTACATAATAGAACTTTATATTAAAAAAATTCTATTTCATTTGAATGAGTCATTTCAAAGCTAGGAGCTAGAAGGCATTCGAGAGCTACAACTTTTTTTAGATATCAACTTAGACCTCCGGTTCCGGAAAGGGGATAATTGTAAAAGATATCCTATCTTGTAATCTCGACAATTTTCAATGCAACTGTGAAAACCGGAATCAATTTCGTGCAGTACTTTTTTAATCAATTCCGGCCAAACACCTTACAGTCGGAAAAAAGTTACAGTTTTATTATAGTAAGGATATCGTACTGAATACTAATATATCGGTCACAACCCTACCCGTTGTCCTATTACCCGTTTTCCCGTAGGAATGAAGCATTTTCCGGCGGTAAAAAGTGGCCTATGTTCATCAGGGACAATATCGGCTTCTAATGGTAAAACAATTTTTCAAATCGGTCCAGTAGTTTCGGAGCCTATTCAAAACAAACAAACAATCAAATCTTTCCTCTTTATAATATTAGTATAGAGTATAGATAAATATTTCATTTGTCTGCTGCAGAACAGAAAAACGTTAACAACCACCAATGTCAAACGTTAAGTATTTAAAAAATTTAGTTTTTTAAAGGAAAACGTATGCGCCACAAGTGTACTGTAGTTCTTCTACTGGCCGCCGGTGGGAAAATAGTCGCTACATACAGTTATATGTCTTCAGTGCAACCTATCGCCAAACTTTTGACTTATCACGATTATTAAAACAATGTAGGTACTCACGGTCTGGTGCAATGGGCGTAATAAGAGTGGGATTTTCTTAGTAGAACGTGAGCGCTCTTTTTGTTAACTGTACCAACACTAAAGCACATGTCAAAATCAATATCCCATTTATGTACTTGTATAATTCTTTTTCTGGCCAATTTTTTGCTGGTCTTTCCCTTTTTATTTTATATTTCCAATTTTTATTTTAGTTATCAAACTTCAAAATGATATTGTAATCTTGTTGATTTTTGATTGTATGATAACTCCGAGCAAGATTTCAAATTGGAAATCCAGCTGTTCAAGAGTTCTATGACCCATACTGTTTTATTATCGTCGGCAGATCTATCCACGACTTTTAACATCAATATTTGTGGATTTGTCAAAAACACAATCGCAAATTTTGCTATTTTGTACCTACTTGTCTGTTGCAAAAATATCTCACTTTGGCAATGATACTAGACTAATTGCATCGGATCACGAATACCCCTCTTGTTAAAGTTTGAGCTCAATCGGACTGCTGAACAAAAATTGATTATTATGAATTTACGTTATGTAGTTATATACAATTTATTACACCTAGGCCCCTTCCACTTCGCACAAGCAAATGGTTGGAGAAGCTGGGTTTTAGGCCCTGTATGGGCGCATAATGCCTAATATTTATTTTATTCAATAATTACACTTCCATATATGTATAAAGCTTAAAAATTATAGCGCTATAGCTACCTGCTTACGACACTATACACAAAAATTGATATACACATATCGCAGGAATTGGACGCACCTCGCAAAATTGCTCTTCTATCAGCCGCTGTTGTGGCGGTTTTATAACCTCCTTTCATATTTTTCCCGTACGACTCTTTATTTCTCAAGTACGAATATGTCAAATTAAAGCTTCGTCCAATTTTGGTAGCTATAGCACGCCCGGTTAATCCTTGTTCCTTAAGTAAATCGATCTTAGCCTTCTCAACACTGCTAAGTGATTTTTTTCTACCCATCGTTTCGTTCTCCAAATTTACAAACAAATGACAATTAAATAAATTAATTCACTCAGAAAACTTTAAAAATTGTTTAAACGGGTTAATCTTCTCGGAACACACATGAACAATGAAGATAATGACTATGTACCTATTCAGTTGACGCAAAAAAAAACTGCATTTTTCCATATGAAATGCTTCGCGATAGAGCCAGAGAAAAAGTAACGGTGCTTTTTGATTTATTCTTTCTCATTTCTTTTGGCAACATTATAGACAAATAGTTTGCAGCATCAAATTATAGATTCATGTACATACATTATGTGAAAATAATGAGCCATATAGATTTGAAAAAGTTTGTACCTATTCAGTTGGAACAGAGTGTATGTATTAGACTCGATTGAAAACCCACATTTTTAAGCTTTCCAAATAGGAGTGGTTGACAGAGTCAAACGTCTTTCTTAACTCAGTATAAATTGAGGTGGATTGGGAACCCAGTTCAATTGCATTAAGAGCGATTAAGTTAAATGTGAACAAATTCGTAACATTCGACTTCACTGAAAATGCATTGATAGGCACTTGTATTCTCCTGTACAAAGAACTGTAGCTTATCTTATATGGCCTTCAAGCTTTCATATAATTTATTTGAAAACTAAATAATAAAATGCAGAATGTATTCTCTCCTTTGAACAAAAATAAATTGTTATACATATTTACAAAAAAAATCATGCGTTTTTTTTTAATCAAAATTAGTAGGTAGGTACTGGCTTAAATAAAGTTTTTCTATACTCATAAAATCAGGAAAAAAGAACCGTAACAATGTAGATTATATGCAGACATCTATATTTAATTTCTCTTTATTGCATTGAAAAATGCAGTTTGAATAAAAAGTAGCTATTTATACCCTATTCTAGGGGTATATTAATTTTGAAGCATAGTTTGTAACATACGTTAATATTGCCCGTAGACCCCTAAAAGTTACTATATTTATGATCAGCATCTATAGTAATGTCGATATAGCCATGTCCGTCCGTCCGTCCGTCGGCAAAAATTAGGCCTTTAAACTGGACCTAGAGAGCTGAAATTTTAACCATATACTCTCTAGGGTCCCAAAATAATCAAGTTTACGAATTTTTGAAATCCGCCCACAGACACGCCCACAAACTCAAAAAAACAAAATTTTGGAAAAAAACTAATTTTGAGCTAGAAAGCTGAAATTTTTTATGTATGATCTATGACTCCTAAAACTGCTCGGGATAAAAAATTTTCAAAACCCGCCCACTGACACGCCCACAAATAAATAAAACAATTTTTTTGAAAATCCAAAGTTTGAGCTAGGGAGCTGAAATTTATAATATATACTCTCTATGGGCCCTTTATGCTCATGTGTAAATATTTTCAAAATCCGCCCACTGATTTTTTTTTTTGAAAATTCAAAGTGAGCTAGGGAGCTGAAATTTATAATATATACTCTCTAGGGGCCCTTTATGCTCATGTGTTAATTTTTTTTAAATCCGCCTACTGACACGCCCACAATTAAATAAAACAATTTTATTGAAGCACCCAAGTTTGAGCTAGGGAGCGTTTTGTTTGATAAAATCCTTTAAATGTTGTATAACAAAATATGTAGAGCGTTCTTAACAATTCAACCATACTTAGACTTTTGTCACGCCCACTTATGAGGGATAGGAATAAGAATAGGGTATCTAACAGTTCGCCCAAGCGGACTGTAGCCCGTCCCTATGTTTTTATTTTCAGTTTCAAATGCACCCTCCCTGGTGAATATCTGTGTTGTCTTTTGGTTAAAACTAAGTAGATATGCCAATTTCTGACAAGCACTCCAAGTACAGGGTTTGTTATGCAGTACTCCAGACGTTTTTCTGGGTCACCAAGATTGAGCTGCTGGACCAACTGGATCTTGTAAGGGTATAGCCGCAGATCTTTCCTCGAAATCCACTGAATCGTGCTACGCGGTATGCCTAACTGTATTTAACGTCGTTGTGTTTATGTTTCAGGATCGGTTGCAAAACTTTCCCTAACGACCTGTATGTTTTCCATCGATCGTTCAGAACGAGGCCTGCCCGGACGCCTCACATCTCCAACGTTCCCATATTGCTCAAATTTGGCCACCACAGCACGAATAGTGGGTGCTGTTGGAACATTTCTAACGCCATAAAATTGCCGTTAGGCAAGCAAATATTGACTGGCTATTTTCAAAAAATAATTTACCAATTTTTGTTCGCTGTGCGTTCGTGTAGGGCTACATGCTAAATCAAAACAAGACTTATGTCTGAAATAAAAATAACTCAAAAATATCTATAAATAAAAGAGTTATAAATTGTTTAGATCAGAAAGAGACTTTTGGTCCGCCCTTCACTTAAAACACCAACACATGTCAAAATCGTTGAAGTAGTTAGAAATAGTTCAAGATAATAATTTAAGGGGTTGGGTTTGACATCCAGCTTTTTATAGTCCCGATTCTTAAAATCCCGCTTTTTATAATCCCGCTTTTTAAAATCCCGCTTTTTTAAAATCCCGGCTTTTAAAATCCCGCCTCTTATAATCCCGTTTTTATAATCCCGTTTCTTATTATCCCGCTTTTACAATCGAAAGTAGTTGCTTTATTTTGAAAATCGCGCGATTTTTTAAAATAAAGCAACTACTTTTGATTGTAAAAACGGTATAATAAGAAAATGAAAATAAATTAAGCAATGAGTGTTTTTTTGAAATGCAGTTTATTTTAACATTTATCATTTTTAGACGAAGTAACAAAATAAGAAATAAATAATATCAAAATAAATTTTTAAGTAATAAATATGACAATCTTCAATAATTAAAAAAAAAATATAAAGTAATGTTATAAATTATGATATTTTGCAAAAGGGAACAAAAAAAATTTCAAACCATTAACAACATTTTTTATTTTTTTAGTCCAACTGTATATTATAATCAATACGACGCAAAAAACCTGTTTTACTAAATTTTTTTCTATTTCTCATTAATTTTTTTACAGCGCGTGACTTTATAACATTAGTTTTTTTATATAATTTTTCTTGTCCATTTCGTAATTTTTGTATTTCGGTTTGCACCACAATTGCTTCCTTTCTCAAATCTGCAATGAGTTCATACAAGCCAGCACTTTTTCGTCCAACCAAAACTTTCAGTCTGCGATGCCACGCTTCAGCATTATTTTGTTTTCTCGGGAATTGTTTTTCTGCACTGTCATACACAGACCAAAAGTTAGGAGAGTACTACACTTGTCTACTTCCATTACGAATGTTTTGTAAAAAAAAACGGGATTAGCGGGATTTGGCGGGATTTTAAATAGCGGGATTATAATAGATCGGGATTTTGAACAAGCGGGATTTTAGAAGACGGGATTTTAAAAAAGCAGTATTTTAGTAGACGGGATTTTAAAACTTTTTTTTCGGGATTTTTGAAAAGCGGGATTCCGATACGCTCCCCAATATAAGCTTTTACGTCAAACCTCTTGAAACTACTTCGCCGGTTTTTGAGACACTGCCGTTTTTTTTGCCGTCATTCGAGTTTTTTGCAAAAATCTGAGTATACTTTATTCTTACATTCACCAAAGTAAGAAAAGTTATGTTTTTCAACAATTTGGCTGATAAATAAAAACAAATTATGAAAAATATTTCGAAAATTTGAATACGCAGATTTGTTCTAAATGTTAATATCGGGATCATGGCGTAATCTCGAATGACAAAAATCTCGAATGCAAAAAATATCGAAAAAACAAAGGCAGAATCGGCCTTGTTTCGCTTTTAATTTATTTACACAATCAGATAAAGATTCCTAACTGTTTTCAGATTTGCACCACTGAAAACCTCGCACCTAGTCCAAATCAAACAGTGGCCCCTATTTCCCCCCCCACACACCCGAAGGCATTGCAATGTTTATGGGATGAGTTGCAAAATCTCAAGTAGAATAAAGTCGATCTCCGAAATCAGAGCGCTCCGATCTAAAAAAGTAATACAGTTCATTTTTTGACAGCTCAGTGCCCCGCTCGGAGCTAAAAAAGAAATACGCCTATTATTACTCTTTTGTACTACTACATAATTGGAAATAAAGTCGAGTATAGAAAATGACGAATTTCGACATTACTTCCGATTTCTTATGGAAATAAAGTCTCGATGGACATTATTTCCATCTACTTTATTTCACGGCACCGGTGAATAAATCCATCGATTTCGATTTTAAAATTTGCTTTGTTTGTAATGATTTCATTTACTTCCATTTTAATTGTTTTTATTTGCACTCACAGGATCCCAAACAACACTAATTTCAGGTACATTTTTTACAGTTGCATGGGCAATTGGCTAGCCAATCGTGGATGTTAAAGAGTAGTAAATAATCTTGAATGAATATATTAATTTTTGAGACAATGGTTACAATTCGCGCGAATTTAGTTTATCCGCTGCAAGTGGATTTTCGAGATTTTTGCTTTTGAGATTTTTTTTTCTGGATTATTGCTTTCTAGATTTCGTGGTAATTCCGTTAATATCAAGTAAGAAATTAAATTTTTCGAAATCACTTCACCCGTTTTTGAGATAATGATAGTTTTCTTAAGTACCGTTAATCGTATCTTTTTTGGAAAAACTGAATACGCCATCTTCAGACACTCACACCCTGGAATTCAAAATATCACCAATGGCGAAGAAAAGTGAAATTTCTAAAAATTCAAAAAAAATTATATTCTGAATAGGAAAAAATATTTCAAGCATTTTTAATATGCGAATTTGTTGAAAACAGAAATATAAGTCGGTGTGTTTATTTTTATAGACATAAATCATCTCGTTTTTGAGATACGAGCATTTGTGAAAGATCCCGACTATTTTGGCAAAAACTAAGTATTAGGTACAAAAACTGAGTATTAGGTACATACTTCATTTTCGTACTTCGTTAAAGCGTTTTTTGAGAAAATCATTGTTGTAAAAACCATTTGTATGATAGGTACCGTTATTTAAAATAATGGATTACAAAAATGGCCACGAGATATAAGCCTTCATACCCAAACACGAAGACCGTATACAGACGGGCAGACAGACATTCGGGGCTTTTTTTGACTTCTCTACAATCGTACTATCGTCAATCGCAAAAAACATACTATAAAAATAAATTAATTGCTTTCATGATTTTCATTTATAAAAAAGTTTGTAAAAAGTATTGAAATCACGCCGAAAACTGATATGCTAATAAAGAATCAACTTCAAGCACAAAAAGCCAAGTCATTCATAGTAGTTAGACTTTCAGTTTAAACAAAATCCTCCTGTGAGGATTACAGAAAAACCACCATTTCCAGCCATCATTCCCAGCAAAACCTTTAAAAATAAGCCGAATTCCAAATTTCGGCTTTCTAGCTCAAATTTCCATTTTCTCGACAAATTTGTTTTTGAGATTGTGGGCGTGTCAGTGGGCGGATTTTGAAAATTTGTTCACTTGATTATTTCGGGCCCTTAGAGAGGTGTATATGTTTAAATTTCAGCTTTCCAGCTCGAGTTTTAGGGCCTAACTTTTGCCGACGGACGAACGGATATGGCTAGATCGATAATACTATCGACGGGGATCGCGTATATATAACCTTTATGGGGTCTACGGGCTATATTAAGTTATGTTACCATCTATGAGTCAACATTAATATACCTACCCTAAGAATAGGGTTTAAAAAATTTCATTGTTCATGTGCGCCCAAAATCACAAAATTTGTTTGTGCTTTTCAAAACTTGGGAGCTAATAATTGATTTTTTTATATTCTCTCTGACATACATATGTAAGTCTCTAAGAAGATAACATTTTTAGAATTTCTAAGAAACTAATTAGCAACGGATATGCTATAGGTACACGTACAATAATAGCAGTCCCGCAAAACGATCTAGAATCGCTAGATAGTTTTAATTATTTAAATGCCTGTACAATGCCAAGAAACAAACGAAGTATTATTGTGTTATAGTACGCAGGTATGTACAGTACACACCTAAACTTTTTAAAATGTGATCGACCGGCATAACTAATTTTGGGCTCACTAAAGACGAACATTTCAACCGAACTGAACAACATGCAGAGTTCAAACCACCAAAACACTAACACCCCCTTTATATTTAAGTTATCAACCACTGACAGAAACCAACTAAGAGAGTACCTACTAAAAAAATCAATAATCTTACCCTTCGTTAAGTGGTAAGTGGGGGTTCGAACGTGTGAAACCTTTCAACACATTTCTCCGTAGTGTAGTCGTAAATTTATCTGATATATAGTTGTTGCAAAAGTTATTTGAGTGTCTCCCACAAAACTCCGGAACCACTCCCACGCAAATTATATCATCAATTCATCAAAATACTTCGTCTGCTATCAATATTTCCGAATTAATTTACCGGTAGTTTGATTCGAAGGATAGTGTCACCCACATCAGCTAGCATTATACCTACCGAATGAAAAAAAAATCAAACTTCGTCGAGTCGGTCTGTTCCTGTCGAATACTTTTTAACCGAAACTCTTCCTGACCCAAAGAATTGTCATTTAACCGTTGAAACCAGCAGTCACAGTCAGGGCTTCTGCAAACTGCATCAACCTCTCAACAAATCAACCCATGCGGCGCGGCGGGTTTGTATGTCTCATTTACCAAAGGGGGCCACCAACAAATAAATTAAAAAATATAATTCTCAAGCCAGCATATCATACTTCTTCTAAAACAACTCAAACTGTGTTCAACTTAACTGCCATATTTTTTATATGGAAAAAAAGTAACTAACAGAACACCCTGCGTCCGTATCCGTGTCAATCAATACAGAGTAAAACCGTGTTCGTTCCAAAATTGAAAATTATAGTTCGACTGTCGAGTGTTGTAAGAATCGTTGTAATAATGTAGCTTAATGTTTACTGAAAACAGAAGCAATTTCATTGCAAAGTCGGGTGTTAAGTTGTACAAATTAACAAATTAAAAAAAAGGGACGAACGGAAAAAAGGCAGCTAAAAGGGAGGAAAATGGTCTTCATCAAAAATCTCTACACCAATTCGCTAGTACGATTATAGTGTCTCTCTATCTTATGAGACAGAATGTGTTCATGTTAGGTAGGATATCCGCTTTGACAGATAATCCTTTTTCCACATACTTTGGGCGATTTGCCATTTTTTATTTCTTGGTTTTGTTTGTTTGTTTGTTTGTTACTCGTACTCCTCCCAAAACCTTCTGTGCAATTACTGCGATTATTCTGCTCTATGGGGCGGGGGCGATGATTTGCTCATACTCGTAGTGTACGGTTGTTTTACTTTTTTTTATTGTATAAGGGATGGTGGAAGCAACGACGGGGGTTGTTAATGAGCTGTTGTTTCTCATTTCCGGGTGTATTAAATCATGTAGATCCGCTGCAAGTGGATTGTTGTATCTCTCAAGTGAAGAACAGAACAACGACGACGATGATTGTGAGTGCCAAGTACCAAGTGATGAACTTCAACTGTAACGTGGGATAAAAAACAGCTACTGCACCCACATCAACTTTTGAATAATGCTATTGGCAAAGGTGCGTTTTTGCAATGCAAAAAATGTTTCAGTGTTAAAGTAAGTCCGTTCGTTTCATTTAGTGCGCTTGCGAGAGAGTTCTAGGCGTAAAACTCAGAAGGGGTTGCTGCACTCGTTCTCGTAGTGCAAGCTAACTATACACACAGGGTCTAAGGGTGGGTGTCGCCAACAACAAAATGCATTTAATTATTTGTAAACAACCGTGTAAAACTTCGAACTCCCAACTCCGTATAGAAGTAATGCGTTCAGTTCCGCAAAGCTCTGAACTAGCAACTATTATTATTAAAGAGATACACAGGAATACTGAAACAGTGTATTTAGTAGGCGCACTATCCTAGGATAGGAAGGTGTAGGCTATTGAAAATTTTACACTGGTATTGGTGTGTGTACATATTTAAAGTTTAAAGTGCGACCTAGATTGTGAATGAAAATCAATTGTTTTAAATAAGTTTACACAGTTCAGTGAGCTGAAATGCAAATGTGTTTGCGGGCAGAACTCCTGAAAATATTCACACTGTTTTTGTAGCCGGCATTCGGCACTGGATGTCTAATATCAATCTCGTTGAATATTTTATAACGAGAAATGTCATGACGATAGAGTGATAAGATAACAACAAAAGATTTAAATGAAAATAAATACACAGAGGAGAGGTACCCCACACCAAACGGACCCGAATCTTGCATTGTGTGCGACGACAACTACTGCTAGTGGGATTTTATATGTGCCGGTAGTGCGCACATCCCTGGTAAAGCCAAATCCAATATATTTTCTTTGGCATTGTTATTTTTGTAAGACAATGTTAATTGTTGCTGGATAGGAACAATATCACCTTCATTCTTCTATCATTAAATGAGCCGCGTTGTATCATATGCCTCCCCTTCTGTACCTACGTCACCGTAACGTGCCAGCAATTGCAATATTTAATTAATAAAACAGTGGCAAGCTTTAGTAGTCGGCTATGCAAGGCAAGGCGAAAGCATCATCCCCCCTCCCCCCGGTTTTTTTTTTATAGTGAGACTAACTGCCAAAGTGTTTTTCTTTTGAAACTATGTTTTTTTTCGTTTTTTTTATTAGTCATTCGATCAATTGGCATAGTTTGCTTAGGTATCTCAAAGATGCATGACGCATTTTACTAGTCATAGAAAAGTCTAAAACAAATATCTTTTTTATGCAGCTTCGTAGAATAACTAATAAAACGGAATGGTGAAAATGGAATCCACAGAAGAACAGGATAGGAAGTTAGTCTTGGAGTTTTGTCATTTGCTAGAGAAATCTAAGCAATTATTTAATGGACTGAGGTGAGTAAATAGATAAACTGAGTGAATTAAATTTAATTCATTAATTTAATTGGAACTTGTTATTTTTTTATAGGGATCTACCACAATATGGCCATCGTCAGTGGCAAGCATATTTTGGACGAACATTCGATGTTTATACGAAACTTTGGAAGTTTCAACAACAACATCGAATGGTTCTGGATTCTAAGTATGGTTTAAAACGTTGGCAAATCGGTGAAATTGCTAGTAAAATCGGTCAACTTTACTACCATTATTAGTAAGTACAAATATGAATTCGAATTATGTCATTGCACAATGACGTACGTATATTATGTATATCGACAAGCGCTTATGAGATGAGCAACTATAGGGTGATTTTTTAAGAGCTTGAGAACTTTTTTTAAAAAAAAAACGCATAAAATTTGCAAAATCTCATCGATTCTTTATTTGAAACGTTAGATTGGTCCATGACATTTACTTTTTGAAGATAATTTCATTTAAATGTTGACCGCGGCTGCGTCTTAGGTGGTCCATTCGGAAAGTCCAATTTTGGGTAACTTTTTCGAGCATTTCGGCCGGAATAGCCCGAATTTCTTCGGAAATGTTGTCTTCCAAAGCTGGAATAGTTGCTGGCTTATTTGTGTAGACTTTAGACTTGACGTAGCCCCACAAAAAATAGTCTAAAGGCGTCAAATCGCATGATCTTGGTGGCCAACTTACCGGTCCATTCCTTGAGATGAATTGTTCTCCGAAGTTTTCCCTCAAAATGGCCATAGAATCGCGAGCTGTGTGGCATGTAGCGCCATCTTGTTGAAACCACATGTCAACCAAGTTCAGTTCTTCCATTTTTGGCAACAAAAAGTTTGTTAGCATTGAACGATAGCGATCGCCATTCACCGTAACGTTGCGTCCAACAGCATCTTTGAAAAAATACGGTCCAATGATTCCACCAGCGTACAAACCACACCAAACAGTGCATTTTTTGGGATGCATGGGCAGTTCTTGAACGGCTTCTGGTTGCTCTTCACTCCAAATGCGGCAATTGTGCTTATTTACGTAGCCATTCAACCAGAAATGAGCCTCATCGCTGAACAAAATTTGTCGATAAAAAAGCGGATTTTCTGCCAACTTTTCTAGGGCCCATTCAGTGAAAATTCAAGCGTTGCTCGTTAGTAAGTCTATTCATGATAAAATGTCAAAGCATACTGAGCATCTTTCTCTTTGACACCATGTCTGAAATCCCGCGTGATCTGTCAAATACTAATGCATGAAAATCCTAACCTTAAAAAAATCACCCTTTACTTGAGCAAAGTATTTTTTAAGTGGATTATCAGCCAGAAAAACAAAGCGAGAGCTCTTTAGAGAAGATGGTCTTAAGTTTCTTAAACATCGGAGGTTCGGGTTTTGTTTACATTGGATTACATCTAAGTGTTTTAGTTGGGAAGAGATTCGGTAGTTAGTAAAATATGTATTTATTTAGTATTTAATATGTGTAGTCACTGAGATTGCGGTTAGGAGAAAGAAATCTACTGGGAAGTACTAAATACTAATATGTACTTAGCTAAGCTGAAAGACAAAGTTCTTATGTTATCTCAAGGCATTTGCAACGCCTTTATTTTTAAACATTTTGGCCGAATTCTTTCTTCGGTAATTTTATTAGGTGTCAGCGAACGAAGGTTCCTATTTCGGCCTATTGAAGTAAAAATGAAATGAAAACATAAAGAAACTCCGCTTGGGCGAACTTTTGGATCCTCAATTCCTATTCCTACTCTATGGGTGAATTGTTAAGGAGGATAATGTGTATATATTTTGTTAAACATAGCTGCTGTTTAAAGAATTTTATCAAAAATACCATGTTTTTGGTAAAAAACGCAGCTTAAAAGTGCGCGTGGCAAAAAACTTTGTATAAAGAATTGTCAAGAATGACATCTACATTTCTTTCAAAGAATAGTTCTTTTATTTTCATTGACTTCTTCAACAAAATGATTATTATTTAAATTGCTGGCGCGTGAGTGTGCGGATTTGTCGATATCGTACGCATACTCCAGTAGTTGGACGGATGTATTGAATATAGTGCCTTTTGTGTTGACCTTCGCATTTTTTTCTCCAGAACAATATTGAAGAAGTCACATGATAGCGAATCTCCTTGCCGAAATCAGGTGCAGGTTTGGAATAAAGCGGAAGAGCCGGTGAACGTATACATCATCATACCATTGGCCTTTGCTCTCTGGAGACTGGTAACCTACGTTGGCTTGGCTACATCCTTCATGATGTCGCGATATCGATTCCACATATTGTTGGCGTTTGTGGGTGGTGAGTTCACAGAGGAGGGTCTCTCGCCCATCCGCTCTCTGTAGACTCTGACTACTCAAGGCGTGCTAAGGCGTCCAACGTCGAATTTCTATTTTTGGGCAGTTCGCAGCTTCTTCTCGTTGGAAAGTCGAGCTCTAAATTTATGTGCACGTTTAAACTGGTGGATGCGTGCTGCGCATCGATTAGCAAATGGTCGATTTGGTTGGCGGTTCGAGCATTTCGAGAGCGCCAGGTTGCAGGAGGTTCCTGAGCCTTGGAAACCTGCTACTTTTCGCCGTATTGAGAGCTATTTCAAAATCGATTAGTCGGTAGCCGTTATCTGTTGTCGTGTCTTGGGGGCTGTGCTTACCAACTAATCCCCCAAAGATGTTTTTCTTAGCGACTTTGGCATTTAAACCCCGAGCACAACTTTGACATCGTACTCTGGGTGGGCTTCGTTCAGGAGGTCATAAAACTCTTCTTGATGGGATCTTCAGCCTAATCGGTATTGGTATGTGGTATATGTTCAGTTTATTAGGCTTATATTTTGAAAATAAGTTTTGATGCGGATCACTTATCGGCTTGAAGTCTATGACTTGTCCTAAGCCGATTTCGCAGCACGAATCCGCGCCCTAATGTATGCAATCTTGAATGTAATAAATATCGAAATTTTTCCTTTTCGTCATACCTGATCATATCCATCGTATCTCCTGGATCGCGGTAATATCAGCTCTGTACCGCTCGAGAAGAGACTCAGGTTTTTGAGTAGCACCTGTTGTTTACAGTGTCCACACGTTCCACGTGCACACTCTCATATCGTAGTCCGATGATCTTCCGGGTCTGGTGGCCATATGAAGGTTTTCGTTATCAGAGGCTTTTCGTATCTCTCTCATAACTAGACTTTTTTGAAGTGGCCGGGGAAGTTATCCCGATGGCACAACCCCAAACCTGAAGGTCCGACCCTTGTTTTCACTTTAAGACAGTGGGCCGGTTATTTCAGTGCCAGTAACCCACTTCGGTGATGTAAGAGCTGCCGTTGGCCTATAGAGGGTTCATCCGTCACCATCTCTTTTTCAACACCCTGATTAGTTTTGACAAATTCCTTACTGACCTCAGCTCCAACGAATTCCTAGTAGCTCATATCATCCTGTCATCCTGAATGTCGACGGCAGCGTTGATTCAATCTAGGGAATTCATCTGCCGTACGTCCTCTTTCTGGGGGGCTCATGTAAGCCTTCTGAGACTCATCAGCCAGCCTTTCCGACATAACATTGCATAGTGCTGCTGTTTTCTTCTTGTTCAACACTCGCGCTTATAAGTTTAGCAAGTCATTTGACTAGTACCCGGTGGTTAACACTTGGAGGTAAAAAAGCACAGTTGATGTGTAGTCTGGTCAGTTTCTAGTCAGTTACGGCTGTTGTGCATCGCCAAGTTGATGCCTATCGATGCATTCCCTAATTCTACAACCCCAAACCACCAGCTCTCCCACTTTCCTGCATCCTTACTTTGTTTCGCCGGATCATTTCATAACTGAGCTCAATCAAATGCTGGTGGTGTTGCACTTGTGTGATCGAAGAGTTTTTAGGCATTCCGCATTAAGCAGTATCCTATTTCGACACGAACATTCCTCCATTATTGATTTTTTAATTTTATTAATTAAAATTATTATTTATAGTAATTCGTTCAAAAGGTGTTTTATGTCCCCGAACATCTGCTATAAATCTCTCACTACTAGAAATTATCTTTTTGTTGTTACACCAACACGATAAATATCAATGAGATCATAAATGTGGGCTCATATGATCGGCGGAAATGATTTTGAATTTATGACTTAAAATGATTGAATAGTTATCGTGTGTAGATTGACGTTCGTATAACTAAAAGTGAACCAAATCGGTAATGCAAACTTTTCGAACCCTTTTCATTTTGTTGAAACATATTAGTGTCTACAAAATTAATGACAATTCATAATAGAGTGACAAAATACCTGTGCCCGAAAGAATAATCGCTTATTTTGGGGCTTTTCTCACACGCGACGCATGAAAACTGCAAAAATTTATTTATAACACTTTTGTCATGCCAATATCGCGCGTACACTGTTCGTTACGTCCAATGCGCTTTGACCGTGCTTGTCCTAAGCTATGGAAAAGTGCTTTTATCACACCCGTATTTAAAAAAGCCGTACGTGGTGATATCACTAATTATAGGCCTATTTCAAAGCTTTCATGTATCCCTAAACTTTTTGAACAAATTCTTTGTGAAAAGTTAATATTTCTTTGTCGTAATATAATTTGTAATGAACAGCTTGGATTTGTAAAAAATAGATCCACTGTTACTAATCTGTTAAGTTTCTTGCATGATTGTTCTAATGCCTTAGAGAATAAGAATGAAACGGATTGCATATACACTGACTTCTCTAAGGCTTTCGACCAGCTGTCCCATGAATTAATCGAATTCAAACTCAGGTCTTTTGGTTTCTCACCATGTTTCATAAAATGGGTTAATTCATACCTTAGATCAAGATTTTCTCAAGTCAAATTTAGAGGATCGGTATCTGTATCTTTCACAGCTCAGTCTGGAGTTCCCCAAGGAAGTCAACTCGGTTCAATTATATTTATACTAGCCATTAATGATGTTAAGGCATGTATAAATCACAGTAATATCCTGATCTACGCTGATAATATGAAAATATATATATCTATCACTAATCAGCAAGACAGAACTTTTCTTCAATCTGACATTAATAGCTTCGCCAATTGGTGTGATAAAAACGGTTTATCCCTGAACCCTACTAAATGTCAACATATGACATTCTCTAGAAAGAATGTCCCTTCCATCTTTCAATATTCTTTGTCTCAACATATTCTTTGTAATGTTGATAATTTTAGGGATCTTGGGGTTTATTTCGATCCCAAACTGGCTTTTGCTAAGCATATCAATTTTATTGTTAATAAATCTAATTCTATGCTGGGCTTCGTAAAAAGGTGGGCGAAAGAATTTAATGACCCATACGTTTCTATGTCATTGTACAATTGTTTTGTCCGTCTTGAATATGCCTCACAGGTTTGGACACCGTTCTACAACATTCATTCAAATCGAATAGAGGCCATTCAACGTAAATTTATTCGATTTGCACTTAGAGGACTTCCATGGGATGATCCATTTAACCTTCCTCCTTACAGTCAACGTATCAAGCTTCTTCAAATGTTACCCCTTTCTCAACGAAGACTTAATAGCGATATCATTTTTTTACAGCAGCTTATATCCGGTCAAATTGATGAACTTGACTTGCTGTCGTCTATTGGCTTTAATTTTCGTGGTGGTGCCCATAATTTACGTAGTGTTGATTTATTGTTTAGCCCCAATCATAGAACGAGTTATGGGAAGTATGAGCCTATTAGTCGCATGAGTAGAATCTATAATCTTAATGATCATGTGATTGACTTACATTTTAGTAAAATTAAGCTGAAAACTATTTTGCGTAATAATACTCGTACCTTGATGTCTTTAATTATATGCATGATTTGTCTGTGTTAGTATTTTATAGGTACATAATTTTTGTCTTCCTAACTGTTTGACTTTGTGTATGTCCTTACCTGTACTAAATGATGAGCCTGTGAGTGCACTTTTAGTGCCGGCAAATTTCTGCTCGTGATAGTTGCTTGCTTTAAGCACTCCACGACACAGAGCTGATAGTATAAAAAAAAACTCAAACCGAAAATTCAAATATTACAAAAATGCTAATCGTTCTTACAGCGCGACGGTCCACTGTGATTGTGTTTCAACACAAGCTGCTTTATAGTTATGTTCCATTGAATTATTCTCGCCATTCTGCTCACACAATCTGCAAAAAAATCAATATAAATGTGTTAAAACATGTTTTGTCACTTGTTTAACCGATTTTCTAGGGTTCAACTATATTTGTCTTTCAACAGGACGCTCCAAAGGGTGATTGTGTTTTGCGCATCAGTCAACTTAAGCTGTTTTGAAGTTATGTTTAATTGAATATAATTATTCTCAATGTTATTATGAATAAAGTTCCAAAAGTATTTAATATTTATTGGTTGAAATACCAGTAATAATAAATAATAATTTGATAATTGACTATTTTCGATGTGTGCTATTGTGAACGAACGATTCATTTGATATTTTTGTCAATCGCATTTTTTTAATTGACTGCGATTGACAAAATCCTTTAGAATCGTTCGTTCACAATAGCACACATTGAAAATAGTCAATTATCAACTGTCAATTGATCTTCGCAATAAGGTTCATTCACAGACAGATCATTTTGAAAGAGGATTAGGCACCGCCCATATGCGGGTCGAAGGGGACGGGGGATGTGAAAGTTGGCTATCTATTGTATGTAGCCTTGAGCTCGAGGATTTGTTTGTTGAAGATTTAATGGGAGTTTTTTTTAAGGTTAAAGTACTTTAGATGTAGCGTGCACTAAGAACGTGGAACAGTCGAAAGCTCTCAGTAATCCCAGCTTTTGTCCCTATTTCAGACGCTCAGTCCCAATAAATGGATGCAAATCGCATTGCGAATGTCCGTTACTAAAGTGAACGTTTTTGTTGTTGTTTTTGTATTTTTTGCTATCCTTTCTTTAAATTTGCATACCAAATTTTATGATTCTATTTTATTTTTTCTGCGATTTCGGGCTTCTTTGCTATACAGCTTAAAATGCAGGTTTTCTACAAAATTTTAAGATTCTGATTTCTAACATAAAATAAAAATTAAACCATTTTACTAAGAATAAACAAAACTTATCGACTTTGCACTGATCGTATCAAAGTCAAAGCAAAAGAACAGACTTAGAAGCAGTGAACCTATTCTATTGGCATAACAACAAAATAACCAATTTTCTTCCACCGCCGGCAGGAAGGGAATGTTAAAATAAGTAACGGTGATATATCAATTATATTTTTGGGCAAATAACTTGTCAATAAACCCTCTCTAACTTACTTACTTAACGGGCTTCCGACCCGTGAAGAGTCTCTGCCTGAGACACTGAAGCCTTCCATCATCTGCGATCCCGGGGACGCTGCTTCCAGTTCACCAGACCAAGCGCTCTGGTATCCGCGATGGCTTGGGCTTTAAAACGGAGGTTCGGTCTTCCTTCCCTTCTTGAACCAGGGGGCTGGGAGTCCAAGATCCTCTTGGCTGGAGCATTATTTTCCATTCGCGCAATGTAGTCGACGTGATTTAGCTTTTGGGACTACATCCACATCTTGGTACAGCTCATAAAGTTCACGGTTGTATCTGCGCGTCCATTCGCCCTCCTCGCACACCACAGGACGAAATAGAACTTTGTTATACCTTAATTGTCCACACATATATTGTATATTTCAGCGGCTTCTGCATTTAGTATGTTAAAATTGACCGACTGCACCGCCCCTACAAACTGTTACATCCAGGCTAGGATTCGAAAAGATAAAACGTAATTCTATTTAATTAATCTTTGTTAGTTCTCTTTCAATTTAATTCTTGATTATTATTCTAATAATTCACTTATTTAATTCAACAATTCACTTTCACAATTAATCACTTTAAATACACAATCACTATTCTCTTACTCAATACTAATACTTTTTCTCTATACTTTTCACTACTGTCAGCTATCGCACTTCTTTATCGCGGTTCACAACTAGAATCTCTTGGGTGCTCCTGCGAACGGACCGCGAACTAATATGCAAACGTAAATTTATATAAACTTTCGTGCAAAATTACACAAACGCGTTCGCGTACTGAGAAAATGGTGAAAAGATGAACGTAAGAAAAATGTACTTTCGTTCATTTTTCTTCACACAGAATTTCAGCTGGTAAGAAAATGAAAACTGTCAAATGATGAAATCCTATGAGTTTGCCAGCAAAAAAAAAACAGCTGTTGCTTCTTTTCAAGCCAAACTAAGATGTTTTTTCAACTTTTTACACAAAAGCGTTCGCGTACTTTTCTTAGAAATGAGAGATTCTCTCTCGATTTTGGAGATTTGACACTTTTCATTTTCCTACACATAAAGTACGCGAACGGACCTTATATCTCCTAGTGACACCTCTCGAAATTTCCAGATTCGTTAGGTTAGGTTAGGTTACTGGGCTGACGGGGCAAGAGAATCCTGCGCCCGTCACACTTAGGTCAATGTAGACCCTTTGTGATACCCTGGAGGTTACGCTTCCCTTATCTGGAACCAATGAAAAACCTATGAAAAACTTAGCGGGTTTACAAACCATCCCGATGCGTTGATGAACTTGCGCAAGTCATTCACAGACTTGCCGGAGAGTTCTTCTAAATCCTGGAAGAAATATCTGCCCAGGATATTGTTTCTGATATGACAGAGTGCAGGGCAGTGACAGAGGAAATGCGGGGTATCCTCATTCACCTCCTCGTCCCCACATCCTCTGCAGAGTTCATCTGTGCTGAGTTTTAATTTCTTTACATGGTAGCCCAGCATGTTGTGTCCGGTGATAACACCTGTGAGAGAGGACAAAGAATTCTTGTTCATTTGAAGGATTCTCTTGGTCTTTTGTTTGTCATATAGTGGCCACATTTTCCTTGTAATAACACAGGAATCAAGGGCACTCCATCTTTCGTTTGCTGCCATCAGTGTTTTATTTCCAATCACCTGTTTAAGGTAACAGGGTGGGGTTTTTACTGTGGTGTCAGCATCCCTTGATTCAAGGGAAGATCCTTTTCTTGCCAGCTCATCGGCTCTTTCATTTCCTGGGACACCACTGTGTCCGGGGACCCAGCAGAGTCTTACAGTGTGCTGCGCGCCAAGAGCCCGCAGCTCTTCGCGACAGCTTCTTACAAGCCTCGATTTTATTTCTGTGGCGGAAATCGATTTTATTGCCGCTTGGCTGTCAATGAAGAAGGTAATATCAGCGTGTGGTATTGCCGTCATTGCAGTCTGCTTAGCGGCTGTTATCACCGCCAAAAACTCAGCTTGGAAGACGCTGCTGTAGTCGGGGAGTCTGATCGAGCCAGATATTCCGAGCGTTTCTGAGTAGAAACCTGCACCAACGCCGGTATCCATCTTGGAGCCATCTGTATAGATGGGGATCGTTGTTGCATGGATTGGTACTTGGCTATCCTGCCATTCTTCCCTACAGGGAAAAGAGACAGTAAATGGTCTTATAAAATCTAGTTTGGGAGTAATGTAGTCTGTGCATACATTTCTACCCGTAAATTTCTCTATAATCTGTGCATGCCCTGTTGTACTGGGTTTCCAGTTTTTTGTTTGGCTTAGCCGCAAGGCACTGTTTGCTGCAGATTCTTGTACGAAAAGATCTAGGGGTTTAAGATTGAGAATTACCTCCAACCCCGCTGTAGGGGTGGTTCTCATAGCCCCAGTAGTGCCAATACAGGCAATTCTTTGGACTCTAGTCATAGTCTTAAGGTTGGTGGCCTTACACAACCCCTGCCACCAGACTAAATTACCGTATGTGAGTATCGGTCTAACTACCGCCGTATACAACCACATGATAATTTTGGGACTAGGTCCCCAGGTTTTGCCGAAGATTCTATTGCAGGCGTATAAGGCTACCGTTGCCTTCTTTGCTCGTTCTTTTATGTTGAGGCTCCAGTTTAATTTTCTATCCAGAATCACGCCAAGATACTTTGCGTATTCTGATGTTTGTAGTGGAGTACCCTCAATAGTTGGCGGATTAAATTGCGGTATAATCCTTTTATTGGTGAAGAGGACCAGTTCTGTCTTTTGTGGGTTAACCGCAAGTCCGCAGCTTCTGGTCCAGTTACCAACCATAGATAAGGCGTTCTGTATTTGTTCACTTAGAGTGGATGGGAATTTTCCTGTCGCTAGCAGTGCTAAGTCGTCAGCATATGCTACTGCCTTGACTCCACTAAGTCTAAGTTCAATCAGAATCTCGTTTAAAACGAGTACCCAAAGAAGGGGTGATAGGACTCCGCCTTGAGGGGTTCCTCTAGATGCTGACACCTTAATTATTTCACCACCTAACTCTGAGTAGATGCATCTTCTTTTAAGCATGCACATTATCCATTTAATTATGGTATTCTCCACATTTAGGTTTACTAGGGCTCTTTCTACCGCTTCCCCTTGGACGTTGTTGAAGGCACCTTCAATGTCCAAGAAGGCGGCTAGAGTATATTCCTTGTCCCTTAGTGTCTTTTCTATGGTGCTGACGACACTGTGGAGTGCTGTCTCTACACCTTTGCCTTTCGTATATGCATGCTGAGCTGGGGATAAGACCTCTGAACTCAGTTTGCTACGAATATAAATGTCCATCAGTCTCTCAAAAGTTTTTAAAACAAAAGAGGTTAAACTGATTGGCCTAAAGTCTTTGGCGGTAGTGTGACTAGGTTTCCCAGCTTTGGGTATGAAAACCACTTTAACTTCTCGCCAAACTTTGGGTACATATCCCCATTTTAGGCTACTTAGGAAGAGGTTCCTCAGATGTGGGGTTATATGTTCTTCACATCTTTGTAGCATCATAGGGAAAATGCCGTCAATACCCGGAGATTTATATGGAGAGAAGGAATTAATGGCCCATTTTATCCTTTCTTCCGTTATAATCTCCGCTGTTGTTATGTGCTCCGTGTAGTGCTCTTCTTCCGGATTGTTATGCTCATTAATGCATCCCGGAAAGTGAGTCTCAAGGAGGAGCTTGAGTGTTTCATTGCAGGATTCTGTCCAGTTGCCGTTGGGGCCCTTGAGAGATCCCAAGGCTACTGGTTCCTTAGCAAGTAGTTTCCTGAGCCTAGCTGATTCCGCGGTGCTTTCCATTTTACTACAGAAGGATTTCCACGAAGATCGCTTTGCTTGTTGCGTTACTGCTTTGAATTTTCTTTGACTGGATTTGTAGGTTTCCCAGTCATGGTCAGATCTTGTACATTTTGCTACATTAAACAGTTTTCTAGTTTCTTTCTTAATGTCGTACAGTTCTTTTGTCCACCATGGAGGAGTCGATTTTCTTTTACTCCTCGTTTGTAGGGGACATGATTTTTCGAGCGCTTTACCTAGGATTTTCCCCAGATTCTCGGCATTCGTGTCTGTACTCTCTGGTGCATACGCAGCATCTGTCTGGAGAGTTCTTAAGTTCTTTCCCACTTCCATATTGAAAAGGTCCCAGTTAGTTTTTCTATGGTTTCTATATGATATTGGGGGATCGTTTGTGTCTGGTAACAGGAATTCAATGATTTTGTGGTCAGAGAATGTTTCCTCCTTTAATACCTTCTACTGATCTATTGTGATTGTATTCGAGTTACTTAATATTGTAACATCGATTACTTCTTGCCTATTTCTAATAACAAAAGTTGGTTCTGAACCCCTATTAGCTATAAGTAAGTTATGATCTATAAGAAATTCAAAAAGTGACTCACCCCTTGTATTTGTATTTGAGCTACCCCATAGGACATGGTGGGAGTTAGCATCACATCCCATCACCAGGTCCCATTTTTCCCGTGTAGCACGTTGAACAAGAAGGTGGGTCAGATCTGACGGTGGTCCTTCCGTTGCATCATAGGGCATATAGCATGATGTTAGAATCAGCGGAGGGAGCCCGTTGCGCTCAAGTTTTACCGTCACGTGGTCGTTATCACTGTAGGTAGATAGAAGAAAGAGGTTAATCTGTTTCCTAGCTACTATACAAGTTCTGATCTTACTATTTGGATCTGTCTGCACTGTTTTAAACAGGACAAGTCCCTTCGAGTTTAAACCCCTTATTCTGCCTCCTGCTACCCAGGGTTCTTGAATAAGGGCTAGGTCTATTTTTCTATCCTCCATGAGGTAGATTAGGTTGGCGCTGGCCGCCTTACTGTGATGAAGGTTTATTTGTATTACCTTCATCACGGTTTTTTTGGCTCCCCATCCTTGTTGGTTTTGTTGACTTTGTTCGCGATAAGCCTAAGCTTGCATCGGTTTATGCCGACGCGTACTTTAAAGTCGATCTTCTTCAACAACGGAATGGATTTGTGACTAAGCAACACTATCACTTCCATGCCTGATTCATGGTATTCTCCCATCTCGATCACTTCCCAAGCGTGGCTCAGCTGATCGGTATTTAGGGATCGTAAGTATCTCTCGATACGGTCCTTAGGGATATGAGGCCCTCGTACAACAAGTTTGGCTTTAGGTCTTGTTATCCGTACGATCTCTTTTTTGTCGATCAGACGAAGGTCGGCGTTTGGCCATGGTGCTTTCGTCCTGGCAATAAACTCCTTGAGCCATGTGAGGGTGTGTTCTTCCTCACAGGTCATGAGTTTGAATCCTTGGATGGTATTGAGGGTGCCAAAAAGCGGGAGGGGTTCCTTGTTTTTTAGGATGGCCTCGTTCACCTCATCTAGGATTCGAAGTTCGATGAGTCGCCATTGGTCCTCTGTCAACTTCCGTGCAGGATTTCCGTAGTCTACTACGGCTACTTGTTGGCCAACTGCGGTTGGTAAAGAGACCTTGGCTTTCTTCCTAACATTTGTTTGAGAGATTGGAGAAAGCGTGTCGTTTTGCCTAGCTCTTTTGGACGTGCTTGCAATCGGGTCGAGCTTGGATTGAGTATCCTCTCTCGTGCCAATTACAGGGTTCCTAAGTCTGGCTGCGATTGGGGTGGAGAGCAAAGGGCTTTCTTTCCCCATCCCAGTCGGTCTTTTGGGAATTGTCCTAGAGCTGGGCAAACGTTTGCTCTTCTCCGTTGGGTTGTCGGGTATGGTCATCAGTCGTTCTTTGGCCTTGTCGAGGGATAGCTTTTCCTTCTCCGTTAAGGCTTCCGGATTTTTGCTACCCATCCTTCGGACGATCCTGAGCGCGTTACGCCTTTGCCTGCGCAGGATCTCATGCTCCCCTAGAGGCCTCTTTGGCTTGGGTTTGCTGGGGACTTTAGAGTCTAAGGCTCCTTGGGTGTCCCGTCCGGGATTGGAGGGCTGTGCCTCCACGACTGTTTGGCAACTGTCCATTGTCGAGTTATTGACGTCACGGCTGCAGTTGCCTGGTTGGTGAGGGGAACCTGCATCCAGATTGCAAGTGGAGCTGAGGCTCTGGATGTTCTCCAGCTGCAGTTTCCTCTCCCCTACCTCCCCAGTGACCATCTTCTCTCCTTCCAGGCCCGTACGAGCAAGAGGCTCGATGCAACGCCTGGCCGGTGAGTCTGGTGGTCCCGGGGTCGGTTCCTGTACCCGATCAGTCTCCGTGTCAGTTTTGTTGTTAATATTAGGAGCAGGGAGCACCTCCCCCTTCTCTAGACCCGTACGAGCAAGAGGCTCGATGCAACGTCTGATCGAAAGGTTCGGTGGCTCCTCGGTGGCATCCTTTGGCAGAGTAATTGGTGTGGTCGACCTTTCCCCTGGATGGACTTTGCCAATCTGGGAGGAAGGTGGCCCCATCAATTTACTATCGCTAGTGTTATCCCCAGGATTAGCTTCCGCCGGTGTACGAGCAGTAGGCTCATTCTCCGTTAGACGCTGTTCCTGCAGATACGCACGTGCGTTATGAAGCCGTTTGCGGTCAGTCTCTGTCAGTTCTTCCCATCTTTTCGTCCCTAGTCTCTTTACTGTTGTCCTGCAGTTTGTTAGTTTTTTCCGTCTGGAGGAGGTGGACAATAAATAGAGGTTAGAGCTAGCGACGGAACAGCTGTCGCTGACATCAAGGTTCATGCCCTCCATGGCAGCATCTGTTCCAACGCTTTCTCCATCCCATACTCCAAGATTGGCAAATGGATTCAGAAGAAGGTTTTCTTCTTCCTCCGTCAGTTGTTGTTGTTCTGTTTGGGGATCGGTTTTTCTAGAGTCAGTGGTGCCCGATCCTTGCACCTTAGTCTCTTTTGTTTTGTTTTGTTTGAATTGTTCATTGTAGGTCCCATGAGTAAGGGGGAAGGAAGGTCCATCTGCACTCACCCCCTGTATGCAGATAAGGGGAATTAGGGTTAAAACTGGAGGTCCCCAGGTATCCAGATTCGTTAAGTTCAGAAGGTTCGAGAACAACATAGAGAGTTATTCCATAGCTATTCAAACTGCTTTTCAATGCTACCAATTATCGGTAATATGGCTCTCTACTATATGGCGGTGCGAGTGACTAATGGATGCTGAATGTCACAGTTTGAGCAAACATGCGACAATACATATATCTTAACTCTAGCTTCTTTCTCAAATACGCTGGAACTTTAAAATTTCGCACATATATTTTTCTGTGGCCTCTGTTTTCCGAACATGTGGTTCTGTACGTCAGGTTTATATAACTTGTAAATTTGATCTTCTCTCGTATACTAATTTTATGCGTTTCTGATAATTGAGTTTTCAATCACTGTACTTTAGCTGACGAGCTGTTCCACAATACACTCAATATTCCTGCTGCAGAACTATTAACCCAAAATGGCAAACCTGTTTTTTACGTATTACTGTTGCAGATGATGCATTCGCATTGGGCACAAATAAGTGAAAACTATCAGCAGAGAGAAAAAATAAGGAGTTTACAATCTTTCTCCTCACCCTCCCTTAAAATCGAAATGAAATCAATGGATTGTACCCTTCTTGTTCCAACAAACATATTTCAATAACTAAAAATCGCTATTGTATTTCAACCAAAAATTTCCAATCATATTTTTCCTGCCGAACGGGCTGAATCATTATCATTTTTATCTATACACTATCCAACAAAAATTGTCAGTACAGGGAATATAGGATGTTTGTCTCTCAGTCTGGTAGCAATGACTTACATAAATCGGTCCCTCTTTAAAGCTCTCACAGGGTTGCCGTAGTGTGTATGGTTACCATCTTCCAATTTAAAATAAAAATATTGCGGAACGAATATAAAAGGCTAATTCGGGTATGGAAAAGTGCTTCTTATAAGAATTTCTGCGAAAAGATTGAAACGCTGGGTGAAACTAGTAGGTTGGTTGGTAACCAGATTACAATTGGTTCACAACCAGCCCCGATTACCGAGACTATGAGTGAGCCAAGACAAACAACTCGGCGTAGCTGGTATATTGCGAAGGCCGTGGTGACGGACGAGGCCATTAAATATGCTTTTGCGTCTTTTGACGGCTTCAAGTCACCTGGTACGGACGGAATATACCCAGCCATGCTGCAGCAATGTACAAACCAGTTGCTACCGACTATGTAGAAATCTTCATCGCTGTCCTAGCACTGGCACACATTCCAACACCCTGGCGTACAGTTAGAGTGGCATTTATACCTAAAATTGGCAGAAGTGACTACTCACTCGCCAAGAGCTTCAGACCAATAAGTCTGACTTCCTTCTTGCTGAAAAGCATGGAAAGGCTGGTCGAGCTTCACGTGCGCAAAACTGCTTTGCGATTGCACCCACTATCTCAGATGCAACATGCCTATCAACGCGGAAAATCCTGCGATACTGCGCTCCAAAATCTAGTTGGTAGAATTGAGGGCGCGCTTGACAGAAAAGAATACGCGATGGGCATTTTCATCGATATTGAGGGTGCTTTTGACAATGCGACTTTTGATAGCATGTGCAGCTCCGCCAGACAACACGGCGTAGACGAACCATTGGTGTTGTGGATTAAAGCAATGCTAATGAATAGAACGTTGGTTGCGGATGCGGATTGTGGCCGCTATGTTATGGCGGGGGTAAACAGAGGCTGCCCGCAAGGCGGCGTCCTGTCTCCACTGCCGTGGTGTATGCTGGTCGACTCTCTGTTGAACGCACTCAACAGTTCTAATATTTACGCTCAGGCGTACGCGGATGATGTTGCCGTGCTTTCTGTTGGATCATGCCTAGCGACTGTATGCGCCAAGGCGCAGGCGGCCCTTGACGTGATCGACGAATGGTGCACTAGGAATGGGCTCTCGGTCAATCCTCTTAAAACTGAGGTTGTTCTCTTTACGAAAAGGAGGAAGCTGGTCGGGTTGACTCAGCCAGTGCTAAAAGGCGTCACAATCCAACTCTCCAATGAAGCAAAGTATCTGGGAGTCATCCTGGATAGCAAACTTCTTTGGTCCAAACATGTTGAGCTGAAGACTGCCAAGGCGCTGTCTGTTTTCTGGCAGTGCAAAGGCATTTTCGGCAAGACATGGGGCTTATCACCGAAAAGAGTCCTATGGATTTATACGGCTATGATAAGACCATTTATAGCATACGCATCGGTTGTTTGGTGGAATAAGCTTTCACGTAAATACGTCACTGCTGCTTTTGCCAAACTCCAAAGGCAGGTATGTCTCGGCTGCACGGGGGCCTTCCCCAGCACGCCTGGCTCCGGCCTAGATGCACTATTGAACCTTCCGCCCCTTGATGTTTATATTATGGGCTGTACAATCAAGGCTATCTCACGTCTTACAAGAGGTGGCTTTTGGTATAACTCGCACTGGAATTTTGATGAACTTGCGCAACGGTTGTCCTTCGACTCCTGTCTTATGGATATGCCGTCTGATGCGATGACACAGGAACTTCGGCTAAAGCGCAACTACGAGGTCGACTTTCCTCGCGTCCAGGACTGGCTCTGGCCGGACTCTGAACCTGGAAGGGAATGCAGTCGAATCTTCGCGGATGGCTCCAAAACCGATCAAGGATCTGGTGCTGGTGTCTTCGTGGAGAGCGATAACGTTAGACTTTTCTTTCCGTTAGGCAAATATGCGTCAGTCTTCCAAACAGAGACTTATGCTATCCTAATGGCCATGGACTATGTTACGAGGAACAGGTGGAGGGGGCGAAGTATCTGCGTCTGTAGCGACAGTCAGGCTGCGCTTAAGGCCTTACTCAAACCCTTAACTACCTCCAAAATAGTACGTGAATGCAAGATATCTCTGAATTCGGTCGGAAGGCTGAATTCACTTAAACTTGTCTGGGTCCCGGGTCATAACGGGATCACGGGAAATGAGATCTCCGATGAACTTGCTAGACAAGGCTCAGAGGGGGACCTCTCAGGACCTGAACCAGCGATCTGTCTGCCTGCGTCCTCGGTCAGGGCTTCCATTGACGGTTGGGTTTCCTATGAACACAATCGCCGTTGGCATGACTCTCCAGGGTGCAGACAGACTAAGCAAATGCCCCCGACGTCTGTGGGAAATCCGCGGCATTCTTGTTGTCTCTCAACAGAAAAGACCGCGGACAGACTACTGGCGTTCTTACGGGATACTACGCTTTTGCCAAACACCTTAAGGTGCTAGGCCTAAGCGACACCACCAACTGAGAAGCCTGTGGAGAAAGCGACGACACTGCGGAACATTTCCTCTGTGATTGTCCTGCTTTTGCTCGTATCAGGTGGCAGGTATTTGGTGCGGATATGGTGAGTGCTGTAAACCTAAGCTCCTTATCATTGAAGCGCCTTCTTGATTTTCTTAGAAAAACGAGTAAATTCCCACAGTAAAATGTGGTGTGTCTGCCTGGTAGTACAATGGACCGGTATTGAGTCTGAGTGCTCCAGTGCAGAAAGTCTCACACACCCCGAAAAAAAAAAAAAAAAAAACCTTTCAACTGCTTCCTCGGCAAAAACGTCCATTTCCCACATATTTGGCTCAACAACCTGTTCAACGTGTTAGACACATCGATGCGATTTTCCCTTGTCAACCGTTGTAAGTGCTGTCGTCAGTAAGTCTCTTATTTCAGCCATTTTAAATGACTAGTTTTGGCTTGCTACAAACCCTTTCACTTGAGCCTAAACCAATTCTATTGGATTAAGGTCACAGTGATAAGGCGGCAAGCGAAGCACTTTATGTCCCGCATTTTGAGCCATTTCATCCACGACGTATGCATCATTTTTTTTTTTTAAAAAGGAACTCCAAATCCCAGAGCACTCAGACTCGATAACGGTCCATTGTACTACCAGGCAGAAATCCTTCTTTTGGTGTAGAGGCATGTGATTGGGTGGCGTATGTTGTTGTTCCCCATGGGGATTGAACCTGCACCGCACGGGTCACAAGCCAACACACTAACCTCTGCACCGTCGCCACCCATACGTATGTATCATACTTGGCTTTGTAACGTTTAACGATTTCAAGCAACCCATTGTATGATTGCATCCCTACCTAACTTGAGATCTTCCATTTGGGAATTCCCGTATTCATTGGCAAAACAGGCGTCATTCATCGGAAAAACAAAGACATCATACAAACATGTACATAATGAGATGAAAGGATGTATTTATGTTTTTTTTTATTTAAACAGTGTGCGACATAAACTCAATCAGCAAGATTTTCTAAAAACATTTCCCAGTCCTTTCCGCTATATGTATATTGTGAAAGGTAGACACAATAATCAGGCAATTCGAATACAAAATGATATAACCACGACGTAATGTCATATACCTAAACAGATGGTAAAAAAAACTGCAATTGTGCAGCTGTACAATATAAATACAATCAAATTAAAACCGAATGGCAACACCCCACGTAATAATTCGTTTTCAAAAGCACCAAAACCGAAAGTTCTTTGACAAAATCCATAGAAAAACCATTAATGATATGCTTCATTGTAGAGATGGTAATACTCTTCTGATGTGCTTCAGTCACACACACTGCTTATTTTGGTGGATGATAATAGCAAGCGAACACAAGACAATCATGCTCATTCCCATTCGGCTGTGTGGGAGACTGGTTGTGGTGGGTTGTATGCGAATTTTAGGAACATTACAACAACAATTCCTTGGTATGACAGTGGTTTGGTTTTTATTTCAGTGGCAATTCTTGCGTTTGAGTGCCGTGAGAGTATCTACAGGCACCACTGGTAGAAAAAAAGCTCCTCCATAAGGCCTGTACTGACAATTTTTGTTGGATAGAGTATAGAGCTCTACGTTTTATCCAGCTTGTTGAATAGAGCTTAGAGATCTGGTAGAGACGTACAGCCCTCTACCGATAAGCATCTACGCTGCAGAAAAGTCTCCCCTAAAAACCGTAGTACGTGTCTTTTTTACTAAGTTTTGCCCTAAGAATATTTATGATACCCTAAGAATATTCTGGCACTGCGCGAACTCGACCGAGCGCCCTTAACCGTCGATATGGAATGCGATATAAACTCATCCACCAACATCACTCGATCGAGCTGCATGTGCAGACCTACACTACTACTAACCTACATATGAGTGATAGGGATTTCACCACCCAATACAAATAAGGATTCTAAGATAGTCGGTTAACAGTTCGGCCATCCGACGCTTCACTGTCCTCAGTGAATGATTTATGTGTATATTATTATTATTTTGGCAAGAAAAGATGCATGGTCACAGCCTTATCTCTTCGGCCTGACATGATCACAGTCTTTGAACTCACAGCCTGACATGATCACAGTCGCATAAGCCCGACATGTTCACAGTCCTTTAATTTCTCATGGCTAGACATGATCACAGTCTTTTTAACTCACGGCCAGACATGATTACAGTCTTTTAACTCACGGCCAGACATGATCACAGTCCTTTAATTTCTCATATCTAGACATGATCACAGTCTTTTACTCACGGCCAGACATGGTCACAGTCTTTTAATTCACGGCCAGACATGATCACAGTCCTTTAATTTCTCATATCTAGACATGATCACAGTCTTTTACTCACGGCCAGACATGGTCACAGTCTTTTAATTCACGGCCAGACATGATCACAGTCTTTTAACTCACGACCAGACATGATCACAGTCTTTTAACTCACGGCCAGACATGATCACAGTCTTTTAACTCACGGCCAGTGCCATAAGCCCGACATGATCACAGTCCTTTAACTATACAACTTAAAGCTCAACACTGTTGTCCAGGGAGACCAGAAATCTTCCGACTTCGCCAATTTCCTTTGTATTCTGGTTACCTTCAATAAATATAAGCAAGAATTTACCTCTTCCGATAGCCCTTGTTCTGCAATACCAGAACCTTTAAAATTCAACAACAATGTAAACGCGTTAATGTATATAAATTTAAACAGAATTCATTTTATTATTAACTGAAATTGAACGGTGATAATTATACAAAAAATTAAGCAAATGGTTTCAATTCAAATTTTGTTTTGTCTGTGAATAATCAAATAAAGCGAGAACAGTTAATTTTTCTTCTCGTCGCCTTTTTCAAAAACGTCTAAGTCATCGAGGTTGCAATCGTCCAAGGAACACCACGGTTTCAGCCGGTCTGCTGAATGTACGGACTCATACCGTTTCGACGTAACTTGCATAGATTGTGAACCTCCAATCAAATACCGATCATTGGATAACACACCCTTGACTTCGTATGGTCCCTTGAATCTTGGCAGTAGTTTCCTAGACTGGCCAATAGCTGAATGAGCTGCGCGAATAAGTACGATATCCCCGGTTTGGTACCTTTGAGGCTTCCGATGAGTTTCATTGAATTTGTTGGCCTGCTTTGCTTGCAATGTCTCAATCCTCTTCTTAACCTTTTCCCGCAACTCAGTAAGTGGAGTATTATCATCTTCTTCGTCAGAATCGTCGCCCTGCAACATTATGCTTAGCTCGTTACCTAACACGTTCTTAGGCTTGAAGGCAAATAGAATTTCTTGAGGCGTCTGGTTGGTGATACGATGCTTTAAACAGTTCAGTCCCCATTGAATGGCAGGAATGTGATCATCCCAATCTCTCCCATCAGATCTAATTGTCATTGCAGATATAGAAACTCCAGCCGTACGAAAGTATCTTTCAATTTGCCCATTGGCACGAGGGGTGGAAACTGCGTTTGAAATGTGTTTAATTCCGTTGTCGTTGCAGTAAGTATTGAAAAGTCGTGAGGTATATGCAGTTCCTTTGTCTGAAATTATTCGAGATGGTGAACCGAAAAATTGTGTCAGATCAACTAGAGTCCTAATAACAGCTTTCGACGTCGTATCCTTAACAGCTCGTAATATGACAAATTTACTGAAAGCGTCGATGATTCCCAAAACATATTGATTCCCTTTCAAACTTTTAACATACGGTCCGAGATGATCCATATGAACCGTGAAAAATGGGACCGGATGCTTCTCTATGGGATGTATGTGATGCCTGGTTTCGTCTTTCGACCGTTGATTGTACAGGCAATGAATACAGCTATTTAGATATTTTGCGACGATGCCCCGCATTTTTGGAAACCAGTATGTCTTTTTGATGTGCTCAATCGTGCGATCAATACCACAATGTCCAATATCATCAGGCGACGTTTTGATGATTCGCCACCGAATCCCACGTGGTACTACAAAACGAGAGCCTTCTGTTGTAATTTTAAAAAGACGTCCAGACTTAAGACAATATTCCTTCTTCAAAGACTTCCGCTTTGTGTCATTTTTATCACACTCAGTTAATGTTTTCTTTATTTCGTTAAGTTGTTGGTCTTTAAATTGCAGAATAGCCACCCAATCGATTTCTTGCATACCTACAATGTTGATATTTAAGCCGACCTCGTCCATTTCGACTGCATTCTCCGTCGGATTGCGACTCAAAGCGTCAGCATGCTGCATTTGACTCGCCATTCTATATTCCAAGACAAAATCAAATTCTTGAATCTTTAGCCACCAGCGAGCTATGCGCGGCACAAGATCCGTCTTATTCTGCGTCATCTTCAAGGAATTGCAGTCAGTAAATATGGTGAACCGTTTACCAAGTAAATAATACCGGAAGCGATTAAGACTCTCTACTACAGCTAAGGCTTCGAGCTCGTAGCTATGATATTTCCTCTCTAACTCGGTGGTCGCTCTACTAAAAAAAGAAACTGCCTGCTTCACGTCCGACGAATTGACTTGCAGAAGAACTCCAACCAGACCCAAGGAGCAAGCATCGGTGTGAAGCTCATGTGTGAGTGTTGGATCATAAATAACAAGAATTGGTGATTCACACAACTTTGATTTTAAGATGTCAAATGCTTGTTGTTCATCGTTCGCCCAGCTGAACTTTGTATCTTTTCTTAACAGTTTATTCAATGGCGCTGCTATTGTTGCGTAATTTGCGACGAATCTCCGAAAATATCCAGACAGTCCCAAAAATTGCCGTACATGTTTTGCTTCCGTCGGGATTGGGAACGATTTAACAGCTTCCACTTTGTAGCTTCCCGGCCGAATTCCTTCACCGCTAATCTCGTGACCCAAATAAGAAATTTTGGTTGTAAGGAACTTACATTTTGACATATTTAAAGTCAGATTAAATTCTCTCAACACAATCAGCAATTTCTCGAGTACAACGAACAGTACGTCAATGTCTCTTCCAAAGAGAACTATATCGTCCATATAAATTAAGATGTTTTCGGACGACAATCGGCGAATAACTAAGTTCATGAGTTTCATAAATGTCGCTGGGGCATTGGTCAAACCAAATGGAACGCGCTTAAATTGGTAATGACCATGTGGGGTAATAAATGCTGTAAGATGTTTGGATTCGGTAGAAACTGGCAGTTGATAATATCCGCACATCATGTCGAGAACAATGAAAAACTGTCCATGGGTCATTAAATTTATTTGTTCTTCTATATTTGGTGTAGGAAAATGTTCTCGTACCGTGATCTCATTTAAACGTCTATAATCGACACACATTCTGTAACCACCGTCTTTCTTTTTCACTAACAACGCTGGACTAGCGTAAGGAGAGGAGGAATTTTCGATAATGTCATTTGCTAATAAATCATCTATTATTTTTTTAAGCTGAGCTGATTCGTGATACGCCACACGATACGGTTTATACGTTATTATCTTTTTTTCTTTTAAATTTAGTTGCATTTGAATGGCATCTGTTTTTCCTAATTCACTTAAAGTAGCCGCGAAACTTTCCCGATATTTATTTAAAAGTTGCAAAAGTTTTTTAATGTTTTCAACGGAAACCTGTTCATCAATGTTTATATCACCGGGCTTAAAAAGGGGCTTGGACTTAGATTCATTACGCTTTAGTCACAATTGAGAAGCTGAATTTACTTCTTGGACCTCTAGGGAGCCAAACTCTTTTATGAGACGAACCTTTGGTGAGTCTAAAAAGTTCCTACCCAGTATCATTGGAACGTCTTGGGTATCGTTATCCACAATATATATGTCAATAGACATGGTGACATCCCCGACTGCAACCACTTGGTTGGTTTTTGCCATGGAGCAGGCACTTCCTCCTCCGAACCCATTAAGGGTGACATTGCAATATTCCCGCTGGCAGTTGAATGAATTGGCTTCTTTAAGTCGTAATGTGGAACAATCTGCTCCAAGGTCTAAAAATGCCACGACCCTGAAATCACCTACTTTTATCTCCTTCATCAGCCCTCCTTCGTTGCTATTATGTAGCAGGCGCCGTATTTTCCGTGGTGGGCCATCTAATGACTTAAAAGGGCGTCGTTTTGCTGTACGGCAGTTACGTGCAAAATGACCCGGTTCCTTGCAGTTGAAACAAATTTGTGATGTCGAATCGAAGGGACTGGGCTTCATCGAATTGCAGTCACGCGCATAATGCCCAGGACGTTTGCATTTATAGCAAATTGGTGTATCTTTCTTTCTTGATGGCACCACATATGGCCTCCTATCGCCAGAGTGTTGATTATTTGCCTTGAGACACTTCTCGGTTGCTTTGTCAAATTTATCGCGACTAGCTGCTTGCGCTCTTATTTTTGAAAGCGAATTCAATAAATCGAGTAACTCTGCTATTGAACAACACTTGGCCATAGTCACGTGATCAATTAATGTTGGGTCTCCCAAACCCGAAATTACAAAATTGATTATAGTTTTTGTGGAGAACTTACCCCGTCTTCCTAATGCGAGCATTTCATAGACGTAGCGTTCATAACTCTCGTCCTGCTTTTTCTTCCGCTCCATTATTTTTACCACTGTTTCGGCTTCATCAGTAAGCGATGGGAAGTCCTCAACTAATTTGTTCTTAAAAAGCGTCCAATTAGTGATCCGACCTCTCTGAGCAATCATCCATAAGGATGCGGCCTCGTCCAAGCGCAACGACGCATAAAACAATGTGGACCTATCGTCCCACTCATAAAGGTGACGAATGTTTTCCACCGTTTCTACCCACTCTGCGGCGGTCAAACCAGAAATGGAAGCTGGATTGAAAGAGGGTATTATTTTTTTAATTTCGTCCACACCAAGCCGTATTGGAAAAACACTCGGCAATGCACTAGCACTTCCCGAAGGCACATCCGCACTTTCACTACGACGGCAAATCGCAATCTCCTGTTCCAATTTTTTGTTTTTATTTTTCAACTCCTCTAATTCTTTCCTTAGTTGATTCATTTTGCCTTTTTTTTCACAACGAGATACCACGCACTAAGTTCAACAATTACTCTTTTTTTTTTTGTTGATAACCAAACACCAAACTATGCCCGGTCACCAGCACTATCCAAAGACTAATGATTCTACTTAACGATTTGGACAAAACAAATCCTTTCTCAAAGCCAATTCAAAAAAAGGTGAATACCTATTTTTTTCGACCACCAACAACCAGGCTTATCCTTATTTTACCTTTCGGAAAAACCAACACCATTATACACTTCTAGTGCGGATGGCAGAAACAGCACAATTAAACAAAATTCACCCTTATATTCTAACATACATATCCGGCTCGGTACAAAAACAAGAAGCGTCATATTGCTCTTGCAAGTTTCCCAAAAAAAAAAAACCAAACCTGGTAAACCCAACCCTTAAAACAACTATCCAGTCCAGAAAAAAAAAACAGATTAACTGCGCCTTACTAGCAGATTATCTATCAACAAGAAACTTAGCACGATCGGCCGAAATACAAATAACTTCAGTTTGGCTTCCTTTATTCCTTTCGCCTATCTGCCGCCTACAGCAGATTGAACAAACAATGGTGTACACGTGACCATCATGCATATCCTTACCTTATACCTATGTCTGTTGTACTATACCTTTATGTACCGACTGCGGCGAATAAAAGGATATACTCGCTCTTATCTTCTCATAGGGAAATTTTAGGTAATAAATTTTTTTTTTTTTTTTCACTGGAACGTCCTAACAAAAACACACGGAAAACACTCTAAATGCTCTATGAATGCGCATTTTTATTTTCTTTTTCTTTTTTTCGGTCATCGACTATCACAATTACCATAATTATATTTACACGGTTTGGATTACCAATCCCACTTCTGATATTTTGCCCTAAGAATATTTATGATACCCTAAGAATATTCTGACACTGCGCGAACTCGACCGAGCGCCCTTAACCGTCGATATGGAATGCGATATAAACTCATCCACCAACATCACTCGATCGAGCTGCATGTGCAGACCTACACTACTACTAACCTACATATGAGTGATAGGGATTTCACCACCCAATACAAATAAGGATTCTAAGATAGTCGGTTAACATAAGTGTAAACAATGCTGTAGGCGGATCTGAATTCATTCAATTGCTTTCGTATGCATTTAACGAGCAGAATGGGATATGAAAATGGGCGTTACATTTTTATACCCTATTCTAAGGGTACCTATATTAATTTTGACGCATAGTTTGTAACATACCTTAATATTGCCCGTAGACCCCTAAAAGTTACTATATTTATGATCAGCATCGATAGTAATGTCGATCTAGCCATGTCCGTCCGTCCGTCGGCAAAAATTAGGCCTTGAAACTGGACCCAGAGAGCTGAAATTTTAACCATATACTCTCTAGGGTCCCAAAATAATCAAGTTTACGAATTTTTGAAATCCACCCACAGACACGCCCACAAACTCAAAAAAAAAACAAAATTTTGGAAAAAATCGAATTTTGAGCTAGAAAGCTGAAATTTTTAATATATGATATGGGGGTGTTTGTGCAAAATTTTTCAAATTTTGGTTGTTGTGTTAGAAATTCCAAAATCTCTACCCGATGCCACGCCTACACTGAAGGAGATCGGAATATGGATAGGGCAACCAACGGTCGACTATTCAAGCAATTTTTCTATAGGCAAGCCGTTGAAAATGGTAACGGAAGTGCACCTTCTTCTTCGAAACCGAACGGTTAATATTTGTCACTTGATTTGTAAATATCTGTGACCCAGACCCAGTTGATCCTGCATGTATGTATATAGTACTTTCTTGTGCCCGATGAAATATTTATTTTGTTGTAGCCGCAGATGTGAGTTCAGTGTAAAATTTGGCCTGGGTTTTTTGAGCAGGTTAGTTTTAGCCGACTCTCCCGTGAAAATATACTACATGAACTTCCAAGAACAAAACCCTGTGGAACGCCGGCGGTCAATACCGTTGTACTCTATAGTACCACATTACTTACTTACTTACTTACTTACTTACTCGTAGACTGCTTCTCTATCAATTATGTATGTATGGACATGAATTATTTGAAGTTAGTAACTTGTCATACTCTGATGGATAATGAACATCAAAACAAAACTAAACATTTACCAAATTTTCTTCTTTCAGCCTTCGAACCAGTGAAACAAACTACCTGAATGAGGCGTATCAGTTCTATGCAGCAATACGGGGTCGAGCGTATTACTCCAGAGCGATTAAGGAGGATCGACCCGATTTGATGGTGAAAAAGCTTCGCTACTATGCACGTTTCATTGTCGTTTGTCTGCTGCTAAAAAAGATGAAGTTGGTGCGCGAGCTAGTCACTGAACTGGAGAAACAAATACAGGAGTACACAACAACGTGAGTCTGCTAAGCGTACAGTCTCCTAACTGAACTCTCCAATTTTTTTGTTATTTTCCTTAAAGATACGAGCCCGAAGATCACCTGGAATGGTCTCTGGTACTAGAAGAGATCAAAGGCTTCATCAAGGCTGAAGCTGCAGTAGCTGTTCTTCACGCGGATTCTAATCCCATCATCTTATCGCACAGGTGAGAATGTGAAGAGTTCGCATTTGGAATTGGATAACTCGCCCGTGCTTTCTAATGATGAAAAAAAAGTTGTTTACTTATGGTAGGAGCTATACCAAGTTATCACTAAGTTCAGATTTTTAGTTTAGGAAATTTTTATATACGTTTCCCCTTCTTACACTCATCGCAATGATGGCAAGCAACTTGCATCCACATTACTTACAGAAATGTCCATACTGCACCACAAATTCGCTCATTTTTCTCTATCGATCTTGTATCGTCTCACACATACAACACATAGCATATATCATTCTTCTGTGAAAGCACGGGCCTTTGTTCCCAAAACATAGAATAGCCCAACTTCACCAATTGATGATCAGTGGTTCCGGTTCTAGGTTGTCCCCTCTAACGACTCCGCCATGCGAACGATCGCCGCATATGACGCTGAGTCTCCAGGAGATCTTGATTGTAGGCTCAGCGTGCGAGCAGGCTAAGTTCTCCGAACTCACGATGGATATGTTTCGGTAAGATTCAATGCAGCAATTTTGTGTAATGAAGTTAGAATCTCTGTTTTCCCAAAGTATGCTGCAGACTCTCGAACGTGAGCCAACGGAGTCGTCAACGCATCCTCTGAGTGGACCACATGGAATGCATGGGCACGACGCTAGTCCCGCAGCCAGTCGCATACCACCATATGGTGTTCCAGGGTCTAAGGGATACTTAGAGAACGGTCGTCACTACCGAGATAATCCTCATAAGTATTTACTGTACAAGCCTTCGATAAGCCAACTTCTGGTGTTCTTAGCTAGCGGATTTAAAGAATTGCCTCCAGGAGGCGCTTTACTTTTATACATGTCAGCCGATGGCTGTTTCTCTACAACTAAGCATCCGGAAGATTGTTAGTGTATTAATCTAAGAGTCCATTAAACATTAAATAAAAATCTATTTTATTTTAAGATGGATATGAGCTAGGTGGCCTTGCCACAAGCGTTAAACGTGATGGCGTTGATAGTGGGATTGCATGTCGAGGGAAATCCTACAAGGAGAACCATTGCCTATATCCGGGCGATCTGTATCCTTTTACGAGGCGGCCGATGTTCATCATAATCGATTCCGATAATTCATTTGTCTTTCAACATATTCCCCGGTACTTTGGGCAGCCATTGGTTATACTTATGTCGCCACAGGATGTACCACCAGCGTTTCAAAGTAAATTTGTTTTTAAACAAATCTATTACTTCTATTGGTGTTAATTTGGTTTCTTTTGTCTTTATATCACAGCGGATGTTCAACATCACGGATCCCTATTTACATTGTTCCTGCATTCCCCGCTGACCGCATTGTGCTACATTTGTAATGTGGGCGATGTTCCAATTCATCATTGGGAGAGATGTCAGACTTATGTAGATCGATTTATTACAGAGGCATCACGACTGGTCACTCGATGTCGGATAGATGAAATAGAACAAGGAATAGGTTACATAGGTGAGTACCGAGCTAAAAAGATGAATAAACCCTTATATTTTGAAGATGACGAATTTTGTTTGGAGGCTTCCATATGATGAATTTGACTTTATTAAGCATTAAAACTGTTTAAACATTAACCCTGTAGTCTGATTATGGAATTCGAAACAAGTCGTTTTCAATTCGATATCTCTTTTTCGACTCGCCTCGATTTGCTAAGTTATATTTTGTAATAATTTAAACGAAACCATTTCATTTCTAATAATTAAACGAGACTTATTTTGGCCTTGGCCACGCGTAAGCTTCGTACACGTGGCAAAATGCCAGGCTCAGCAATCACGCGCACATAAAATATGATACACCTGGAGAGCCGTAGGTTGGAATGGTTCTCAAGGTGTAATTGAATACATTGACCTTGATTCCCGGATTAAGTATGATTTATTACAATAATTTTAAGTCAATTGACCGTTGTTTCCAGTCGATCGGGTTGTATGCTGTTGTCTTTGGCACGTATATTAATTTTAAGAATTTATTTTTTAATTTTGAGTTCTTCACACCAAATTATTTTAAAATAATCTTCACTCACATAATTTAATTAATTTTAATAACCATCCACCACAAATATCATCCGCTCGTCGGTCGAAAGCAATAAATCCCCCAAAAAAATATATGGAATATACGAAAGAGTTGAAATCGAAATTCCATAATCAAGCTCACTTTATTTAGGGCTAACATTTTCGAAGAAATAATACTCCTTTAAATGCAGTTGACGTTTAAAAAAAATTCATGTTTTTTCCGACTTTTATCGATATTTATTTTGACGTCAGTTTCTTTTTTCTTGGCCAGGAAAATTTTTGACTTTCATGTCTCTTTTATACAGCAAATGCGTAATTAAAATACCGTTTTATTGTTTGTCTCTTATGAACGTAACATCTTTGACAAAATGCTGAAAAACCCATAGATTTTATGATACTTAGGAAAAGCTTCAGTAAGTTATGAAGGAAAACACGATTTTTTAACTAAGTAAATATATGGACAGTCAAAGAAGACATCAATTGTATTTAAACACAGTTAAAAGGAGTATTATGTATTATAAAATTAAATCGTTAAATGAAGTTTCGGTCGTAAGTATTAGCTGAGATATTTGTGTTAGTATGGGTCAAGACATCAAAGTAAGTCTTTTTTTAAATTCTCCGTAAATGATTTCCACATTGGAGATATGCCCTCGCTGTCTAACGATTACTAACTTGTCTTAGATTATACCTAAGAAACATTTATCAAAGTCTTGACGCGACCCATAACCAACGGATATATTTGCGTCGACGTACAAGGTGGCGCAAAAGTCATCTTCCTATCGGAAGAAGCATAATTTTTGCAAATGGCGGCAAATATAAATTCTACTATGATATTTGTGAAGTTAACTGATACAGAAAAAACTTAAGACACCAATTAACATAATCCAAAAGCAGAACCAAAGTTTTTCATTCATAAAAAAAATTACAGCGAAAGAACATCGGGTGACAACTTTTGCGCCACCTGACAACTTTTGCGCCACCTTGTATAAGGTAGGTTTACGTTCTACTTTTTTGTCCGTTGATGTATTCACCCATTGAAGTTCACTCATTATTCTCAACATATTCTTTGTAATGTTGATAATTTTAAGGATCTTGGGGTTTATTTCGATCCCAAACTGGTTTTTGCCAAGCATATCAATTTTATTGTTAATAAATCTAATTCTATGCTGGGCTTCGTAAAAAGGTGGGCGAAAGAATTTAATGACCCATACGTTACTATGTCATTGTACAATTGTTTTGTCCGTCCGATTCTAGAGTATGCTTCACAAGTTTGGATGCCGTTCTACAACATTCATTCAAATCGAATAGAGGCCATTCAACAAAAATTTATTCGATTTGCACTTAGAGGACTTCCATGGGATGATCCTTTTAACCTTCCTCCTTACAGTCAGCGTATTAAGCTTCTTCAAATGTTACCCCTTTCTCAACGAAGGCTTAATAGCGATATCATTTTTTTACAGCAGCTTATATCCGGTCAAATAGATGCACCTGACTTGCTGTCGTCTATTGGCTTTAATTTTCGTGGTGGTGCCCATAATTTGCGCAGTGCTGAACTATTGTTTAGCCCCCATCATAGAACGAATTATGGGAGGCATGAGCCTATTAGTCGCATGAGTAGAATCTATAATCTAAATGATCATGTGATTGACTTGCATGTTAGTAAAATTAAGCTAAAAAATATTTTGCGTAATAATGCTTTAATGTCTTAAATTGTTTGCATTATTTTGTGTCTGTGTTAGTATTTTGTAGGTACATAATTATTGTATTTTTAATTGTTTTGTCCTTACTAACACCTGCACTAAATGATGAGCCTGTGAGAGCACTCTTTGTGCCGGCAATTTCTGCTCGTGATAGTTGCTTGCTTTAAGCACTCCACGACACAGAGCTGATAGTGTAGTATTAAAAAAAAAAAAAAAAAAAAAAAATACAAAATTGAGAGGCACGTTTATTCGTGGAAACACTGGAAATATGAGAAAAAACTGTAATTGCCGATTGCAGACAGTTCAGTATACCACAGCATTACTGCAGCTCGACCGCTGATTGGTAGAAATCGCTAAGATGTTATTATATTGGACGGATTCTATGGGACTGTTAAGTCCGTCAAACGCGTAAATCTAAGCGATGCGTCGACGCAACCGATTAACAGATTCTTTAGGTTGGGCCCTTAAGCACAATATTGTGAACAACACATGCGTCTTCTTACTTGACGGCGAATCTATGGTCAGAATTGAAGACACCATTACCCTCTTTTTTTACTGCATCCCTACTGGTCCGCCTGTGGGGTTCACCGGTTTGACCTCAATTATTATCATCCACAGCTCTCTCGCTTTCGGATAACTTTTTTATTGAGGCCAATCAAATGCTGGTGTTATCATGAAGTTGTAAGGCCTGCATCTTTTAACGATTTCGAGACGTGCATGCTCCTGTTATTGATGATTGTTTGATGCTTTTTGTACGACATCGGTGTTCTGCAGTCCCTACGGATTTGCATGCACGCTTGTGCGAAAGTTTCAAGATAGGCTCATCCGAATGTTAAAATTGATTGATATAGGTACTCACTAAAATATTGCAAAAGTTCTGCACTTCCGCTTTACCCTATCCCAATTGCAACAGAAAAATACAATAGAGTAAAAATTGGCTTGTGTTTTTGACAGCTCGCCCAATGTCATTGTTTCTGTTGCTCCACGAGATATCGCAGGAATATAAAGAATTTCTCGCTCTTCTCCCTCAATCAGGATTAAAGAGATCCTAAACCTCCCCTATAACTCCATCCACTCGTCGCCCTGTGGGGTTCAAGATTTCAATTTCTTTTAATTTGTTTTCCTCTTCTCCTCGCATTAAGTCATTAATCATAATCCTTCCCACCTGCCGGTTGCCTCGCGGAACTCCCGCCGCGAACAGTAGATGCTGGATACCGTTAAACGCCATCGACGTAAATGCTACTCCCCTGTCTGAGATGATTCTCCTTAGGTTACCGAATATCGCTGACTGTTTCTTTAGTCTATCGTTTCCATATTCGTATCAAGTGCTCTTCGTTGGCTAAAGTCACACGAATTTAGTGGATGAATTCACAAAAACTAGCAATTGATTGTATTGCTTCCTAGTCTCTAATATTGGGCCTACATGATCAACATGGAACATTCCTAAAGGTTTGTCTTCCTTGTCGATGGCCTTTAGTAAGCCCTCTTTCTTTCCGCCCTTAGCTTCCGAGGTAATAAAGTCGACACAACTCTTAACGGCGTTGGTCACTTTCTTGGCCAGGTTAGGAATGTAAAATGTTTTCTCTTTCGGATCCTGCGTTTTCTTGACCGAGTGATAGTTTTCCTCTACTGGTGAACTCTTCCGACTCATGTACTGAACCGGATAAAGTTTCTGGTCCTCTCTTTTCTTCTTCAACAAGACTGCTCCATATCCGAACATATTGGCATGCGCGTGAATTTCCGTTAAAGCCTTTGGGTCGAACAGCTTGAGTACCGGTGCTTCAACGAGCGCTGTTAATAGCTGTTCGGCCGCCATCTTGAAATGAATATCCTTGCGCAGCAAATCTGACAATGATTTAGCTATGAGTGCAGTCTTCCACAAACCTTCGCAAATATGATGCTAATCCAATCAAGCGTTGAAGCGCCTTCATATCGACGAGAACTTTAAAATCAACTACGGCTTTTAACTTGACTACTGACGGCTGGAAGTTGCTATCCTCGATCGGATGCGCAAGAAACTCGGTGAATCTCCATAGGAACTGACATTTTCCCCACTTTTTGCGCAATCCATGAGCGACTTCTAATACCAACTTTGATTTCTGCAATCCCCCTTCTTCGTTCAATGATGGGATGATCATGTCGTAAATATACAACTAAGGTCTAATGAAAGAACCCGTTCTCTATATTCAACATCGTTAACAGATTTGCTCCTTGCAATCGCTCGAGAACCTCGTCCATCAAAACCATTGGAAATTTGTCTCTGATGATCTTTTGAATCAGTCTCCTAATTAATTTCACTTCCGTCCTTCATGGCAACTAATACAATCGAAGACGCGTATTGGGATGTACTATGTCCTGGTCTGCCTGCGAAATGCGCCTTGGTACCTGCAAAACGGGAACATCACCTTTCAATACCAGCTTCATTTCCAATAGTGATGTTTTTTTTTATAACAATATAACGGTACTAAATTGATTTTTTAGTGCCCTTATCATGTAGTAGCTTCACAGCGCGGTTAAGAAATTAGGATTAGAAGTAAAGGAGAGATGACGATGCACATTGGTTTTCTTTGAACTTCACTGTACGTCCGAATACAGGATTGAGGGTGATCTGATGAGCATTCCTTGCATGGCGGCGGTTGAAATATTCAAAGGGTTGAATGGAAAGCCTATTTCGTTTGAACACTTATGGTTGAAATAACGATAAAATAAGGAAGAAAAGGAGACATTACGACGATGACTAAGAGAGCCAATCGATCTCGCGATGTCTCGGTAGCCATGAGTTTTATCGCGCTTTTTGGGATCCTGCAAGTAGCTCTAAATAAGCTATTGGTGCACCAGACCAGATATGAGCGTAGTACTCGAGTGTCGGACGGATAAACGCCTTATAAATTGTAGCCACAGAAGTAGTGAAATAGCCTAGACATTTCGCAGCGTTCTTGGCGACATCGAATATGTGGTCATTCCAACGGATGTTGTACAGAGAATGGAAAGTCTTTCGGTTTCAGCGATGCAAGTGCCATTCATGGATAATGGTAGTGTATGCGGATGTGTGCTATCTTGTGAATTACCTGCATAAATATTGAAATATTGGGTTGAATCGCCAATACAATATACTTACATTTTGTACAAAAAAACACTTCCAGACACCACCGTCCTAACACGTCGATCAGAAAATAACAATCGACAGCAAACGTTTGTGAAATCGAAAAATGTCGATCACAATCAACAATCACAATATGGAATAGAGAAATCGATCAATAAATCGACAGCCGCAATAAGGGCCCTAGTGGATTGATTCACAGAATCGCCTTTTACGTTTCTGCCCTTTAATTGCTTTCTTTTAATAAACGCTGCTTTGTTATTTTTCCACTTAACTGCCTTCACTCTTTTATTTTATTATTTAATCGTTTAGTTATTTATTCGAATTATTTGGGACCGACTAGTGGTCGATTTTTTCTTGATATTCCCAATCTCGGGTTTTCCGCTCGCTTTTGTGTTCACTCGATTCAATTGTCTAGTAATTTTTGAAGCAGATTTTATTTAATAGAATAGAATGCCGTACCAATCGATTTTCCACCATTTGTGGGATTTCGATCTGGCAGCAGAAAATCCGTCGAAAAAACACATATTCAATCTTAAGTTTAATTTAGTTACCTTTATTACACTTTATTATTATTACTGTTCTGTCAATTCTGTTGCCCACATCCAGTTCAATGGCATCGTAGACAGTCATGTTCATTCTTCCTATTGAGTAGTCAACTGTTTCGTGTATGGCAGTTTTCTGGATATTCGCCGTCAGCTCTCTATGGGACCTTGTATCCGATTCTAACCACATTTTTTTAATTTATCTATTTTTAGACTCATCGTATGTTCAATTCTTCGGGGACGATTTCCTGCGCACGTTAATATTGCGTTTTGTTTTCTGTGATGTTGTGTTGCGGCTGCATCGTGGCTTTTGCGGTCGTCACATGAGACCTCGCTGTGAACCACCATTACCATCTAATGAGCTACTCGAGCATCCATCGCTTTCTCATATAATATTTCAGTTGGCGTCAGCGCTCGATGTGCGCGGACATTTTTCTGAAGGTCCTGACGGTGATTGATGATCATCGAGAGCGACTGATAGAAACGTAGGCAGATAGGCTTGCTAGTTAAATTGCTGAGCTTGGGGGCAAAACAATGAGATATTATATGGCAGTTGGACGATCATAGTAAATTATATATTATATTCAGCAGCAATTACAATAATACGAAACCAACGGAAAATAAATAAATAAAAAAATATATAACAATACAATTTTAAAAACTAAATAGGCGAACAAATGATGCGGATCGGACATTGCGGTGGAAATACTGTGTAAATCCGATTTCTATAGTATATAAATATGATATTTTTTACTGTGTACTATGATGATGCTTTCATACTACAACCCAATTTATATACATATATAAATAAATAATTAAAACAAAAGATATATATACTCATTTTATATTTTTGCGGAACATTTTATACTTATATAAAATAAATAAAATAAAATCGGTAAAATAATAGAGCGCATAATATTAAACTATACGTAACTATGTAAATTAACAAATAGTTTTTTATTTGATAATTAAACGATATTTTTTTTCTTAAGTAATATAATACAAAAAATGGAATTCGAACATAATAAACATATAATGTATTTATATATATGTATATACATATAAAGATTATCGCTTTTTTAATGGTATTATTTAAATAGTTTATTTTAACACGAAAAATAAATCAAGAATAATAAGAATTAAAGCAAAATATATATTATGTAAAAAATTATAGCCTAAGCGAAATTGTTTCGAGAATATTATTATATATAGAACTTTAATTTTCTTTATGATTGACTTAATATCGTGGCAATAGATATTCATTAAAGAAAACAAAGAAACAAGTAATAACCATTATACATAAATTATTTAATGGAAAACAACAAAAATATCATAAAATGATGAAATAAAGCACATGTTCGAAGACAAATAGAGGAAAAACTAAATGCATTTTATAATTAAAATATTTTAAAAGATCAATTTTCGAGAATGCTGTTACTGTCATAAAGATCGAAGACAAGAAGGTCGAAGAGTGTAATCGCAGGTAGGTTAGGTTAGGTTAGGTTAGGTTGACGTGGCTGTCAGCTAAGGCCAACACACTTCGACCAAAATTAGGTCCTGTTTGGTACCACACAGATCTGGGGATTCCCTCAATACTCGTTGAACCAATAGGAGCTTCTTATGAAGCGCGAAAGACTTCTAACGCCAGTGTTGGCTAAGTCGCTTGTATCATTGAACAAGAAGTCCCCTAGATGGAGATTTCTCTTGTGGGAGAGCGCAGGACATGTGCAGAGAAGGTGAAGTCGGTGTCCTCCTCCTCCTCGTCCATGCAGCTTCTGCAGAAGTCGTTTGAGTGCACGCCAAGTCTGGATGCGTGCCTGCCTATTAAGCAGTGTCCTGTGATAACACCTTCAGTCGAGCTAATATGCAGTCGGTTTAATGAAATTAGACACTTAGAGCGTCGCAGATCCAGCTTTGGCCAGATCCGCTTAGTCGCTAGACAAGTATTGCTACATGTCCACAGGTTTGTTCTCTCGATTGCTGATAGCTTGAACAAGAGTTTGCATGTAGCGATTGGTATTCTTAAAGAATTTTTATCAGGTAAAAGAGGTAATGTGGTTCCTTTTTTGGCGAGATCGTCTGCCCTACAGTTACCTGGAATGTCTCTATGTCCCGGCAACCAACAGAGGTGAATGTTGAACTGCTCTGCCATCTCCGAAAGGGATGAGCGGCAATCTCGGGCTACGATGGAATTTGAAGAGACTGAGTCCAGGGACTTAATCGCGGCCTGACTATCCGAGAAGATACGGATATCCTTTGAGGATATCACATCAATATCAATATATCACACAATCGCAGGTAACAAAGTGGTATTTTGGGTGGGATGTTGTTAGGGCTGATGGCCTTTTTTATTTTTATATAATACAAATTAAGGGTCTTTCATTAAAGACTTGACAACTTCTTTTTTAAATAAAATGCAAACTACATACTTGAAAAATGTCAAAAAAAATTAATGGCGCGAATTACTATCAAAACATTTAAGAATGGAATTCGAGATCGTTCATATGTCCCCCACGGGACCGTGTGCAGCGGTCGATACATTGAATACAATTTTCGATGATTCGGTCGCATATTTCGATCGATACGGGCGCTATTTCTCGTTCAATATTGGCTCTGAGCTCCTCTAACGTCGACGGCTTGTTGGCATAGACCAATGATTTAATGTAGCCCAATAATAAAAAAGTCTAGAGGCGTTAAATCACACAATCTCGGCGGCCAATAGACGGGCCCGTTTCTCGAGATAATACGTTCAGTGAACTGAGACTTCAATAAATCGATTGTTGCACCCGCTGCGTGGCTTGTGGCACAATTTCATGCAATTGCTCAAAGAAATAACGTTCCAACATGTCTCCACAGCAAATATCATTTACCGTAACGTGACGGTAATTTTCGTCGGCCCAATGACGCCACCGGCATGAAAACCGCACCAAACAGTGCCTTTTTGCGGATGAAGTACTGTTTCATGAAGCACATGAGGGTTCTCACCTGTCCAGTAACACATATTTTGCTTACTGACGAAGCCGTTTAACCAAAAAATGCGCTTCATCGCTGAAGATGATTTTGCGATGAAATTCTTCATTTTCTTCCATCATGTCCAGAGCCCAATTCGAGAACCTACGTCGCTTCATTTGATCATGTGTTTAGGTCTTGAGTCAGCTTGATCTTGTAAGGGTGTAGGGTGGTAATGGTGCAGTAGTAGTGTATTCGCTTACGGAATGGAAGGTCGTGCGTTCGATTCCCGACCAAGTCCATTACTTTATACCGAATACATGAAATCGTGATCTCCCTAAGTAACTGAGACACCACGCTTGGAGAAAAACCCTACAACTGCACCCAAACACTTATTTCCTATCACTCTATTCTTTCGAATACCAAGTAGCTTACACTGTGTTCTTAACATTATAAGGGTACTGTAACAACAGAAAAAAAAAATCCCTTTAGCGTAAGCAAATTATAAAAAAAAGGGTGTAGGCCAAGATATAACAAAATAAATGGTTTACAAAAGCCGCGTTTTATTATCCCAATGATCTTGATACGGATCCGATCTGATAATAATCAGTGGCAAGTGGATCATCAGTGGCAAGTTGTGGCAACAGTTGTTTTTAACACATAACAGACGATACCAGGTATTTCAAGTTTCGATTGGCACTCAGCCATATTGCAAATATAGGGTACAATGTGACGTCACAATATGATCGGGTGTTGCCATTTGAATACAAATCAACATACATTTTGCACTCAATATTTTTTTTTCAGAAACTATGTTCAAATGTTATGTTCAAATATGCAACATATTAACAGTATTGTACTGCTAATATTTCCATTAATTTTTGTGTATTATATTACGAAGCAAAACGTCTCAAAAGTCGCAGTGGTAAATTATTCGAATATGAAAATATGCTAATTGATTTTTTGTGTTATTAATAGTGTTTCATATTTTGGTCTGGCAATATTATTGTGTTCCTATAATTTCCTATAATTTAAATAAGCAACGCCACGAAAAAACAGGTAGTGAGTTTTGTAATTACATTTTGGATCACGATTAATGATCCCGATAAATAGCAAGATCCTGTGTTGTTTTTGTTTTACGTATTAAATTGATCCAGATCTAGATCCGCATGGATAATAAAACACAGCTAAATTCACATACACAAAGGCCTGCCATATAACATAGGAAAGGCAAACTGCTTCCAATTGCCAAGTTCTTCCGCGGGAAGTTTTGTTTGATAAAGTCCCAACTAATGGGCGATAAGCTATTCATTTCGAATAAACTATTTATGTACTTGGAATTTGGGGAGCGTTTTAAAGTGGAGAATGGATGATATTGCGTTCGATTTTTTGTAATAATCTGGAATTATTTCCATCATTAGAAACATTCATGAATGGTACAATGAGCAGCAAACCCGTCAAGTTTTACAATCGCAAACGTAGTCAATTACATAAGGATGACTCCGCATACGGATCCACAAAACTACGTTTTTCGGCTACAATTAGTATGGAAATTAAAATAGCCGCGGATTCACATGTGTATGTATTGTGATTGTGAGAGTGAGCTCACTGTGATCAGCAGAAAACGAATCCAGATCCAAAAAAGGTACAAATCAAGGCAAAGCAAAAATCAACAGTTGTATTTATAAGAACAATACATATTTACATTAGGTAGGTACATATACCTAATTCCATTTTTCCAACAAATTCTTCTGCGGAAAAAGGATGAGAAGCAAATAAATGTGTACGTTATCTTTACCAATGTGCGTTACTTACTTTCAGCATGAATTTGTGCCGGGAGCAAGGAAATCCTCGAATTCCGGTCAATGATTGATCACGTTTATTAGTTTCATAATATTGATTAATATAAGTGCAAAAGAAGTTTAAATGAGCAATGAATTTTGTGGAGCAATAAATACAATTGTAGTTTACCTTTCAAAGGAAAATGATACCTACAGCCAGACTGCCAGAGACATTATATAAATATTCTCGACTCTATCTTTTCGTCCTATTGGTAATGTTGTCACACAAAACTTACAAATGTGTACCTAGAACGCCTTCTATATCGCGGATTTAAAAATGATTCAGTTGGAACAGCGATTTTGCTTGAAGGGAATAATGGGGTCGTTCAATTTGCAAGGCAACTAGTCTCTACTATTTTACCCTTCCTCACTGATCGAATAACTCACGTGGACGTGACCATTGTTTGGCAAGTGGAAGTGACAGAGGTTTAACTAGTAAGAAACTCGCATTTGCCTTTCAAATTGAACGCGCCCCATGTCAAACGATATCTTCAAATTTGTAAAAGAGCCGCTGTAAGCAATTTGGGTGTAAACACAGGAAGTGGTTCGAGAGAAGATCCAGGTGCTCGTTCACACGCAAGGGATTGAGTCTAGATTAAATCTAAAACAGAAATAATTTTTTTAATATCAATTGCTTTAATTACCTATGTCAAAAGTTGCGATATATTTCTCCTTTTTGAAACTCATGTATTAAATAATGAAAAGTTGGAATTTGAAGGTAGCTTTCAAACCTATGAATAAAAATGGATTCCAGCGGTGAAAACAAATACTAATGAAAGAGGAAGCGGAGGTGAACTATTTGGCTATGAAAGAGTCTCGACGGCATTGATGTTCATGAATTTCAAGCAAGCAGAGAATGGTGGCGTGTTGTGTTCTTTATAATGCCGATATACCTCAACTGTAACAGCTGGAAGAGAGATTACGATCAACTTTGCGACGCACTTCAATATTTAGGGTCAATGAATTTATTACTTGTCGGTGAATGCAATGTTAGGATTGGATAGTCGCGGCTGTCTGCGCTCACTGTCTGTGCTCACTTTCCTTAAGTTTATGAGAAGATCCACAAAGACCAACTGCATGTATGAAGAATTGACGCCTACTAACCAAAAACCTATTTCTGGGAGGGACTACTTTTAGGGTTCTTTGCGAACTAATGATTTTTATTTTACTAAATAAGTAAGTCAGAGCGTTGTTGTGAAAGAATAGGGTGGCTTACTGACTCAAATGCTTTAAAGAAGTACAGAAATATGATTAGTGATGTCATATCTTCATCAATTTAAGAGTGTACGTCATCAGAGTAATGCTATAATGCAGTTATCCTTTGATATGAAACAGGATTGATTGGTATTAATCCGCTTGCTATTGTCAAGAAACAGCTTAACTTGTTTGCTTATATTTTTCTCAAAAACTTTGCTTAGGAAAGCGAGAATAGCAATTGGTCCAAAATTAGTTCGTCTAGCCCTACGGCATTGGACTTAATAGAAGGGATGGCCTCTTAAACCTAATTGCATCAAAACCTTGAACGAAATGGATCTCGGATTTTGGATTCTGTTTGTTCGCTCAAAAAAAAAGCCAAGGACATAGAACTATTGCTTGCAGTTGCACTGTTAACGAACTTATTATTTAGCTCAGTTACGTCAACACCACCACAAACACGTCCACTTTAAGTAAGGCCTCGAGTAAGGCAGTAAGGCCTATTGGGCTTATGGTTTCCCAAAAAGCAGCACTTGAAATATTAAAATTAAACTTCGATTGGTAATACCGACTCTTGCTTCAACAATTTAGACACGTAACAGTATTTCGCAATCGTCGAAAATCATCATACATAAAAGGACATTTATATCTACGCCATCTATAATACAACAGGTTACGTCTCTGTATCATGTGCAGTGCATGTCTTGAATTTTTGCGTAAGTCATGTAATGTTAGAATTACATACTTACTTTCTTTGCAATTACGGGGACATCTTTGTCAAATAGGTTATCAATATTATTTTCGAACACCGAAAGTTGAATATTATACATCTGACGAGCAGTACATTTTCAATTAAGTCTATAATAGTCTTCAAACAGGCTAGTGACATAAATAGAAGAAATATTATGTAATAGGTCTTTATGAAACGAATTTATATTTTATTTAATCTTAGTTTAACAAAATGAATGTCTTTGCTGTTCTCTCGTCAGCTACTTCCAAAAGAATAATTCTGAAATCAACTCAACTCAACGAAAAAAGCCGCCAGAGAGCACACTGAACTATAATGCGACACTTCATAGGCACCACCTTTTAGTAGTGCCAATCTCAGTAATACCAACTCATTACAAATTCATTACAATTCGGCCCTCCTGACGATTCAATCGTCCCCGATTGAGCTACTTATATAACCTAAACGCAAGTGTTGCCTTCGGGATCCAAAACCTCTTCTCCGATTTCCTCCCTAGGTTCAACCCACCTTTTCATCCTACTTGAATCAAGTACACCATTATATGGCAGCTGTGTCACTTGACATCCTTCGATGTCTTCTATTACATAGCGGTCATTTCCAAGTTTCTTTTTCACTACATATGGGCCGCGATACTTGGGGATTAGCTTTTTATTAGTTCCAACTGAAGAGTCTACATTCTTTATTACAACATATTCACCGATGTCAAACTGTTTTGCCAAAGTATGATGATCGTCGAAATAGTTCAAACTGTACTGTTGGGCCCTCTTAATGGCTTCAGAAGCTTCATCCCTCAACTTTGTCAAATCTATTCTTTCTCTATCAGTGTACATCTCATCCAAATACTCTGTCAGCGCGTCGACAACACAACCCCTCTGCTCGACCCCAAACAATAACCTACTGGGTGATAGGTTAGGTTAGGTTTATGTGGCTGTCGGCAGAAGCCGACACACTTAGACCAATTTAGGTCCATTGTGATACCACGTATATTATCTACCTCAACTCTGTAGATGGGACTGGCCAACGACACGCGGTTGTTCTGAAACGGTCCCCCATCTACGTACTAACCGCGCCCAACGTCGTTTAATTACGGTGATCTGACGAGAACCGATTAACTCGACGTGGTATGGTCGTTGGTTACTGGGTGATATCTTCGTGCTAGTGTGATTAGTATTATTCATTGCATATTCGACCCTATTCAATTTTTCCTTCCAATCGCTTTGGTCGGGCGACTGTACTAACTTCGCTAGCATCGCTTTCAGTACACGGTTCACGCGTTCGACCTGACCATTCGACTGCGGGGATCCTACTGCGACCTTGACGTGCTTGATATTAAACTTCCTCAAAAAATCACTAAACTCCTGTGACGTGGCAATGGTGCAGTAGTAGTGTATTCGCTTACGGAATGGAAGGTCGTGCGTTCGAATCCCGGCCAAGTTCATTACTTTATAACGAATACATGAAATCGTAATCTCCCTAAGTAACTTAGACACCACCCGTGGAGAAAAACCCTACAACTGCACCCGAACACTACTTTCTCTCTCTATTCTTTCTAATACCAAGTAGCTTACACTGTGTTCTTAGCATTATAAGGGTACTGTAACAACAGAAAAAAAAATCCCTTTAGCGTAAGCAAATTATAAAAAAAAAAAACAAAAAAACGTAAAACTAGTACCGCGGTCACTAATTAGCCTACGTGGTCGACTATAATAATTGAAGTATCTTTCCAGTGCACTAATCGTCTCTTTCGTCCCGGGTGTATGCACGGCATACAGTTTCACATACTTAGTAAAAGAATCTATTACAGCAAGAATGTATTTACTTCTTGAACTAATGGCGGGAGCGGACCGAAGTGGTCCACACAGTGTCAAAGGGTAGTGCACACCTCTCTATACTATCGTGGGCCACTCGCATGACATTCTCTTCAAGTTCTCCCGGAACCCACAACTGACGTCTTTGCTGTAATCCCACACGGAAAACTAGCCCATTTTCTAGCACATAACCGGGGACTTCCTCCCTTTCTAGTTTCTCGCGCATTGACCGGATTACCTCGTCCCTCGCCTGGACAACCTGAATACGCTTATCCAACTCTTCGATAGTCACCGCAGCCGCAATATGCACTCGACTAAGCGCATCTACGTGCGCCATTCGTTCGCCCTTTCTATGTTGCACCTGGTAGTTGTAGTTCTCAAACATAAGAGCCCACTTGGCTACTCGCGCGTTCACATCTTTCTTATTTAATGTTTGCATGAGGGCTTCGCAATCTGTGACAATAGTGAACGGCAGCCGATCAAGACAAGTTCTAAAACGAGCCAAGGCGTGAACGACTGCCAAAGTCTCTAACTCGAAACTAATTAATTTAGATTCCGCGTCAGAAGCTTTCTTCGAGAAAAACGCCACTGGGTGAAATTTTCCATCATTTTGCCTTTGCATAATCACTGCACCAAATCCGTGTGAGCTTGCGTCACAGTGCAACTCGGTCTCGTGTTTTGGATCATAGGTCGCTAATATTGGTGCGGAAGCCAAATTACTTCGCAGTGTCTCAAAAGCAATAACACATTCGTCTGACCAAACAAATTTCGTATCTTTCTTCAGAAGATTTGTCAGTGGCCTAGCAATACAAGAAAATCCTGGGACAAAACGGCGAAAATAAGAAAACAGCCCTATACCTACATCTCTGAACATCTTTCGTATTCTGGGGCATAGGATACGCTCGAACGGCCTCAATATGATCATCATTAGGCCGGATCCCCTTTTCACTTACACAATACCCTAAATAATCAATCCTGTCATAAGCAAATTTACATTTTTTCAAATTCAATTCTAGTCCAGCCACTTTTAGCAATCTAAGAACCTCGATCAAAATATCTTTATGCGTGTCCAAGTCAGCAGTAGCAAGACATATGCCGTCCAAATAAACAATTATCAGTCCTTTGTCAATCAGCGGCTTAAGTGCTAAATAAATGTACCTCTGAAACACAGCGGGCGCATTCTTCAGATCAAAAGGCATAAATACATATTCGAACTGGCCAAAAGGGGTGACAAAGGCGGTGTACTTAATGGATTCTTCGGCAATTCTTATGTGGTGAAATCCCTCCTTCAAGTCAAGGGTCATAAAGATTTTCTTATTTGCAAAATATTCTAAACAGTCTTCGATCAGTGGCAGAGGAAAATTGTCCCTTACTGTATGTTTACTTAAAGCTCGATAGTCTACACACATACGCACATCCCCATTTTTCTTTCTAAAAGCTGAAGCATAAGGCGAATCACTGCGTCTGACTATTCCTTTCTCTAATAACCGTTCAATTATATTTTGGACCTCTGTTCTTTCATAAGTAAATCGGTATATCTTTAGTTAACCTAATTGTCATGGTATAATTATTCGGTTTCACACCGACTTCCGACTTTAAGTAATATTCATCTATCGCCGCCCTGACAGCACCTGCATGAGATTCATGCAATGTCTTGCACACATCTACATCAGTACCGTTTATTTCAGAGGTCCCAACTGCACTAACTAAGCGAACTAAATCGGCAAAGTGCATCATCTCTTTCTCATTTCCAAGTTTACTACTTTTCTTCGCGGGGACTTACAAACTGTCTTTCGAATTCAGTTTCTTTCGGCCAGGTCGCTTCAGTTAATTTATTTACACCGTTTGCATTGGTAACAAATCTTCAGTGAGAACTTTACATTCATTAGTAACTATCTTATTTTCACCAGTGGCGGTCCCATTTACATCATTTTTGCAATACTTGGTTAACATAATTCTTCGTTCGCCAAAAGGCTTAACAACATCTACTTCAGTTTTACAATCATCTGTTGATTTACATTCTTCTCCGTCTTCAAACTTAACAGTATCAAAAAACCTAACTCGCTTAGCAGTACCTACTCTATATGGATCCCTTAAAAGATTAAACGCAATAAGCACACTGACATCTTTAGGTAGTTCATCAATTTTATTCTTTTTCATATTCTGATTTACTCTGAACAAAAAACAGCGGTTATAAGTTCTTTTTTTTACTCGACACAGATATATATTGAACTTGGGCAAAGCGTCACGTCCCACTAATATCGGTACAACTAATTCTTCAACTGAAACAATTAAAAAGGTGTGGGTTACAAATTTACCGCGAAACGATATTTTACATATTACTTTTCCACACAAGCTAAGGCGTCCATTTCCGAGTCCTCTGAGTTGTGTCAGTTCCTTTTTTCCACTGACATAGGGGACGAGCGACTCTTTAATAAAACTATTAGGACTACCAGAATCAAAAAGACACAACAAAATTCTTACGTCAGTGTACTTATTTCGCTGATTACAAAAGGCAACACTTACTGTCTGATATGCGTGAAGTTTCTCTTCTATTTCCTTGACACTCCAGGGATAATTGTTCTCTTCTCTTCTTTCAGCCTCCTGGACAGCAGCTGCAGAACGCTTCTTCTTCGGACAATCCTGATGGTAATGACCAACCTCCTGGCACACAAAACATGAATTTGGCGGGGGTTGGGTCCGTTTGCCCGCATATCAAAAGCCCGCACACGAATGCCCGCACACGAATGCCCGCATATCAAAAGCCCGCATCCCAAAAGCCCGCAGCACAAAAGCCCGCATGTCATGGGGAAATATGAAGTTCCCCTTAAGAAATCTCTTTTCTGTGATTTTGGAAATTGAAATAAACCAATCAAAACTCTTATAGAAAATATTTTGTGGCTTCGAAAATGGCGTGAAGTAGTTATTCACCACACTCACCTCTTCCCCTCTTTTTTTTTGAAAACGTGTAAAATCTCTTAAAAATTGTTTGGTCGTCCTAAAAAGAACCGATTTATTTACCATATCCACCTCTACCCCTCCTAAATTGAAATTGGTCAATATCTCTCATTGAATATTTAGTCGTCCTAAAAAGAACGATTTTGGTTCATAGAACCCAATACACAAAATCACTTCACTTGCACTGTTTTGGGAGCAACCGCACTGCTCCAGGCATCGTCGAAGAATGCGACAATTCAGAAAAATACCACTTCTTATATACACTTTGTCGAAGACATTTCGAATTGATAATATTTTTGACAAACAATCAAAACTCTTGCAGGATATATTTTACACAACTTCCCTCTCCGTGATTCTCATGATTTCTTGCATCTTAAAGATGGATTTCTGTGTGAATTCAATGGATTTTAAATGTAGATTACTTCTATTTTAACACGCAATTGTTTAGGAAATAACCATAGCCCAAGTGCGGATAGTACATGTGTTGAATAGATGCTCTTACCATTGAAAAATAATAGCATTCCTCCCAATAAAAGAGAAAAAAGTTCATAAAATGGACAGAATTTGTATACATTTGATTAAAGCAGACCGCAAATCATGCGAGTAAAAGGAGTTCATATTTGGAATTATTCGTTTATTTAGTGGAAAAACCAGTTTAAATCCTAAGATTCCGCGAGCGGTCTACATAGACCCGACATGATGCGCATAAATTCGCCTTATCTTTTCAATTCGGCGCTTATTTGCATTGTTTATATACGCTTTTTTTGTTTCGTTTTTTTCATCCTTTCATCCTTTTTTTCTATTCGAAACTCTGAAAATAATGAAGAAGGAAATCCTTTTAGTAATCATTTTTGCCTAGGTGGCCCGCTTCGCGGGTTCTTAGGATTTAAACTATCTCTCCGCAGGGTTTAGCACGCTCACGCAACTTCGTTGCTCCGCTAAGGGTATAAGCTGGCTGTCTGGCAGGCGCCATAAACACAAACAAATAAGCCCCCAATTGTAACATAATTATTCGCATCATTTTCGTTGTGGGTGGCCCGCTTCGCGGGATCTAAGGATTTAAACTATCTTTCCGCAGGGTTTAGCACGCTCACGCAACTTCGTTGCTCCGCTAAGGGTATATGCTTATTGTCTGGCAGGCGCCATAAACATTTACAAATAAGCGTCAAATTTCATAGATAATGCCATTTAACTCGCACCATTTTTGTTGTGGGTGGCCCGCTTCGCGGGATCTAAGGGTTTCAACTATCTTTCCGCAGGGTTTAGCACGCTCACGCAACTCCGTTGCTCCGCTAAGGGTATATGCTTTATGCCTGGCAGGCGCCATAAGCACTATGATATTAGCGCTCAACTCCAAAGATAATGTCCATATATTCGCATCATTTTCATCTTTTACTGTGAGGAATAGTGTCAATCTTCCTTTGAATAGTCAACTATTGCACTCATGTACTTACGCACACTTGAGATCAGATTATTTCCAAGATAATTGCGTCTTAACGTCGAAGAAATGTTAAGCAGGCGACATAAACACTGAAATTAGCGCCAAATTCTAAAGATTATAACCATATATTCGCATAATGTTCGTTCTGTATGGCCCGCTTCGCGGGATCTTAGGATTTCACCTATCTTTCCGCAGGGTTTAGCACGCTCACGCAACTTCGTTGCTCCGCTAAGGGTATATGCTGGTTGTCTGGCAGGCGCCATAAACACAAGCAAATAAGCGCCGAATTGGAAAGATAAGGCGAATTTATGCGCATCATGTCGGGTCTATGTAGCCCGCTCGCGGAATCTTAGGATTTAAACTGGTTTTTCCACTAAAAAAGCGAATAATTCCAAATATGAACTCCATTTACTCGCATGATTTGCGGTCTGCTTTAATCAAATGTATACAAATTCTTTCCATTTTATGAACTTTTTTCTCTTTTATTGGGAGGAATGCTATTATTTTTCAATGGTAAGAGCATCTATTCAACACATGTACTATCCGCACTTGGGCTATGGTTATTTCCTAAACAATTGCGTGTTAAAATAGAAGTAATGTACATTTAAAATCCATTGAATTCACACAGAAATCCATCTGTAAGATGCAAGAAATCATGAGAATCACGGAGAGGGAAGTTGTGTAAAATATATCCTGCAAGAGTTTTGATTGGTTGTCAAAAATATTTTCAATTCGAAATGTCTTCGACAAAGTGTATATAAGTAGTGGTATTTTTCTGAATTGTCGCATTCTTCGTCGATGCCTGGAGCAGTGCGGTTGCTCCCAATCCAGTGAAAGTGAAGTGATTTTGTGTATTGGTGGTTCTATGAACCAAAATCGTTCTTTTTAGGACGACTAAATATTCATTGAGAGATATTGACCAAATTCAATTTAGGAGGGGAAGAAGTGGATATGGTAAATAAATCGGTTCTTTTTAGGACGAACAAAAATTTTTTAAGAGATTTTACTTGTTTTCAAAAAAAAAGAGGGGAAGAGGTGAGTGTGGTGAATAACTACATCCCCCTCCATATTACTCGGAACAAATATTTCTTCCAAGCGATTTGATTGGCTTTAAAAATTTTAAAATTGAAGTGATGAGGTGAACAACAAAACAATAAGCCCGCATCATATGCGGGCTAAATCTGAAAATAAATTGTGCGGGCTTATGGCATGCGGGCTTTTGTGCTGCGGGCTTTTTCATAATTTGGCGTGCGGGCTTTTGTTACGCGGGCTTTTCATATGCGGGCTTATAGGGGTTTCCCATTTGGCGGACGCTTCGGTTTCGTACACTGACTCTGGTAGTGCCCAAACTGTGAGCAATTGTAGCATTTTCCATAGATGTGTTCGCAGCCCCAACCGAAAAAACGGCGACGTTTGTGCTCTTAGGTTTCGTTGCAACGGTGGCAGCGGTGGCAGCGGTAGAATATACGGCGGTTCTCAGTGGTGCACTGCGTGTTCTTTTCTTCTCGTACCTATCCAGCAGGGACTTCAGTTGCTTCATTGACGTAGCCCCCAACCGAATTGCGACGTTACTGCTACGGTCATTTATTCCATTGATGATACATTCGATGACATCGACCTCCGGGATGTTAGCCTGCGACGCGATCTCCTGCATTTCCAAGACATATCTCTTGATCGACTCGGTGGGCTTCAGGGTTCTCGCACGTAGTTGCTGGAATACCTCATTCATTCCGTGAGTGCCTTATACGTATGGGTCGTCGTTGTCCTTAGAAATAATTTTGCCGTACCTGTAAGGATGCGTCGCACACTCACAAACTTCTATCTCTCGCTGCAACCGAAGGTATTGAACGCATCCTCCACGTCATTGATCCATTTCTTAATATCATACTGGTCGTCCCCACTGAATGGGTGGACCATTGCTTCGAAGGCAACAAAATCGAACCTCTGGGAGACGGTCGTTTATTCCCTTAGTTCCTGGAGTTCCTTCATCTTCCGAAGTAGGAGAATTTCTTTCTCGACTCTCTCCAGCTCATCATCAGCGCAAATATTTTCGCGGCGACAGTTATCATCGGGGTAGCGGTCGTCATTGCGGCGGTCGTCGGGGCAGCGGTCATCGGTGCGGCGGTCATCTTCATCAAGCTGCCGGCTGTCTTCTGCATGACGTCGGTTTGTAGCTTCTGGCACATTCTCTGTTATTAGTGCAGTATACAATGGCCGCAGTTCTGCCACAGTGGCATTTGGCTCAAATTGTATATTCGCCGCGGTTAGTGCTTCTACAATTACTCGGCGTTGAACATACGACATGTTCGTATCCCACTTCTGAATTCTAATAGGTTTTTATGAAACGAATTTATATTTTATTTAATCTTAGTTTTACAAAATGGATGTCTTTGCCGTTCTCTCGTCACCTACTTCCAAAAGAATAATTCTGAAATCAACTCAACTGAACGAAAAAAGCCACCGAGAGAGCACACTGAACTATAATGCGACACTTCATAGGCACCACCTTTTAGTAGTGCCAATCTCAGTAATACCAACTCATTACAAATTCATTCCAAATTCATTACAATTACGAAATTTAACAATCATATCATTTGAACAAGGAGGAACAATATTTACAGTTCGAATTATAATATCGTGGTACGAGAAACCCGGAGATGCAATTTGATCATAGTGGGCTAAAAAAAAACGAGTAATAAATAAAGGCTTTTTATTTTGGGCGAAACGATTATAACACTAGAAACTCTTTATAGCCACTTAAACCAATTTTATCAATAACTTGTTCAGTTCCTTCTACCAACCACAAAGTATCCTTCTTCGTTGGTGTCGCTATCTGTACTATCCACAATAATTGTTCTTTCCCTACCCCTCTGTACAGTTCAGTGTTGTCGTTGTGCTTTGTTACAAGTGTAACCGTGATAATCGCTTTGTAGTGGCAAATATTCTTCTTACAGAATCATCCATTCTGACTTCATCGACGCCCTCGTCGAGCTTGGCATCCAACATATCCCTGAACCTCTTCGAAATCGATGATCATTACCTCCGGAAACATGTCATGCCTGCAACTCTCCCATCGACTTAAATTGTATTCTCGGCATAGAAGTATGTACGCCTCTTTTGTAAGCATGTAAGTAACTGTCAGTACTTTAGTAGATAAGTCACAGCATTAGAGCCGAAGCCCTCCACAGGTAGTGCTCTTTAACAACGGGCATTTTTATTTAATAATATGTTAACAAATTGTGAAAATAATAATTCAAGTTGGCAAAACCGTTTGACGCCAACAAAAGATATATAGATACTCGTAGTTCAATTTGTTTCCAATTCAAACAGATTTTCTTTGCCATTATACAATTTATTCTGTAGCAGCGCAGTATATATGTATTGTACATTCTAATAACCAAAACAAAACAACTCTCACACTAGCCAAAAACCATGCGTACCTACATTGCAACAACATACTTTTTCGTAAACCGAAAACATAAACGGCAACATTTACATACTTTGTCGTTCATCCCAAAAGTATTGCATCATTTCAATTTTCTTTTTTGTTCTACTTGCCCATGGCAAGTTGTTGTTGTTGTTTTCACACCACCCACTCCACATACTTTTTCGTAAACCGAAAACGCAGTGAGAAACTGGACGGACACTGCCTATCATCGTGCCTTTTCAGTTCATTACTCGTTACTTCTCAATGAAAGCCGATAACACGTTCATTTCATTTCATCACTTCACCAAGCACAAATGTGTGTATGTAAGACGGGCTTACTTTTTCGTACCCCGACACGCGCTACCATTCTTCCTTACATCTGAATACCATTTTAAAATACAAATCGCTAATCATATTGCTCACTTATTCACCTCCGCATATCAGCTTGATAAGACTGAGATAAAGCCACGTGCAACTGCAATCCAACTATTTGAAGTCGTTTGAAGATAAGGTAAAATGGGCCATAAACTCATTTAAACCATTCAAGGCACCAGGAAGTGACGGAATTTTTCCAGCCCTCATTCAAAAGGGTATGGAATTCTTCCTACCTAACATGATTGCCTTATTTAGGTTCAGTTTCAACTGGGGCTACATACCACGCACTTGGCGGGAGGTCAATGTAGTATTTATCCCCAAACCAGGTAACAAACCTAGTGAACTACCTAAATCCTATCGTCCCATAAGCTTGACATCGTTTTTCCTGAAAACAATGGAAAGAATAATTGACGTTCATATCAGAGAATGCGTTACTTTTAGCATGCCTCTACACCCCTGTCAATATGCGTATCAAAAAGGCAAATCAACGGAAGGCGCCCTGTTAAAACTAACAAATCACATAAACAACGCCTACCGTTGCAAAGAAATTGCACTATGCGCTTTTCTTGACATAGAGGGTGCTTTTGATAACACCGGTTATGATTCAATATCAAACGCTTTAATTCACCGAAAGGTAGACTTTCCCACCATAAACTGGATAAAAGCGATGCTCGAAAGTCGGAAAATCACTGCTTCGTCAGGACAGACTTCAGTATCAGTTTCAGCTATAAAAGGCTGTCCACAAGGAGGAGTTTTATCACCCCTCCTGTGGTCTTTGGTCATAGATGACCTACTTCAAAAATTAAGTAATTTAGGCTACGACATAATAGGGTATGCCGATGACTTGGTCATCATTATTAGGGGCAAAGAATCAAACGTAGTTACTTCACGTATGCAAAACGCCCTTAAGATAGCTATAGACTGGTGCGTCAAGGAAAATCTCTCCATAAACCCCAGTAAAGCTATCATAGTTCCTTTCACAAAAAGAAGAAATCTCAGCTTAGCTCAGATTTCACTAAATGGCACGACCATTGAGTATTCCGAAGAAGTCAAATATCTTGGAGTAATCCTGGACAAAAGACTAAACTGGAACTCTCACATCAACAACAAAATCACTAAAGCTAACAGAGCTTTATGGGCCTGTCGACGCACATATGGCAGAACCTGGGGAATCTCTCCAAAGATTGTCCACTGGATCTACACAGTGATGATAAGACCCATTATAACATACGCCTCCATGGTATGGCCAAAATCCACACAAAAGGTCGCAAAAGAGAAACTCAAAAAGGTACAAAGGCTTGCGTGCCTTGGTATCTCCGGAGCCATGCGAACCTGCCCAACGGCTGCCATAGAGGCAATAACAGGTATTACACCTCTCCACATATACATTCAAAAAGTGGCGATCCGCAGTGCAATAAGTCAAACACAGTTAAACGAGATAAGTCTTAACGATCATCCGGAACTTAAGACCCTTCTTGGTGAACTGCCAGAACTCAACATGAACTGCGCGGTCACTGACCGCATCCATAAAACACTATGCTTCAATAAGCGGTTCTCCACGGAGATTCCAAAGAGAGAAGCATGGGTTAGTAATAACCCACCTAACAGCCACAACGGCATAAAGTGGTATACGGATGGTTCTAAAATGGAAGCGGGGGTAGGAGCGGGAATATACGGACCAAACAAACGCTTTACGATACCCATGGGAAAAAGTCCCAGCGTATTTCAAGCAGAGCTCCACGCCATTCAAGAATGCGCTAGCCACATAAATTTATCTGGTATAAAAGGTGCAACCATCCATATATTCACGGATAGTCAAGCAGCTATAAACGCCCTTAGCTCGCATACGATTGACTCCAAATCAGTCATGTACTGCTTCAACACCCTACAGGCACTCGGAACAAGTAACAAGACCAAGCTATGGTGGGTTCCGGGTCATGTCGGGGTGGAAGGTAACGAAAAGGCCGACGAACTGGCCAGAAAAGGTTCGGAAACACCCTTCATAGGTCCCGAACCCTTCTGCTGCACTCCTAGATCAGCAGCAACGGCAGCAATAAAAAGCTGGGAATACAGAAAATGTATCCATCTATGGGAAAGCATCCCAGGTTTAAGACAGACCAAACAAGCCGTTCGGCCTTTCAATAAAAATGCCAGCAAATGCCTAAACCTAAGCAGGCATGATATCAAAAACTTAGTAGGTTACCTTACTGGCCACCATGGTTTAAGATATCATCTACACAAAATGAAAATAGTAGACTCTCCTGAGTGCCGACTCTGTCTTGAAGAGGACGAGTCAGCTGAACACATTTTATGTGAATGTCCGGCCCTAAACGGAATTAGAAAGAAGATCTTTTTCAGGGAACAGATGTGCCCTGAGGACATAAAGAATTCTTCTACTAGTAGAATTGTCCGCTTTACACGGAAAGTGGAAACTCTACTAGTCTAAATTTTTCTGGCCCACACGGCACAAAAGATCTTTTTAGGTCAAAGTGCCCCATATTAAATCGCCTTAGCGAGCCAGAACTTAAAAAAAAAAAAAAAAAAAAATTTGAAGTCGTAATGCGGCTATCTTCTATCTTCCACACGTTTCTTCTAAAAGGAACAACTAGGTATAGGTACAGATTCTACCATCGAAGATATACACCGTGTAATTTATATGCTAATACACCGGTTACAATTCTAAGGCAGAGACAGAAACACTTTTTCATGTAGGTACTGAATGAAAACGCACTCTATCCTTGCCACTCTTTTAAATTAACAGTGGTTCATGCGCTTCGAACAATAGCCGTGTTTCTTTGCACGCGGATATAGGGATAATTTTCATGTAAAATACAACAACAACTTATCCTATATACACTAACTTTAGCGGGGATAGCTATCGCCGCTAAGTCATTTAGCGGGGATAAACAGTGCTTCCAAAACTCATTTTCTTCGTTTTTGATGAATCGAAGCGATGAATTTTTCAGGAAATGTCAAAGTTTGACATCCCGCCGACCACTAACACATCCCGCCGAATATTTTGTTCGGGATTTTATTATTATTTTTTTTCAAAATTTAGTAAATCTGTGAATGCAAAACTGTTTTTTATAATTTTGGAATATGTTTGACATTAATTTCAACTGTGGGAAATTAATATTTTTGAATTTCACGATTTTCAATACAAATTTCTTAATTCAACTTACAGCTGTTTCACCAATAAACGTCATAGGTGCATGTGTGCTGCCAAGTTTTTTTTGATGAATTCGTTTTCTGATGCCATCCCTATATCCGCGTGCAAAGAAACACGGCTAATATCAACTTAATAAAATTCCATCACGACGATTGGATACGTTTAATTTACTAAAAACATGTAATGCTATTCGAACCAACTGTTCGTTGGTAGAACGAACGAAAAGAAAACTGTTCGAAAACCAAACTGCAAATTTTCGTCTTTAAATAAAACCAGTACTTCAACGTTATAATCATAAAACAGTGCCTTTATTTGGTCGTTGACCCTCCTTTTTATATCATTTGTTATTTACATAATGTATATTGCATTGACAGTTGACAATAATTCGGCAGACGTCACGATCGATGTGGGTGAGTGAATCCCGACTGCTGGTGCATGGTGACGTCATAGTTGCACGTCAACTTTGAATTGGACGTCAAAATTCTCCACCGCCGATGAACAACGTTGTTTATTTGCTTCTTCCTTTCCTCTCGTTCAATGCTATATTCTCTCATGTGTTTTTCATGCAAAGAGAAAATTCATTAATATTTATGTCAATGATAAAATAATAACAAATAGACGAGCAAAAGAGAATATGAAAACAAAACTATATTCGAATGTACTGCTGCTGCAGCCAGCTTTACGCAATGTCCCGTTCTAGTTGCGATAATTACTCCTCCAATCAATTCAAGAAGAGAAATTGTTTTCGCCTAATACAGCTCTGCTTGTGTACGGTTGTTCTTGTTGTTGATGCTGTTGGTAATTTTTAATTTCGGTTGTGCGGTGGTTTAATCGTGAAAATATAATTAAAAGTGAGGATTTAGTGTTTGGACATAAGTTTGACATCCATTTCCATTAAGATGAGTTTAATTAACGTTGAATAAATTAAGTTGAAATTCATTGAAATTTAATTAATTTTGAATCGCGTCCTTCGATACTGTGCATGTGCGTGTGTGTGCGTATTGAGAAATATGCGAGTATCAGCAGTCGAGTTAGCTTGGGGAAAAAGTTTGTTGTTTGTTTACAGAATGAAAGTACTGTGCATTTATTTGTGTGCAATAGTAGCGATTGTGTTTACGTTAATGATAGTATGTACAATATTAATGCCCGAGTTCGAATGGACTGTATTTCTGTATGTGTGAATGAAAGTGTATGCAAGTGTGTAGGTGATTGGGTTCCAGTTGTAATTAAATGAGTTTGTTTTAAAGTGAGTACCTTTGCAGTTGATTGGTTTGAATTGTATTTTGTATGAAGACAGTGGAGCGAGAATTATTCGTCCGTGGACTTCAATTGATTTCAGTGTTGTTTTATTTTTATATATTTTTTTTGTTCCCTTTTTTTGATTATAGGTTTGCGCTCTTGGGAGAAGCAAATTTGGGTTTAATTATTGTGTTGTGTTGAAGTAGTAGTAGTAGTGTTGACTTTCGTAATTCATGTTTATTATTTGAAGAAAGTTTGGGTTTATTATTGGGTTTTTGACTGAGGCTCGTTTGTTGGTAGTGAGCAAAGTTTTGTTATTGGTCGTTTAAGGATTCCTTGTTGTGTCTTTACCTTTACGACACGGGTAATTTTGTCTGCCCCTGGGTACGTTTCTTGGATGCGGCCTTAACTCCATTTCGCTGGGGGGAAGTCGTTCGTCCTTGACTAGAACCAGGTCTCCTTTTTTTTTTGTCGGGGTGTGTGAGACTTTCTGCACTGGAGCAGTCAGACTCAATACTGGTCCATTGTACTACCAGGCAGACACACCACATTTTACTGTGGGAATTTACTCGTTTTTCGGTCCTGCGGTCCAGATCCTTGATCGGTTTTGGAGCCATCCGTGAAGATTCGACTGCATTCCTTTCCAGGCTCAGAGTCTGGCCAGAGCCAGTCCTGAACACGAGGAAAGTCGACTTCATAGTTGCGCTTCAGCCGAAGTTCCGGTGTCATTGCATCAGACGGCATATCCATAAGATAGGAGTCGAACGAAAGCCGTTGCGCAGGTTCATCAAAACTCCAGTGCGAGTTATACCAAAAGCCACCTCTTTCTAAACGTGAGATAGCTTTGATTGATTGGCGGGAGATTCAATAGTGCATCTAGGCTGGAGTCAGGCGTGCTGGGGAAGGCCCCCGTGCAGCCGAGACATACCTGCCTGTGGAGTTTGGCAAAAGCAGCAGTAACGTATTTACGTGAAAGCTTATTCCACCAAACAACCGATGCGTATGCTATAAATGGTCTTATCATAGCCGTATAAATCCATAGGACTCTTTTCGGTGATAAGCCCCATGTCTTGCCGAAAATGCCTTTGCACTGCTGAAAACAGACAGCGCATTGGCAGTCTTAAGCTCAACATGTTTGGACCAAAGAAGTTTGCTGTCCAGGATGACTCCCAGATACTTTGCTTCATTGGAGAGTTGGATTGTGGCGCCTTTTAGCACTGGCAGAGTCAACCCGACCAGCTTCCTCCTTCTCGTAAAGAGAACAACCTCAGTTTTAAGAGGATTAACCGAGAGCCCATTCCTAGTGCACCATTCGTCGATCACGTCAAAGGTCGCCTGCGCCTTGGCGCATACAGTCGCTAGGCATGATCCAACAGAAAGCACGGTAACATCATCCGCGTACGCCTGAGCGTATACATTAGAACTGTTGAGTGCGTTCAACAGAGAGTCGACCAGCATACACCACAGCAGTGGAGACAGAACGCCGTCTTGCGGGCAGCCTCTGTTTACCCCCGCCAAAACATAGCGGCCACAATCCGCATCCGCAACCAACGTTCTAGTCATTAGCATTGCTTTAATCCACAACACCAATGGTTCGTCTAAGCCGTGTTGTCTGGCGGAGCTGCACATGCTATCAAAAGTCGCATTGTCAAAAGCATCCTCAATATCGATGAAAATGCCCACCGCGTATTCTTTTCTGTCAAGCGCGCCCTCAATTCTACCAACTAGATTTTGGAGCGCAGTCTCGCAGGATTTTCCGCGTTGATAGGCATGTTGCATCTGAGATAGTGGGTGCAATCTCAAAGCAGTTTTGCGCACGTGAAGCTCGACCAGCCTTTCCATGCTTTTCAGCAAGAAGGAAGTCAGACTGATTGTTTTGAAGCTCTTGGTGAGCGATTAGTCACTTCTGCCAATTTTTGGTATAAATGCCACTCTAACTGTACGCCAGGGTGTTGGAATGTATGCCAGTGCTAGGACAGCGGTGAAGATTTTCTTCATAGTCGGTAGCAACTGGTTTGTACATTGTTGCAGCATGGCTGGGTATATTCCGTCCGTACCAGGTGACTTGAAGCTGTCAAAAGACGCAAAGGCGTATTTAATGGCCTCGTCCGTTACCAGGGTCTTCAAAATATACCAGCTACGCCGAGTTGTTTGTCTTGGCTCACTCATAGTCTCGGTAATCGGGGCTGGTTGTGAACCAATTGTAATTTGGTTACCCGGAAAGTGAGACTCCAGCAGATAACTAAGAGTTTCCGCTTTCGTCTCAGTAAAGGTACCATCAAGTTTTCTAAGTGAGTCCAGTTTGGCTGGTTTGCCCTTTTTCAGAACTTTAACCAACCTACTAGTTTCACCCAGTGTTTCAATCTTTTCGGAGCAATTCCTATAAGAAGCACTTTTCGATACCCGAATTAGCCTCTTATATTCCTTCTGCTTCGATCGGTAGAGATTCCAGTCTCTCTCCAAATCAGTCTTGAGTGACCTATTAAGAAGCTTTCTAGCTTCTCTTCGGATTCTTTGCAGTTCCGAGCTCCACCAGGGAACCGGCGTTCTGCCAGGGGGTTTACTTACTGGGCACGTCAGTTCGAAACAGTTAGTAATGGCACTATTCAGGTTTTGAACAGCATCCTCTACCTGTTGCCTCGTCCTGAGTTTGGTTGGAGTTTTGAGAGTTTTTCCCATTTCCTCCCTGAAGCGTATCCAATCCAGTTGGTTTTTCTTGGATTCCTCCTCTCCTGAGAGGGATGCCTCCGAAGAGACCCTCCAGTTGGTAACCGCCTTAAAGTATCTATTTGATAAAGTCAGGTCGATCACCTCCTGTCTTCTTGACGTCACAAAAGTTGCCTGCGAGCCTACATTGTTGATAATAAGATCAGATGATAGAATGAAATCCAGGAGATGGTTTCCTCACATGTTGCATTTGCTGCTGACCCAAACAATGTTCTGAGCATTGGCATCGCAACATATAACTAGGCCCATCTTCCTGGTGTCGCAATAGTCTATGAGTTCAGCAATTGCCCCTGGTGGTGGAGGCACTACCGAATCATAGGGGAGATAAGCTGACGCCACGACGAAGGTCTTCCAATCTCCATTCGTTGCGTAGCTTATGACTGCAACAACCAAATCTTGGCAACAAAATTGTCCAAGCTTAGTCGCTGAGAGAAGGTTCGACACAGCAAGACAAGCCCTGGGCCTTTCGGACCGCTCGTCACAGAGTATCGTGGTGCCACGAACACCTCAAAGGCCACAGATGCGACTTTTCCACACCCATGGCTCCTGTATGGATGTTATGTGGGATTTTGTACTCAACCCGGAAAGCATCTGGCTGATTAGAGCAGCAGCCTTCGATTGTTGAAGGTTAATCTGGGTAAATATAATTACTGTGTTTTTCTTCGCGACAGTCAATTTCTGTCCACTGGTGCTGCAAGCATTGCTGGTTGCAGAAAATGTTTCATCCTGATTTTGTGCGCGGGGACCTCCATGAGTAAGAGGTATTACAGTGGAAGGGAACGCAGAAGGTGCGTACGCAGTTCCACCGGTAGGAGTGCTCGAAGCCTTCATCCTCCGTTTATTCCTGGTCTCCTACTTTCAGCTGGGTTTGTGGTTTCAACCATTTTGGGCGTTGCTGCAGCCGGGCCAAGTATTCCGTTTGCCACTGTTTGCAGAAAGTTTGGAGATGTTCTTGAATGGCCTTCCATCTGTCGATGTGTTCACACACATAGTTCCACAGTCGCTGTAAATTTGACCGCAGACTCCTCGCCGTACTGCGAACCTTCTGAACGCGGCTAAAAATGCTTGGGTGGTAAGATCACTTACCGCTTCCAAATGTAAAGCCTTTGTGGCCAGGCAAACAAAAACAGCTATATTCCCCTTGTGACACTTTGATCCGCGACCCTTCCACGCTCGGATATTGATCGGTCCTGCGTAATCTATTCCTGTGTGGGAAAATGGTTTTGATACGGTTACTCGGGGTGCAGGTAATTCTTCCATTAGCTGTTGTGCTGTTTGGCAACGAAACCTGTAGCATGTCGTACAACTGTTTATGTGTTTCTTTACCGCTCGTTTGATTTGAAACACCCAATATTTCCGACGAATGTGCAGCATCATAAGCTGGATTCCTCGATGCAATGAACGAAGATGAGAATCGCGAATAATCAATTTAGTGAAATGGTGTCTGGGTTCTACGATTATCGGGTGCTGTTGGTCATAAGGAATGTTTGCATGACTTAACCTTCCGCCTACACGAAGAATTCCTTCTCCGTCTAAGAATGGGTTTAAGGATCCAATTCCTTTGGATTTAGTACCTTTGGTGAACATTTCTAGCTGAGCACAGTGCGCGGCTAATTTTGTAGCGTTGTTCAGTTCGTTGGGTGACAGACTTCCGATGTTCCGATTCGATGAGCTAGCTTTGGCGTTGTCGATGAAGCGTTTACACCAGGCTAAAACTCGGATAAGTCGAGTTAGGTTTGACGATCGATGAATCAGGTGAGTCAGTACATTTTCTTCCAACGTCACACAATGAACTTGAATTTTCCTTTTACCCTCCTCGGTAGCAAGATTTTTTGGCTGTGCTTGTAGATCGAATATCCAGTTTGATCGTAAAAATTTCGGTCCATTCCACCACAGTGTCTCTTTGATCAACGCCGATGGCATAGCATACCCCTGGATGCTAAATCTGCAGGATTGGATTGCGTTGGAACATGTTTCCAAATATGAGTTTCTGTCAGTTTTTGGATCTCTCCTACCCGATTCCTGACGAATGTCTCCCAACGTGAAGCCGGTGCAAGAATCCATGCCAGTGTTATGGTGGAGTCTGTCCATGTATGCATCGTCGTATCCTTGAGCTCAAGTGTGTGTGACACATAATGGAGCAGTTTAGCCAACGTAAGAGCACCCCAGAGCTCCAGACGGGAAAGACTGACTGGTTGCACTGGTGCAACCTTGGATTTGGACATCACGAGGTGCATTTGCACTTTGCCCTGGCTGTCCTCTGCACGAAGATAAACCGCTGCTCCGTACTCCTTTTCCGACGCATCGCTGAAGCCGTGTAACTCCATACGCCTCTTGTTGCCAACTGTTTGTACCCACCTTGGAATTCGAATCTCATTGATGGCTGGTAGATCGTCGTATAACTTGGTCCATCCTTCAATTACCTTGTTGTCGATGTGCTCATCCCAGGAGAATTTCCGGATCCAGAGAATCTGCATTAAGATTTTCGCCCTTAGAATACACGGCGATATTCATCCCATGGGGTCAAACAGGCGAGCGGTCGTTGACAGTATAAAGCGTTTTGTTGGCTGTGGGTTTTCTGGAGGCGTGAAGCGAAAACAGAAGTTATCAGCGCTAGGAAGTGAATACCAAGCGTTTTTATTCGATCTGAACCTTCCGATGGAACTGGTAACGAAGACTCTCGATCCTAGATTGGAATATCCTTGAGAAGCTCTTCCGCGTTCGATGTCCATTTCCGTAAGTTGAAACCTGCTTTTTCGAGAACATCTTTTACCTCCTTTCGTTTGATTTCAGCTTCATCGATGGTATCTGCCCTTGAAAACAAATCGTCAACATACATTTCTGAACAGATCATCTTCGCAGCCTTTGGATAGTCTGCTTCTGCCGCTTTCGCCGTTTCCAACAATGTCTGCATTGCTAGATACGGAGCTGAGGCCGTCCCGAACGTCACCGTTTTGAGACGAAAAACCTTTAATTGGCTTGTTGGATGATTGCGCCAAAAGATCAGTTGGTAGTTTGAGTCTGCCTCCGTTACCCAAATCTGCCGGTATATTTTCTCAATGTCTGCTGAAAAGGAGAAGCGGTACAGTCTCCATCGCAGAGTGACATCGGTACCATTGTACTGTAAGGAAGGTCCAGTCCTCAGATGATCGTTTAATGACGATCCGTCAGAAGTCCTATACGATGCGTCGAATACAACCCGCAATTTTGTCGTAGAGCTTGTTGCCTTTAGGACAGCATGATGTGGAAGGAAATAGTGACCCAACTGGATACGTCATCTTCATCAACTTCACTCATGTGACCCAGTTTCAAGTACTCTTCAATGCATGAAGCGTATTGGTCGTGCATGTGTTGATCTAGCGATTTGAAACGTTGAAGAGCTCTGTCACGTGACCTACCGAGTACCGGATGAAGATTTTTCTTGAACGGCAGTGCCACTTAATAATGCCCATCTGCCAGACGCCTAACATTTTGGACAAAATGTTCTTCACAAGCGGTGGCTTCGGTGGTTTTGGAAGGCTCGAACGGAGTTTCTTCAAGTTTCCAGAATCTGCGAAGTTGTGCAACGATGTCTGATGTTTGGAAGAAGCTCCTGATTGATTGGGGTTCAACTGAGGATCTGCCGAATAAAATCCATCCCAACTTGGTTTTCTGAGCAACAGGAACGGTCTTATCCTGATGACGTACCAGGTCTGGCAATATAATTTCTGCTAATACATCGCTGTCCAACAGAAGGTCGATCTTAGCTGGCTTGAAAAACGATGGGTCCGCTAGTTCTAAACCAGTGAGGTGTCTCCAATCGTCATTGGAAAGGATTCGGGCCGGGAGATGGCCAGACAGTGACTGGAAAATTAACGCCTGTGTGGTTGTTTCGAAGGCTGTATAAAACGACCCAATCGTAATATCAACAACCTTTTTGCAAGTGCCACTGCTGACTAATCCTAACCCGGACACCTCGACATCAGTTGATTTGGGTTTCAAGCAGAGAAGTGGAACAGCAGACTGCGTGATAAAGGATGCCTCGGAGCCTGAATCCAACAATGCCCGGAGTGATAAGCTATTGCCAGACGCTGTCTTCACCTTCAAGATGGCTGTAGCTAGCAAGACCTGTGTGTTGACATCCTGTGTTGTGTGATGAATTCTTACCCAAGAACTAGTTGACGGTTGATCTTCGTTGGACGGATGAAAAGCTGGAGCTTCGCTGTTAAATGAGGAGGTAATATATGTTTGTTTTTGATGTGGCGGGTTGACATTTTGAGCAGTGGTTGGGCGAGAATGTGAAATTTGAGTTGTATTGGTATTAGAATATGGAGGGTGAGAACTGTGTGGGTTATTGCGTGTGGTGGAGGGGTTGTTAAGAGAGTTAAAAGGCAGAACAGGGTTTTGCAGATGAGAAGCATGAGTTGGACTATTGTGTAACAGTGAATGGTGTGGCTGTTGACAGTAATAGCACCTGCGTGCACTAGGACATTGTTGAGACGGATGACTGTTTGCCAAACAATTAGAACATAAACCCAACTTATTCAAAGTTTGATGTTTATCAGAAACACTCATTTTTAAAAATTTATTGCATTTTCTGATAGCGTGCTGACCCTTGTTGCAAAGTTTGCAAGTGAGCTTCGAGACGTTGGATTGCGCGTGGAACGAGTTTCGCTGTATCTCTTTTTGGACGATTCTGATGGCGGCCCCTGCTGGTAATTAACCGCTTCTAATGTACGAAATCTCGTTTTGAGAAATTGGGTAAATTTAGCAAATGATGGTAGCTCCTTACTATTTTCCTTACACCCCAATTTTTCCTCCCAAGGCTGTCGCGTTTTAACCGGAAGTTTTTGCAGCAGGATGTAAATTAACACCACGTCCCAATGTTGGACGGACACCTTTAAGTTGCTCAAACTGTGCACCACTTCTGTTGAAGTATCCAACAACTCCTTAATAGACTCAGCTCGTTCCTGAGTCAACATCGGAATATTAAACAAACTCTTGAGTTGAGTATTTACTAAAAACCGTGGATGTTCGTACCTATCTTGGAGAATGGCCCAAGCTTTAGTATAATTGCCGTTGGCAATCCCTAAATGCGCTAGGAGTTTTTCGGCCTCGCCAGATACACTCGTTTTGAGGTATTGCATCTTTTGAATTTCCGACAATGATGAACAAGGGACACAAATAGATCGTGAAAACAACGCCAAGACACGTAACTGCCTGAGAAGACTGGAACTGGAATGTTCTTGAACCTTAAATCCGCATTGTGGGATTGGTTTGTGTTGCTGGCGTCCATATTGGTGCCGTCCGTTGGCATTGCCCTTCACCTTGACCTTGTCGATTGCGTCTAACAAATCACCATTATATTGAAATTACAATTCCCGAATTTGTTCGTACGTAGCCTCTACTTCAGAACATCTATCTTCCTCACCATCTGATAAACTACCTATACACACTTCATACGCACTTTCTGCCGATTCCAAAGTTTGTTCCAGCATTGACAAACGGGCTGATAAATAGTTTGCCGTCCTTGTACCAGCACCTCGTTTGCCGAAATTGGAAATGTCTTTTTCCAATTGCGTAAGTACCCTACTTAGCTTATTTGGTTTCATATTATATGTATTAAAAGCCTCTTTACTTTATTTACAGGTATAATATATAAGTACAATGAGTGTACCTACTCATGTGAAAATCTTCCGGAAAAAGCAGCACACACAGCGCACAGAATCTGCCGTAACTTCCACTCCAGGTCCCAAGAATCCCTTTGCTTCAGCTCCAACTTAGTGTTGTTGTAATTATCAATAATTAATTGCACTTTGAATTGAAATTGAAATTTAATTTTTGTAATTTAAACGCGATTGCAGTTTGTGATTTTAAAAGTTATGATGGGATTATTGTAATCCGGCTTGAAGTGACCAAATGTTCGTTGGTACGAGTAGAACGAACGAAAAGAAAACTGTTCAAAAACCAAACTGCAAATTTTCGTCGTTAAATAAAACCAGTACTTCAACGTTATAATCATAAAACAGTGTCTTTATTTGGTCGTTGACCCTCTTTTTTATATCATTTGTTATTTACATAATGTATATTGCATTGACAGTTGACAATAATTCAGCAGACGTCACGATCGATGTGGGTGAGTGCATCCCGACTGCTGGTGCATGGTGACGTCATAGTTGCACGTGCACTTTGAATTGGACGTCAACACCAACTTTGCATTATCTAGATAAATTAACAAACTCAACATTATTGACAGTTCAACAGGACAACACTATCATAAATTCAACTCCCTCGATCTCCTTATACAGGCAGACCAAAGGAATCATTTTTACGATTCAAATCTTATCTACAACGTAACGAACAAAATAAGGCGATTGCAATACGCAAAATACAAGGAGCATAAATAAAAATCTTTGAAAATTTCGACACGTACGCATGAGATTACTTATTATACGAGGCTAATTATTTCTAATCCACTCATTACACGTGTCAAAATTCAAATTAATATCACTCTTTCGTATACCGAACAACAGAATTTAATCTTTAATATTGTGTGAGATTGCTCACGTTATCCAGCTACAATTCTCGCATAGATTAAACAGATATGATTGTATGCTTTCCCGTACACCGAAAATGCAGAATCAATATCAGTAGCCATACGCAACATCATTGCACTCTATAACAATTTTAACATGTATTGTAGTGATCTCCTCTTATCGCATACAACTCGTCTCAAAGTAGCACCAACTACATAACTCTTTATAGCTAGATTAAATAGATATGATTGTATGCTTTTCCGTACACCGAAAATTTAGAATTAATATCAATAGCCATACACAACATCATTACACTCTATAACAATTTTAACATGTATTGTAGCGATCTCCTTATCGCATACACCTGGTCTCAAAGTAGCACCAACTACCGATCTGGATCTACTCTTTCTTTTTCTTGTTATCCACACCTATGGACACACACCATTATTTGCACATCTTAAACAGAGACAGCATTACTCTTTCATATACTGAAAACGCAATCTATCTCAGCCATTACTTTTAAAATAACGGTCACCGTTAAACTTTGACCACTACGACTGGAATATCGCCACGATCGAGATGGATACTTGATTTAAATAATTCTATTTTGTGAACTATAATAACATTACTTCAATAAGTACAAATGTTGATGTTTATATATTTATCCTTCTAACAGGCAGCACCGAATTAAAATTAAATTAAAATTATACTCCAAGCATAAACGCAAATCTATTTGTACTTTACTTAATCTTACTCTTGAAAACGCCAAATATAAAAATTAACTTATCTTGGAAATTCGGTATCCCACTTCTGAACTATAACGCTAGAAACTTTTTATAGCCACTTAAACCAATTTTATCAATAACTTGTTCAGTTCCTCCTACCAACCACAAAGTATCCTTCTTCGTTGGTGTCGCTATCTGTACTATCCACAATAATTGTTCTTTCCCTACCCCTCTGTACAGTCCAGTGTTATCGTTGTGCTTTGTTATAAGTGTAACCGTGATAATCTCTTTGTAGTGGCAAATATTCTTGTTACACGATTTGGGTTAAAATCATTTGCAAAGTGAAATCGTAATGATTTTACTGTATCGAAGAATAATTTATTCTTACCCGTTCAGATATCTAAATTAAGATCACCACATAAAACAACTTTGCCATAAGAGGATCCTAAGTCTTCAGGTAGATCTCTTACTTTAGTATATCATGCAACATTAGGTGCCATACATATGGTTCCCATTAGCATTTTTACACCTTGCACTAATCCCTCTAGACAAATATATTCGGTATCATTCTTATGCCGTATATTGCAACTTTATTTAAAGAAAAATGAAAACTGTCAAATCTCCAAAAATCTAGAGAGAATCCTCTTATTTTAAAGAAAAGCACGCGAACGCGTCCTTTTTACCATTTTCTCAGTACGCGAACGCGTTTGTGAAGTTTCGCACGAAAATTTATATAAATTTAGGTTTGCACATTAGTACGCGAACGGACCTTTTACTACACAGATAAATAAGTTGTTCAGGAGGAAAGATCACAATGATATTCCTTGTGTTCGAATCTCCCAGACAGCAGATAACAGACAGACAGTACTGACTGCTGGAATAAGTCCAGAAAGTGTTGCTTCAAACGACGATTTTTTCGTGGTCGAGGACCCACAGGAGAAAGTGGATTTGTGGGCGCTTGTTTCGAGGCCGTGTATACGGTGAACAATCCTGTTCGCCGTAACCACGACATTGAGAATAGGGCTCTGATGAGCCATTTCTATCTGCGCACCGACCTTGAGAATTGGCGATCTGAGAATAACGGATTTACCGTGTTCACTGATGAAAATCATGCTAATGAAGTTGTCGCCAATGGCCGAGATGCATCGCACTTGTTCGTGTCGAAGGATGATCTTCTGTGCATCTTCGAGTCACTAAAGAATAAAAAGTCGGCGGGGATGGATGGTGTCCCAAACGTCGTATTGAGACACCTGCCTCTGGAGGCTGTAGATATTTTCACCACGCTGTTTAACAATGCGCTGAATAATGCACATTATCCGGCGCATTGGAAGGTAGCTGTGGTACACCCTATCCCGAAAAAAGGTAAAGATAGGACGAACCCTGCCAATCTCCGGTCAATTAGCTTGCTTCCGAATATTAGCAAGGTCTGTGAAAAAGTTGTCAATAGAGCCCTGTTAAAGTGGGTCGAGGACAATAACATAATTCCGGACAACCAGTTTGGTTTCAGGGCGAGGCATGACACTATTCATGCCGCGTCGAAACTGGTTTCCAACATTCAGTGGAATAAATGCAAGAACCAATGCACGGGTGCTTGTCTGGTTGATGTTGAGAAGGCTTTCGACACCGTATGGTTAGAGGGACTTTTCTACAAGTTGACCAGGCGGGGGATGCACAAACCTTTGCTATATGTAATTTATAATATGCTTATGGGAAAGAAGTTCGTTGTCAAATGTGGCAACGTGACTTCGAGCAGAGTCTTTGAAATTAAAAACTGTTTACAGCAGCGGACGGTCAATTCTCCGATCCTGTTTAACATTTACACGAGTGATCTGGTGGGTTCACTCAGACATGCTATAGCGTATGCCGACGATTTGGTGGCATACAGGTCAGGTCCTAAAATCGAGGTCATTAACATTCTTTTGCAGCGTGACTTCGATCAAATTAAGCGATATTGCGCTGACTGGAAGTTGAAAATCAACTTTCAGAAGACGGAAACAATCTTGTTCAGAACTCCATTGGCTGGGGCCTCTAGGGATACCAGAAAAAACTGGAAGAAATTGGCCATTGTTGGACAAAATGGGCAGCCATTGGCGGTGAGAAGCGTAGTTAGATATCTAGGTATCTGGCTTGAACAGTATCTATATTTCGATAGACATATAGCTACTTGTCTTGCTGGGGCCAAGAAGGCTTATGCTCTGACAAGGAGACTGTTTCATAGCAGTCAACTTGACTCTAGAGTGAAGGTCATTTGCTTCGGGTTTTGGAGAGACAATGTCTTAGGACCTGTCTCCGATTGTTCCGAACGCCTGAATCCAATTATATAAAATACTATCCCAACAAGGCCCTATACGATGGGGCTCAGTTGAATAGGATTGACAATTTCCTCATTAAGGTGACTCGAAGGCACGTTGCAAGGGCGATGGCCAGCGACAATAGTCTGATATTTGGGGCTTACTACCCCAATGAAATGTACATAGAGAGTACGCTCCGGTCTGGCTTTATCCCGCCAGAGGCATTTATCCATATTGACGCAAAAGGGCTGGTACAGACGAGGGATGGTATCCCGGTATTATACCACCGCTACCGCAGCGCGAGAGATAAGCGGCTCATCCGCGGCGAGGACGTCGCCAATGCTCATGAGCTCCTCCGTTTTAGTACCGCAATATAGGAGAGGGATCAATTCGACACGGAAAAGCAATTCGCCGAATTTTGGTGGCTTGTTGAGGGGTCAACATGCCCTCCCAGGACGGTGCGATACTCTAGGTAACATCCTCTTAGCTTATAAGTTAGATTAAGTTAGCTAGGGCGTTTTTGGGAGAGGCCGGGCTCGCCAACGTGTGGTGGTGCTTCCGGGAGTTGACTGACGCTGTAAGGCTTCAGTCGGCTCACGGCGGCGCGTGTGCACGTTGACAACTGCCAGGCACCCGGAAAGCAATTAGGATTTTGACCACTTGTTGCGCAAGGCACCGAGTGTTCAAAATCCTAATTATAGTTAGAATATGTTAGGTAGTTTAAGTAAGTAGAATAGGTAGTTGGTAATTTGTTTTATATAAAAATATAAAATTTAAATAATGATGCCGAGTTTTATTTAATTTTCTCGAGGAACACATATGTAAGATTAGTTCGTATAATAGTTTTTAGGCCGAAAGGCAATAATTATAAGATATAGTTAAGTTTAGGGCGTCCGCATAAGGATCAATAATCTAGAATAAAAATCCTGTTAATTTTAAGTTAGATTTAATCATTTTTGTCTAGTATGTAAGTTGATATAAGCTAATAATTAATAAAAATGAATTTAAAAGTAAAAAAGTAAAAGGACCTTTTACTACAAAAACGATGACAAGATTGTTGTGGTGAGTTTGATTTGATGAAATTTGTACATCCACATTTAGATCATTTCAGTTTCAGTTGAGCTATCAGTTCAGATTTCAGTGAAACTGATGTCTAAATGCAAAAAATGAAGCGTTTAACTGAAACTGATGGAATTCCCATAAGTTGTCAGTTCAGTTATCAGTTAAACTGATGTGTAAATACGTTTCAGTTCAGTTGTCGGTTCAACCATCATTTCAATTGCATTTGGCGGTGAATCAACATTTTAGAGTTCCTGTTTTTTTTTCAATATGTCGAAACGGAGTGATAATATGGTCGATTTCATTAAAATTTATCGGCTTTCATCGTCCATTACGCAATATATTTCTTCTGACTTTCGACTGCTCACAAGAAAAATGAAAGCTCAACTGAACTTAGCAATTTGCTTTTCTATAAAATTTATGTTTGATATTTCTCAAAGTTCCTGATTTTGCTTTTGTAGCGAGATGGAGGGGTGTGTTTGCTGAAAGCTGTGGTGGGTTCGGGATAACAAATAACGAATGGAACAAATGGAAATAAACAACTTGGTATGATAATGCATCGAAAATGTTGGAATTGTATGGTAATCTTTTTTACTGATTCTTTGACTTACGTAATTCACATTTCTTTGTTAATATATACCATCGAAATTGTTGCAAATGCATGATACCCTTTTTTACTGATTTACTTGACTTATGTTACAATCGTTTCCTTGTTAATTATTCTTATTTTGTTTGATTTTTTGTTTCGTATAATTTGTTGACCTTGTAATGGTTCGCGGTCTAGCAAGGATGTACCTGAAATATGGTCTTAGCTAATTATGTGGAAGATTACCCATCCTTAGACTCGGCTATAGAGCAAACGTCTATACTCACCAGCAGCAGAGCTGCTAAACTAGGTAAGCGGATGTGGTCGAAGACGAGAGATAAATTTCTATTTGTCCTTGAAGCCAATGCTCCGTCAGTGGACTAAATTAAAAAGATATTACTCGTAGTAGGTCTGGTAGCAAAAAGACACTTTATTCATAATTTTCATTCTATTTATACAGAAATATTTGTATCGATCCCCATTCGATAATTCAGTTCCCTTCCTTGAATATTGGATAACCGCAGCGTCATCATATACTACGCACGATCTACATAACTTTATAACCCTAGTATATTCCCGAGGGGCAATGTCCCCATAATCATTAATTCATAACTCAGAATTAAGCTTGGTCAGCGCACCAGTACTTTGAACTGTACTTGGCTCCCCTTTGTGCTGTACATGCATTCATGCATCCACAACATTTCGGGTCTCGGTAATCCGATCTCCAACTCATTGATAAATGCCCAGTGCACTTGAAATACACTGTGCAAGGTTGCTAGCCGGCTGCACCGTGCTTGGGTGCTATATGATATACTTCCCATAGCAGTGCATGCGGGGTTTGTGTGCATAGCAAGCAGTGCATGTGTTGGCTATTGTTTGATTTACAAAGAGTTGATCGTCCGAAGCGTGGTGGCTTGTGCCAGGCTACTCGAGTTAGGATATTTTAATGGCTCATGTTATTTTTAATGGGTTGTTAAACGCTTTGAGTTATGTAGGATCGTTAATGCGGTGATCGAATATTTAGGAAGTAAACGATTAACAATAAAAACGGGAATGGGGAGTAAAACGAACACTGGCATTCCTCACAACCTCAAACGAACAAAAACCAAATGATAGCAAAATCACTTTTTATGCTTTATGAACCGAAAATTGCGCATTTTACAATTCCAGGAGCAGGATAATAGATTGGGTTCTGATTCTGTGAAAATATTCAAGTTTTTGGTACGACAAAAAAGCTAAAAAATGTTTTAAAGTTAACAATGTAGCTTCCTTATTTCTCAGATAGTCAAGCTGCGCTAAAATCTCTGGATTCTATCTCCACAAACTCCATCGTAGTCAGTGACTGCCGATCATCTCTAGTGATGGCGGAGCAATTTAACATTCACATTTGCTGGGTGCCAGGACACAGAGATATTCCAGGAAACTGTAAGGTTGCTGTACTCGCCAGAAAAGGAACCATACTGCCCCTTCTGCCTGATAAAGGTCCCTTAGGCATTCCAATTGCTACATGCAAACTCATGTTTATGAGGGAGGCTATTGAGAAAACTAACCTAGGTGGACTAGTTTCAACACTTGTCTAGGGCAAAACAGATTTGGCGAAAGCTGGATCTGAAACGCTCTAAGTGTTTGTTCTCTCAGAACAGACTGCACATTGGTTTAATCTCCGGACACTGTCTCATAGGCAAGCATTCAACAATGCTTGGCGTCCATACATATGACTTCTGCAGAAGCTACTTGGAAGAGGAGAAGGAGACTATTCTCCACCTTCTCTGCACAAAGACGAAAACTAAATTTGGGATCTTTCTTTTACAATGATCTCAACGATCTCATAAACATCGACATTAAGTCTTTCAAGCTTTATCAAAAGCTCCAACAGGTTCAACGAGTAGGAAGAAGATAGATCCGTGTGGTATCTCCATGGACCTTTTTATTCATCTAAGTGTGTCGGTTCCTGCCGAATACCACTATAACCTAACCTACCCTTATTATCTCTAGGTGCTTTTGCGATATCATCGAGGGTTTATAAGGTTAAAGTGTTCGTTCCGAAGGGCATACCTTATAGTATAATTTCCAATTCTGATTCAGAGTTTAATTCGTAAGGTTTATTTTTACATCCTTTTCTTTCTGTCTATCAATTAAATCCATTAGTTTTGACATATTTTTTTGAATCACTCCTTAAAGATAATTTCTTATTATTAGTTTCTTGCGAAAATCCTTTTCTCCTGGTCTGGATACTTGTTGAATCTTTCAAAGCTGTTGGTCTAGATGATGGATCTGATGAACTGCTCTCACTTTTACTTGGTGATGATACACTTCATCTAATCTTTGTTAGATACTTTGGTAGTAAATCTCAGGAATGCTTTCACTATATTTTACTTTTTTCAAATATTCACTAGTCGAGCATATCCCAGTTGAGCCCCCAATTAAAGACTTTACTTCAGCTTTAAATCATAGAAAAACTTTTATTTCTTAAAATACTAAATAGAAAACAAACGTATCACTATCTGTTATGCGATGTTTATGACGTATGAACGCCAGCCTGTGAACGTGCCATCGTGAATGCCTGACATCTCTTTTATGTTTTCGATGCACATTTGTATGGTATCATCGCAGCTATGCGTGTTTACGATAACGAGGTTGGTTGAAGTTTTTGTTTCTTTTCCGAAACACATTTCCAATGTTGTTTTATTTGGCAGATAAGATATTGTTACATTCAGGCCAAGATTCGAAAAGATAAAACGTAATTCTATTTAATTAATCTTTATTAGTTCTCTTTCAATTTAATTCTTGATTATAATGCACTTATTTAATTCAACAATTCACTTTCACAATTAATCACTTTAAATAAACAATCACTTTTCTCTTATTCAATACTTCCACTTGTTCTCTATACTTTTCACTACTGTCATCTATCGCACCTCTTTATCGCGGTTCAAAACTATAACGTCTTGGGTGCTCCTGCGAAACCTATTTATATCTCCTAGTGACACCTATCGAACTTTCCAGATTCGTTGAGTTCAGAAAGTTCGAGAACACAGATGTACTACGTAATCCATAGCTATTCAAACTGCTTTTCAAATGCTGCCAAATATCGATTATTTTATATGGTAATATAGCTCTTGAATAGAGATAGCGCTGCAAGTTGACTAATTGATGCTGAATGTCACAGTTTGAGCAAACATGCGACAATATGATAATAGTTTTTTCTTTATTTCTTTCCTAGGGGACCCATTGCGATAACTTCTATATCGTGGAAAGTAAAACAGAAACGTTGATTTTTTAGTTGAATAACATTTATTTATGATTTGTTATTATCTTGTTGATTTATAATAATAATCATAATAGTTACGAGTTTTTTATTATTTTTATGGAGATGCATAGGATATATTTATGTTTTTTACTTCAACAAAACATGCGATCAATCAGATTATATTTTTTACAATAGACTGCATTTATTGTTTAACAAAAATTAAATCACAAAAAGTTATATAAAATCACGTTCACATTCTCAGCGAAAGTGATGAAAAAAACACAAGAAATTTATTTAACAACAATCTCGCAGACTTAACTAAGTTGTATAATCGTAATAATAATATATGAGCAAACATAATATATGTAGTTTGATTTGGTTCGTTAATAAAATTACTCAGCTAACCTATCCTACTAGATCATTCTTGTATATTTCTTTGCATATATTATGTATATACTATGTTATTGAGATTATGTACTCTTAGTCTATGTTGTTACTATTTTATTAAAGTTTATTTCATATGTAAGTATTTATGTATGTATAATTTAAATTGAATTACACAGTGACTAGGTTTTTCTTGTCTATTTTTGTTCTTAATTCAGTTTAATGGTCTACAATAGGATTATTAATTTTTTTTTATTTCGCTTTTGATTTTATAAGATGAGTTTTGTTTTGAATTGTGTTTGAAGAATTTTTTTTGAGGAAGGAAGGAAATTTAATTTTAATGAGTGTTGATTCAGTCATTCTAAAAATAATCTCTATTTTTTTTATTATTCAGGTAACGTTTTTTTTAATTAAACTATGTTTTTTATTATTTTTCGAAATGGCTTTTATAAAAGAATTAAGTTAATTAACAAATAATATCTTGTGCATCCATAGGGAGTGGTTCGAGGTCTGAAAAATGTGTTGAAGAATGTATGGCTTTTAAAAACAGCAGGGGCGTATGGCACAAATAACTGTTCAGGTGAATTTTCAAATTTGAATACAAGTTTTGAGGAAGTAAATATTTTTATGCAATTCATCTGAGATGCAGAACTCTTATTCATTGATATAATCTTTCACAAAACGTCATTGAATGAGCTTTAAAGGCAGCAGCTGTTAACATCAGAAAAACGAAAACGTCAGAATTTTGTTTTCGATTCTTATAATGGGTGTTATTCCAAATACATATACCTTTAACCAGCAAAGTAATTTCTCTGCTAAAGCCTAGTATCCCGCGTGCAGGGACGGGCTTAGAATATCACTGCAGCGCCCCAAACAGCGCTTGTCGTAAGAGGCGACTAAGGGAAGAAATTACATCTAGGCGAGTTTCAACATCCAAGTGAACCCAGCGACACATTTTACATCTTTAAGCTGTCCCGCAAGTTAGCATGCAAACCCCTGGGCTTACAGGACTGGAGATCACCGGTGTCGTAAAAGGTGGAATGTAGTTGATGGATTTGTCTCTAACTTTGATCGAGTGTAGGTGAAAATAATATTTTGAACAATATTGAATTCTAGCTACAATTAAACTTTTTTGATAAAATGAAAGTAAATGAAAATAATTGTCCCCAGTTTTAGAAATATTTGTACATATGTACCTATAGTACTTACATACACATTTATGTTTGGATTCCACAAATGATTCAGACATATCAATGGCGAACGCAACTGGCTTGTTAAATAATTCAGATATTAAAACAAAATAATAAGCTGTGATCATCGATACAACAGTCTCTTATCGTAATGTCTTAATATTCTGTTACCTTTCGATTTAAGCAGAAATAAAAAATTTTCATTGAGTATACTGAGTGTACTGAATTAAAATTAGAATACAACGAGCACTCAGTGACTCAGTGTACACTGTGAAGACTAAGAGTACTCAGTGCAGTGTACACGTTTTATGCGAATACAATGAAGCGCATGTTTTATTAGGTCCGTTCGCGAACTAATATGCAAACGTAAATTTATATAAACTTTCGTGCAAAACTACACAAACGCGTTCGCCGCGTACTGAGAAAATGGTAAAAAGATGAACGAAAGGAAAATGTTCACACAGAATTTCAGCTGGTAAGAAAATGAAAACTGTCAAATGATGAAATCATATGAGTTTGCCAGCAAAAAAAACAGCTGTTGCTTCTTTTCAAGCCAAACTACGATGTTTTTTAAATTTTTTACACAAAAGCGTTCGCGTACTTTTCTTAGAAATGAGAGGATTCTCTCTCGATTTTGAAGATTTGACACTTTTCATTTTCCTACACATAAAGTACGCGAACGGACCTAATGTAAAAACAGTGACACTGGTCAAGAATTAGTTACGTAGTTACGGTTCAAGTATGCGCAGTTCGTTGAATATTAGTGATAGTCACTATCCGGTGCAACAGGCTAAGTGAAATTTTTTTAGTAGTGAACGCCACTTCCCTAATCTGTTATCTCCAAAATCAAGAAAGAATCCTCTCATTTCAAAGCACGCTTTCGCACCTGATTCGGCCCCTGATCGATTGCAAATGGGCCTCTGTGCACGTATATGGAGAAGTTCATACATATATGTATGTATGACACTGTGGCTGCGTCCATTTTGTTCAAATTAATTTGATTTTTATAAAAGGAACTTAAAAACATAAGATAAAAGACCATTGATTGTCAAATGTTAAGCAAATGCTAATTTTGAATTTTTAAACTTTATCAAGTAAAGTAAAGTTGTTATCATATCAAATTTGATCAAATGCTTAACGGTTTAACTAAACTTCGAGATCTAACTCTGGAATAATTATTGCTCGTTGTTATTAATACATATATAATATATTATAGTATATATAGAGTAGAATCTCGGAAACATGGACGGTTCTATAAGATGAACAGTTCGGAAAGATGAACGAATATGTTTCCATCATTAAAGTGTTCCAAAAGATAAACGCGTTGAAATTTGGGTACTCGAAAAGATGAACGCTTTATCTTCAACTCCATTTTTTCTATTTCTTTGTCTTTAGTTCGTCGTGTTTAATGTTTTAAATTTGTATGTAAATTCTTCAGTGCGATGTGAATTTTTTTAGAGGTAAGGGTAAAGTTAAGCTTTGAACTTCAAACAAAAATGTGCAGTGCTAAAAGATTTTAAAACTGGAACGTCCTATCGGATCGCTGTATGCACGATTGTGGGAATAAAAAAAGGTAAGGAAATCACTTTGCGAGTGTATAAAACAACGATTTCTGGAGCGGAGAAACGCAGACATTGCATACATTGGAAATGCCGAAAATGGAAGATGCGTTGTATAGATGGTTTCTGAAGCTACGTGACCGTCATGTTAATTTCAGGAATAATGATGAAAGCCAAAGCTAAAAAGTTGCATTCCATTTTCAAGTACACAAATGAATTGAACGCCACGCGTTGGATCTACTGCCGGAAGAAAAATATGCAAGGACTGTTTTACATTTTTGGTATGCACAAACAGCACTGGTGAACACCAGTAAAAACTCGTGGGCATTGGAAAGGCAAAAAATCTAAAACACCAACTCAAAACCTGCATGGATGACGAGACATTTTTAAAAATTGCTTTTATTCAGAATTTGTTCCTCAGGTAATCAGATTTGAATAAACATTGTGTCTTTTATATATCCAACTCTTTAATAGGCACGGGAGTTTATGAAAAATAATAACTTGCCGGAAAAGGCATCGATTATTCTTGACAGTCCCCCAAGCCACCACCCTATAAATAAGCTTCAACGGGATGATGGCTGCACTCGCACAGTTTTTATGCCTCCAAACGCAACTTTCCTAGTCCAACTAATGGACCAGAATATGATACGGCTCACAAAGTTACATTATCGAACGACCCTCTTGTCAGATGTGATCTCCAAAGGACGAGATGTTGAGAAGATGTTGAACAAACTTACTTTGCGCGACGCTCTAATATATACCACGGGCTTGGAACAAACTAACACCGGAAGTCATCGAAAAGTGTTGGCATAATTTGTTTGAATCTAAATCTGTTTCTAGTGACAAAGCAGATGTCCCTCTAGCTGTACTGCAGCAAAGAATGCGATCGGAGGAAATAAGCCAGGCTTTAACAACAGCGCTGAATATGCCTTAAGAAATTTTTCCTTATGTCAATAATTTTTAATTATATATAAAAAAAATGTAGCAGAGTGGAATGAAAGTGTGATCCGCCTACCTTCAGATGCGGAAGACGAACTTGCATCCTCAGAAGAAAATGTAGTAGAGGCTGTAGATTTAATCAAACCAGCAGAGGCTATCAGCCATCAACACCTGCTTAAAATTTGCAGAGCACTGTGGTGCCGATGTTTCCACACTTTTAAAATTGAGAAATTTGCGAGAAGGCAATTTAAGACAACTTCCTTCTGGGCGACAGTCTACCATATATTTTTTTTTAAAGAAAAACGTCTAAATAAGTCTGATACCCTTAAAATCAATTTTTCCTTTTTTGTTTTTCTTGTTTTTTTTTTTCAAATAAAATAAATTGTTATTTTGATAAATTTAATGTTTTCATGTATCGCTTATATATACGCTTATACGTTCTTCTTTGACTTAAAGATGAACAATTCGAAAAGATGAACGGGCCTGTTTTATATCTGTTCATCTTTCTGTGATTCTACTGTATATTATATATATGTATAGAGCCTACGACCTAGATTCTCCAACCATTAGTGGAGAAAATGTTAGTTACTTTCGGGTGGATTTCGAACTTTATACCGTTCGCGGTTACCACTGAGCCACACAGCCCACTCTGTACTCATATTCTTCGTGAACTGCGAAGCTATGTTAGGAATTAAAGGGACCATAACCCTCCTACTCCTACCAAGAAATATTGACAGGCCTCCCGGTTTCGGATTATTTCATAAATAAGGCCAATCAAATGCTGGTGTTGTTGCAATTATCTGATCTAGATACATATTAATAAACTGTTTCGAGAAACGAGATGGTGCAATTGGCAACTGCGAGGAATAACCCAAAGCTAATTTTCTACCGAAGAAAGTTTCAAAATATGCTCTCGATAAATCATATTTAAACTTTCGTTGTTGATATGTTGTCTTCAATTTTCGCACTGGCACTTAAGTGCTACAGAAAGTCATTTTTCATTTGACACCTCATTTATTGAGATTGGTTGGGGACAGAGGGATCTATACCATAGAAATAATATATAACCTTTAAATGTATGTATTATGATTAAATAAAGCGTGGACTATACAAAGAACAAAACATGGTAAGTTAGTCCGTTTACTGAAAGTATCCGAGGAACAAAAGTGACTCGGCAAAATATTTGCCTGTAACTAATACAGCTCTTTGAAATAGAACCCAGAGTTCAAGGACAACATACTGCAGTCTTACGCGAGTTGAACCTTAAAAGGTGAAAGCAATGAACTGAAAGTCGTTTAACAACGTTTTCTGATGCAACAATTTCTATTTCACATTGGCTTTGGGAGACACTCTATGTTATTTGAAGAGTTACTGACAAAATTGCAAAATATGAAGCAGTTTCAAGATCCCGGAAGATGTTCAACGATCATTAGCTATCACATTTTTAGCAGTCGTTTAAGTTTACTGCAAGCGAGAGAGAAATTACCAAAATTTTTAACAAGTCAGCCAATACCTGATATAACGCAAAACTCCGTTTGACTCAATGCAATTTGCGATTGGTTATAACTATGACAAAACTTTATGTCAGGCATTATCAGGTGATATAAACGTTATAGTCCAAACATTGACAACTCGCTTCGTAAAATGTTTTACATAACCAAATGTACACAATTTCTTTCCGCGACAGTTTTAATTAGCACTTAAAACAATTTGTTTTAATAAAGTTTTTTTCTCGTTATTTTGTATTGTACGGGTATAACGATGACATTTTAAGGTCCCTTCGACATATGACCGATTTTTACTGTATTTAAACATTTCAGAAGGGATTAGAAATTTACAAAATTTGTTTACTTATCGATCAAATAAACATTTTTCTTCTGTCACCAAACTCATACAATGGATAACACAATAAAATTAATAGTTTTCTTTGTCTAAATAATTTAATTGAAATAACTATATAATGTTAATGATAAAGCTTAGTCTTCCTTTTTTTCACAAATAAATTATTGCAGAAGTTAGACTGTTATCTGTGGTGATAAATCAATTTGTAGCCTTTCTTTCTCTGTTAGAACTTCTCAAGCTTAACGCATATTTCTCGACAAATTAAATGTCTTAATGAAAACAAAGTCTTTTCAACTCTAGATCTATTCGGCACACATATTTCCATGCACAGTGCACGCATAATGAATGAATCAACAAAAACAGCAAAAAATAAAAATATCGAATTTTAGAATTATCTAAAAATTTAGCAACTTCTCTCACTTTACACAACCAATTTGTTTGTTTTAAATGACCCCACCACTGAGTTTTATCTAGTACGACCCCTATGCGTCCCGCTTAAGCAATAAAAACCGAATAAAATTTGGAAATCGATTGAACTCGTTTTATCACCTCTTCTAACAACAACAAGAGCAGCACAAAGAAGCAAGAAATATGGTTTTTGATTAGCGAATTACGTTTTGCTTTTGCTTAAGCGACGAAGACTGACAGATAAGCAGAGGTGAACCTACTTCTTCACCTGCAAATGATCCTCGTCATCACTGGGCTCTTCTTTCAAGGGCAGTGAGTCGATTTGCTTGGCTGAGGTGACTTTTTTGTTTCTCTGCCAGGTAAATACGCGAGCCATTTGAAGGAATTTTTTACGCGATACCTTACCCATATGTTTGAGGCGTTCCTTGAATGCGGCATCGTCCTCGCCGCGCGCTTTGTCCTGATGTTCCTTTTCTAGTGCTGTCATGAACTCCTGGTTCCAGCGCAGCTCGTTCATGAATTCCTCGTTTTGCAGCATCATGGCAAACTGTTCGTCGGGGAGATCGAATTCACCCGGAGGACGATCTGCCGATTGGATTCTTAGAAAACCAGGTGGCAAAGGGCCCAGTATGGGTGGGTTCCATTTTCGTTGGCCATTCCGTTTCGATGCTGTACTATGTACCGTGGGCGCCTGTTGTCGGAGACTGGTGGTGATTTTTTGTTTGGGGGAAGCGCCCGTGTGCGCCATTATCGACTGCAATGGTGGTGGGAGATTAAGCAGCGGCGGCTCACCGTCGGATGTGTCGATGAGTTGGACACTGTCGACGACCGCCTTTGGTGGACTGCGTAGAGGGGTGCTTGTACTCGAGGTCTTTTCCAACTCATTACGTAGTTTCTCATTCTAGGAAAGGAAATTGAGATCACAAACATTTTTCCATTTCTTTCGCATATTTACCACTCCTACCTGGTTATCCGTGCTCATGGCCAGCAGTTGATCAATGGTCGCATCGACAGCACCCTGATTCGCACGGAGCACAGCCTCAATTACATCGCGATCCATATCAGGAAACATCGTCTTAAAATCAGACATCGCCTGGGCGAATTCCAGTTGCATCGTAGATGCCATCCCAGTGTATTCTTTGATTAGTGAACTTACGTGGAAAATAATGATTAAGCGTCGTCGACGTTGTGCGATTTTTTGCGTTTGACTACTGATGAGTTTCTGGCTGGGATTCGTCGGTTTTTGTTTGCTTTTCGAGATTGCTTGACTGACTATTAACATCGCCAGGGATAGATAAGCGTTAAAGTCATTTTGTTTGTTTTATTTTCTGACTGTGTGGTTGATTATCATTGAAATGTAAATATTTAACTTTTATTGTTTTTCTTTTTCTGGTGTGATTTGATTTGCTGCTGCCGTAGTCGTCTTCTTATCGGAAATTTTATTTACTACCTCACAGAGGGAGAAAGAGTGTGACTGCGAATAGAAGAAGAAGAACACATAAAATCATCTTCACTGAAGTGAAGGTGAGACTAAAATATTCTTTGCCGGTTGTGTGAAAAGGCAAACATTTGAGTTTGGGATGTCAGTCTGTGCAATGTCAGTGTCAGGTTTTCTTTGAAAGATAGAATGACATTGCAAAATTTCGATGTTATTTATTAAAAGTGCAGTTCAGTGGATTGGTCTAAGAAAATGAAAACGGATAGTGCATTCATATCCGTTTTTTGTCGCTGGTGACGGTGGCGGTGAGTTACCTTTCGATGACAGTTTAATTTTGAATAAAGTATTAAATTCAGTGGACTCTGCTTAATTGTAACACATTTGGCTCGATAATCTTGTCCCAATCATGTGGCTATTAAAATAACGCGAACTGAGTAAAGGGACAAAGTACATAGCTAAATAAATAATATCACAAAGGTTTAAATAACCACATTTTGAATTCCAAACTAAAGGGCGTCTCATAACCACCTATTTGAAATTTGAATAGCGCAATGTTTATTTTTGAGCTGAACAAAACGCGTCAGTTTTGTTTGTTGACATAGCCATCAATTTCGAAAGGCGCCCAATCGGAGATGATTTTCTCCGAAAAACCACAATTACTTGTTGTTGCTGTAACATCCATTCTGCGAACGCTCGGTGCTGTGCATGATCAACTGGCTTCAAATGTTGTGTCAACTGAATCGTGTTAGCATGTCAATGTAAATATTTATTCAAACGCTGTAAACTACTTCGCGAAAGTCTCAATTATTGATTAGAACGATGGCGAATCGAGGTCGAATAATTCTGGTCAACACTCTAACTAACTGCTGCAATGTTCTTCGACCGATCTGCACGTAGACGGACAAATGTACGGCGAGAAGGTGTATTACGGTGATCGGCAAATCCATGACATTTTAAAACAGTCCTCGCAAAAATCTATCCATTTTGGTAGTGGATTTCATTAATCTTAGCTTTGAGCGTCCGTGTTATTCTCCATAACAAAACCTCAATGATAAGTCAGAACAACTGTCAATTAACAACGCTAAACCCCCCGACACAAAAGATATGGCGTTAAATTCAAAGAAGCGGTACAAATGGGGAACCACGTACCTAGTTGCCGCGACCAAAAACGGTACTTAATACTCTTCCCCGGTGTACATCGACTGTGATTGGAATTCCTCGGTGACTCCAGCGGGCATCTTACTCTGGTCTTAACTCCCTCATGCATGTTCATTATCATCTGTACTTAGAAATTTCTTCTAAATCCCGATACAGTTTATCCACAAAAAAAATAAATATTTGGCACAATCGGCCCATACAAGGCCTTAAACCTAGCCTCTGCAACCAAGTTATATGTTTATCCCGTTGTTGTTGTTGTTGTTGTTGTTGTTGTTGTTGTTGTTGTTGTTGTTGTTGTTGTTGTTGTTGTTGTTGTTGTTGTTGTTGTTGTTGTTGTTGTTGTTGTTGTTGTTGTTGGTGATGTTGTTGCTCAGACTTTGGCTAGAGGTGGGGCAACGTTTGGTGTTACTAGGCCCCAGAGTGATTTAAACGTGAGACCCCTCGCTCAGTATGCGTCTTTCCCACACTTTGCTTGTATTTGGGCGCACTTTCTCTTCGTGAGTCTCTTGTCAAGTCTGTATTCCAAATATAGTAAGACCAAGCTTTGAATGCCGCTTTCTTGTCACTTATCACTGCTTTAGCTTCACCTGTCCACCACCTTTTTCTGTTTCTTTGCCGTGTTGATAGTCCCTCTTGAAGCCCCCAGCAGTGATTTTGCTCTGTCCAAGCAAGGTCATTGTATTCTATATGCCTTGTCTACACTCCTTGCATCCTCAACTCTGAGATAGAGATAATTTTTCATATTGGCAATAAATGCTACGCCTTCCCCTTTTTCCTGATGTTACCTTTTTATTTTTGCAGAGACTTTTGTTTGTTTATTTTCTTTCGAGCCCGTCTCCATAAAACTTTCTGCCAAGAGGAGACAGTGTTGCTGAGCGATTACTTCTCCCAGTATAATTTTGCAATCTTAAACTGAGGTTTCATGAAAAGTGCTACAAAATGGTACTCAATCTGGGTTTCATTTCCGCCACTGCTATAAGTCTAACGAACATGATACATATTAAGAATTATAAAACCTTATGACCTGTACATGCTTACGATATCTACACTCGGAGAGTTCCTATTGCCGTGTCCCAGTCCTTCATGACAGCTTTCATAGTATTTATTTGACTTCCTGATATGTCCGTTAAAATTTCCCCCAACAAACAACAGTTACTCTTTTGTGATGTCGGGATGTCATTAATAAGGTTGCGATAGTCTAGCCCTATAATGCATATTTCTCTCTTTGCTCGCATCGGACTTGGGGATCATATGAACTTACAATTTTCCAAACCTCACCTTGCATAACCAATTTGGAAGACGCCAAAAGATCACTGGACTTTGAAAACCTCAAGACACTGCAAAGTAGCTATGCCCAAAAGATGATACCGTATCCGTTCCTACTCTGTTCTATCCCGTAATAGGACATGTGGTAAGCGTGTATCCTTACGTCCAAAAAACGCACCCGATTTCAGGTGTTTCGCCATTTCACAAGATGTCCACTCACCTTCTACCCATCTTCTCTTTATGCTTGTAGCTACAACTACTCATACTTCCATTGTTCTAACTTACGACTTTAGGTTTCGAATAAGCTTATGCTTTACTTTGCTATCCCAGCAAGCCGAATGACACTGATTTCGGCACGAGCATGTTCCTATTACTTGTTATTTTATTTTCCTTTTACCACAACGGTGATCTCCAGCCGTGTCAACCGACGGAATTGCATGAACATTAGCGGCACAGCTTTAAGGCGTGAAATGTGTCTCTAGGCTCAACTGGATGTTAAAATTGCCTAGATGTCATTTTGCCCCTTGGCCCAACTATAATAAATGGATGAAAACTGAAGCTAATTTCATATTTGAAAGAGCCGTTTTCTTCCGATCTATGAATTGCTAAAGTAGCCCATAATAAAAGAATGTGAACGGAAGCAACTGCCTGTGTTTTCCGGTACAAACAACTGCCTGTCAAATTTACTGACGTAAAGTGCGAATGGGATCTCTGCTTGCGAACATAACCAGAGGAAAACGAAACTTAACGAAACTAAGCAACCCGCTATTATCCGCACACAATACAAATGCTTTGTATTCGTTTAGTTACGGACGGCACCCGCCGTACACGACGCTCTGACTATTATAGTTATGCCTTTAGTCGCTGATCTGTTTCTACTATTATAATAGAGAAATTACAACACGGCAACTTTGATTTAAAAGCACGATCTTTAATGCTGGAAGTCGAATACAATATACGACAAGAGTGGCCAACAATTTTTGTTTGTTGTAGAGTTTCCTGGTTATAACACAGGACTCAATCGCACTCTATATCTCATTTACTGCTAACAGTATCTTGTTTTCCATCACTGTCTAAGATAACGAAGTGGAGATCTTTACTGTAGTGTCTGCCTGGATTTAGTTTGAGTGAAGATCTTATCATTGCCTGTTGAGGGGGGTCTGCAGGTTAGCTGCCGAAACTAATAGTTTCGCGGGAGATGCGCTGGTCTCGTTAGATGCGGGGTCGCCAATTGCAGGGCACAATTGTTGAAGGGTTGAAAATGAAATCGATGAAAAGAAGAAACAGTGGATTAAGAAAAAACCAGTTTTGGGTTGAACAAGCTTTTATTTGAATTCAGGTCTTACCTCTAAGCGAGTGGGAATAAGAATGGACGAGAGCTTAACGTGAATACGCTTTGCTCGATTACGAAAAAACCGGAAATAGGGACTTTTTTGGGAATACATTGGGAATGGAAATATAATGTATGATAAGAGTGCCATCTATGATTTCACATTAGTAAGAAAGTATTTATATTTGAGATGGTGTTGAATATACTTTTATATTCCTATATTTCACCTGAACATTACCGGCCGCCTTGCAGCATCCGCTGTTAAAGAATACAATAATTGGCGCGGTAAGAAATAATAAAAATAATAATAACTTAGCCTAGGGGGAGCCTTTGGTTAGGGAGGGACTCCACTCACTCCTTATAATAATAATGAACAATAATAAATTCGAATTCGATCGTTAACAAATGCGTAGATACTTCTTAACAGTGAATAAATTGCATACAGCAATTTTCATTCTAAGTGCGATTAAAGAATAAGTCGTAAGTATATAATTCATTTCGATGGGAAAACAAAAATAATAAGAAAATAAATAAGATACATGTGCATATTAACATCTGGATCTACAGACAAGGATTAAAATTGCGTTTATTGACTGGGAAGCAGACAAAGCTTAACTATAGAACGAGTGATGATTCCCTTTTGGGTCTTAATATCCACGACTGTAACTCGTTTATCGGGACCGAGATGTGTCTTCACCACTCTACCTATTCGCCATTCATTAGGAGGAAGCTGCTCGTCTCGTACGACAACGAGATCATCCACTGCGATATTCTTCTGAGGATACTTCCATTTGTTCCTTTTATGGAGCTCTTTTAAGTACTCCTCTTTCCAGCGGCGCGCGGCTGAGCTGATGGTGAAGAATTTTAAGCCTTTGCCATCGGTTCATAGAATTTAAGGAGCACTCGGCCAGCGATGGCTCTGGAAGGCTGAGCAAGGGACCACCCCTCAGGAAATGCCCAGGGGTGAGAGCGATAATATCGGAAGAATTTTCTGACATTGGGGAAATAGGTCGGGAATTAAGGCAAGCTTCGACGCGTGCAAGAAGTGTTGAAAACTCCTCAAACGTAAGTTTAGTACTGCCTACTGTCTTGCGAATATGTGCCTTAAAACTCTTGACCCCTGCCTCCCAGAGCCCACCAATATGCGGGGCACCAGGAGGGATGAATGACCATTTGATTTGAGAAAAGTTGGTGTTTGGGTAAGTTTTCAGTGCATTTTGAAAATCCAATAAAAGTGATTTCGATGCACCGACGAAATTGGTCCCGTTGTCGGAAAAGACATGATCAGGCATGCCTCTACGAGCAACGAAACGTGAAAAGGATGCAAGGAACGCTTGGGTTGACAGATCACTTACTGCCTCTAAATGTATTGCCTTTGTGGAAAAACATACAAAGAGACACACATAGCCTTTCTCGGATCGACTAGTCCTTCCACAATTAATCTTAATAAAAAAAGGGCCTGCAAAGTCAATGCCAGTATTTGTAAAGGGCAGCGTAAATGTCGTCCTTTCTAAGGGTAGTACACCCATTAGTTGCGTACGCATTTTCTTCTTGTGCAAAGTGCATGCTTTACAATCGTGGATACATTTCTTCACCAAGTTTTTCATTTTTGGTATCCAAAATTCAGTTCGTAGTATGCGAAGCATTAATTGAATATCACCATGCAACGAAAGTTGGTGTACAAATGCAACGAAAAGTTTCGAAAAGTAAGCATTATATGGAAGTAAAATAGGATACTTCTCATTAAACGTTAGTGAGGACGAAGTTAATCTTCCATTAACACGAAGGACTTGTTTAGAATCCAAAATGGGGTTAAGTGTCAATAGAGAACTAGTGGATTTAATGGGTTTATTTTGAAGCAGAGCTTGATATTCTGTAGGAAAGAATATCTGTTGAGAAAGCATGATCATTCTATTTTTAGTAAATTGTATCTCGTCAGGAGAGAGCGAATTTGCTAAATATTTCCTTTGATGAAATCGAGTGGCGTTGAAAAATCGAAACATATAGCTAAGAACACGAACTGCTCTATGCCATGTGGAAAATCTACGAAGGATGATTTCGAAGCCATCATCTGTTGTTGTTACAAAGGTTTTAAGAGGCTTTGACTCTAACAATGACTCCTCGGGGGGAAAGGGAAGTGACATTGGCCAGTTTCGTTGATGTTCTTGCAACCAATTTGGACCGTGCCACCACAGCTTGCTTTCGCGTAGATCGTCAGGGGTTAAACCGCGTGTAGCCAGATCTGCAGGGTTGTCTGATGAAGAAATGTGGCGCCAGGAAGCATTCTGCATATTAGTTTGAATTTCGGAAGTTCTGTTGGCCACGAAAGTTTTCCAAGTACATGGCGGTTTACTCAGCCATGACAAAACGATCGTGGAATCCGTCCATACAAATAATTCATGGTTCTCTATGGAGTGCAATTTCTCGACTCCTAATCGAACCATATTCGAAAGTAATGTTGCTCCAAGCAACTCTAGACGAGGCAGTGAAATTGAATGAACGGGAGCAACCTTGCTTTTTGCCCATAGCAAATGAGAGGAAAAAGTAGACGTGCTATGTTGAACTCTTATATACAAAGCAGCACAATATGCTTTCTCCGAAGAGTCACAAAAGCCATGTATTTGTATTGGAGCCCAGGGAACATATTCTACCCACCTTGGTATGCTGATTGTTCGCAGAGCAGGGAAGTCAGCTGTAAATGATTTCCACATCTGCAGTGTTAAGGGTTTGAGGTTTTCATCCCATCCGGTCTGATCTTTCCAAATCTGCTGCATGATGATTTTTGCTGAAATCACGACTGGAGCAAGCCATCCGGCGGGATCATATAGTTTAGCAATGACAGAGAGGACCGATCGTTTTGTTATAGAGCCCAGCAAAGTTTCTGAAGGGACTGAGAAAGAAAAAGTGTCTGGAAGGGCCTTCCAACAGATGCCTAAAGTTTTTGCTGAACTCTTGTGATCGATTACCAAAAAGTCTTCATTCAAAAGATGCTCTTTGGGTATGTGGCTTAACAACTCAGATGTATTAGAGGTCCACTTTCGGAGATTGAACCCAGCCGAAGAAAGAGCGGATACTAGCTGATGCTGAGCAGATTGGGCGGATTGAATATCATGAGCACCAGACAGTACGTCATCGACATAAAAATCGCGCCGTAGAATTGTCGAAGCAAGAGGATGGGAATTCTGGACATCGTTAGCCAGTTGGCGTATGGTTCTAATAGCTAAGTACGGAGCGCAATTAACTCCAAACGTAACAGTTTTGAGTTGAAAATCTCCTATCGTATCATTTGGGGTTTACGAAACAAAATTCTCTGAAAAGGTGTATCTTTTGGGTTGACTAGGATTTGCCGATACATCTTCTCTATGTCGCTATTGAAAACATATTTGAAGCATCGCCAATTTAAAAGTAGTAACGTTATATCGGACTGAAGTATAGGCCCGGGATAAAGGATGTCATTGAGACTCCTTCCATTGGAAGAGGGATTTGAAGCATTGAAGACAGCTCTTACCTGTGTGGTGGTACTTTGGGGCTTGACTACAGTATGATGGGGTAAGTAATATGAATGGATTTTATTGGATTTATATACTTCTGATGAACTTGTGGGTTCCATATGATCAAGGATAAGGTATTCTCGAATAACTGAATAATATTGATCTTTGAATTGGGGTTTGGATAATAAGCGCTTTTCCGTCCTGAGGAATTGCTTCAATGCAATGTCTCTTGAAGTTCCTAATTCGATCTCATTAGGAAAGCTTTCTCGGAATGGCAGGGACACGATGTAACGACCTGCGGAATCTCGCTTAGTGGTGGTGGCGTACAAGCTCTCACAATATTGATCCGCCGGAGAAAGCGAGGGATTCCGAGGCAGCTCCTCTAGTTTCCAAAATTGTTCAATTTGCTTATCAAGAGAAATTTCATTGAAATAAGATACGAACGTAGAATAAGAAGAGTTATGCGCTGTCGAAGAAGTTACTGGACCCAAAAGTACCCAGCCAAACACGGTATTTTGCGCCATAAGTGTGTTAAAAATATTATTTTTTACACCATCTAATACTATCGATGGATACAGATCTGCTCCGATGAGAATATCTACTTTGGATCTTTGATTGAAATACGGGTCCGCTAAAGGAAAATCAATTTGATTTTTGATATCCTTTATGTTGAGCGATTGTGATGGGAGATGGCCTGTTAATCGATCAAGGACCAATGCTTGAACATTGAGAGCGAACTCCTGCCTACGATCTGAACAAAGAGTAAATGAGCATAATTTCGAAGAAGAGGCGGTAATAGTGGTACTCATACCCGAAATCTGCGCATGTATGGGCTGAGTGGATAGACTCAAAATATTTTGAATCTCTTCAGAGATAAACGAGACCTCTGAACCAGGATCAATAAGAGCCCGTGCATTGAACAGAGTTCCGTGACGGGAAATTTTAACCATTGCAGTAGCCAAAATAACTTGCTGATGGTTCGATGAGAAATGAGATTGATGATTCGAATTTGGAGTGGACTGTATATTCGAGGATGAGATAGAATGAGACGCTGGAGTAGGCCTTGAGGTTGAGGGTTCATTGAGTGGAGGATTAGGAACGGTTTCTAAATGCAACAAAGTGTGATGTCGATTCTTACATCGGAAACATGTATTGTTGCTCTTACATGACGCATGAGTATGGGTTATAGCCAGGCAATTAGAGCAATAGTTATGGTTTTGAACCGTTGAAATTCTACCGTCGATGGTCATGTTTAAAAAATCGGGGCACAGACGGAGGGGGTGTTGACCTCGACAAACTTTGCAGTTGCTTATATTGGGTTTGTTGTGATATGTTTTAACGTTCTTTGAACGGGGATTGTTTTGGTGTTGCTGCGTTTTGGCAACATGAGGTTTGGATTTACTACCGGTTGCCATATCACAAACTGTCTCAAGAACGCGGTAGCGATTGGAAAGGAAAATACTCATGTCTTCCCATGAGGGTATTTCAGTGGGACGAGTCAGTGATTGTTCCCACAGAGCTAACGTCGTTTCTGGGAGGCGGCTTGAGCAAAGGAAAGTAACGATAGAGTCCCAACAATCAGTGTTTATACCGTACGACTTAAGAGCAACTAAACAATCACTGATATCAGATTGCAGCTGTTTAATAAGTCTACCAGATTCAGTTTGAATATGGGGTAAATTGAGAAGAATTTTTATTTGACTATTTACTAGGATCCTTTTGTTTTCGAAATGGTCCATCAATGCTCTCCACGCCACTTCAAAATTATCATCCACGAGGGCAAATTTACTCACAATATGAAACGCGTCACCTTTTGTTTTTGAACGAAGGTGGAAAAGTTTTTGTACCGGACTTAATTTGGCATGTTTAATGTACACGGCAGTAAACATGTCCCGAAATGAGGGCCATTCGAGATAACTGCCGAAAAAAACTTCGGTATCACATGGGGGTAACTTTATGGAATGCGAGGAATTATAATCATCGTTTGTAAATTGCATTTTGGGGTTTCCACGGCTTTCTTTTATTGCTTCTAACTTTTCTATTGAGCTGAGTATTTCACCGAGACACGATACATATGTGTCCGAAGACGAACGATACTTGGCTTTGACTATTTCAAGGAAATCTTCTGGACTTTCAATAGAAGCCGCATTAGAACGCACACACTCTAAATAATGCTTTTTCACTTCATGCCAAAGATCTTTAAGTTCGATCGTGTATGCTTGCAAAGACGAAACAGTATGATCAACTATGGGTTTTTCTTTAAAAGAGGCGCGAAATTCCACTAACTGATCTGCGGAAAAAAATGAATGCATCTAAAATGCTCATATTGAATATTGTGGGATCGGCGAATATGGGACTAATATCAAATGTAATGAGTAAAATAGAAATCACTCACTTTTAGGTATTATCTGACCGGTTTTTTTTTTTTTTTATATATACACCGGTAGAAAAAATTTATATGGATCGGTATTTAATATGCACAATATATTTAATGAAATATTTTCTATGATTATTTCGTATTTTTTTTTGAAAATAGAATACGGGAAAAAAAAACTACTTTACAAAAGAAATACACGCGGTAATACTCGCACTGAGAAGGAAAAATACTGTACGCACCTGAGTAATTCCAATTTCGACTAATTGTCGTGTTCTCTGGACGAAACGGCGAAGCAGCGATGAGTTGAACTGTGTGGAGCGTGGGGAGCGTGGGAAGCGTGGGGATAGTTGCCAACTGTGGTTGTGTAGAAAAAAATGTGTTGATCTTCTCTTCGATGATTTCTTTTTCTTAGAAAATTCGGCTTGATGTGACCAAATGTTGAGGGGGGTCTGCAGGTTAGCTGCCGAAACTAATAGTTTCGCGGGAGATGCGCTGGTCTCGTTAGATGCGGGGTCGCCAATTGCAGGGCACAATTGTGGAAGGGTTGAAAATGAAATCGATGAAAAGAAGAAACAGTGGATTAAGAAAAAAACAGTTTTGGGTTGAACAAGCTTTTATTTGAATTCAGGTCTTACCTCTAAGCGAGTGGGAATAAGAATGGACGAGAGCTTAACGTGAATACGCTTTGCTCGATTACGAAAAAACCGGAAATAGGGACTTTTTTGGGAATACATTGGGAATGGAAATATAATGTATGATAAGAGTGCCATCTATGATTTCACATTAGTAAGAAAGTATTTATATTTGAGACGGTGTTGAATATACTTTTATATTCCTATATTTCACCTGAACATTGCCAGTTCAGCTCTTTACCTCTTGTTCATGTGTCCGGAAACCCAGTTGAACCTCATTGCGCAACGCGCCAAATACTCATTGCTCTTTACAGGCTTTGTATTCAATGACAGAAATTCCTTCTATTATCTTCCGAGAATAGTCATCTTAGAGCCTTTTGTGTCGATGGGTACCTTTTGATTCGTTGGCCGGCATTTGATTTTCGTGACATTCTTCCTAATGGAGAAGTTCCAAATAGTATTGCAAAATCTAGTTGTATAGTCGGTGCATACATTACTGTCCTGAATGTTGTTTTATGTTTGTTACTTTTTGCTGAATGTTGGCGTGCCTCATCAGACTTGGATTCCAGCCGAAGATTACGGCTTGCAGAAGTTTCTTGTTCGAAAAGTTCCAGAAATTTGTAAGTTGAAAATCGCCTTCAAACACAAAATCTCATTTTGCTTACTTTTTTTTATACTGTTACCTCTTGCGAAAGTCTGACAAACATCCACCAGTATAATTTGGCATGCGAAGCTTTTCACGTTTGCTTTTGAATCGGCGTTAAATTGTAGGTTCTTTTCATTCGTGCCACAAAATATAAATTTGCACACACAAATGACTAGCAAATCTAGCCCTGCATGGGCCCAAAATAAATTAAACATACAAATGCATTCATTTGACATATATTCAGCTGTTTTAAGTCCATAACAGTGTGAAATCATTCAATTCCAAAGTGATGGATAGGGTAGCACCTCCCTCAATCTCTCGAGAAGTCCTATACAGCACTCAGCATAAAGTGCTGAAGACTAGTGGCATCAATGCCAAGAAGCCATCAAAAAAGCGGCAACTGATATGCTGGGTTTCACAAAACCCCCCCACGAAACCGCTGGAAACATGGAAAAACCATTTCTGCAGACTGTTGAAAGGTGAAGCCGACACAAATTCCGCTGTCAGGCAGAACGAACCATTCAACCTTGACGATGAAAGCCAAGACTTTCGTCCACCTGACCAAGATGAAGTGAGGATAGTAATATCCAAGCTTAAGTCCAACAAGGCTTCTTTACCGGAGGGCTTAACTGCCGAGCTTTTTACGGCAGCGGTAGATGACTTAGTGGAGAGCATACACCAACTCGTCTCCAAGATTTGGTCACAAGAAAGTATTCCTGATGAATGGAGCCTCAGCATTGTTTGCCCCAAGGGTCTCATTTCTTGGGGCAAACAATGCCCCAAACTGCGCCAACTATAGAGCCATTAGTCTTCTGAGCATTGCATATAAGATCCTATCTGCTGTAGGTACATGTCGTCGCTACAATGCAGAACTAGACTAAGTCACACTTTTAAAAAATATCAGTAGAGCGATTTTCAAATTTGAAAATGTATTTGCACCCAAACTATTTTATGAAACAGCTTGGCGTAAAAAACATATACATTATTTTTTTGAGCTGTATTTGAACGGCACTAGATTTTTAAAAAAAACATTATTATTTTAGTTGATTTTGGGACATAGGATTATTGTGCATATAGATTTTGAGTGTAGAAGGAGCCTATCTTATCAAAGTGGACATAGGATTAACTATTTAAACATTTTTTGTTTTTGACAATGGATATAGGATTAATGATTAAGTATGGGAAAAAGTTGAGTAAAGTATATAAATGCAATATATTTTCTGTTTTAAACAATTTTATTTTTAATAAAATATTTTAAAGGTATTATTATATTGTTTTACATTATATTCAGTCTAAAGAATTTATGTTTTGAATACAAAAAAAATTAACACAGTTATCATCATTAAAAAAAATAAAAAAATATATTTATTCTTTGCATTAAAAGTAATTATTATTAAGAGTAAAATTTTAGTAATTATAAACTATAAAATTAAATTTTATCAGGTCATAGAGTTCAAGAATTCATCATCAGGTCATTTTCTTAAAAAAAATAGTATAATCTATATAAAAAAAAATAGTAATATAGTAAATAATACACTCGCATTTTCCTTAAAAAAAGGTTAAAAAAATAAGTGATAAGTAATTAATCAGACTCGCTGTTATCCATCTCCAAGACATCTTCGGATGTGGACCCTTCTTTAAGATGCTTGTAGAATGGATGATATATTTGAGGAATTACTTTTTCCCGGCAAAGATGCATAAGATCCTTATGTTTTAATTTTTGAATTGGAATTTGGTTTGTTCTAAGCTGCACAAGATTGTAAGTGTCTAGATTTTGCACAGTCCCTCTTTTTTTCTCCATTGTGTTAATAATTTTCGTTTCACCATCAAAGGCATACTTAATTTGTACTAAATTTGGAGTTTCTGGGAATGTTTGAACAACTTTTACCTTTGTCCATTTTACGACGTTTCCTTCTTCGTCTTTTTTCCAGTTTTTGCTTGTGTCTGTAAGCATTTTTTTTAAGTCGAAAATGTCGCTCGCATACATTTCTTTGACAACATATGGCTTAGTTTTACAAGCAGTCCGAGCAACACTGTACCACTGGTCTGGACAGTAAATAGGAATATTTTTGGTGGCTCTTTCGATGACACTATGCATCGAGTCGCCCTCGTTTTGTGTGTGGCCAGGCTCTAGAAAACTGTGCCTGATTTTAACCTTAAATTTTGCTGAGCAATGCTGGTACAAGCAAAACAAGTATCGGTTTCGATTTTGTCCGCTGCAATTGTCGGAATAAAAACTAAAACTTTTTTTCCCTTCAGCAACTTTGGCTCTTATAAAAGAGAACACACAGCTTCCTATTTCACACGCCCCTCGCGATGCTATAGCTTCATGCCACATAAAGCAAAAACCTTGACGGGAGCCGATGTCATACACTGTCAAATTATAAGTCGACAGCTTACGTCTGTAATATAATTGGGAGATTTCAGCTTTTGGGGATAAAAGTGCTTTTTGCAGGTCAAAAGCAGCAACGCAGAAATCAGGAGAGCTTTCTGATCGGAGTTTGTCATTGTTTTTTTCTTTTCTTGCAAGTTCTTTTGCCTTAATATGATTTGCCATAATTTCTTTCATGCTGTCTTTTTCAAGATCAGAGGAATTTTTAAATTTGTTGCACAGATCGCATTGGTCTTTTTTCGGTATATGGAATGACAAATTAAACTCGTTTAAAAAAACCTGCCGATACACAGAGAAGGATGCTTTTTGAGTGATGTTTGCATTCTCTTTATACATTTCATATAATCTTGTCATGTTCAGTCCAGGTGGCAGATACTCTCTTTTTGAGTTGGACCTGCAGTAATGGCTTTCTACTCTTTGCAGGCTATTAATGTGTTCTCGAACTGAGTTTTTTACGGAACTTGGAAGAAGAGAATTCAGACTTGTGCGCCCACGGTGATCGTCCTCTACTACAGTGATTCCTTTTTTAAATGACTTGTTAACCACGGTTTTAACCATTTGATGGCTTATGGATAGAGTATTTATAAAAAAAGTCTGGCACACTTTAATTTTGTTATTAGGTTGTACGGTCGGCATGTAGTAATAATACGAGAGATTTCTTCTACTTTCCACGTTCTCTTCGTTACCATAAGAAATAATATTAATCGTTGGTCTTACCCGTACTCGCTTTTTTTGCTGAACTTCAACATATTTCGAAATGTAATCTCTCTGTCGATTTATGTCTCCCAGTTTCCAAAATTCTTCGAAAACGAGTTTTCTAGAAGCTTCGTCAATTTTAGAGTTGCATTTGAGCCTGCATTTTTCATGGCAAGGAGGTTTCATTGTTCGTTCGCAAATCGTTTTATTTTTAGAATTTGCGTACTCCTGCCCACTATTTCTGAGGGTTTTTCTCTTGTTTCGACTCCATTCTGCCTCTTTGCGAACGCGTTTTCTTGTATTAATACAAAGAGACTCACCGGGTAAAGTAGCGTCTGCTCTTGAAATGCCAATTGAGTTTTCATCGTTCATTGAAAGATGATGACTTGAATTGTTGTTATTCGATGATGATAAATTGCTGTTTGAAGGGCAATAGTCGGAACCACCATCATCTGTTTCGAAAGGATCGATCTCATCCTCTTCACTTAAGACCTCAAAATGGTTATCTAAACAAGAAGTCATATACCTACAATTTTTCAAAAAGCCAAAATAAAATAGCTTTAATCGTACCATTTTTTGTAACATTTTCAATGCTGGACTCATCCATTGCAGTTTCTTCAACCGTAACTATTTGTTTTCTTTGTACTTCAAGTGAATCTTCAGAACATGAAGAAATGTTTTAATTAGTAAAAATTATTCAATATTTGTTATTAGTTATAGGCTGTACGTACCATTTTCATCAGTTACGTTTTCAAACTTGGACTGATTAATTGAATTTTCTTCTAATGTTAGTGGCTCTGTCTGAACCTCGAATGAATCTTTAAAGTTATAATAAATTAAAATTGATATTGTTTTTACCAAAAGTTATTTTTAAAAATGAAAACTGTTTTATTTTTCCATAATATCAAGAAAATATTATATAATTATTTAAACATAATACTAACCTGTATTACCCCGTCGTTTTAAGACAAGGCTGAGCATCTTCTGGCCTCTTGACATATTGTTAAACATCTTATAACTAAAGAGAGACAAACTAAACCGTTTCACTTTCCTTACTAGCAAAACTATCCTAAGTCAACACATATACAATAAAAAAGGGAGCAAAAATTATTTACTTTGTTTTGCAGAACTAAGTTATGTCCATACTGAGGACTTAGGCTATTGGTTTTGTAGAGAAAAAAAAACCTAAGTCCGTGTAGTGGACATAGGTTAGTTCTGCGCTAAAAAAAATTACTAAGGACATAGGATTTTTTTGTATGATTAAAACTGTGTACATACTATTGCGCGTAGGAATACAGTCATCACACGGGCACGCGCAGAATGCGACTGGTTATTTTCTCATGTAAAATTCGTAAATTTCGATATTTTGGACTTAGACTAGTTCTGCATTGTAGCAACGTATTGCGCGTAGGAATACGGTCATCACACGGGCACGCGCAGAATGCGACTGGTTATTTTCTCATGTAAAATTCGTAAATTTCGATATTTTGGACTTAGACTAGTTCTGCATTGTAGCAACGATGTATAGGTTAAGCATCCCTGCCAAACTTGTCAGATTGTACAGAATGACGATGGAGAACTCTCGCTGCTCCATAAAGGTCGGTAACAATCTCACCAAGACCTTTGATGTCAAAAAAGGATTTAGACAAGGTGATGCGCTGTCATGTGACTTCTTCAACATCATACTTGAGAAAATTGTGCGAAACTCGCAAGCCAACACCAGGGGCACAGTTTTACAAAAGTCTGTGCAACTACTTGCATGCGCTGACGACATTGACATCATTGGGAGAACACAGCGAGTCACTGGAAAGTCTCGGCGGAACACTCTTTTAGTGACCACCGTTACATTCAATTCAGTTTAGCTGATGACCCTCCCCGCCAACCAGTATTTAGGAATTATAGGAAAACTGACTGGCTCAAGTATAGAGAAGTGCTGAAAAGTTCAATGAAATCTGAACTCCTAAGTCCTCCCTGTAACACCATGGAGCTAGATAAGAGGGTCAGGATACTCACCTCGACCCTCAATAAGGCTCTGACTTCTGCCTGCCCGAAGAAGAAGCCGCATTGGTGGACCCCAGCACTAGGACCTCTAAGAAGCAGTTGTAGGAAACTGTTCAAACAAGCCAAGTTCACAAAAGCTGAAACCGACTGGGCTTCGTACAAAGCATCTCTCAATGCATACAAAAAAGAACTGAGGAAAGCCAAACGCTCGTCTTGGAGACTCTTCTGTGGAAAAATAGAGGAATCTTCGGAGGCATCTAGGCTAAGAAAAATCCTCTCAACCAACCCAGGTATGCCTAGCTATTTAAAGAAGGCGGACGGCTCCTGGACCACTTCCAGCGAAGAATCGCTCAATCTACTACTGGATACACATTTCCCAGGTAGCTCCCACGATACTAGCAATAAAAACCTGTCTAGGTCAATTGCACGTACCACTAACTACAAAGGTCTGATTACTAGGGACAAACTGCTTTGGGCGATACACAGCTTCAACCCATACAAATCTGCGGGGCCAGATGGCATTATACCAGCTGAAATTCAAAACACCTCGGATATCATCTCGCCTTTGCTTGAAATAATCCTGAAAAGCTGCATAGAAATGGCTTACATTCCGCTGTCATGGAGAGAAGTAAAAGTAGTGTTCATACCCAAAGCCGGTAAATGTTCCATATAAATCCTAAGGATCTCAGACCCATAAGCCTATCGTCATTCCTTCTAAAAACATTAGAAAGGCTGATTGCTATCCATCTACGTACTAACATTGATACAAGACTTCTGTCTACGGCTCAACATGCATATTGCAAAGGCAAATCTGCTGAAACAGCCTTACATACGTTAGTACGTTCAATCGAATATTCCCTTCACCATAAAGAGTACACTATGGTTGCATTCCTGGACATTGAGGGTGCTTTTAACAACGTCAATACATCCGCTATCGCAAATGCACTGTCAGATCTAAATGTAGATGACTCACTTGGTGAGCTTAATAAATCTACTTCTCACAAGTCGGATTATAAACTCGAAACTGGGTATAACATCGGCCAGAAGATCTGTCAGTAGAGGTACGCCACAAGGCGGAGTCCTATCTCCCCTCCTTTGGAACTTAGTGGTGAACAAGCTACTGATGTGCCTAGAAAAGGAGGGCTGCAGGGTGATTGCCTATGCAGATGACGCGACGTTGCAATTGCCGCCTCAGGGAAGCACCTAAACACCCTGAAAGAACTTCTCCAAAACGCTCTTAACAAGCTAACTAAATGGGCAGATCGTTGTGGGTTGGGTGTTACCCCCACAAAACCGAACTTGTTCTATTCACTAGGAAACATAAAATTCCATACATTGATCCCCCCTCTATCGGGGGCACAAGTCTAGTCTTTTCGGACGAGGCAAAATACTTGGGCCTCATTCTGGATAGAAAGCTTAGCTGGAAACCTAACATTCAAGAAAGAGTTCGTAAAGCTACAGCAGCACTCTTCTCCTACAAAAAAGCCATTGGTAATAAATGGGGGCTCCAACCCCGCATTACCAACTGGCTATACATCTCGGTAATAAGACCGATACTTATGTACGGGGTGGTTGTTTGGTGGACTGCCCTGGATAGGGCGATGAATCGCTATAGGCTAGGCAGAGTCCAACGAACAGCGGTCTCTGCATGAGTGGTGCACTGCGCACTACCCCCTCTGCTGCAATGGATATTCTGTTTCACCTGACACCCCTAGACATCTTTAGCAAGCAAGTGGCTGCTAGTGCGGCTATCCGCCTCAAAACAACGTTCCAATGGTCCGAGAATGAAATCGGCCACGCATCTATTCTGGACAAATTTAGAATCCTCCCTAGTAACATAGACTACACCACCCCTCACACCCTTTTTGACAAAAAAATTTAGGGTCAAGATCCCTCCCAGAACATTCTGGGAAGGGCCACCCGTCGAAAATAAATCGATCCATTTTTATACCGATGGATCCAAAACCGACGAGGGGGTGGGAGTTGGTGTGTTCTCTGACAGGCTGAATCTTAGCCTCTCCTTTCGACTCCCTGATCACTGCAGTGTGTTCCAGGCAGAAATCTTGACTATTAAAGAAGTCCTATCAAGGCTGAAGAAGAACGTGATATCCGTTACGGACATCTGGATCTTCTCAGATAGTCAAGCTGCATTAAAATCCCTGGATTCTGGGTCCACAAACTCTATCGTAGTCCGCGACTGTCGATCATCTCTAGTGGAGATGGCGAAGCATTTAAACATCCACCTATGCTGGGTGCCAGGACATACAGACATTCCACGGAACTGTAGGGCGGATGAACTCGCCAGAAAAGGAACCACACTGCCTGATAAAGGTTCATTAGGCATCCCAATCGCTATATGCAAACTCATGTTTATGAGATAGACCATTGAAAATTGTAACCTTAGGTGGACAAGTGGCAACACTTGTCTAGCAACAAAGCAGATTTGGCCAAAGCTGGATCTGAAACGCTGTAAGTGTTTGATATCTCCAAACAGACTTCACATTGGTGCTATAATTGGTGTGATCGCACCGGACACTGTCTCATAGGCTGACATGCAACAAGGCTTGGCGTCCACACAAATGACTTCTGCAGAAGCTGTATGGACGAGGAAGAGGAGGAGACAATTCTCCACCTTCTCTGCACGTGCCCTTCTCTCTCTCAAAGACGTAAACTCCATTTAGGATCCTTCTTTTACAATGATCTTAACGATCTCATTAACACCGACATAAGAAGTCTGTCAAGCTTCATCAAAAGCTCCGACTGGTTCAACGAGTAGGAGGATGATACATCCGTGTGGTATCACAATGGGCCTGTCATTGTTCTAAGTGTGTCGGCCTCTGCCGACTGCCACTACAACCTAACCTAACCTAACCTTGAGGTAGTTAGGGACTTTATCTACCTGGCTCCGCTTTCAATTCATCTCAGTCCTGCTGTATGGTGCAGAAGCGTGGACGTTAACAAAGGCGGATGAAGATCTTCTTGGTCGTTTCGAACGCAAAACTCTTCGAGTAATTTTCGGTCCCGTTTGCGTTGACGGGCTTTGGAGGAGGAGATTTAACAGCGAACTCTACGAGCTGTACAGCGACATCCTTGGAATCAGTCGACTAAGATGACTAGGACATGTAGAGCGAATGGACACCAACGCTCCGGCCCGAAGAGTCTTCGATTCCAATACGGAGGGACAACGCAGTAGAGTGGCGTGCACAAAAGAAAGGGGACCTCAACCAGTTAGTCAAAGATAGTGCTAACTGGAGAGGCGTGTTGGTTTAGGCCCTGCTCCACCCCGGACTGTAGCACCGCTTAAGTAAGTAAGTAAGTAAGGATAGGGTAGCTCGTGCTGACTAGTCGTTTTCCATTTCACTTCAAATTATGCGCAGCAATTCTTCGTCGGAGAGCTACGGAAGAAATTTGTCTTTTTAACGCTTCATGTCGCACTGCGGCAAAGCGCAGTTGGAGATAAGTTCAATAAATGGACCAGAACGTGTACCTTAAATGTAAATTCTACGATTTCTATGTGGGTGGCAACGGTGCAGTAGTAGTGTATTCGCTTACTGATGGAAAGGTCGTGCGTTCAAATCCCGGCCAAGTTCATTACTTTTAGTCGAATACATGATCTCCCTAAGCAATTTAGACGCCACCCGTGCAGAAAAACCTTACAACTGCACCCAAACATTTCTTTCCTATCTCGCTATTCTTTCTAATAGTAAGTAACACCGAAAAGCATGCAATGAAATACTATTTGCCATGTTCTGCTTGCTGTTAAACACAAATGCTTGCGCTGTGTTCTTAGCACTATAATGGTACTGTAACATTTACAGAAAAACCCCTTTAGCGTAAGCAAATTATATAAAAAAAGTCGGAGAGAATATTCTTCCGAACGGATAACTCGATAGGACTGAACATCTTAGCCGAATTCGTAGTCCAATCCAAGTCTCAGTTCCAACATCATTACGCTTTTTATTATGTTTTATTTTACCGCAAATTATGCGAAAATTTTATCAAATTTGCTTACTGCTTAAGGCATTTATTCGAAAACTCCTCCTCTCATCTCTAACAGCATTTATTTTAGCGAAACAAATTCATCTATTGAAAATGAATACCATTTCAATTCATGTTTTTACTCAAACCGTAAAAATATTAATAATTATTCCATCTTTTTTTATGTAAAACATCGCCTCGAGGTAGGTCGTGGCGCGTATTTAGCAGCCGAAACAAATTTCCGAAATTTTATTTATAACTCAAGGAAGATTAATTATGGCACATAGTAAGTATCATTTTTTTTAAAACAAAGAATACATATCCATATAAATACACAATAAATATAAAAATAAATAATAAAAATGAAAACATTTTAAAGGCATGAATACTTTTTTGAAGCGATTACATTGTTGTCGATTAGCTTTTTTTTCTTCAATTTATCGACAATTTATCGTTTACGATAAGTTTAAAAATAAGAAATACTTTAGGTTTAATTTTTTAGTTTTTTGTTAAAATTCAAAATAATATATCCGCATATTCAGTGTTCAACTTCGGTAATTTAATTGTACTCAGTTAAAAGAATTTCAAAATGCAATATAGGCATTCCTTTGGAATGTAAAAATCTGAAAGTGGCTGTCCTTGAATGCGTAGAACAATTAAGATTGTTTGCGGATTGTTTTTTTAAGTACATATATTATAGCCTGGCCAGCGAGATTAATTTAATTACGAACAAACCGGGCGTTCCTCTTGCGGCCCATATTGCAGATTTTGAAATGGCATGGGGACATATCTGCAAACAGAAAAAAACGTCATAAATTAATCAATTTCCTGAAAATATTGATGTTCAAAATGAGCGGTGAGATATTAGCCGTGTTTCTTTGCACGCGGATATAGGGATAATTTTCAATTTGCATGTAAAATACAACAACAACTTATCCTATATACGCTAACTTTAGCGGGGATAGCTATCGCCGCTAAGTCATTTAGCGGGGATAAACAGTGCTTCCAAAACCCATTTTCTTCGTTTTTGATGAATCGAAGCGATGAATTTTTCAGGAAATGTCAAAGTTTGACATCCCGCCGACCACTAACACATCCCGCCGAATATTTTGTTCGGGATTTTATTATTATTTTTTTTCAAAATTTAGTAAATCTGTGAATGCAAAACTGTTTTTTATAATTTTAGAATATGTTTGACATTAATTTCAACTGTGGGAAATTAATATTTTTGAATTTCACGATTTTCAATACAAATTTCTTAATTCAACTCACAGCTGTTTCACCAATAAACGTCATAGGTGCATGTGTGCTGCCAAGTTTTTTTGATGAATTCTTAAGCGGCGATGGTCGTTTTCTGATGCCATCCCTATATCCGCGTGCAAAGAAACACGGCTATTGATTAAAAAATGATGAAATACTAAGACGACGCTGTTAGGAGATGTATTTTCAATAATTGACTGTGGGGAAAATGCTGGTCCCCGCTGCCATGAGGTATTATTTTATGAATAATTAAGTTTTTAATTCTTTTAACGAAAGGCAATATAGAAACAGAAAAGTTGACCAGTGATTATGTGCTTTCCCACACAGAACTGCAAAAAATATCATACCCGTAGTTGTTTAAATTTGGTTATAATGTGAATTGAAAGATTGCTCAGTTAGGTATTCAGCAGTTAAGATGGAGATGTTTACCGTAGCATTAAGCAAACACAAGTGATTATTTTAGTTGGTGTAATAGGGAGATGCTACTGCAGGAATGAGTTTCGGAAGTTTTACGAAAAGGTAAAAAGAACCTCTCAAGGCTACAGAGTCCGAACCGAAGCCGGCAAAGCGATCAATAGAACAAGGAGACCAAGAATTCCGTGCACCAGATCGTGACGAAGTGAAGCTAGCCGTTTCTAAGCTTAAATCCAATTAAGCTGATGGAGCAGGAATGGTAGTTCAGCATTGTTTGCCTGCTCCTCAAGAAGGGTGACCCTCTGAACTGCGTCAAATACAGAGTCTCTTAACATTGCAGTTCGTCAGAAATTTTATTGGTCCATATCAATGTGACTTAATGCCAGGAAAGTCTACCATCGATCAAATATTCACTCTACGGCAGATCTTGGAAAAGAAACAGGAGTTTAAAATCGATACCCGCCAGCTTTTCATCGACTTAAAGGCCACGTATGCCAACATTTAAAGGGACAAACTCGTCTGTTTGTGTATAGGATGGAGAAGGACAATGCACGCTGCTCCATTAAGATCGGTAAACACCTCACTGAGGCATTTGATGTCAAAAAGGGATTGAGACAAAGCGACGCCCTGTCATGCGACTTCTCTAAAATCAGTCTTGAAAAAATAGTGCAAGACCCAAGCAGCAACACAAGAGGCACAATCTTTCAAAAGTCCGAAAACTACTCGCATACGCTGACGATATTGATATAATGGAAAGAATGCAGCGTGATGTCAATTGCGCTTTCGTGAGTGTAAACGGGTCTAACGGTCAATGAGGACAAGACCAGTTCTACAGTGGGATTAAGGGAAGCACTCTATATTACTCGTAATATGGATGTATGAATCTGGCAACTAAAAGAGAAACGAAATCAAAAATACTTACATAATCTCCTTCCAGCTAATTTTTTTCAATTGACAAATTCCAAAAAAAAACAAAATCAAACGAAAAGAAAATAAGAAGATAAAAATAAAAATTAATTAATTAACAAATACAGTTTCCAAAAATTATTACTTACAATGAATATTCTTCTTTTTGCCGTGGTCCTTTAATGAATTTTTAGCAGAAGGATTGTTCTTCAATGGCAAAGGTGTTGGTAAAACTTCGGGAATTTTAGCTTTTTCATATTTATCCTCAACATTTGAGCCAATTTCATCGTCAACATAATTGGGTGGAAGCAGTTCTTTTAACCATGGCCAACTTGACAAAAACGCCGGATTGTTTTCAGGATATTTTTTCTAAATACCACACAATATTAATATGACCGTTCTTTGCTAGTGTGACTCTTATTCACTTACCATATCACTGTACATAATATCATCCATTGTTTCTGTTTCATCTAGTATATACTGAGGTATATCCAATCCACCATAATATGCTTCATATCCTGGTCTAGCCGTAATACTACAAATCAGCATTAACGTCAGAATTATACCAACGGGTAAGCGATTTACTGGGAATGTCATTGCTATGCCTTAAAGGATTTGTTTCGCTTTCTGTAATGGTGTGAAACAAACACATGGATTATTAAATTGTAAATAAATTTCCAAGGACGTATTGAGGTTTATTTCTATATAATTGACATTCGACCATTCAATGCGAACACAATAGTTTAAATTCATATCTGATTGGATTTTGATTTTATTTTAACTACAATGGTTGGATATTTCTTTGTGTTTAGAAAAGAAAAACAAATTGAGAGCAAATTTTTGGGTGAAATCAAATAATAACAGTGCAAAAGCTGCTATACAAGTAAAGAGGCAAACATTATAGAAAATTTTCGCGTAACATTTGTGTTGTGGAATTAGGTAACTTTTTTGGATCGAACTTTTGCATTTAAATTATTTCTATATGCGAGCGTGCGATTGACACATTCATTGGCATCTGTCATTTGATTGTTAAAAACTTACTTATTAGAGAAAAATAAAAATATTTCATAAATTGATTTTCCTTTGACAAGGCAAATGTTTCTTAACAGATGATGAAATCCGAAAGCAATGGTGAATGTGTGCTTTGTGGCATATTATATCAAAATAACCAGAGATGGTTACACCAGCTCCACCAATATACGTTGCAGTTGAAACAACAAAAGTTAGCAGTGAGCTTAGCAACAGTGCGATGTACCGGCAACAGAAACATCTACTTTCTACTGCACGAATACTAAAGCCACATACCTGCACCGCTGTTGGGATCAAAATAAACAATCACAGCTTTGCACTATGATAATGTGCTTGGCTTCCACGTTTACCTCTGCTTGGGATGGAAAACAGCAGCTAGAATAAATAAACTCGCACACTAACTTCGCTTGGACGATCATCATGATTGGAAAGGCAGTAATTACTAATTAGGCATTCGGGTACTTAGCCTTAACCTGCAGTATCACGGAAGACCCATTCGAATTTTTGCAGCTTTTTAATAGACTTGATTAATTTAAAAAAAATCTAAAATAAAACATATATTCAATAATTGAACTATTGAAGCTATTATTTTATATAAGGAGCAGGGAAATGTTTTTTTTTGTATGATTTGCTTACACTAAAGGGGTTTTGTTTTTCTTATAGTGTTGGAGCACAGCGCAGGCATTTTTTGTTGAACAGTAAGCAGCATTTTAGGTGCTACGTACTACTCGAAAGAATAGGAGGATATAAAAGAATTTCGGTGCCGTTGTATGTTTTTTCTCCATGGGTGGTGCCTAAATTGCTTAGGGAGATCTATATTTACATGAGTATTCAATTTAAAATCATGGACCTGGTCGGGACTCGAACGCACGTCCTGCGAATCAGTTAGAGAATACACTACCATCACACCAAGTACACGCACAGGTCATAGTTCCCTTGCACATGTATCCTATTGTTTAATCATAAATCCATATGATATTTGAGTGGAGTTTTGTAGGCACATTAAGTCAGTATTAGTGAGTTGGGCTACTGACCATCAGTTCAAATCCTTAACAATCTAAATTGTTTTCCAACTGCCTTACGTCTTCTAAAAATCTGACAAACCTAAAAAAAATATAAGATGTCATGAGAAGCTTCTCAAAATGTGTAGTACGAAATTGCGCGTAAAACTGCAGGTACTCGTATCTTATTTCATTTGTGCCAAAAATATGTCTTCGCAAACACAAATGGTTGGAAAATCTGGATTTAAGGCGCTTTTAGAGCTTTTAATTCCTACTATTTACCTATTTTTAATTTTTATATCACAAGAAATTGAATGAAATTGTTTTGTAAAAATTTTAACCCAGTTTGAATTCTTTTGCTTCGGTGTCATCCTGCCTAAATGTATAAATTTATTCATGACGTAGCTTCAAAAAACTGATTGTGGAGTTATCTGCAGGTAAACATGTAGATGTATCCTACACCTATCTAATGGGGTCATAAGTCCATTTGTGGACATAATAACAATAGATAACAAATCCCTCTACGGCCAAAAAACCGCAATTGACAAGTGCAAAACTTTGTTTTAATTGTGATTAGATGTTATTACTTAAGTTTATAACGGAGCCGATCAGATAAACCCCTTAATACCTTAAAGTTAGCGTTGTGAAAGTTGTGAAGATGCAAAGGGACTAAAAATAACGTTGTTTTGGTAATAAGCGTCAAGTCTAAAGTAAACCAATCGACAGTTGCGACTGTTAGTGCCCAAAGCGCATGTGCAGCAACTCTGCATGTGTCACTGCATGTAGGTACCAAAACAACCAAGGCCGTAGCCAGGGGAGGGGGGGGGGGGGGGGGGTCACAGTACTCAACTAATTATTGATTATGTTCAAAATTTCTGATTTTAGTTTTAAGCTATGAAAGGCAGTTTTAACGGTGTTCAACCTGTAGTACACGAGTCTCACCCAGAAGCCTTATACGTGCATTGTACCGCACACTCTAAACCTGGCTTTAGGGCATTCTTCATTCTTATCAAATTCAGCCTATTCGAAATGATTTAACAAAATTATCCCCAAAATAAATGGAAAAATTTAACAGCAATGTGTGAAACACGCTGGGTGGAAAACCATGATGGGTTGATGAGGTTTAAGGAAATTTTTAAAGCGATAATTGATGCTTTGGAAGAGTTGTATAGTGATAAGGACTCTGATACGTCATCGAAGGCGAGTTGCTTTTTAAGATCTAGTTCAGCTAGTGATTTTGCAGTAAGTTTGTGTTGTTTGAGTGTTTTGTTTACATATACATTGCCATTTTGTAAGATCTTACAATCCCATTCATGCGACTAAGTGTCTGGATTGGAACATGTGGAATTAATAACAAACACATTCCAAGGAATACACGAAAATATCATTCCGGAATTCAAAACAATTGTTGAGACTGCACAAAACTTAGTAAATGTTGACGATGAAAAACTTAAAATTCCACGAATTGTGTCAAGGCAGCAGCACAGACAAAACATGAGCACAACAGATCCTGAAACATATTTTATGATAAGTATAATGATTCCTCTTTTAGATAACTTTTTAAGTCAGCTTAAAATGAGATTTGAAAACCATAAGTTCATACTTTCCTCTTTGTGCATTTTGACTCCATCGATCCTTGGCAAAAACAAACAAAATTATAACGAAGAAAACTTCAACTTTATAAATCTTTTTTGGATTGGGACGCTTTAAAAGCTGAATTTACGCTATGGAAGACAAAATACTATACACAAAAAGATACAGAGCGTTCAAAGAGTGCAATAACAGCTCTTGTGGAATGCAATAAGGATCTGTTTCCTAACATCCACAAGCTTCTTAAATTTTTGGCGACACTACCGGTTTCAACATGTAAACCGGAAAGAACATTTTCGACAATGAAACGTCTAAAAACTTATCTAAGAAATTCTACGGCTGAAGAAAGATTAACAGGATTGGCGTTAATGTCAATTCATCGACAAATTGAGATTGACACTGCGGAATATTTTAGCTATATTTGCAGCGCAGAAGGCCAGAAGATTAAATTTAGTTTAATAAAAATGATTTCTACCTACATGTTATGTAATAATAAAATCTTAAAGAATGATGATATTTACCTAATAAGTTATTATTTGATATTTACCTAATAAGTTATTATTTATTAGGTAAATATCATCATTCATTCAATTATTCAAAAAAATATTGGAAAAATCTTTTAGTTTTTCAAATTTGTTTGAGAGTTTTCTTGGAAAAACTAAGTATGCAATAGTGTTTTATTGGCAATAGTCTACCTAGGAAAAAAAATATTGAAAATCGTTAAAGGAGTTTTTTTAAACCATTTTTTTTTAATTTTTGAAAAATATTTTGCAATTTTTTGAGTATTTCAATACAAGGAAATGTGTAGTTTTCATCTTTAAAAAAATCTGTAAAAATTCAATTTACCCGTTTCCAGCATATTCAAAAAACCAAAAAAGTTATGTATGAATTTTTTGATGCCTTCCTAAGTTTTAAATTTAATTGAAATCGGTTTTGTTATTAGCGCGAAATTCTGATGTTAAAAAATCGGTTTTATAGGAGATACCGTTTTGAGATAAATCTCGTAAAATCCATTCTTACCAAAAGATAGACTGTTTTATCTGAATCGTTAAGGCCGTTTTTAGAAAAAAATAAGTTCTAACAAACCGTTATATGACATATACCAATGTTTTAGAGCTAAAATTCCAATTTCAACAACGCCTAGTGCGAGACTACTAAATAAACACTATGAACCAAGCTTGCAAATCGACCAATCCGCTTAGGCTGCAGATCTGCAAGCAGGCAGACGGACGAACAGAACTTTCCCACACATTTTTTCTACTTCCCTATCATCGTAATGTCCATGTTTAATTGTTATCTCAATTTTATTTTTGCAAAAATCCATAAAGTGCCTTATACATAGTATAGTACCATAATCCCAATTAAAAATCGTGTTTTATCGATTTTCGGCTAAAATAGGCTGTATTAATTTTATTTATTACATCTACTATTCAGAAAGGTGCACACGGATTGGTGTATGGAATAAATATAACCCCCCCCCCCCCCCCACCCCAAAATAATTGTCTGGCTACGGCCTTGAAAACATTTATACGTAAAATACATGAGTGCTGATCGTTTTTAGAAAGGAACAAAATTCGCATCATTTTAAAGAAAAAAAACATGGGTCAATAGTAAAACGCCAAAGTAAAAAAAGCCTATCAAAACATTAATAGGAAATGTCAAACGCCTCAAACTTACTTCTTTTTTGTGACAGGTATAATCACTGGACACTGTCTCATAGGCAAGTATGCAACAAGGCTTGGCGTATATTCTTACGTGGTTGAGGAGGAGGATGAGACTATTGTCCACCTACTATGTACAAAAAAGAAAACTCCACTTTGGTGTTTTCTTCTAGAACGATCTAAACGATATAACTAACACTGAGCGCGTTCAAATTGCAAGGCAACTACTAGTCCCTACAAATTTAATCTTCCTCAATGATCGAATAGCTCACGTGACTATCGTTTCGCAAAAGACAGAGGTTTAACTAGTAGGGAACTGGCAGTTGCCTTGCAAATTGAACGCACCCATTGACATCGGAAGTCTCCTACGCTTCATTAGAAGAACCAACTGGTTGTAACAAGTAGGGGAAAAATCATTCCCAGATCCGCGTGGTACCACAACGGACCTCATTTTGGCCTAAGTTGAGTTGACCTCGGCTGACAACCACATTAACTTAACCTAACCTACCCTTATATTATGTTATAAGATTGACTTCTGCAGTGGATCTAGAAATAGTGATAACTTGGAGAACTGCAGTGGCTGCAGAATTTTAGATCATTGAATTTGCGTATGTTCTCGCTCATTCCAAAGTGTATGTTCTATTTTCTCCGCATGAAAGCTTCTGCATACCTACCTTATAACAAAAACTGACCGAACCCCACAAAAGTCTGAAATAAACACAAAGGCGCACAGCATTGAACTTCGCAATTATAAATGAATCAGTGCGGACAATCATGAGAATCTAAAGTCCTATCACATGTGTAACTCCAAAGTATTGTTTTTGTTTTTCATAAAAAAGATTCAAAATATTTTCATAGCCTCTGTTAGGTCAATGAATTTTCATAACATTATCAAGGTTTTTCATTTATGTAAGTACATTCGATGACAACGCTTATTTTTCATACCGATATAGTAAAAGTACATTCTAGTCATGACTGGACAAATGTGTGCAATAGTTCATCACAATGACTTCACTTTAAACAGCAAATATAAAAATGTGTCGTTTTTCAAAAAAAATATAGCTAGGTAGGCAGGTTCACAGAGCTTGGCTTTTTGAATTGACGATTACGAGATAATTTCACTGCCAACAAAATTGTTTAACAATTCCGCTTAACTATTACGTGCGATATTTCATTGCAGTTGCACATTCAGCGAAGTTATAGAGGGCAAGGCCAAGGGACCCACGACATTTATATTTAAGCTTTTATAATAATTATAAAAACACAAATAAAGTAAAAATTCTCACATAACTGGTTGTAACAGTTATTATTTGAACGGTAATCCTTGTTTCGTTTACGCATTTCCACGAAGCAATTCAATTGCCTTTATCTTGACGCGTCGGGAATTTGCCCTACTATTTCATAATTATTCAGTCGGATTGTAGGTTGTCAAACCAAATATATAAGAATTCATTTCGAATTTTATAGAAATTACCAACAATGACGTTGCTTAACGACACGGTCACTCTCGGAGACAGAAAAAGTTTCATATTGAAAAGTTTTTATTTAACTTTCGGGGATTCTTGCACCATAATATCTACAATCGAGTGTACAAGCAGTGTCACGTGGTGAAAAAGTTTGAAGTGTTTTCCTTTTAAGGGAAAATAAAAGGAAACCATTGCATATTCATTATGCTTTTGAAAGATTGCAAAGTAAATAAATTACGTCTTATTGCATGACCAATCATTCAAAGTTAGATGTGCTAATACTTTCCAAAGAGCAATCAGTCCTCAAAGCTCAAATCAATGAAATAATTTCGTAAGTAGGTACCTGTTCCAAAAATCGTCTTTCTAATCCAAACTATGATAATTTATTTTTAAATAATTAATATTATTTTTTTATTACCTACCAATCTCTTAGGACGATAACTTATTGAACTTCTTACAAAGTTGTATTTTTATGAATTATAAGTTAAGTTGGAACGAAAATACAATTCACAATTAGGAATATTCGTGCGGATTGCTTCGACTAAAAGCCGATTTCTTTGCTGGGGTCCAAGGGGCCCGGCTTATAATCTTCGAGGTGGAATGAGAATGATTATTTTTTTTTTGACTTTAGAAAGATTAATACACTTTTAATAGCAGATTAGCAATGGTAATTTGTTTATATGCCTCCTTTGATGAATGGAATGATATTTGAGTGACGCAGGTGACCGACGCAAATATTGTGCTTCTTATTTGAAACAAGAGAATTATGATCAGGTGATCTTTGCCTCGGTCTCTTTGATATACATAAAGCGTTCTTTTTTTTTGTTGAACAAATTTTATAAATAATTTGTTTACATTCTGGTGGTTTTGCTTTGCTCAAACGTAAGTACATTTGAATATCAAAACGGAAGTGGAATTAACTGTTTCAAGGATTTTTCGTTGAATTGGGAATTTCTTTTGATTGAATGCGCAGTTGATGATAAGTATCTGATAACATAGCTAACGTTTAGTGACGTTTGATGACGCTTTAGTGGATCTAACATTTGCGCAGTTATATGAAGAGATGAATGTGTTTAATGTTATTCTGTTTTATCTGGAGCAATGACGCTTGATTCTGAGCATGACGCAGGAATAAAAGACGTGCGAAGAAATTTATTTTCAAAAAATTCTTTTAAATGTTAACACTTGAATTTAATTGAATTTTAAGAAATGATAATAATTCATGCTTAGTATTTTCAACTACATGCTGATTTTTAGACTGATAATCTTCCTATAGAGATAACTTTCAAACCGTTCTGTCATTTTTGACAGTTCATTGACATTCAGTATTATTTGACAGATTATCATGAATAGACCATTCCATGCGTCGGGAGTTCCTGGGTTTGGCTCTATATCGAAATATCGTTTTGGGTTCTAGGGATTTCCCGGCTCTTTGTTAATAACCTCTGGATTGAAATTAATAAAAAAAGAGGTGCATGGATAGTTTGATGTGGTTTAAGCGCTTGTGGCATTATCGGTCATTTTTTTCAAAACTTTTGGGGCCGGAGCTAGCTAGCCCACGAGAACTTTGTTTTATTGAGGACTCGATTCGACAACAATATAATAATAAATAATAATAAAGTACTTTGAAATGTGAGCAAATCCCTAAAACATTAAAATTTGCAAGTTTTGTCCTAATTTGCTAGTATAAGTCTACTTAAGAAACGCAACCAAATGATGTGGATTGCAAGTGAACTTTGATAATCCGCGAAAAAAAAAGTTTGGAATCTCTTTGCTCTGATTTTTACATTGAATTGTGATTCGCATAAACGTTTTTAGTAACCTAAGTGGATTTAACACTGCCTTATTGAATGATCAGCTTTTGAATGCGTAGCCACTCGATCAGTCGGAAAATACACTAACACCGAATACCGATTCCACATGAGTAACAGCAAACTTACTTATTCATTATTTCTATTTCTATAACCGTATAAAAAATTGTGGGCTCAGTTGTCCGAGTCCAAGGGATCCCAGGGTTCAAACCACGCCACGGCCTAGCAAAACCTAAATTTTGTTTACGCTGCCACACGTCTTATGTTTTGGCAGTGAAGTTCAATCAATTTGTTATAAGCAAATTCAACTTTCGAAATCAAAAGTTTTTTTCGATTTGGATTGACTTTGACTGCCTGTCTTAAAATAGACACAACTTAAGGACGACTTACCCATTTCTGTTTCATTTTTGCAAGTTTGCAGAAGACACCTAAGTGAAGATTTCAGCCCTAGGCAATCTCCACTAGGTTTCTTTGCGATATTTCCATGTGTTGTTCTTTGTGTCCACTTTGTCCGGACTAAGCTCAGAAAATCCGGACGAATTTAAATATTTTCCAAGAGTAAGAGTCTATAAAGAACAATACCGGCTGTCTTTTATCTGAATAACGTAAAAAGTTTTGAAATATATAGCGAAATTATGAAATTCTTAGAGGTTTTTCAGCCGGGGAAGGCAATTTTCACTTCAATGTCAAATAAAACATAGCTTTAATTTTCTCCTCCCACTCCAGAGTTGCTAAACTCTAAAAAACGTGGTAGATTGAAGGTAAAATGGGTGGTAAATTGGGAGTTTAGCTACATCGCGTAATAGGAAACATAAAAAAATTCAAATTGTCTCGTTGTACCTACACGTTTGATTGTAATAATAAAAATGTTTAATTTGATGGTATATATGTGAATTATTTGTACTCTTTTCGCTAAGTTACAAATCTACCAATATTTCTTACTTTTTTAACATACTTCTGACACGTTTTTGAAGTCACAGGTGAGAACACTGTAGTAAACAGATTTAATTTGGGTCCGTTCGCGTACTAATGTGCAAACGTAAATTTATATAAACTTTCGTGAGAACTTACACAAACCCGTTCGCGTACTAATAAAATGGTAAAAAGATGAACGAGAGAAAAATATACTTTCGCTTATTTTTCTTCACACAGAATTTCACTTGGTAAAACATGAAAACTTTCAAATGATGAAATCACATGAGAAAAAAGCGGTTGCTTCTTTTCAAGCTAAACTTGGACGTTTTTCCTCTTTTAGTGTAAAAGCATTCGCGTACTTTTCTTTGAAATGAGAGGATTCTCTCTCGATTTTGGAGATTTGGCAGTTTTCATTTTTCTACACGTAAAGTACGCGGACCTAAGGTCTTTTGCGCTATTTTTTCGATACTTTTCGTTACGAAATTAAATTTTTTCCGACGCTTAAATTACACCATGGAATATATGCAGAATAAAGGACCGAAAAAGGATTTTAATTCTTGTTTGTGGCCGAGTTAATTGATTGTAAAAACACATTACATTATTGGCTACAGTCATCAGAATAAAATTAAGACAAAAGAAACACAAGGAAAACTTGGGCGAACTGTACCTGATACTCTTTTCTTTTTTTTCAAAAAAAATAATCCTTTTGTAAAAAAAGAACCCTTAAAGGGCGTGCAAAGAACGTCTAACTTTTTCTGCATATTTTGCGAAGAAAAAGACTTTCATTTTCGCTGATTTCTTCAATAAAATGCTTTTTTTTTTTTAAAGGACGCCTTGCAGTGGGTGGACGTTAAAAATCATAACACATATTTACAATTTTCGCTTTCTATCTTAGATTTTTTAATCGGACGGACTGACGGACGGACCTAGATCGACATAATATTCGATGCTGATCGATGCTGATAAATGCAAGCTATCAAACCAGAAAAAGCAATTTCATGCGTCTCAAGTATTACTTGATACACGCTTCCACGACGATTGTAGAACAGGCGTAATCGGTTGGGCTTTGTAATTATTCAATATTTGTCGGAAATGAGGACAAGAACAAGTTTATGGGTTAAATTTGGAAAAGCATTACTCAACATTTTGCTTCACTGAAAAGGTATTACGTTCATTTTCGTAAAGTTACGGAAACTAATGCCAAATGTCAACGCAAGTAGCATGCTGATGATTTCGATGCATTAGCATCAGTGTTGCCGCATCGATTTGCGTTTTGTTGACATATCCGAAACCACCCATGCTATCAACCAACCAACATATGAGCACAGTGTCCACCGATTAGGACAAAACGTCATTGTTGATAGCAATAACTTTGAGGTAGTTAAGGAGATTTACCGTAGGAAACCGCTGCAACTTTAGTTTTTCAAAACAAATGGCTTCAAAACTCCTGACTCGAAGGACAAAATACGTGTTCTTTAAAACCTGCCTTAAGTTGAAAAAGGGAGCTAATATTGGGTTCATACGAAAGAAATATACTTCGCTGGATATTAACTGTCGACTGCATTGGCTCGCCCACATTAAATATGTTCACAATAATGCTCCAGCCAAAAGGATCATCGAATCCCAGCCCTCAGGTTCGAGAAGGCAAAAAAGGCCGAACCTCCATTTTAAGGCCCAAGCCACCGCGGAGCCAGAGTGTTTGGTTTGTCTAACTGAAATCAGCGTTCCCGGGATCGCAGAAACTAGAGGGCTGCAGTGTCCCAGGCAGAGACTGTTCATGGATAAAGTGCATTTTTCCGTTATGGAAGTACGCGGACAAACAAAGTTGGCTAAGAACTCCAACAGTATTTGGAACACACTGAGACTTACGGTAGGAAAATAAAGGCAAAGGAATACTTTGGTATGTCAAAAGGCCATTTAAAGAACAACGAGACTGGAGAGAGGAAGAAAAATGCCTTGAAGCAATAATAAAAATCAAAACGGAAAACGGCTAAAAGAAGTGTATCTGATGTTGTACCAAAAGTCACAAGAGAGCTCTATGAAAACCAGGAAAGGGATGTAGAGAAAAGGAGAATTTACAAGCTGCAAAAAAAACGCTAAAAACTTTAAATTCTCAAAATACATAAAAAGTGAAACATTAAGATGATGTTTATTTAATAAAAGATATTTAATAAATTTTGTTTCTTTATTATTTTCTTTTTGTACTTTTTGTTTTTCACAACTTTACTTTTATTTTTATTCTAATTCTCGCTACGCGTTTCGAAGTTTACTTCATCTTCGGGCGAGTACTTGTTGAAGAAACAAAATTTATTAAATATCTTTTATTAAATAAACATTTAAACACAACCGGAGACGAAAAAACCAAAAACATGAATTAAGATGATAACTGCCAAGGCGCAATTAGCGAAAGATGGCGGGATTATTTTAATGAAAAGCGCCTCTGTCCAGAAAATTAAAACTGAAGAAGTAGCGGCGGCGTTACGAAAGATGAAAAGCGGAAAAGGCATTGTGCCTGACAAAATGCGATTACCAGTAGAACTATGGAAAGCCCTTGAAATTTCACTGACGGCATATTGTCATATGGTTGGAGATGTAGCTATCGTCGCGATCTATGAAAACAAAGGTGGAATCCGATTGTGTAGCAACTATAAAGAAATAAAGCTTACGACGCGGCGGATAAGAGAAGGGATGCAGAGAAGTGGGAGGTTTATGATCCGCTTAGTCCAGATCATTACCTCGTCGTTAAAGAAAAGATAAAAGAGGGATTTGATTTTTAATATTTTCAAATACAGTTTTGGACTGGTGGTGTTTTTATCGAAAAGGTTTCAAGAACCAAGTATCGAGTCATAAAAGTTTTACGCCACTTAAATCTTTTTCTTTTTATCAATTCCCGACGGAGAACTTCTTTTTTTAATTATCGTTCTTTTGAACAATTAATTTTTCACAAAGTACTTTTTTAATTAACTCGTAACCATGAAAGATAATGTAAATGTATCTGCTGAAATATAAAATTGGCTTAGCTACCTCAAATTCGATTTTATTTTGCGATAAATATCAAAGTTGGGGAAAAAAGTTGTAACATAAACTGTTATTCTTTGCTTTAACTCTCAATGTTGTCTTTTGCAAGAAAGTCCTCAAGGAATATAACTTTTAATCTGTAGGTACTTGGATAAAAATACATTTGAGGCAATAAAAAACAAGCTATACAGAAATCCTTCCCAAAATGTGTGAAAATCTTTAGGAACACATTTTTCCAGTAAGCATTCCTTGCAAGTGGGGACCCACTCAATTTCGGAAGCCTACTTAACACATGCAATTAACCTTATTGAGACATTGGCTATGTCCACACCACACCATTTAAGTTTTTCAAAAACACTTAACAAATATTTTAAAAACTGAATGAGAAGTTGCACTTTTCAAATTAAAATTAATTGCTCTCAAGAAAGAAAATAAAAAAACAGTCTACAATTGGTATGTTTCGAAAAGGATTGCTATAACGAACCGAAGAGCTTTAGTGACAATTGTTGTAATTTTTTTTTATTTGCTTTAAAGTGCGTACCTACCTTATAGTACTTTTAACTGACACGGCAATAAACCAAATTATTTAAAATCACTGATCACTTTACTTAAAAATGTTAGTCCTTGTTATCGGTCAAGAGTCAAACTTATGAATGACACAGTGTCCACTTGTTCACTCGGCTTTTATACGCAACAGGTGTATCCGTACTTTAATTAAGAAAAATCCACAGGCAGGAATTTTAAATGTATTTCTTTTAGCGTAGGAATGCTGTCTTGATATATGAGTGATGCACAGGCGCGTATAAACTTGCAAATGGTATACGAATTCAATACTTTGATTATGTAGAAAGGGTATTTAATTGTAACCGAAATTCGGGGGGTTGTTTAGTTCGCGTTGTATGTGGGCAATTCCTCACGCATGGGGTTGGTTGTTTACAATGCGACGGATTCACGATGACTGTACCGGTTGATGGCCCGCGCCGTCTTCTTTATAGTTAAATGTTTGAATGATGTGAATTCGAACGCGCGAAACTGTGTTTTGTGACTTGCTGGGCGGTGATCCGCTTCATACTGCTCTTGAGCTGATAACATTTTTTTTGTTTTGATCGAAACAGACTCGTTTAGTTAATATTGTTGAATATTGTGAAGCATGGAATGTCAGAAGCACATTTAAGATATTTGAATGATGGTATACTGAGAAATTCACGAGACTCTCGAATGATATAATAATTGGTTATTGAAAGCCTTTGGCCCGTACTACCGTACTATACCAATAACATTTTTAGTGTGAAGAATTATTTTGTAGTCCTTTTCACTTCGCATTAAATTTGTCAGTGGTACTCGTAATTGTCATGGTAATTAAAACAGCTAAAACAGCGTTTCAAAACACTGTCAAATAATACGTTGATTGAAAATTATCCCACTTCAAATGATAGGAATTCGGTAACGGGGAATGAAAACACTCGAGTGAAGCCAGGCAGTCAACTCTGCTTAAATGCAAATGAAAAAAAAGGTTAACTAAAACTTAAAGTTTGTTGCGCACAATTTGTTAACAATTTTCATATAAACAACTCCGCTTAACTTAAAAACTGATAAATAAAATACAATACATGATATGATGTGTTTGCGTATCCTCCTAAAACGAAAACCTACGAATTTACACGAAATCCTGTTCGCACCTTTTTCACAAAAACAGTGCGAATGGCGAGTAAAAAAAGTCAGCATGCTGCGAATTTCCTTGGGCTGATTTATGAAATCTGTCATATGCTTGTAAGTAACTTTGGAGTCCTTCAAAGCTCGTGTCTTTGGTTTAGTTTTTCTCTGTTTATCTTATACCTACTCGTTCATATTTTTGAAGTATGGAATAGAGAATTTTACCCACACTCTTTGAAATATGACAATTGAAGAATTTGTGTACAAAAAGTTCTCAAACACAGCTTTCAATTTACACTTAAACATGCAGAAATAAAATAACTGAACATGTCGACTCAACTTGACATTTTTCCTATGTACTTTGGCACGGTATGAATGGGCGCGTTCAACTTGCAAGGCAACCACTAGTCTCTACTATTTTACCCTTCCTAATTGATCGAATAAGTCACGTGACCACCGTTTGGCAAGTGATAGAGGTTTATTTATTTATTAGGGAACTTGCAGTTGCCTTGAAAATTGAACGCGGGGAAAGAAGATCAATTGATCAATGTTCCTACTTCTTAAAAATCAAAAATGAATGAGGCATTAGTTTCTTTGTTCATCAATTTGTGCAAGGAAAACTCTCTAACCCCGATAATGGTGATCTTTAAGAAAAAAATTGCGAATGGTTGCAAACTGCTTAAGAGGGCGTGTCATTGCGTTGAGAATCCTTGTTCAATGGGAAAATTGTTGGTTTCTAACAAATTAACAAAGATTTTCAAAATGTGGTCAAAACACCCCTAAAAGTGGGTGTAGCATAGATTTTTGTTTCGGCTATTTGTTCACAAGGGAAATAATTCCACGGGCTTCACATGGGCAATAACTTCACTTCGAGTGGGCAATTATTTCACTTTTTTATGTGAAATGATTGCCCACTAAGGGTGGGGGAGCTGAAAAGAGAGGTGTTCATTCGTAAATAATTCTCGCTCTGGGCATGAAAGAACTACGAAAACCGGTCCTCCTATCCTCAGCAATTTGCTACGGAAATCAAATTTGTGTGTAGACACGAGTGCGACGGGTGGGAAGGAAGAAACGAGAGGGGTCATAAATTGCGAGGGTTGGGGTTGAAGGCAACTTAATTTAGAAGAGAAGAAAAATCGATGTAGCCAATGGGAAGACGATGTATATCAGAATGTCAGTGACACCTCTTCTTTTTTCCAGGGTCTGAACGTTTACAAAATTAAGGCGTTCGAAGAGCAAAACGGAGAGATCGACATTGAATGCTTTCGATTCTAGAAATCTGGACCCGCTAGTACTTGGCTAGCGTACTCTAGAATAGAGCGGACGTAGGTTATGTAAAGTGATTTGGTCACATAGGAATTGGTGAATTCTTTAGACCACCGTTTGACGAAACCAAGCCCCGAGTTAGCTTTATTATTATTTTATCAATATTTGACCAGTTCTGTGCTACAGAGGGATTGAAACCCAGGAAGGAGAGTTTGAAAAGAATCAAACGATTCGCTATTTTCTCAAAGGCCTTAGCAATTAAATCCACTTCATTGACACTTTCTAATGCAGAAAGTGTGACGGACACGAAATCATCGATTGAGGGTTGTGGATCTACCTTTAGAGAAACCATTCTGATAGGAGGAGATAAGAGACTTTCAAAAACCTTTGGTATATGCGATAGCTTAGCTTAGTTTGATAGGTCATTCTTTGGTCCTTTTTTGGGAACTGGTGAAATGCAGGACATTTTCAAAATTTTTTGTGAAGTGAATAACTTAACATAAACAAAAGAGAAATCATAGCCCACACGAGGTGTAGTTATTGACATATATATTCCATTAAGAAATATACTATTTACATATAAATGCATATTTTGAAATAATTGGTTTAACGTTTTTTAAGGTTATTATCGAAAAAACAATGTTTGTGTAAAAACGCCAAACAAAAGTGGACGTGCAAAACAAATTGGATTTTTCAATTGATCATTTTGGGGCCCTATAGAGTGAGTACATGTTCCCAATTTCAGCTTTCTACATCGAATTTAAGGGCCTCCAAATTGGTGACGGATGAACGGACATGGCTGGATTATTTATTTATTTATATCGTGCAGTCAAAAGCAGCTTACGAATTTCACTTTAAAAGAATAATGAAAAAAATTTATTAGTTTTAATTTAGGCATATACATAATATAATTACAATTAAGTTACCTAATCCAAAATACGTTGGAAATATAAAATAAATTATTTTTAAAGGACTCACGTTCATAATTGCTATAATACACAATATAAATAAAATTGGACTTTAATGGCTGACCTGAAGTATTCCTGAATTAACAGTGAAATAACTCGAAGTGTAGCCAGCCATTTATAAGGACCGAATAGAATCTATTGAAGAGATATGACTAATTTCACAATAGAAATTTATCGTTACAACCCATGACAATTGTTTATTTTATTTTATTTATTTATTTATGTTTAACCTTAACAATAAGATATGATATCTTGTAAGATAGTTTTCGGCTTCAGGCTCTCAGTCAATGATCTCATAACTGATGTTGTTCTCTTTACAAGAAGAAGGAAGCTGATCGGGTTGACTCAGCCAGTGGTAAAAGGCGTCATAATCCAACTCTGCAATGAAGCAAAATATTTGGGAATCATCCTGGACAGCAAACTTCTTTGATCCAAGCATGTTGAGTTGAAAACTGCCAAGGGGCTGTTTGTTTTCTGGTAGTCTAACGGCATTTTCAGCAAGACATGGGGCTTATCACCGAAAAGAGTCCTATAGATTAATACATCTGTGATAAGACAATTGCTAGCATATCCATCGGTTGTTTAGTGGAATAAGCTTTCACGTAAATACGTTGCTGCTGCTTTCACCAAACTCCAAAAGTCGGCTATACGGGGGCCTTCCCCAGCACATTTGGCTCCAGGCTAGATGCATGATTGAACCTCTCGCCACTTGATATTTACATCATGGGTTGCATAATCAAAGCCATCTCACGTTTAAGAAGAGGTGTCTCGGCCAGACTCTGAGCCTGGAAAGGAATGCAGTCGTAACTTCACGGATGGTTCCAAAACCGTTCAAGGATCTGGTGCTGGTGTTTTCATGGAGAGCGCCAGTCTTCTAAGCGGAGACTTATGCTATCCTAAAGGCTATGGGCTATGGTGTGGGGATCAGTTGCAGGGGGCGGAACATCTACGGAGAATTACGCTTTTGCCGCAAGCACCTTAAGGTGATAGGATTAAGCAATACCACCAACTTTGAAGCCTGTGGAGAAGGTGATGACACTGCGAAACATTTCCTTTGTGACTGTCCTGCTCCTCATCACTGAAGCGCTTACTCGTTTTTCTTAGAAAAAGAAGAAAATTTCGGTATGTCTTCCGGGCAGTAAAATGTACCAGCAAAAAAAAAAAAGTAGGTCCTTGAGTGACCTCTTACTGTGGGAAGAAAACTTGAAATATTTTTGCTTTACACAACCGCTTGTTTCCTATGACAGAGATAATTAATTGACAGCAGTTGTCGAAAAATTATACATATAGGATTGAAAATTTATTAGAGTATGGAATAATCGATGGTTTCAAAGGCTTGTTGTCAAGAAGAACCAGCTAGGTGACATAGTCTTCATGCACTGCCTGCCTCATACTGTCGACAATTTACTATAGCAGAGGTGCAGCTATGTTTTTAGCGGAAGCAAGGCTGTCTGAACTCATCACCATTTCGCATCGAAATTGGTACCATTTTTGCCATTTCCATTGACAAAAAGCCTGTCATTAATATAGCGTTAAAGGTTTGCTTCAACGTTTCACAGCATTTGACATGACGGACAAAAAACACAATTTTTCTCAAATTTTCCATTATTGTCGTCCTTGCATTGATGGTCTAAGCATTTTACTAAACAACCTGAACCTACGGAAAGAGGACAGGCGTCTAACCAAGGTTTGGTCATGTTGTACTAGAAGCTCCAGAATCTCGTCAGTAAACCAGGACCGTTGACTGTGTTGGAAAGTTGTTGACTTAAAAGGGACATGCTTATTAAAGAGGGAAATGATGTTAAAGTTTAGAAATCCTATTTGCTCACAAGTGGAGGTAAGATTATGAATACAATCAGATTCTATACTTCGAGTATCGCGCCAACGGATAAAGTCAATGCGTTTAAAATCTCTAAAATCATATGAAGTTGTCGGGCGATTGAAATCAAGATCCAAGGTAAGATATATGAGATCATGCCTGGAGAATACGGGTGCGGAGCGGATAGCTGATTATAAAATAAAACATGGTTTCAGTTGCAAAAAATACGTCCAGTAATGTGCTGGATTCCCCCGAGAAGTGCATTACACAGGTAGTGTTAGCTAAGAACGTGTTCAATGTACGTCAGTGATAATGCATTATAGCAAGAGGTTGCTATTTGAATCACCACAGATAGTATTTTTATGTACGGAAATCAATTTGTCCTCAAGAAGTGTAAACAATGCGATTGCATCAATGTATTTATTCGACATGTAAACTGAACATATGAGGAGATTATTTTCGTATTCGGAAATGATGTTGACGAGTAAAATCGTATATCCACCTAAACAACACAATATGCCATCATTTATATCATCAGTTAGCCATGTTTCGGTCACACAGATGACATCGACATTTGATCCCTCAATCACATAAATAAACTCGTAAATTGTTTGACATGTAAGCCAGTCTGTTGGCGCACTTAAACACGGATTATACAACGTAGTATTCTATCATTGCTTCCACATGCAAAAGCTCAACCAGATTCACCGATTTCTGTCATCATCATAAAAAATAAAACTGCTAAATACATGCAAAAGGGGATCAGCGGCGCAACAGCTTTCCGGAGAACTAACTAAATCAGTTTGATGAATATGAATTTTTTTGGCAAGTGGTAAATAAATAAATGGAGACGTATTAAAAGTTAAAAGTTTGAAATCAGAGAAAAGAAAATGAGAGAAAAAATAATAATAAAGAAATAGTAAAATAATAATTAAATATAAAAAAGAATGTATATTAAAAAAAATTAAAAGAAAAAGTTTAAAAGCAGTGGCAAAAAATATATCCTATTAATTCTTCATGTGAGGCCTAGGAGTTCCATTCACGTTATCAATACAGTTGTTGTGTACTGCTTCCTCATGTAAGTTTTTGTTTTTTTAGTTGAAGGGACTGGCACAGTTCTTTTGTTAGACACTCATATATTAAATAGGTGATTGTGCTTTGGAACCCTACAACGCACAGGCAATGTTTTTTTTTAAAAATCCGCTGCCACGCTTGTCAAAGGGTTTACGGAAATCTGCTAGGACGCAATCCACTTCTTTTTAATTTTTAAATGAATCGATACAGAATTGATTTAGTTGCAGTACTAAAGTTACCGTTTAACGACACTTGATGAAACCATGTTGCTTATCAACAAAAATTGACAACAAATATTGATAGAGGATTAAGGATTAATTTTTATATCGATTCCAACTTAATTTTATTTTTAAATATCACCCCAATCATTATTTCTCCTGGAATACATCTCGAAATCCAGTCATTTAAAACGTAGGGATCGAATCTCTCAACGTAAAAATATTTATGTATGCGCAGGTATATCGTTGCGGATCTGAGATTCGCCTTAATGTCACGCATTTCAAAAAAGAAAGTTAGGTTGCCGCACCCTGTAATACCTTCAACTAAACACAATTCCAGACTAAAATGCCTTATCACTAGCAAGCGTGGGTTCCCTAAAATAATATATGGACTGCGCTATCACAGTAATAATCTTGGTTTATAAAATGTCAAGGATGTTTGAGACTTTATATCAAATGAATTAGAAAAAACTAGTTTCATAGTCCTACAAAATTGCATCACCTTTTTTTTGGAAATTAATCACACAAGACTTGATTCGTTGGAGCGCCGTCTTTACCATTTAAATGTTTGTTTTATATTAACGTGTAGGTGAATTTGGGATAGGCATAGGTTCCGGACTGATAATACTGATTAAAAATGCTATATAGATGAAAAAAATATTCAAATGCTCTATGTATGCATTTGCAAAGTACATATAATAAGAAATGGTTGTTGAAAGCTCAGGCAAATATTGCATCATATATAGGGGTCATTGAACTTGTAGCTATTCGACTGCAACATTTCTCAAACAGGGTGTTTAGAGAATTATGTTTTTCATTTTGTGAAGACTGTTTAAAATTGGTGGGTTCAAAAATAATTTGTAGTCCTTACATATTGAATTTGAGTGTTATATTTCGAGATTTGGAGAAGATTGAGGGTAGTTTAATTTTTATCTGGGCTTCGGCTTACTGCTTTGTGATTTCACTTACATCAATAGAATGCGTAAACGGTGCGAGCTTATTTTTACTAAAGCTTAACCATTCAACCCGAAGTAAGCAGGAGACTTGAACCACTCGCTATAGTTTGCTCAAATCGTGCATTTATAAGTGTATACGATGCAAAAATGTTGAAATGGTTAACTAAACTCGGTTGCAGAAATAAGAAACGCCATTTTAGCGGTGAAAAGTGTACACATTTTTTTCGTGTTCAATAAAATTTGTTTATAACGTGGTAGGTGAAAACAATTAAGCTTTGATTTTTATTTAAATATTCGTTTTTGTTAATAGCAGCACAAAATTATAATGTATTTTAAAAAAGTTCATATTTTTTTTGGTTACAAAGTGCGAAAGTCCTTGTGCCACTTTCTGGAGGTACAGTGGACTTGTACAGTGGTACAAGTCCTTAGTGCCATATGAAGAATGAACAATCTTGTGATAGCTGTATCTTAGCAGTAAGATGTGATATATGTGAAATGAAGAAATTAATTTATTTATTTATTTGTGTGTCTTATGTTTTTACAGCTATTTTTTTGTTTTTACCTAATGTTTTGAACCTTGAACTTTTGTTTAAGCTTATATTAATTGTTTTAGCTATTTTTTCATGTGTATAAGCACCTTTAACAACATAATATGTTGTTTTTTTTAATAATTCCTTACATGTACCTACCTAATACAAATTTTGATCTTTGAAAATCATAAGTGGTTTTATTTTTATTGTTTTACTTTTCGAATTTAGGTATGTTTAAGTTTCCCGATTGAGCGGGGGACTTGAGCCGAAAATCTTTTTTCACACAATTTGCTTTGCGTAAAAATCGTTTGTATTTATAAATTGAAAAAGGCTTATAACAAAATAGATAAATGTAGCTTAAATGTATGTAACTAACATGTGGCTAAGATAAGCCGATACGTTTTTACCAAAGATTCAACAAAAAGTGACCTAAAATCTCCCGCTTTAAATCTTTTGTAAGAGGTAGAGTCTATTTAAAATCACCACACCTGAGTAACAGTTTAAACATGTTAAATGTGTCGTTAGCGACGTATTCGGTAAAATGCGAGATTTTTCGAAACATAAAGACACGCTCTAGAAGAAGAAAAAAAAAACGCGTTGGTACGAGTAGGTACATCCTTAAACACACTCGTTCTCCAAGTATTATATTGGAGTTGTACAACTATACTGCATGTAAATTAAAAAAAAAACCTATGTTCACCCTGTAGCAAAAATTTAAATTTTACATTGTATAATTTTTCACAAAGTCTATTTATACAGCTCAGCCGCAAGGCCAACATCAGGCGTCGGACCGCCTCCAAGCGGATGTTCTATCAGTAACACCAATTTTTCGGACCCTAATTTTTCATAATATGAACAATTTATAAAATAAAAGACATCAAGTGATAGAATTTTATAGCGTAGTTAAATACCAAAAAATGGTTAATTGGGGGCAAGGATTATCGCACTAACATAAGGATTTTTTTTTATTTGCGAACATCAGCGCATTAAAAATTGTATAATTGATGGCTATTATTTATTCGATTTAAATAAACCGGAATTTATCAATATCAGCAGTGGGATGCGTGATTAAATTTTGTTCTGTTAGTTTTAATCTTAAATTTAAGTAAGTAATTTTAGACAAAGCGATACGCAATAAGAAAATGTATAAATTTACAATTTTACAAGAATTGTCTTTTAAAGGGGAGGTGGCAGTGATTCAGTGTTAAGTGCATTCGACTACTGACCAAGGGGTTGAAGCTTCGAGTTCCACATAGGAAAACCTTACATTTATCACTTTCTCGTTTACTATATTAGAGAGAAAGATATTGCAATGGTGCTGAAATTTCGAACTCAAATTGTGTTGAGTGTGTGTCGTCGGTCTGGCTGTGTGACTAAGGATCTTACCACAATTGGACGACTAATTTTCTTCACACTTCGTGTTTATGGTTTTTAGGCTTATATCTTGTGGCCTTTTTTTATTCTAATATTTTTAATTATTGATTATATATTAATATATTTAATTATTAATTTTCTCAAAAACGGCTCTAACGATTTTGATCGTATTTGAATCAAAAAATGACTGGGGTAAGAGGAATGAAATGGCATACCTACAAAGTTTTCCCAAAATAGCCAAATAAGGATATACATAACAAAAAACTCAAATATCTCATAAACAGGTCAAGTTATTTGTCAGAACGCACCAGCTAATAACACTAGTATCTTGAGCGAAATTGCATACCCAATTTTTTAAAAGATCTTTTTATAAAGTCTTATTTCATTTAAAATTTGCTACATTTTTAAAAACTTCACCGTTTGTGGTGCATTAAATATTTGTAGTGAGGGTAAAAAAATGGCATATGTAAACGGTCTTTCATTAGCGACTTGACAACTTTAAACTTTCAGTGTGAACGCACCCTTAAACCGATAACCGAACTGCCAATATCAAAATATTCATTAAAATCAACATTTTCATCATAGAAAAGTACACGAAGGAAGAACGTTTACAAATAATTAAAATTTACTACCGAAATTTCGAGTCCGTGGTCCCAACTTTAAGATCGTTAACGCCAATTTTCGGCTGTGATTCTCGTCCCAGTAGACAAGGAATTCATAGCCAGTGCCAGTGAGACTACGTTTTGCCCGAAGTGTGGAGAATATTGCTGCCGTAGAGGCGTCCGTTGCAAACCAGCCATATTAGTCGATTTCACGGCGTTCTTAAGAATTGGGCCTCTCCCAGACCACATTATGGCGAATTTCGGGTAAGGATCTTGGCCAACACCCTTACAAGATCAAGCTGACCTAAGAACTAAGGCCACTTGATCATATGAAGCGACGTACGTTCTCGAATTGGGCTATGGACATGATGGAAGAAAATGAAGGATTTCATCGCAAAATCATCTTCAGCGATGAAGCGTATTTTTGGTTAAACGGCTTCGTCAATAAGCAAAATATGCCTTACTAGTGAGAAAGCTCATGTGCTTCATGAATCAGCACTTCATCCGCAAAAAGTCACTATTTGGTGCGGTTTTCATGCGGGTGGCGTCGTTGGGCCGTTTTTTTCGTCGATGAAAATGGTCACCACGTTACGGTAAATGGTAATCGCTGCAAAGACATGTTGGAACGTAATTTCTTTGAGCAATTGCATGATTTGGACATCAGTGATATATGGTTCCAACAAGACGGTGCCACAGGCCACACTGCGGGTGCAACAATCGAGTTATTGCGAAGTCTCAGTTCGGTGAAAGTGTTATCACGAGAAACGATTTAACGCCTCTAGACTTCTTTTTTATGGGGCTACATAAAATCATTGGTCTATGCCAACAACCAGGCGACGTTAGAGGAGCTCAGAGCTAATATTGATCGAGAAATAGCGGCCGTATCGGTCGAAATGTGCGGCTGTGCAAAGCTTTATTTTTGTTTGTCTATTTGACGCACTTAGACACGAATAGATTTTTTCTTTCGATTTCGATGATTTTTTATTTTTATACTGATGTTCTGCTTTAAAATCAATTTATCAAGTCAAAATCTTTATGTATATTTGCAAAATTCTTTGATTTATCTATTAGAGGATTACCGGCGAAACCAAAAGGCGGACCAGTAGGGATGCATTTAAGTGCGACGGTATAGATTTCTTTGATCCTGTTCATAGCCTCACCGAAGAAAAAGAATTATTGGAGGTTTAGGATACCTATAAAAAAAACGCGTTCGCAGTCTTCCTCTTTGGTCAAATGAAAATGACTTATTACTTAGGTTAGGTTAGGTTAGGTTTAGGTGGCTGTCGGCACAAGCTGACACACTTAGACCAATTTAGGTCCATTGTGATACCACGTATGTATTATCTACCTCAACTCTGTAGATGGGGCCAACGACACGCGGTTGTTCTCAAACGGTCCCCCATCTACGTACTAACCACGCCCAACGTCGTTTAATTGCGGTGATCTGACGAGAACCGATTAACTCGACTTGGTATGGTCGTTGGACTTATTACTTACTTACTTACCTAACATGCTCCTGACGCGGAGAGCCTTTGCCTGAGACATTGCAGACTTCCATCCTTCGCGAACCCAGGTACACTTCTTTCAGCTCACCAGACCAAGGGCTCTAGCATCAGCGATGGCTTGGTCTTTAAAACGAAGGTTCAGTCTTCCTTGTGGTCTTGAACCTGCGGGCTGGGAGTTGAGGATTCTCTTCGCTGGAGCATTATAGTCAATTCGCTCGATGTGGCCGAGGCAATGTAGTCAACGTGTTCGACAACATAAACATCTTAGTACAGCTTATAGAGTTCCAACACACTAACCACTGACTCACTGAGCCCACCCTCGTTGAATTCAAGGCCAAACAATTTCGCCTATCCTTCAATCGCCGTGACAGCCTCTAACACGGCACTCTGAAATTCGCCGATGATGTCGATATTGTTCGCATATCCCAAGTAAATTAATGCACCTGTGTAAGATAGTACCTTCCGTGTTGACACCTGCCCTGTGCACTATCTGCTCCAGAACAAGATTGATGAAGTCACTTGATAGTTCATCTCCTTGCCGAAATCCGGTGCAGGTTTGGAATAGTTAGGAATAGCTGTCCCTATACTGCACGTTGCACCGCGTATTTTCCAGCGCAATACGACACAACTGGATCAGTTTTGCGGGATATCGAACTCGGCAATTGCCACGTAGAGCTCCTAAAGATAAATACTACAACTACAACTATTATTATAAGAGACTTTAAACCGGATGAAAAGATGGTGGGCCTCGACTTTAATTTGGTCTTTTTATTGGTCTTTTCGGTGATTTGCTTTAGTGTGAATGTTTGGTCTATTATCGATCTGGCGGGCCGGAACGCAGGGCCGGCCCAACCATATGTGCAAGATGTGCAAATGCACAGGGCGCCAAATTTCGGGGCGCATTGTTAGGAGTAAGAAAAAGTATTTTTACCTTGCGCGGATACTGCCATTTGCATTTAAAACTTGCGCGAATACTGTCATTTGCATTTAAAACAAAAAAACTTGTTCAAAGAAGCCTAAAATAGCAACATCCATCACACCTGCGCTAAATGTTTGCACATTATCTCACATCACTTGCAATATTGCAATCAAGGACAATCTAACTCAAAATCGGGCGCTTTCTGTAAATTTTGCGCAGGGCGCTTGTTTGGCTGGAGACGGCCCTGGCCGGAAGCCACACACGTACGTGCTGATTAGTGTATTGCAGAACGGCTTCAGACATTAATTCTTCTATCTTACTTTATATTCTGGTTTAGAACTTTAAATATCGTTCAACAAACGAAAGCATACGACCTACAGAAAAAAGAAAGGCAAATATGTAAAAGAACTCTGAATTTTTTCATCGTGTAAGAATTACTAGTTGTATGGTTTAAGAATCAAATGATTTTGTTTACTCTAACAAAAAGGTAATCAAAATCCCAGAGCACTCAGACTCGGTAGGGTTCCTTCTATGCAAAAGAATAAATGTGTGATCTGTATCTCTCTTCAAACTAACTGTTATCTCTGTTGAATTAAAAGAAAGACATTGGTTTCTAATTAAAGGTGTCAACAAATTCAAGCAAGAAGTAATATTGATTCATAAAGTATACAGTATATAGTATTAGGTATGGATCATATCGGGTAAAGGGCACCCACGGCCAATGCGCACACTTTTGTCGAAATTTTCCATTCCTTTAGGCAAGGGTGATCGTAGGCTTGTTGGCATAAACCGTTGACTTCAAAAACTTTAAAGAAAAAAGTGCAACGGCATTAAATCGCATTGTGTGGGCGGCCAATTGTAATCAAAACGGGAAATTATATGACCAGGAAATGACTCATGCTTGATAATTTAACAGTCGTCCAAATTCATATCTTGGAAATAAAGCACAAAACATGGATAAACACGTCGTGATAGCGAGCGCCATTAACTGACCAGCTGCAATTTCAAAGAAGATTGATCCGTTGATGCATCTTCGAAGCACCAAACAGTGGCTCATTGTCGATGCATTTGTTTCTCAACAATCACTCGTGGACTTTCTGAATCCCAAATTCGTCAATTTTGATGATTAACAAAGCCTTCAAGATGAAAATGAGCCTCATCGCTGAAGATTGTTTTTGTTTAAAAAATTGCGAACTCTAGCTGCAAAACTTTCAATATTTTTTTTAAATATTGTTTAACAATGAAAACTCGTTGTTCTTTCATGAAGTACCTCATTTTTAATATACTTTAACTGTCAGCTTTTTCGCCGTCCATTTTTTCATTGGTAACACTTTACCACACAACTGGCGCAAAAGTCAAATCTTGCAAAGTTAAATCTCAAATTAAGCCTCTACACTAACCGCTTGTTGCAACTCTGGCAACTCTGATTAACTAAAAAATAGGTTAATTTTCTAAGCCCAAATAGGAAATGTTAATGAAATAAATAACATTAAAAGTCAAAAGACCAAAACTTCACATTAGTATGTATGTACATCCACTACAGTAAAGTTGCGTCAGTTACAATATAGGGTGGGTGTTGCGAAGCATCCTTCAAATGTCATCATTAAAACCTGACTCACTACTACCTATACTAATAAATTACGATAGTTTTATAATTAGACCTGGAACTATCAGTCTATATGAACCACTTAATCAAAATACCAATTGTCTACATCCCACGTAGAAAAAACATAGCCGCCATTTTCAGACATTACACTCCTGACACATTAATTACAAATGTCAAATTAAATTCACATTCATATAGCACATAATCAGGCGTGCCAATGTGTTTGTTTGACATTTATTGAAATCGATCAAACGTTTATTAGTTTACCTATGTACATATATGTACATTTGGGTCTTAATTTGAACACGCTATGCACAGCTGATAAGAAAGCCAAGCCTCCAAAATGTGTACTCACGACTGGTGTTTATGCGGTTAGTAGCAACCGCATAAATTCAGTTTTGAAAGCAAATGGGCTTGAAATGCCTTGAAGTACAGTTCCGCGATATTGAAAGGCACAATTTTCGTAATGACAGGCAAAGGCAGTTGCTGAAAGAGGTTGTGATTTAAGGGCCCGGCTTTGGTTATTCTATAAACCGTTAACACGTCATAAGAAAATTGTTCATGCACTTAAATTTATCACCACTGCGAGGGATCTTATGTTGATTTCGTAACTTTATGGGTCAAGTGTGTTCTGGTCCAATACAAATCAATTGAAACACATACTATTTAAGATACTGCGACATCGCTGTCATCTTGGCTGGTATAAATAAATGAATGAAATGGTTTTTTTGCGATTTCGTTTTGTCTAACGAGGAGCAGGTACATTCAACGGATGACGTGACTTCATTGAGCCAATTCGAGGCCTGAACACATGACTTCAAGTACCTAATTTATTTGCTGCTGCTGTTTGCTGACAAATGCCAAGGCAACTGCCTGTGTGGTATTCAAGATTCCTTCAATCGTACTCATTTATTAATTTCTTGATGTGATTTTAATTAATAATGCATATTGCAATAAATACAAATTGAGATGAAGCAGTTGCAACCAGATGCTGATAAGTCGGAGTAGACTTTGTGGCAATTGTTTGTAGTTTTTTGCGCATTTTTTTCTGAATTAGTGCAAATTAAATCGATCTGATATAACCGAAAACCTAATCCGCGTTCAAAATCAAGGCAAAATCACAGTTCATGCAGATGATCCAAACAAAATCGAAATGATGTTTATTAAGATTCAAATTTGTTTGACGTTTCATGATTGTCACCGAGCCTTTTTTTTATATACACTATCAGTTCTGTGTCGTGGAGTGCTTAAAGCAAGCAACTATCACGAGCAGAAATTTGCCGGCACTAAAAGTGCTCCCACAGGCTCATCATTTAGTGCAGGTGTTAGTAAGAACAAAACAATTAAAAATACAATAATTATGTACCTATAAAATACTAACACAAACACAAATCATGCAAATAAATTAAGACATTAAGATATTATTGCGCAAAATATTTTTCAGCTTAATTTTACTAACATGCAGGTCAATCACATGATCATTTATATTATAGATTCTACTCATGCGACTAATAGGCTCATGCCTCCCATAATTCGTTCTATGATGGGGGCTAAACAATAAATCAACACTACGTAAATTATGGGCACCACACCGAAAATTAAAGCCAATAGATGACAGCAAGTCAGGTGCATCTATTTGACCGGATATAAGCAGCTGTAAAAAAATGATATCGCTATTAAGCCTTCGTTGAGAAAGGGGTAACATTTGGAGAAGCTTAATACGCTGACTGTAAGGAGGAAGGTTAAAAGGATCATCCCATGGAAGTCCTCTAAGTGCAAATCGAATAAATTTACGTTGAATGGCCTCTATTCGATTTGAATGAATGTTTTAGAACGGCGTCCAAACTTGTGAAGCATACTCTAGAATCGGACGGACAAAACAATTGTACAATGACATAGTAACGTATGGGTCATTAAATTCTTTCGCCCAGCATAGAATTAGATTTATTAACAATAAAATTGATATGCTTGGCAAAAACCAGTTTGGGATCGAAATAAACCCCAAGATCCTTAAAATTATCAACATTACAAAGAATATGTTGAGACAAAGAATATTGAAAGGTGGAAGGTATATTCTTTCTAGAGAATGTCATATGTTGACATTTAGTAGGGTTCAGGGATAAACCGTTTTTATCACACCAATTGGCGAAGCTATTAATGTCAGATTGAAGAAAAGTTCTGTCTTGCTGATTAGTGATAGATATATATATTTTCATATTATCAGCGTAGATCAGGATATTACTGTGATTTATACATGCCTTAACATCATTAATGGCTAGTATAAATAGAATGGGTCCGAGGTGACTACCTTGGGGAACTCCAGACTCAGCTGTAAAAGATACAGATAGCGATCCTCTAAATTTGACTTGATAAACCCTTGATCTAAGGTATGAATTAACCCATTTTATGAAACTTGGTGGGAAACCAAAAGCCCTGAGCTTAAACTCGATTATTTCATGGGACAGCTGGTCGAAAGCTTTAGAGAAGTCAGTGAGATAGATACGAGTAGATAGATAGATAGATTCTTTATTTTTTCATCATAAAGTTTACAAATTGGTATACTTAAGAATAAGGACATGGCAATACTGCCGTCTGCCTGAGATGACATTTCATAATATGATTTAAAAATAAAAGAAATAATAAAAAGCAAAAATTTTAAAATATAAAGGAAAGGAAAAAAAAAAAAAAAAAAAAATATTTAACAAAAGATATGAAGAAATATTATTATATAAAACAATGCTATCAATTTTAACGTGATTTGAAACACAAAATATTATACAATTTGGTTAATTTGATTAGCTGTTTATACAAAATTTTATCAATTTTAACATGATTTGAAACCCAAAATAATACACAATTTGGTTAGAAATAGCTGTTTATACAATATTATGAATTTTAACGTGATTTGAAACACAACAGAGATACTCGTATTATCAAATTTAGTATGATCAGCAACAAAACAATAAATAGTTAGGTATAAAATTTGGTCAAAACTGCAATAAGCGGGTAATCGACTAAGTTTAATATGTGAAACTGTTACGGTAAGAAAGAGCATGTTGGCAATATTTAGAGAGGCTGAGCCAGCCCATTGCTCCATTTAAAATTTCAAAAAGTTTGTCCAAAGATATAAAACTTTCCCAAAAATGCAACCGGCGAATTTCTTGTAGAATAGGACAAGCAGCAACGAAATGGTATATATCTTCATTCGCTCTTCCGTTACATAGATCACATAGCTGGGGCAAGTCTGATCGATGAGGTATAAAGTTCAAATTTAAAATTTCAACTCTTGCTCTAAAAATAATACTTATAACCGAGGCTGCAAATTCATTACTAAAGTAAGAGACTTCCGAGGGCAGTTCATGGTTTAAATGACTATAAATAGCTCTTGAAGTAGACGAAGATGCTCTGGAAAGGTTATCCAGAAACATTTTGTGATCCACCTTAGCAATCACATCAGAAAACTGAGCCTGCCAATCGGTCACATTAGTTTCTGTTAAGTTTAAACTTGTTTCGTAAGCTAAAGCTAGTTCGTTCCAGTTTTTAAACGGGGAAGCATTCACTCGAAGTAATTTTCTTAAGATGATTTTGTGAAGACAAGTTTCACTTCTTTTCATCACTCTAGTAATGAAGTTCGCACTTGCCTTCAAATTTTGTATATACGAGTATATAGGGACTATTCCTGACTCTACATATATGGCGTAGTTGGGTGTTGAGTTAGGCAAACGAAATATCCTCTTAAAAAAGTTCCTTTGTACAGTTTCAAAAGCTTCGAAGTGTGTGTATCCGAAGACTTGGACGCCATATGACATGCATGCATTTACTGTCGCGTTGAAAACTTTGTACTTGGACGTTAAATCAACATTTTGGTTCGAAAAAAACTTTGGCTACATTATATTAAGAGCCAATTTAGCTTCGTTGCTTTTTTCTTTGGAGTGCTTTAGATAGCTTAAATTTTAGGTCAAGAGGACACCCAAATATTTAAACTCCTGTACAACCTCAATGTGTGTATTGTTTGGAGACCATTTTTCTTCCGCTCGCCTTCTTGATTGTCTCTTTTCAAATATAACAATCTTAGTTTTTTGGGTATTAATTTGCAAGCCCCAAGACTCGCAAAATGAACTTAGACGGTTTATTTGCCATAGAAGCGTGAAAGGATTATCAGCAAGCATAACTAGATCGTCCGCGTACAACAGGACTTTGATTATAATGTTAGCAAAATTAACTCCACCCGGGAGAAGCTCGCAGACATCATCTATGAACAGGGCAAATAATAATGGGCTGAGGATACAACCCTGAGGAACACCTGTAATTGTATCAAATCGATTTGAAAATGTGAAACCGTCCCATACCCTTGCATTTGTTGACGAAATAAGACTTGCATACACTTCGAGAAACTTTCTTGACAAACCAATGCAAGAAAGTTTGTATATTAAAGCTTGTCTATTGACTTTATCGAATGCAGCTTTAAAACAAAGCAAGTGTATAGTTTCTTTTTTCTATCTATAAATTGTTGAGCAATGCTTGAAATGGCCAAGATATGATCCATGGTTGAAAAACCTGGGCGGAAACCGGCTTGAAAGATGCTCAAAAGACTGTTATCCTCAATCCATTTTGAGAGCCTTTCATATAGGATTGCAGTGAAAGTTTTTCTTATTGAATTTAAAATTGAAATACCTCTATAATTTTCCGCAGCGTTAGCATCACCTTTTTTAAAAATGGCAACAATTACAGATTCGTTGAAACTGTTAGGGACACATCCATCATTGTACACTTTGTTATAGAAAGACACGAGGTAGTTTTTAAAATCAATAGTGCTGTTTTTATAAAACTCGACTGGTATGCCGTCTAGGCCAGGAGCCTTGCTGTTTTTCAATTTTTGGAGCGTTACTTCCAATTCGGGCAATGAGAATTCTAAATCCAGCTCGTTGATTCTAGTATCAGGTAGCGCGTAATCAAAGGTATGAAGGTCTTCATCAGCTGAGAGTAGAGTTTTAAAATGAGCTGCTAACGTCTCAGCTTCTAAGGAGAACTTCATACCCTGATTGCGCCCACCAAGATTGCGCACTGTCTCCCAAAATATCTTTGAGTTTGTGCAGTTTTCCAATTTCTTAGCCACGTTTTTTAAATAGGTGATTTTCTTAACTGAGCACATTTTTTTAAAATCATTATTAACGCCAAGATAGATGTTTTTGAAAAATTGAGAATTGGTCGTTCTAAACAGTTTTAAGTAAACGAACGAAAGTTTACGGAGCTTTCTGCAATCCTTATCAAACCATACATTTTTAGCTACAAAAGTGTGTGTACTCTTCAACGCAAAAGGGGCTGCAGTCTTTATAACCCGTTCTATACTTTCACATACCACTTCAGACGAGACTGCGGATTGTTGGGGCAGAGATAGTAAGTGCCGAGAAAGGAGGCTTCTATAGAGGGTTGCATTGTTCTCCGACCACTTCAGCTTATTAAAACTGGAAGGTGTAGCTTGCTGGTTTAACTCCTTTAGCTGAATTTTAATTACAATTGGAAAATGAGCCGAGTAGTTGACTAGTGCAACTTCAAAGTCATCGATAATGTTCAGCCAGTCCCCTGAAATCGCAGCAAAGTCAATTACGGATTGTCCCTGCCCGCTAACAAAAGTGAATTCGCCACATGCATCACTAATAGAAGACCCATTCAAAACAAATAGACCGAAAACTTCAAAAAATTCTGTTAAACTCCCCCCGTTGCGGTTATAAATTTTATCCTTAGAACATCTACTCTCGGCCAGTGCAATTCGTGCTCGTAAAATATTGGCGGAAGAATTTTGATATTCACAAATCCTAGCATTTAAATCACCGACGATTAACACATGGTCAAGAGAAGTGTTGTTCATAAATTCCACTAGTTCATCGAAGTCGCTAAGCCAATGATTGCAATTTAAATAAATAGGAATAATATAATAGTTTAGGTTGTTGCTAACCATATGAAAAATAATTTTAGATTCAATAATTTTAAAATTAATAAGATTACCCCATAAAGATTTTTTAATCCCATATAGAATACCCCCACTGGCTCTTCCATGTATTTATTATTAGATCTTATCGCGGGTGTAAACATTACTTTAAAGTCTTTGAAATATTTTAGAAATTCATTTTGATTCTTTTCTTCAATAAAAGTTTCTATAAGAATTATAACATCAAATTTAAAAAAATCGGAATGTAAAAGCTTACTTTTGAGACCAGTTATATTATACGAGCATATATTTAATTTTTGAAAAATAGTTGTGTTATGGCAGACGACAGAATTTACCTATTGTGTTTTATCCCTAACATGGTGTGAACTCTGATTTCCAAATGGCGCTCGCTGCGGTTGGAGGCCAAAAGCGGAAGAAGAGCTTGGAACCACGGCCAACCTCGCTCCCTCGCTGCAGTCAAAGTACTCGTAACAACTGTCACTAAATACTTCACTAATGAGTGACATGTCCGCTGCTGATTTGCCAACTAAACCTCGTGAAATTTGATAAACAAAAAGTTGATTGTTGATTTGCAATTTGTTGTCTCCTTTAACGAAAATTCTGGCGTTTGGATTTATCTGCCGCTGTTTGTTTTTTGTTTCTATTAGTGTTTTTCTTTTTTTTTCTTGATAAAAGTGATTGCTCGCGAAATATACTTATTCCGGAGCCTTTGAGCGTGTGCGCGGAGGTAATAAGTTTATCGGTGATCGCCGCTGTTGGAAGTTCGATGATGACAGTTCCTCTTTCAGTGTTGTTGTTGCGTATTTGTCTGGAGCTCTTAAATTGGATTTCTTCGTCTTCATTTAACTTCAGAAGCCCCTTGCAAGTCTGTTTAGCTAATTGGATTGCATCGGTTTCTGTGTCTAAAGGAAGGTGTACCACAATAGACTTATCGTTTGATTTCCGTGAGAGAATTTCCAATTGGGTTTCAAGCAAATCGCATCTTTCTGTCATTAAAGTGAGTTTTTTGCTGAGTTGGGTGTTAAGTGTCTTCAAAGAAAGTATCTCGTTCGAGAGCACCAACAAGTCATTTTTTGTGACTAGATCTTTAAGCTTTTCTTCGAGACTCTCATTTAAGATAGTTTTTAGATCAGCAACTGATAAATCGCCTATTCCCATATTTGCTGCTTTTAGATGAGAAATCTTTTTGTTGGTAGTGTTTTGTTCAGGAGAAATTTCAAATAAGTATCGCTTGCGGTTCATCGGCAAATCGTTGTACCGCAATTTGATTTCGATGCAACACGGAGAAAACTTTTTTTTTTATTTTTTGTTTTCCTTTTTGAGCTTATTTACTTGAGTAAATTTAACTAGCAATTTGCGGTGTTAGTTCAAAGTGATTAAATGAGTGTTTTTACGTGGTTTTTCTTAGGAAGTTACTTGGATTTATAATTTAATTTGAAAAAAAATACGGAGCTTCGAAACTTTTTGCAATTCCACTTTGACAGTTGAAACGACACTGAAGTCAGTGTATATGCAATCCATTTCGTCCTTATTTTCTAAGGCATTAGAACAATCATGCAAGAAACTTAACAGATTAGTGACAGTGGATCTGTTTCTTACAAATCCATGCTGTTCATTACAAATTAAATTGCGACAAAGAAATATTAACTTTTCGCAAACAATTTGTTCAAAAAGCTTAGGGATACACGAAAGCTTTGAAATATTCCTATAAAATTAGTGATATCACCACGTTCGCCTTTTTTTAAATACAAGTGTGATAAAAGCACTTTTCCATACATAAGGGAATTTACCAGTACTAATGGACAATTCAAACAGATATTTAAGATATGGAGCAATTGCATGACTACATTTTTTTAAGAACGATCGGTGCAATTGCAATTGTGCATTCTTCAGAGAAGAAATAAATTTTAAAATTGTTTCCAAGTCAAATGAGAAGCTACTAAAACTTATTTGGGAACAGCTAGTTAGATAACTAAAATATTGCTCATCTATGTGAAGAGGGGTCACCCTAAACGACTTACTGAAATAATCTGCAATTATTTTATTTATTATTTTAGTAAGTGTTAAGTTACATACAATCTTTCGTCTCCTTAGAGTAAGATCAATTGTGGAATTTCACCCACGTACTTTTGACCTTAAATCTAATTTGAAAGGTTGAAAAAGACAGTCGCTCTAGTTTGGATTTGCTAGATTTGGATTGTTTTTTGTTGCTCTGCACTTCCTGGATTTATAAATTCTTTTCTTATTCCAATACCAATTTGAAATAAAATCGAATTTAATACGTAGGAAAAGGAGTGCTAGTGTTTTTTGTTTATTGGCATTTGGTGGTTTTCGTTTGCGTTAGGTAATTATTTTGATCTTTAATATTGGAAATTCAAATTGGTGGTTATTTTCCAGAGGAGTCTTGCGGCAACAAAGATCGTGGGCTTTAAGAGCTTAATAATTGCAGCAACACTTAATTGATCTCTTTCTTTCTTTAGAACCTGACAAACATAACATTCAAATATTGGCCCTTTTCAAAAGCGCAGACAATTCTCTAAATATCTACAGATAATACACTCCACCCGATCCGATAAGAGGACATCAGAATTGCGCTCGCCTAATTTAGAACTACAATTAGAACGGATGGGAATAACTTTCGTGAACTTTTTGCATCAGTGCCATAGACTGATCTCGGCTTTCAAAACTCATGTCAACACTTGCTTCCAACCATTCGATCAAAAATTAAGAATCGCAAGCAAGCTGCAGCTGCAAAGAAGAGAATATATAAGGATTTCACGTTCAAATCCAACTGACGAATGAAGTAGATAATAATTTTGTTCAGTCCGTCTAATATCAAGAGGCACAAGGCTCCATAAGTTAACCCTTCGGGATAGGGGTCAGAATTTACCCAAGGTAGGCATGCCGGTCGTAAGAGGCGACTAAAATCCAAATCCCCCCTTCGGGTAGGGGTCAGAATTTACCCGAGGTAGGCATGCCTGTCGTAAGAGGCGACTAAAGTCCAAATTTTTAAACTTTTTGAAAAAAAGTTAGAAAAACGAAAATATGCAATGAACAAAACAAATGATATAACTACCCCAGGTGGTACGCCAGGTAAACTGGTAAATCCACCCTCTTCGGAGGCCGGTTCCATGGATTCTGGGGGGAACTATTTATTGCTAAAAGATGACCCTTTCATAAAGAGTCGTAAATTGGTAAGAACACCAACATCCCAACCAACAAGAGAAAATCCTATGTTGGAAGCTTGTTACAAAAAAGCCTGTGAAGAAAGAGACAATTTTAAGCAACTGAATGAAAAACTCGCAAGCGAAATTGATAAACTAAAGCTTGAGCTATAGCAGCTTAAAGAACAGGTCAATAATAACAATAAAAATGAGCAGATACATAAAACTGTAGTGTACCTTACGGATGAAGGAGAACTGCAAAGAGAGACAGAACCACCCTTTAAGGGAACAAAAAGGAACAAAAAAAGAAAAATGAGCAGGTCTCCGGAGCTTTCACCACAAAAAGTGACCCAGAAAAGCCCAGAAAAGATGAAAGGTAAAGAAACCAAACCACTCAAAACAATAAAGCCTCCACCAATTATAGTGCTCTGTATTACGAAGTACGAAGTCTTATTGAATATTTTAGAGGAAAATAAAATAAAAGCTAATACAGCTCTCCTAAATAGCAATGATGTTAAAATTAATGTGGATAACGAAGAATCCTACAGAAACTTAACAAAATTGATAAACCAGAAAAAAGTTCAATGGAACTCGTTTGAAAATAAACAAACAAGACCAATAAAGGTTGTTGCAAAGAAACTTCACTACTCATGCACACCTGAACGCATTGCAAATGACCTAATAAAGAAAAACTTCAAAATACTTGAAGTTGTCAACATGCTTAAGTACAAGAGTAAAGAACCGCTCCCGATGTTCATGCTTACTTTTGAGCAAGATGAAGACATCAAAAAAATGTATGAAATTAAAGATATCTTAGGAATGAAAGTTCAAATTCATCCTTTGTGGAAATCAAAGCTGTAAGAACTGCCAAAAGCACTCACAAATACTGCAACTCAAACCCGAAATGCGTTAAATGTGCAGGAGACCACCATACAAAAGACTGCATAAGGGAACAAAATGCTGCCCCTAAATGCGCCAATTGTAGTGAAAGACACCCAGCTAACTACAGAGGGTGTGCAGTTGCAAAAGAGATACAGCAAGTAAAAGACAACAAGTAAAAGAAAATGCAAAAGCCTGTTCAAAAAGACGCAACCAAAAACGGAGAAAAAAGAAACAAAAAAGACTTGAGACCGAAATCTAAAGGAGCTAAAGGAAATCTACCCTTAAGCGAAAATGAAAACTTAAGCCTCATAACCGGTCCACAGAAAACATATGCACAGGTTGCTTCGAAAAACGTTGTAAAACCAGTCGGAAACCCCAAGCCTCCCATTAATGCTATGGAGGATATCATACAAAGAATCCTTAACAGAATGGGAGACATGGAAAAGAATAATAAGAAAATTCTGGAAAGAATATCTCTCCTTGAAAAACAAAACAGTAATAAAAGAACTGTACCTAAAAGATCATAATGGCTAAAAACATACAAATCTTATTATGGAATGCCAATAGTCTCGAGAATCGAAGACGAATTGCAAGCGACTCTCGACATAAACAAAATTGATATATGTCTAGCCTCCGAGACACATTTTAAAATTGGAACAAAATACGAACTTCGCGGATACAATACATACCAAACCCCACATCCTCAAAATACAGCAAGAGGAGGGGCCGCAGTTATAAATAAGGAAGATGTTAGCCACGAAGAAGATGAAGAATATCAGTCGTGTGAAATACAAGCGAAATCCGTAAACATAAAAACAAGTAGCGGCCAGATAACGGTAGCAGCAGCATATTGTTCTCCTAGCTACAGGCTGAAACAAAACAATTTTGAAAGCCTCTTCCGTAAATTCGGAAATAAATTCATAATAGGCGGAGATTTCAACGCTAACAACATATCTTGGGGATCAAGATTAACAAATACAGGAGGAAGAGAACTCCTTGAATATATTAAAAAAAACAATGTTAACTACCATTCAACGGGAAATCCTACTTACTAGCCCACAGATAGGAACAAAATCCCGGATGTTGTCGACTTCTTCTTAACTAAGAATATTTCCTCAAATACTACCCAAGTTAAGGAAGGGCCAGATCTTGACTCAGATCACTCATCTGTGCTGCTAACACTTGGTAATAAAATTATAATGAAGGAACAAAACCCACGTCTAGTAAACAAACTAACTGACTGGACATATTTCAGATATTTAATAGATGAACGCATCGAACTATCCACAACAATTAATACAATAGAGCAATTAGAAAGTGAAGTACAGTCCTTCACCCTAGCTATACAAAAGGCTGCATGGGCTGCAACGCCTGAATTAAATAGCAAAGTAAAAAGAAACGTGTATCCCAACGAAATTTGCGACATTATATCAGAAAAGAGACGAGCTCGCAAGCGATGGCAACTGTCAAGAGCTCCAAGTGATAAAAGTAGACTTAATAGCTTAAACAATAAGCTCAGAAAAAGGATAGCAGAATTTAAAAACGCATCGGTGGAAAGATACCTTACAAATCTGACAAACGATGCTAGTACAGAATACTCACTGTGGAAGGCTACACAAAAAATTAAAAGACCAACGCCATATAGGTACATTCCGCCAGTGAAAAACAGCAGTGATAACTGGGCTAAAACAAACAAACAAAAGGCGGATCTATTTGCGGAACATCTTGAAAACGTTTTCAAGCCATACGACCATAATGATATTTCCCAACAAACGGAAGAAATGTGCGAAGACGAGAGATCGATTCCAGCAGTAACCTCTAGGGAAATAGCCAAAGAAATAAAAGAAAAGATCAACCCGAAAAAAGCCCCGGGATTTGATCTAATAACGGGTGATATTCTGAAAAAAACTGCCTAAGAAAGGAATGAAAAAAATAGCACAGATAATAAATGCTGCGTTCAGACTAAGGTACAAGTATGTTCCGCGCATGTGGAAGGTTGCGGAAGTTATCATGGTACCTAAGCCGGGAAAATTGCCCAGTGAAGTAACGTCATATCGGCCGATATCATTGCTGCCAATTCTGTCAAAGCTATTCGAAAAAATGCCCCTAAAACGACTCCATCCGATTCTAGAAGAAAAGACACTGATTCCAAACCATCAGTTTGGATTCAAAAATAAATACTCAACAATAGGTCAGGTCCACAGAATAACTGATATAATAGAAAAAGCTTTAGAAGAAAAACAAATATGCTCTGCCATCTTCCTTGATGTAACACAGGCTTTTGATAAAGTCTGGCATAAAGGATTAATCCGTAAGCTACAAAAATATCTTCCAAAAGAGTATCATGAAATACTAGAGTCGTATATAATGCAACGATTATTTAGAATTAAGCAAGAGAATGAGTACTCCGAATTGAAACACATCAAAGCTGGAGTACCGCAAGGTAGTGTGTTGGGACCAGTACTGTTCCTCCTATACACGAACGACCTACCACAAAATGACGAAACTACTGCTGCCACTTTTGCAGACGATACTGCTGTACTTTCAGTAGGAAAACCCGCACAGGAAGTTATAGAAAAACTGCAAAGGTCAGTAAATGATATATCCAAATGGACCAAAAAATGGCAAATAAAATTAAATGAACTAAAGTCGGTTCATATTAACTTTACGAATAAAAACGTACAACACATACCTGTGTACATAAATAATAAAGTAGTTCTGCATTCGAACTCAGCTAAGTATTTAGGCTTGACTTTGGACGCAAAGTTGCGCTGGAAAACACATGTCAAAAAAAAAACGAGATGAACTAAATATACGATACAATAAAATGTATTGGCTCATAGGGAGGAATTCATGCCTCTCAATCTACAACAAACTGCTTCTCTACAAGCAAATATTAATACCAATTTGGACATATGGCCTCTAGTTATGGGGGTGCACAAGAAAGACAAATCTTCAAAGCATACAATGCTTTCAAAACAAAGTATTACGCAATATTGTTAATGCGCCGTGGTAAATACGTAATGCTGATCTACATAGGGATCTAAAAATTGAAATGGTAGAGGACGAGGTTCGGAAGGTCGCAAGAAGACATGAAGTCAGGCTTCGCAACCATGCTAATTTAGAAGTAGTTCAACTACTTAATAACAACAATTTAGTTAGAAGATTACGTAGAGTTAAACCTTTTGAACTAGTTAACTAGGTTATTAGGAAAGAAATATATGTGTTACAACATAATCACACGAACAAAGTGATAATGAATTAAGAAAAAAAGGTAACAAACCAAAGTTAGTTCCTAAAAACAGTACATAAGTACATAAGCAAATGTTAAAACAAAATTGCTGATTAGTCTTTAGACTAGGTGCGATTACTGGAAGGATGGTAACATCATGCCTTCCCTGGGTGTTTTTAGTGGATGATGCAAGTCCCACACTATCGCAAAGCTCGCAAGCGATGTCTTTTAACGTGTTTAACGCAAAAAAAAATAAGTTAACCAGTTTGTTTTTTATATGGAAAGCTGTGTCTCTTGATATTGGACAGACTATACAATCAATCGGTGGAAGCTGCGAGGTAAAATTAAGAGATTATCGGAAAAGCTTATAGACTTTCCTAGTGGATCCCTCACTTTTTGGTCAGAAACAAAAGTGATTAAAAGTAATTTCAGCAGACGGCAGGTCGTCCCTCTTTGAGTGAAAAAAGGCAATTTGCTAGCTACAACACCGAAGGAAAAGGCAGATTATTTTGCAAATATGTTTTCAGTAAAAATCAAATCGGAAGAAATATGTTCATGCGTGCACTTGTTATGGTTGGGTAGAGACATCATCTAGCGGATAGCAGCTACAGCTGACAGTAATGTGTTGGCTGTAGCTGACAACCAGCTCAACCATACTTAGCCTAAACTACTGCGGAACATTGTACCTACACATCAACATTCTGTAACAAAGATTATGATTTGATTTAAGGGTCGACCGAGAAGGAGACTACCTGAAGAAACATTGCGACTTCATAACGAGCGGATTGGAATAGTACGTGAATTAAAGTACTTTGATGTGTTGCTAACATCTAATTTAAAATTTGGCAAGCATTATAAGGAAAAAAATAAACTGTGTGCTACAAAGTCCTGGACTTTGCAGAAAACCCCTTTAAAGAATTTGAAGCGATGCAGAGATATTTCTTCAAATGACCAGTCATTGACATCGACATGGACATATTCCCACCAATATACATTTTTGTAATTTATACAACAAAAACAAACTGAGCATATTTACCTTTTCATTGCGGTGTCCCAAATTCTACCAGAAATCCGACGTTCACACTTCCAAGAAAGTTTTCTATCATAGAGCTCATATATAAAGGTTTACATGTTTGTAGGCAATACTCACGGTTGTATCAGTTCATTTGTATAAAGCAGACATTAATAACAGCAGTTCTATATTAAAAAACCGTAAAGATAATGAAAAAGTTATTATTGTAGGTGATTTAAAATACTTGCTCATTTTAATGTTATATTTAATCATGACTGTGAAGTTGTGGATACCTTTGCACAATTTGATCTAAGGCAATTCAAATATTTTCATAACTTCTTTATTAATGTGCTTGATTTGATTTCGACCCAATTGATCATATCGCATTCAGTCTGCACCTAGAATTTTATATGTATTTTTCACCTATAACTCCTGATTCTAACTTTATGTACAATTTCGCTAACACAAATTTCGACTTAATTAATAACTATCTCAATGGAAAGGATTGGCAAGCATTATTTGCTTATGTATATTTTAATGTGAGCTACGGTTCATTTTTAAGAATTGTGCATAAAGCAATTGCCTTATACACACCGAGTCAAAATAAGTGGTTTAAAACCAGTATGGTTTAATAAAAGAATAATCAATATCAATAATAAAAAAATAAGATTTATAAGCAATTTCGCAAATCTGACAATGATCGAGATTTTTACAAACAATATCGAATACTGCAAAAGAATTTCGATACTCTAAATAAATTCCTTTACAACCAGTATGCATTATCTGTTGAAAGTGATTTAAAATCAAATAGTAAACTTTTTTCGAAATTTATAAGCGCTATAAAACAATCTAATAGATAGTTCAAACTACTCGGAGGAAATTAATGGCAGCTGAAAGGAAGTGAAGTCAGAATCGTTGTATGTGCGAACGGTGTAGATGGGCATTGTCTGCATGATTTGTAATAATTTTCTTTTATTTTCAATGAAATTTATTGCAAAAAACAAAGTGTTGGTCAAAACTGCTCCAAAAGTTGGGCGTGGTAAACACATTTACACAGAGGGACATTGTCTACATATTTTGTGAAGAAGACTACCTTCATTATCATTTAGGTACCCATCAAAAAAGTATCATCAGCTTCGCTATGTTTGAGTAACAAAATTCAGAAATACTGGCATTTTTGTTATACTGCAAAAAATCAAAATTGTTCAATTCTTTTAAAAATTGGGAAAAAGGCGGTCACAACGTTATCTCAAGCACCAATTGTTTTGAGGATATAAATCATCGATGATTTTTACAAATCAATTAATATTGGGCTACAATCATTAAGTGCGATAATTAATTCAAATTTAGGACTTTGCAATGTGATTTTAGACACACTAGTGTTTCGTAGCTCAACCACATACCAACCCCAAAGGGTAGAATGAGAATGTTTTTGGTTTGGTTTGCTTAGTAGCTATGCCGTCTATGTCTTAGTTTGCCACAATCAAGGGATGTGACCAACCCGCGCAGTGTGAGACAACAGACCGCCCGATATATAAAGGTAAATGGATTCTTTTTATGCTGCAAACAAGCCAACAAGTTATTGGGAATTATTTTTCAAGAAAACTGGGGGTGCAAACTGAATTCCTTTATTTAGGCATAAGCCGTTAGTTGGTAGATAGTGAGTACAATTTTTATTAAAATGGCTTTGAACTTTAGGGTGTTGTTTTCTAAACTTAGGGGTGTTGTTTCCTAAACTTTAGGGACGGTTTCTGGTTTTGGTTTAGTATATAAGTATAACAAAACTATGTAAGGAAGTGAAGTGTTTTCTTTTATACTTTTGAGTAGGCCTTAGGGAAAGTTTTAGGTGTTGGTGTATAGAGTTCAATTACAGAAATAAAGCTTTTGGTTGGGACAACTTCGAAGGGAGTTTCTTATTATATTAAAGCTTTTCGAATAATATAGGAAACAAGTCCAATAAATGGCGTTAAATAAAATTATATTCCCTGTTTTCCAGATAAACTTATAAAATACCTTTATAGTAGAGCGCTTCTATTACACGGATAATCATACGGATTTTTTTATTTATTATCATTATTCTTTACAACAATGCAAATATGATTTCCTTAAACTATCATAACACAAATTCAGGTATAATAAAGAATAGTTAGTGACATTTGTTTTTGAAAATTCAAATAGTGATAAATGATACTTCATAAATAAAATTCAGAATTATGTGGGGTAAGCAGTATTTGAATGTTTTTAGTTTTTTTTTTTTTTTTTTTTTTGTCGGGGTGTGTGAGACTTTCTGCACTGGAGCACTCAGACTCAATACTGGTCCATTTTACTACCAGGCAGACACACCACATGTAATTAGTTAGGAGTATATTATAACAAAACCCAAAAAAAAAAACTATACAATGATTTTTGGAAAAAAAAACAGTAAGTAAGCAATCTAAGAAATTATCTTAATACATACTAAGTACCCTCAGCTTCTCATATTCGTTTCTTGGGTCACTCCCCTCATCTTCGGGTGTGGAACTGGAACGACAACGTATGTTAAGCTAATTAAATTCCGATCATAACAGCATAACTCAGTGGGGTAAAACCAATAGAGAAAGTTTATACCAGGGGTATATGTGCAGTCACAACTCACGAGTGAGTGTGAACTGTTTTTTCCATATCAAATGTTACCTTCAATTTGAAGAATAAGCAAATGAAATGATTATTAACCAATAGAGTGGAATTTAATGCTTCCAAAACACAATGCTGTCTCCTCTTATTAAAGCAAAACCCACACACACTGCCATTATCTATTCATGGCACTTGCATTGCTGAAACCGAAAGACTTTACATTCTCGGTATGTGTTTTATTCGTTGAAATGACCACATATTTGGTTTCGCCAAGAATGCCGCGAAATGTCTATGTCAAAAGGCGGTAAGTTATACTTTGTGGTCTGACAGACCACATAATCCATTTTGCAGTTTTGGTGCCATGAAAATTCGATATGGCCTATTCCTTTATATAGACAATAGAACATATGTTATAATATGCGTATGTATGCAGATATTTTGCAGATTATCTTTTGATAGGACAACAAGAACCAAAATTTTTTTTTAATTTTTAATTTTTTTTCTAATTTCTTTTATAACCGTTTACAAAAAGATATCGTTGTTTTATGAGTTGATTAAAAATACATATGTATATCTACTGTTTACGAGCATATTTATGAAATTACTGATGTGATGGTTCATGTGCAACACATTTCTGACATATCTTTGCGTGCGAGTTGCAAATCGGGACTTTGCATCTAAGGCAATGGAAACAAGTTTTTCTGTTTTTTTTATCTTGTTTATAGCACATACGACAAACGGGGCTGGAGGCAGAAGGAGCAAACATAGACTCGTTATTGTTAGAACGATTTAGTGACATCGTTGCTTCATATATTGGATGATTATATTGTGCCCAAAGTGACTTTACCTGCTGACTTGTGGCATGAAAAGCTCCGCTAAGCTTCCTTCAGTGGCTCCCAGTTTCTAATATTCTCTATTCCACTTTTCGGTAACGAGAATGGCTTTGCGATTTGTTTCTCGCACAATAATATCTACGATTTGTGGCGTTATGAATTGTTTGCAAATGGAAGCAGGATTCGGAAACATAAATTCTCTTGGGCCATGCTTAGCGATTTCCGTACAATTATGAGCTCTAGCACGTTCACTTGCCACCGGTGGTGTGGTTAGCCAAACTTAACCGTCCTTATAATGAAAGTATTCGGCATCTGCAGCAGAGGGTACAGCTGGCCAAGTCGATTGTTCCCCTTCTGGAACGATTGCAATACGAACCTCTTCAACTTGCTCCTCGTTGTCGCTTTCTTCTTCCATATAAACTTCAAGCTCAGCATGTTCTTCAGCATCTAAAGCATCAACACCTACATCACGTGGCAAAAAGTCAGGGTCAATCTCATCTTCTCCTGTTCCAAAAGGTTCGTGCTCGTCATCGTCGCAGTTCTCCATAGCAAGAATAGGGGCTAGTCTTGCATTATATCCCTCTTGTTGATTAGCAGTAAGATTGCCAAAACTAGTGTTTCTGCGACCCTTTTTCAACAACATATCGATTTCACTTTCGTTCGGATTCATTTTCAAAACTATACAAACACTAGACGAGTAAAAAACTCAAAAAATCTTAAAACAAAACAACGCCCCGAGTAAAAAGATATTTATACATCAAAAACGAAAGCAAAAATGCTCTGCTTGTAGTGTCGTCCCAAACCAGTCTACGATTCAACCAAACCTGGTGTGGCGACCTCGAAATACTGTGGTTACGCGAGGAAGCATTCCGTGGAACCACACACTAATCATAGATGTCGCAACGAACAACAACGAGAATTCAAAACAGAACCAACGGTCGGGAGAGAGAAAACAATTGACAATTCGTGTTTGTTCTTTGAGTTAGTCGCTTCATTATTTTATAGTGTTTGTAATATTCAATAATTAAATGTACATATATTAAATAAACTAATTGTTTTACTGTGGATAAATATTTGTGCACACACTTGTGCCTACAGTGGTGACCCCGACGTGATATACAACAATTAAAAATTTATTTAATTGGCAACAGCCGAACCAACTACGCACTTTATCTCTTGCACTTGTACATACATATATTTATAAGAATGCAAGGCGAACAAAACACAAGGACGAATGCAGGCGTTTCCTCAGGACCACCAACTCCATCCGATGCGGAGATCCAGGAAATCAATGCTCTCAAAAACCTGAGGATTCCTCCGTTCTGGAAAATTAATCCAGCGCTATGGTTTGTACAGGTGGAAGCGCAATTCCACAATAATCGGATCATCAGCGACAACAGCCGATTCAACGCCATCATCGCTGGACTGGACCCAGAAGTGCTGAATGAGGTATCAGACTTAGTGCAGAAACCACCGGACACAGATAAGTACATTGCTTTTAAAAAACAAGTCATATCTAGGTTCACCGAGTCTAAGGAGAGGCAACTGAACAGATTGATGACGACCCTTGAACTTGGCGACAGACGTCCATCAAGTCTCCTCAGGGAAATGCGAAGACTGGCTGGTTCAAATGTTCCAGACGACATGTTGTCCACTCTATGGATGGCACGAATGCCCAGTCATGTGCGTGGAATACTTTCTGCCAGTCACGGAATCGACCTCACTGCGTTGTCTGAAATCGCAGACAAAATCGTTGATAACACATCCGCCCACGCTGTTTTCTCCACTGATGTTCATGAAGATGACCCTATACCACAATCCACCAACGCTGAAAGTGATCTGATCAGAAGACTAAATTCCATCGAGTCCACTCTGTCAACTCTAATGACGGCTATGCAATCACTGAAAACCAGTCACAGCCATGGCAGGTCTCGACCACAGTCAAGGAATAACAGATCGCTCTCAAGAGCATCAACTCCTAACGGAATGTGTTTCTTCCATGAGAAATTCGGCAGCGATGCCCGGAAGTGTAAGAAACCATGCAGCTACAAAGCAAAAAACTAAGTGAGCTGTTGTCCTCAGAGGCGGACGGCAACAGTCAAAGATTCCACAAGGAACACCGCCTCTACATCTTCGACAAGGAGACAAACCAAAAGTTTTTGCTCGACTCTGGATCAACTATATGTGTCTTACCTCGTTCCAGGGACTGCAAAAACAACAGAGGGGAAATAACACTCCTGGCAGCGAATAACTCACCGATTCACACCTACGGCGAGAAGATCCTCACACTCAACCTTGGTCTCCGGCGAGCTATCACTTGGCCGTTCGTTATTGCAGATGTTAAAACAGCAATAATTGGCGCAGACTTGCTCGCACACTACGGACTTGTCATTGATTTGAAAGCCAGACGTGTCATAGACAAAACAACATCATTAACGGTACAAGGCGAGATTTATACCAGTGATTTGTCAAAACTTCTGACTATCAGTGGTCCTGAACCATACATAAATCTCGTCAACGAATTCGTTCTGGCCAACAACAACGCACCTGATCCAAAATCAGGAGTCAACATCGTGCAACACTGCATCGTAACCACGGGCCAACCAGTGTCCGAACGACCACGACGACTCTCCGGCGACAAGTTGAAACAGGCCAAGGCTGAATTCGAGGATTTTCAAAAGAAGGGTTACTGCCGTCTATCCAGCAGTCCTTGGGCTAACCCCATTCATCTTGTTGAAAAAAAGACTGGCGGTTGGAGATGCTGCGGTGACTACCGTCGTCTGAATTCCATAACACAACCAGATAGCTACCCCATTCCTCACATCATGGACTTTACTGAACAGTTGAACAACAAAAACTGCTTCTCGATACTGGATCTAGACAAGGCATACTACCAGATCCCGATGACACCTGACGACATCCAAAAAACTGCGGTGACCACGCCTTTTGGTTTGTTTGAGTTTGTAGTCATGCCATTCGGACTCAAAAACGCAACTCAGACTTTCCAAAGGCACATGGATATGGTCCTACGTGGACTAGATTTCGTTTTTTGCTACGTTGACGACATCCTCATTGCCTCCGACTCAGAGGAAGAACATCGCCAACACGTCCGTATAGTTCTACAACGTCTCCACGAACATAGACTTATCATCAACATCAGGAAGTGCATTTTTGGGAAGTCTGAGGTTACGTACCTTGGACATACAATCAACCAAGCCGGATGCAGACCACCTGAAGCCAGAGTTGAGGCCATATCGAACTATCCAAAGCCATCCAACATCATGGAACTACGTCGTTTTCTTGGAGTCGTTAACTACTACCGACGATACATCCCTAATTGTGCCCATATTCAAGCACCGTTGAATGGACTCATCAGGGACTCCAAGAAAAACGACAAACGACCCGTTCCCTGGACTCCTTTGGCGGAAGAAGCTTTCGATGTATGCAAGGACAGTATCAAGCATGCTACACTACTCAACCACATCGATCCGAAGTCTACACTTGTCCTAACAACGGATGCTTCTGATATCGCAGTTGGTGCCAAATTGGAACAAAAACAAAATAACCAATATCAACCGATCGGACTATTTTCATGCAAACTGTCACCTGCACAAAGTCGCTACAGCACATATGATCGCGAGTTGCTGGCAATATACCTAGCTATCCGATTCTTCCAACACATCTTGGACGGTCGACACTTTGTCGTGCAAACGGATCACAAGCCGCTCATATATGCGTTCCAGCAGAATTCGGACAAGGCCCCGCAACGTCGTCTAAGGCAATTAGACTACATATCGCAGTATACTACGGACATTGTTTACCTACCCGGCGACGACAACTCAGTAGCAGATGCATTATCGCGACTCAATTCGATAACCATGCCAATCCAATTTGATCTGAGAGAACTTCATTTATCTCAGCTACTCGATGTGGAACTTCAATCAATCCTGAAGCAACAAAATTCATCGCTCAAGTTAAAGAAACTCACTTTGGAACCTGAAATTAAAATTTACTGCGATGTTTCCGACAATATGATTCGACCATATCTACCAGCTTCCATGCGACGGAAGGCCTTTGAATCCATCCATGGTCTTTCTCATCCAAGCGGAAGAACAACCAGTCGACAACTCAGAGAGAAGTACGTTTGGCCAAACATCAGGAAAGACGCATTGGAGTGGTCACGCACTTGCATCCAATGCCAACGATCCAAAGTTCATCGACATACGAGGCTTATCCCGGATTCAATAGCAGTTCCAGAGCACCGTTTCCAGCATGTCCACATAGACCTCATTGTGCTGCCACTCTGCAAAGGCAATAGGTATTGCCTAACTATGATCGATCGCTTCAGTAGATGGGTGGAAGCAGTACCTCTACAGGACATGTATGCGGACACAGTGGCCACGGCGTTTTATACGCACTGGGTTGCTCGTTTCGGTTCGCCAACAACATTAACCACCGACCAGGGAACTCAATTTGAGTCTGCACTGTTCAACGCACTGATCAACATGATTGGAACGGTGAGGATACGAACATCACCCTACCACCCAGCCTCAAATGGACTTGTTGAACGTTGGCATCGTTCACTGAAAGCCGCCCTGATGTGCCATGAAAAAACGAACTGGACTGATGCTCTTCCGACAGTGTTGTTGGGATTGCGAACGGCATACAAAGAGGACATCAAGGCCTCCGCAGCAGAGATGCTTTATGGAACATATCTCAGAGTTCCTGGTGAGTTCTTTACGAATAATAACTTTGTTCCAGATCCACAGATTTTCGTTGAGAAACACCGAGAAGCGATGCGCAAATTCCGTCCTACAGCAACTGCAAACCATGCAAAAGAAAGAATGTTTGTTTCACCAGATTTAAACAAATGTACACACGTGTTCCTACGCTGCGATGCTGTGAAGAAACCACTGCAATAACCATACACAGGTCCACATCCAATAATCCACCGAATCAGTAATCGACTCTTCACAATTAATGCAGATGGCAGAAAATTAAATGTTTCGGTAGACCGTTTGAAACCAGCTCACATCTCTGTCGATTTTATCCCAGACGTTCATCCAGATGTCAACAAAAATCCAACTTCACTGAAGAATCTGAAAAACAAAAATCAATTGGATAAAAATAAAACAGCTGTAAAAAAAAGTAACATTTGAAAGTTCATCGTAACTTCGTCCTGGAGAGGGAGTCATGTGGCGACCTCGAAATACTGTGGTTACGCGAGGAAGCATTCCGTGGAACCACACACTAATCATAGATGTCGCAACGAACAACAACGAGAATTCAAAACAGAACCAACGGTCGGGAGAGAGAAAACAATTGACAATTCGTGTTTGTTCTTTGAGTTAGTCGCTTCATTATTTTATAGTGTTTGTAATATTCAATAATTAAATGTACATATATTAAATAAACTAATTGTTTTACTGTGGATAAATATTTGTGCACACACTTGTGCCTACACTGGGAACTCCCCAATTTTTGCAGTGCTGCCAACCACTATTGCAAACGCGCAAAATGTCTCACAATTTAAATAACAGCCGTTTTATTTTTTGTGGTCTGGTAGACCACAACCTAAACAATGTTTAAACTTTACTTCAACTCTTTTTTTGTTCAAAAAAATAAAGCTTGGTACTTTAATATATATTGGAGTCGCCTCAGTACATCGAGCTTCACAAAGTCATGGCACCGTGGGCCGAAATATGAAGAGAACAAAAAGTTACGAGACAATAAGTTTCAAAATGGTCTGGTAGACCACAACGCTAAACAGAGGGTTAAGCGTTGTAAGAAATATTTCACCCCTTCTGATCTGGCTACAATTTATAAGGCGTTTATTCGCCCGAAACTCGAGTACAATGCTCATATCTGGTCCGGTGCACCAATAACTTATTTGGAGCTACTTGACAGGATCCAACAACGCGCGATAAAACTCATTGGAGATCGAGACATCGCGAGATCGATTGACTCTCTTAGTCATCGTCGTAATGTCTCCTGCCTTTTGTTATTTTATCGTTATTTCCACCATAAGTGCTCAAACGAAATAGCCAGTTGCATTCCTCCCCTTGAACATTTCAATCGCAATACCCGTCATGCAATGAGTGCTCATCAGTTCACCCTAAGGCGTGTGTTCGGACGTCACTTCAAAGAATCTTTCCTCAGTCGTACAACACGAATGTGGAACACTCTTCCGCGCATTGTTTTTCCTTCACATTATAAGCTACAAACATTCAAAACCAACGTGCATCGGCACCTAATTTCACCCTAATTTCCTTAACGCCCGCGCTGTGTAGCTAATACATTATAAGGGCCCCAACCCCTTTAGTGCGTGTTTATTATAAAAAAAAGTAATTGTCAAGATTGCCTCGCAGAGTACGGACGTCAGATATAGGACTCTGCATATAGCCACCTCTAATATAAAATAACTTGGAGACTTAAAATAATACAAATGTCGGACCGGAAGGTTTTTTAATGATCTAAAGAGGGGCATAGGGTAAGTCAAACTTCTGCAGAACGAGGAGAGGGTGCATTTTTGCTGAGTAGGCACCTCCCCAGCAACTTATACCTTATTAAAATTTCAAATGGAAAATGCCGAAATAGGCTGTGCTTAAGGTTCTGCTATAAAAAATTATTTTGAGATGATAGAAGCTACGGATTGAAGAGGATTGAAGAGGATTCAATGTTGAAATATATTTGGACCAAAGTATTTAAAATTATCAACTCTTTCTTTCTTAAATAATTCTTATTACAAACATAACGCTCATTGAAAACAACTAAGGAATCATCCGCAGTACACGGGCAATTTAGCATTTTATATCGTATTTTCAAGCTGAAATACATCAGTTACTTACATTATGTTTGGCAAGCCAGACTCTCAGTAAGTGGAAATCGGGGTTTATTTCAGTCAATAAGCTCAGAAGGGTACATGAGGCATATGCTGCAAAATCTGTTATTTTATCTGCGAATGGTAGGTTAAACAGGGAGTTTATGTAGACAAGGAACAAAATCGGACCAAGGACCGATCCTTGTGGTACACCTATGTTTAACGTCTTGTTGTTACTGAGGTTACCAATCATGTACAGTACCACGGAAACCAATGGAATGAAGCTTGTTAAGGTGAATGCTGTGGTCCACGAACAAACCAGAGCAATGTTTTTTCTCATCTAAACCTTTTTTATTAGGGAGCAGTATTGTAGAATAGCATCTCCGGTAGATAATCCCTCCTTAATCCTTTTTCAGTTAACCTAACATTCTAATTTTGAAAACTTTTTCCAAAATTTTAGACATTGAAGACAACAAAGAAATCGTTCTGTAGCTGTTAACCTATTTTCTACTCCCCTTTTTAAAAATCGGAATAACATTAACACATTTTAGTTTAACGGGGTAAGGTTAAACAGATGAGCTAAGATATCTGCTATATTAAGAGCGATGTCCTTTAAAGTGGGGTTGAAGATTCCATCTTCACCGCATGCGGAAGAACTGTTGAGCGAGTTGATTAATCCATAAATCTCAGACCCAGTGATTGGGGTAAGAAGAAACTACCACTACGTGATGTATCTTGAACGAAATAACCCCCGGTACATCGCAAGAGAGTTAAGTGAGACTTAAACAATGATTGAACTGTTATGCCATCTTAAGCAGTTGTATCATTCAGTGGTATTAAGGTAATTATAGGTTAGGCAAATGGCATATTAAATGCGGCAATGTGTTTTCGGCTGACCGATTCTTTCGGACGGTTCCTGCGTTAAGTGCGTTATCGCTGACGGATGCGATGGATTCTATGGGCTGAGCCCTTTACTCATCCAAATTATACGAACGAACGAAACAATTAACAACTCTCATATTTTCCATCTCCAAATGCATGCATAGAATTTTCACCATCCAACGATTCTGATGTTTCACATTCAACTGTTTCTTTTCTTTGGTAAAATATGAAACACACAAAAAGAATTGAAGTCAAGCTGAGTATCTTCCCCTCATAGGAACACCCACCTTTCCTTACATGGGAACCTGGGAATCAAGCGCTTGGGGAGCGTAAATTATATAAATATCTATTTATTACTCTAAGGTAATAAATAGATATTTTTATAATTTAGTTACATAGCTATATATATATATACCTGTATAGATTTACATTTACATTGATAATATGTATAATTTGTTAGTCCTTAGCCAAATAAATTCATGACTTATTTTATGGGCAAATGGAATCGAATATGTTAAAAATGGCAAGAGGCCTAGTCATTGATAGCAATGTAACTGGTGTAGTATGACGTAATACGGAACTAATTTAATAACAACAAACACTACCACACTACGCTGGTCATTCGATCCATTGACATGGAATGACAATAAACGCTACTACACTGCGCTGGTCATTCGATCCGTTAATAACACAATGACCTGACCAGCTTCTTAATGAATGAATATAGCTGAGCCAGCTATAGTCATAATATTGTAACCTAGTTGTAAGTAGAAACTATGAGACATTTAAGTTAAGTGTGTAATAGTCGTAGTGAATAATTTTAGTATAAATAGCATCTAATAAATCGAAATGAATCAATCAAATAAAGTGAAGAGAAATCAATAGAACTTTATTATTTCGGCACATTTGACTTTCCTTTTCACTGCGGCATATTTGCCTCTGTTTTTAGCGTTGCCATCGCTTTAACTGGCACAAGTAGGGAATCATAATCACCTCCCCCATACACTCACCACACTGGTCCAGAAGATGAAAAAATAAAATGAAACACGCATGATTCTAAATAATTAAACTTTTTTTTTCTTATTGTGAACACTCACGCCACTTATAATTCTATGGAGGTTGGCATCACTTTGAAGGTTTCCAACTTCAGCAAACTGACCCTATTCACAGTAGAGTGGCAAATTAATGGCCGTCATTTGTTGACATTTAATCTAGCTTCCTTATTCTTTAACCGAAAACAGACAGTTCCGCTGTTGTTTTTAATTTTAATTCAAATCTATAAATACATTTATAATTAGCCCAAGTGAAAAACTAAATAAATACTCACGAAATCACCTGCCATTCAAAAAAAAAAACTTAATCAAAATCAGTCTTTCGACGTAATGACAACGTATGTGACAGATGATGAAGGTAACCAAACTAAATTCCCAATTTATTTTTGCCGCACAAAAATTTGTCTCACATTTTTATGCGCGCAAAGGTCACCAATCTTTCAATGAACTCAATGCTGCTAAAAAAAACTATATGCGTGGCTATTTATTTTCTAGGGAAATTCATTCCTGCCACACAGCGGCCGGATGGCACATGGCGAAAAGCGCGCCGCGTCAAAGAAGGTTACGTCCCACAAGAGGAGGTTCCCCTGTACGAGAGCAAAGGCAAACAATTTGCTAATAGAAAGACGAACCGACCAGTCGGAATGCCTGCACCAGTTGCAGCGACTGGCAAGAAAGAAAAAGCGAAGAAAAAGAGCAAATCTAATCCAGCGCCAGGAGTCATTGTATTGTCAAAGAACACTGCTAGCTCTGCAGCCGCCGCCACCACAACGATAAATTCCAATGAGAGCAACAACAAAAAATCATCTTTGAGTACAAATTCAACCGCTGTAGGCGCAGTTCCTACCGTCTGTACTGAATTGGCAACAGTAGAGTCCATCACCAAAGATCTCAACAGCGTGGATTTGGACAGTCCAGAGCTGGAATTCAACAAAAAGCTGAAGAAACTGAAAAAGAAAATCCGAGAAATTGAAGCCATCGAGGTGAAGTTGAAGAGCGGCGATCTAAAGAAGCCCGAGAAAGACCAGTTGGACAAGGTCAAAAGAAAAAAGGAGTACCTCAAGGAGTTGCAGGAGCTTGAGGAGCAACAAACCGCCAGCGACTGAGACACTGTAAGTGCTTATTGTCAACCTGCCTGCCCGCCAGCCATTCATTCTACGTAGCACGGTTCCATGCCTTCCACGACCAAGGAAGGACAGAGGTATATGTCCTTAACCAATACCACTACCATCAGTCATTGTTTTGCCTTTTTTCCCTCTCGCGCTCTCTCTTTCTCGCTGTGTCGCTGCAGTGACTTGTTTTGTAATGTAGTTTCTTTGACGTTAGGAATTGCTTGATCTCCTTACAGCCAGTAAATTGTGCTGCCTAATTTTGTTTTTGTTTAATTTTGGAAAGTTCTCCGCCCGGAAAACTCCTCGGCGGCAGAAGGAGTGTTCTTGCATGTGGCATAGCATAAGGCAATAAACAAAGAACAACGTACACAGTAGCTTTTCTAGTGATATAAGTTTCTAGTTGGACCGTTTTCATCGCTCGATAGGGAGTTGTTGATTTATTTTGAAAATTTTACCAAGACAAGTTGAAATTTTGTTTTATTTTTAAGGAAATATATATATATATACATACTTTTGTTTTAGATTTAATATTCATCAATGGTAGTGATTCAATCAGAGATTAAGCAAGAGAAAAATAAAATTATTTAAGTGAAAAACAAAAACAAGAAACACAAAACAAAATAAAACAAACGATATTTTTATGTAGAAAGAATTTTTGTAGACTTAAGAAGAAAAGAACCGCAAACAAAATGAAACAGAAAAATAACAAATCAATGTTATTACTAAATATTAAATTGTGTGTAACTTTGTTGTAAAAACGCGACTTTTATTTTGTGTTGATGTCAAGGGTTATCGGGAACGCCATCATTTTTAATGAGGTGCTTTATTGACGATATTGGAAACTGAAGATGTCTTTGCTTTTATTGTATTTGATACCGGGTATCGCAGATGAGCTTTACCAATCCTTAATTGTTTTCCAAAACCCTTGACAACGACATTCTGAAAGTGGGAACCTTAACTTTCATCGCCGCACATATAAATTATTTTACACTTCTTCATCGCTTACATGGTTGGTTGGTTGGTTGGTTGGAACCGGCCCTCAATGAGGATGCACTTAGGCCAGAAGTAGGTCCATTGTGCTGCCGATGTGTAAGGTGGGTGTGCCACCCTCTTACTCAGGGAACCATTTGCTCCCCTGAATGAAGGAGTTAATCTTTGCTGTACATGCGTTGTTAAGATCGTTTAGATCATTGAAAAGGTATTCATCAAATGTAGCTTTCCTAATGTTGGCGAGTGCAGGACACGTGCAAAGGAAGTGACTGATGGTCTCCTCTTCTTCTTCGTCCCTACAGCTTCTGCAGAAGTCATTGTAGGGAATGCCCAACCTTTGGGCATGTCTTACTATAGCACAGTGCCCGGTGAGGGCTACACTACTTTAAGCTGCAATTTTTTAAAACAAATTATATTATTCATTTATAACACTGCAGATGAATGGAAATATGACGGGAACTATGAAAATCTTTTGGAAAGTCGATATTCCAAGCGATCGTTGTGCATAGTTGCCACCATCGCCGCGAAACGAACTGAATAAATCACAAATCGTACGATTCGCGGCGAAGTCCATAGCTTGTCCCCTGTGCTTACTCGTAATTGATGTGAACGAACTTTATCTTAAAATAAGACCATCTTAACGGCATAGACTATTGAAACTGAGCGAGATAAAAACCAAATTAATGGAAAAATAAACTGAGGTTGCGATAAAGACAGTTCTAAACGGCCCTTATCGGACAAGGTAGAGAGCATATGAATTACTATTTAGCTTAATAGCTAAAATGAATAAGTATCGTGGGGTCCGCCTGTTTGACATCAAAAATATATCGCCATTCCCCCGAATCACTTTTTGACTGAGGCCAATCAAATGCTGGTTGCATATGTGCGATTAAGGAGTTTTAAGGTCTGGCTCTCTTTCGCGATTGTATATCAACATTGATTATTCTTCTCTTCCTTTAATGGCGGTGAAGCTATGATCAGGATTTAAGGGATCAATCCCTCCCTCTTAACTGCATCCCTACTGGTCCTTTGATTGATTGATTGATATTGCCTTTTTGACGGGGTTCGCATGATTTCTCATTTGAACATGACAGTAACAACTGAGCCGGTCGCACTCCACTTTCTTCGAGATAGATTCTTTGACGTGAAGGATTCCTCGGAACTTGAAAATTTCCTTTCGATCAAGCTTTGTCACTCCTGCTGTTATGCAAAAAATGTTGATCTCAGCATCCGTTAATTTGCCCTTTGTTCAACATTGCGAAGCGCATGTGTGCACCGGGCGCACAACTGTGGTGTAGAGCCTGCCTTTCAGGTTAGTGGTCATTTTCCGGTCACAGGAAATGGCTGAGTTTTCCCGCAACATCATTCACCTTACGCTTACACGATGATTAAAGCTGTTATCACAGGTTGCTCGCTATTGATTATAGATCCCAGATATTTGAATTTTCGGCACTTGCGCGTCTCTTTTCCTTTCATACAAATGTCTGGAATAGGGAGGATGGGTCAGAACGGGCATGTTGGCTCCATTGTCAGAAATGAATAACTGATCTACTTTGGAGTCCGTCACCTTTCCTTCAAGCTGGAAATTATGGACTTTTATAAATATCAAGGCACTTAAGACGCTTTCCTTGTGTTCATCGACTTTGATTGCGAGCTCTTTGGTGACTCTAGCAAGGCAGCTTACCCTTGTCTTTACTCCCTCATACATGTCAATTATCTGTACGTAAGTTTCTGGAACTCCAACCCCATATGCAAATCTTTTAAGGAATCACTATATTTTTTCATAATGAACCCTATACTTTGGAGTGCATCAAGGGTGGCCTTACCTGTGACAAACCTGCAGTGATCCTCAATACATATTTATATAATACCCGCTCAACGATCTGCATGGTGTGCGACATCAGCTTGACAGAACGGTAATTATCACAGTTTTGCGTATAGTCTTTGTACAGAGGAAAAAGATAACTTTCCCTCCGCTGGTTACGCGTTGTATCGTCTCAAGTCAGTAGATCAGGAGATACGAATCATGAGCTATCTGGACTCGATGTCTCCCATCTTTTTCCAGAACTCCGAGGGTATTTCGTTTGGTACAATAGCTTTTTCTCTTTTGGAGTCTTTGACCGCTTTCCTGACTTCTTCCACAGTTATTGCGGGTACATCTTTTTTGTTGGGAACGGCTCTTGAGAAGTATATCCGAGGAAATTGTTAATTTAGAAGTCTTTCACAATACTGTTGCCAACTGTGTAGTATTTTTGTCATCCACAAGCAGCCCTTGATCATTGTTGATGAAATTTGGCGAACAGATTTCCTGGTCATTTTTCCTTCTCTAAGCGGCTTTTTTGAAGACGGTTGTGCATACAGATGACCGATCAGTCGACTCAATTTGCCACCAAACGAAAAAACAGCTTAAAACTCCATTAGTGGCCTATCTGTATTTGTGTTTGCAAATGAAAATCAAATAGGAATGCTCGCACACACGTTGGATATTTAATGGGGCTTAAGTGTACGCAGCAATGTGTTAAGTTAGGAGCAAACTTGTTTTTTTAAAAGCAAAAAGCAGAGTAATCTACCTCACGTAAGTACCAGAATCCGTAGCGCCTGCAATAAATGCATTTTTTGTTCCCAAAACAAATGCGTTTCAGCCATCTCTGGACGGGACTATTGCAACTATACGTCAGGTAATGCCATTTTTATATTTCACCACATCTATTAACCGATAAAGATTTCGAGAGAGGATTAGGCACGGTCCATTTTTGTTTTTTTTTTCGAATACCTCTTATATAACGGAAATGACAGAGAAATCTACCTCGCGTAATTACCAGAATCTATACCAAATGTAAATACGAGTACATAAGAAGTACCTACGTATTTTGGTGTTGCACGAAAAATTGAATTTCAGTGATCTCTGGACAGCCCGATGACAAACAAACGTCAGGTAAGTAGTAATGCCTTTTCTATTTTCACATATATTATCCGATATAGAATTTCGAGACAGGATAAGGCACCGCCCATTTCCGGGTCTTAGGGGACGGAACATGTGGTAGTCGACTATCTCACAGCTCATCTGTGGTTGTGCCCCTATTCAAGTTGGCTTTTCCAGTTCATGGATGGTCTGGTTCCTATCAGAAACCAAAGAAGACATTTCTTTCAACGGCCTGTATTTTGGCTAGTCTCTTTCAGGCCGAACTTTTTAGTGGCTTCGACATGTCCTCTGGTCCCAGCTCTGTAGGGACCTCTAATACTGAGCCAGTGTGTTAGATAATAGCTGGTGGAGGATGAGGCTTCAATGGACAGCACTTTTTTCTCCGAAGCGGGGTTCTCCGGGGTTGTGTGGAGGGTTTGGTTTTGGACATAAATGTGTTGGACTTAAGTTGGACTTAAGTTCAACTTAAGAGTGTAAAATAGAAGAGAAAGTCGAAATAAACAGATAAATATAATCTGGAAATCCATTCGCCACACGATTTTTATAAAACTTACTGTTTGTATGTAGTTACGCTCAGCTTTATTTTGATACCGGTATCATTAATTTGCGCTCTTGACCCAAGCTCCATATAAAATTGCCCCATCTCCTTTCAAACCGCAAATCAACGGAATGCAATCATCAGCATATAATTCAAGAAGGTACTGACCCCGATCGCCAGGTCATGATCAAATAATCTAATTTATATATCTATAAACAAATGTCGTTGAAATGTTAAAAAAAATAGTTACTTTTAACGTTTTGGCACAGTATTTAAAGAACCAGCTATTCTTGTTTCAATTAATAACGAGGCTAAATCGTCACAGGCAAGATGTATTTTTTTTTTAAAACGAATCTGCTTGTAACGCTTTGCATTACATTCACTTCATCACTTGTTGTCCAACTACCAAATGGAAGAATAAAAGGTTCAGTTCTGGAAAACTACTATTCCTTTACGAACATACCCTATGCAGAGCCACCAAATCGTTTTGAGCCATCCAGACCATACGACCGCCTTTGGGCAGAAACTTGGAACGCCACCAGGGCACCAGTCAACTGCGTTTTTTTTTGGGAAAGATACAAGTCCCTTCAATGGTCAAGAAGACTGCCTGTACCTTAATGTCTTTATTCCAAGGGCTCCTAAGCAACTTACCCTCTTACTGGTCTTTGTTTTCATTCATGATGGAGCTTTAACGTTCGGTTCCTCAGGAGTTTATTCCCCAGAAAATTTGATGGCACGGAAAAGCATGGTAATGGTTTCAATCAACTATCGCGTAGGGCCGTTGGGATTCCTCAGCACAGGCGATAAAGTTATCCAAGGAAATTTCGGACTTAAAGATCAATTTTTAGCCATGCAGTGGACAAAAAAGAATATTCGAAAATTTGGAGGAAATCCGGAAAAGTTTCTACTGACGGATTGTCAGCAGGAGGAGCGTTGGTTCATTTGCAAATTCTGAAAAAAGAAACTGAAAACCTCATTTCCGCAGCTGTTTCCATAAGTGGAACGGCATTAAATCCATTGGTTATGCCAATGAATCCAAAAGAAAATGTCAACGCTCTGGCAAATCGCTTAAGCTGCCCACAAAGTGTCGAAGAATTGAAGCCTTGCATGCAAGATCGATCGGTTGAAGAAGTTCATGACGCAGTTTCAAAGATGTTCAAGTTCATGGACAACACTTTTAATTTATTTGGACCGGTTTTTGAATCTATGGATACACCTGACGCATTCATAATGGAAGAACCTCGGATTCTTATTAAAAAGGGTGCAATCGCCCGGGTTCCATGGATTTCGTCATATACCACAGAAGAAGGAGCTTTTACTGCTGCGTCCTTGTTAGTGAGGGATGATACGGGAGTAGAACTAATTGAGCAACTTAACGATCGCTGGTATGAATTGACACCAATTTTGCTCTTCTATGACAGTGAGCCATCAGCGCTGATAAAGCAGACAATATCAAGGAGTCTGCGGGAGAGGTACATGTATGGTCAGCGTTTTTCTCGAAATTCATATTCATTGCTGCACAGAATGTTCACCGATGTTCTGTTTGTAAATATGTAGCATCAATGAAACCATTGAGTTGCATCGAAAGTTCGGGCAAAGTGCAGTTTATGGTTACGTTTATGGCAACGCAAATAGTTATGGTATCGGAAATCTTCTGGCTAACGACTTAGAATATCAATTTGGTAAGGTTAGCAGAGATTTGATTTTTTTTTTTCAATCAACCTTTTTTCAGGCGCAACCCATGGTGATGACATAGAGTTGCTTATGCCGGCGAACTTTCTGCGGCATAAATTTGTAAGACGACTATATGATGACAGCATTTCACGACTTATGATCGAAATGTTTGAGTCCTTTGCCGTAGACGGGTAAGTTAGTACGTTGACGCTGTTCAAGGAAATTTAAATTATTTTTTGTTTTACAGGGCTCCTCGTTTTGGGAACGTATCTTTACCTATAAACAGAAATTCGAGACTGCCAAATCAGTATCTGCACATCCTTGAAAGAAATTTCTGCTTGGGACCATCGGAGGAATACATGGACTTCTTTGGTTATCAGTGGCAGACAAGTGTTTGCTATGAATATGATTATTCTTCAGAAATAAGGGAAGTCATGCGATAAAAACAGTGGATTAGAGAGAGTTGTTTTAATTTTTAATTAATATGTAGTCGACGCTTAAGGCTAAACATAATCTCAAGTTTCTATGAAAACAGGCCGCCAACAGGTCACCTCAAATGTCACCTAAAATTACCTAAATAATTGTTAATAGTGTCATCTAAGACATCATCCAAGGTACGGATCAAGCAGCTCTGCAACACGTTAATCGGCACGCATCACGGCTTTCATGGCGAGTGAAGAAGAGAAGCGACCAAGTGCATGCTTTCAACAAGCAACAGATCATCTGCACAACTTCGGAGTAGACATCAACTTCACGAATAATATTAACTCATGCAGCACTACAAATGGGCAACAAATTTTTACCCGGAAGACCCGGTGCAAACTCTACAAAAAACAGGTCTCGCAAGTATTTCCCATGGCCCCGAGTGCTGGACAATAAGCAGGAAAGCAGAGATAGATACTAAGCTCATTCGAAATAATAATACCTCCATCGGTTAATTGATCCTGTGTGCGATGAGGGCGAAAATAGGAGAACGTTTAACCGCGAACTCTATCATCTGCACGAAGATGTGGATGTACTGTTGCCTTTCAAGCGATTTTGTGGTAGATCTAGCGGATTTTCAAGGTTCTCGTCGATTAATAAAATTTTGTCGCTAAAATAGAATCTAGTAAATTCTAGGAGTTTTCACTGCCACACCTGGTCCTGTTAACCCTGCCCAAAAAAGTGTCAGCTCCGTCCTATTTGAAATCATTTACCACCATGTATGGTTGGTTGCACATGCCAATGACATTGTTTAGAGGGAGTTTTTCGTTGAGGATTTTGTTTGTGCCCATCAATTATTCAATTAACCCGTGATGCGAAAACCTCTCTTAGAAACCCATGTATCTATTTTTCTGTAAAGTTTGCTGGCTGGAAAAGGACATTCGTAAGTAGCTTAAAATTCTATCAGTGAACTTGCCCTTGAAGATGTCAAAATAGACAAGATTTTAGAGTTATGGCACAACGTACAATTTATTAAATGTGACACCACAGGAGATAATGCTAAATTTTGGCCCCAAGATATGGGGATTATACTATTTTCGATGCCCAAACATTTGAAAACTCAGTTCTCAGATCTACATGAAATAAGCCCTTTTTGGTAACAGTCTCGTTTTCGACTTGTTAAGGAGACATCCAACTTTGAAAATCTAGATTTACCTACGGGATTTTTATTGCAATTTTAACATTTTTGCTGACAATAAATATGGCAATGTGAGAAATACCTATAGGAATAATAAAACCGATTTTCTAGGAGTTTTAACTAGTCACAATGCTTCCTCCACAGCGATGTGGATAAATATAATTCTAATGGGGCTTAAATTCTATATCCCTTCTTTTCTCTGCTGCCTTGAAATGAGTGCCATGTTTGTATGCTGAGCAAACTTTGCACAATAAAGAGACGGAATAGTATCAAGACAAGTTCTTTAGCAATTCAAAAACGCATGTCTCAGTATTCATTGTCACACTCGAAAACAGGCACCTTAGCCAATTTCAATCGTCAAGCATACATTAAAATAAGTAGGTAAAAGACAAATAATAACGTACCTAATCAGGTCAATGAGACACGGAGAACAGTGGCTCAGAGGTTAGTGTGTTGGACTTGGACTAACTTTTTTAACTGCCCCACCTCTTGCGAACGTCTGAAAAACATCCAAGAGTATCAACTGCCATTACGTCGCCCTAGTGACACAAGAACGTAACTACATTGTGATTGTTGTGATTGTTCATCAATTAATTAAATTAAACTAATATTTTATTATCTAAAACAAAAAGCTTTTGTTGATAGACAAAAAATTACCGTAATGAATAAAACAAATCGTCCTTCTGTATCAATTTTCGCAAATGAAAACAATGATCATAATATTAGTAAAAATAGATTTTTAGATTTTTTATTTTAGATTTTGTTTAATATTGCCTTGTACAAGATTGGTTACAAAAGTTTACAATTTAAAAGCTTGGCTTTGTGCCGTCTGTTTGATTGACAAAACATAATTATAATACTTTTATAAAAAAGATGATTCATCAAACAAATAAGACTATTACTACTTTAAATAAACGTACATATAAAAATTGGATAAAAGAAGATAAAGCTATTTAGAAACTCTCCGTCATTATTCGGTTTCTATACATTAAAGCCAGCTTGCAGTATTGATATAATTTTTGAATTTCAACTTCATTCAGCATTGTTATACCCTATTCTAGGGGTATATTAATTTTGACGCATAGTTTGTAACATACCTTAATATTGTCCGTAGACCCCTAAAAGTTACTATATTTATGATCAGCATCGATAGTAATGTCGATCTAGCCATGTCCGTCCGTCCGTCGGCAAAAATTAGGCCTTTAAACTGGACCTAGAGAGCTGAAATTTTAACCATATACTCTCTAGGGTCCCGAAATAATCAAGTTTAAGAATTTTTGAAATCCGCCCACAGACACGCCCACAAACTCAAAAAAACAAAATTTTGGAAAAAATCGAATTTTGAGCTAGAAAGCTGAAATTTTTTATATATGATCTTTGGCCCATAAAACTGCTTGGGACATAAAATTTTCAAAATCCGCCCACTGACACGCCCACAATTAAATAAAATATTTTTTTTGAAAAACCAAAATTTGAGCTAGGGAGCTGAAATTTTTAATATATACTCTCTAGGGGCCCTTTATGCTCATGTGTAAATATTTTCAAAATCCGCCTACTGACACGCCCACAATTTTTATTTTTTTATTTTTGAAAGTCCAAAGTTTGAGCTAGGGAGCTGAAATTTATAGTATATACTCTCTAGGTGCCCTTTATGCGCATACTTAAATTTTTTTTAAATCCGCCTACTGACACGCCCACAATTAAATAAAACAATTTTATTGAAAAACCAAAGTTTGAGCTGGGGAGCGTTTTTATTTACAAAAGCTTAGTTTTTTCGATAAAATCCTTTAAATTTTTGCCACGCCCACTTATGAGATATAGGAATAAGAATAGGGTATCCAACAGTTCGCCCAAGCGGACTGTAGCCCGCCCCTATGTTTTTTATTTGATTTTCCGTCAAGAAATCGCTTCCAAAAATATTTCGCCTGATTTCTTTGAGAATAGGACATTTTCCCATAAAATGTATTGTATTTTCTCTTTCGTTCAAATTGCACAATGAGCAAATGACCGGTAAATCTTCCCTATGTGGCATAAAATTCAATTGCAAAAGTTCTCCGCGTAATCTGACCATCATTGATATTTCATTGACTCCATTTTCGTCCCGAAAATAATTGTTCTCATTTAAATTGTGATTCAATCTACAATATAGCTCCCTGTTCAGCGATCCTGTTGCGTTCCATAAAAACCCTTCTTTACACTTAATGTCAACTGCTGAAATAAGCTGGTACAGTACTTTTTTCCAATTATGGTGATCGTAATATTATTAAGATCGAGGTCCATATCATGGTCTCTAGCTAGTGAGGATGCCAAGAGAACAATGTCATCTGCGAAAAGTAGAGCTTTTATCGTATGACCTGCGTATTCAATGCCACAGGGCAAACTTGTAGCTAGGTCTTCAATAAACAAAGCAAACAGGCTTGGACTGATTGTACAACCTTGTCTAACTCCTGATTCAGTTTTAAACCAATCGGACAACTCTTCACCATTCCATACGGACGCCATTGTATTCCCATAGAGGTTCTCGATGACTCTTCCAAATTTCATCGACATTCCGATACCATAAAGTTTATAGAAAAGACTTTGTCTATCCACATTATCAAACGCTGCCTTAAAGTCCACAAAAAACGGAAACATGTAACATCACGGCAACGCCGAAAGGAGAGGCGAGGTAAAAGAAGAGAAAAAACAAGAAGGAGCAGCAGCTAGATCAGGGAGAGAAGAGGCATTCGCTACTACGACTTCGAAGTGGATGGTTGTTCATTGTTCGAATAAAGTGAAGATCTTTAATTTTGGCATTAATAAAAGTTGTTTTCTTTATAAATCAGAAGTGGGATAAACCCAGGAAAAGGGAAGTGTATGTTTTTAGTAAAAATAATTGAAATACTCGTGTATATACAAAGAGCGGACGATTTTGTTCAAGCGAATAGTTGAGGTGTGTGTACTGTACCTAATAAAATTACAAAAATTCACTGGTATGTAGGCCTTGAGGTAATTAAATGTCAATAAATGTGGAATAGGTTTAATTATTCAATACAAAATAGCAAACAGGATGGAAGTGAAATAATAAGACAAAATAAACGTATTCAATGTAAGTATGCAGGTACATATGTACATGTTACAAATTAGGCTTGGTTAGCAGTGACGGGTTCCCTTCGTAACGGTCAACGTTTGATTTTTGTGTGTGTGTGTGTGGGTTGTGCGATGTTGCCTTTATCTTGATATGCAAACAAAAGTATTCAACGAGAAAGAGCGTGATGCATATTCGGTATGTGAAATGCAGAACAAGCGTCTGTGGTGCATAGTCCAACAGAACATTTGAGCATTTAAGAGAGAACAAGGAGAAAATACTTATGTATACTTTTGCAACACAAAAAAGTAGCTTAGCATCTGTGGTATACACAGAAGTTAAGCTGTGTGTGTCTAAAAGGGATAATCGAAAATATGTATTTGAAGAGATGCAAGAAAATGATAGTAACGGGCGTCTGTGGTCTACACAGAAGTTTGTTTGTCATTTGAAAAAGGAAAGAAAGTGTATGTGATACGAGGGATGTTACACTCGAAATCTAGAAAATGTGTTAACATGAGCGTCTGCGGTATACGCAGAGGTTTATGCACGAGACATTGTTTGAAAAAAAAGAAAAAAAAACGAAAAGGGAGGAGAGTTTCTTCTCACTTTACATTGATGATGATAATATGTAAAAGCAAGAGCGTCTGTGGTATACGCAGAAGTTCGACCACAAGCCATATTTAAGAATGACGCAGGTAAAGAAAAATATATCCATAGGTATAACAAAGCATGTGTTAGGAGGTGGAAATGAATAAAGGTTACTGTTCGCAAAATAGCCTGGGACATTCTTAAGCATTCTAAGGTAGGTGAAGGGTGACGATTATAAATTAAAGCATGATAGAGTACCGTACACAGTGTTCATTAACTAGAGAAAGGTGAATAAAATCGAGAGTTTAAAATTTAAGACAAAGAAAAAGGCTATAGATAACAAAACTCCAGTTTAAAGTAAGGTACACATACACTCGGCTTATCGCTTGAAAGTCGATAAATAGGAAAATGAATCTAGCTATATTAAATGAAATAATTTCAATTTAGGTTAAAATGGAAAAACTGAGCATCAAACAGCTGCAAAGCGAGCTCAGGAACAGAGGGTTGCCAATATCTGGAACAAAGAAAACATTGATTACACGTATAACGGACTTCGACAGGGAGAAGGGAGATCAGGTCTCAGGGCAGTCCGAAGGGAACTCCCATCAAACAGACGAGCCACCAGTCGGAACACGGGATCCAACCGAAGATGAAGGTGAAGTGCTTACCTCATCCGAAGCAGGCACCGAAGACGACCAGCAGTTTAGAGCAAGAGAATGGGACATAATAAGACGTGAAAAACAATTGTTGGAAAACGAAAGAAAGCTACTGATAAAGGAGCGAGAAATTTTTGAAAAGCTGAGACGTTTGGAAGAAGTAAGCGGTAGGACCTCCGAGACTACAAACAAGCAAAAAATAAACTGCAGCATCAAAGACATAGCAGACGCCTTACCAGCGTTCAGTCCAGGCGACGTTGCCTCATTGTCTGCGGAAAACTGGATACAGCGAGTCGAAACGTTGTCAAAAATATATGAATGGAACCAGCAAGCGTTGCTAATGGCGGCAGCGTCAAAGATGAATGGACACGCAAGGTATTGGTGGGAAACCACGAAAGAAGTATCTGGGTGTTTGGCACAATTTGCTCAAGGGCTCAAAGAAAACTTTCCCAATCAACTTAACGAGATAGATGTCCACCAGCAAATGTCGAAAAGAATTCGAAGGCATAACGAAACAATCGACAGCTATAGCTTCGAAATGAACATGATGGGGAAACGCATAAATCTCTCAGACAAAACCATTATGCAGTACATAATGACGGGATTAAACAATTCACAACTAACTTCAAATCTAGCAGTAGGGAATTTTTCCAACATAACTGAACTTATTGAGAATGTGAAATGGTGCGAAAACATTAAAAATAATATCCGAGGAAATCCATCAGGTTCCGGAATATTAAAAACGTCAAACTACAATCCACAACAAAACCTGGGAAAACCGAGATGGCAGTCAACGAATCAACAACATCCACGATCCGCACAGGTTTGGAAACTACCACTACAACGAAATTCACCGCTTTGCTACAACTGCCATCAAACAGGGCATTATGCAAGGGAGTGTCAGCATGGAAGAAAACGACCATATCAAACCGACGAGAAAATACCTCAAACATTCAAGTTACAAGTACGGAGAAGCCTGAAAAAAAGATTTAAGATCAACTGGATACACAAGAACACACTAATAGACTGTTACAAGAAGATAGTCAAAATTCAAGAATACAAATTCATGGCATTACTCGATTCAGGAAGTGAGCGAACAATAATCACAAAAGAAGTAGCCTAAACTTTAAATACGTCCACCAGAAAAGAAAACGTCTCGTTGCATGGATTCGGAGGTGGAAATTATCAAGTTCAAGAAAGCGTCAGATGTTCAATTGCGTTGGATGGGTCTGAATTCCCAGTAAACGCGCTCATAGTCGAAGATGAACTCATTCCAGAACCGATACTCATTGGAAAGGACATACTCTGTCACCCAAAGTGTCTGCTTAAGAAAAGTGGAAGTAAACTCACCGTCAATAAAATCAATGAAGAAAAACAACACCACCCTGAAACAAACAGAAACGAAATGAAAGAGATAACACAAGAAGACCTTCAAACGAGTAAAGAAGCAGACATAGGGGAACTAATGAAACTGATAGCCAAATACCGGATGTGTATTGCAATGAGCCAAAGTGAGCTTGGACGGACAGAACTGGTGCAAATGGAAATTGAACTCGAAAAAAATGCTCCTATACAGTTCGATCCCAACAAAGTACCTTATGCCAAACGAGAAATATTACAAGCCATGATAGAGAAAATGCTGGCAAACGGGATTATCAGCGAATCAACTTCGAATTACTCATCACCGGTGATATTGGTAAAGCAAAGAAATGGCGAAGATAGAATCTGCGTCGACTACAGAGGATTAAACCAAATAACAAAGAAGATTCCATACCCGATGCCATCTATCGACGAACAGCTGAATGACTTGCAAGGATATAGATACTTCACAGTACTGGACCTTGCATCAGGCTATTATCAGATCCCAATAAAACCTGAACATATACGCTACACGGCATTTATAACACCAAGCGGACTATACGAGTTCACTACAGTTCCATTCGGCCTCATTAACGCTCCGGCAGTTTTCCAGAAGATGATGAACAACATAGCCCGGAAAATGAAACCGGATCTTGTAGTTTGCTTCATGGACGGTGTGGTCATACCTTGCAATTCAATCAAAGAAGGAAATGAAAAACTAGAAAGGTTTTTGAAGTTACTTTTAGAGGCGAAATTAACCTTAAATCTAAAGAAGTGCTTCTTCTTTAAGACTGAGATCGAGTACTTGGGCCATGTAGTTCGGGAAAATACGATTAAGCCAGGCAAGGGGAAAACTTTGGCAGTAGAAAACTTTCAGGAACCTTCGAATGAGAGGGAAGTAAGACAATTTATCGGCCTAACCAGTTACTTTCGAAAATTTGTCCAGAACTATTCACGCATCGCACGACCACTGACTGACTTAACAAAAAAGGAAAACGTTTTTACCTGGGGAAAGGAGCAACAGGAATCTTTCGATCAGCTGAAGAGATCTCTAATTAATTAACCAGTTTTGCCACTCTTTGATCCAAAATCTCAACATGAACTACACACAGATGCAAGCAGTAAAGGACTAGCAGGAGTATTGATGCAAGGAGAAGGGAAAAACATGCATCCAGTGGCTTACTACAGTCGAAAAACGACTCAAGAGGAGAGTGTATACCATAGCTATGAGTTGGAAACACTTGCGGTTGTTGACTCAACCGAAAGATTTCGACAGTATCTTCTGGGGAAAGAATTCACCATCGTAACAGATTGTGCAGCACTCAAGACAGCAATGAAAAAGAAAGATCTTATACCTCGAATCGCCAGATGGTGGGTGAAAATGCTGGAATACCAATATGAAGTAAAACACCGACCGGGCAAACTGATGGGACACGCCGATGCACTCTCTCGACAACCAAATGAACCTGCAGAGGAGACGGAAGTAGTGGACATGGATATATTACGAATTCAAATAACCGACGAAGACTGGAAATATTCTTTGCAATTGCAAGATGAAGAAATATCAAATATATCAACGGTCTTGAAGAAAAAACCGGAGAACGAAACAGAACAACAGATTCATACAGACTACGTTCTGCAAGAAGGAAGAGTATACCGTAAAGTCAACGATGAGCTGAGACTATTTGTCCCTAAGGGAGTCCGAAACCGAGTTTTAAGATATAGTCATGATGAACTCGGCCATTTCTCAGAGCAGAAAACCATCAAACATATTCAGGATAGATACTGGTTCCCTCGAATTACACAGGTTGTTAAAAAATATATTAAGGCATGCGTGGAGTGCGCCTATGCAAAGAAGACTACACAACCGAGAGGAGAATTGTATCCAATTGAGAAAAAAGATATTCCCTTCGATACAATACACATAGACCACTTGGGCCCGTTTGTCAAAACTACGAAAGGAAACACCTATATCATTGTTCTGGTTGACGCGTTCACCAAGTATATACAAATGAAGGCCTTACCAAATACTCAAACCAAGCCAGTAATAAACTTTTTAATAGAAACTTTTTTAATGTTTGGAACACCAAGGCGCCTTATCACCGACCAAGGAGCATCATTTACATCGAAGACATTTGAGGAATTTACAAAAAGTAGATCGATAATACATGTGAAGAATGCAACTAAAACACCAAGAGCTAATGGACAGGTAGAGCGATACAACCGTACCATACTAAACGCATTACTCGCAACAATAGAAGAAGAAACCAAGTGGGACCAGAAAATTAAGATCGTTCAATGGGGAATCAACAACACACATAATGGAGCCATTGGAAAGACTGCACACCAGATGATGATGGGATACATTCCCAGGGATCCATTTAAAGACGCTTTGGCAGAAAGCGTACTTCTTAATCAAAATCCCCAAGAACTTACCAATATACGCAGAGAAGGAGCGGAACAAATTACCAAAATACAAACTAAGCAAAGGGAACAACACGGCGCAAAGCATCGAATAGCCAAAAGGTATAATAAAGGGGACCTGGTAATGATCTTGAATGACAGCCCTAGCAGTACAGGAACATCCCGAAAATTGGAGCCGAGGTATAAAGGTACATAATAGAGACTGTCCTTCCTCATGACAGATATCATATAACGGATATGCCATGCGCGCCGAGAAAGCAGAAGCCTTACTCCGCTACATGGGCGGCCGATCGAATCAAAAACTGGATATCATTTGACCCCAACCTCGATGAGGACATCGAAATTGTCAGGATGGACGACTGTAACATCACGGCAACGCCGAAAGGAGAGGCGAGGTAAAAGAAGAGAAAAACAAGAAGGAGCAGCAGCTAGATCAGGGAGAGAAGAGGCATTCGCTACTACGACTTCGAAGTGGATGGTTGTTCATTGTTCGAATAAAGTGAAGATCTTTAATTTTGGCATTAATAAAAGTTGTTTTCTTTATAAACAATTTCTTTCCTTTGCTGAGAAATGATTCCGCAATACTCTTCAAAACAAAGATGTGATCAATCGTCGAATATCCGGGTGTACATCCTACCTGGAACTCACTCAAGAGGTTATTGTCGTTGATCCAGCTGTTGAATCGTTTTTGCAGTATTAAGGTGAAGATTTTATAATGTGCATTTAAAAAGGATATGCCCCTATAGTTGGTCACTTCTGACACACTACCCTTTTTGTGAATTGGGAAAATAACCGATTTACTGAATTCCTGTGGTATCACCCCGGTTACCAATACCTTGTTGAATATCAATGTTAGCCAACTGATCAACTCCATTTTGCCGTACTTATAAAATTCTGCTGACAACCCATTCGACCCTGCTGCTTTTCCATTCTTAAGTTTTTCCACCGCAAAAATTACTTCTTGTTGTGTTATATCGGCGTCCAAAACATTCGCAAAACCAGGAGGAGCATAATGAAAATGGAATCTTTCTTGCACAGGATTCAACAAACTCATGAAGTGTTCAGCCAGAATGTTTGCGGTTAGATCGCAATATAATCCTTCGAATTTCTGCAATGGGCTAGTCTTATAGCCTCTGCCTCAAAAAATTCATTTTTTTCCGCTTACATAATGTCTTGTATTTCCTATTTGCCTGTAAGTACTGGTTCTAGTAAAAATAGATTCATAATATAAGATCCGTTTGCGTACTTTATGTGTAGAAAAATGAAAACTGTCAAATCTCCAAAATCGAGAGAGAATCCTCTCATTTCAAAGAAAAGTACGCGAACGCTTTTGTGTAAAAAGATGAAAAACGTCTATGGTTGGCTTGAAAAGAAGCCACCGCTGTTTTTTTGCTGGCAAACTCATAGGATTTCATCATTTGACAGTTTTCATTTTTTTACCAGCTTAAATTCTGTGTGAAGAAAAATTAACGAAAGTACATTTTTCTTTCGTTCATGTTTTTACCATTTTCTCAGTACGCGAACGTGTTTGTGTAGTTTTGCACGAAAGTTTATATATATTTACGTTTGCATATAAGTTCGCGAACAGACCTATATTTTTAAAAATAAGATGTCCATCCTTAGGTGATAAGGATCTGACTTCAGATGATTTTAATTACACTATCAGTTCTGTGTCGTGGAGTGCTTAAAGCAAGCAACTATCACGAGCAGAAATTTGCCGGCACTAAAAGTGCTCCCACAGGCTCATCATTTAGTGCAGGTGTTAGTAATGACAAAACAATTAAAAATACAATAATTATGTACCTACTCGTATAAAATACTAACACAAACACAAATCATGCAAATAAATTAAGACATTAAGGTATTATTGCGCAAAATATTTTTCAGCTTAATTTTACTAACATGCAAGTCAATCACATGATCATTTATATTATAGATTCTACTCATGCGACTAATAGGCTCATGCCTCCCATAATTCGTTCTATGATGGGGGCTAAACAATAAATCAACACTACGTAAATTATGGGCACCACACCGAAAATTAAAGCCAATAGATGACAGCAAGTCAGGTGCATCTATTTGACCGGATATAAGCAGCTGTAAAAAAAATGATATCGCTATTGAGCCTTCGTTGAGAAAGGGGTAACATTTGGAGAAGCTTAATACGCTGAGTGTAAGGAGGAAGGTTAAAAGGATCATCCCATGGAAGTCCTCTAAGTGCAAATCGAAGAAATTTACGTTGAATGGCCTCTATTCGATTTGAATGAATGTTGTAGAATGACGTCCAAACTTGTGAAGCATACTCTAGAATCGGACGGACAAAACAATTGTACAATGACATAGTAACGTATGGGTCATTAAATTCTTTCGCCCACCTTTTTACGAAGCCCAGCATAGAATTAGATTTATTAACAATAAAATTGATATGCTTGGCAAAAACCAGTTTGGGATCGAAATAAACCCCAAGATCCTTAAAATTATCAACATTACAAAGAATATGTTGAGACAAAGAATATTGAAAGGTGGAAGGTATATTCTTTCTAGAGAATGTCATATGTTGACATTTGGTAGGGTTCAGGGATAAACCGTTTTTATCACACCAATTGGCAAAGCTATTAATGTCAGATTGAAGAAAAATTCTATCTTGCTGACTAGTGATAGATTTAAATATTTTCATATCATCAGCATAGATCAGGATATTACTGTGATTTATACATGCTTTAACATCATTAATGGCTAGTATAAATAGAATTGGTCCGAGGTGACTACCTTGGGGAACTCCAGACTGAGCTGTAAAAGATAGAGATAACGATCCTCTAAATTTTTACTTGATAAACCCTTGATCTAAGGTATGAATTAACCCATTTTATGAAACTTGGTGGGAAACCAAAAGCCCTGAGCTTAAACTCGATTATTTCATGGGACAGCTGGTCGAAAGCTTTAGAGAAGTCAGTGTATATGCAATCCATTTCGTCCTTATTTTCTAAGGCATTAGAACAATCATGCAAGAAACTTAACAGATTAGTGACAGTGGATCTGTTTCTAACAAATCCATGCTGTTAATTACAAATTAAATTGCGACAAAGAAATATTAACTTTTCGCAAACAATTTGTTCAAAAAGCTTAGGGATACACGAAAGCTTTGAAATGGGCCTATAAAATTAGTGATATCACCACGTTCGCCTTTTTTTAAATACAGGTGTGATAAAAGCACTTTTCCATACATAAGGGAATTTACCAGTACTAATAGACAATTCAAACAGATATTTAAGATATGGAGTAATTGCATGACTACATTTTTTAAGAACGATCGGTGCAATGCCATCATGACCTGATGAATAATCATTCTTCAGAGAAGAAATAAATTTTAAAATTGTTTCCAACTCAAATGAGAAGCTAGTAAAACTTATTTGGGAACAGCTAGTTAGATAACTAAAATATTGCTCATCTATGTGAAGAGGGGTCACCCTAAACCACTTACTGAAATAATCTGCAAACATATTGCTTGCATCTAGCGAATCAGCAGTTGTAGAGCTATTGTAAGTAAGTTCCGATGGATAACCATCGGTTTTTTTCTTAGAATTAACAAATCCCCAAAAAAGTTTGGGGTCCAATTTTAGAGAGCATTCCATTTTACTTATATAGTCAATATATAAGTTGCAGGATAAAGATTTGAATTCGTTGAATAGTGTAAGATAGAGCTTAAGATCTGAATGGCGGAGACTTTTTAAATAGTTCTTCCAAGCCCTATTACGTCTGTTTCGTATTGATTTGAGCTCTTTAGTGTACCAAGGATGGGACGTTTTCAGATTCCTAGAGGATTTCACAGGAATCACTTTTTTCATGCAGTTATCCATCAAAGAATAAAAGGAAACTACTGCATCTTCAATATTAGAAAACGCAGTAAGATTAAAATTAAAGCTGGAAATTTCATCAGAAAGCCTTTGAAAATTTGCTTTCCGAAAGTCAAAAGATTGCGAACGATCATACGAATTACTATTTTCGTACAAATGTACACCTAATTCAATAAATACATCCAATGGTGGATGATTATTATCTATGTTAGTTCTACTGAAGTGGGATTCCAGAACCACAGTACTAACTTAGTCAGAAGAAAAAACAAGATCGAGAGTTCGATTTTTGGAATTTTTTATACAGCTAGTTTGCTGTAAGTCAAAAGACAAGATGTTGTCCAGTAAAGCGAGCTCTTGTAGGGCAGAGTCAAAGGATGGGATGAGATGAGAATCATCCTCAGAAGGTACCCATCCAATATGTGGCAGATTGAAGTCGCCTATAAATAAGACAGTGCTGTCACAACAAGATATGTCAAAAATATGGTCTAGTGCCATAGAAAGTTCCGAATACAAGGAACACAGATGATACGATGGAATGTACGCATTAACAACATATAAATGCTTGTTCTTAAGTGTAATTTTTACACAGATAATTTCGACGGTTAGTGGAAATGGAAAGTCAATCTTTCGTGACTCAAGGTTGGAACGAACAGCAATCAGGACACCTCCTCCAAGCGCTTTCAGGTCATTTTGATGACGATCGTTTCTGAATACGGAGAACTCATGATTGAAGAGTTCCGTGTCTAAGATTCCGGCATTAAGCCATGTTTCCGTCAAGGAGAAGATATCATGAGAGAGGGCTTGGGAGTTTAAATATACTTCAGCGGTTTTTGTGCGGAGTCCCCTTACATTTTGATAGTAGAGGGACAGCCTACTGGGTTTTTTAACACTGACGGACAAACTTTCCTGCGACTTTTTGTCGACCGGGGAGTAAATTCTTTTACTAACGTATTTTGAGGCCATGTAGTACTATTGCACAGTATTTCGAAATATATTGGAGGGGCGACAATTTTGAAAGACGCATCAAACCCATCAGCCTTACTGATTTTGGTGCATTTGATTGAGTCATCTTTTGGAATCAAATTTCTCGAGACCAAATGGTTCAAGACATCGTCTAAAGAAGTGTTTGGTTTTAGTCGAGAAATGAAAATGGATTTTGGTCTGGGAATTGATTCAATAGATGCAGATTCCGTACCTATGGAATGATTGATGCATGTGGGACTAACATTAGGAATGGGGGCATCGTTACAGTTTTTTCGCTGACTCCTAAGATTAAACCTTTTTGCCTTTGGGTTTAGCGCAGAGGAAGGCACATCACGTTTCCTTTTTCCTGCGAGTAGAGTTGATAAAGACGACGCCAAATTAAGAATGGGCTCAGGGGTCGCTTCAACAGTAGGGGAACCTATTGTGTCAATTTAATGACGATGATTCAGATGTCGATCCCCATTTCTTTCCATCATCCTACGAATCTCTCTCGTAAACGTGCAGAATTCGCAATATCATGTTGAAGATAACTCCGTTCCAGTAGCAAACACAAGTTCATCAATTATTATTGAAATCGATAACATTACCAGCGTTGGTAACGAGAACGATGCGAAACCAAAACGAAAGCGAAAGCTTGATCCCAAATCCTGGAAAAAAATATTCGAATGGCTTTATTTCAATCGGGTAAGTCATATGTGTCGACCCGTGGGAAAAGTGAAAAGACTGTTCAAAATACCCCAGAAAGTGTACCCAACACTCATTTTGACGAAGAGGCTAGGCAATATTTCCATACGACTTTCTGTGAAAAGCTAAAAGGTACTGAAAACCAGGAAAATATCTTTCTTCAGTGATCGAAGGGATGCAAAAAAAGTTAGTTAGAACTTCAGCTCAACAATCACGACGTTAAAACACAAAGTTCAACGTTAAAATTATCGTTTGAGGCACTAAACATAACAGTATAATATTTTCACTATTCAATAAAAGATCTTTTAAACGACTAACAAAATGAAGAATACTCTATAAATATTTTTTTTTTCAGTTTTTCAAAGATAGTATTGGACTAATTTTAAGTTAGTAAGGTATATTTTATTATATATATTTATTTCTTTCCTTTTTTTCCTCTTGTCGCAACCTTTTGACATGGACAAAATATTTGTTGAGCAGGTCGTATACGGTGAGGGGTCAAGAACTACCCCCGTCCGACGAGCCGAGCAACCAAAAGCATACCGCGTCCTCCTCACCTGAATCAAAGTTTCCATGTGGCTCGACCCTGGATCCCAACACAACAGATTTAATCGAAAAACTGTGTTTATATTTAAATAAAAAAAAAACAAACACTGACCGCGGCCAAAACTTTGTTTGCAGAAATTGTTAAGAACGACTTTATCGTAGAACAGGATTTCTTTCCATTGTTTTATTTGATAAAACGTTTTTTTGTTTAATTGTGGGCGGATTTTGAAAATCTTCGCACATGAACGTTTGGAGATCCTATAAAGTATTTTAGTGTAATGAATTGTCCCGTTTGCGTACGCAATGTATGTAAACTTAATATAGTTAAAAGCCGCGTTGAAAAAGAAACTCAAACCACGCAACAAATAGATTTAATATTGAAAGAAAAGCTAAGTCTGGACGAATATTCCTGTCAATACGAATCAAAACCTAAAAACGATCATAAATTGTTATAATAACTAAAAATAAAACAAAAAACACCCTACCAAATAATTATAAACTACCTATCAGTATATCAATTTTATTTTCCGCTAATATACTCATATTTCGTTGAATCATTGAAACTATTCATATAAGATATGTATTGCCGGAGTGCCTCGTTCCAGGATGTGTCTAAAGCGATTGATTACACGTTCCCTTGCTTTGTATCGTCACATCTGAAATAGAACATCACATATAATTACTTTTCATGTATACAAAAGCTTATAAAAAATCTTTAAGGCTGCTGAAGAAATGGTAAATTTAACCACTCTGGCAATTACCGTTAATTGCACTTCACTAAACAATGCCCATTGAATGGCTACACAAAAAATTAACTTGTCCAACTGCATAACAAAGTGATTGTGATAATAAGAGATGTAAAGTAGCAACAAATTGCTGCAATTATTTATTTCAAATGCTTCGAGAAGCACTCGAGCAATTGTTACTCGCGCTTTCATCGGCCGTGTACTTAAAAACTGCGAAAAAATGAATGAAAAATCTCATTGTTAACAACCAACGGATGACGTATACGTACTTTTATGCCAATTATGCTTTCACTCAATTGTTAAGATACTTTTCTTTTTGCGGTTATTCATATCGCTGTCGAGTGATCTTGAGTGCTTAGTGGTATTCTAATTGCCGACTAGCAACACCTCCGGCAATAGGGATCCACATCCACACTTGGTTGACAGATGTCAAATCGATGCCAAATCAAAAAATAACAACAGTGTGGAGGGTAAACAAACAAAATAATTATCAGCGATAGGCGGGAAAATAATAGGAATCAGCAAACAAAAGTAAGTTTTTTTTATTAATAATCAATAGTTTCTCGATATATTTTTAGGAAAATGAATTCATTAAAATATGCAAAGAAGTTGGAAGCAGTAAAGAGAAAGAACTGATCTGCAAAGTTGTCTTTATTTGCCAACTTTCAGGTGATGGCGAAGACGGAGCTGTGGTTTCGTGTGAATAAAGTGTTAAAGGCAGTCTTCTTGAAAATAAATTTAATCCAAATACCAAAACAGAGAGAAAATTCTCATCATTTTACAAACGGCTGGTCAATGAACTTGACAAAGACTTATATGAACCCGATAATCATCTCGTAGATTGACATCGAAGGTATTTTACTCAAGAAACTGATGCCGTCCAAGTGAAACAACCTGGTGCTATAAACGTTCATTGTATAATTCGCTTTCTATATGCCATTGCATTTCAATGTGGACCTAAGTTCGGCGCGTTTGCTGGGAGTGCATACTCAGACTCGTCCAGTAATCACATCAGGCCTTTGGCAATTTATTAAGACATATAAATTATAAGATGCACACGAGCGTCAATAAATAAACTGTGACAAATATCTGGAGCACATATTTGGTTATCCACGAATGAAGTTTGCTGATCACCGAAGCGTTTAAACCCACTGTTTCATCCCCAGATATAGTTAGGATCAATGATTGATTCACGCTCGTATGCATCTTATAATTTATGTGTCTTAATAAATTGTCAAAGGCCTGATGTGATTACTGGACGAGTCTGAGTATGCACTCCCAGCAAACGCGCCGAACTTGGGTCCACATTGAAATGCAATGGCATATAGAAAGCGAATTATACAATGAACGTTTATATCACAAGGTTGTTTCACTTGGACGGCATCAGTTTCTTGAGTAAAATACGTTCGATGTCAATCTAAGAGATGATTATCGGGTCCATATAAGTCTTTGTCGAGTTCATTGACCAGCCGTTTGAAAAATGATGAGAATTTTCTCTCTATTTTGGTATTTGGATTAAATTTATCTTCAAGAAGACTGCCTTTAACACTTTATTCACACGAAACCACAGCTCCGTCTTCGCCATCACCTGAAAGTTGGCAAATAAAGACAACTTTGCAGATCAGTTCTTTCTCTTTACTGCTTCCAACTTCTTTGCATACTTAAATGAATCCATTTTCCTGAAAATATATCGAGAAACTATTGATTATTAATAAAAAAACTTACTTTTGTTTGCTGATTCCTAGTATTTTCCCGCCTATTACTGCTAAATGATTTGGTTTGTTTACCCTCCATTGGTGTTCTGACATTTGTCAGGGAAAAACAAAAAAAAAAAAAAAAAACAAAAAAATTGCCAGTCACATGAGAATCCCTATACGGACATAATACGTCATTGCTGGCCGAAGAAATGAGGTATCGGCTTTGTACTACCTCACTTGCAACAACGTGGAAGTTACAGCACCTCAGCAAGGTGTGACGTTACTAGTGAGTTTGGTGTCATACTCACCGATATGTAAACATGATGCGTAACATTCCATTTGAGCCTCACTGGTATACATATAGCCATCAGACCCGCATACAACTTCTTCATCTTCGTCTTGTACGTTGGAGCATATCCGTTCGCAATATTCTTCCGTATCTTTTTGCTCTACGGTGGGATTTGGGCTGGTTTCACTGCGATTAGCGTTGACACGACCATAAACATCCTGCTAGGAGAAAACGAATAGAAATATAAAAAAGGGACATGTATATTTATTTCTTGCAAGTTTATTCGCTCAAATAAATTCAATTTTGAAAGAAGGAAACTAATCTGTATATAAAAGATAAGAACACGTGGTACGAGTAGTAGTTTGAAAGTAAATTTACTCGGATTTTGTTTCCATAACAGTTTTTTTATTAAATGGCAAGATTGTTCAGAATCAAGAGATAAGTTTTCAGAAGTTAATTTTTTTTGAAAGGATGTTACGTATCTAAATTGAATAGGTATCTGAGGCGAAGGTAAATTTGAATTCGGTGGTTCTTTTTAAAAGCATCGACTTTTGCTATTCCTTTTTTTTGCTCGTATTAAGATACATATAGGCAAAGAGCCGCCAGCAAATTTTGGCAGTGGAGGGCAAAAAATCACATTTTAGTGTCGGAGCTATAACCACATGAGTGATACATTGCAAAAATGCCCAGAAGTTTTGCTTTCGGCATTCACTTCGCCAGACGACCCTAAAGTATGCAAAAAAACATTTTTTTTTTTGAGTTACACTCATAGGCACAATTAATCGCCCACCTATGTTTAGTCTCACTATGTGTGTTTTTGAAAAGTAACGGTCATCTTAATCAGAGTATATCCCTTAATGAGTAGGGACACTCTCTCTACATTATGCATTTGCTACTACCACAAATCAAAATGCAGAAAAAATCGTACAATAAGTGGAAGCAGGTCGAAAGAATACTTTTTACCTGAATACAACGACTGCTTGAGAAGAAAAGGGTACACAACACATTTTACCTGAACCACTACATGGGGCTTGCTGCGTACGACGAACGAATGTGGGTTTTTTCATAAAGCATTTTTAAAGGCGGGTCGGAATGACTGTTTGTAAATTAGTATTCTCTCTCAACCGTGCAGGTATGAATTAATATGATCGGGTAACCAGCTTTGCTTTAGTAGAATTGGTAATATTTGTATTTTTTGCCACCTACTTAGGTTGTCTGTAGAGGGTGGTAGAGGGGATTGTTTACATTTTTTTCGCACGAGTTTTTAAAGGCGGGCCGGAATTGGATTGTTATCAGTCGTTCATTAACATCAATTGGGGAAAGAAAGGGTGTTCCGTGTCAGTGCGTGTGGCAAACAATTAAAAGTAGTGAACTTTTGAAGTTGAAGTGCAAGTTTGCATAGTTTAAAAACTCTAAATAAAATAATGGGAAAACATTATTTTAAATGTTTGGCATGTGAGCGAGAGGAGAAAGAAAATGTTGGAGTTAAATATTTCAAAATACCGGATAATAGTGAGAGGTAAGCAATATAAGTTTTAGCCCAGGCAGACGGCAGTATTGCCATGTCCTTATTCTTAAGTATACCAATTTGTAAAAATGAAAAAATAAAGAATCTATCTATCTATCTATCTATCTATAAGTTTTAGATCGGGCAAGAACGAATATAAATCAGTGTTGTATTTCTTAATTTTTTTTTAGAAAAGCGAAGTGGTTGAACTGCATAAACAAACAACACTTAATATGTACATGACAAATTGTCGAGGGATTCTAGGATCTGCGAAAGACATGTATGCCAAGTCAACGATGCGCTTAAAACGGTCGGCAACACCTAATTTGGAAATTTTGAAAAATATTTCCAATATAACAGAAGGTAATAACGAACACTGAGTGTAAAATAACATAAAATTGATGAATTATATTTTCTTAGGTAATATTGATCATTCAGTCACTTAACAAAACTTAATGTTTCCTCCCTTTTTACAGATTTTAATGAATATGAAGATGCCAAATTGACACGGCACAATCAAGAATTTTTAGACTCGTTAGAGAATCTTGAGAAAAAATTTATTTCTTGTTTTCCAAATACAGTAGACGTCCAGTATAACGAATGCCGATATAGCGAATTTTCGATATAACGAACGCTTTCTAATTTTACATTGACGAACGTCAGCACAAATTTGCTATCCAATATAACGAACGTTTTTACAACTACTCATTATTTTCACGCCTATTCTTGTTCCATGCAGTCCGTATTGTTGTTCTTGGTCCCAAAGAATGTGGATATGTATCTATACATAATTATGAACATGTTTCATCCTATTTTGATCGTATTCCAGCAGCTAATTGTTTCTTTTTTTCATTTAAGAAACCGTGCCAGTCTCGTGCGGTTGCTTTTAATTTCTTTGGTGTTTCTTGTTTGTTTTACTTCTAATATGAATTCCAAAACTCAACATAAGCGACTTACATTAAAATAAAAGGTCTTAATCATTGACGGTTGTAATAAAGGTCTTAAACTTCAGGAAATTTCTCTCCAGGCTTGCAATAATGCTGAATCAAATTTACAAGAACTAGCTTGCGATGGCGCTGTTGAAATAAGTTCAACAAGTGAAGATGAGCTTGGTGATGAAACCAACATTATCGAAGCTCCAGTTAATCATGCTGAAGCAGTCAACTCTTTAGCAAATGTGCTTACTTTGGCCAAACAGGTGGATCTTGAAATGTCTGACATATTTATGGTATAGGGCGGCTTGAAGAAAAAACATTAGAGTTAAAGTCTCAAGTTGAAGTGAAGCAGAGTTACATCAGCGATTCTTTTTCTCATGTGTAATTAAGTTTTAATTAAAAAGAAGATGTACATATGTATATAAAGTACACACTAATTTTTCAATTAACCTAATATGTATCAAAAAGTAAAAAAAAACTTCGATATAACGAACACATTCGTTTTACCGAACGACCTCAAACATTATATCATTCGTTATACTGGACGTTTACTGTATGTACTACCTAAATAATTTTGAGGGGAAACTTTTTGAAAAATGAATATCATTACAATTGTTGTAAAAATCAAAATAAGGAATTTCTTATCAAATTTTACGTCCGAGTACGGGTTTACTTTATTCTAAAACAGTTCAATAAAAATAACAAAAAATGTACCAACAAACAAAAATATTTAAGTGTAGCACACATGTGAATATATATTAGATATAAAATGTTCAATAAGAAATATTACAAATTGATTTTGCTTTTTTTTACGTCACACCCTGTACCACATTTTGAAATAGTTCAACTACTCTTCCATCCCTCTTTTACTAGAGCATTTTTAGTGCCGTCTATTTCTCGTGTATGTGTACTGCAAATTGTAAACTGATAAGAAACACGTGGAGAGTGTCCCTACTCATTAATGGATATACTCTGATCATAATGATTTCATTTTGTCTATTGGGTTCTTTGAGCATGAGTTAAACAGTTGCTGAATTTATTTTTGTCTCCTATCTTTGCATTGTTTGCACTTTTGTGATCCAGTTGCAGCTGCTCAAGCTCGTACTCGTCTCCTCGAAGTGCGAAACGTAAGTGTAGTGTAACTGAAAGAACAATAAGACGAAGGCTGACAGAAAGAGTTATAGATTCGTTTCGTCCAGCCCGAGCCCCCAAATTGTTCCCACAATCGTAGAGCTCGATTTCGTTTTGCTCAAGAATATGTGAACTGGATCATTGATCAGTGGAAGAATGTACTATTCTCAGACGAGAGCAGAATGGCCCTACGAGGAACAGATGGTCGTATGCGGGTGTACAGGCGACGAAATGAGAGGTTTGCTCCATGTGCCATAACCGCAATAGTGAGGTATCAGGGAGGATCGATAATGGTATGGGGAGGTATCAGATACGAGGCTCGCACCGAGCTCGTGATCTTCGATAGAGGAGCTGTAAATTCTCAGAGGTACGTGGAGGAAGTTCTCCAAGAACATGTCATCGTTTTCGCGCCATTTATTAGAGAACATTTTATCTTAATGCAAGATAACGCACGTTGGCATGTCGCAAGATCGGTCACTGAATACCTTGAAAAAGTCGGTATTCAAACCTTACTATGGCCAGCGCGCAGCCCGGGCCTGAATCCTATAGAGCACATATGGGACAATCTAAAATGACGGGTTCGGGCAAGAATACCAGCGCCAACCAACATAAGCGAGCTCAAGACAGCTGTAGCCTAGGAATGGGACAAAATTCCCCAAACAGATATACAGGATATAATGGATGGACTTCCAAATAGGCTCCAAGAAGTCATTGGAGCTGGAGAAGGAAATACACGTTATTGAAAAAAAAATGTTATCAAATAAGAAATAAGAAATGTTATTAATTAAGGTAAAAAAAATTATTAGTTTTATCAAAAATAAACTAAAAATACGATTTATAGTGATAAAGATGATTAAATCGATGTTTCATAAACTTAAAATATTATCTTTTACTATCCAAACATTGCTCACGATAGATTCTATGAAAAAAAATCGTACTATCGACCATAATCCCAAAAATACTGGGTGGGCGGTTAATTATGCCTGTGAGTGTATATACGAGGGCGGGTCAATAAGTCCGTGACTTTTGGAATAAAACACAGATTTTTTGATAAAAAAATAATTTTATTTTTCAACGTAGTCTCCTTTGAGCTCAATAAACTTTGTCCAACGCTTCTCCAATTTTTTTATCCCTTCCAAAAAAAATGATTTGTCGAGGTCCTCAAAATAGGCCTTTATTTGCGAGATGACTTCATCATTGGAGTCAAATCTTTTTCCACCAAGCCATTTCTTCAGGTTTGGGAACAAGAAGTAGTCGCTCGGAGCCAAATCTGGAGAATAGGGTGGATGAGGGAGCAATTCATATCCCAATTCATGGTTTTTTGCCATGGCAACTGCACATGTGTGCACCCTTGCATTGTCTTGGTGGAAAAGAACTTTTTTCTTGGCCAAATGAGGTCGGTTTTTTTTCCAATCGTCATTGAATCGGTCCAATAAGTTGGCATAATATTCCCCATTGATTGTTCTTCCCTTTTGAAGGTAGTCAATGTGGATTATCCCGCGTGCATCGCAAAAAACAGTCGCCATATTTTTATTGGCTGACAAACCCACCTTGGCCTTCTTTGGCGCCGATTCACCCTTAGAAACCCACTGTTTTGACTGTTGTTTGGTCTCTGGTGTGTTGTGATGGATCCATGTTTCCTCCACGGTTACAAAACGGCGCAAAAACTCCTCCATATTGCGATTAAACAACGCCAAACCTTCCTGTGAAGTTGTTACACGATTGCGTTTGTGGTCGACTGTGAGCAAACGCGGCACCCATCTTGCGGAAAGCTTTCTCATGCCCAAGTGATCATTCAAAATTGAAACCACTGAGCCATGCGAGATCCCTACGGCTTCCACAATCTCTCGCACTTTCAATCTTCGGTCGGCCAACACCATATCGTGAATTTTTCGATTGTTTCGGGTGTAGAGACCTCAACTGGGCGTCCAGGACGTTCGGCATCTTCAGTGCTTGTACGGTCACAACGAAATTCAGTAAACCACTTTTTTTACCATTGAAATCGATGGTGCAGAGTCCCCATAGTATTTTTCAAGCTTAGCCTTGGTCTCGGTAATGGTTTTTTTTCGCAAGAAATAATGCTTAATAAGCACACGAAATTCACTTTTTTCCATTTTCTCCTCAAATTAGTGAGTAGTCTGATAAAAATAGCTGTCAAACACAAACTAACTGACGCAGCAAGTTTAAATTTTGACAGGAGTCAACTGACAGATGCCTATTGACAGGAGCAGTGTTGCCGTTTCAGTAAAGAGGTCAGAAATTCAAAAAGTCACGGACTTATTGACCCGCCCTCGTATAACCAAATAAATTAATAACCCAAAAATCAGGAAAAATCTCCTGATTACGAAAATGTTTACCTTACGTTTTATTTTCAGCCTTAAGCCTGCCAGACGCCCAGAAAGTACATCAAATTTCTTAAAAAAACATTTTAAGATGTTTCGATTTCTCGATTAGAAAAATATAAAACCTCAGACAAATCACTCAATTTTAGTTCTGACTTCACTATAAAAAAAAACGTTTATTTTTCCATAATCTTATGTAAGTCACATGAAAATATTCTGCACCTCTCACATATTGCGAATATATAAGTCTCAGACTAATTCGTTACTGAGGGGAGGCCCTCAGAAGTCTTAAAGTTCCCTGAACTGAACTCACGACACATTTTGAGCAATCAATTGAATAAATACCTTCTCTTCAGTAATATCAATTTATGTTTATTTATGTAAAAAAAAAAATTATTTGTAAAAATTAAATCATAACAAAAACAATAAATTAAACATTTGAATCCAAAATATTTTTATCACTTTGTAACCTTTTGTAAAGCATATAAAAAGTTTTCTTCGTCAGATGAATAATTCTGTCCGCCTTTCTCGTTTTCGGATGAATCATTTCCGTAATTTAAAATATATTCAATTTTGTCGGGGCCTCAATTGCGTTGACCCATTTAAGTAAGCTTCACTATATTCCTGAAGTACTCGTTGTAGCTCGGTTTTTTTCCTATTTCTTGATTTTGATTATTAAAACTAACATTTTTCTATAACATTTAATCTGGAATTGCATTAAAGATATTGACCGGTATAGGCTGATGATCAGGTAATTTATTCAGCGTTCATCCAGCTCATTTCATAAAAAAGTTTAAAGAATAAATCCTTCAAGAAAAGATTAATGTTAAATTGTCCTGTTATCAGCGTTAAAAAAAAACTCTATTTTCGTTTCAAAATAATTCAACAGGGCTGCGGCCCCAACAAAATTGAAGACATTTTAAGCAAAACACTAATTTTCTGTGCGTCTGGCCCAGTTATACCTCTGACACCTAAGAGTGATTTTTTGACCCATTTGGGTGGCCTATGGTAAGGGGTAAACTGAAAGTAAAACGTCTGGGTACTACATATTTGAAATCAGAAGAACTAATCAGATTTCTTAATATATCACTCAAGTGGTTATACCTCTGACACCTAAGGGTGATTTTTTGACCCATTTGGGTAGCCTCTGGCAAGGGGAAAACTGAAAGTAAAACGTCTGGGACTCATTTGAAATCATTTGCGATTCTCTATAGTTTATATATCTATGAATTCAAGAGGTTATACCCCTGACACAAAAATCGCGAAAATGCCACACGATTGAAATTGATTTACCGGGATCGGTAGCTTCCCACTGAGATGAATTAAATAACCATATAAGATTTATGAATTTCCTCCACTTCCAAAAATTGCTGTCGGCACTTGGGCTAATAGAAACATTAAAATTGTCTTTTGCACGCTAGACAATTTTTAAGCTATCAAGTTGTTGGTTGATGTGTAAAAATCTAAATTCAAAGATTGAAAAAAATTGAATTAATTTGGTGTACTTTAATAAAACTTGTTCGTGTGCACGAGGACGGTGAATGAAAGAAAAGATATAACCCCGAACTCTGTTATCAAGATTTGCATGTAGTCCAATAAGCTTAACCCCGACTACATTTTCGCAGATACGTCGAGGGAATGTTCAATGATCATCCACCGAAAAGGATCTTCGACTCCCAGCTTCGACTCTATGACTAATATATCAAATATATCACAGATGCCAGAGAACTTGGTTTGGGCAACTGAAAGTTGGCAGAGGATAGAAGTATCTTCTGCGGTGCCATGAAATACAGGTCAATGCAATTAACTCCAAAACCAAACTATATTTGGACATTGTTGTTCCACTAAGGGTAGGTCAAGGTGCTAGTTGTCTGGCGCCCATCTATGTCAGCTTACTTCTTTGACTTAGGCGCCTGCCAGACAACTGGCACATAACCTTAGCGGAGCAACGAAATTACGTGAACGGTCTAAGCTGTGTGGAAAAAAGTTGGAACATGGCGGAGCTGAGCACCCCAAAACTGTTTGATTCGGCGGAATGAAGTAAAGCCCCAATGCAAAATGGCCCATAAGATAAAATTAAAACAGACTCCAATAAATTTGAAAAATGGCTTCAAATTGCAAGCATACTTACTTACTTAGGTGGCGCTACAGTCCAGGGTGGACCTGGGCCTCAACCAATACGCCTCTCCAGTTGGCACGATCTTTGGCTAACTGCCTCCAGTTTTTCTCTACTGCGTTGTCCCTCCGGGGACTCTTCGGGCCAAAGCGTTGGTGTCCATTCGCTCTACATGTCCTAGCCATCTTAGCCGACTGATTCGCACTTTTCTGCCCAGGTCGATGTCGCTGTACAGCTCGTAGAGTTCGGTGTTAAATCTCCTCTTCCAAAGCCAGTCAACGCAAACGGGACCGAAAATCACTCGAAGAATTTTGCGTTCGAAACGACCAAGGAGATCTTCATCCGCTTTTGCTAATGTCCACGCTTCTGCGCCGTAGAGCTGAACTGGGATGATGAGGGTCTTATAGAAAGTCTCCTTAGTGTTTCTTGACAAGGCTTTACTAGTCAATTGCCTTCTTAGGCCAAAGAAACAGCGGTTGGCAAGTGTAATTCTTCGTTTGATTTCTGATGTGATGTCGTTTTCAGAATTTAAAGCGGAGCCAAGGTAGACAAAGTCCCTAACTACCTCAAAGTTGTAGCTGTCTATCGTGACGTTCTGTCCGATTCGTCGATGTTGTGTGTCCCTTCCTGTTGACAGCATATACTTGGTTTTGCCCTCATTCACCACTAAACCCATTTCTGCCGCTTCTGTGCTAATACTTGCAAATGCACCAGTGGCATCTTGCTGTGTTCTGCCAATTATGTCAATGTCGTCAGCATATGCAAGTAGTTGCACAGACTTTTGAACAATTGTGCCTCTAGTGTTGGCTTGCGAGGTTCGCACAATTTTCGCAAGTATGATGTTAAAGAAGTCACATGACAGCGCATCACCTTGTCTAAATTCTTTTTTGACAACAAAGGTCTCGTTGAGATTGTTTCCGACCTTTATGGAGCAGCGGGCGTTCTCCATCGTCATTCTGCACAATCTGACAAGTTTGGCAGGGATGCCAAAACTACACATGGCTCTGTATAGCTCGTCTCTATAGATGCTGTCATATGCGGCCTTAAAATCGATAAAAAGATGGTAGGTATCGATTTGGACTTCTTGGGTTTCTCCAGGATCTGCTGTAGTGTGAATATTTGATCGGTCGTGGACTTACCGGGAATAAAACCGCACTGGTAGCGACCAATCAGGTCGTTGACGAATGGTTTCAGGCGTTCACACAGTACAGCAGACATGATCTTATAGGCAGTATTCAGGAGACTGATGCCTCTATAGTTGGCGCAGTTTAGAGGGTCTCCTTTCTTGTGGATCGGGCAAACGATGCTGAGGTTCCATTCATCAGGCATACTTTCTTCTGGCCATATCTTGGAAACGAGTTGGTGTATGCTCTCCACCAGGTCATCTCCAGCTGCCTTAAAAAGCTCGGCATTCAAGCCGTCTGGTCCAGCAGCTTTGTTGGATTTTAGTTTGGATATCGCTATCCTCACTTCGATTTGGTCAGGTGGGAAGTCTTGGCTTTCATCAACCAGGCTGAATGGTTCGTTCTGCCTGACAGCGTAATTTGTGTCGTCTTCGCCGTTTAACAGTCTGCAGAAATAGTTTTTCCATATCCTCAGCACCAGCATGCATTTTGTAAATTTGATTTTTGGAGGTTAAAAATGCCTTGTGCCACTTTGCAAGCTGTTTCTTCATATATATTTTTTTAATTATTTTCGCATGGTTTCAAAGCTTAAACTGGATGAGGTTGACAGAGTTCTTCTTCAAACCGACATTAGTTCGTCAGTTTTGCCACATGGTATGGTAAAAATAGTTAATACCTCCACTTTACCAAATGCCTCACATGACATTGTACAAAGAATATCCCTTACACGTTTCAATATTCATTGTCTCAACGAACTCCTTGTCATGTTGATAGTTATAAGGATATTGGGATTGATATTTATTTCGAAACCAAACTGGATTTCACAAAGCGTACCAGTTTTATTGTTAATAAGCCTAATAATTATATTTTGCTCTATCTCAAAACAGAAAATCGTGTGTTAAACTGATTTGACCAGCTTGATGGAACAAGAAGTGACAGAATGTAAAATACATTGGGGCATGATTCCTAGCTCAGGTTCATTAAGCACATTGGTCTTCTACATATTTTAAGAACGCTATTGAAAATAATAATGTTATTTCCCTAACAGGCCTAGTAAAAAAGTTTTTTTTTACTATATCCTGAATGTATTTTTTCTGTTCTGTAGCAACACTGAAGGAAATGTCAAAACAAAATCATTGAATTTATTTTTTTGTCCAAATTTGCAAAAATACTACATCAGCGCAAATGGAAATATTATTTAACTTCATGGAGGACACCCTGAATGAGCGAAAAACTATGTTGCCCAATTCATCCTCGGCAGAAATATGAGAATAATGAGCTTTGGAATGATTCGGCCGTGCAACTCAACGCATATGAGTTACCCAACAAATCGGTGGCTGCATGGCGAAAGGTTTGTAAATGTACATTAGCCGTGTTTCTTTGCACGCGGATATATGTAGGCATGGCATTAAAAAACGACCATCGCAGCTTAAGAATTCATCAAAAAAAAATTTGGCAGCACACATGCACCTGACGTTTATTAGTTGAGTTAAGAAATTTGTATTGAAAATCGTGAAATTCAAAAATATAAATTTCCGACAGTTGAAATTATTGCCAAACATATTAATAATAATAAAATCACGAACAAAATATTCGGCGGGATGTGTTAGTGGTCGGCGGGATGTCGAACTTTGACATTTCCTGAAAAATTCATCGCAACAGTTCATCAGAAACGAAGAAAATGGGTTTTGGAAGCACTACTTATCCCCGCTAAAGGACTTAGCGGCGATAGCTATCCCCGCTAAAGTTAGCTTATATAGGATAAGTTGTTGTTGTATTTTTCATGCAAATTTCAAATTATCCCTTTATCCGCGTGCAAAGAAACACGGCTATTATCACAATAAACCCACAACGTCACCTGGATGTATGTGCACCGATGGCCCCTATTTATGTTGATGGTTTCCAAGCAAAGAACGAACGATTCCCTTTGAATAAAGTTATAATTGAAGGAAATTATAGCCGTGTTTCTTTGCACGCGGATATAAGCCGTGTGTTTTTGCACGCGGATATAGGCATGGCATTAAAAAACGACCATCGCCGCTTAAAAATTCATCAAAAAAAAAACTTGGCAGCACACATGCACCTATGACGTTTATTAGTGAAACAGCTGTAAGTTGAATTAAGAAATTTGTATTGAAAATCGTGAAATTCAAAAATATTAATTTCCGACATTTGAAATTAATGCCAAACATATTCTAAAATTATAAAAAACAGTTTCACATTAACAGATTTACTAAATTTTGAAAAAAAAGTAATAATAAAATCATGAACAAAATATTCGGCGGGATGTGTTAGTGGTCGGCGGGATGTCAAACTTTGACATTTCCTGAAAAAATCATCGCAACAGTTCATCAGAAACGAAGAAAATGGGTTTTGGAAGCACTATTTAACGCCGAATCCGAGGTTCAAATTTAAGAAAATTCACATGACAATTGATGTTAGTTAGACGTTCGCAAGAGGTGGGGCTGTGGAAAAACTGATAAGTGTTACTTGGCTCCGGCGGGACTTGAACCTGAGATTATTCGAAAACTCTGACCTCTGCTTCACTGCGCCCGTAAAGGTTGCATAAAGCAAAACCATCGTCAAAACGATATCGTGAGATCGTCGTCGTACGTGATGAGTGCCCTGAAGTCAAGAAGTCATGTAAAATGAAAACAATCGAACGACATCTTTTCGACCATACCAGTCTGTCTATCTCTGTTGATATGATAGAGGCAGCAATCTTCTAAACGATAAAATCAAACGATCATCGTCTGACGTGATCTGACCGGTGGCCTTTCCCTTCGACGGCAATTATTATTTGGATTTTTTCAAATATTTTGTGCGCACCAGTAACGTGGCGTGAGAAATTTCGAAATGGGAGGTCGAACCAAAATACATATTCATTTTTTTTTTTTTTTTTTTTTTTTATAAAAAAAAGGAAATTCAAATCCCAGAGCACTCAGACTCGGTAACGGTCCATTGTACTACCAGGCAGAAATCCTCCTTTTTGGTGTAGAGGCATGTGATTAGGTGGCGTATGTTGTTGTTCCCCATGGGGATTGAACCTGCACCGCACGGGTCACAAGCCAACACACTTTTTGACTTTTGACTTTGAAATTCATTTTTTTATTCATTGATAAATATCTACTTACATACTAGACAAAAATGATTAAACCTAACTTAAAATTAACAGGATACTTATTCTTTTTTATTGGTCCTTATGCGAACGCTCTAAACTTAACTATATCTTAGAATTATTGCCTTTCGGCCTACGAACTATTTTACGAACTAATCTTACATATATATTCCTCGAGAAAATTTACTAAAACTCGGTATCATTATTGAGATTTTATATAAAACAAATTACAAACTACCTATTCTACTTACTTAAACTACTTAACGTATTCTAACTATAATTAGGATTCTGAGCACTGGTTGCCTTGCGCAACAAGTGGTCGAAATCCCAATTGCTTTCCGAGCGCCTGGCAGTCGTCAACGTGCACACGCGCCGCCGTGAGCCGACTGAAGCCTTACAGCGTCAGTCAACTCTCAGAAGCACCACCACATGTTGGCGAGCCCGGCCTCTCCCAAAAACGCCCTAGCTGACTTAATCTAACTTATAAGCTAAGAGGAAGTTACCTAGAGTAACGCACCGTCCTGGGAGGGCATGTTGACCCCACCCCCCTCAACAAGCCACCAAAATTCGGCGAATTGCTTTTCCGTATCGAATCTATCCCTCTCCGATATTGCGGTACTAAAACGGAGGAGCTCATGAGCATTGGCGACGTCCCCGTCATGGAGGAGCAGCTTATCTCTCGCGCTGCGGTAGCGATGGTATAAGACCGGAATACCATCCATCGTCTGTACCAGCCCTTTTGCATCAATATGGATAAATGCCTCTGGCGGGATAAAGCCAGACCGGAGCGTACTCTCAATGTACATTTCATTGGGGTAGTAAGCCCCAAATATCAGACTATTGTCGCTGGCCACCGCCCTTGCAACGTGCCTTCGAGTGATCTTAATGAGGAAATTGTCAATCCTATTCAACTGAGCCCCATCGTATAGGACCTTGTTGCGATAGTATTTTATATAGTTGGATTCGGGCGTTCGGAACAATCGGAGACAGGTCCTAAGACATTGTCTCTCCAAAACCCGAATCTTTTCCATATAACTAGGCGCTATATTAAACCACAATGGACAACCATAAGCGATGATCGGCCTTATAAGGGCCACGTAGCAAATGACCTTCACTCTGGAGTCAAGTTGACTGCTATGAAACAGTCTCCTTGTCAGAGCATAAGCCCTCTTGGCCCCAGCAAGACAAGCAACTATATGTCTATCGAAATATAGATACTAGTCAAGCCAGATACCTAGATATCTAACTACGCTTCTCACCGCCAATGGCTGCCCATCCTGTCCAATAATGGCCAATTTCTTCCAGTTTTTTCTGGTATCCCTAGAGGCCCCAGCCAATGGAGTTCTGAACAAGATTGTTTCCGTCTTCTGAAAGTTGATTTTCAACTTCCAGTCGTCGCAATATCGCTTAATTTGATCGAAGTCACGCTGCAAAAGGATATTAATGACCTCGATTTTAGAACCTGATCTGTATGCCACCAAATCGTCGGCATACGCTATAGCATATCTGAGGGAACCCACCAGATCACTCGTGTAAATGTTAAACAGGATCGGAGAATTGACCGCCCCCTGCTGTAAACCGTTTTTAATTTGAAAGACTCTGCTCGAAGTCACGTTGCCACATTTGACAACGAACTTCTTTCCCATAAGCATATTATAAATTACATATAGCAAAGGTTTGTGCATCCCCCGCCTGATCAACTTGTAGAAAAGTCCCTCTAACCATACAGTGTCGAAAGCCTTCTCAAAATCAACCAGACAAGCACCCGTGCATTGGTTCTTGCATTTATTCCACTGAATGTCGGAAACCAGTTTCGACGCGGCATGAATAGTGTCATGCCTCGCCCTGAAACCAAACTGGTTGTCCGGGATTATGTTATTGTCCTCGACCCACTTTAACAGGGCTCTATTGACAACCTTTTCAAAGACCTTGCTAATATTCGGAAGTAAGCTAATTGACCGGAGATTGGCAGGGTTCGTCCTATCTTTACATTTTTTCGGGATAGGGTGTACCACAGCTACCTTCCAATGCGCCGGATAATGTGCATTATTCAGCGCATTGTTAAACAGCGTGGTGAAAATATCTACAGCCTCCAAAGGCAGGTGTCTCAATACGACGTTTGGGACACCATCCATCCCCGCCGACTTTTTATTCTTTAGTGACTCGAAGATGCACAGAAGATCATTCTTCGACACGAACACAAGCCAACACACTAACCTCTACACCGTCGCCATATTCATACGTACATATGTTTTTGAAATTTCATATTCCACACGGAAGCTTTCTGCATATCGAAATTCCCACAAAAATGGAGAAATCCATCGATGTTTAAACACTGGTCTGACCTGCTGAAGCTGAAAACGAACACAACATATTGCGAGAGAAATTGGTATTGATACTCTTCTTTCATAAACATTTAAAAAAATGGTTGGAGAAAATCGTATTTCTCATAACTCATAAGGATGCGCGTGGATGAGTCAAACACAATACAGTGTTAGGGGAAGAAAGGGATACGAAAGAATATCGATAAAACAGCTTTAGGCAGGAGAATGACATATGGCGTTTTTCATTGAAGTTCTGCATGTTTCTTAGAAGGAAAACAGCAATTCGAGATTTGGCCCTAACACGGAAGAAAATAAAATAAATATGAGGCATTAACGGCCCATACAGGGCCTAAAACCTAGCTTCTCCAATCATTTTGAAAAATTGAGAAACTTCTCATGACAATGAGGTGGGGCAGTGGAAAAAACTCTAGATTTTACTTGGCCCCGGCGGGAATTGAACCGGGGATCTTCCGATTAGTAGTTCGACACACTGCGCCCACACGGAAGATGCGATCTCAAATTTTTGAGATATTTGCTCTATAATTTACCAATATATACAAATAGCCTATCGTCAAACGCCAAAGTGAGGAAAACGCGGTTTTCATTTATTATGGAATAATTTTAGTAGATAGCACAGATGCTGTGTGTGATACCCCCACCCTCTCCAATACTAGAATAGTCAACTGATCAAAACCAAAACATGTTTCATTGAAAAGAGCAATTCTAGATTTTTCTTCGAATTTCAATGAAACACGCTACAAGTGTGTCAAGCGATTTCGCAATATCTTGATCGCCTTTTTGAATTTTTCCGCGGTTTTTTGAATTTTGTCAAGTAGTAGCTACAAATTTGTGGTAAAAGATATTGATATCTTGATATTTTTGCGATAGCGCGCGTAACAACAGTAACAATGATATTGGTAAGCTATAAGAAAACAAACGCACATTTTAATCAGTGTTATTTCCCCGTTTCAATTGGGTTGATGTATAGATAAAGTGCGAATCTGTTGACAATTTCAGTCAGCATATTTTGTTGCTGTAGTTCAAGAAAATTGTGCACCTTTACAATGATACTAGACCAGTTGTATCGGATCGTGAATACCCCTGTTGTAATCGTGTCTATTTTTTGGGGCAGATGTGCTCATATGGCCTATGGATGATCACCCACAGTTTTATACAGTACATGCCCTATGTATTGAATGCTTATCAATTATATCCGATGGGTAGAATTACTCACGTGACCTGTATGTTGCAGGTGCAATCAGAGAGGTTTCGCCAGAAGGGCACTTGCAATCGACTTGATACTTAGACGTATCGCTTGCTGAATGTTTTTAGTTAAATCCCTCAAAGCCTTGTAAGTTATCATGCCTCCAAGATCCACCAATTTATTTAAACATTACATATATGTACTCCTTGTACGTGAAGTTGTACTGTGAATCGCCTGAAACCGACTTGCCCCTAAAATGCAGTGTTAGTTGGAATGGAATGGATAATTGGTGTACTATAAGCTAGTGGTTAATCCATGGCCTATCGCTTTTGTGAAATTTCTGCATAACGTTATTGCAACTGATTAATACATTCATCTGGGAAAGAGACTCACCATAGCATAATTGGTTGCAAATTTTTAGAGTGTGTTTATGTTAAATACAACTTAGCAATTCAGAGGATAATAGAGAAAAGGATGCTGCAGACAAACTACATATCATAGTTGCTCATAGTTAATCAACTCAAACGGCTATGTATTGCAGCCCTGATATAGCAGTGTTCGCAACATTGAATTCGTGTGCATTCAAACATTTGATTGCTCGTATGCTAACAGCCATTGGCCGGAGTACCAATAACAAAACAAGTGTGAAGCTTAAATTTGTAGTGCACTCCTTAAAATCCACATACCAATTTAAAATCCACACTTAATTCGTTGTTGGTAAGGCCCATTGTGTCAAACCTTTTAAATGTGCCAGCTATGGACCAGCAATATTATGAGAACACGGACTAAAAGTAAATAAACTGGAATGAGCTCTTAAGTCACTCTCTGTCAGAAAGAGTGCTTTCAAATGTAAATGTTGTATTGATTTGTTGCCATGTAAAGGAAATGTTCCAATTGGGGATTGGTAAAGTTCTTCTGCGATATCTGGTGGCGAACATAATAAAAGCATAGAGGACGTTCTAAGGGCTCAGTTATGGCATCAGTTGCAGCAACACGTAAAAAGTGGAACAACTCATTGAAACTTTTTGCATAGGAACGATCTGTATCATTTCTGTAATTTGACTGAGCAGTTGAACAGAAAAAGTTTTCCGCACGGACAAATTAATGAATCTTTTTTGTAGCCAATTTTATGTTAAATTTCTCAATTATTTAGGACAAATTAGTTTAGTAATTTATAAGCAATATTTTTAAAGATTGCGTCAATATATTATGCATGTTAACAGGAACAAAAAGCAAATCAAAATTTTTCGATTTCATTTTACGTAAGTCTATAACTGGGACCTAAGCTGCCAATCTTTATAGTAAATTTTTCTGTGATACGAATACAATGCAAAATGACAACAAAAAAACAAAGAAGCGGACTACAGTCCGCTTGGGCGATCTGTTGGATACCCTATTCTTATTCCTATCCCTCATAAGTGGGCGTGACAAAATTACAAGGTTGGTTAAATTGTTAAGAACGCTCTACATATTTTCTTATATGACATTTAAAGGATTTAATCGAAAAAATAGAGCTTTTGTAAAATAAAAGACGCTCCCTGACTCAAATATTGGTTTTTCAATAAATTTGTTGTATTTAATTGTGGGCTCTGACACGCCCGTTTTTAAAAAACATTTAAACATAAGTATAAAGGGCACCTAGAGAGTCTATATTATAAATTTCAGCTCCCTAGCTCAAACTTTGGTTTTTCAAAAAAAGTTTTTTTTTTTTAATTGTAGGCGTGTCAGTATGCGGATTTTGAAAATATTTACACATGAGCATAAAGGGCCCCTAGAGAGTATATATTATAAATTTCAGCTTCCTAGCTTAAACTTTGGTTTTTCAATAAAATTGTTTTATTTAATTGTGCGCGTGTCAGTGGGCGGACTTTAGAAATTTTATCTCCTGAGCAGTTTTAGGAGTCAAAGATCATATTTAAAAATGTTCAGCTTTCTAGCTAAAAATTAGATTTTTTCTATAATTTTTTTTTTTTCAGTTTGTGGGCCTGTTGGCGGATTTCAAAAATTCTTAAACTTGATTATTTTGATCCCCTAGAGAGTGGTTATGGTTAATTTTAGGTCTCTAGGTCCAGTTTAAAGGCCTAATTTCTGCCGACAGACGGACGTGGTTAGATCGACATTACTATCGATGCTGATCATAAATATAGTTACTTTTAGGGGTCTACGGGCAATATTAAAGTATGTTATAAAACTACGCGTCAAAATGAATATACCCTTAGAATAGGGTACCTATAAAAATTAAAAGAAACCCAAAGTCAGTGCAAAATGTTACCAAATTTGCTAGCAGGCATTTTAAAAATTGGATTTTTGGAGGTAAACAAATTCCTTGCGAATGTCATTTTGCAAGCTGTTTTTTTTTGTATGCTCTTCTGTTTTCTTGCCTCCAACTGAAAGAGGTTGAATAAAATATGTCCATGTTTGGCATGGACCTTAAGAAACTGCGTGTATATACGCAACCTCGCACCTACTTTCAACTCAACAGTAGTGATGGCACGATTAATCGAAAATTTTATATTAATCGGTTATTTTCTTTCGGTTAACGATTTAATTGTATCGAATTTTCCCTTTCGATTAATCGGCAAAATAATCGATTAATTAAAAAAATAATCGATTAATTAAAAAAATAATCGAAAATATTCGAAAGAAAACCATCACTACTAAAGCAATACTGTCTAGAACAAGACAGCGCAGATCATTGCGGAAACACGAAATGAACGGCTTGCTCGGTGTGACAATTGTTCGAAAGGAAACAAATCTGTGGAACTATTGGCGTTTTTACTCTGACTGAAGCCCATACAGCTGCGCACATATCCGAAGTGCTAATAAATTCGCTTTCGGAATTTTTCATTAAGAAAGATTTATGGCAGTAGTCACAGGCAACGGTGTTATCGTCAAAGCAGTACACTATACTTTTGGAAAAAGACGTCATATTCTCTGTTTTGCGCACACCCTTAACCTACGAGTAGTTTAACACAATTCCTTAAATACGCCTGGTGTTAGCGACGTTATCACAAAATGCAGAGAAATAGTAACGTGGTTTAGGCGGCATGTTAAAGCGAATGATAATATGCGACACTTACAATCTTCTGCTGGTATATCGGAAGTCAAAATGCTAAAGCTAATTTTGGATGTAAAGACGAGATGGAATTCCACATATTAGACGTTTCATAATATTAGTACCATACACCAGCCAAATTTTAACAAACTATTCTCATGCACCACTCATGATAACAACAAAAAACAAAGAGGATATTGTGGAAATGCTTACCTTATTGAGATCATTGGAAGCTATGACTACTCAAATAAGTGGGGAGAAATACGCCACTTTAAGTCAAGTAATTCCACTTGCTGATTGTGGGCGTCAACAAATAATAAAAATTTGTTGTACATCCGTGGTAGCAAACAAATTAAAAACAAATATTTTGAACCAGTTTGACCGCCGCTTTGGACAAATGGAACATTCATTTTTAATGGCAGGTTCATCACTCCTAGACAAACAAATTCATTTTTTGTCCAAAGTTATGAGAACCATCGGAAGCGAAATGGCTGAAATTGGACATGGAGACGACAGCATTGGGAGTGGAAGTGAATCGTCTTCCACTGGTGATAATGAATTCGATTTATGGGCTCACCATAAGACTTTGCCCACAAACGACGAAGAACGGGCAATGAATTAGCACATCCTCAAGACGAACTGAGCTTCTTCCTCAATGCTCCGATTCTCGAGTTAAAATGAAATGTAGTTGATGCTTGGGAAGAGATGAAATCCGTTTACCCTAGCCTAAGCTATACACTCTCTCCGAAAAATATTGCTTTTTGATTGGGACTTTCGTACCATCCGAACTGCTTTTTTCCAAACTGGTGCAACTGCTACGGAAAAACGGAATCGTTTAACGACGAAACGCCTGTCAAAACTCTTGTTTTTAAATTCAGTTTTAACAAATAATGTATTTTTTTTTTCTTTATGTTTAAATTAAATTAAATTTAGTGAATTAAACGCTTAATACATTATTTTCGTATTCAGCAAACAATTTGTTTTTGAAATTATTTTATTTTTCATGACAATATCAAATTTTAACCGAAAATTTAACCGAAAAACCGATTAATCGGTTTATTTTGTTGCAATTAATCGCGATTAATTATCGCTCCCTTCGATTAATCACATGATCGATTAATGATTTTTTTTTTTTGCCATCACTCTTCAACAGTGACCCCAAGCATTGAGTTATTGCACTGATTATGGGATCTACTTGTGATATTCTATTATATTCAAACCTCACAGGAAAGGGTTAAATCAGTTTAACCCACGAAGCGGCCGACCCAACACTGTTTGTTTCAAAAATGTAATCTATGCATAATGCCCACAAAAAAAGTGAAAGGACAAAACGCTGTTGTTATTTGCATTATAATTTAATTGGGCCTTTTTTATTTTTGTTGAGGCCAAATTTCATGGAGCCGGCGAACATAATAAAAACACAGAGGACATCTGCCTTCAATCGTCAATTGCTAGCGAAAGACAGCAAGAACACTTAAACACGCCAATCTATTCATAAATCTATACAATATAAATTGTGCCAACTTAAAGTGACATAATTAAAGGTGGAAACGGTAAAGCCATTAAGCAAATGCTGCAAACCATCCGTAAATAAAAGTCATTTCATATATGGGTGTAGATTTATCACCAGTTTTAGTCTACAGTTATCGGACCGAGCGACAGTCATTAGTCTTGTTTCAACTGTTATCCGTGCTGAATTAAATTGTCTGGAAATATTTGTATCTCTATCTTTGACTGGTGTTCCAATCACCCAATACCCAAACGGTGGTCGTTATCAATCGAAAGTTCATATTTCTTTCATTTAATGCTTTTTAATTGTAGTTTTATGTAGTTTTGCAATGAATGGGTAAGTGGGTCAACGAACGCGTCACGGAAGCGATTCCGAGTGGGGGGAACGGCACGAACACAGGTTTGCCCATGTATAGATGATAAATTGGTTCACACCAGATTCACACTTACCGATGATGACTGCATCATCTCGTCTTCGTCCTCATCTTGAATGGGTGTGGGATTTAAAAATCGATGATCCGCTTGAGATTGTGGCTGCTGCTTATCGCTATAGCGGGATATTGAATCCATCGGGTTAGACGTGTATGACACATGAATGGCGTCGTGCTCTGTGAATTCAACCCTCTCTGGATCAGGGACGCGGTCCTTCATCTTTGGCCGGAGACCACTCGAGAAAGTTGGTATACTCTTCTGTGCCTGCTGCTGCTGGCTGCGTTCCGGATACGACGCGGTCGAGACAATATGATGGACGTTGTTCATGCCCTCCGAATTCACGGTGAAGGCATTGCTATCTGCCTGGTAGCTTCCTAAATTGGATGGAGCTGGATGCCGGCTAGGGTATGTAGATGCTGGGGAAATTGAGTTGCCACTCGCCTGGTAAGCCTGAGTTTTGGATTGCGATGAGGATTCTGATACCCGCATTGGTGCATTGAGAGTGAATGCGGCATTGAGGTTGCCTGATTCTGAGTTCCGCTGCTGCATTTGATTTTGCTGCTGTTGTTGTTGTTTGTGTTGCTGTTTAAATGTGGTAAGAGCTGGCGACTCCGACAGTTGTTGTCTCTGCTGCTTCACCTGATCCAATTTGCGGTAATCTGGCTCAATTTTCGGTAAGAAATACTCGCTTGAGCTCATAAAGTTGAGGTAGTGCTTTGCTTCTTTCATTGCGTTTTCGCCAATGTTTGGGAGCGGGAAGGAGTTCTCTTGCTCGCTTTCCGTGTCTTCGTAAACCGAATACGAGTGATGCGATTCCAATGGTGATCGGCTCGACGGTTTGTATTGATGATGAACATCAAGGGTATCTTCTGATTGCCGCTGCGATGGTACTCCTATCAGCGGATCTGCATCAGTGGGGTGGCGGACAATCACTTCGCCATTGTATATTGGGGATGGTTTGAAGTTTGGCCCTTGTGGATGAGAAATCGCGTTTGCGTTCGGTGCTACTTGTCCTTGTCCTTGACGGTAGTAACTGACAGAAATGCCTTTCTGACCGTAGGAACCCTTGTCCAAAGGATGGCGGGAATTCTTCATGGACAAATAGTTGTTGTAATGTGGTAGTCCATTGGGACGGATAAATGCTCCTGAAGATGGTACGCCTAGTGGCCCTGAGTACACCCTGCGGCGAATGTATGAGATTGGTGGCTGCGGTGGTGACCTGCCAAACGTTGACCTTATATATGGACCCGGACCTGGGCCAGGGCCGATTCTTTGGGGGTAATGATCACTTCGGGCTGAAATCTGCGGTGCTCTACGCGGATGTTTGTTGTGGTCGTAGAATACTCTCACAAAGCGTAGGTCCCGAGGAATGTCTCTCTGTCGTGCGCTGCGACTATTTGCAGTGGCGCTTGCATTTGATTCACATTTGACCACACTACAGTAGGTCAACAATATAAGCATAATAAGCACACACGATATTCTCGACATTTTTCACACACAACCGCACTGCTTGGGAACAAATCTTAAAGATACTTATAATAAAAAATAAATTAACTAGGTCCTTGACGTTGCACTTTCTTTCGCGCACTAAGAACCGTTTGAATAACTGCAAGATGGTGCACTTATGTAGCTATAGCACGAGTGTATCTTCCTCGACGACAGTTCAATTTAAACTGATGGCCAAGTGCTTAACTTGCATCTGGAAGATACTTTAACTTTGTCTGGCTTTCTTGGCTAGTTCGACTGTGGCTCGGATCGGACCGCAGTAGTGGTGGTGGCACGCAGAGCTTCTGGTGGAAGCAACTTTCTTTTCATTTTCTTCTTCGCCGCATTGGTCGCCATCGACATGAAGACGGGCTGCAAGATCAAGAACAAGAAGAGGAGGAAACCAGCCAACGTTTAGATCGGTTCGGTTAGATCAATCGGCAACGATAACGGTAGAATTTTTGTGCGCCAAAGGTACGTGATTTTTTTTTATTCTTGGCTACATATGCGAGAAGTGAGTTTGGTTTCGAATTAGATGCTGGCGCTGGCTGGTAGCTGGTACCCCAGAGATGCAGAATCGTATTGGTATATTATTGCGCTGGATGTGGATGCAATGTTTTGGCTTATTTTTTTGTCTCGCAAAAGAAATAAATATTACAACCCAGGTGACGATAACGAGCAGTAAGACGATTGTTATGATGGTTATGGTGATGTTGTTGTTTTGGGCGACTTTATTCTTCTTTTTTTTTGGGAAACATTGATGCTTGAATTCGTTTGACCTGCTTCTTATGGAATATTTGAGAAGTATTCAATTTGGATATATACTTCGATCACGAATAGAATGCGAGATTGGAATTGTGAGGGATCTATGGTGTGACCTGTAAGTTTTTGGTTGGTTGGATAGTATAAATGGCACTGCAAATGTGTGAATTATAGAAAATTATAGAAAAATTCTTTAACTATTAACTTTGAGGCAAAGGCTTCCAGCAGTAAAAGTTTATATTCTTAAGTTACAATCTTAAGTAGAAACTTTAGCGAGTTTTGTAGCGTAGGTATGTAGGTAGGTGTGGCGGTTTGTTAAAATCCAATAACCACTGCGTGCCGTTTTGTTACCACCGTTATCGCTTGTTGATAAGAAGTCTCTTAAACCAACCTGTGGACAGGTGCATAAATAGTGAATTAGGTTCTTTTTTCAGTTGCAACATTGCAAGTTTAGCAGTGAGTTTTGTTTTGGATGACCTGTTTGACCGCGGTGACCCCTAAATGCCAGTGTCCTGCGATAATCGCTGATATTCTGGCGATATCTTAATGGGTTCTTCATAGGAGGTCGATTGTTGTTGCCTTGTTGTAGCTTGGCCACATTTTTTTGAGATGAAGCATATTGTCAGTCTGAGGTTCGGCCAGTTCGTCGGCATGGTAACCTTGAACAGATCTAACAGGGCTAGCTTATTTCGGCATTTTAGTACCGACTTAGAGGATAGTGACTGAGACGATCGATTTAATGGCAACCTGGCTGTCAATAAGTGAAGAATATGCTTGAGTATAGGTTGATTTGGCGACAGGCCTCACGGGCAGGTAGTAGCTCCACCTGAAAAATTATGGTGGTATCTGGAAGTCTGTAAAATTTCGAGATGCTTAATAATTCCGAAAAAATACCTGCAGCCACTTTTGAGCCGTCGGTGTAGGTTGTCAGATCGAAGTCCTAAGTTACTTGTCCCTTTTGCCATTCTGATCTTGTAGGTAGCTGAACGTCAAAATGCTTTATGAAACACATTTTGGGAATGATATAACCTGTTAAAGGCGGTAAGAGTTCTCTTGGTATATAGCCTAGAATAATACTGTGGCCGTAGGGTTTTGCACTGCAATGTCCAGACTGCCTGAGTCTGATCGCGCTGTGTGCTGTAATGTTTGTTACGTTTAGATCTAGACTTTAGGACCGTTTGACGGTGTTGACCGTAGAGCAGCCCTGCTATATATATACCGTTCTTTGGACCTTGTTAAGTTTGGTTTTATTGTACCTTTAGCAACCGTGGATACATTTCTGAAAGAAACGCGGCTGTTAACTTAAAACAAGTGTAGAACACCCTGTTGAGAAAATTCCTGGTGAATTGTATTCTTCCGGAAAGATGTGAATCGATACCATGGTCGATTAGTTTGCTTCTTTTTCTTTTTTTTGGTTAAGCAAATAACCTTTCAGTTTATAAGTGTACAGTCTAATGGTGTTGTATAGATGTGCTGCCGTCGCGTCGTAAGAAAAAGAGGACATCTCCATTTTAGTAGTTTGTAAAAAATGCATTTTACTGTTTTTGGTTTTCGCGCCAGCAAGTGAAACACCTTAAAATAAGTTCCAGACATTTTGGTGATTACTGTAAGAAAATGGAGTTGCGACTTTTTTTTGCTACGCGTTTTCAAAATCAAAAACAAAAATGTATTTCATATCAAAAATTAACATCTCTGCGTGCATAACATAACACTAGTATATTTGCACATGATAGCTAAGCAGCAAAACCAAAAGGAGAATTAACAAAAATAATTGTATGACAACAAAAGCAAAAGTCGCATCAGCAGAAAATGTAGGCAAAATGGGCATTTTTAAAGTAGTAAATAGCCTTTTTTACTTGGTAATAGAACATGAGAACATCTACCATGTGCCCATTTGCATTCGTGGTTTTGAGCCATTTGCTTTTGGAAATATGCCTTTTAAGCTTCACACAAAATTAGGGCTATATTCAACGTATCCTATTTTTGATTTTTTGCGTTTATGCCCTTTTTCTAGGTCGGCAGTGTGGATGAGCGTTAGCTGTATTTCTAAGTATTGTTTCGTTCATTCCACATAAAAGCTTTCATGTTAGTATTTATGAGACAGGTATGGGTCAGCGACAAGCCAGCCACTGAATTTGGATATCAATTCTGGCTGCTTGACCATCAAGCAATTCTGGGTTCAAATGCTGCCAGCAGTATTCAGCAACGGCCGCCTAGAATGTCTATATTTGACATGTTATAAAGCTTCATGTATGGGCATTTTTTATTTTATTTCGTCCCCCTTTCAGCCGTTTCGTCACGAAATTTGCTGTAACTGGAATTAGAAAAGCATAAACTCATTTCATAAGCCCTTTCAACTTCTGATTGCATCTTTCACCAATACCTTGCCTACTCCACTGCCCAGACCATTAGCATCATATATTTCGGTTTGAACCAGTCACCATATCACACTCACTCTGTTTTCTTGTTTGATCTTAAAATCCCCAATTTCATTCTTAATTTTATGCATTTGTATTTACTATGGTAATACATAATCAGCCGTATTTATTAGATTATTTAGAACGATTTAAATGAGATATACAACATATATGAAGAAGAAATGGAAGATGACCCTGTGGCCGAACAGCCTCCAACATTGCCCATTCAAATAGATAAGACTACCAAAACCAAACGGACTAAAAAATATCAAACCGCTGTGATTGTAAGTACATCAAAATATACGTTTATATTATACTCACTATGCCTTATTATTTCAGTCCTCAGAGCGTATGAAAATTGAAATGTTTCATGTGGCTAAGGAAGCAAAAGTAAAGGAAATGGAATTTTTGGTTGAAGAGCATGCTGAAAAAATGAAAACCTTCAAAATGCAGCAGCAGGCATTGGAGACCGCCGAAGAACAAAGACAAGAGGAGCACGCTTATAAAATTAAAGCATTTCAAAATTATGAACGACGGGAAGAAGAAGAGCATAAGCTAAAATTGCAATTACTTTTAAAACAAAACTATGATTAGGCTTTTTGACAATGTTACTTTCCAAAGTTATGCGCGTTAATACGAGTATAAGCATTGATTATTGAATTTAGTTCATAAGGTTGTGTTTTTATTGGCCATCAAAATACTGTTGTACAAATACACTGCGGGATACATTTTGGTTTGCATTATGGTGCAAAGTATTTTCATCCCCATTTGCAATTTCTTGTTGAACTTCGTTGCGATCGCTATCGTCTAATAAAAAGATAAAAACTTAAGAAAGTAGATCCACTTAAATTTATAATACATATTTACCTGCCATTGGATCCTTAAATTCAATAGCTAGATTATGAAGTACTGCTAAGGCGATAACAGTAATCTTTGTGTTTCTTAATGAGCATCTCATACCCGTAAGTAAGATCCTAAACCTTTGCTTCCAAACACCAAAACACCGCTCCACAGTATTGCGAGTTGCAATTTGAGCAATATTATATTGGCATTCGGCTTGAGTTCGTGGGTTTAAAAGGGGGGTGAAGAGAAGGTTTGTGCAGGCGTATCCACCATCTCCAAGCAAAAGTCCCTTAAATTCACCACTTTCGAATCTTTCTTTTATGCGACTCTCTCTAAATATTCTTGAATCGTGTGTATTTCCTCTCCAATGGCAAACAATATCTCTAATTTTCCATGAAGAGTCACATACAACCTGTGTATTCACCGAATAGTAGCCTTTTCGGTTAACATAGTACTGACCCGCTTGGCCACCAACTTTTGGAATTTTGATGTGGGTGCAGTCAATTGCACCAATAACTTTCGGAAAGTTTCTTATTCGTCGAAACCCTCGCATTTCCTTAATTTGGTCTGAAATTGATGTTGGCATTTGCATGAACTGTCGCCTTTTGGAAGCAAAGGCTTTTGCAACTCTTTGACATATAACACAAAGAGTGGGTTGGCTAAAGCCGTGAATATCTGCTTCATCATCTTGAATCTAAAATAAAATTATTTGAAAACCATACGTAGATATGAATGAAAATGGAATTACCCCATTTCGGCCCCAATACCTTATGGCCGCCTTAACTTGAAGCTCCACAGGAATATGTCCACCCCGATTATCTCCAATGAGATCAGAACGCACAATATCAATCAATGTGCACATATTTTCTTTGGTAAATCTATATTTATTCCGAAATTCTTTATTTCTTATTTCCATGGGGTTGAACCTGGCTTTATATAATTTTCGCCTTCTTGGAATTGAACTTTCATTTATTAAGTCGATCATATCAATGTCGTTAACAAAATTCACGAAGCTGAATGGCATTTTTAAATCAATTTTTAGTTTCGTTTTCAAATTTACCCCGAAAAAATGTAAACAAACTGACATTTGAAAAACGAAAAAAAAATATGCAAGCTTTACGCAACCTCTAAACGCAAATTTTTTCGTTTAAAGTTACGCAGGCTTAACGCAAAGTGCTTTTTGTTTATAAATAACGTTTTCCTGCGTAAGGACATTTTAGAGGGTGCGTAAAGATAAGAAGACTCTACCTTGGGTTTATAAATAAAGATGAGTATGTATACCATTTGCATAAAAAAGATTCAATTCCAATTTCAATTTATTAACATCTTTAGTTTTGAGTTGTACAATAAGACATGGTCTTTTATAGTACAAACGGTAATTGCATCAATGTAAATTGAATAAATAAATAAGGCAAAAGTAACAAATGTGATAAAGAATGATTATGATAAAAATTCAAAAATTCAAGGTGAAAATTAAAAATTGAGAAAATCATAGTTGGCTTGAAAAATCTTTATTAGGTACTATTATTATCATCAATGCTGCGCTGAAAAGTACTTAAAAATATAACATTCGAATTGCCAATCTGTTTAATATGCATAGGCAAAAAGTTCCAAAGCCTCGCGGAGTGAACAAAAAACATACGGGAGGAATTTAAATTTTTAAAAGGCGAAATATTGATATTAAGTGTTCTCTGAGATCGTGAAAAAGCTTATCTATTGTAAAGGTATCTTGGGGGTTTTGCCTTGAAGGAGTTTGTGAAAAAATATGAGATTGCGAGCATTGTAAAATTGGTATAAAGTACAACCTAAGACATTTCTAGATAGAAGAGAGATTCGATCATATCTCTCCAGTCCATAAATGTATCTAACGGAATCATTAAAAGCTACTCGTAGTTTATACTGAGATAGAGAGTCCAAGTCACTATATACTACCATCGTGATAATAGGTGAAACCAGAGTAATTACAAGTTTACAACGAGTTTCTTAGTAGTAAAACTAGCAGACAGCCAAAGTTTTCTAAGACAGCCATAAATGCGGCCAACAACAAAATTAACGTGATCATAAGACGATAAGGTACGGTTCAGTTTGAAACCTAAGCAAGTAACTGTATTAGCGTAACTAATTATTCCATTTGAGAGATATAAATTCGGCAAGACGTTTGCATCTATAAGCTTATTCGCAATAAAAATAATCTGAGATTTTGTCGGATTTAAAACAAGTCTAATAATAACGGACCATCTATAAATCGCTGACAAGTCTTCATTATATTTACTTGCAAGATCGCGGACATCGCAAGGAGGACGAGACAAGCGCATTTGAACATCATCAGCATAAAGGTAGGTACTCACGTATTTACAGACAGTTGGAAGATCATTAATAAACATACAAAACCAAATTGGGCCGAGAATTGTACCTTGAGGAACGCCCTTAGTGATAAACTTAAACGAGGAAGACTTACCTGCAACTATTACTTTTTATTGCCTGTTACTTAGGTTAGGTTAGGTTTATGTGGCTGTCGGCAGAAGCCGACACACTTAGACCAATTTAGGTCCATTGTGATACCACTTATATTATCTACCTCAACTCTATAGATAGGACTGGCCAACGACACGCGGTTGTTCTCTAACGGTCCCCCATCTACGTACTAACCGCGCCCAACGTCGTTTAATTAACTCGACGTGGTATGGTCGTTGCCTTAGAAAACTCTCAATAACTTTTTGTAATATCCACCTTCACGGTTCAGGTACCCTATTGTCCCAAAAGTAACTATCAGAAGTGTGGACTTACCCACAAACTTTCGTTAAGAAACGAATTACTTGACGCCGGAAAAAAATGGCGGAATGGTTGGCTAGCTGACTCCTATAAAACAAGAGCTCAACTCTTTTCCGGTCCTCATTCACCATTTTTGTTATCACCTTGACGACCGTCCTGACGTCTCTTAAACGTACCGCCTACGCTGTGGATAAATGATTTTTTTTTGGAATAAGCTGGATCTATTCTGTAACGATCTATTCATAGCGTTAAAATTAAATTAAAATCGTGCCAGGCAAGCGCCAGGGGAGCGCAAGCGACAGGTGACTTTCACCACAACCTCTCACGGCCGAAAATTCTCACTAGGGTTTTTTAAAGAAAAATGGTAAGACACGGAAATAAGTAATACCATAATTTTGGTACCCGTATTTATACATAATTGAACTATTTTTTTCTTTGGGTTAACTAGCTACAAGTGTTCGAAGATCACATGACACAAAGCGTTGGATAGGGCAACCATAAAAACACCAAGCTCGAGTTTTCTTAGCCTAACATTGCTCCCCGAGTAGCGAAAAAGAGATACCCCTATCGAAGCTTTCGCTGTACTCGCCTTTGTCCACCAGTCCGCGTTTGCACCAGTGAAGCGAACCGGGGACGTCACAAGCAATTAGAGCATCCAGCGAACTCCCCATACGAGTCAGGCCAAACGATCGGAGATAAACGTTTTCATCTCTCGGAGAAAACCGAACCCAGCAGAAGAAAGCAGAAGGAAAAAAAACGCCCGTTAGCTGCAATTCAGCTTAGAAGCGCGTTGAAAATCGTCCAGTAGTGTCGACAAACCAGTAGTGGAGCATAGTGCGGTTTAATTTAGGCTTAGGCAGATTATACTTTTTTTTGTATTTTGTTCCCTTCGTAAGCTAAGTTTATCGGTTCGATTAAGCAGAGTGTGTGCCATCGCGAAATCTCGTCCTCTTAAAACCGAAAAAAAAGAAAGTTAAAAACGTGGTATAAAAGATAATTAACTGAAAGGACAGTACATACATAAAACTGTGGTTAGAAAATTAAATTTGATAATTACATAATTAATAATCTGGGAAAAAAAATCTAGTGGTAACGGGAATTGGAGATCTAGGTACCTTCAACATGTGCGCACATCATGGATACCAGCGGGGAACCCTAAATCAGTAAGTCATAGAATTCTATTTCTTATTTTTGTTTGCATATTTAACTTACATATATAACATTAACTTACATATACATATAACATATATACCCATACACCTGAATGTACGGTCCTAAGTTGGACTATATTAAACATTATTTACAATTGCTTTTTTTTCCCCCACAGTACATTATGTACTTAGTCTGTACGGTTTACTTTTACCCGTACAAATAAACATAAGAACGATTACACACGCTGGGCTTTCGTTCCCTATTAACATCCATTTAAATTATTACGTATCTATATTTATCAAATCTGCTATGGTGTTTCAATTCCTAACAATATAAGTTTAATTTAATTACTAGCCAACTCTGTGCGTAAATTTATTTTTTTGATAGCTGTTTTCTTAAAGTACATATATAGCTAACCATAACGCACTACCTTATCCTAACATACATAATGTACTCCTATAATCTTAACCCTAATTGCTGTTACACTTATTTCCTATATATTGTATATTTATAACGTCATAAATGAATTACCGTACTGACATATTTAAATAGTTACAATGATCAATATACTAACGCTATCCGTATCTTAATCACGAGTTGCATAAGATATTAAAGTCCGTATTTGAATTTAAGGGATAATTATAAATACCTTCGTAATTTAGATAGTATGGTTCGAAATAGTTTTATTAGTTATTTTGCAATAAAATAAAATACGAATGTGTGATGAAATTTATCGGAACAGAAATTTTTTTATTAGATCGAAATATGGTGTGTTGAGGAAATTTTAAGGTGAGATTGTGAGAGGAATAGATGTGAGAGTGTGTACATAGGGATCTAAATACAAGGGTCCATTGGTAACTAACTGCATGGAACGCGAATGGACAGGTGCGATGGCAATCAGGGAGGGCCATGTTCCAATAGGATAGCATATACATCTAGCTATCCACAGCTTCTACGGGCCAGGACACCCAAAGCTAAGAGACGCAATGGCATCCATCGTCGATTCTTCGTAGATATTTTAGGCACATGTTTGTGGTGTAGATACATTTTCCCCTTCTTTTTTCCCCCTCTTTTTCTTCCCTCTCATTATTTGGCAGGATTTTTTTTGTTTTCGTAATACCGTAATGCAGCAAGATCCCCGAACATCCGGCGAGCTAAGCCGTGCCTTACCACCGTGCCAACCTGCTGCGACTCAACAGGAGAACTGTCACCTCGTCGGTACTCCTCTAGACTCTTACACTTTGTAGCACTAGGGCTAAAATTGAAAAAGTATCGCAACTTCTAGCACAACATTTTATGATTAACCAAATCAAAAGGCTTGGAAAAATCAAGCAGACAAAGAAAAGTAAGCGTTATCAATATTTAACCTAATACCATCCGTAATATTAACCATTGCTGTAGAACAGCTATGACCTTCTCTAAAACCAGACTGAAGTTGATGAAGTATGGAGTTACTTTGAAGGTGATGAGAAATTTGGCTCGCGATTACTTTTTGAAGTACCATTGATATGGAAGGTAGTATTCTAATTGGACAGGTATAACCCTAGCAGATTTCCAAACATCAGGAAATGTTCCTGACATTAACATATTTTGGCCTTAACGGGCCCGGCCTAGAACCTAACTTCTCCAACCACTTTCATGCGAAGTGGAGGGGACCTACAGTTTTACGCCGAATCCGAACGGGAAATTTGAGAAGCTTCTCATCACAATTTGTGATACTCTTGAATGTTTTGTTAGACCTTCGCAAGAGATGCCAATAACACGCGGTAGGTATTCCCAAGTTGTCCTCCATCTAAGTACATACTAACAACGCCCTACGTCGTTTGATTACGGTGATCGAATGAGAACCGATTGGCTTAAAATTCATTTTTTATTTATTATTAGATATACACTTTACTTCAACTGAATAAGCAACAAGCTGCGTTGTCCATTTTTTTAAAACCTTCTGCCATAATATATCATTTGATGATGCAAACTGTTTGCGTATGATGTTGACAAAATAAATCGGAAAGAATATTTCAAAAAGTACTGCTATTTTTTTCCTGGTTCCCTCGCAAAGCATTCAATATGGAAAAATTCAGTTTTATTTTGCGTCAACTGAATAGACACAAATATTGAAATTGGAAATAAAAGTTATTGGGATTTAATGAAACAAGTTTTTCTTTGGTTAATTTTAGTAGTGGGTACTGCCGAATTTATTCATAATAGTTTCGTAAATTCCATCAGGCATGGAACCGTACAGCCTCTTTATGTAGTCCAGCGAAATTTTCCCCCAGGCCAATTTAATGGCTGCAATAAGGGATTCTCTGTCTTCAAAAAGACGGCCAGACTCATAAACCTTTTGTACTAACCATCCCTAAACGTTTTCTATTAAATTCAGGTCCGGTGAGTATGGCGGCCATTGAAGCAATTCCACATTCTGCTCCTCTATCCAATTTTTTACTATGAGCGCCGTGTGGATGGGGGCGTTGTCCTGATGAAAACTTCAGTTTATGGGTTCAAAAATGCCTGCAAATTTAGGGAAATATCTTTTCAAATTTTCTTTATAACTTAATGCAGTCATTTTTGAGGTTTGGAACTCAAGCTCAACAGTGCCATAGTAGCTAACTGCTCCCCATACCATAACACCACCTTCTCGACTATGATGCAGCGCTAAAAATCGTTCTTCTTTCCTCACATCGTGGAAGTAATAATTAAACCCATCAGGGCCATCAAAATTAAACTTCTTCTCATCCGAAAAAGCTACGTGACGCCATTCATTTTTATACCCTATTCTAAGGTTATATTAATTTTGACGCATAGTTTGTAACATACCTTAATATTGCCCGTAGACCCCTAAAAGTTACTATATTTATGATCAGCATCGATAGTAATGTCGATCTAGCCATGTCCGTCCGTCCGTCCGTCCGTCCGTCTGTCGGCAAAAATTGGGCTTTTAAACTGGACCTAGAGAGCTGAAATTTTAACCATATACTCTCTAGGGTCCCGAAATAATCAAGTTTACGAATTTTTGAAATCCGCCCACAGACACGCCAAAAAACAACACACAAACTAAAAAAATTTTTTTTGGAAAAAATCGAATTTTGAGCTAGAAAGCTGAAAGTTTTTATATATGATCTATGACTCCTAAAACTGCACGGGATAACAAATTTTCAAAATCCGCCCACTGGCACGCCCACAAATAAATAAAATAATTTTTTTATACCCTATTCTAAGGGTATATTAATTTTTGAAAATCCAAAGTTTGAGCTAGGGAGCTGAAATTTATAATATATACTCTCTAGGGGCCCTTTATTCTCATGTGTTAATTTTTTTTAAATCCGCCTACTGACACGCCCACAATTAAATAAAACAATTTTATTGAAACACCCAAGTTTGAGCTAGGGAGCGTTTTTTTTTTGATAAAATCCTTTAAATGTAGAGCGTTCTTAACAATTCAACCATACTTAGACTTTTGTCACGCCCACTTATGAGGAATAGGAATAAGAATAGGGTATCCAACAGTTCGCCCAAGCGGACTGTAGCCCGTCCCTATGTTTAAAACTCATATGGAGTCTAGAGAATTCTAAGCGCGTACACTTCCGTTTCTCGTTAAGTAGTGGTTTCTTTTGAATTTTTATCCGTTTTAGATGTTTGGCACTATTGATAACGCTTCGCACTGTTGAAACGCTTGCAGTAACACCGGCTTCCTGCTTTATTTTTGCCGCAGAGTCGCAGGAATTGGAAGCACATCTTAAAACTGCTCTTCGATCAACCGCTGTTGTTGCCGATTTTTGACCTCCTTTCATGTTTTTTCCGTGCGAATCTTTGCTTCTTAAATAAGAATAGACCACACTAGAACTTCGTCCAATTTTGTCAGCGATAGAACGCCCGGTTAGTCCTTGGTCTTTTAGTAAATCGATTTGAGCTCTTTCAACACTATTTAGAGATTTTGATCTAACTGTTTTTCTTTGAAATACAAATACAATCAAATAAAATCCACTTAACCCTTTCGAACCGGCTTGCGGGGAACCAATTTCAGACAAGTTTTGTGATTTACATCTAATCAAAACCTTCAGAATAAATGATCGGGCACAAAAAAATGTCAGTAGGTTATCGGGCGTGGCCGGTGGGCGTTGGTACAAAAATGTACCATCCGGGATGTTTGTGGTACAATATTGTACCAATCGTATTCTTTAGGCTATACTGAATAATAAGATCTACATTTTAGAAGTTCATTTTTATTTCAACAGAAACTTTAAAAAATTACACAAACAGAATTGAGCAAAAGTAATTTCATTAGCAAAAAAGCAATAAAAAATAAATAAGGAAAGTGAACAAATATTTATGTATGATTAGGGAGTGAAACCTTTTTTACATAGCGGTACTCCGCATTCTTTACATAGTATTGCTTGACTGCAACTTACGCACCGACGTCTAGTCGCTCCTTCTCTCAGCAAATGCTTGATGCCACTAATCTCCCGTGGATTACGTCCAGGCCTCAAGGATCTACGAACCGGATGCGATTTCAGACCTTCTTCTACCAGGAGCTCAGCCAATGTTTGTACATATATGTACCACTCGCCAAAAACCATGAATTTTTTAGTTTACAATAACAAATACTTACGTTATAAAACAAATTTGCTTGTATTCACTTGGTATTATAATATCCTGCTTGTTTCACCGCAAAAACTTAAAAAAAAATGAAAAAATTAACCGAAACGTTAACACTCCACTAAATTATTACTTCAACTGCGATCGAAAACATGCAAAACCAAATACGCATAAGCTTGTTTCAGCTGCATGTACATTTGGATACCGTCAACAGAACGTTGAAAGACGTTGTGGTACAGATTTCGACCAAATGGTATGCAGTTTGCGACTTTCAGGTCTGTATATACTTTTGGTGGTACATAAATGTACCAGTCGGGTCGAAAGGGTTAAAACACTTCAACTGTTGATCTAATGTGTCAATCTCCACAGAATACTCATAAGCAGTGAAAATACTGACCTTGTGTCTATTCAGTTGACGCAAAATAAAACTGCATTTTTCCATATTGAATGCTTTGCAAGGGCACCAGGGAAAAAATAGCGGTACTTTTTGAAATATTTCTTCCGATTTATTTTGTCAACATCATACGCAAACAGGTTGCATCATCAAATGATATATTACGGCACAAGGTTTTGAAAAAATGGACAACGTAGCTTAGAAAATGTTTGTGCTTATTCAGTTGAAGCAGAGTGTATACTTACATACTAGACAAAAATGATTAAATCTAACTTAAAATTAACAGGATACTTATTCTTATTTATTGGTCCTTATGCGGACGCTCTAAACTTGACTATATACGGTGACCTTATAATTATTGCCTTTCGGACTAAAAACTATTTTACGAACTAATCTTACATATTTATTCATCGAGAAAATTCTTAAAACTCGGCATCATTATTTAAATTTTATATATTGCCTTGTGCAACAAGTGGTCAAAATCCCAATTGCTTTGCAAGCGCCTGGCAGTCGTCAATGTGCACACGCGCTGCCATAAGCTAACTAAAGCCTTACAGCGCTAATCTTCTCCCGGAAGCACTACCACAAGCTGACGAGCCCGGCCTCTCCCAGAAACGCCCTAGCTTACTTAATCTAACTTATAAACTAAGAGGATGTTATCTAGAGTAACGCACTGTCTTGGGAGGGCATATTGACCCCTCCCCCCTCAAAAAGCCACCAAAATTCGGCAAATTGATTTTCCGTGTCGAATTTATCCTTCACCGCTATTGCGGTCATAAAACGAAGGAGCTCATGAGCATTGGCGACGTCCCCACCGCGGACGAGCAGCTTATCTCTCGCGCTGCGCTAGCGCTGGTATAATACCGGGATACCATCCCTCGTCTTTACCAACCCTATTGCATCAGTATGGATAAATGCCTCCGGCGGGATAAAGCCAGACCGGAGCGTACGCTCTATGTACATTTCATTGGGGTAGTAAGCCCCAAGATCCGGCTATTGTCGCTGGCCATCGCCCTTGCAACATGCCTTCGAGTCACCTTAATAAGGAAATTGTCAATATAAAGTTGGATTCAGGCGTTCGGAACAACCGGAGACAGGCCCTAAGACATTGTCTCTCCAAAACCCGAATCTTTTCCATATAACTAGGCACTATATTTAACCACAGTGGACAACCATTAGCGATGATCGGCCTTATAAGGGCCACGTAGCAAATGACCTTCACTCTGAAATCAAGTTGACTGCTATGAAACAGTCTCCTTGTCAGAGCATAAGCCTCCTTATCCCCAGCAAGACAAGCAACTATATGTTTATCTAAATATAGATACTGGTTAAGCCAGATACCCAGATATCTAACTACGCTTCCACCCCCAATGTTTGTCCATTTTGTCCAATAATGGCCAATTTCTTCCAGTTTTTTTGGTATCCCTAGAGGCCCCAGCCAGTGAAGTTGTGACCAAGATTATTTCCGTCTGCTGAAGTCAGCCTCGATTTTAGGGCCTGATCTGTATGCCACCAAGTCATCGGCATACGCTATAGCATGTCTGAGTGAACCTACCAGATCACTCGTATAAATGTTAAACAGGATCGGAGAAATGACCACATCCTGCTGTAAACCGTTTTTAGTTTCGAAGACTCTGCTCGAAGTCACGTGGCCACATTTGACATAAGCATATTATAAATTACATATAGCAACGCTTTGTGCATCCCCCGCCTGGTCAACTTGTAGAAAAGTCCCTTTAACCATACGGGGCGAAAGCCTTCTCAAAATCAACCAAACAAGCACCCGTCCATTGGTTCTTGCATTTATTCCACTGAATGTCGGAAACCAGTTTCGACGCGGCATGAATAGTGTCATGCCTCGCCCTGAAACCAAACTGGTTGTCCGGAACGAGAACCGATTGATTCGACGTGGCAAGGTCGTTGGCGTCCTGACATTAAACAGAAGTTAATTAATTGTGTGAGATGACTAATTATGATTTGACCACACAATCAATTTAAGGAATTTAAGCGGTATCCCATCCTCACCAATAGCATTAGACTTAATCGTCGCCATAATGCCTATAACATCAGACTCGGATACAGAAACAAACTGTAGCTCTGGAGATGGGTTCCTAGATCTGATATGAGGGGTATTTATATGATACACTTGGTCATCACCAAAGAGAAAATGGTCATTCAACACATCAAGTTCAATCTCACAAACAGCACAGTTGTCATTATTAATACCAAGCTCACGTAGATTTTTCCAAAGAATCTTAGATGGAAGCGAAGCATTAAGATTAGCGCTAAAGTATGTAGCTGCGCTTAGAAGTGTAGAGATAATATGTGACATATTCACAATAATTTAACTCGGAAGGTTACAATTAATATCTTCTTTATTGGTGTAGATTATATTTTATCTAAGAATATGCTTGTTGCGGTTTTGGGGCTGTTTCTTTTACTTAAGTTAACTCTCCTAATGAGGCTTATGAATATTGAAACAAACTTATCAAAAAATAGTAACCAATTCAACATTATAGCCGCGTTTTATTATCCCAATGATCTTGATACGGATCGGATCTGATAATAAAACGATCTGGATCATCAGTGGCAAGTTGTGGCAACAGTTGTTTTTAACACATAACAGACGATACCAGGTATTTCAAGTTTCAATTGGCACTCAGCCATATTGCAAATATAGGGTACAATGTGACGTCACAATATGATCGCTTGTTGTGTAATTTACAGGGACACCAACATTAAGAATGAAATAAGCAACGCCACGAAAAAACAGGTAGTGAGTTTTGTAATTAAATTTTGGATCACGATTAATGATCCCGATAAATAGCAAGATCCTGTGTTGTTTTTGTTTTACGTATTAAATTGATCCAGATCCAGATCCGCATGGATAATAAAACACAGCTTATATTAGCTAGAACTGAGAACAAAGATAAGAAAGTAAAAGTAATTGTGTTAATTTACTGAGATAGAGATCTCAGCTTTTAAGATATCTCTCGTCATCGATCGTCCATTCGTTATGCTATTGTTTAAAACAATTTTTGTTTTTGTTTTATAACAATTTCGTGTTCATTTGCTTATGAACTTTTAATTGGCCGTTTTTTTTAATTAAAAAAAAAACTCGAGCCTTATCTCAAATCTTATTAAAAAAAACATTTTTCTTTCTAGATTCACTTTACTTTGATGACTTTCACTGATTGCTTCTATCATAGCCACTTATGATTCGAGAGATAGGTAGGTAGGTATTTGTTCGACATTGTCATCGATCCCGTTAAGTGTGCCCTTTGTTATTCTTTACAAAAAAATACTGAAATTTCTGAATTAATTTGAATGATATTTCTTATTTCATACCTACTTTGACCAACTTTAAAAAAGGAAAAGTTTTAAAGGAAAAATGTCTAATGGGTATTGATTTGTTATACAAATTTTATGAAATTATGAAATTGTCATTAGTCTGAAGCTGATGAATTTCATCAGCAGTTTGTCTAATCTTCAGTGATAATATTAACATACCTAATTAGCCCGAAAATTTTGTTTAAACGATTTCGAGATGAAAGAATTTCAAAGTCATTATAGTGAAAATAAATCTTTCGTATGCCTGAATATTATTATGTAGTAGGTATACAAACAAATAACGTTACGAAAGTGCAAGATGAACGTCTAACCGCGCTGATTAATGTCAAAAAAAAAGAAAAACAAGTCAGACAAATGGACAACAAAATAAGTTGAATATCTCGTTTTTTTGTGTGGCCCATAACTGCACATTTTTACTTTGTTATTGTTAGTTCCATGATGGTGTTTTTTTTATAATAAATTTCCTTTTTCTGAGGTTCAGGTAATTTTAATAATGAAAGCGAAATGAGCGCTGCGCTTGCTAGGGTTTTCTTTACACTCGACTGTACGTAGTAGTTTAGCTTGGAAAGTACAATAACAACAACAAAACATGGACAGTTTCTCTTTAAATTAATTACCTACAATTGAAAGAACATAACTGCGGTAATTGCAGTGATTTGATGAATGAACGAGACCATTTAATGAAACTGAAAGCTTTGCTAAAAAATTGAGTCTTTATTATTTGAGATAACAATTTGGTAGGTAGGTACTGGGTAATGATATTGTTACTTATGTAAAGATACTGTTCTTTGCTCAGCAGGTGCCTGAATAAGTGCCTGAGTATTCTTGATGTAGATATAGATATATGAATTTTTATTTAGCTTTCGAGAAGCCATTTAGTTTAAACATTGTTTACAATAAATTAATACACTTCATAAGGAATGAAAATAAATATAAGTGTTCAGATTGAATATTTGAAATGCGTTTTTTTATTATCTTTAACTTTCAAACTGTATTTCTAATTTATAGTATATTTAATGAAGTCAATAATGTTTCTTTTAAATACGTTCAAACCTGATTCGTTTTTTAAATAAGGTGGCAAATTGTTAAAGGTTTGGAACCCCATGTAGTATATTGTCCGCTGTCCTCTTGAGGTCCTCGCTCTTTGGATTTTTATATCGCCTGCGGATCTTAGGCTATACGGTGAATGATAATTATTTGTTGTAACACCTTCCAAAAGATAATTCCTGCATAATCCATTTTTATACCCTATTCTAGGGGTATATTAATTTTGACGCATAGTTTGTAACATACCTTAATATTGCCCGTAGACCCCTAAAAGTTACTATATTTATGATCAGCATCGATAGTAATGTCGATCTAGCCATGTCCGTCCGTCCGTCCGTCCGTCCGTCCGTCCGTCGGCAAAAATTAGGCCTTTAAACTGGACCTAGAGAGCTGAAATTTTAACCATATACTCTCTAGGGTCCCGAAATAATCAAGTTTAAGAATTTTTGAAATCCGCCCACAGACACGCCCACAAACTCAAAAAAACAAAATTTTGGAAAAAATCGAATTTTGAGCTAGAGAGCTGAAATTTTTTATATATGATCTATGGCCCATAAAACTGATTGGGACATAAAATTTTCAAAATCCGCCCACTGACACCCCCACAATTAAATAAAACAAATTTTGGGAAAAATTGAATTTTGAGCTAGAAAGCTGAAATTTTTTATATATGATCTTTGGCCCATAAAACTGCTTGGGACATAAAATTTTCAAAATCCGCCCACTGACACGCCCACAATTAAATAAAATATTTTTTTTGAAAAACCAAAATTTGAGCTAGGGAGCTGAAATTTTTAATATATACTCTCTAGGGGCCCTTTATGCTCATGTGTAAATATTTTCAAAATCCGCCTACTGACACGCCCACAATTATTTTTTTTTTATTTTTGAAAGTCCAAAGTTTGAGCTAGGGAGCAGAAATTTATAGTATATACTCTCTAGGTGCCCTTTATGCTCATACTTAAATTTTTTTAAAATCCGCCTACTGACACGCCGAAAATTAAATAAAACAATTTTATTGAAAAACCAAAGTTTGAGCTAGGGAGCGTTTTTATTTACAAAAGCTTAGTTTTTTCGATAAAATCCTTTAAATTTTTGTCACGCCCACTTATGAGATATAGGAATAAGAATAGGGTATCCAACAGTTCGCCCAAGCGGACTGTAGCCCGCCCCTATGTTTTAAATTGTGAACGAATAGCATTGCATTCATGAATAGTGTTTGGTTTAAATTTACCCAGTTAAGCGAATTTAACATTAGAGTTTGTCCTCTTGAGGTCCTCGCTCTTTGGATTCTTAGATCGCCTGCGGATCTTAGGCTAGGTATATGGTGAATCATAATTATTTGTTGTAACACCTTCCAAAAGATAATTCGGGCTTAATCCATTTTTTAATTTGTGAACAAATAGCATTGAATTCATGCATAGTCTTTGGTTTACATTTCCCCAGTTAAGCGAATTTAACATTAGAGTTACTGGGGTATACTTGTCACATTTTAAAACTACCCGCATAGCTTTATTTTGAAGGACTTGTAGTCTATTTTTTTGAAACTGAGGACATGTAAATATCAAACTACCACAATATTCAAAATGTGGTTTAATAATAACGTTATACACCTTCACTGCACTGTCTAATGAAATATTTTGTTTTATTCTTCTTAAGACCCCAATCTTTTTTGATATTTTTTTACATGTAGGTATACTCAATGTGATCATTGAACAATAGTTTTTTTATCAATCATGATGCCAAGATATTTAACTTTCTCAACAAGTTTGATTTGGACATTGTCAACTACGATGTTGGGGGGTGTATCGATCGACTTATTGTTAATAAATTAGCCACTTAGTTTTTTCAGTATTTAGAATGAGTTTTTTCATTTTTAGCCAAAACTACCAAATAACGATGCGTTCGTAAAAAAGTATGTTCGGCACGTGCATATCGCAAACTATCATGCTCAACTTTTTACGAGATCGATATTGGATAATAAACGGAAGGAAATTGGTAAAGCAGATTGTCAACAGCTGTCTCCATTGTAGGAGATATAAGCCGAAGCTGTTGGAGCAAATCATGGGCAACTTACCCATGGACAGGCTCACGCCAAATCGACCCTTCTCCATCTGCGGAGTCGATTTTTGTGGACCAATTGTCAATTCATGGAAGATTCGTGGAAAACAACCCTACAAAACATACATTGCTGTCTTTGTCTGTTTCTCGTCGAAGGCATTCCATTTGGAGGTCGTTTCCGACCTAACTTCCGATGCATTTATAGCAGCGCTTATGCGGTTGATAGGGCGAAGAGGTTGTCCGTCTAAAATTTATTGCGACAACGCAACCAACTTTGTAGGCGCTAGGACAAAATTAGTGGAATTCCGAAACAAATTTTTTAAATTCCTAATTCTAAACACCATTTTTAATTTCGTTTCAGGGAAAATTATCGACTTCAAGTTCATACCCCCTCGGGCACCACACTTCGGAGGACTCTGGGAAGCTGCAGTGAAAGCGGCAAAAACACTGTTGCATAGGACTTTGGGCAGCGCATTGTTGACATTTGAGGAACTACTAGCATACTAAATTCGAGGGCTATAACGCATCAACGTGGCCGGAATGTTGGCGCCTAAGATTTAAATTGTCACAAGAATTAAAGATGTCCACTGTCCTAATTTATTGTTAACCATTCCCCATACTCACCACACACCCACTTTCAACATTTCCTTTCAAATCAAATCAATCGACCAAGGCACTCCAATGCGAATTAGCTCAGCCAATAAATAATTATTATAACGTAGTTAATAGTTGGTGTTTTCTTTAATCTGGGAAGAATCTTTCTTTAATTTAACGAAATTTCTAATATCCTTCGATTATATTGGAAAAACCAAATGAAATTTGAAAAAAGTCTATATTATGATTATGTTGTTAACAAAAAATTGGGATTAGGCAGATAAATTAAAATTATATGATGGTTTTCCCAATAAGGTCATAAAATTAGTCCTTTTTTTTCGTTCCACCTGTTTACGAATGTAATCTACCTGTTAAATTTTTTTTAAATCAAATATAAAGGCATTAAGGGAACCAGGGACCTAAGTTCAAAACATAATTTCGTAGAAACAACAACTATGGGTAAAAGAAATTCATTAACCAAGGAAGAAATATGTCAAATTCGAGCTTTCAGTCAAATATGGCATAGAGTCATCCTACCTGCATCGGTGAACTTAAACCAACGAACTCTGGCTGCATCTGTACCTTATCCAAAGATGAGGTGTTTAAACCTCCTCTTCAAAATAAATATACTCGTATGCATTTCCAATTACTGTACTCTGCACCCGCAGAGATTTTTCACTTTCACGTCGGCGGAACCAGAGAAAATCTCCAAAAAATGTTAATGAAATTTTAGCATTTGCGTGTAATCTTGAATCATCTAACACCTCAACGTCTTTTTGTTGTTTGTGCGGTATGGTGTCATGCCTCGTAGCAGTTGTGGTACATGCGAGTTGATGCGTAAGTTATACCTAAGCCAGCTAAGCCATGCATCGGAGTTCAGTGCTTCGAGCGCATCTCTGTATATTGACCAAGACGATAGCAATAGAGTCTACAAATAGCGGACTACCTTGAACATGTGCAATGTCTTGTATTGAAAAAGAAAGTTATAATTTTTCAATCTCGTTGGTGCATCGGTATGGTCTACCACAAACTATTGTCGCTAGTTTTAGGTGCCAATACAGAGGTCAACATCGAATAAATGCCAATAAATTTGTGTGGACGCTGGTTGTCGTTTGGATGCTATTTAACGCTACATAATAACTGCACGCATGGATCACATTGCATGCGATTTATGGAAATGTGTTTACCATGGGATCAAGAATAGGATTTTTATGTACCTACGCCGTTGTTATATAAACTGATGTCTCGTTTCTCCCATCCATAGAAATATACAGTTGATAATCGACAGCATTGAGTTTTAATTACGTTGGCAAATGTAACAGTTATATTAAAAAAGTTTAAAAACTCTACGTTTGCATTGTTGTAAAGAATCATGATTAAGGAACAAAAAAAGTTTTAATTCAGCAACCACCAACTGGGACGCTCAACTTGCAATTAATCAGCAACCAGCAACTGGGGACACAACGTATCCGTATTTCTGAAGCTAAAAAGATTGTAGTGCTGGTCGGTTACTATTTAAATTTTTTTTCCCTAAAAAACAGAATAGGTGTAATCAATTCGCTTCCGGAAATAAGTCAACGGGAATTAACTCCACATGAGAAATAAAACCACAGTGAATGGAAAATAAGTCCACTTTACAAAAGGGGACTTAGAATCCAAAAGTGGGTTGGCGGACATATTAACCGATTCCTGCCGACTTATTTTTTTTATGTAAATGACGTGTATCCATCTCCTACGACATCTCGAATCATCGTCGCCCCAAAGCGAAGGCAAATTATGAAGGCTATAAAATCTTTCGCTGGATTGTTCCTATTCGGAAGGAATTTGTTTTATATGACTTTTTTTTGTAAATACATCTTTAACTTTTCAACCGATGTGCACATTTTCAAATCAATACGAGAGAGAATTCTTAAGTAATTATGCGTTTCAAAATTGAATATATGGAGTAGGTACTCTTACTAAAATTCAGATTTAGTCATTGCTAAAACTTAAATCTGGACACTCTAAACAAATCATGTACCAATAACGAATCAAATTCCCAACAGTATAATCATGGAAATTTATGTTTAAGTCCCCTACTAACACTCAAAAATGGATACTTCAAAGACAGTATTCCCTGTTGTACGAAACGACAACATCTAAAAAAAGCTACTGCTTTAATGTAGGAAGGTCCTTTTATATTATTTATTGAAATTTCGTGATGCAAAGGAAATAGATATTAGGATATTACATAAAAAGAACTTTAATAAGAGGTAGGCATCTAATTTTTTTTTATAATGTACTAAAGGGATCTTTTAGTATCCTTTTCACGTAGTGCTACACGGGGCGTTAAGGATTAGAAAAAAAGGAGATATGCCGATGCACGTTGGTTTTGAATGTTTGTAGGTTATAATGTGAAGGAAAAATAGATCGTGGAAGAGTAGTCCACATTCGTATTGTACGGCTGAGTCGCAGGAGAATTTGATGCTTTTGGTCGCAGGAGAATTTGACATGACTAATAAGGGCATTGCAGTCATTTCTTGCTCGTTTAACCTTTCTCCGGTTTTCCTCAGATGGGTTGGCATTTGTTATGTGTCGTATGAGGTCTGCGTCAATGTGGGATGTTGTTCTTAACATAAATGTTGCCTTTAGACGGGCGATATTTTGTTATGTGTATCTGAAGATGTAAGAGACCATGGTCTAGTTGCTAGACGATTAAATAGTTATCAGAGTGATTAGATGAAGAAATAATTTAAAATATAGTGCATAAAAAAATATATATATAGAGACAATGTTATTTTGGCCATGTTCGTACACATACGGATTCCGCAGCCACGCCCAGGCGAGCCGGAGCCGCTGCAAAATCCAGGTGGCCGACCAGTAAACTAAGTACCCTAGATTAAGTCCCTAGTAATTAAACATTTACCCTATAAACTTACCTTAAATTTAAATTACCTTATAAATTGAGTTACATAAACAAAAAAAAAAAGAAGCAAAACTTATTTGCTTCCAAATCTTAAAACCTACCTTAAAATGTATTTCCCTTAAAACATTTAGCAGGCTATAAATAATATAAACTTGAAAGTTCTTAAATAGGTTTCGGGAAAAAGATTAAAGGAAAATAAACGTAATACGGATCTACTCCATTACCATTTGTTCGGTAATACTATATTATAGTTATTTTTGTATGTGCTTAAATATCTACATACATTATATATATTATGTATACAAATTTTTTCTCGAGTATCATTCCTTCGTGAGGACCAATCATGGTTCTAGTGACCAAAGATAGGTTTTTTTTATTAATTTTCGTTACAGATCAAGCTCGACGAGGAGGGGTTGGCCGCAGCAAGAGCCGTTCAGCTTGGACGAGAGTAATGAATAGGTAAAGTACTGTTGAATATATATATATATATTGGTATAGAGAAATACGTTTGAAAAAAACCTTATAGCCTTAGTATACAAACATTTTATATTTTTTTATAACCCCAAAAAGAGGTATTTTCAAGGTAAAAATGTACACCACCTGACAAATTATTATTGAACAATAAACAAATGTATATGGTAACTTGTTAAATATTGGTCTAATGTTCTCAATGGTTGTGGGACGACCCTTATATTTAGGGAATGCGGGTGTCTACGGTTGGGTTTTTTCCGGTTAGGGATAAAGCATTTCATACCCAGTAAAATCATGTTTGTTATCATATCAGTTAAAACTTTTAAAGAAATATTATTAGTTTTTCCCAAATAATGGCTTTCTCGTATTGCCATACGGTTATTTTAGGGGTTTGTTCTTTTACTATGTGGCCGGAGTACGAACAATTGTCTGATATAACACAATGGTTTGACGAACATAGAGGCGGTAATACGTGTATTGTGTATTTTTCCGAGTGAGAGTTGTATATTCTAGTATATTTATTGCATCATTAACAAAGTTAATTTTTTAACATATCCCGATTATCTCTCGGTCGTCAGTTTTTATTTTTATTAAACTTCAGAGTATAAGAAAGGCTATTAACACTATTGTATTTTTTTGTATTTTTATTTTATTCAACAATAGCCTTGAGATGGGCATCTCATTTATGGCCATTAAAATTTACAATATTTCATTATATATATATTTATGTACATGCCAAATTCAAAAGTAGTATCTTAACATACAAGCATATTCTAAATAATTCAAATGTTATTTATAAGATAACTAGCTGCACTTGCCCGGCTTTGCCCGTGCCCGAGAATTCTATTGGCCAATATGTTCGAGTAGACTTCCTTATAATTGTCTATAGCGGGTATCCGGCGTATGTTGCTGCGCCTAAAAAAAGAAGACCGATTTTGACCAAAGTTCACAGAAACACTCTCATGCCAATACAGAAGATTGCCTGATTTGAGCTCAACCGGTGAAAGGGACTGCACGTTTTTCTCCGCATGGCTTAGGCCGCTCACACAACTTCGTTGTTCCGTTTAGGGTAGGTGCTTGTTGTCTGGCAGGCGCCTATGTCACCTTACTTCTGCGAATCAAACAACAAAGCGAAAATAAAAAACTTCGATTGAATCACTTTTCATTCACTTCCACACCGATTGTTATCAATGTTGGAAAAGCAACTTTCCGATGTCCGATTCACAAAAAAATGCAAAAAATTTCAATAAGAGTTATTTGAATAAAATATTGAACACACGATATCTCAAGAATGAAAGTGCGCACAAATTCCACAATAAGCTTGAAACGTTCGTGTTGTCTCCCTCTTTCATATGCTTGTTCGGATAACAAAATAAGTGACGTCTGTACGGTCTCTGTATCTGCGTCGTAATTTACACGCAGATGCACATATGCATGTGTACTCACTCAAATGCCCATATCTCACACACCGATGCAGATATAGCCAAACATAACAACCTTCGTGCAGACGTCGCCTTTCATGGAAAAAAATTTCATTGGAATCGGTTAACGCGTTTGGCCAAACACCGGCAACAAACACAAATATGGATTGATTTTTATATATAGAAAATATTACACAAAAAAACTTTTTATTATTTCACTTAAATTTGTTTTTTTTTTTCAAAGCACATGATACCTACATATGAAACACACAGTGTATACAGTGAACTCTCTCATAAGCGGACACTGACGGTACCAAGAAATTTGTCCGCTTATTAGAGGTGTCCGGTTATGAGAAAAAATAGGTACATATTTCATTGACAACCTTGAATAAAGAAACAAGACATATGCATTTATGGTACCTATAACATTTTATTTTAAAATGGAATGCATTTTTTTGATAAACATTAACTGTAGGTAATGAAAAGGATAATAACAAAACATAAACAAGAACAAAGCCTTTAAAAATTTATTTTTGCATTACTTGAAACTATGTACCTATTTATGCTTCAAATTATGCATACACTTCCACACAAACCTTCGTATTGCGCCACGAGAATTTCAGTCGGATAGTCGACAGACGGCCGCCGGCCCGCAGCCTACTATGTTTACATTCTTTACCGTTTTTTTTTAATTTTTTCCTGGGTATCAAGGGCAAAGCGCAGAGAAAAGGAAAAAAAGCAAACAAAATAAAAGACAACGAAGTGTGCCAAATGCGTTTTGTCCGTTTAAGAGAGAGCGAAATTCTATTGCGGCTATGAAAACTGGTGCCCGCGTCCGATTATAAAAGAGTCCGTTTATGAGAAAATTATTTACATTAAAAATTGTATAGATTATTCCGTTCTTTGAAATTTGTCCGGTTATGAGAGGTGTCCGCTTATGAGGGGTGTCCGTTAGGAGAGAGTACACTGTAAATACATTCTCAATTTTTTTTTCTTTTTTAAGAAACACATAATTTACACACCGATGCAGATACAGACATCGCACATACATAACATCCTTCGTATAGACGTCACCTTTCTTTAAAAAAAAATTTCATTGGAATCGGTTAACGCGTTTGGCCAAACACCGGCAACAAACGCAAATATGGATTGATTTTTATATACATATATATATAAATAGATATAGATATATTCTCATATCAATTTTAATTCACAAAAACTCACAAAATCGCAATGAAGAAATCCGAATCCGACAGCGCCACCAAACATGAAACAAAATTGGCTTCTCCATTGATCGATAATAGATGGCGTTACGTTGCGTGTCTATCTGACAGTTCAATTGTGATACGATATGTTATATTCAAATGTGATTCTTTATTTGGTTGTTGCCAAAATAAATAAATACAAAATGAAAAAAAAAAAAAAATTAAAAATAAATCGAAAAAAACCTGTCGTAACACGCTGGGTGGTCAAAATAAGGCATTTTGAAATTTAGATTTTTTTTTCTTCTAAAACCCGTGCTGAGAACATACCTTTCCAACAAAGTATAAATCATCAAAATCGGTTCGGCCAATCTCGAGTTATGCGGTTACATCGCTTCGGACACTTTCTTTTATATATATAGATATCTTAAACTACGAGTATAAAAGGGAAATATGAAAAAGAAAATAAAAATAAAAATCAGTTTACAAAAATGGAGTGAAATTGACTCTTGGCTAAGAAGTTCGCTGTTGAGAAAGAACACCATTCAATTAAAAGTCCTTTTTAGCAATATTTGTCTTCTTTTTTTATTCAATTAAATGAAAAAGAAAAAGACAAGAGGAGACAAAGCCATAATGGTCATTATGATGGCTAACGACCGTATATGTATTGTATATCTGCAAATGAATTTCCGTTTTCCTAAGCTACGCTATCAAGTTTTTATAAACTATAAATTTATAGGTGAAAGCAAATTAGACTTAAAAGGTTTGATATTTGATATACATTGGTTTCGCAATTAAGCGCCGAGCAAATTATCAACAGCTGACTGATGCTTTCCTCATTTGTATCGTATTGACCTGCGGTTAATGTAAAGTGTATACTCCTTTATAATCCTAAATCCTTACTTATTATAATCTTCAGTTTTCGTCAATAAAATACATTAATATGTTGAAATAGGAAATTCAAAAACTTGGAAGTTTAAATAGTTTTTTATCAATACTCACGCATTGAAATTAAAGCAATAGTAGCTAGAAAATTTTTTATTACACTCGATATGAAAACGCAATACAAACATTTTCAAAAAAATTTTCTTCCAGTTTGTGGAAAAAAACGCTCCCTAGCTCAAACTTTGGTTTTCCAATAAAATTGTTTTATTTAATTGTGGGCGTGTCAGTAGGCGGATTTAAAAAAAAATTACGCATGATCATAAAGGGCCCCTAGAGAGTATATATTATATATTTCAGCTTTCTAGCTCAAAATTCGATTTTTTCTTGATTATTTCGGGACCCTAGAGAGTATATCGCCGACAGACGGACGGACGGACGGACGGAAATGGCTATATCGACACTACTATTGATGCTGATCATAAATATAGTAACTTTTAGGGGTCTACGGGCAATATTAAGGTATGTTACAAACTATGCGTCAAAATTAATATACCCATAGAATAGGGTATAAAAAGCCCTTCTCAATAATTCCTTTATACCAACAAAGTGTTTGCCAGGCCCACTTGTTAGGGCCTTTTTTTACCAAAAACATTGCTTTTTTGATGTCTTAAAAAAAAGGTAAAAAACCAGTTACGTATAACAGAATATGTAGGCCTACTTTTTGGGCGATAGGAATAGGGTATCCAACTGTTCACCCAAGCGAACTGTAGCATTTTCTTATGTGTATAGTTGCGTTGGCCGCTAATCTAGGGAGCAGCAGAAGGGTTCGGGACTTCTGAACCCATCATGACCAGATTGCCGGCATTTTCATTTCTTTCAAATCTTGTTTCTTAAATCGAGTTTTTGAAGGGTGTTATAATAGGGCATGACTGATTTAGAGTCAATGACAGGTTCGCTCATGGGATTTATTTTTGCTTTACTCTCCGTGAATATATGGATATTGGTGACTTTAATTTTTGAAAGTGGCTGGCAAATTCTTGAATTCCAGTAGATACTGCATAACAATGAAAATCTGACAAACATCCAAGAGTGTAACTTGTCATGAGAAGTTTCTAAGAATTGCGCTTCGGGATCGGTGTTAAATTGAAGGTCCCTTCCATTCGTGCCAAAAGTGTAACTTCAGACACACAAATAATTGGAAATGCTAGATTTGAGTCCCTGTTAATGCAAAAATTCATAATAATTCAACCATCTCTACTTAGTTCCAGATAGTTACAGCATATGTAGCTATATTAATGTATCGTTTAATCTTCAAAACGTACCATTATCCCAATGTATACAGACACTTATCTGAATTCATTGAACGCTAAGGTGATAGCAAAATATAATATACTGAAATATCGATATGTATCTACGACAACATAAATTAGGCCATTTGCAAATATAGGTATATGAACGATAAATGATAGTCGATAATATTCCTGTCGCCTGACATATTAAATATCAGCTTTCAATCACTTGGAGTTCGATCAACTTCGACAGGATTGCTACAATCATATCGAAGTATATTATCGCCGCGAAATCTAGTCTAAAATAATGCCAATGGATTGTTCACATAAGGCTCAAGATAATTTCGTATTTCAACGTTATGTTCTTATATGTCTTGATAACGATTCAAAGCATATAAAAGTCGACTTGAATGAAAAATTCGAATTACTCCAAAAAAATCGTTCGCCTTACCGCCATAATTTCCTAAGGAAAAAAGACTGCATTTTTATCGCCGACGCGCAATGTCATTTTTTATATATTCCATCGGACTTATTTTATTAATTTTATTAGCTAACGGGAATCGTGGTAGGTTATTGTGTAATAGTGCCATGTTTTCTTTCTTCTTTTTCTTCTTCTCCCTTAATGACGGCGAGGCCATGTTATTCTCTTTATTTACCTAAAACCACTTTTTGTGTCATCATTGTTTAATAAAGAAAAAAGTGGTCTGGGCGCGACCCGCAAGGTCCACACGACTAACTTCCCAGTGGCATCAATATGATTAATGCGATTAGTGGTAAATTTTGAAATGTAGTTAACCATAAGATATGGTTAAGAATTATTTAATATTAAAAAATGCTCTTTAATATTGTGCATGGAAATTAAATGTTGTTAATAACAGCGAAGTGTGATATACAAGGTGGCGCAAAACTAACCTTCCGATGTCACCGAAGTCACCGACCGATTATTGCTCAAATAAATAGTCACCAATATTCCGCGTTCTGGACCAGTGTAGCGTAACATTGTTTATTAACGTGTATTTCGCATGTGTTTACTACACAAATGTCAAAACAGAACTGACATTAGGGGCCAATCGCAAAATTTATAGCATTTTCTTGATAGGAGGATTACTTTTGCGCCACCTTGTATATTAATGGAAAAATTGTTATCAACACGGAGACCTGTAAATTTACATGTATACGAAATAACGGAGCACAATGTAATAGTGATTTGCTCAATGAAAAATGACAATAAATAGTACAAACAAAGCCAAATTATTTTAGTTATTTATTTACTTACAAAAAACGGCTGAACCGATTTCGCTGGAAACTTAATCAGTTCTGAGTTACGTAATAACGCTTCGAATAAACCCGGTCCCATGTCAATATCACCTTTGGTTCTCGAGATACTCGTGGCGAAATATAATTCCGAATGCACATACGCACATACGTACATACACACACCCAGACATCTCTATAAAAATGTTGGATTTTGATTCTGGTGACCTTGAAACGTGAAGGTATGTCAAAATCCGCGATTCACAAAATCGGCCCCATTACAAGAACTTCCACTGGAAGTTAATAAATTAATAAAATCTTGTGTCATATTGAATTTAGAAAATTTGAAAAAAAGCATGAAAAATAAAATCAAGTTAAATTGAATACAAGAGATAAGAAAAAACTAAAATCAGTGCACCCATTTTTGAGATACTCGCGTGTTTTTATATCCTATTCTAAGGGTATATATTTATTTTGACGCGAAATTTCTAACATACATTAATATTGCCCGTAGACCCCTAAAAGTTACTATATTTATGATCAGCATCGATAGTAATGTCGATCTAGCAATGTCCGTTCCGTCCGTCAGTCGGCAAAAATTAGGCCTTTAAACTAGACATAGAGAGCGGAAATATTAACCATATAATCTCTAGGGGCCCAAAATAATCAAGTTTACGAATTTTTGAAATCCGCCCACAAACTAAAAAAAACTAATTTATGGAAAGAATCGAATTTTTAGCTAGAAAGCTGACATTTTTTATAAATGATCTTTGACTCCTAAAACTGGAGATACAATTTCTAAAATTCGCCCACAATTAAATAAAACAATTTTATTGAAAAACCAAAGTTTGAGATAGGGAGCTGAAATTTATAATATATACTCTGTATGAGCCCTTTATGCTCATTTTCATTTTCAAAATCCGCTCACTGACACGCCCACAATTTAAAATTTTGAAAAACCGAAGTTTGAGCTAGGGAGCTGAAATGTAAGATATAGACTCTCTAGGTGCCCTTATGTTTAAATATTTTTTAAATCCGCCTATTGAAACGCCCACAATTAAATAAAACAAATTTGTTGAAAAACCAAAGTTTGAGCTAGGGGTCGTTTTTTTTTTACAAAAGATTCGTTTTTTTTTGATTAAATCCTTTAAATTTTACATAACAAAATATGTAGAGCGTTCTTAACAAGTCAACCATACAAAGACTTTTGTCAATCCCACTTATGAGGGATAGAAATAAGAATAGGGTATCCAACAGTTCGCCCAAGCGGACTGTAGCCCGTCCCTATGTTAAAAGAACTATTTTGGAATTTACACAGTATTATCCTTTTTTTTTTAAAAATCTGTGTCTTATAAACCAGTTGCCAGCGAGGTACTATGTACCGTTGTTTGAAGTGATAGAAAAAAACCGTGATTATATAAGGTCAAGAAACCCTAAAAACCAAGTTTAAAGAAAACGTCGATAAACAGACGGACTGACCAAAGGATCAACGGACGGAATTGCGGGATATACTTAAATGGAATTATCTTTAGTCGTAATAGTATACCCCACAATTCGGGATTGAAAACGTAGCGCTATTGCAAATCTTTCTCTTAAGTTTACCAAAGTATAGATACAAGAAAATCAAAAATTTGTGACGTGTTTTTAATATAGATAATGACCCGGTAAAAGAAAATTCGCATCGGGTGGTCGAGTGCAGCAAAAATAAAGCATGAAAAGTGGGAAATAATTGTAAATTGTAATGTAATTGGTCCGAAACTGAAAATCGTAATTTACAACATTATGTATTTTGAAATTTGAAGGTTCACAATACGTTTTTCAATTGTTTCCAAGAAGATGTAGGGGAACGTATTTACCTTAATCCGAGTACCACTTCTCAGCAAAATACTAATCATGCAAAAACCTGGGCGGTCATTCTGTAACTTCTACGACGATAACCGTCCAAGCACAGTAGTGGACAAGATCGTCATCAATTGGTATAAACCAATTGAAGTCATACACAATGCTCAACTATAGACGGCGTTGTTTCCACTCTTTTGTGAAATAGCTTATTTTCGGTGGAATTAAAATGTGGTTTTTGACGTACTTTTACGAAAGCAAGTCTCGAATTTATTATTTCCGCACAAATTATCTTATTTTATTTTTCCAAATCAATTTTCATTTCTACTTTTTATAGACTGTAAGCAAATGATTGTGGCTGGTTCCATTTTCGAACATTTTCAATGTAAGTGAAGACACGGACGTCGTCAGCGGCTACAATTATTTATATTTGAAATTTCTAAAATAGCGACCGGAATAGTTTTTCATAATGAATTGTGTTGATATCATTCTGTAGCATAGAGGAATCTTAAGTCAATGGTTCATCTTAAAAATTATTCAAAAACATAGGGACGGGCTACAGTCCGCTTGGGCGAACTGTTGGATACCCTATTCTTATTTCTATCCCCCATAAGTGGGCGTGACAAAAGTCTAAGTATGGTTGAATTGTTAAGAACGCTCTACATATTTTGTTATATAACATTTAAAGGATTTTATCAAAAAAAAACGCTCCCTAGCTCAAACTTGGGTGTTTCAATAAAATTGTTTTATTTAATTGTGGGCGTGTCAGTAGGCGGATTTTAAAAAAAATTAACACATGAGCATAAATGGCCCCTAGAGAGTATATATTATAAATTTCAGCTCCCTAGCACAAACTTTGAATTAAAAAAAAAAAATTAATTGTGGGCGTGTCAGTGAGCGGATTTTGAAAATATTTACACATGAGCATAAAGGGCCCATATGGAGTATATATTATAAATTTCAGCTCCCTAGCTCAAACTTTGGATTTTCAAAAAAATTGTTTTATTTATTTGTGGGCGTGTCAGTTTGCGGATTTTGAAATTTTTTTTATTCCGAGCAGTTTTAGGAGTCATAGATCATATGTAAAAAATTTCAGCTTTCTAGCTCAAATTTCGATTTTTTCCAAAATTTTGTTTTTTTGAGTTTGGGGCGTGTCTGTGGGCGGATTTCAAAAATTCGTAAACTTGATTATTCCGGGACCCTAGAGAGTATATGGTTAAAATTTCAGCTCTCTAGGTCCAGTTTAAAGACCTAATTTTTGCCGTCGGACGGACATGGCTAGATCGACATTACTATCGATGCTGATCATAAATATAGTAACTTTTAGGGGTCTACGGGCAATATTAAGGTATGTTACAAACTATGCGTCAAAATTAATATACCCCTAGAACAGGGTATAAACAAAAATGCTTTAATTGTCTGCAAAATATGCAAATCGATACCTCACTAGCTATTGCGCAAATGACATCGTCTTGACGACTTGACGACTATTGATGTTACGGAATGCATGAGTATCGTCAAAACGATCTCGTCGGTATGACCTCGCTGTTCTTCTATTGTTTTGAGTTTGTCAGACTGTAGCGTCCTAAAGATAAATGAGAAAGCCTGATCTGGACAACAAAAAGTTATTTTTTCTCTTTTTTTTGCGAAGTGTTCAATGGATTAGGGTTTTTTGATTTTACTTTTCTGATCGATTGGGGTCAAAGTATTTACATATGATCTTTTAGTGGCAGCACATTGTGCGTCTTACATACAACTCTATAAATGATAATTGTTTGCATAAGTGGTGTAAGTATACCTTTGACTTATCTTAATGCGTGTAGGTACCTTGGACCGACGCAAGCTACAGGTTGTTAATTAAGTTTCAAGAAAATGATTTTCATTTATTCCAGAAATAAAATAGTTTATCTCGGGATCACTGTGTTAAAAAAACTCGGAAATCATTTTTCTTCAGTTTTTCTCAGTTAAGTATGTACTTATTTTTTTTTAATTTCACACAAACGTTGCAGTAATTTTTTGTGTTTGTTGATACTGTTAAGAATAACAAAAATGTTTTTTTTAACTTTTTATTAACAAAATAAACGCTTTCATCTTTTGAATATGGGAATACTTTTAATAGAATTTGGTCCAAGGTACAACCCTCGATGGATCTAGGCACAACTTAGTCTTTTACCTTGGACCGTTTGAGGTTGCCAATGAAAAGTTACGTTTTGTAAAGAATAATAAAAAATATACTTTTGGTATATATTTTCACCATATTAAAAACAAAACTTTAGGACTAGGTAGTTACGTAGAAATATATTAAAAAAATTCATTCCGAACCAAGTAACACCTTGCCTTATGTGTGTGCTTGTGTGTGTATGTGCGTATTAACGTTCGTGAACATTTTTTGTATACGTAATCTCGAGTATAAATATGTAAGTCGATATCGACTTCGTTCTGGTGCGTATCGACGTATATTTAACTTAATATGATCTAAAAAAATTACACTTAATTCGGTGTATGTAGTAGTTTTTTTGTTCAAATAAAAAGACGGATTAACTTCCACGAATTGAAAGTTATTGTAATTGGTCGCAAAAAGGAAAATTGTAATTTACAATACATTTCATACTTTGATGGTCACAATATGTTTTTCAAATGTTTTAAGAAAATGCATTTGTGTGTGTGCGTGTGTGAATGCCGATTAAAGAAGTCGTATCGTGACTGAAGGGGAACATGATATTCGCTGTGGACATCCGAATCTTCTCAGATAGCCAAGCTGTGCTAATTCTGTCTCTACAGACTCCATCGTAGTCCTAGACTGCCGATCATCTATCGCGGAGATGGCAGAGAAGTTCAACATTCACCTATGCTGGGTGCCGGGACACGGAGATATTCCAGGGAACTATAGGGCTGATGAACTCGCCATAAAAGGAACCAAACTGCCCCTTCAACCCGATAAAGGTCCCTTAGGCATTCCAAGTGCTACATGCAAACTCATGTTTATGAGGGAGGCCAATGAGAAAACTAACCTTATGTGGACTAGTGGAAACACTTGTCTAGCGACAAAACAGATTTGGCCAAAGCTGGTTCTAAAACGCCCTAAATGTTTGATCTCTGTGAACAGACTGCACATTGGTGCTACAATTACTGTAATAACCGAACACTGTCTCATAGGCAGGCATGCGACAAGGCTTGGCGTCTATACAAATGACTTCTGCAAAAGCTGTTTTTACGAGGAGGAGGAGGAGGAGACTATTCTCCACCTTCTCTGCTCATACCCTGCTCTCTCTCAAAGACGAAAGTTCCTTTTGGGATCTTTCTTTTACAATGATCTGAACGATCTCATAAACATCGACATTAAAAGTCTTTCAAGCTTTATCAAAAGCTCCAACTGGTTCAAGGAATAGGAAGAAGATAGATCCGTGTGGTAAAACAATCGAAATTTTTATTGGTCTAAGTGTGTCGGCTTTTGCCGACTGCCTCTATAGCCTAACCTAACTTACCTGTGTGTGAATGTGTTAATGTAAAAAATATGATATCGCTGTAGCGCTAATCGACGCGTATTGATTTCAATATGAAATGAAAATAAATTACGCTGAATTCGGTCCAGCCCTATTTTTTACAAAAACACTAAAAAAAATTGATTTGAGAATTGAATGAAAAGTTACACCATAACCCTAATGGCTGACAACCCTATTAAGTACGTGTTTAGCAGCTTATAATCAAAGGCAATAGGCAGTACAGATCCGGAAAAAGTTGTATTCTAGTGCAAAGAGTTTGACTAGCACCATACATTCCAATTATTGATATCTCTTTGCAAATCACAACAGTAAGTCTTGGACTTGATTGCGTTAAATAATTTGACTCTTTATTTGTATTCCCTATTCTAAGAGATATAGTTTGGGGGCATTCAATTTGCAAGGCAACTACTATTCCCTACTATTTATCTTTCCTCATTCATCGAATAACTCAAGTGACCATCGTTTGGCAAGTGATAGAAATTTAACTAGCAGTTGCCTTTGACTCATAGTTTGTAACAGACCTCAATATTATTCGTAGACCCCTTAAAAATACTATATTTGTCATCAGCATCGAATTAGCCATGTCCGTCCATCGGTTGAAGCTTGGAACATATACTCTCTACGGGTTAGCAAGCTGAAAGTTTTGACATGCACTCTCTTAGGGCCAAAATTATCAAAAGCAACGATTTTTAAAACCCGCCCACCGATACACCCACTTTTAAAAAAAACTCTTTATCGAAGAAATCAAAATTTGAGCTAGAAAACTGGGGCCCGAAATGATCAAGTGAAATTTTTTTGAAATCCGACTTCACTATTTTAAAAAGAACGTTTTATTGAAGAAATGAATGTCCCTTTCTTCGGAAAGTATGTAGATGAAGTCATTTTTGTGCTATACAGAGAATGGTGACCATATTTGTCGAAGCAAAATAAAGGATAATATGTTGCTTACAAACTTTTTTATTTAAATAAAATAAAATAAACAACACTAAAGCCGGTACTCATCGAACAATAAACTAACAGATTCGTAAATCGTATTCAACAACCCTTATTACTGTAGATCTATGAGCGAGCACTCATTAGAGTTATGGGTGGTCCCTACCACTTTTAAGTTGAGAGCAGGAATATCCATAATATTTCAGTAATTCGAAATCAGCTGCTGACCCCTTGATATTTAAACATTTATTTTCAAATGGTCACAGAACATGGTTGAGTTTTAGCGAAATTTCATACACCCTACACTTAGACGATATTTAAAGTTGTCATCACAGCTTGCTTCGGTATTGATCATAGATCCCAGATATTTTAAGTTTTCACACTTGGGAATCACTCTTCCATTCATACAAACGTCTGGAATAGGTCGGAGTGGATCAGAAAACGGGCTGCACAAATATTCGGTTTTTTCGGACATTTATAGTGCGGGTGAATCTGGGTTGTTTTGGAAACCGCTTCAAGACAAAACATAAGTTCATTTTAAATAAACGTCCTCAACTGGAAGGAAAACATCTAAGCAAAGAACACCATACATACATAGTGAAAGTAAGCTGAAGTCGTTTGCGACCGAAGATGCAAAAAACCAAGAGATTTTAAAATGTTTACTAACTTGCCAGTAATCTACAAGTCCAACAAAAACTCCTAGATAACTTCACAGCTCTGTGATGAATGGTTAAAACCTTCGCCCCAGAGGTAAGTAAGTAATGGCAAATTTTATGCAATAGAGAAAAAAAACTGAATAGTAACCAAACAAATTTTGCTTCTCATCATCTCAATGCTCCTTGTCATCCAAAAGACTCGGCAATCGAACTTAAAACTCTCGGCATTACAATAGATAATGAGTTTTCCTACTAATTGCATGCACAACCATATTTCAACCTATAGATCCAAATGTAATAAGGTCGACTTAGCTCTATTGTAAAAAGTTGGTTGAGTCATCTTGTTTCAACCAATTTGAATAATAATATTTAATAATATTTTTTGTTAGGGTACTCGTATATTACACTGCGACCTATTAGTCTATTGTGTCCCCTTGCTTGTGCCTCGTAGAGGTTCATGCCCTCTTTCAGAGCCCTCTCTAGATACTTCTTTGTGAAGCATGTCAGAGTATTGCTCTGATTTATCCTCGGCAGGTCACACTCCTTAGAGCACAGCGTCCAGTCCAGTTTCTTTGATGAATCTGAGAATGACCTGTGGGTCCATGGTTTATATGTCCTTGTCTGTTATTTGGTGCCAGCCCAAATATTTCATCGTTTTGTGGACCAGTGCCCCACAGGATTCCAGGTCTGGAGTTTCGGCGGTTTCACTGCAGAATCTGCAGAGCCCGTCCTTCGATATGCCCATTTTCCTCAGGTGCTCCTTCAGCCAGCAGTGCCCCGTGAGGAGGCCTGTTAGGATTCCTAGGTTGTTTTTGTTAAGGCCGATACAAGCTTTGATATCTCTTGGTTGTAATTTCCTAAGAATTTCTTTGCTTGCCTCAGACCTTGGAGGTTGAGAAAGGCTTTTGCCCTTGTTTCTTCCTCCAGTCTCCTGAACTCTTCGCTTATAGTGTGTTCTCCTATCCCGCAGAACGGTTCAGGTCATATGAAGGGTTCCTCTGACCCTTTTCTTGCCAGAGAGTCCGCTGCCTCATTGCCCGTAATGCCAACATGGCCAGGTACCCTGCAGATGGAAATTCTGTTATTGCTGCCAAGTCTATTCAGTCCGTGTAGGCATTCCCACACGAGTTTTGACTTGATAACGTAGGCGTCAAGAGCCTTTATGGCTGCTTGGCTGTCAGACATTATTGCTATGTTGCAATTCCTGTAGTTTTTCTCGAGGTTGATTCGAACGCACCTGTCTATGGCACATATTTCTGCCTGGAAGGTGCTGGTACATTTGCCCATGGATTCGTACTGCTTAGTTCCTGGCCCAAACACTCCTGCACCATTTCCCTCCTCGGTCCTCGAGCCGTCCGTGTACCACTTTGTTGTGCGGTTGCTCAGTCCATAAGTTGTGGATTCATTGCTCCAGTTCTCCTTATTGCTGAGGTTTATCTGGAAATTCTTTTCGAAGTTGAATTTCCTGATGCTATCGTCCCTAGGTATATGCCAAGAAGTGGGATTTTTTTGAGTAAGTCACCGTGTTCTTTCGAACCGATGCATTTCCCTCTCCCAATTCCCTCCTTTGCCATCCTAAGGATTGTTTTGTCTGCCTCGTTCATCACCATGATATGTAGAGTGGTCAATTCCAATAACACCTCCATGGCCGCGGTTGGGCAGCTACGAATTGCTCCGGTAATGCACAGGCACGCCAGTCTTTGCACTTTGCCGAGTGTCTCTCGTGTTGTGACTAGACTGGTTCGTTTCGCCCATGCTACCGCTCCGTATGTGATCATTGGTCTCACGATTTCAGTGTACATCCATCGCAGGATGTTTGGGCTGCATCCCCATGCCTTCCCCGCTAGGCTCATACATATCATGAGAGCGCGGGTGGCCTTCTTGGATATCTCCTCTGTATGTTTTCGCCAGAGGAGTTTACTATCTAGATGGAGTCCTAGATATTTTACTTCTTTGACTGGTATCAGTGTCATGCCTGATAGGCTTATGTCCTTAAGTCTTTGAAGTTGTCTTTTCCTTGTGTATGGTACTATCGTTTTTTTCGCCGGATTGATGTTAATTCCGACAGTATGGCAACATTCCTTGGTTACTTTAAGCCCTCTTTGTATAATGTCCCCAAGGGTTTCTTCGAATTTGCCCCTGGCAATCAATACAATGTCATCGGCATATGCCTGACAGTTGATGCCAAGGTTGGTTTATTTTTCCAGCAGTTCGTCTACAACTAGGCTCCACATTAAGGTGATAGTACCCCTCCCTGTGGACATCCTCTTGTTGTGTTCACTCTGATGGTTCCAGATGGTGTTTGAGTCTCTGCTGATCTAGTGCTCAGCAGCTCACACATCCAGTTGGATACTGTACTGTTAACTCCTTTCCTATCCAGGGATCGTTTAATCGCCTCATGTGAGGTGTTGTCAAATGCTCCCTCTATGTCTAGGAAAGCGCACAGTACTATTTCTTTTGCTTCCAAAGCACTTTCAATTATCTCCGTCAGCTGATATAGGGCGGTCTCTGTTGATCTGCCCGCTCTGTATGCATGCTGACGATGATGTAAGGGGGATGTGTTCAGTACATCTTCCCTTAGCCTTTAGAGTACCGAGCGGGGAACTTTGGGTCCCCCACGACCACGTTTTTGTCCATATTCCGTTTAATAATAACTGTTTTTAATTCTTTTTTTAGGTAGTCGAGTTTTTTCGCATACATAATATAAATTCAACGTGATCCTTAATTTTTGGTAGTTTTCCAAGAATAAAAGAGCAATTTACAGGGTAAAGGAGACCCAAGTTACCCCACTTCGTACTCTAAGCAATTTTTATACCCTATTCTAGGGGTATATTAATTTTGACGCATAGTTTGTAACATACCTTAATATTGCCCGTAGACCCCTAAAAGTTACTATATTTATGATCAGCATCGATAGTAATGTCGATCTAGCCATGTCCGTCCGTCCGTCCGTCGGCAAAAATTAGGCCTTTAAACTGGACCTAGAGAGCTGAAATTTTAACCATATACTCTCTAGGGTCCCGAAATAATCAAGTTTACGAATTTTTGAAATCCGCCCACAGACACGCCCACAAACTCAAAAAAAACAAAATTTTGGAAAAAATCGAATTTTGAGCTAGAGAGCTGAAATTTTTTATATATGATCTATGGCCCATAAAACTGATTGGGACATAAAATTTTCAAAATCCGCCCACTGACACGCCCACAATTAAATAAAACAAATTTTGGGAAAAATTGAATTTTGAGCTAGAAAGCTGAAATTTTTTATATATGATCGTTTGGCCCATAAAACTGCTTGGGACATAAAATTTTCAAAATCCGCCCACTGACACGCCCACAATTAAATAAAATATTTTTTTTGAAAAACCAAAATTTGAGCTAGGGAGCTGAAATTTTTAATATATACTCTCTAGGGGCTCTTTATGCTCATGTGTAAATATTTTCAAAATCCGCCTACTGACACGCCCACAATTATTTTTTTTTTTATTTTTGAAAGTCCAAAGTTTGAGCTAGGGAGCTGAAATTTATAGTATATACTCTCTAGGTGCCCTTTATGCTCATACTTAAATTTTTTTTAAAACCGCCTACTGACACGCCCACAATTAAATAAAACAATTTTATTGAAAAACCAAAGTTTGAGCTAGGGAGCGTTTTTATTTACAAAAGCTTAGTTTTTTCGATAAAATCCTTTAAATTTTTGTCACGCCCACTTATGAGATATAGGAATAAGAATAGGGTATCCAACAGTTCGCCCAAGCGGACTGTAGCCCGCCCCTATGTTTTTTAACTGTTTTTGTAGATAAAAATGGTGAATAGTCGAAGATTTCTGCACTAAACGGAATTACAAGAAATGATAAATGACATAATTGAAAGTTACAACAACTTTTTCTATAAAACATTAAAAACAACTTTTTTTACATAATTTGAAAAATTCGTACATATTTTTTGTTAATGAATTTAATATAAAAAAACTTTTCAAATTCAATTTGTTAATGTATTTATGCTACAACCAATAATAAAATAAACTTGATAACGGTTAAAACCTGACTTTAATTGGGGGGACCTATGGTACCCCACTCCGTCTCTTAGGTCTCAAAATTTACTCGGTGCTCTAAAGGTTATATAATTGTCTACAACCTTTTCTGTGATCTTAAGAAGAAATGACGTAAGGCTGATGGGTCTGTACGATTTTGGCTGTGTGGGGTCTTTTTTCTCTGCTTTTGGTATAAACACAACCCATGCTCGTCTCCATCGTCATCGTCACTCAGAACAGGTGGTTGATGTTCTTTCCCAGTCTTCTCTCTGAGGTCTGATTCTTAGCTCAGTACTAGGCGATCTGCCAGGAAAGTGAATTTCTAGTAGCAATAGAGCCCTTTGATCCTCATCTTCCGTGAACTCGCTATCTGGTTTCCTCAGAGACATCGGCACTCCTCCTGACTTCGCAAGATCTTTGTGTAGACTTGCCGCAGTAGGAGTGCTGGTGATTGGCTCACAGAATTTCCTGAAGCTAATTCTTTTAGCTTTTCTGATTTTCTTATTATATGTCGTAAGGGCCATTTGGTAGCTTTGCCAGTCTCCGCTGCGCTTTGCGTTATTGAAAAGCTTCCGCACCTCGGATCTTAGTTGTGACAAGTTATTGCTCCACCATGGCGTCTGTTTTCTCTCCCGTTCTCTACTTAGAGCACAGTTTTCTTTGAACGCAGTGATGATGGCGTTTGTTATGCCTTCCACTGCGCTCTCTAGCTCTAGGGGGTGCCCCGGAGCCTTCCTCAAACTAAGGCGCCCCAGATTCTATAGGTTTCCCAGTTGGTTTTCCTTGGGTCGAATACTATTATTCGATGGTCAGACAATGACGGCTCAATAGAAACTCTCCAGTTACTAATGAATTTACTTACTCTTGGGCTACCAAGCGTGAGGTCGAGTAGTTCCTCCCTGACTCTAGTTACAAAAGTGGGGGTATTTCCCACGTTTATAATATCAAGTGACGAACTCATAATAAATTGTAGTAGGTACTCATGCCTGATGTTGGTGTCGGTGCTCCCCCATATGATGTTGTAGGCATTTGCATCGCACCCTATAAGGAGCGGCATGTGGAGCTTGTTGCAATGCTCCAACAGTCGCTGCATTTGGGATGATACAACCGGCTCATCCCTTGCACAATACGCCGATGCGATGACAATGGTGCGGTGATATCCTTCAACATCCAGATGTACCTGAATTGGCACCAGATCTCGTGTCGCGTATTCTGAAAGTAAAATAAATTTATATTTATTGTTTATTAGAATGCAAGCTCTCGGTTTCTCGGCCCGAGTGTCCCATATTACCTTTGCATTCTTGCTCGCCAATCCTTTGACTTATCCTTTCAGGATTCATGGCTCCTGGATAAGTACTAGCCCTAGGGTTTGGCAGGTAAACATCCTAGATATAGTCGCCGAGGCGGCTATAGCATGGTGAATGTTTACCTGTGCTAGTTTGATTTTGCTTTTGGCGGGGTTCATCGAGCTATTGCTCTCGCGGGGCAATTGCCCCGTTCTCCTTCAGCAGCGATTCTTCCTCCTCCTGGGTGATGTCCTGGAAAAGGTCGATGACCGTGTTGTCCATTTTCCCCTCAGAGATCATGCTCTCCGAGATGGGCATAGACTCCTCGGCCTCCTCAGGTTCCTGCTCCGCCGATTGGACAGTGGAAGAAGCTGCTTTAATCTTCGGAGGAGAAGTATGCTCTACCTCGGACTGCGTGCTCTGCGAGTTCAGATTCGATGCTGGCTGGGCTGTTTGCCCAGAGATCTCGTCCGACCTCTTGAGTCCGCACACCGCAACCCTGCCGAATCGGTAGCTCATGGATCCTTTTTGGGATTTTATGGCATCGAAGGCTTCTCGGTCGATGCCAAGAGCCAGTACCTGCCCTGTTCGGATAGCTCGATGAAATTAAAACGCACACGAAATCTCGGTAAAATATGAAATGATTTATTTATATTATGGACTGTAATATTGCACTACGTCCGCACTGGACGAGAGATGATACATAGAGAGTCTGAAAATATCTTAATTTCCCAAATTTATGTGATGACAACGGCCGCAACAACCGCTACCCAAGCATTGGGTTTTTCCATCGACGAAGGGATTACTGTTATTGCTTGCGCGCATGCAAGCATGATCATGCTCTCGATTTCGGTCGCAAACCCCGTTATGTGGATGGTGGTGGTTTTCGCTGCGGTGCGCCTGGTGAAGCGGAACTTCTGCTGCTCGTGGGTTGTATGTACATAGTTGCACCGTTGCTGGTGGCATTATTTACGATCGCGCTGCACTTTGGTATATGGGTACATACGCACCTTGTATGTACCTGCCCCGTTGGGTTTTTCGTTGCTTGACTGGCAACGGCATTTAGGTTGTCTGATTATTTTTTTTTTTTTTTGTATTATGTAGCTCGTGTGGTATTTCCCGCTGATCTCGTTGGTAGGTATGCGTGTTTTTGGGATATTTCCACTGCTCTGTCGTAGACATCCCCCCCCCCCCCCCCAATTGAAGAGTGTCTTCAATTGGTCCTGCTCTCCTCTTCCTTGGGAAGAATGCACAGTTTCTGTACAGGTCGCGCTAATGTTGTATGCTCTGTTCGTATATCTGCACTGCGCACAAGTCCGTCAGCTCCAAGATGAACGGATGTGATACGCCCAAGTGGCCATACTGTGGGCGGCATGTTCTCCAGCTTAATCAGCACGAGATCCCCAACTTTGATGTTAATGCGCCGCTGACTCCATTTGAACCGCTGCTGTAGTGTGTTCAGATACTCGGTTTGCCATCGCTTCCAGAAGTGCTGCTGCATCTGGTTGATAATGCTCCATAGGCTGAGTCATTTTTGCGGAACTAGGCTAACATCTGCTCTTAGTGGTTGCACAATTGGCTCTCCTATCAGGAAATGTCCCGGCGTGAGTGGGCTCAAGTCGTCAGGGTCATCAGATAGTGCGCTAATCGGCCTCGAGTTGAGGCAGGCTTCGATAAGGACTAGTGTGATAGCCAAGGTCTCGAAGGTGAAGACCTGCTTGCCCATTATCCTGCGTAAATGGTGTTTTAAGGATTTAACTCCAGCTTCCCAAATGCCTCCTTGGTGCGGAGCTCCTGGCACGATAAACTTCCATTCTGTGCCAATGTTGCTCATTTGCTGGATCGGAAGCCTGTGGCACTCGCGCTCCGACGGAGTTCCCGATCTGCTCCAACGAAGGTTGTGGCACTGTCGCTCCATAGCACTGCGCAATTGCCACGTCTCCCTGCGAACCGTTGAAATGGGATAGGAAAGCATCAGTTGTCTGGTTGCTCACAAGCTCCAAGTGAATAGCTCTGGTTACCAAGCACACGAACACTGCTATGCAGCCCATTTCGATAGTGTTCAATCGGCCCGCTCTGGCCTTCATTTGCACTGGACCGGCATAGGCGACTCCGCTATGCCGGAAATGCCTTGCTGGCTGCACTCGATGTCGAGGAAGACTGCCCATAAGTTGCTCTGCCACTGCCTTCTTCTGTCGAAAACAGGTGATGCATCGTGAGATGTGGCATCGTAGTGCCCTTTGGAGTGTCGTTATCCAGAATTTCTGCCGGACATACTGCATACACAGTTGCACCCCACCGTGCTTTGTAACGATATGCGCCTCTAAGGATCGGAGCGCTCAACCTGCAGCTTGCCGGCAGGATGATAGGGTGTGCGCAATGATATGGCACCGACGCATGCTGCAGTCGACCTCCTAGCTCCGTATCCGCTCCGGTAAGCATATCATCCATGTAAAAGTTTTTTACTATGGCTGCATACGCTAGGATATGTTGCTCCTTGTTATCGTGAGCACATTGGATCAGGGCACCTACCGCGTTAAAGCAGCTGGACGCCATGCCGTAAGTGACGGCGGTAAGCCAGTACTCACGTAGCTCTTCGTCTAGGTTTTCTCTCCAAAATATTCTTTGGAGATCCCACTGCTCCGGATCGACGCGCACCTGTCGAAACATCTTTTTCACATCTGCGCTGATTGCCGCCTTGAAACTTCGGAAACGAGTGATTATGGTAGCCAAATCGTTCTGAAGTTTTGCCCCGTGAAACTGCACGTCATTCAGTGATGTGCCGTTGTCGCTCTTGCACGATGCGTCGAAGACGACATGAAATTTCTTCGAGACGCAGTGGTGAGGTATGTGGTAGACGTACCCGTCCGCTCTTGGTGCTCGGGTGGTTATCTGCATGTGTCCCAGCCGGTGGTATTCGCGCACGAAGTCGACATATCTGGACTTGATTTCGGCATCTGCGCTTAGCATTGGTGACCACGTATCGCCCAGACGGATCGCGCCAGTGTGTTCGGATGAAGTTGGCTTCGGTCCATTCATCGTCAGGTTACATTTGTCTTGGTTCGCTCAGCTCCCCCATCTCCCAAAATCGTCTCAACAGCTCGTCGAGTTGCACGTCAGGTAATTCGGTCGTTAGACATGATGTTCGTATTGGTTGCCCTTGGTTCGGTTGTGGCTGGCCAAACACTATCCAGCCAAATGTCGTCTCCTGCGGTGTCAGTCCAGAATCGTACCTCGTTGATGATGCCTGCCCACACTTGTGCTCCAAGTAAAATCTCGATCCTGGCTAGCTTGTTGAAGTCTTGGTCGGCCAGCTTGATGTCGCCCAAGGCCGAAGTCCGCACTCGTGGCATGTCACTGGAGGGAAGGTGTGACGTAATTTTCCTCATAACATACAGGCGGCAGCTCATGGAAAAGGTTGGCTCGAAGCGTGATGATATGATCGCTCTCACGGTTCCCGTAAGCCGCACGCTGGCATTGGAACCGATTCCTTGCGCTTGAAAGTAGCATCTGCACCTTTTTAGGCCCAATCTCTGGACGCACTGCTCTGTGATCAGGCTTATTTGGCTCCCGCAATCTAGCAGAGCCCTTGCCTCGATCTGGTGCCCTGCTCCGCTCGTTATTTTGATACGTGCGGTGGCTAATAGCGCACACTCAAAGTCTGCACTGCTCTGCTCGGTGTCATCGGGGTTTGTTGCGCTCAGAACCTTGCGGCTGCAATGTGCCTGGAACTCGTTCGTTTGGGGCTGCTCTGCACGTGGTTGACGCATTTGTTGCTATGCATCCTGCTGGCTCGTTGATGCTTGGGAAGTTGTTGGCTGGTTCCGCTCGGCGTCTCCCACCACTGGTAGGCTTATTCCCGAAGGTCGCTGCTCCGGGCAAAGCACGCTGTTGTGCTTCCTGTTGCTCTTTTTTTTTTTTATTTTTTTTTTTTATTTTTTTATTTTTATTTATTTTCTACATTATGTTTCATTAGAACAAAACAACTTCAGAATGTAGCGGAAAATAATAGTAATCAATCCGTAACTTAAAAGTTAGATCCTCTTCCGGCAGGATCCCGGCTGGCAGCTATGAGCTAGATGCCCGCTCCTTAGGCAGTTGGCACACAACTTGCGAACCTTATCGGTCCTGTTTGGTAACGATAAAGCTAGAAAGTCTCCGCATCTATGTAGCGGATGCAGTGACCTGCACAAGGGGCATTTCAATGGTGTCCCGCTTCTGGTTCCACCTTGTGGTGCGCCCATGGTGCTCTTGCGCTGCTCATTGATGGCTGGTTTGTCGGAACTTTTATCAACCTGATCGAAGAATGCTGAGTCCAACGCACTTGTTTTCCGTTCCAGGAATCTAAGGAACTCCTTTAAGGTAGCCACCTCACGCACAACTTCCCTGGCCATGTGCCATGCGTGATTTGTGTCGACGTCCAGTCTGGCTCTCAGCATGTTAACCACTATTGGGTCCCATGATGACGTGTCAAGGCCAAGCACCCGTAACGAACTTAAATGCACGTTCGCTTCGTTGACTATATCGCGTATCGCTCGTGATCTGCAAGCATCTTTCCCGATGATGGGAATTGCGTGCAGAGCGTTTAAGTGGGCGTCAACAATGTTTTGCGTATTGTCGAATACCTCGTTCAGCTTTGCCCATGCTTCCGCGTAGTTCCCGTCGGTGACCTGCCAGCTGCTGATGAGGAGCGCCTTCCAATGCCTGAATCAGCTCGCGCATCTTGGTCACGTTTGCCATTGACCTGTTGCTGTGCACTTCGGTAATAAACTGGTCACGGAACTCGCGCCACTTGGTTTAATCGCCCTTGAAGGTTGTGATTTTGGTCGGCCGCTCTTACCGTACCTGAATCACGTTCGCTCCGGTATTGCTGGTACCGCCCAACTCATCGTTTACTGCGTTAATGCGCTCGATTTGCTCTATGCGCGCCCGTAGCTTGGCTCTTGCAACGAGGTGCACTTCCTCAATCGCAGCCATGTATCCGTTGTGCGCCTCCAGCTCCGTCGGAGTTTTTGCTTTTTCCACCAAGGTCTAATGCTCGAGTAGCAGCTTTTTGTAGGCGTTCTCCTCGGCTTCTGCTTTCGTCCTGAGCAAGGCCACGTCAACGTCAGCGTAGTTCTCCTCCTCGGTTGACTTGGCGATGCGAAGAATCGATGCGCGATGGACATCTCGCCGTGCTAGATCGCCCATCTTGCTGCTCCAAATATGCTTGACTGGCACTGCTCCTTGTTGTGCTCGCCCCGTAAGACCGTGTTCAAATTACAACGTTCAGGTCAACCCTTCGGAAACGCTGTGATCTTCCACGGAATTGAGCTTGGTACTTTGATGGAATGCCCTATGATAGCTCCCGAGAAGGAAGCAAAGGATGATGGCACTGGTTGTCTGCACTTGACGTCAGACTGCACTGGTTCTTTACCGTAGCTTTACTGGCTACTTGCACTGCACAAAATTGTCTTTGCTAAAATAGCTGATTGCACTTTAGTTATTATATTTTTTTTAACTAACTGCTCGCTCGACCGTTATTATAAATGCACTACTTCGTTTTGATTTTAATCAACTTTCTTATCGAACTGCACTTGATTGTTTTTTGTTGGACTTGCTCGCACTGTGATTGTATTTAATCTTCAATTCAAATCCACTGCACTTTTATTGCTCTTTAATTTGCTTAACTTACTCACACTTTAGCTGTTTTTAGCTACTGATTTGATAGCTGCACTGCACTGCACTTATCGATTTGATTTAATTCAAATACGCACTTGTTAAACAAAATTATCCACCGGTCCTAGCTCTCGCCCTATAATCAGGACCAAATTCGGCTCGATAGACCAAATGTGCGGATAGCTCGATGAAATTAAAACGCACACGAAATCTCGTTAAAATATGAAATGATTTATTTATATTATGGACTGTAATATTGCACTACGTCCGCACTGGACGAGAGATGATACATAGAGTGTCTGAAAATATCTTAATTTCCCAAATTTATGTGATGACGACGACCACAACAACCGCTACCCAAGCATTGGGTTTTTCCATCGACGAAGGGATTATTGTTATTGCTTGCGCGCATGCAAGCATGATCATGCTCTCGATTTCGGTCGCAACCCCCGTTATGTGGATGGTGGTGGTTTTCGCTGCGGTGCGCCTGGTGAAGCGGAACTTCTGCTGCTCGTGGGTTGTACATAGTCGCACCGTTGCTGGTGGCATTATTTACGATCGCTTTGCACTTTGGTATATGGGTACATACGCACGTTGTATGTACCTGCCCCGTTGGGTTTTTCGTTGCCTGACTGGCTGGAATTTAGGTTGTCTGATTGTTTTGTGTTTTTTTTTGTATTATGTAGCTCGTGTGGTATTTCCCGCTGATCTCGTTGGTAGGTATGTGTGGGTTTGGGATTTTTCCACTGCTCTGTCGTAGACATGCCCGGTTCCCTCTTTTCTACAGTTGAGGACCTTCCACGCCTGGACGTTAAGTCCCACATTCTGTGCTTCCAGCAGTGCCAAGGAGGTTTTAACTTCTTGTTCTGCACTGCGTGGAAGGAAGATCGTTATGGAGTAGGATCGTTGTATATCTGTCCCATTGCATGCCATGAGGCATGTCCCCTTCCATTTCCCCAGCTTTGGGGCTACTGCCTTTAGCCACTTAGCTGTCTGCGAAGTCTCGCAGTCAACCAAGAGCATTCCATGTTTGAAATGTATGCGCAGGAATTTGAGCTTATGCTCCCATCCCAAGGCCATTTTCACCACAATGGCATCTTCCAGTGCCGTGAGGTCTGAGTTGCTGAGCCAAACCAATTTAAAACATTTCATCTGTTTCTTGGCATACGCTTGGAAACAGTTAAGAGATAACGCAATCGCTTGATGTTGGAAATAAGCTATCAGAACTCCTGATCATTGGAAGGAAGAAGGCTGCTTTCCTTTGTTTCTTATTGGTGATCAAATTTTGTCAGAAAGATCTGACAATTGAGACGAATAAGATTCTGTTGATAGTGTGGAAATGCATACAGCCAAAAGTAAAATAAGAAAACGGAGTAAAATGCTTCGGCACATGAACAAAATGACCTTACGATTGAAGAAATCATGCAACAGAAAAAACTGCCCGATAAGACTGTTGCCAAGCGATCTTCTGCAAAACAACAGCAAACCCAAATTTCTTATCTACAAAGCTTAACCTGTGGGTGTAAGTAACTAAATTATGTATCTATGGGGATTTCGATCTGGCAGCTGAAATGATGGCGAATATTAGACAAAGTCAATCTCAAGTTTAATTCACTTTCTTTTGTTACACATATTTTTGATAAAAGAAGTCGACAAAATCTGGAGTTTTAATCTTCTTAATATACTTTTAAAATCATTTTTCTTTAGTCTAAGCTAGGAGAGCAGTATACTGATGATGATGGCACACGATTGGAACTTTTTTCTATATGGTGTTCAATCCTATTCTTTGTTAACAATGCAGCCCCACCTTTTGGACAACTATGAGAATGTGGGGAGTAGTATAAATTATATACTTGCTGTTTAAAGTCAGTAGTCAATTTAAAGTGTATCTCCGAAATAAGACATAAATCTATTTAGATAATGTCGAGAGTCACATGCGTCTCGTCCTTTCGATTCTCGATACGATCAGCATTCCATTCAAACGTTTTTTTTTCATCATGTGTGTCTTTTCGTTACAGGTCTTTTGTTGCTGTTCTGTTTCTAATATCGTTTTATTGAATTTTTCCATGGAGCAAATGCTGTTAGGATTTGTTTCATGAAGATTTCCATTGCAGTGTTTAGCTGTTCTTTATGTTTTACGGTTGGCTATTATTATACCCTATTCTAGGGGTATATTAATTTTGACGCATAGTTTGTAACATACCTTAATATTGCCCGTAGACCCCTAAAAGTTACTATATTTATGATCAGCATCGATAGTAATGTTGATCTAGCCATGTCCGTCCGTCCGTCCGTCCGTCCGTCCGTCGGCAAAAATTAGGCCTTTAAACTGGACCTAGAGAGCTGAAATTTTAACCATATACTCTCTAGGGTCCCGAAATAATCAAGTTTAAGAATTTTTGAAATCCGCCCACAGACACGCCCACAAACTCAAAAAAACAAAATTTTGGAAAAAATCGAATTTTGAGCTAGAGAGCTGAAATTTTTTATATATGATCTATGGCCCATAAAACTGATTGGGACATAAAATTTTCAAAATCCGCCCACTGACACGCCCACAATTAAATAAAACAAATTTTGGGAAAAATTGAATTTTGAGCTAGAAAGCTGAAATTTTTTATATATGATCTTTGGCTCATAAAACTGCTTGGGACATAAAATTTTCAAAATCCGCCCACTGACACGCCCACAATTAAATAAAATATTTTTTTTGAAAAACCAAAATTTGAGCTAGGGAGCTGAAATTTTTAATATATACTCTCTAGGGGCCCTTTATGCTCATGTGGAAATATTTTCAAAATCCGCCTACTGACACGCCCACAATTATTTTTTTTTTATTTTTGAAAGTCCAAAGTTTGAGCTAGGGAGCTGAAATTTATAGTATATACTCTCTAGGTGCCCTTTATGCTCATACTTAAATTTTTTATAAATCCGCCTACTGACACGCCCACAATTAAATAAAACAATTTTATTGAAAAACCAAAGTTTGAGCTAGGGAGCGTTTTTATTTACAAAAGCTTAGTTTTTTCGATAAAATCCTTTAAATTTTTGTCACGCCCACTTATGAGATATAGGAATAAGAATAGGGTATCCAACAGTTCGCCCAAGCGGACTGTAGCCCGCCCCTATGTTTTGAGCTGGTTTTGATGCTGCCTGAGCCTTCGTCATTTTTGGGCCGGCTGTCTTTTGTCTTGAGTCTTTTTTGGCGATCACTTAATCTTTAAGTTTTTCTTTTTGTGAGCTCTTTTGTAAGTTCTCCTTGACTTTTTGTGCTTCTCTATATATAGCAGGATGATTTTCATTTCAGTTTGCACATCTTTTTTCTTCTACATTCTTTAGTATGCTGACTTCCTGCACACTTTACTTTTACACATCTTGGGTATGAGCTGGAGTATTAATGCCTATGCCCATTCCTTTGACGATTTCTGCATAAGGGTACTGATTTCGATTTACTTAAGGTTCATACTCAACTTTCATCCCAAGTATGTTTTTAATGCCATACATTTTTGCTTACAAATTTTTGCTAGCGAATTTTCGCTTTTAAATTTAAGTATATTTTAAACTTCCGATATTTTAAAGTCTTTGTATTTTCACTCTTTTTTAGTTGTCATGAGAAGTTTCTCAAATTTTCCGTTCGGATTTATCTTAAAATTGAAGGTCATTTCCACTTCGCTAAATCAAATGGTTGGAGAAGCTAGGTTTAATACCTAGTATTTAATACCTAATATTTTTATGTTATACTTGCAGTGCAATAATTGGTGGAGGCTTGCTTGGAGTTTGTCCTTTGTTTGAAGCGTAAAAAGTGACTGTTTAGCTTTCTTTTTGGGATGAGATTTTCGGGGTTGTACTCATTTTGCGTTTTTTTATTTGTAGAAAGAATTAAGAGTAAGAAATTCATTTATTTAACATGTTCTTATTACATTTTACAAGTAAGAATAAATTTTAAAGCTATGGCTTAGCCGTCAGCTTGGTTAGCAAAATGCTTATACATGTACATTTGTAACTTAAACAATATAGTTATTTTTTTTTGTTAATAAACTTAATCAATCATACTCTGCTATTAATAGCTATCTGTATTTGTAGATGGATTTAATATAATAAAATAACTTTTTCCAATCACACTCGTTCAGAATTTGTATTGTCTCCTGCATGGTAACGAATTTTTTTCTGAAGTAAGCTAGTCTTTGTGGTTTGTAGATTGGACAAACACTAATAATGTGAAAGCAGTCTTCTTTCGCTTTTAAGTTGCATATATTACAAAACTGGTTGAAGCTTCCATTATATGGGCTGCCATTTAAACCAATCCACTCACATCTTGTTTTGAAAATAAGAGATATTTCACTATAGTTGAGCGAGTCATTGAAATAGTTCTTATCCTTTAGATTGAAGTTCAAGTGAGAATACAATACTCTGCTATCTGATTCACTAGCTTTCTTTATAAATCGCACACGAATAGCATCTTCATTATACCCTATTCTAAGGGTATATTAATTTTGACGCATAGTTTTTAACATACCTTAATATTGCCCGTAGACCCCTAAAAGTTACTATATTTATGATCAGCATCGATAGTAATGTCGATCTAGCCATGTCCGTCCGTCTGTCGGCAAAAATTAGGCCTTTAAACTGGACCTAGAGAGCTCAAATTTTAACCATATACTCTCTAGGGTCCCGAAATAATCAAGACCACAGACACGCCCACAAACTCAAAAAAACAAAATTTTGGAAAAAATCGAATTTTGAGCTAGAAAGCTGAAATTTTTTATATATGATCTATGACTCCTAAAACTGCTCGGGATCTTTTTCAAATTTCAAAATCCGCCCACTGACACGCCCACAAATAAATAAAACAATTTTTTTGTAAATCCAAAGTTTGAGCTAGGGAGCTGAAATTTATAATACCTATATACTCTCTATGGGCCCTTTATGCTCATGTGTCAATATTTTCAAAATCCGCCCTCTGACACGCCCACAATTATTTTTTTTTTTTTGAAAATTCAAAGTTTGAGCTAGGGAGCTGAAATTTATAATATATACTCTGAAAAATATTAATCTGAATTTTTTTACTATGTAACTGGTTCGAATTAACCGAAGGCCAAGAAATATTTTTATTATTTATTATTATTATTATTATTTTATTAAACGGTAAATAAATACAGAATAATAATATTTTACAGCGCTAGCTACCAGGGCTTTTGGCTGGGTTGATTTAGGCTGCTGGTTAAATGCAGTTGTCTAAATTGACTTCCTTTAAGAGTTCAAAAACTATGTGAATATTTTGTACAGAGGGTAAAGATAGAACCTCAGACAGTTCGTGTTTAGATGAGTTTTTTAATAGATTTTTTAATAGATTGTGTACCTTTTGGCATTCATATATAAAGTGTTTGGCAGTTAAAATACGACCGGATTGGCAGAGATGGCAAGTTGGAGGATTATCTTTTTGTAAGATGTAGCTGTGAGTCATTTGTGTGTGACCAAGCCGAAATCGTATGAAACACTTATTCATTCTTGTTGTTGTTGCTGACGGGTAGGATGTTGGATCGCCGTTTGGATTGAAGCCTCTGTAGAGGTGGGTGTATTGCGACCATGCCTGTTTCCTTTTTTGTTCCCAGTAGAAGTTTATGTGCCTGGTAGCGTCCTTTTTGGTGGGTGGGTAGGGTGTGATGTAAGTTTTTGTTGCCGCACTACGGGCCGCCCTATCTGCGAGGTCGTTTCCTTTGATCCCAGAATGCCCTGGGATCCAGATGATTCGTAGCTTATTTTTTCCTTTTATGATGTTGTCTCGGATTTTGCTGATAATTGTTGATCGATTTTTAGTGTTTCGAATGGCTTTGAGTGTGGAGAGGCTGTCGGTACAGATGATTGTGTTTTTACGTGTAGACTTGTGCACTTCTGTGGCTTTGAGAATAGCTAAGGCTTCTGTTGATAGTATAGAGAAGTGGTTGGGTATTCTTTCGCTGCAAAGCACTGTGCCGTTTGCTGAGACTACCGCGTAGCCAGTGCCACTTTCGCCTTTGGAGCCGTTCGTATATAGGATGTCCCATGAATTTGTGCAGTATGTGCTCAACATTTCCGAGAAAAGTTGCGAGTGGGCTTTACTGGATAATGAGTCCTTTTTTGTATTAGAGAGTTTGGTGTTTATAGCATCCGCGGGTACTAGCCAAGGGGGATGGTTTTCAATCGTTGCTGGTCTTACCTCAGTTGTTAGGCCGCTATTTTCAGCGTAGTTAAGCGCTAGCCATATTGTTGATGGGCATTTGGGGACCTTTTTCCATCTAAGGATTTTAATGGCATCTTCGATGATGGGTGATTTGTGTGAATAGCAGATTTTCGGGGCTAGGCGCGAGGTTAGTACAACTATGCGGTCTTCTAAGGATGGAAGTCCGGCTTCCGTTAGCATGTTTTTGATGGGCGTAGTTCTAAAAGCTTTGAGAGAACATCGGAGGGCAGCATGATAGGGTGATTTAATTGACTGCAATGTACTTTTGCTGCACTTTCCATAGATTGCCAATCCGTAGTCGATTTTGGATAGCATTATTGCCTTAGTTACACTAATGAGAGAGTTTATGTGAACAGAGCTATTTTTTGAAGATAGGAATTTAATGACGTTAAGCCTGGTAACTAGTTTATTCCTTAACTCTAGACAATGAGCCTTAAAATTAAATTTATTATCGAATACTAAACCTAAGATAGTTAGATTATATACATTTGGTATTTGGTGGCCGTTTAAATTTATATTAAAATTATTGCAACTTGTTTTTTTGCATATGTGCAAGTGTTTACTTTTGTTCGGGGATATAATGGCCCCGCATTTGAGTCCCCAGGAGTTTAGATCCCCGAGAATGTTGTGGTACAATATTGTTTGGTGTCGTTAACGAGGTTGCATTTGGATAACAATAGTAGGTCGTCGGCATACAAGATATGGTCGATCTTTTTGACTTTTGTTATGATTTCGCTTATGTCGTTGTACGCTATTATAAAAAGCGTCACTGACAACGGCAAGCCTTGGGGAATTCCGTTATCTAGATTGTAGACATTGGAGTAGACGTGGTTGGCTTTGATTCTGAATTTCCTATTAGATAAGAAAGCTTTAATGTAGGAGTATAATTTGGGGCCGATTTGCCATTTAAGGAGTTTATTGAGCACCACGTGTATTCCAATGCGGTCAAAGGCTTTCTCGAAGTCGAGGGATAGGATCGAAATATGGTTTTTGCAAGAGAGAGCCGAGGCAACGTATTCGTCAATGTGCAGCAAAGAGTCAATTGTGCTACGACCGTGTTTAAAAGCAACTTGATTCAAGTTAATGAAGTTGTTTTTTTCAATATACCAAAGGAGTCTCATTGAAATGATTTTTTCCAGTATTTTGCTGGCGCATGGTAATAGAGAGATTGGCCTGTACCCTTTGGTGTCTGTTGCTTGATTTTTTGGTTTCGGGATTGGGATAATGCTTGCTGTTTTCCAGCTCTGTGGAATGGTCCCTTGGTCTAGGATTTCATTGTATAGCTCACGAAGTCGATTCTTAGCATCTGCCGGAGCATTTCTGAGCATCGGATAACAAATTCGATCGTAGCCTGGTGTTTTCCCTTTTGCAGTTTTTAGACAACCGTCAAGTTCGAGTATACTAATTGGGCTTTCGATTATCATGGATGAAGGGCTTAAGTTGTAGGTTGGCATAGGGGTATGTAAAGCGGACTCCTTGGCAGCTAGGAATTCGGATGAGAAATTCGAGTTGCTTGAATAGTTGGACCAGGTTTTCCCAAAGTGTTCGCAGATATTTCGCGGGTCATTGATTGTTTCAAGGCCGGTGTCTATAGTTTTAATGAAATTCTGGGTGTAATTACCGGTGAGAGTTTTTATGTCAGCCCACATTTTTTTTGTGGTTGAGTTGGGATTGATATTTGATGTGAATTTTTCGAAGCTTTCCCTTTTAGCTTCTTTCACTTTTTTGCGGAATAAAGCGTTGGCTTTGCGATAACTGATAAGGTTTGTGTCACTTGGGTGTTTGCTGAAGGTATTCCATAGGTATTGTTTATTTTTGCGCAAAGCACCAATTTCAGCACTCCACCACGGGACAAGGGATTTATGTGGGGTATTTTTCGTTTGGGGAATTGATAAATTTGCTGCGAATCGCAAGGCTCTGGTTATCACCGCGGCTTCCCTGTTTATATTTTTTCCTAGTGTTGGTTTACTATCTAAGAATTGTGATACCTTGTTTTGAAAATTACCCCATTTTGCCCGATCAGTTAGAAATTTTGCCGGTGGTTTTTGGTATACCCCGCAAGTGCCGAGATGAATACTGGTAAGAATTGGGAAATGGTCACTACCGTGGAGGTGTTTGCTTATGGACCATGTTGTTTTGGGTATTAATTGGGAGGATATTATAGTTACGTCTACATGCGTAAACGACTTGTGGGTGGAGAAATGTGTTGGGCTGCCATCGTTCAAAATTGAGAGGTTATAGTTTGCCAGTATGTGCTCGATTTCCTTCCCTCTTGAGTTCCCTACGGGGGAGCCCCAGAGTGTGTTCCATGAGTTGAAGTCCCCTGTCAGCAGGACAGGTGAGTTGATTGGTCTTATTATGTCCTCAATATCTAACGTACTAAATGGTTGAAGGGGGTGGATGTAGAGGGATACAACAGTGATCTTTATTTTCCCTACTATCTCAACCGCAACTGCGGATATGTTTGAATTCGTTTGTAAACGTCTGTGGGGAAGTGATTTATGAATTAGCAGGCCGGTTCCTTGTTTTGCAGAGGTGGTTGTGTTGTGCAAATATATTTCGTAATGTTTGGGGGCTATTGGAGTGGAATTGTGTTGGAGGTGTGTTTCTTGAAGTGATACTATTGCTGGGTTATGGTATTTTATTAATAATTCCAACTCGTGGTAATTATTAATATATCCATTGAGGTTCCATTGCAGAACCTTAAGCAATGATTCGATCATTTGTGGAGACTTTTGTGCAATATAAGCTTGGTTATATTGCGAAAAGTCCTGGGTGGGAGGGTTGTGGGGTGTATTTGTGCGACTCTGTTGTCCAAGAGCTGAACCGTCGGTACTCCTACTGGAGTCTAGACGATTCAGCCCAAGGCCAGCAGAGCCGCTGTCTTGGGAGTTGGCAACTTTGTTATTGCATGACGTCATCGTCTTCGTTTCCTGTAGGAGTTATATAGTATTGGTTGGCTTTGATAAGATTTTGGGTGCCTGCAGAGATAGGTGAAAAAATAGGGGGCATAGTGTGAATTTGTTGGCTTGGGGGATGTTGGTTGTTTGAACTGTTGTGATTTGTATCTGTTTTCTTGTTTTTGTGGGTTGTTTTTGAGTTGGGTGAGGAGGGTTGTGCATTTGAGAGATTAGTGTCGTAGGACTGAGTTACTGGTTTTGTGTTTGATTGTTGTTTTAGTGTGTTATCGGGTTGATTGAGTGCTTGTTTTTCGTGGGTAATTTGGTTAGAAGCTGGGGGGATTGTGTATATGAGTTGCGTTGGCAGAGAAGTTATAGAGGAGGCGGGTTGAGAAACGGTTGATGTTTTTTTTGGGCTACGATTGTTGTTAGCAGCTGTAGATATTTGGGTGCTTGCGGTGGTATTGTCGGTTTGAGTTGCATTTCTCACGACTTGAGAATATGGTAGACTGAAAAGAGGGGTGGGGTGCTGTTTGTTGTAAATTAGTTTTGCTTCTGCCATTGTGCATTTGTTGGTAGTTTTTATTTTTAAAATCTCTTTTGCTTGAATGAAGCGTTTACAAGTTTTTGAGGAGGAGGGGTGTTCTTCTTTGCAGTTAGCGCAGGAAATTTTAGAACATTTCTCAGGGTTGTGGGGGGGAAGGTTGCAGGTTTCGCAAGATGAAACTCCTTTGCACCTTTTGGCAGTATGCCCTAGCAGCTGACAGTTGCGACAGCGCATTGGGTTGGGGAAGTACTCTTCAACTTTAAGGTTATACCATCCGACGTTGACCGTCCTTGGGGGGTGGAAGAGGTCGAATGTAAACAGCATGAGACCGGTCGGCCGTTGTTTACCTTCTTCTGTTTTTTTAAATTTAAATACTTCCGTAACACCTTGGGATTTCATTTCGTCTACTATTTCTGTTTCTGGGACATTAATGAGACATGGTGCATATACTGTGCCCTTGGATGAATTAAGGTGTTCATGGAGTTTGACTGAAATGGGGCAAATGTTTGCAAGTGTTTTTTTGGCCAGAAACAAGTTAGCTACTTGGTGCGATTTTGCCAAAATGAGGAGATTGCCGTCGCGTAGCTGCGTAATGTTCTCATAAGAAGTACTAATGCCATCAATTGCTTTCTTAAGTAGGAATACACTGTATGAGGAAAGTGGTTTACACTCATTTATTGAAGAGATCACAATGAATTTAGGATTGATCGAATTTGAATTATTAGGTGGAGTTGTGTTAAATTCCAATGGTGAATAATTTGGTTTTTTTCTTTTTTTCACTTTGGGTTCGGTTAGCGGATCTGTGTCGAGACCGCTAAACCGGTTACCCACGAACACACGTGGCCCAGAGGCCATTGAATTTTGTTGTATTGCAACTACTTTGCCTTTGTTTTTTTTTTCACACACTAACACGAGAGAAAGGGATAAAGCTATTTTTGGGTTAGATTATGAAAAAATTGCGGGATTTCACCGAAAACTATTGAGAGAGCGAGGGAAGTGCAGTCTGAACACGATGTTGTCGTCTCGAAAGCTAGACGATAACTCAATTACCTTACGACGGTGTACTTGAAGCATCAAAATTAAAATTATGGTTAAAACCATCCCTTGATTATATGACTGAGGCCCCTAAAGCAACACTTCTGAAATTAGATATAACACCTATGTATCCTAAAATTTGATAATGATTGTAACGTAAAATGAAGTCGAGTTCCTTGTCAGAACGGCGGAGTTGTAAGCGATATGCATGTGCATATGCCCTTTTTTTTTTTTTTTTTTTTATAATTTGCGTGCGCTAAAGGGATTTCTTTTTTCTGTAGTGACACAGTACCCTTATAATGGTAAAACCACAGCGCAGGCATTTAGTTTTGTTGCGCAAGTAGCTCCCAGCAATTCATTGCCTATTTTTGGGTGCTACTTACTGAAAGAATAGAAGGATAGGAAAGAAGTTTGGTGCGATGGGATTTTTTTTCTCAACAGGTGAACTTGGATTGTGAGAGATATATGCATCTGCATGCGCCTTTAGTTTTTAAGGAGAGTTCAGTGTATCATTGTAAAATGGAGTTTTTTTTTTGAAAGAAGACTAACTAAAAAGAAGAGCGAACGAGAAGTAAAATAAAAATCTGATATTATCGTTGAAAATTGAGTCTGTTATAACAGATTAGAAATATAAATAAGGAAATGTGTTTGAAAATACACTAAATTATTTTAAGTCTATCAAATGTTGATTTTCAATATGAAACATTCAGCCCCCCCTGAAAGACCCAGTTCTTTCAGCAAAGGGTAGAGGAGCTAATTTAGTTATTGGGCGTACATAGTCTCCAGTCTGTGTAGTAATTCTAGCCACTCGAACTTGTTGGTCCTTTCCTGGATGTACATTCTTCACCCGTCCAAGAATCCATTTTGCTGGTGGAAGATTTGAGTCCTTCAGCATGACTACATCGCCGGATTTAAGGTCAGGTTGGACACGTTGCCATTTCGGGCGTTGCTGTAGCGACGTCAAGTACTTGGAATGCCACCTCTTCCAAAAACCTTGTTTGAGTGACTGCAGAAGAGACCAATTAGTAAAAATGTTTTGATCAGAGACACAAGGATAAGGAATAGAAGTCATGGGTTCACCAATCAAGAAATGCGCTGGACTGAGAGCTATTGGGTCCATATCTTATGTCGGCCACATAGGTCGTGAATTCAGCAGTGACTCAATTTGAGTGAGGAGGGTGTACATCTCCTCATAAGTCAGGCGATGATCCTTAGTCACTCGATTCAAGTGGAACTTGACTCATTTAACTCCCGCCTCCCACAATCCTCCAAAGTGAGGCGAAGAAGGAGGAATAAAATTCCACGAAATATTGTCCCTAGACAGATGATACGTGACGATATCGTTGTACTGCTGACTTAGGAGAAGCTGGAACATTTCGTCGAGACATCGGTTAGCTCCATGAAAATTGGTCCCGTTGTCGCTCCAGATTTCCGACGGTTTTCCACGGCGCGACGCAAACCGATCAAGAGCAGCGAGAAAAGCTCTTGAAGAGAGGTCACTAACCAACTCTATATGAATAGCCTTCGTTGTAAAGCAAACGAATAGCGCGAAATAGGCCTTGACAAACTTCGGATTTCTTCCGCGGGCTAAACGGCAGGATATGCAGCGTAGTCTATTCCAACCTTGTTAAATGGACGCGAAAATTGAACACGATCTGCGGGCAGATTAGCCATTTGTTGTGTCGCGGTAGCCCTTTGTTGACGAAAGCACGAAACGCACTCATGGACGATTTTGCGAAGTAGATTCCGACAACCGACTATAAAGTATTCCTGTCTTAGGATAGCAAACAATAACGAAACACCTGCATGTAAATGAGAATTATGAAAATGTTCAACGATCAGTTTTGCAATGCTGGTGTTTTTGTCGAGAATCAACGGATGTTTCACAGAATAAGCTGCATCTGGTTCTTGGATCCGACCACCGACGCGTAAAAGTCCTTGATCATCCACGAACGGCGCTAAAGATGCCAGCTTATTGCCTTTGTTGAGCACTTTTCCACTTTTTATCATGATTATGTCGGACGAAAAACTTAAGTTCTGGTGAAACTTGAGGAGTTTGGTCTTTGCTGTAGAAAGTTCGACGGAAGACAAAGCCAATGACTGCGTTTTTAAGCGAACAGATTTATCACGAGAATTAGCAACGAACCGAAGTACGAGTATGAAGGCGAGCATACTAACTGATTTGAGAAAACAAGATGAGTTATCAATTAACTTGTTAAAAATGTTTGTAGTATCCAATTTTATAACAAAAACCTGAGTCGGTTGTTTTTTTCGCTCTTCGAGGTCTCCCGATGGAATGGTATAGACCGAATATTTAGAATTTGGCCACTGAGCTCTTTCATTTTTGATCCAAGATGGTCCGGTCCACCACAAATTAATTTGAAGTAAATGAGAAGGTGGAATCCCGCGCGAGGCACAGTCAGCTGGATTGTATTGGGACCGTACATGGTGCCATGATTCCCTAGGTATTATAGAGAGAATCTCTGATGTACGATTACCGATAAAAACTCACCACCTCTTGGGTAAAGCCGAGAGCCAGTGAAGGACTATTGCGGAATCAGTCCAGGCAACAACTTTAAATTCTTTATCTTGTAAAGATCCTTTAAGTTTGGTTACTAGGCGAGCTAGTAAGACTGCTCCGCAGAACTCGAGGCCCGGAATAGAAACGATTTTGATGGGAGCTAATTTGGTTTTTGCAGTAACAAGGTTGCTGGTAACATTTCCAGCCGAATCGATACTCCTGCAGTATATGCATGCTGCATAAGCATCGAGAGATGCATCGCAAAACCCATGGAATTCTATATTTTTCCTTGAAGCCCATATTAGACGTGGAATATTAATTTTTCGAGAGTTTAAAGCCCATCCCGAATGCAATGCCATCTTGTAGCATGCTCTGAAGTTATGACGTCATCCCATTTATACCTTTTTCTCCAAAGCTCCTGGAACAATATTTTGATGCTGATGACGACAGGAGCAAGAAAGCCGATAGGATCAAATATCCTCGAAGACTCTGACAGTATTTAACGTTTGGTTATCGATGCTCTATCATACAAGTTGACTTTGTATGAAAACGAATCATTTGCCGGAGACCACTGCAAGCCGAGAAGTTTGACTGAACCATATTCTTCAAATTCCTTTGGTGACATCTCGCGTTGTTCTTCGGGTAAACTAAGTAGCAGAGGCCAACAATTTGTTGCCCACTTCCGTAGATTCAAGCCAGCAGACTTGAGAAGACTAAGCAGTTCGAGGCGGAGCGACGTGATTTCTTCGATAGTATCAGCCCCAGTCATAACGTCATCGACGTAGAAATCATTAAGCAACACGTCTGCGGCTCGAGGATGTGTATGTGTTGAGTCAATTGCCAATTGATACAATGTGCGCACAGCAAAGAAAGGAGCACACGCCGTGCCATAGGTAACTGTCAACAACCTGTAATGTTTCAAAGGCAGATGACTTGATCTTCTCCAAAGAATTCGCTGAAGTCTGCATCTTCTGTGAAGACCCTGATCTGACGAAACATTTTCTCGATATCACCAGAAATCGTGTAACGATGGCGACGAAACCGAATACATATGGAGAAAAGATGCCTGTGATATGATTTGCCGACTAGAAGCGCTTCATTCAGAGATTTGCTTTGGGCGCAATTAGCCGAACCATCGAACACTTCTCTGACCTTCGTCGTGCTGCTATCGGCCTTGAGAACAGCATGATGCGGTAAATAAAAACATTTGCTAGAAGACATACTTATCTCGCTAGTAGGTACCTCTTCCATATGGCCTAGGTTCAAATATTCGTCCATGAAGCTAATATATTTTTCCCTTAAATACGGACTCGATGCTATGCGGCGTTCTGTTGAATGAAGCCGATTTAAGGCGACTTTAAAGCTATTACCAAAATCGTTAGCTTCATTGGATTTGAATGGAAGTTGAACCATGTACCTGCCGTTAGGTAACCGAGAATGTGTTTCGACGAATATGTCTTCTGCACGCTGGTCATCAATGGACAGAGTAGGCTCGTGATCGACTTCTTCAAGTCGCCAAAAACGCTGGAGATCAAACGAATTTGAAGTGTCCAGATGAGTGCAATATGAATCGAGGCTATCTTTAGCGGACGGACTGACACTTTCCATATTACCACAGACAACCCAGCCGAATATTGTTGGTATAAGATCGGGCATTCCTTGTTGAACACGTATTGCAGAACCTTTTATTATCAGCACCGATGAGTACGTCAATGTGGCCAGGAATGTTGAAATTAGGGTCAGCTAGCCTAAACGAACTGAAAGTCTGTGGGCTTGATACCGTACAAAACGAAGTCGGCACTAGCGATGTAAGCTTTGAAACGACGTAGCAAAGAATTTCGATGAAGTCTTGAGTGTAACGAGAGAAGAGTTTCAGAATTACGATTCCATTGGTAACACCTGCATGTGTTGTTCCTACACCTACGATGGGTATTCGTGCATTCTTACGAACTAATCCTAAACTCTGAACTGCGTGCTCTGTGATAAAGGACACTTGAGATCCAGAGTCAAGTAACATCCGAATGCTTTGTAGCGTTCCTTGCTTGTCATGAACGTGCGCGATAGCTGTAGGCAATAGTGTTTGATTAGAACGAATGAAAGAAGACGAACTATTTCCCTGAGCTACCGATGAGCAAAGCGAGAGTGGCGGATTTGTTACTGGTAGCGAATTTGATGACGATGGTTTATTCTTGGAATCACCAGAAGCATCAGGCGATGTAAACGTTTTTGACGAAGGTTGCGTATGAACTAGCGAGTGATGGCGTAAATGACAACTTTTGCAACGAAATTTGCAACGACACTTTTGCGAAGTGTGTCCAGGACGAAGGCAATTGAAACAAATAGAGTTTTCCTTTACGAATGAACGACGTGCTATTATGTCCAGCGAAAGAAACTCTGGACATTGGCTTAATATATGGTCTGACTTACAGTTTGGGCAACTACAGCTTGATTCCACAAAATGGGATTGTATAAGCTTAGGATTCTTCCCACGAGAGTGATTTTGACGAGATAAGGATTGAGCGGACTCCAACGCATCACAGCGCGAATTCAAAAACAATAAGAAAGCATTGATAGAGGAATCGGATCGTGCCCCTACCTCATGCGCCCAAGCCTCCCTTGTATCCTGGTATATTTTAAGCAGTAGGAGATAAATAATCCACGGATCACGGCCGCTCGCTCCCATAGAATCCATGCCACGTATAGTTTCATCCGCCGCGTCGGAGATTCGACGTAGGGATTGAATATTAAACGAATTGATGTTGGGAATCGAAAGAATGGTGTGTATATGCGACTGAATTATATGATTTGGACGATCGTAGCGCTTTTCTAGTTTCTCCCATGCATCACCGAAATTGGAATCCGAAATCTTTATATCGCGAATTAAATTTGCTGGATCCCCGCGTAAAAAGGATTTTAAGTAATGGAATTTTTGGGATAAGGTCAACCCCGAGTTACTATCTATCGAACCCAGAAAGTGATCTCTAAAGCTGGGCCACTCCTTATAATCTCCGGAAAATATCGGAATTGATATATTAGGCAATGCTATAGAGCACGAGGTATTTTTGGGTTGATTCAACTTTTCAAGAAACGTAGCCTGTTGGTTGGCTAACTTTTCGATAAATGATTCTGGAACGACAAGTGGAGCAGGTGTATCAGCTAACTTTCCTTTGCGAATAACTTTTAAAAGCGTTGATTGAGCAATAAAATATTTATTTTCATATTCGGCGAAATCATCATCAGGATCGGCAAATTCTTATTCACCTGAATGGTTTAAAAGTTCGTCGGTTAACCCTACAAATTTAGTCCACGTTTCCTCGAGGTTTTCTAAGCGTGTCTCATGAAGCTCAAGTACCACGCGCTCATCCACATTTTCCGCGAAAGATGCTGCCCGAGTCAAGCATTATTTCATATGACCACGTTTTGTTTTAACAGCATTCATGTTCAACGTTGGTCACCGAAATTTGGAAAATTTATATTTTAATTATTTCAAGTGCAAACTGGTTAAACACTGGTTCATTTTAGCAAAAAAAGTCCGCAATTACTTTGTTTGTGAGAATGAAGTTTACACTGCACGTGCTTCGCAAGTTCACCAGTTTGTAGGAAAAAAAAACTTTTCACCAAATCAAATGTCCAAATCCACACTATAATTATAAAATAAATTTAATCCGAAAAAGTTCAATATATTTGGCTGCGAAGGACCATGAAAAATATTAATCTGAATTTTTTTACTATGTAACTGGTTCGAATTAACCGAAGGCCAAGAAATATTATAATGATGATAAGCAACGGAAAGTGACGAAAAGAAGAGGGCGAATTACCACTGCGCGGCAATAGAAACAAAAATACCAAAACGAATTTTCTTCTTAGGTTTATTAAATAGGTTTCCAGATGCTTACTCCTTGGCGGTTGAATAATGAAAGAGAACAAATACAGTACAAGCTTGTTGACAACAAGCAAATTTGGCAAGAGGTGCATAGCTGTTATGATTATACATAAAAAAACGGAAAACAATTTTGGTTTAGAACTTATGGTAATTAATGAATGTTTGGCAAAGTGCCACACATATAATAAACTACAAAAGAATTACTACAGATTAGAAATATAAATAAGGAAATGTGTTTGAAAATACACTAAATTATTTTAAGTCTATCAAATGTTGATTTTCAATATGAAACATACTCTCTAGGGCCCCTTTATGCTGATGTGTTAATTTTTTTTTAAATCCGCCTACTGACACGCCCACAATTAAATAAAACAATTTTATTGAAACACCTAAGTTTGAGCTAGGGAGCGTTATTTTTTGATAAAATCCTTTAAATGTTATATAACAAAATATGTAGAGCGTTCTTAACAATCCAACCATACTTAGACTTTTGTCACGCCCACTTATGAGCGATAGGAATAAGAATAGGGTATCCAACAGTTCGCCCAAGCGGACTGTAGCCCGTCCCTATGTTTTTTATTTATTATTCGATAAAGTTGGTTCTTTAAGTTGTCCAGGTTGTTTAGATCGAATGAAACGATCCACACGCGTTTCCAATTCTTTTTCACATATTTTTTTATTTGTATTCCCTTTTCGTCAATACCCTTCCGTCTCTTTTCTTCTTAATCATCTGTTGAGAACTCGACAGGTTGGACAATCACTATTTTTTGGTTTTTAATATCTTCTTTCAACAACTGCAACTCTTGCTTAAAGTTATTTATGTCCTTAAGCAGTGCCTCATTGAGTTGCTTAAACACATCTTTCAAATATTTAGCCTTCGATATGTCACTACTGTCCTCATTTTAAAATGGTGGTGTTCTATCTACCTACCCTTTTAATTCTACTTCTCGTTACTATGCAACAAATGGTCTCTCCAGAATCCATGGGACCGACCTCCGAAAAGGGTATTAATATAATTTGTTTAATTGAGTTGCATAATATATCGTTACCTTTTTCTAAAAGTGTTTGCTTTTTATCTATGTGCACAGCCCCTCCCGACATAGAGAACTGACACTTCTGGATTTTTGTGACTAGGGTTCGCGGGGTCTTAAGCCAGTTACCTCTAGCCAGAGAAATACCTTTGTAGAAAAATTCCACTTTAATCTTAGAACATTCTTTAACTCTACTTTAAAACAAAGCTTGCGCACTGTTACCTTAAGACCTCTCTTGTGGAACGTTTGATGACGATTCCATCGTTGTCTGTTGGTTTGAAACCTCGTCTCGTTATTTCATACAGTTAGGTCCTTTATGTATATATCTTGTGTGTGTGTCTGGTCATCATGGCGGGCTAACGACGTTTAGCTGTTAGCGTCGTGTGATCCCGCTGTTCTTTTTTATGTGCAAATCCAACGATTGTTTTTAGCATCGTCTATGTATGTTATGTATATCGTCATCATAGTACGCGTCCCGTTTCTAGTCGTCAATATGCTATGTACATAAGTTGTCTAGTTTGTAGGGTTTCGTCGGATTAACCCTATCCCACATGTATAATTCTATATTTTTTTACGTTTTAATTTTGTGCTCGATTTTGTGAGTGTTTATTAGTTGCAGAAACCGAGAGTGCACTATATGATGCAATTAGGAATCCCTAAATACAGGGAAGTTAACAAAATTGCATGTCCTTAATCCAGTGTTATGGAATGTATAATACAATTGTTCTCATATGAACGTGTTGTACACTATTTGTTTTTCACATCGCACCAGAATCTTCCAGATACATGTTTTCCGTTCCGCTTTAAAAAAAACAATACATTTAGTATTAGTACCTATGGATGTATTTTCTATGTTCCCCCAATACCAACAGAGCAGAGTTCGATCGGGAACAACCATTATTGAATATTTTCACATTTGATAAATAATCAAGTAAAGCATATAAAAAAGCTCAAAATACTCGGGAGAGTATTGCCTAAAAAGGATTTTGGTCTTTGTGGTACTGAATTAGATTTGTGACTGGAATGACGAGTTGAAGGAAACGAGTTAAAAAAAAAAAGTTTGCACCCCCTTTTCATCCTTAAAAGAATGTTTAACTTTTTAATCTTAATGGTTTGGGTTGCACCGTGATTATTCGGTTTTCTTTTACTTGTTTTAATAGAGTTTGATTTATTTATAGAGTTAGATATGAGAAAGTTAAAAACGATAAAAAATAATTGATCTAACTTTTAAACATTCTTGTGGCTTTTGAGGTAGTTTTTTATACCTATTTAGCGCAATGATTTATAGAATTTTTGATGTTACCTATATATAACTGACAATAAGTTATTAATTTTCGATTTAAATTTTTTTTATAGTGTCTAGTTTCTCCTGTCAATCGTGCTCTGTAGATCAGTGTGAATCGTCGTCGAATGAAATAGAATGTGAAGGCAGTCAGACATGTGCCACTGTTTTTGACTACGACACCGGCATGGCAATTTGTCGGGGATGCGGGGATGATATATCTCTGTTTTGTGACCACCATAAAGGAAAATACATCAATTGTTTGTCGAGTGGCTGCAATACAGGAAATGATTTAAACGAGTTTGTTGAATGTTTTTCCTGTAATTCGATAACCGATGTAGACTGCGTGTGGAAACCACGCTATGTAAGCATGCGATTATGTCATAAATATTGTATGGTAGAGTTAACTGTGCGAAATGAGGCAGATGCGAAGCCAACTTATGACCTATCACGATCCTGTTTAGATGATAGGGATTTAAAGGCCAGCCAATTGTGTTCCGATGGCGGAGATCCATTGTGTAGGGCGTGTGGGGACAACAGGTGTCTTGAGGAAACATTTCCGGAAGACCGCATAATGTGCTTTCGATGCAATGACCCAAATGGATGCAAGGATCAAGTGGCTTTGTTTTGTCTCATATACACAGCAGATGAACAGTGTTATGTGTTGTTTAATGGAACCAATAACATTGTCAAATCGGGTTGTCGCAGTGACCTTGAAGGAGAGGATTTGGATGCACTAATTAAAGATAAGAAATTGCGTTTATGCGATGGATATGGATGTAATCGTATGGAATATATTATGGAGAAATATTGTTACAAATGCGATTCGACAACTGATACAAATTGTGCACTTAATCCGACTGAGGTAACAGGTCGTGAAGTATGTAAACTTAATAGGTGTTATGCCAAATTTTCTGACCATGATGGTAAGAGAATGATGTTTGCGTTCTTAAATCGTCGCCTTAGTGATACAAAAACGTATGTCAATATTTGCTAGTTCGCAGGAGAGACTATTTTGTGATTTTTTTTTACTATTTTTCCTACTATTTTTCGAAAAAAATGTTGATACGACAAGTGCTATATTCCAAACTACTTCACCTAGAGGTACAATTTTTTGCCACAATATATAGAATGATATACGAAGAAAGGTGTCATACCCAGTCCAAAATCGTAAAAAATGTAGTTACGTTCTTGTGTCACTAGGGCGACGAAATAAAACTGGTAATTACATCGTTTTATTTTAGGTGGAGTGACAGTGCGCGGTTGCTTGTCTTTACCTGATAACGATTTCTGGTATGATTGTTTGTCGAATCGCTATAACAACTGTCGGTCATGCAAAGAATCAGAATGCAATACAATGGTAAGATGTCACGATTAAATGATCGTAAATTGACAGGTAAAATTGTTATATAATTGTCAAATATAAATGCGATAACTTCAGTGGTTGATGGAACTCTTTAGGTTTTTAATTCTTATCACGACAGATTAACTTAAATTAGTCAAAGAATCCTTTTTATCCGGTCGAGTAAGAGAACACCGATTATAAATTATTTTTTTTTTTTTTCTGTCGAAGAAAAGTTTTGTGTTACTTTTCCAAACATCCAATTCCATAAGTCAAACAGTACGCATAAAAAAACAAAATAAAACCTTTCTCTTTCGGATCGTGCCCGCAGGTCGCCCGCAATGTCAACGTTGTAGTTCCATCACTGACAGTAAATGTCACGCAAATCCATCAGCTCTAAGCGTATGTCCTCTATACAATCAAACCGACAACTGTGTTTCCTTTTATAATAAAGGCGTAACAACACGTGGTTGTGAATCGGAATTCGTTTGTGATCCGAACAATTTGAGAAGCTGTCGAATCTGTTTTGGCGAAGGCTGCAACACGCATAATGTACGCAAAACATCCGAAGAGATTTACGGTATCTTCCAGGATCTCCCATTGAACTGTTATTCTTGTAAGAGCAGTGATTGTGCATTATTCCCAGAAGTTCCTATTAAAAAATGTGAAGGCAACCCCTACCAAGACTGTATGACAGTGTTTGGCAGCGATGGAAAAGTTCTTAGTCGCGGTTGCGAAGACAGTGTCCAGGCCGATTACGCATCCCATTGCGAGGCAAATCCTAAATTGTGTTTCAACTGCAAATCGAATAGGTGCAACACAATAAAGTCTACTATGGACGACATCGAATGCATCTATTGTGATTCTGCAAATGATCCTAATTGCGTTCAGGATGTAAATGCCATCACAGCGCATCGAACATGCACAAAGGGTTGTCTAACTGTATTGTATCCTCGTAGAAGTGATGCTAACATTCTAGAACTGGTTCGAACTTGTTTAGATGATGTTGAATCGGTCGATGCAGACAGTTGTGGCACTGATTCGACATGTGCCAAGTGCGATGGTTCCAAATGTAATACCTTGGCGTTGCCAGAAACTCGCCTGTCATGTAATTTATGCGAAGGAGATTGCAAGGTCCCCGTTCAAAGGAAGTGTTCTTCATTTAGCACAACCGATCAGTGCTTTATGCTGTTCGATGAGATTATTCATGTCAAACGAATGGGCTGCAGGAGTGAGCTGACCGAGAGTGAGATTAAGAGCGCTGTTAAACAACTTTTCCTCTGCAACGGAAACAATTGTAATGTGCATGCCAATTTGCCCGATTCTAATTTATGCGCTGTCTGCAACTCTAAGACCGATATTCGGTGCGCCGTTGAGCCAGATTTGATTGTGGGAGCTGTTACATGTGAAAAATCCCCTTACACCCAGTGTTATTCGAAAGTGGATGAAGGTGATTTTGTATGTTTTTTTTGACTTTGAAATTCATTTTTTTATTCATTGATAAATATCTACTTACATACTAGACAAAAATGATTAAACCTAACTTAAAATTAACAGGATACTTATTCTTATTTATTGGTCCTTATGCGAACGCTCTAAACTTAACTATATCTTAGAATTATTGCCTTTCGGCCTACGAACTATTTTACGAACTAATCTTACATATATATTCCTCGAGAAAATTTACTAAAACTCGGTATCATTATTGAGATTTTATATAAAACAAATTACAAACTACCTATTCTACTTACTTAAACTACTTAACGTATTTTAACTATAATTAGGATTCTGAGCACTCGTTGCCTGGCGCAATAAGTGGTCAAAATCCCAATTGCTTTCCGAGCGCCTGGCAGTCGTCAACGTGCACACGCGCCGCCGTGAGCCGACTGAAGCCTTACAGCGTCAGTCAACTCCCGGAAGCACCACCACACGTTGGCGAGCCCGGCCTCTCCCAAAAACGCCCTAGCTGACTTAATCTAACTTATAAGCTAAGAGGATGTTACCTAGAGTAACGCACCGTCCTGGGAGGGCATGTTGACCCCTCCCCCCTCAACAAGCCACCAAAATTCGGCGAATTGCTTTTCGGTGTCGAATCTATCCCTCTCCGATATTGCGGTACTAAAACGGAGGAGCTCATGAGCATTGGCGACGTCCCCGTCATGGAGGAGCCGCTTATCTCTCGCGCTGCGGTAGCGATGGTATAAGACCGGGATACCATCCCTCGTCTGTACCAGCCCTTTTGAATCAATATGGATAAATGCCTCTGGCGGGATAAAGCCAGACCGGAGCGTACTCTCTATGTACATTTCATTGGGGTAGTAAGCCCCAAATATCAGACTATTGTCGCTGGCCATCGCCCTTGCAACGTGCCTTCGAGTGACCTTAATGAGGAAATTGTCAATCCTATTCAACTGAGCCCCATCGTATAGGACCTTGTTGGGATAGTATTTTATATAGTTGGATTCAGGCGTTCGGAACAACCGGAGACAGGTCCTAAGACATTGTCTCTCCAAAACCCGAATCTTTTCCATATAGCTAGGCGCTATATTAAACCATAATGGACAACCATAAGCGATGATCGGCCTTATAAGGGCCACGTAGCAAATGACCTTCACTCTGGAGTCAAGTTGACTGCTATGAAACAGTCTCCTTGTTAGAGCATAAGCCTTCTTGGCCCCAGCAAGACAAGCAACTATATGTCTATCGAAATACAGATACTGGTCAAGCCAGATACCTAGATATCTAACTGCGCTTCTCACCGCCAATGGCTGCCCATTTTGTCCAATAATGGCCAATTTTTTCCAGTTTTTTTCTGGTATCCCTAGAGGCCCCAGCCAATGGAGTTCTGAACAAGATTGTTTCCGTCTTCTGAAAGTTGATTTTCAACTTCCAGTCGTCGCAATATCGCTTAATTTGATCGAAGTCACGCTGCAAAAGGATATTAATGACCTCGATTTTAGGACCTGATCTGTATGCCACCAAATCGTCGGCATACGCTATAGCATGGCTGAGTGAACCCACCAGATCACTCGTGTAAATGTTAAACAGGATCGGAGAATTGACCGCCCCCTGCTGTAAACCGTTTTTAATTTCAAAGACTCTGCTCGAAGTCACGTTGCCACATTTGACAACGAACTTCTTTCCCATAAGCATATTATAAATTACATATAGCAAAGGTTTGTGCATCCCCCGCCTGGTCAACTTGTAGAAAAGTCCCTCTAACCATACGGTGTCGAAAGCCTTCTCAAAATCAACCAGACAAGCACCCGTGCATTGGTTCTTGCATTTATTCCACTGAATGTCGGAAACCAGTTTCGACGCGGCATGAATAGTGTCATGCCTCGCCCTGAAACCAAACTGGTTGTCCGGAATTATGTTATTGTCCTCGACCCACTTTAACAGGGCTCTATTGACAACCTTTTCAAAGACCTTGCTAATATTCGGAAGCAAGCTAATTGACCGGAGATTGGCAGGGTTCGTCCTATCTTTACATTTTTTCGGGATAGGGTGTACCACAGCTACCTTCCAATGCGCCGGATAATATGCATTATTCAGCGCATTGTTAAACAGCGTGGTGAAAATATCTACAGCCTCCAGAGATTCGAACACAAGGAATATCATTGTGATCTTTCCTCCTGAACAACTTATTTATCTGTGGGAACATATTCGGACTACAGGTTTTAATAGCCCGAATTTTATTGCCCCAATACAGACTTACAGATTTTTTGTAATTTTCTTTTATCAGCTGTTTCAGGATTCGGATCTCTGAATTCAGCATCCTTACCTCCGGGTCGTTGCGATCAGTAAATTGCCTGTACAGCCGTTTAAGCCTCGAGAGCAGTCTACTTTTCTGTCGGTATAGTGCGTCGATTGTAGGGTTTCTGTACTTTTCTGTCTGGTCGTCGTCGGAACGTCCTACTCGAGGAATAGTTCGTTCCATAGTTCGTTTGATGGTGTCGTTCATTTGCAATAAATGCCGATCAATGTCATCATTTGTCATGTTACTGTTTGTCGGTGGGTCGATCCCACTCGAACGTATATCTCGCTTTAAAAATCTGGAGAAGCGCGACCATTGTGCCCTCCGATAATCGAATGAACACACTGCTTCGTACTCCTCCAGCAGCGTTTTCTCGTTCGGGATCCGTATTGCGGCGGCGAGTCCGTAGTGATCACTATCGTACTCAAACGCACGCAAACAGTTCCGCGTGTTTTGATCTATGTTCGTCAGTTGAAGTCTTGCGTCCGTTAAGGCCAAGTCCAGGAAAGCACCGCTTCTTGGGAAAGAAGGGATATCCGTCGCGTACAACTCGAGGTTGTACTCAATCATATTGAGGCGCCACCAGTCGTGAAACTGGTTGCCCCTGGGATTTGCAGTAACATTTCCCCATGCCGCATGTTTGGCATTAATATCTCCGGCCAAGAAGTAATAATTCTCCTCCGAGTTCAGCTGCAGACCACGAAAAAGTGTCTCGAGCTCTGTCATAAATTGGTTTGGTGGAGGTGCTGCAGGTGCGTAAAGCGACACCACATACATTCTCCTCCGGCTATGGAGAGGAATGCATATGATGCATGCCTCCAACAACTGGAACCTACGTACGTCCCCGCTATATATAACCCTATGGCGCAGGCCTTTTCGAATTAAGATTCCAACCCCACCTCCTTGAGTGGAGTGAGGCCGGTCTCTTCTTATTACATGATAGTTTTTGTATCCCAATTTGTGCTTCTGATTTAGCTTAGTTTCGCTAACCAAAAGCACATCCGGGTTTTCGGTTTTCAACAAGTTGGCAAGTGACGTTCTTTTCTCGATCCTGACTAGTGAATTAACATTCACAGCAAGGATCTTTAAGTTTCCCTCATCCAGCGTAGCCATTAGATTTATGGCACACCAGACCCCACAAACAGCTCCGAATAGATAAAGTCAATTCGGGCCGCTTGTTCATTTAATTGTTTCTGGAACTTATCGATCTTTCCGTGCAGAGACAGAAGGATCGATTTTAAGTCCAGATCCACCTCTGGTGCCTTTTGGGCTACCTTTGGTTGGTTTTATGTCATGTGGGCTTGACCCGGTCCAGCTGCCATTTGGGCAAAGGACACGTTGGGTGCCACAAAATTTGCGAACGAGCGACTCCTCTGACGCCTATCATCTTCAGACTGCTGTTTGCGGGCCTGGACTCTCTTTTTCAATTCTTGGTACTTTGGACAACCCCTGAAGTTGGCGGGATGTCCAGAGTTCCTGCAGAGCACACAGGAGAGTACACTCCGGTCTTCGACTTTCTCCTTACCTAGAGAGCATTCACCATGTATGTGGTCCTTATCGCACTTCACGCATCTAAACTGCATGTTGCAGTTAGCTGCGGCGTGCCCGAACCTTTGGCAGCGCATACATTGAAGAATGCGATCTGACCTCTTTATTTTCTCCCACCTTACAGCATGGTAGTACAGGAAGCGGATATTTCGCAGCCTGTCGATTTTGCTGTCGGGAGTAAGCTGGACTAGGAAGAATGGTAAGTGACGGTTACCACCCCTTGCCACAGCGGAGGAAAACGGCTTGACCCCCACGAAATGGAGGTCGTCGCTTTCAAAATTCTTTAGCTCTCTTTCAAGCTCCTCCGTTTTAATTGAGGGATCGATTCCCTTCAGTACCACGGTTTTTAACTTTTGCTGCCTTGGGGTGTACGTGAAGTACTCGGTTTTCACCTCTCCCAAAGCGGCGCGCACCCTCTGGTACTCCTCTATTTTTTCACATATAATTATGTGATTGTTAGCAGAAAGCCTTTTCACATGGAAATTTTTTGTTATTAATTTACAAATCCTAATGCTATCTACAATGTCGAAATTACTCACGTTAATGGGTGGTATTTTGTCCTTCCGCGACTGTTTAGATTGTTGTTGTTGTTGTTGTTGTTGTTGGTGTTGTTGTTGTTGTTGATGTTGTTGGTGTTGTTGTTGTTGATGTTGCCGTTGTTGTTGCTTCACCTCCAGTTGTTGTTGCACTTGCTGCTTGAGCACAGCTTGTTGTTGCTGTTGCTGCAGCTTCTTACTGCGCAACTGGTCGCGCTTCTCCAGCAGCTCTTTTATGAGCTTGTCCAGCTGCGCCTCCTCATCATCCTCTTTTTCTTCGTCCATTTGGACGACTTCCTCGTCATCGACCGGTAAGTCCTTGAAGGAGTTTCCCTCTCCGACGTACCGGCCCTCTCCTCCATCATACTCATAAGAGCTGGAGTGTGCTCCGTCATCATCGGATGCAGCCACCGATGATGCCACACTATGGCCTGCCAAGTCTAACCTTCTTTTGGCTGAAAGGTTCGGCTTCGGATTTAACTTCCGCCGCCGTTTTTCCACTGTCCTATACTCCTCGCTTACAGTTACTGCTGGCGTTGTAGCGAGAGCTTTTATTGTTGGCGTTGTTTTTGTTGCTGTTGTTGATGTTGTTGTAGCTGGTGTTGCCTGCGTAGACCCCCGCCTGGGCAACGCGGAACCCGCTGTTGAACTTGGTGTCACTTTAATGGCATTTAAAGCTGCCCTTGGCATACAAGCTGCCGCTGTTTTTATTACTGCTATTGTTGCTGCTGATTTTTTTGCCGGCTCACGTGTTCGCACAACACGTCGCAACGGCACACCCACACCCGTAAGCGAGACCACCGATTTTCCGGGGTCCATCGCCTGATACGTTGCGGCACTTTTGTTTTTTTTTTTTTTGTTTATTTTTGTGTCTCTATCACTATTTTCCCAAAAAAATTTAAAAATTGAAAACTGACCGAGAATCGAACCCGAGCCTCCGGCGTCAGAGCGGGGCACCTTGCTTACTAAGCCAACTTCGGACTTAAAAATCGCTTGACTAAATCGCTTATATTGGATACACTTTCCTTTTTTTTCCGCTGAACACTAACTAGCCGCCCTATCTCGAAGAGAGCTGCGGAACGACTGATTTTGTATGTTTTCGTGACTGAATGAACTTTGATTATTTTAACCACAGATGGAAGCACTAGCAGAGGATGCCTGCACTCATTGGATGTTGGTGATTTTCTCAATTGTCTAAACGGAGACAATGCTTACTGTCAAACATGTACCGGCGATGGTTGCAATAAAGAGGTATGTAACACGATTCAGACATAGATTTTTGATATGAATTGTGTTTTTGACATTTATTTTACAGGTTTATCCAACTGGCAGACGCAGTTGTTACATCTGTAGTTCTGAGAGCGATGACAAGTGCAGAGCTGCACCAGAAGTAGTATCAATTTGCCCCAACTACTTGGCAAATAATCAATGTGTTGTCAAATTTAGAGCAAGCCCAGTGCCACTAACAGAACGTGGTTGTTCTTCAGACTTGAAATGTGACGCATCGGCAAGTAACCTCTGCAGCATTTGCAATACAGACGCATGCAATACCGTACAGTTGGACAACGGTGCATTCCCGATAATTGCAAATAACATTTTGTTGGCTTTGCTGCCGGCAGTAGTCAGTATAATAATTGCTCTGAATATCAAATAGTTTTATGAGATATAAAATATTTGATACTAAATTTTATCTGGTAGGAACAACTAATCTCTTACAATAAAGTGACCATTCGTCCCACTTGGAAAATCGACAAACAAAATCAAATTTGTAAAGTACATTATAAACCGCCTTAAAAATTATTATTTTTCTATTCTCGTTGTTAAAAAGTCGATAAATAAAAAGATAAAATAACATTATTGGCTAAGATCTTAGATGTGGGATTCCCCCTTTAACTGTTATCAGTTAATAATTTAATGACAAAATACAAATTTCCAGAAATTTAACACACAATAGTGCAAACACGCATCGAATTGGTAAAGAAACTAGAAAGCTTAGGAGTGACTTTCCACCAAGTGCTTTTAAGATGGGAATTTAATGCCCGATCTTTTATAACTAATTTTGAGAAGCTTCTTGTGACAGTTTATACTCTTGGATGATTGCCAGGCGTTCACAACTGGCAGTAGAAAAAAATATTGGGTGCTCGAAACTCGAACCCGTCGCTCAGTTCAGTAGTCCAATGTGCAACGCACTAACACAATTAGAATTATCTCGAAAAAAATGGAATCGATATATTTTGTTTACTCATTTTATGCTGCCCGTTCTCTGACCGACTTAGACCTATATATGGAATGAAAAAGTTATTCCCAAGTCTGAAAAATTCAAAGTTCTGGGATCTACGATCAATAGCGAAGCAACCTGCAATGATGACATCAATCACCGCATAAACGTAGGGCGGATGCAATTGGAGGAAAATTGAACCATCTTCCATGACCGAAATATGCTCCCTAAGCTGAAAGGATGGCGTGAATGCAGTGAAGTAGGATGGTTATGATTCCTTTAGTCCAGATCATAACCTGTTGTTAAACAGATAGAAAGACGACTCATCTTTTGAGGCCAATCAAGTGCCGACAGATATCGACAGGACCAACTGGGGAGGTCGCGCAACATTGTCTTCGAGATAGGTTCTCTGACATGAAAGCTTCATTGGATCTTGGAAGATGTTATTCGACTAATATTTGTTCCTTCTGTTGCCCTCATGCTTTTAGTTCGCTGTCCAACATTGTGAACCGTTGAAGAGCCGGACGCACAAATGCGGTGTAGAGTCTTCCTTTCAACTTGTTAGAAATTTTTCGGTCACAGAAGATGGCTAAGTTTTCGATTTTATTTTATTTTAAAAAACCCTTGCCCTATACTGCGATCTCAAAGATCTTTTGTATCAAATAGGGGTGCTTTAACTTAAAAGACGAGAGACCTCCTCAGTGAAGGCGAATACGTATTTAGTGGCAGAGTTTCGTAGCTCCATTTCTGAACGTATCTCGCTATAGAAGATACGACGTCTTAACCATTAAATTGCCGGACATCCACAGAGAATGTGTTCAGCGGTTTCTTCATCCTCCATACAGAACCTGCCATGTGTCTCCGGACACAGATTCATTTTGTTGAGATTATATCTGAAGTGGCCTGTGAAAAAACACACAGGTTCCTTATATATTCCTTATTTAGCATATGGATCCTTAAACAAGTAATGCTTAATTAATATATTGGATTGACTTATGACAGGGACATTTGCCTAGTGATCAAGACGATGCCTTTGTTGCCCACCTTTAATTAGCCTTAAACCAGCAGCCCAATTGACTCTGCAATAAGAATCTGGTTCAAAAAACGCAGATTCGGATCCAGCCCTGACTAGTTCGTCTGCAGATTCACTGCCTGCAATGCCTTGGTGAACCTTGGTGAACCTTGACCTTGTTCTTTTTTTTCTTGATTTAGCAAGGCATCGAAACAGTTTTTTACTGCCAAAGAGTCCATGGTGTTGGACGACAGTTCCTGTAGTGCTGCGTGACTATCTGAGAAGATACATATGTATTTTTGCGCCTTTAATTCCCTTGTTATACCCTATTCTACGGCTATATTAATTTTGACTAATAGTTTTTAATTAACCTTAATATTGTCCTTAGACTCCTAAAAGTTACTAGGTATATTCGTGATCAGCATCAGCATCATGATCGATAATAATGTTGATCTATCTATGTCCGTCCGTCCGTCGGCGAAAATTACGCCGAAAGACACACACTCCAACTCCAGATTCTACTTTTCATCCGTCGGTGTACCAAACCAGACTTCTCGGGTCCAGGGCCGGAACACCATTGGTCCATTTAGAACGGTCCAATATTTCTATCTCAAATAATTTACCAAAATTGTTTTTCCCAACCATAGAGTAAGAAATGGTGTAAAACATGTCCAAGTGAGTTAAGTATTTTCAGGAAGCCCATGAGGTCATGTGATTTATACTTGTATTCAAGCTGCAGCTTTATACCGTATCTAGCAGCCGCCTTACTTATGAAGATTTGTATAGTTGAGAGCCCAATAATAGCTTCAAGCGCAGGCAATACGTTGAAGCTTCTGTAGCTTGTTTGCCGTTTACGTTCAAATACTTTCGGCCACCATACGATGACAGCGTACGGGTTACGTCGAAGCTTCCGGCGACAACCACAATTCCCATAAATTGGAAGATGTAGGTATTCATAATGCAATGTCTCGTAGTATACAACCAGTGCATCATTCTAAGGGCTAAGACCCCAAGTTCTGCCGTGTAGGAGCCTTCTGGCCCACAGGGCTTTAGTGGCACGTTTCGTGGCGAGTTCCAGTTAAGTTTTTTATCTAGGATGATTCCCAGATACTTGACTACATTGGTGTAACTCATGGTGGTGCCTTTTATTGTGATACGTCAAAGATTAACCAGTCTCTTATCAAAATGCACTAAAATGGTTATGTGACTTTCCAAAATAGCTCTGATCCATTGATTAGTCGAATCCTCTATACCATTACTACTGATCGCGGTGGCAATCGAGTCGTATCCGGTGTTATAGAAAGCATTTGTAACATGCAGGGAAGGGTACCTTCAGTGCATTTGTCCTTCCTGTACGCAAATTGACTGGAGTGTATCGGGCTAGATATTTTTTATCTGTCGTCTAATATGAACATCTATAAATCTTTCCACGGATTTAAGAACAAAAGATGTTAGACTGATAGGTCTGTATGATTTAGGCACTTGGCCTATTGCCACTTTTGGGGATAAAGATTACGTTTACCTGTATCCAGGAGAGTGGAATATATCTCCAGTTGTAACTTGCCCTAAATAAAGTAATAATTGCCGGCAGTATGACGTATGTAGCAAGGGAAAACGAACCTGGTAATTAAACCTGAAGTAAGGTTCTAATTGTATGCTCGCGTCCATCATGTAGGTAGCATCTATTTTCTTGAGTAATCCTACACAGGTTGTATGATCTTTACCCAGAGCTTTTGGGATACGCGCTGCAACTGCCTTGTGTGCTATGTCTACTATGTCTTTGTAGCTCGCTTCGATTTCTCAATTCTGAGTTATATTCTGTGAGAGCGATCCGGTAATTGTCTCACATTTTTTATGTTTAGCTCGATTGAAGAGCATCCAACCTTCTTACTGTTCATTCCACCTTCCTCTTTTCACCGACGAGTCAGCTGTATATCGCAAATCAATTCACTTGGCCATTTTACTGCATAGGTCTCTTCAAATTTCTCTACGCATCTTTTTAATTTTCAAATATGCACACAAAATCGTATTTTTGCCGCATAAAAAAAAAATGATGGTTTAAACAACGCTCGCATGTAGGTAACTACATGCGAGCGTTGTTTAAACCATCGGAGCTCGATGTGGCTGAGGGTGAGTTTTGTTTTTTTAACCCTAATCCTACCAAGCAATTTTTGTTACATGCCATACCAAGGTGTGCCTCTCATGCACATTGTATCGAATTAAATACCTTACTATATTAAATTGTTAAACACATGTGTAAACAAAGAGTTATATACATTTTATTCATTTTAACTTTTATTGAACAAACATCAATGCATAAAATACCCATTTATTTTATTTCTTTTCTTTGCAGTTTCTGCAATTTAATGTTTTCTCCGAATGCTCAACACATACTGTTATGTTAGGTTACATATATCACAGCACTGTGTTGACATTCTACTTTTTTTAAGAACAAATATATCATCTTCTTCTTTTTATGGATTTTTGAAGGGGACCCTCTGCTAGTACGGCTAGGTTTTTCAGTGTGGCTTCTATGCAAACCAACCAAACTGCGCCGGCTGATATGCTCCATCACTACTTCGGTCGCCATTTTTTTCAAGAAAATATTACGAAGCTTTCTTTTTTTTGATATATTCCACTCGGGATAAATATTTTTCCAAACAATGAATAAAGCTATGCTGCAGACATCAATCATATTGAAAAAAAATTCTAAAGGCCACCTGTTGGTCTTGCGCTTCACCGAATATGCATGTGCCATTTGATCTAAGGTATCGACTCCTCCTTTCGTTGAATTATAATACAAATTTATTTCTGATTTGTTTTTATTTGACAGATCGGTGATGTTGTCATGATGCATGGTCGACAAAATGATCACAGCTCGATTTTTTTTTGGGAGCGTAGGATACTAGTCATAGCTTTTGGAAAGCCAAATAAGTTGATCTCTATTTCCCGACGAGGAGTATGTAAAAAATTTGATGGTATACATCTTTTGCTCCTCCGTATCGTTCCTACGCAAGTCAGGCCCTTAGACAGCAAACTGGAAGCAAGTTCAAAGCTGGTGAAGTAGTTGTCGAATGTAATGTTTCTGTTGGTCCTAATAAAATGTTCACAAACATCTTTTGCGCTAAGTTTTCTGATCGCTTTGGTCCTTCCTTTCCCAAGTATGGTACCCTACGTTGTGGATAGCTAAAGCCACTGTCACAAATCCACCAAATTTTCATACCATACTTATCTGGTTTGCTTGGTATGTATTGCCGGAACGATACGCGACCCCGAAAGGGAACCAGTTGTTCATCAATAGTTAGGTTGCAGCCGGGAATATAATGCTTCGATAAATTTAAATGCACCCTTTCCCACAGGTCTCTAATTGGAACCAGTTTATCTTTTTGCCTTCGAACAGTCCTTGTGTTTTTATCGTCAAAACGAATAGATCGCAAAAATTGGGTAAATCTGTTTCGTGACATACCTACATGCTTTATATAAAAAATGTCCATAAAGAGGGCACCAGAGTTCGTTGTAGTCAATTATTGCTTGCTTATTTCTTCCGGTAGTAATAAACAGGCCTAAAAATGATCGAATTTCAATATCGTCAACTGGCTTCCATATTGTCCCAATAGTACGAACAGCTTCTATATTAGTGAACATCACTATAATACCAATAGTTGCATCATCAAAAAACAACAAGAATGCATCAAATGGGGTATCAATGTCTACCTCAGGTGGAAACTTCACCTTATTCAAAGCTGTTTCAATAATGTTGTGCGCTCGAGTTTTTCCCTTTGCAATTGATGTTGATTTCCATGCCGTGCCACCTTTTCCAACAAAGGTTTCTGAATACTTTAGCAAATCATCCTCAACTGCATCACTGTCACTTCCCTGCTGTTCATCGCTAACTTCGTCGGCACTTTCTTCAAAATCTATCTCGATAGAAGAAGTATCGTCATTTCGATTATCTTCATCCTCACTAACTCCTTCATCAGCATCCATATCATTTTCCTGTATTGCAGCGATAATCTCTAGTTTAGTTAGTGCTCTATGCCGATCAGTTATAATGTCTGTACATTAGAAATTTAGGTAGATACCATGTATTTAGCATATGCAATGCTGTAAAAATGCGCATTTTATATTTTACTTACCAGATTTGAAAAAACACAGAGTTTGAACTAATGTAAGCCAATTGCAAATATGTAATATAAAACAATGTAAAATTTACCTATGCACTAAGCACTCAATTCACGGATCAACTGGTTGCAATTTATTTTCACACAAATTGGGGAATAATCCTGCGTATGCAGTTGAAAAAACCCTAAAAAGGGGGAATCGCCTGAAAAACTTATAGGTATGGGGAATCCCCATCATGCGCGGTGAAAAGAATTTTGAAGAAGGGAAATGTGAATGCATATTTTAGGAGATTATTCGTCACACATTATATCGAGCAATGAAACGAATGTGCTGCTCCTAATAATATTTTTCATATTTGCCTCGGGAGCTCACCTTGGTAGAGGGTGTCAGTAAAATATGTTTATCATGATATCTAAAATGCTGTAAATATATTCAAATTTATTTTAGTTGTTTTATGTGTCAAAAAGCAGTTGTTTATAATACTAAAAGACACAGTTCGATTAAAATTGTATCTAGAGAAATATAGCGCTTTTAGAATGCAATGTGCCTCTGAGGCACACCTTGGTAGGATTAGGGTAAATTAAATATATAAAGCTAAAGCTACCTGTGACCTAGGACTTGAGTTTGTCGCTATGTTTTTATAGTTTGTGGTTTGGCACCAGTTACCCTTTTTGCATGGATTTTTATCTTTCTTGTATAAGGGGAAAAAGTAAATAGTAATACAATTTTCCCCCAATTTTGTAATTTCAGTGGTGCCAATAACAATTACTTTATATTTTTATTGTTATATTTTTTTGCACTAGTGCAAACGTTGCGAATTGCTCTTACCGGCTTACTATTGAAAAAAGCACCACAGGTTTTCAATTTTCTTGCATTCTTTGGTAAAATAAAGACAAAGATATGCAATAGCGCAAAGGTTTTGACCTCGAACTGCGGGGTATAATATTACGACTAAAGATTTTTCCAATCAAATATGTATCTCCGGCAAGTCCGTCCGTTGATCCTTTGGTTGGTCCACCTGTTTCTCTAAGGGCCTTCAGCCAAAACGGCTTTGTGAATTTTCTTCGAACTTCGTATTAAAGGTTTCATGGGCTTATTAAATCGTGGTCGCTTTAAATAACGGTAGGATAGGGAAGGGGAGGGTGAAGTAGATGCGACTCTTTATTTTTAGATTCGGAATAACATTTTTGCAAAAGAATATTTAAAAGCATTTTTCCTCTTATTTGAAACTTTGATATTTGTACAACAAATGCGTCGTTTCTGATTACAGTTTACGCAGTACCCTTATAGTTTCAAAAAAGTAATTTACAAATCTGCCTCAAATACACATCCTATTCTTTCGAATAAAAATCATGCAATACAATACTTCATTGCTAGGTGCTGCTTACTGTTCAACTTACTTACTCACTTAACGGGCTCCTGACCAGTGAAGAGTCTCTGACTGAGATACTGCAGCCTTCCATCCTCCGCGATCCCGGGCACGCTGATTCCAGTTCTCTAGACCGAGCGCTCTGGCATCCTCGATGGCTTGATCTTTAAAACGGAGGTTTGGTCTTTCCTGGCTTCTCAAACCAGGGTGCTGGGAGTCGAAGATCCTTTTGGCTGCCATTATTTTCTATTCGTTCAATATTTTCGAGCCAATTTAGTCGACGTGATTTAGCTTTTTGGACTACATCCACATATTGGTACAGCTCATAGAGTTTGCGGTTGAATCTTCTCCTCCAATCGCCCTCCTTGCACACAGGACCAAATATCCGAAGGGAGGTTCTTTGAAAACAACCCAATATAAACCAATATAAACTTCTGAACACATGGTTTATTTATTTAAATAAGTTAATCATTCAACAAATTTCAAATTGAGACGCACCATCTTTTAATCGACTTTAATCCCGGATTCCGCTTAAAACTAATTCTGTTGTATCGTGGGACACTTGAAAATACGCGGTGTAATGTGGAGCTTGGAAGCAGCACTTCCGAACTATTCCATACTTTCCCTGGAATTCGGCAAGGAGATGCGCTGTAATGTGACTTCTTCAATTTTTTCTAAAGAAAATGGTGCACAGAAAACCACATACTCGAAACAACCAAGAGAAGGCAGTTTAGATGGTTTCTCTGGAGTTTAGATTTAGACCAAAAAGTTTTTTTCTGTCTTGTTTAAAAGATTTGTTCTAAGCGTTAAATAATGGCGAAATTGGTTGATCCTGAAGTTAATGAGGACAAGCGCAACTACACACCGACGGGGAAGTTTTTGATTTGCTTAAAATGTCCTCGAGAGCTTTCTTAAGTATTGTTTTCTTGAAATCACAGCTGTTAGTAGTTGTTTTTTATAAGAACGAACCATTCTGAAAATGTTTTCGAATTTTCTGTTTCAGCTTTAAAATGTTACAAAACTGCAACTGTGCTTTCGTCGAAAGTGTCCCATGATTGGTTTTGGGAGAACAAATTTTTTTTCACAATATCTATAAAGACAATTTAGTTAAATGTTATAATGAGTTACATAAATCTATATATATAAAAGAAAGTGTCCGAAGCGATGTAATCCCATAACTCGAGATTGGCCGAACCGATTTTGATGATTTATACTTTTTGGAAAGGTATTTTCTCAGTACGGGTTTAAAAATAAAAAAAAATGATGGTCTTATTTTGACCAGCCAGCGTGTTACGACAGGTTTTTTTTTGATTTTTTTATTTTTTTTTTTCATTTTGTATTTATTTATTTTGGCAACAACCAAAAAAAGAATCAAATTTGAATGTAACATATCGTATCATAATTGAACTGTCAGATAGACACGCAACGTAACGCCATTCTACTATCGATCAATGGAGAAGCCAATTTTATTTCATGTGTGGTGGCGCTGTCCACGTTGACTGTGTCATTTGATTCAGTTGCGCAGTTTCTTCATTCGTTGCTGTTTCAGCGTCCATATTGCAAGACCGTAGCCAGGGGGGTTTTCACAGGGGTTTGAACCCCCCGCCCCCCCCGGAATTTTTCCTACAATTTTTATATGGGTGGTGCAAATTTATTATAAATCATCAAAAAGACAATATTTTAAGCTTTCTTATGATCCCTCATACTTGCCAATCAGACATGTACTTTAGAATCTATAGCAGTTTGTCCACACCTACCTCCAAGCAAGTTCAAGTTCTAGTACGCGAGTCTCATCCAGGAAGCCTTATACGCACATTGTAGCGCACACTCTCTAAACCTGGCTTGAGGGCATTCTTGTCAAATTCAGCCTATTCGCAACACTATTGGTACCATAAAATCCGTTATGGTTAAATTATCGGCAAAGCGCACACATTTGTTGCAGGAAATTATTAAACAAAATTATCCTCAAAATAAATGGAAAAATTTAACAGCGATGTGTGAAACACGCTCGGTGGAAAACCATGATGGGTTGATGAGGTTTAAGGACATTTTTAAAGCGATAACTGATGCTTTGGAAGAGTTGTGTAGTGATAAGGACTTTGATACCTCATCGAAGGCGAGTTGCTTTTTAAGATCTATTTCAGCTAGTGATTTTGCAGTAAGTTTGTGTTGTTTGAGTGTTTTGTTTACATATACATTGCCACTTTGTTAGATCTTACAATCCCCTTCATGCAACTTAGTGTCTGGATTGGAATATGTGGAATTAATAACAAACACATTCCAAGGAATACGCGAAAATAACATTCCGGAATTCAAAACAATTTTTAAGACTGCACAAAATTTAGTAAATGTTGTGGATGAAAAACTTAAAATTCTACGAATTGTGTCAAGGCAGCAGCACAGACGAAACATGAGCACAACAGATCCTGAAACCTATTTTAGGATAAGTATAATGATTCCTCTTTTAGATGACCTTTTTAGTCAGCTTAAAATGAGATTTGAAAACCATAAGTCCATACTCTCCGCTTTGTGCATTTTGATTCCATCCAAAATCGAACAAAATTATAACGAAGAAAACTTCAAATTTTATAAATCTTTTTTGGATTGGGAAGACAAAATGCCATACCCAAAAAGATACAGAGCGTTCAAAGAGTGCAATAACAGCTCGTGGGGAATGCAATAATGATCTGTTTCCTATAACATCCACAAGCTTCATAGAATTTTGGTGACACTACAGATTTCAACATGTAGGTACACCGGAAAGAACATTTTCGACAATGAATAGTCTAAACAATTATCTAAGAAATTCTATCGGTGAAGAAAGATTAACAGGATTGGCGTTAATGTCAATTCATCGACAAATTGAGATTGACACTGAGAAGGTTTTAGATATATTTGCAGCGCAGGATGCCAGAAGATTAAATTTAATTTTATAAAAATGATTCCTACCTACATGTAATATAATACTTTTTGTAATAATAAAATCTTAAAGAATGATGATATGTACCTAATAAATAATAACTTAAAATTATAAAAAAAAATATTGGAATAATTGTTTAGTTTTTCAAATTTGTTTGAGAGGTTTCTTGGAAAAACTAAGTAGTATTTTTAAACTAATATTATTTTTTTAGCACTACCTAGGAAAAAAAATATTGAAAATCCTCAAAGCAGTTTTTTTTAAACCGGTTTTTTTTTTTATTTTTGAAAAATATTTCACAATTTTTTGAGTATGTATTTCAATACAAGGAAATCTGTAGTTTTCATCTGGAAAAAAATCTGTAAAAATTCAATCCAGCATATTCAAAAAACCAAAAAAGTTATGTATGAATTTGATAAAAAAAGCCTTCCTAAATTTTAAATTTAATTGAAATCGGTTTTGCTGTTAGCGAGAAATTCTGATTTTAAAAAATCGGTTCTATAGGAGGTACCGTTATCTCGGAAAATCCATTCTTACCACTGTTTTATCTAAATCGACTACTAAATAAACACTATGAACAAATCGGCAAATCCGCTTAGGCTGCAGATCTGCAAACAGGCAGACGGACGAACAGAATTTTCGAACACATTTTTTTCTACTTCCCTATCATTGTAATGTCATGTTTCATTGTTATCTCAATTTTTTTTGCACCAATCCATAAAGTGCCTTATACATAGTTCAGTACCATAGCCCGAATTAAAAATCGTGTTTTTTTGATTTTCGGCTAAAATGGGCTGTATTAATTTTATTTATTACATCTATCTCTGAAAGGTACACACTGCTTGGTGTATGGAATAAATATACCCCCCCCCCGAAAAAATTTTCTGGCTACGGCCTTGCCATATTGACTTTGCGAATTCGTGTTTTGTTCGATAGAATAACGTTTGCCGGCCATTGCGCATTACAGATTCGAATTTCTTTATTGCGATTTTGTGAGTTTTTGTGAATTAAAATGTATATGAGAATATATCTATAATATAAAAATGAATCGCTGAATGTGTTGCTAAGCGCAAATCTCGAGAGCAGCTGAACCGATTTCACTAATTCTTTTTTTATAATATTCCTTGAAGTACGAGGATGGTTCTTACGGAGAGAAAAAATTGCCTGAAAAAGTCTAAAAATACGTTTCTATCCTCATACACTGCAATATCCCATTATATTTTGGCAAGGTGAAGAAGGCTTTGATTTCTCAATCAATAAGGGAAAATTTTAAAAAAATGCCTGAAAAATTCAAAAAACAAAACTTTTCTATATTCCCATACAAAAGATTCGTAATAATACATAAGTCAATTTGAACTATAATACCATACCATAAAGTTTAAGTGTTAGTGGAGGGGTTCCGGGAAGGCAAAACAATTGAGTGACGTTAGTATCGTATAAATATTAATGTCAATATTTGTCAATATTTATACGATGGTAACATTACTCAAAAACAAATTGTCTATGGTAAAATGTAAACTGTCTGTGGTAAAATGTCACTTAAAATGTAAACGTCTCTTTGCTGTGAATCTATAATATTACTAAATCTAAAAGCCACAAATTTCTATAAAATTAAAAAAGTGTTGTTTGTTTGTGACTTACTAAATATGCCTCCTATAAGGCGGCGGACAAATTTAGGCAGGAGAACCCGAAATGCAACGAATCAAATTAATTATCAATCTAATCGTACTGCCCAGGAGCGTGAAGATCGCAATGAACCTGAAAGAATTCGGTTTTAAACTTTTCACCTTGCCTGAGAGTTTTTGTCAGTTAACGCAATCAAAAGCTGAACTCATTCAAAACGTGTTTCCAAATGTTGTTTAAAATTACTTTGTTTTGATTGGTTAAGCGAACGAGCTATACTGGCTGCCAAAAACACTGATGTAAATGTATTAAATTTCAAAATTCAAGATAACATTCCTGGCGAAATGAGGACATATAAATCAGTTGATACGGCAACTAATGAAGATGATGTCGTGAACTATCCACCGGAATTTTTAAACTCACTTGATTTGAGGATTGCCGCCTCGCAATCTTCAATTAAAGGTTGGATTTGTAGTTATAATGTTGCGAAATATTAACCAACCGCAACTTTGTAACGGCACACGATTAGCGATAAAAAATTATTGAATAACGTAATAGAAGCAATCATATTGAAAGGAAAGTATAAAGGAGAAGACGTTTTGATACCCCGCATCCCAATGATTCCGACTGACATACCATTCGAGTTTAAACGACTACAGTTTCCAGTACGGCTTGCTTTCGCTATGACTATAAACAAATCCCAGGGGCAGTCATTAAGTGTTTGTGGTATTTATCTAGAAAACTCATGTTTCTCGCATGGGCAATTGTATGTTGCCTGTTCCCGTGTTGGAAAATCATCTGCTCTGTTTGTTTACGCGCCAGGTAATCAAACAAAAAATATCGTGTAGGTACCATAAAGTACTACAATAAATTAATTAATTAATTAAACTTAATTTAGGATAAGTAAAAATAAAATGAAATATAATAAATAGTTATCATAATAAGAAATCAGAAATTGTAATTTTCATTGTAATTTTTTAGTGACTATTAAAAGAATTTTAAGTGTTTTATAATTTTTATTTTTTGACATAATGTAATTTTTGACTTATCTACTTCTTTTTTCTTTTTTTATTTTACTAGCTGACCCGGTGCCCCGAATAGCAGAATAAGTACGTATTTAAATAAATTTAAAATTAAAGAATCGACTATTAGGCGGTACGAAGTTCGCCGGGCAGCTAGTAGATTATAAATACAAAGTTTTGACACTGAAGAAAACAATTCCATATAGAAACTGTTGAATATCACTTACTTCGTTAAAATACAAAAATACCCAAAATTAGAGACAAAATGGAAAGCCAGTCTCCCCACCATAGAAGCCCTCCTTCTGTCGGAGTTCGTGTACGATCTACAAGAAGAATCGGTATGATTTGTTATCGAACAGTTTATTTGAAAATCAACCGCTCTTCTGTAATTGTAAAAGTCTAAAAGGCCCCACCCTACCCTACATAGTTCTTTAAAAACATCCGACAGTTTCAAAAAAGGGTGAAGTGATTTCAATTTATCTTTTAGCTTCCGATCCACTCGTGTACTTTATTGATTTTGTTTTTCATGATTTTTTTCTGACGATTTGCAAAACTCAAAATTACACAATAACCTACAAAGATTTCCGTTCACTAATAAAAGTGTGAAAATAAGTCCGATGGTATATTCAAGGGACGAAATTGCATTCGACGATCAAAATTAAATGTCCTCTTGTTCAGTAAAGGACGGCAGTTAAGCGAATCAACATTTAATTAGAAATAATTCGAATTATTTTTTCAATTCGGTTTATATAGATAAGCTTTGGATTGTTATCAAATAACAGAACGTCAAATATGGAATTATCTTGAGCTTTTGTGAAATAGCCCTTGGGCAACATTTCAGACACGATTTCGCAGCGATAATCAATGCCGATATACATAGTAGCAATCCTGTCGAGTTTTATCAAAATCTAAGTGAGGCGACAGGAGTATTGTCGCTCTTAGATATCTACAAATCGCCAAATAATTTTGCCTTTAAGTTTAATTATTCTATCAGATCTGTGTCGTGGAGTGCTTATGGCAAACAGCTTTCACGAGCAGAAATTGACGGCACAGTGCTCTCACAGGCTTATCATTAAGTGCAGGTGTTAGTTAATCTAAATGCACAAACATATTATGTAAAACAATACACACAAGCACAGAGAAAAAAGATAACTTAAGCCACTTAAGCATTGTTACGCAAAATATTTTCAAGCGTTAATTTACTAACATGCAAGTCATTTACTTGATCATTTAAATTATAAATCCTACTCATTCGACAAATAGGCTCATGCGGACAAAACAATAAGTCAACACTATGTAAGTTATAGGCTCCAACGCGGAAATGAAAACTTATAAATTACAGCAAATCAGGCACATCTATATGACCGGATATAAGCTGCTGTAAAAAGACCATGTCGCTATTGAGCCTTCGTTGAGAAAGAGGTTTCGAATGGGTCACTCCGTGAAAGTCCTCTTAGGGCAAATAGAATAAATTAGCTTTGAATAGCTTCGATTTTATTTGAATGAATGTTGTTAAACGTATGGACAAAACAATTGTACAATGATAGAAAAACGTAAGGGAAGTCAAATTCTTTGGACCCCTATTTAACAAAACCCAGTATTGAATTGGACTTATTAATAATAAAACTAATATGGTTCGTGACATTAAGATCAAAATACATGAATATTTCTGTTTATAATTTTTTTAGTTTATAGTTTACGCGTGCAAACGGGATAGGCAGTGGCGGATTTACACATTTCCCAAGTATAGGCTGTTGAATTTTTGCCGCCCTTACCTTTACAATTGTGAATTGTCAGTTCCTAGATTAACTTTACAATCCAACAATAAGGGTTTAAATTGCACACGAAATAGTTTTTGAGTATATTTCTGAGGTAATCAAAGTTCAATGATGTACGACTAATAAGGCGGGGTATGCCACTCATACTATAATGTGCATTCGGTAAGTGTAGTTAAATAATCTTTATTGCGCTTACAAACAGTTAAAAAATAATAATTTCAATTAACTTATTAAAGTTTTTTACAATACCTTTTTGCGCGATTTTTTGTTGGCAAAATCATCGATAATGTCGTCGTAAGTGATCTTGTTCATTAATTCTGACTCTATACACAAAAGAGCTAGGCGTTTAATTTTTCTTGACTTAAGGTTGATCTCAGATAATTGTTTACCCTTTTTAGACAAGAAAAGCTTCTCTCACCCGAACAATTTGTCACTGGAGTACATAATGCTATACGAAGAGCTATGTCTAAGTAAGGATAAACGTTCTGCAAATTCTGTTTTCGCAGAAACGAAGATAGACTTTCCAATGATTCAGAATTTAGTTTTACCGAAATTCTTTCCGAAGAAATGTGGCTTTGAAAATGAATGCATTCTTGAACTAAGTCAGTCTCTAAATCATTAGAATGTATTTCTTCCAAAGCGAGAGCTTTTTTGTAAGGGTTGATGATGACGATTCATTTATTTTGGTCAAAAATTAAAACTTTTCGTTGAACTTGTTGTAGGCCGTCTGTCTTTTTTCTAATTCAGATACGAGTCTATCAATGATGACGACAAATGTGTTAACTCTGAAAGTATCACTCGCGGTCATTTTCATTTCTACATCGGGCGTTTCATCATATTTTTTTTCGGTTGTCTTTTTCCAATGTCTTATGTATACTACTTCGACACGCTTAATTTCATCGCCTTTTCTTCGAAATACTTGAAATTTTCTCGTTGTTCTACGAAAAATTTGCGAAGAGATTCCTAAAGATCGGCTACAGTAATCAAATCTACCGTAGAAGCTTGAATTTCTACATTCACTTCGTTTATTCTTTCCAAAACAAACATTCCACACAACAACCAATAACGCCGTTTCCAACTGTTCTAATTTTAGAAGAGTTCCTGAAGCTTCGTTTCGTGTGACAGGCTTTTCGGTACAATCATCCCTGATTGTTGCCAAGAATCTCTCAAACTTCTGCATGCATCCTCTCTAGCTGACCAGTGTGTGAGGTTTACTCTTTTCACCGTTTTCCCTTCTCCGACTTCAGTTATTAATTTTTTCCAGCGTTGTGTAGAACTTACAAAAAAAACGTAAATTTCTTGGAGCAACATGAAGAAGCGACAAGTACAAGATTCAGCAGTCGCAATCGGTTTTCAAATTTGCCGCCCTAGGCTCAAGCCTACTTAGCATGCTGGTAAATCCGCCACTGGGGATAGCCACATGTGGGCATGTCCTTTATGTTTTTTTGCTAGGATCTCACCTCCAATAGATCGGCGTGATGTCAAAGGGGTTTTTGTCCCTATCATGCATAGGGTTTCGGTAATTTTCAGGCAAAAATCTGCGGATGCTCAGGGAGATTTTTATATTTGCCAACCCTTTTGTAGAGAAGGTTCTCGAGTTCTTTGATTTCAGATATATGATTTTGTTCAGTAAGTGTGGAGGCCAATGTTACAATTTTGTTGTCCTTCTATACCTCGAACGACGTTGATATAAGCTACGTACTTTTTTGAATGTCCTCTATCTTTCTTCATAATCATTTTTTCTGACGACAGCTTGCAATCAGGAACTCCATTCATTTTTATGGTGTCTAGCCCAAGAATACCATCTTTGGCTAAATATTTTAAAAGATGCAAGAAAGTAAAGTAGTTAGAACTAATAAATGCTTTTGTAAAATGAAAACCTCATCGATTTAACGCATTTAACGGAGGAAAACTTCCCATAGAATCCGTCGCATTTAATCTGCTTTTTGCCCAACCTTTAATTACATAAATACCACTGAATGATCTGAATACCTAAGATGCCCGTACAGTACAATACAGTTAATTTCACCCCTAACACTCTAGCCGAATTTTAAAAAAAAACATCCCTACAATTTTGAGCCATTTGAAACCAATAAGCAGTCAAGCTGCAGTTTCCCTGTTTTACTGTCGTCAATTGGCAATGTCAGAAAGTACAGTAGTTTTCTCTCATTTGCCAAATTTGATGATAAAGTTTTATCATTTGCTCGACGCTGTTGCTTGCTATGGTGGTTTGCCTAAAGTGGCTGAAAAATAAACAGGAAAATAATTAATAACGAATAAAACAACATGGCCGCCGTGAAATGTCAAAATCTAATCATCACTATAGACCACTTCGCGTAACTATCTCTTTCTGAAGTGCCGAATCCCTATCTTAAACGGCAGAAACAAATTGAATGCTAAAATTTCAGAAATTTGCACAAATCGCATGGAAAAATCATTGTGATTGTTTATAAAGCGTATAGTGTATAGTAAAGTGTAGTGAAAACAGAAGTTATTGAAGAGTAAAATGCACAAAATTATAGAGAAAAAACCGGAGAAAGTATGTAAAAGCAAAAAATAAAATAAAAACAGTGAACATGTTGTCAAAAAACGTTTGTGCAGCTCTTGATGCAGCCATTTACAAACATTTTCACTTTTGTTTTTGTACAATTTTGTTATAAATTAATTGTTGTTGTTCGTTTGTATCAATTAGTAAAAAATGAAAATTGTTCAACTTAATTTATTTCCAAACTAAAATATTTTTTTGCGACAACAACGCGATTCTCACGATTCACTTTTATTTTTTGTACACAATCTTTTTATAGTGTTAACTTTTGAATACACAAAAATAGTTTTTGGATACTTCTTCTTAATTCTGGAACTTTTTTTTTGTTAAAATTCGCTTTGTTTTAAACTGAATCACTTATTTTCAAAACGTGACATGTCCACATTTAAAAATTGTTCAGGAGACGAAAAAAACTGATTATTCTCTGTTTCCGTGGAAAATAAATCATAACAAAAATATGATATCGTACGGTTTGAGTAAGTGCACTAGCTTTCACTTATAACGGTTTTCTAGGACACATATATAAAAGGAAAAAAATAAATAACTGTTTTGGACATTTCACGTTTTGAAAATAAACTAAAATAAAAGGTTAAATTTTAAATGCCTTTAAGTTTTTACTATCATCAACAGAAGAAAAAAAGCAATTAAAAATTAAGTATTATAGTTGGACATATCATATTTCATGTGGCAACGCAGATATCACTGCTTTGCAGGAAGAAATATAAAACGATTTTTGGAAAAATGTGGACATGTCACGTTTTGAAAATAAGTGATTCAACTGCTTATGAAATATTCGCCCAAAGTCTAGTATCCCGCCATACAAATTCGAAATTGTTTTCCTTCATTTCATTATGCTGCAAGTTGTTTTTCATTTGCCTCTGACGTTGTCGCGAAGTACTCTATTGGAAAGCCTTTTATAACTACTAGCAGAATATTGTTTACAAATATAATTGCTCAATTTGGCATTTTGCATTAAACTACGATTGCTTGCCCCTATGTGTTGCACTGAAGTCTGCAATTGTATAGTATGTAAACAGTGTCAAATTTTACCTCAAATTATTAAATTTAAAACAAGTCGCTTTGGAACAACAATGAGTGATTTGCTATAGGTACCTACGTTGAATAAAAAAGAAAAAAGTCCCAATGCATGGATTTGTGTTCAGTCAAAAGATTTCACTATTAAGAATGCCAATTCAATCGTGCTATAGAATTGGCTTCTTTTATATTTCTAAAACGAAGACCGATGTAAAGATTCCATTGTGTATTATTCAGTATAACGTCCAACTGACAACAATGAAATACAAAACACAAATCCACTAAAAATAGTAACATTCCCAACGTCCTCTTAGAAAAGTCAACCCTGAACTGCAGCCTTTTTGCCGCGAAACCATTCCAATTGATTGTCACGATGTTGTGACCACACTTCTGTGACCAGTAACCGATAGCTCCAAGTCAACAGCACACATTAAAGTTTTGAAAAAGGACGATAACAAAACACTGTACAATAAGGCTTTTATCCGGTTAACCCTTAACGCACACATGCGGCGGCGGCGTTTCAACGTTAAGGACCCATGTTGGCATAATTAAACAGATCAAATAAATGCTGAATGTCTTTCGATTGTCTTTGTGGAATACTGCACATTAATTCCGCGTTAAAACCAGCTAAGTTTTTAAATTCCAATTCTGCATTCTCTACGGAAGACAAGAAACCGATATAAAATTGTTGGCACATTCGCGATGCATGGCTGATGCTCTCCGAATGGGAAGGGTCACTGTTACTTACCTTCCCTCAAAAATATTACCTTGCCAAGCTGAAAGAGAACATGCTCAGAAACAAACAAAATAATTCAGATTTAGTTGACTTTTCTATATATTGATTTTGACGCGAAGTTTGTAACATACCTTAATATTGCCCGTACACCACTAAAAGCACAGACTACCTATATATATAGGTAGTCTGTGACTAAAAGTTACTATATTCCTGATCAGCATCCATAGTACTGGCGATCTAGCCATAGCCTTTGTATATACATTCTTAATAGTAGTCTCATCAACACGAATTTGAAAACGGCTAACTCGACAGAGGTGGGCGCAAAAGTGGTGGCGTTTGAAGGTTTGTGTATTAAATTTTGCTATTTATCTTTATCGAATCATTCTGATATTATATAGCTATTTATTTTTCTGTGTAACAGCCGAATACTTTTGATGATTTGCAATGTTGCGTCGCTTCGGCAAATTGTATGTAGGATAAGAGGGATATGATGGAAAAATTAGAAATCTGCCTTTGTCGTCTGAGAGTAGAATGTACGATGGAAAAATGGAATAAAAGCTAATTTCGGTATTTTCCATCAAATAAGGAATTATGAATTTATGGATTTTTAGACTTTTGCTATTTTCGCTGTATCTCGTTCATGTACCGATTTATATCATTTCTTCAGTAGGTATTTGATTTAGAAATATTCAATTTGTGTTGTATCAGCCGTAATTCAAAGAAATGGTTGTTGGATAGGTATATTTATCTATTAGCGAATTGATGACCTACATTAATATTGAGGCAGGTCACGTGTAGTTTTGCAGTTTTTTGTAATATATTCGTGGTCAGCATCGATAGTAATGTGCATCTACTATGTCCGTCCGTCCGTCCGTCCACTCGTCGGCAAAAATGAATTCCTTTACACTGGAGCTAGCTTTACACTAGCTATGTGTGAGCTAGAAAGCTAAAATGTTGTCTTAAGGCGCCCAAAATGCTGTCGTCGCCTCGGCAAGTAGCATGTATGATGAGCGGGATGATGGAAGGGACAACAAGTTTTGAAATGAAAAATTTAATAAAATTTGATTTCCGTCTTTTTCTCAAATAAGAAATTTTGAGTTTATCGCTTTTTAGACTGTTACTATTTTGGCTATACCTATCTTGTCGAAAAATGTTCCGATTTGTATCATTTCTTTTGTAATTGATTCAGAAATATTCAATCTAATTTATAAAGAAATGACATGTTACTTTGTGTCAGTATTGCGCCATGCTGCACAACCACTTAAGGGTTAATAGTTAATAGGTTTCTACCTATACGATCAATATTTATTTTATTAAAATTTTATTATATTTTCTTCTTAAGACAATTGGAGTTGGGCTTTTCGATTTTTGAAGTCTTTGACCGCCATCCTAACTTCTTCAACAGTAATGTCGTGTATTTCTTCAGTGTTCGAAACGGCTCTCGGAAAATATATCCTAGGAAATTGTTCAATTAGAAGTTTTTCGTCATCCACAAGAAGCAGCCCTTGAGCATTGTTGTTGAACTTTGGCGAACGGATTTCCTTCTCTCAGCGGCAAATTTTGAAAATTGTTGTGTTCCTTTATGGATGCGAAGTGGATCAGTTTTGGAGACTAATTATTTAAATACTGTAAAAGGTTTTCTGGATGTTCTTATAGTAAAAAAAACCTTCAAGGTAATTCCTATAACAGCTTGCAGAAGTACATTCAGATGAAAAACAATGTTTCGCCGGAACCTTAAATGTTTTGCATTATTTACCTTAGTCTTTGTATATATACCTGTTCCCGTCCAAGCTGCTTTGTCGGAATTCGTGGACAGCCTGGTTTCTATCAGCAGCCGAAGAAGAATTTTCTTCGATACAGACCCTCCACAAACTTCATCTTTTGAGCGCACTTTCTCTTTGCGAGCCTCTTGTAAAGTCTGTATTCCGATTGACCTTTTTCATCTCCATAATTAGTGGAGTACTTTGACTAAGCTTTGAAAGACATTTTTTTGTCACTAATTAGTAATTACTGCTTTATCTTCATCTGCCGACCAAAATAGGTATTTGTTTGCCGTATTGACAGCTTTGTTGATGCAGATAATTTTGCATAATTTGCAAATATGACTTGCACATGCTTAGGCTACCCTCACCCGGAGAGTTCCTGGTGCCGTATCCCAGTCCTCCCTGGCAGTCCTCATAGTCTTCGTTTGACTAACCGACATTACCGCATTTCTATCCGTCACAGGATTAACATTGCATTTAACAATTAATATTTGTTATAGACTTCTATTTTTCATGTATGTGAAACATACCTAGCGGTACTTAAATTGTAAACAAAAGAGGAACACATGGAGAGCGTCACTAGTCACTGTAAGTAGATAAACTCTGATATACCTACAACTCCTTGACAAAACCTACCCTAATTTTCGATCAAAACAAACAAATAATATACCATCTTTTTGTGTATATAAATAAGTGAAAATGAAGATTTATTCTTAGCCTAAAGAAGGATAATTTCTTTTAATTTTCCTGAAATGGACAACTCCCTTAGGCGGACCAAATCCTGCACCATTGATGTCCGCTCAAGTAAGATTTCACTGTATATACCTACCTACAAAACTTATATTATTTCTGCGGTATGATAAAAAATGTGTACTTCTTTAAAATGTGTTAATATGCCTAACCATGCGCTTGACGAAGTTCAATACTTAACATTTTGTGCATATGGGTGCCTACCTATAAACATTCTTTATTGTACCTTCTTCAAAAGGTAAATGTAAACTACCTATACATACTTAATTTCTTTGGTACTCGGTCTTCCTGAAACTGAAATTTGCAAGAATACATTAATCAATTACATTTAGCTGTCCAAACTGTCGAAATCAATTGTTTGTGGAAAACCAAATGAAAAAATTCAGCTTATACATAATATTCGGAAATTTATTTGTGCAAGATAATGCTATCGCAATATGCACATAATATGATTTTTGAATACCTACCCCTGACCTACCGCAAACTTTCATCAAAACCAACAACTAATATACAATCCATATACTGCACCCCTCTCACCAACACATCATTCATAACCCAATCGTGAGAAGTAAAAAAAAAAATTCCAAAAATAAACGACAAACCACACACTTATGAAAAACCTCCATTAAAAACAACAAATAATTTACCAACCATATCCCGCACCCCTCTCACCAACACATCATGAGAAGTAAACAAAATAAATTCGATAAATGAGTAGAATGGAATACAACAAAAATAACTACGAATATGCATATTCAAAGGCATACTAGCATTTTGTAGAAAAGGTTCTACAATATGGTTGTAAAAATGTAGCTTTTTTTAAGTACATACTTAAGTCGTAAGATGGTGTGTAAGTCGAATACTCGAAGTGAGACTACTATAAAGTGTATATACGAAGACCATGTACTCTCTAGGAGTGCGAAATAATCAAGTTTAAGCATTTTTAAAATCCGCCGACACAATCTCAAAAAAAAAACTATCGAAAAAAAACGAATTTTTTTATATATGGTCTTTAGGGCCCGGATGTTCCGCTTACCCACGAATGCACCTAACTACATGCTAATTATTGAGACAGGACTTGCCCCAATCTAAAGGGTGATTTTTTAAGAGCTTGAGAACTTTTTTTAAAAAAAAAACGCATAAAATTTGCAAAATCTCATCGATTCTTTATTTGAAACGTTAGATTGGTCCATGACATTTACTTTTTGAAGATAATTTCATTTAAATGTTGACCGCGGCTGCGTCTTAGGTGGTCCATTCGGAAAGTCCAATTTTGGGTAACTTTTTCGAGCATTTCGGCCGGAATAGCCCGAATTTCTTCGGAAATGTTGTCTTCCAAAGCTGGAATAGTTGCTGGCTTATTTGTGTAGACTTTAGACTTGACGTAGCCCCACAAAAAATAGTCTAAAGGCGTCAAATCGCATGATCTTGGTGGCCAACTTACCGGTCCATTCCTTGAGATGAATTGTTCTTCGAAGTTTTCCCTCAAAATGGCCATAGAATCGCGAGCTGTGTGGCATGTAGCGCCATCTTGTTGAAACCACATGTCAACCAAGTTCAGTTCTTCCATTTTTGGCAACAAAAAGTTTGTTAGCATTGAACGATAGCGATCGCCATTCACCGTAACGTTGCGTCCAACAGCATCTTTGAAAAAATACGGTCCAATGATTCCACCAGCGTACAAACCACACCAAACAGTGCATTTTTTGGGATGCATGGGCAGTTCTTGAACGGCTTCTGGTTGCTCTTCACTCCAAATGCCGCAATTGTGCTTATTTACGTAGCCATTCAACCAGAAATGAGCCTCATCGCTGAACAAAATTTGTCGATAAAAAAGCGGATTTTCTGCCAACTTTTCTAGGGCCCATTCACTGAAAATTCAAGCGTTGCTCGTTAGTAAGTCTATTCATGATGAAATGTCAAAGCATACTGAGCATCTTTCTCTTTGACACCATGTCTGAAATCCCGCGTGATCTGTCAAATACTAATGCATGAAAATCCTAACCTTAAAAAAATCACCCTTTACTAACAGAATCTTAAGCTTGTTGTGTATGAAAGTTGTGGAATACGCACTAATTTCAAGGAGTCTTTGGTATAAAGAAATTAAAAATTTGGCTGAGATCTATGGATATGACTTGGAATTGGACTGGAATACTAAAAATAACTTGGAAGATAAACTTTATGACTTCCTATCTCATGTGGATAAAGGAGGAGGGTTTGAGAGAAAACCTCGTTAACAATTCCTTAATCTTAAGGTGAAACAGCAAACGCTGAAGGATGCATGGCTAAGAGGGAGTTTAGTCAGTAGTTTCCGAACTTTGCATACGACCTTGCCACGTCGAATCAATCGGTTCTCGTTCGATCACCGGAATTAAACGACGTAGTGCGCTCTTAGTGCTTAGATGGTGCACCAATTGGGAATACCGCGTGTCGTTGGCATCTCTTGCGAACGTCTGACATACATCCAACAGTATCAAATTGTCATGAGAAGAGAATGTCGGCGTAAAACTGTAGGTCCCCTCCACTTCGCATGAAAGTGGTTGGAGAAGCTAGGTTCTAGACCCTGTATGTGCCGTTAAGGCCTAATATGTATGTGTATGTATGCATACTAAGAGAATGATGCCTCTAAAAATGCATTATCAACTAGGGATGTTTTCCTGTCAATGCCGATAAGACATTTCCCACTTGGGCGGAGTCATTATTTATCGATTCCAAAAATAGGAAACTTAAAGAGTACCTACTTGTCTCTTCCTAGTGACTTTTTCTCGAACTCCCGCAACTTCATCCACCCTATATTTAAGCGATGATTAAGGTCGTTATCTTTCATAGATCCCAGATATTTGATCTTTTCTCATTTGGGAATCATTTTCCCCATTAATATAATTGCCTGGAATAGGTCGGAGTCGGTCAGAGAACATCCGTAAAAAAATAAGTAAATACAAAAATGTCGAATCAATTGGTGTCGGAAATATAAGCATCGCACACACATATGGTTTTAGAAGCTAAGTTTCTGACCCAATATAGGCGGTAAATGCCTTATATATTTACATATACACTCCCGCTCAACTGAATAGGTTCAACACTTTTAAAAAAGTAATAACGCAATATCTCTTCAATCAACTTACCGATTTTAATGAAATAATTTTGTTTGCATAGATTAATTAATTATTAATCAAACAAAAAAAGTATGCAGTGTCTAACACACGTATAAAAACTCATTACTTATTTTTATAAAAACATTACAAAAAAAACCGATTTATTTTGGCTCAACTGAGTAGGTTCAGTATCTCGTCAAACGTCGACTATCAATCTACGTTTGCGTTTAAAGTCAAAAACAAAACAAAAAACAATTTAATAAAAACTAATAGTTAAAACTATTGGTCGCGACTACTCTCTTGTAGCAAACACTAGAGAATAATAATATTCCGTTTCTATTCTCTCTAGTTGTGTATTAAACCACTAGTTAAAATTAAACGAAATCGTGTGTTTTCACCTGATGATGTTGACTCAGATGAGTCACTTTGTAACATAATTGACGAAACCAATAAAAATCATCCAGCAATAAACTTTAACAGCAATATGAATGCAAACAAAATTGCTAAAAAATTCACGGTATAAGAAACCTATTCTAACTATTATACATAATCCAAGAAAAATTGTCAGTACGGGGAAGATAGGATGTTTGTCTCTGAGTCTGGTTGCAATGACTTACATAAATCGGTCCCTCCTTAAGGCTCTCACAGGGTGGCCGTGGTGTTCGCCATAACTCAGAGAGCAATTCTATTAGGGTTACCATCTTCCAAAAATATAATATATAATAATAATATTGCGGAACGAAATAAATTCCGTTTATCTTTTCCCTTTTCTGGTAAGATAACCATAAGCGTGTTTTTTTAAGGGTATCTCCAGTAGAGCTACAAAATATATAAATTTCGTAACACAAAAAAAATCAAAACGTAAAATATATCACTATAATCCAATTTATTCATTATAAATATTGTAAAACATAAAATACTAATTTCTAATATCACTACTCAATTAATCCGATGAGTAATTAAGTCTTTAGTAAGTCTCTTATTTCAGCCATTTTAAATGACTTGTTTTGGCTTGCTACAACCCCTTTCAGTTGAGCCCAAACCAATTCTATTGGATTAAGGTCACAGTGATAAGGCGGCCAGCGAAGCACTTTATGTCCCTCATTTTGAGCCATTTCATCCACGACGTATGTTTCATACTTGGCTTTGTAACGTTTAACGATTTCAAGCAACTCTGCTTTAACCATATCATCCTCGAAACTTATCGCATTAGACCTCAACCACTTTTTTATTTCATCTTTTCTCGTGGAAGTGCATGGTGCTTTATTTTGTTTTCTGGAATGATAGGAAGCATTGTCCAAAACTATGACGGAGTTGGGTTCCAGGCGTATTAAAATATCTTCAAAGCATTTCTCGTACACATCAGCGTTCATGTCCTCGTGGTAGTCTCCGGTTTTTCCCGAAATGAAGCATAAAAGTCCTCCATCGACGAAACCTGACTTCCTCGTTGAGCCAGGTCTCATCGGTAAAAGAAAATTTTTCTTTTCTTTTCTCTAATTTTTTTTTACTTCGCGTAAATATCTTCGTCTCCAAGAAATAATGTCACTTCTTTCCAACAACAGATTCTTTCGCTGACGTTTGACGAATTTAAGTCCGAGATCTTTTTGTAATATTGTATGCAAAGTTGATCTGCTTATTTTTGTTATATTTGCATTTTTTTTGTACTTCCAATAAAATCTTGTCTAGCGTTGGAAGGTCATTATCCATAAAAAACTGATAGACTATCTGCCTAATGGCACATTTGGCAAAATCATCGACCTTGCTCTTGATACCGGATTTATCTTTCTTCTTTAGTGGTGAATTGCGGCCTTTGATTGCTTTTTCCCTTAAAAGCCTGTACACAGTTCGTTCCGTAACAGAAAAAATATTAGCTGCATTTCCTACGGCTTCCGATTTACTTTTAAAAAGGCCATAGAATTTTGCAGTTGCATCAACAATTTGTTGTTTCTTGTCTTCACTTAGATCCTTTGAAGACTTTGTAGCCATGTTTCTCTTTATTCATATAAACAATAAAGTAAACCAATTGCTTAGATGCACTATCAGCGATTTAGATAACGACCATTGCTTCCGCCTTATAAACACAATCAGGCGATTAGAATACAAAATTATATAACCACGACGCAATGTCATATATGTACCTAAACAGATGGTAAAAAAAACTGCACTTGTGCAGCTGTACAATACAAATACAATCAAATTAAAACCGAATGGCAACACCCCACATAATAGTTCTCAAAAGCACCAAAACCGAAAGTTCTTTGACAAAATCCATAGAAAAACCCTTAATGATATGCCTTCATTGTAGAGATGGTAATACTCTTCTGATGTGCTTCAGTCACACACACTGCGTATTTTGGTGGATGATAATAGCAAGCGAACACAAGACGATCATGCTCATTTCCATTCGGCTGTGTGGGAGATTGGTTCTGGTGGGTTGTATGCGAATTTTAGGAAAATTACGACAACAATTCCTTGATATGACAGTGGTTTGAGAGTATTTACAGGCACCACTGGTAGAAAAAAAGCTCCTCCATAAGGCCTGTACTGACAATTTTTGTTGGATAGAGTATAACAATCATGCTAATATCAATATCCCACGGAGTGCAAACTTCTTCTGTCCGCTTCAGACTCTTATCGATGCTGATGAAAAATCCCATTCCCAAGGCACGGTCGTGCATGCAGAAGATGTAAACAAATTGTTGTCAATTCCAAAATCACCGCCTATTCATGTAATTAAATGTAATGCGCAGAGCATCCATCAATCAACTATTGAGTGCAACCAAAATTGATGATTATGTCATTAAACATATGTCAATTGGTATACAAATTTTATCAAAGCAATCGATTCTTTTCGAAATATATGTACAGCACTGACGCAAGCTAACTGGATTAGAGAGAACTGATTCCGACACTATAAAATCCCATTTAACTGAGTCTGGTATTAAGTTTATCGGTGTCAAAGCTGTCGACAAAATAATCAAGTACAATTCACCTTTTTCATTGTATACCTTGAGAAAGGTAGTATAACTAGCTATTAAAGAACTTCGTGAACGATTTGGTGTTATAAACAAAACAATTGTGCGATGGAACTTCCAAAGAAGGCTTCCCAAAAGAGTGACCCAATGTTATAACTGCCAGATGTATGGGCATGGGCGTCATGTTAAAACTTTCTGATCGCTTTGCTCATGAGGGCATACTTCATCTGCCTGCAGCTCCAAGGAAATCAACAGATGTGCCAACTGTGGTGGTCAGCACAAATCAACGGACAATCAGTACCCTAGTCGACGAAGCTATGTGGAGTTTCGGCAAAAAAGCACAACAAGAGCACCTGCTAAGGAATCCTATCAGCGTGGTTTTGTGCCAAGAGTAGAAGATTTTCCTCCACTGCGAATAACTAAGCAAAATCAACACCCAGGTGACAAGGTTTGCTCTCAGCAGAGAGGCAGTACTACAAGTAATGTTAATATAAACACTAACAATGTAGCTAGTACTTCAAAATTTATTTTCTTTAAACGAATTGCAAATGCTTACTAACGATTTAGTATCGAAATTAAGATTCTGTAAGGATAAATTTGATTAGTATAATGCCATAACTGAATTAGCCGTAAAATATTTAAATAATGAATCGAAGTAATATAAAAATAATAACATGGAATGCTAGGGGTGTAAGGAAAAAAAAGTATAGATATAGCCTTGGTCACTGAAACCTGGCTCAAAAATAAACACACTTTTTCACATCCTAATTATGTTACCGCTTAGATAGACAAAATGAAAGAGGTGGTGGAGTAGCCATTGTTTTGAAAAAGGAATTAAAAATAACTTTTCTGCCTTATATAGGGACCAAAGATAGATAGATAGATAGATAGATATATATATATTTCGTTTAAAAAGTTACAGTGTGTTATCGCACAATTTACAATGTTCACGTACAGAGATGTGATTTACAAGAGTATATCTTTCTACTGAATAGTTGTATATAAATATATAAATGTAAATAATAAAAAAAGAAAAACAGAGTACTGAGGAAACAGCGAATAAAAAACCTCAAATTGAAAAGAAAAAAAAAACAAAAAAAAAAATAAATAAATAAATAAATAAATAATATTAAATATTAATAACTATGTAAGTAATTACAAAGTGACTAAATAATTGATAAAATAATAAATAGAAATAATTTAACAGATAAATAAATTATATTAAACAAAGAAATAAATAGATTAGAAACTGACAACCGATCAAAAGGTGTTTTTAGAAGTGACTTAATTAAGCTGAATCAGGTCGCTATGTAATTGACGGAGACTTTAATTGTAGACCAATCATGGTGATGTCTTCGAGCAAACAGTGGTGGTAACATTTTGCATGAGCTACACTCAAACTATATCTTTTGCTTGATGTACCCGCCTGATCCCACATATGTGCCTCGAAATGAAAGAGCAAATCGCTCAGTTCTTGACTTTTTCTTAACCAACACTTCGGAAATTATATCCCAGCCATTGGTAATAAATGACATTTTATCTGATCATTTACCAGTACTTGTTGAGCTCCTTGTTACTCCAACAATAAATCAAAATGTGCGTTATAACTTTAAAGCTACGAAGAAAACAACTTTTCAGAACACAAATTAAACAAACATTGGTAATTCAGCTGGATTATCACTTGCAGACATTCAGCAATATACTGACATAGATTCCATGATAATGACTTTAACAAATGCTATAAAAGATAGCGTTGACGTTTCAGTTCCTCATTTACCCACTATCAATGCTCAATCTAAGATTCCATCATACATATTAGATACTACTTCTAAGAGAAAAAAATTCGCAGAAATTGGTTACGTTACAGATTACCTTACTACAAATGTGAGCTTTGGTATTTAAACAGGGTTGGGGTCGAAATTCTGCCGAGGTCAAAATTCTGTTTTCAAAATTCTGCTTTCAAAATTCTGTTTTACAAAATTCTGCTTTCAAAATTCTGCTTTTCAGAATTCTTATTTTCAAAATTCTGCTTTTCCAAATTCTGCTTTACAAAATTCTGCTTTACAAAATTCTGCAAATAATAAAAATAAAGGATTGGAAAATTTTAAAAAGCGCGCGCTTTTAAACATTTTCCAATCTTTTTTTTTATTATTTGCAGAATTTTGTAAAAAAATTCTACCTACCTACTCACTTGTTATAGAAGAAGAGGTAAAAGTAGTTTTTTATTGGTTTTAAGATTGCTCTCTTGGTTTCTATATTGCTATTAGTTGTCTGTTAATTGTTAACAACAACAACAAATTCATTGAATTTGATGTGCAGGTCAAACGATAAAAACTAATTACCCACCTGTGTACCTTCTTTATATGAAATATATTGTAATTTGTTGTAACAGTTGAAAAATATTTGTTTGCCTAAAATTCGTAAATTGGAAAAAAGCAGATTTTTTTTTTTTTTTTTTTTTTTATAGAGTTTCTAATATTACTCCCAAGCCATAGTAATATTATCGTTACTCTCAGCAAGCTGAGAGTTACCTATCCTGGTTAAAAGCACGAGACTTGGAACCAGAACTAGGCTCGGACGAATAATAGGGGTAGGTGGAAAATCGTACATGCGACTCTTTCTCACTTAAGATAAGAAAACAAAAACCACCTCCCTTCGAAACCTGCATACTACAACTAGGTTATTCCTATCTAGTAGTTTTATTTAAACTGTAAATTACGCGTTTGGCAGGCAGCTTCCCAGTGGAGGCACCTGCTAATACCGCCATAAGCACGCGGTTACATCTTATTGCGCTAATTCAAATGGTTTTATCCTTTGTAATCGGCGCACTAGGTTAGTATCGTCTCGAATTTGTAGCATGGTGATATTGCAATGACCGTGAAGGCGTGTCTGTTGTTTGCAGGCAAAATGTTTTATTTCATCTTCGACGGTAGCCATAGTTAGGTCTCTGTGGATATCAGTGTTTCTGATAAACCATGGTGCATTTACTATTTTTCTTAGCACTTTGTTTTGAAAAGTTTGTAAAATTTTGATATTACTGGATTTGGTACAACCCCAAAGTTGTATACCGTATGTCCAAACCGGTTTTAGTACTTGCTTGTATAAAAGCAGCTTGTTCTGCATGCTGAGTTGGGAAAATCTACCAAGCAGCCAGTGCATTTGTTTACATCGAATGGCGAGCTCTTCGCGTTTCTTCTTGACGTGCGGTTTCCATTTTAATTTCGCATCGAGTGTCATACCCAAATATTTTGCCTCGTTTGCGTACGGAATTCGTACCGAATCAATGAAAATGGGTAAGTTGTCTACCTTTTTATAAGTAAAATTCACGTGCGTTGATTTGGCCTCGTTGAGAGCAATACGCCAAGTCTTTGTCCAATCACAAATTTTGTCAATAGAACGTTGGAGTTTATTAGTTGCTGATTCAACGGTATTACTGACCGCTAATATAGCTGTATCGTCTGCAAATGTGGCTACTGTTGTGCCTTCTTCTTGAGGAATATCACTAGTGTATATTGGAAATAGGATCGGTCCAAGAACGCTTCCTTGGGGAACTCCTGCCGCGATTTCTTTAAATTCAGAGTAATCATTTCCGTGTTTTACACGAAAGAGTCTGTCTGATAAGTAACAACTAAGGATATCAGATAACTGTTTCGGAAAAGCTTGTCTTAGCTTATGTTTCAACCCTGTATGCCATACTTTATCAAAGGCCTGAGAGACGTCGAGAAAAACACTAGAACATATTTTTTTCTCCTCTAGGGCTTTTTCAATTACATTGGTTATTCTGTAAACCTGGTCGATTGTAGAGTGCTTAATCCTGAATCCGAATTGGTGGTCAGGTATTAATCGACGTTCTTCGATAATCGGATGTAGGCGCTTTAACAAAAGTTTTTCGAATACCTTCGACATTATCGGTAAGAGAGATATTGGCCTATATGATTTTTTGTCATTCAGTGGTTTACCGGGCTTTGGAACCATTATAACTTCAGCTACCTTCCATTGTCGTGGAACGTACAATAACCTGAACGATGCATTTATAAGATATGCAAACTTTATTAAAGCTTTCCTAGGTAACTCTTTAAGGACCTGTCCTGTGATTAAGTCATATCCAGGAGCTTTGTTTAATTTTAGTTTCTCTATTTCGAAGCGTAGTTCGGCTAGCGATACACTTTTTATTCTTTAATTGTCAGGTGCCACGGTTAGGACAGGAAATTCGAGCAACGCTTGACCATCAAATGGTTTAAATGTTTCTTCCAAATGTTCTGCAAATATTTCGGCTTTTTCCTTGTCACTCTTCGCCCATTCTCCATTGATTTTCCTGATGGGTGGCGCTTGCGTTTTTGGTTTTTTAATGCCTTTCATGGCTTTCCAGAGCGAGTAATTTGTACTTTTATCCGCAGTTAGGCTTCCAAGATATGTAGAAATTTGACGATTTTTAAAGTCTCGAATTTCTCTCTTAAGTTTACTACAAAGGTAGTTAAGAGTGGTTTTATCCTGTGGAGCGCGAGATTGTTGCCATCTTTTGCGCGCTCCCCTTTTCTTCTTTAACAATTGCGTGATTTCCAAGGGATATGTTATTTCGCAATTTGTGGTTATTTTCCGTTTATGGGGAGTATTTTTCCAGGCTGAGCATTGTATGACGTTAATAAATTGATCGACTTCGTCTTCAAGTTCGTGGGGTGTTCGAAGAGACACTTTGAGATCGATTTTACTTTCACAGTATTTTTTAAAGGATTCCCAGTTTGTTTTCATGTTAGTTAGTCTGGGCGGACCTTCTTTTTTTCGTAGACAGCAGTTAATTGTCAAAATGACCGGTGAATGATCAGAAGAAAGATCGAAGCATTCCTCAACTACAATAGAGTTTCCCGACAAACCTTTCGTGATGAAGAAATCGATGAGGTCTGGTGTTTTTGCCGTATCCGAGGGCCAGTATGTCGGTTTACCTGAGGAATGAAAGTCTACCCCCAATTCCATACCGGCTTCGTAAAGAACTCTACCTTTTACTGAAATGCATCTCGATCCCCAGAAGGTATGTTTTGCGTTAAAGTCACCTCCGATGACGAAATTTCGTCCAAGTGAGTCAAAGATACTTATAAAATCGCTTCTTTCCATCGTTGCACGTGGGGGGCAATAGATAGCTGCAAACTCATATTTTATGTGTTTAATTTTTACGCTCACCGTGCATAATTGCAGTTTGTCAAGCTCGATTGTTCCACTGACTGAGTGTTCAATGGTATTTTTGATCAACAAGGATGCCCCGCCTCTCGCCCTTTCCGAAGGGTGATATGCGTGATAGGCAATGTATCCTTGAATGTTTGTGCTGGTTTCTTTCGTCAGATGAGTTTCCGAAATCAAACAAATATCAATTTCATATTTATGAATGAATATCTCGAGCTCGTCCATCTTATGCAGAAGGCCGTTCGCATTCCATGTCACTAATTTAACTAAATCCGTCATATTTATATTATTGCACGTGTACTTCGAAATTGATTTTCGAGCTTGTCGAGTTTTTCAAACATACGTTTATTAATTTGGCTCTGTTCTTCTAGCCTGGCAAGAATTGCAGAGAAAACTTGGGAGACTGGATCAGATGTTTTATTTGTTTGTTCGCGTCCTTGCAACGCAGCTTCAGCGTATGTTTGTGGAATTAGCACAATTTATTTGTTTAAAATATTGCCTGTCAGAATTTTGAAAAGCAGAATTTTGAAAAGCAGAACAGAAAAAAGCAGAATTTTGAAAAGCAGAATTTCTGTGTTAAAAGTCAGAATTTTGCAAAGCAGAATTTTGAAAGCAGAATTTCGACCCGCTCCCATTTAAACAAGCTTATTGAATACTTTATAGAAAAGCACAGGAATATGAAATGGAACAAACTTCTTCAAGGTTTGGAAAAGTGTTCTAAGTCATTCTGGAACGTCATAAGGATAATAAAATGCAAGCAAAAGTCGATTCCAGTTCTCAAACAAAATGACACTAGCTATATAACAAGCGCTGAAAAGGCTGAAGTTCTGTCAAACAAATTTGCTTCAAACTTCACGATTGCAGCAAATTTTAGTAACCCTACAAAAGCAAATCTGAATGAAAGTTCTGGTAATCAACTTGATTCAACTGCTCACATATTATCTTCTGGTTGGTACGTTTGACCTAAAGAAATAAAAAATATAATAAAACTTTCTCGAATCAAGAAAGCACCTAGTCTTGATGGGATTTCCAACTTGTGCCTTGCAAATCTACCTCGAGTTGGACTTATTTATCTCACTTACATAATAAACGGCTGTCTCAAGCTACAGTACTTTCCACAGGCATGGAAGGTAACAAAATTAATTGCGATTCCGAAACCTCAAAGCCTCCTAATAATCCCTCCAGCTATCGTCCAATTAGCCTTCTAAGTAATCTAGCAAAGATCTTTGAAAAAATTATTAAAAGAAAGCTTATTAACTTTATCGACGATAACTCATTATTAAAAAAACCAGCAATTTGGTTTCAGAGCTGGTCAGAGTACTACTCACCCTGTCTTGAGAATTGCTAGACATGTAAAGACATCCACAGAGAAACAAATTACAGCTGGAGTCCCCCAAGGCTCGGCGCTTGCGCGGATTTTATATAACATTATGGCAGATTTTCCCAATCTTCCGAACTGCTTTTCGTCAATTTTTGCTGATGATACTGGAATTTATAGCTCGGATGAACAACCCTCAAATATCTGCTCAAACCTTTAACAAGGGGTCTCTATGCTCAGTGCCTATTTCCATAGATGGAAAATAAAAATAAACGAAAGTAAGACTCAAGCCATGTTTTTTACGCGTAGAAAACTTCCTCGCTATCTTCGGAATAATAGTCTTCATCTCAACGGTTGTAACATCCCTTGGGCAGAAAATGTCAAATATCCTGGCATCAATTTCGACAAAACCCTGACATATATAGTGCCAGATAAGAAATGTACTAAGTAAAGCTGGAATTCTAATCAAAATATTATATATTTATAAATAGGAGATCTACACTTAGATAACCTTGAAAATAAACAAAGTCATATTTCAGGCCCTTATGGTTTATGGTTCCCCTGTTTGGTATAATTGCGCACACACTCATATTAATAAGCTGCAAATCATGCAAACAAGATCCTTAAAATGATTTTTGACTTGCCGTGGCACTTCTCCACATCTGAACTACATAATATGTCAAACGTCGACTTTGTGGTAGATAAAATTAACACCCTAGCATACAAGTTTTTTTGAAAAATGTTCATAGTCCGTAAATCCACATGTTAATTAATATTAAAGCGGAATGGGAACTAGCTCTTGCACTTATATATTCTATTGTATAAATGTATTTGTAAATGTCTACTTGAATTTAATAAATATTATATAAATGAAATGAAATAAATGAAACTGAGTATGTTCAGAAACTTAAAATTAAAAAAAATCACAGTTTTGTTTCTTGTTAATATAAGTATAAAGTATGTATTTAATGCTAATTTTATATTTTGTACTCCCTCCATTGTTCAAAATAACTTCATACATTCGGTTTGGCAAAGACTTATATAATATTTCCAATATCCCTAAGCGAAATCTCAGACCAGTCTTTTTTAATGGCATCAATCAGGGTCGAAGAAACGTCGAATTGTCTCCCGCCCTCGTAAACTCTTCGGGACAACAGCCACCAAATGTTCTCAATAATATTAATGTGCGGGGTACGGCGGCCATGCAATTTTGCATTTTGGTCGTTTAAACACTGTTTCACTTGCTGTATGAATGGGAGCGTTGTCGTTCTGGTATGTCCTTGGAATCCGTCCGAAAACGTTTGAGAAACGTGAAAAAGCTTTTTGTAGTACAGTTTTGTATGCATTTGCGTTCATTTTTGATGATACAAACTGCAGCTCACAAGTCCCATTATATGATATTGCGTCATACACTATTACGCCACCTGCACACGTGTGGTGATAACTAAACACGCGTTCCTCCTTTCGCAGGCCGTGGAAGTAGTAGTTTTACCCGTACGGTTCATCCAGGTTGAATTTTTTTTTTCGTCGGAAAACACGATGCCACTCCTTTTTCCACGTCATATGGTCTCGAGCAAACCATTTACATCATGGAGTTGTTGTTGTCTGCACCCCGACGCAAGCGCACGTGTAGCTTTTTTCGGTTTCGTGTTCGCCTCCGCTACAAAGTTTCTTTGTTTATTCAATTAAACAAATTATTGTACGCGCCGCGACATCGTGTGGGTCAAAAAAAAATCAAAAAAAAGGCACAAAACAAAACCGTAGTGCCAGTGCCGGTGTCGTGAAAGGAAAGCGAAAAAGAAAAACGGAAAAAAGCCACATCGCTGGGTATCCCTCCGTCCCCCATCCCACTTAATCACTGTTGCATTTGCTTGGCAATTGTAGGTGTCGTACGATTTTCGTCTGTACACTTGTAATGGCTGAGTAAAGGCAGCATACGACGGATAGCGGCCCGTGAGCTGATGATTTTGTTGGTGGACCAAAAAAAATTATCGTACGGGCATAACACCTGCGGTAATTTGTTTTGGAAATCTAACGCGGATCTTCAATTCACGGTTCTTGCTTAGGTAGCGTCGGAGTTTGTGTAAAAACCGAGCTGATGAGTTTACTCGGAGATGTAGAGGACAGCGAGGATGACGAGAGCCAATATGAGGAAAGCCAGGACGATGGCGGGAGGGAACAGATGCACTCCGGGACACAGTCAGGGCAACAACGCCAAAGACAATCGTCGAACTCCAACCCGAATGAAGAACGGGTCTACATCCACGCGGAGAAGGTGGAGAACCTCTCCAAATGGAACATTTTGTTTTCAGGGGAACGCTGCGGCTCATCAGTAAACTCCTTTCTAGAACGTGTCGAAGAACTTAGGGAAGCTAGGGGAATTAGTGAATCTCAGTTGTTCAAATCATCGGTCGATCTTTTTAGTGGGAAGGCTCTCCTCTGGTTTAGGGCGGTTAGGCGAAATGTTTGTTCATGGCAGGAGTTGGTCCGGGAGCTGAAACTGGAATTCCTCCCCCCCAACTACGACGATCTGCTACTCGAGGAAATTCGGCGTAGGACCCAAGATAAGGAAGAATCCATCGGGGTTTATGTCGCCATCATGGGGAACATGTTTGGCCGGCTCTCTGAGCCACTTTCCGAACGACGCAAACTCAGCATCGTTCAACGGAATCTAGCCTCATTCTACCAAACTCAACTCGGTTTGGCAGAGCCCCAGTCAATTCATGATCCGGTGGTATTGGGAAGGAGACTGGAGATGGTCCGGGCGATTGTTGAGACATTCGCGCCACCTCCTTTATCTCGATCGCGAAATTTGCTGGAACCCGACTTAGCTTATATAGCGGCCGAGGAACCAGCAATTGCCTTTGTCAGTCGGAGCCCTCAACCAACTCGTCGGTTGAGGTGTTTCAACTGCAACCAAGAGGGTCATCTTTCGAATACTTGTTCCGCTCCTAGGCGTTGTGTAGGTTGTGGCAGGGCAGGGGTGATGCGTAGGGACTGTAGGACCTCTTCGTTAAGTATGGATAGGTTGCCTGCTGGCAACCAGTTGGCTGGACGACAAGAGGAGGTCGTTCACGTAGGTTTTACACTTGAGGCACACACAAATGATACGCGCCCATATTTGAAGGTTAGCGTTTATGGGTTAGATTTTATCGGTCTTTTGGATTCCGGGGCGTCGCGAACGATCGTCGGTAGGGACGGATGGGACATTTTAAAAGATTTAGGATTAGTTTTAGGGAAAGGCAAAGTTAGGCAGGTAGCTTTAGCAGATGGGGCGGGGGTAGAAGTAGCTGGTAGTATTTTATTGCCTTTCATAGTGCAGGAAAAAACAGTGTTGATCGATTGTCTGGTGATTCCAACTCTCCCACATGTACTGATCCTGGGTGCCGACTTTTGGACCCGAACGGGAATCGTCCCGGATTTGAGATCAGGCGAGTGGAGTTTTTCGAATCAAGCCACCGTGGCTTCGATTTCCACGATCATGGAACGATCGGAGTTGATTGAAAGCCAAAATGGACAACTCGAAACACTGATAGGGCAAGTTTTTCAGTCCATGCCCAAAGGCATTGGACGGACCCATCTTGTAGAGCATAAGATTAGGACGACGTCTGAACCAATTAAGCAGCGGTACTATCCAGTCTCGCCTGCGGTTCAACGTCACATAGATAAGGAATTAGAAGAAATGTTGAGGGAAGATATTATCGAGAAATCGAATAGTTTTCGAAAGTTTCGGAGCGGGATGCGTATCCCCTTCCCTATATCTCTGCTACACTTGACAAGCTCCGGGATGCCAAGTATCTGTCTTCGCTGGACATCAAGTCAGCGTACTGGCAGATCCCCGTGGAGGAAGCGTCGCGGCAGTATACCGCCTTCACCGTACCCAATCGTGGACTCTTCCAATTTAAGAGGATGCCATTCGGGCTGCACAATGCACCGGCAACATGGCAACGCTTCATCGATACTGTGCTTGGGGCCGATCTGGAACCACACGTATTCGTGTACCTCGATGACATTGTCATCGTCACAAACTCATTCGAACAACATCTGGAAATTTAGGAAGAAGTCTTTAAGCGATTGTGTGCGGCTGGTCTCAAGGTTAGCAGGGAGAAGTGTAACTTCTGTAGGCCCTCGCTGAAATTTTTAGGATACGTGGTGGATCGCAATGGTTTGCATGTCGACCCAGAGAAGGTCGAAAGTATGCTCCAGATCCCCGCACCCAAAAACGTAAAGGAAGTGAGAAGTTTTGTCGGAACGGTATCCTGGTACAGGAGATTTATACTGAACTTTGCAGTTCTGGTCAAGCCGTTAACCGACTTATTGAAGAAGAAGAGTAGGTTCGTCTGGTCTGAAGAGTGCGAGGGGAGTTTCCGGAAAGCTAAGGAATGCTTGATAACGGCCCCGATTCTGACCTGTCCGGATTTTGAGCGTCCCTTTGTAGTACAAACAGACGCATCGGACTATGGGGTTGGAGCAGTGCTTAGTCAGACTTTTGATGACGGAGAAAAGGTGATTTGCTATCTGAGTAGGTCGTTGAATAGGAACGAGAAGAACTATTAAACCACGGAGAAGGAGTGCTTGGCCGTACTATGGGCAGTAGAGAAGTTGCGGCCATACATCGAAGGCGTTCGGTTTACGGTCGTGACGGATCACTATTCCCTTGTGTGGTTGAGTAACCTCAAAGATCCGTGTGGTAGATTAGCGCGCTGGGCAGTTCGGCTCCAGCAATTTGATTTTACGATCGTGCATCGGAAAGGAAAAGACCATGTGGTTCCGGATATGCTCTCGAGGAATGTCGCTGTCGCGGCAGGAATCGACGAGATAAGTTCGGATCCTTGGATCGCCAAGATGATCGCGGAAGTGGAATCCAATCCTTTAGCCTACCCAGCCTGGAGGGTCGATAGAGGGGTTTTATTTAAATTTGTCAAAGCAAATCACATTGTATTTCACGAGAATGGTCAGGAATGGAAGGAAGTAGTTCCGAAAATAGATAGAGTTAGGATTTTGAAACAATGTCACGACCATCCCTTGGCCGGACATATGGGAGTTAGGAAAACGTTCGCGAAGATTGCCTCGAGGTATTATTGGCCGAAATTAAGGTCAGACGTAACGAAATACGTCCGTAATTGCAAAATATGCCAAAGTGTGAAACCGGTGAATGACAAGCCAGCTGGTTTAATGGTCGAAAGGATAGGGACTTAGAAACCCATGGGAAATGATTTGTGTTGACTTGGTAGGCCCTCTTCCTAAATCGAGTAGGGGTTTTATTTATATTTTAACCGTGGTTGACTATTTTACTAAGTTTCCCCTTTTGTTTAGCCTGAGATCCGCAACCGCAAAGTCGGTGTGTGTAAGGATCTTGAAGACAATGTCTTCACGCTGTTCGGCGTACCAAAGTGGATCGTGTGTGACAACGGTCCCCAATTCCGAAGCAAGGAATTGAAAACGCTATGCGAAGCGTACGGGTCACACCTAAAATTTACTGCACATTACCATCCGCAGGCTAATCCGGCGGAGAGGATTAACCAGATAATAAAAACAACGCTACGTGCCTATGTGTCGGAAAACCATAGGACGTGGGATACGCACCTGGCAAAGGTGGCGTGCTGTATCAGGACATCGCAACATGAAGTCTTGGGGGTTTCACCCTATTACGCAAATTTCGGAAGGGATATGGTCACATATGGTCGTGACTGTCCCTCCGAGAGAATATCATCAGAGAGAAGGTGCGATAGGCCCAATACCGAAATAGGTTCCGGGGATAGGGAAGTGGAGCTAGTGGATGGGAATAGGGACATAGAACAGGAGAGAATAGGCATGTCGGATCTAGGTAGGCGTTTTAAGGAGCTAAGGAGGGATATAGGTAGAAAGTTAGCGGAGGCGACCAAGAAGTCCGCGAAAACCTACAACTTCCATCGGCGGGATGTCCAATACCTGCCGAATGAGGTTGTATGGCGAAGAAATTTCATTTTATCCGATGCCGCGAATTACTACGCCGCCAAACTAGCTCCGAAATATGTCGGACCTTTTCGGATCCGGAAGCGCCTCTCGCCATGGACCTATTTACTTATAGATGAAGACGGGAAAGAACGCGGTACCTGGCACGTGAAGGACCTTAAGCCCTTTCACGATGCCAGCGACGATTAGTCTAGCTTTTGTTTTGAAGGCCCACCCATATAGTCTTAACCGTAAAGTAATTGCGTTGAATTTTAATCTTGCTAGACGGGCAATATGACCATTGATGGACATGTGTTCCCCCTGTTGTGGCGTTACCCTTAGTCTGAGAAAATGGTTTGGGTTCCTTCGGAAACCAAGACCATTTCCTCGGAGGTGAGGGTGGGGTTTGTTGCGGGATATTTTCGCGCAACCAATTTCACCTTCTGTCCTTCTCTTCCCTCCCCGTACCCTTCTTCTATTGGGTGGCATCTGCGAGGTCATCGGCAAGTGGAGGGCAAGCAAGGTCCCATCAGCCTTTGGGCCACTTTCCCCGAACCTCGAGGGTATCACCCCCACAGGTACCCAACCCCGACGTACGAACCAGAAACCAGAGTTGAAAGGGAAGAGGCCTTAAGAGGAAGCAGAAATGGGTAAAGAAGGACGAAAACCCCAACGATACGGCACAATGTCAGCCGTTAAAAAGTGCCCACGCAATAGTAACGCACCAGCCATGCGAAATGGGCCCAACGTTGTCCGCACACCAGTACCCGTGCGAGACAAATGGCAATGCGGCAAAGTACACGGCCGTATCCTGAGTGCCCTCCAACGACACGGAGAGGCAGCAGATAAGTGTGGGTGGACGGCCTACACATTTACATCTGCGCAAGAACCACCACTGATACGGTGGGGTGTTCGGTTCGATGAGGGGGGAAGAAGACGCTCTTCCTTGCTACTCCGTCGTAGGAGCACCGAAGGAGCAACAGAGGGGTGTAGGCGGACGGCCAAGACAAAAGACACTTCCATAGAAGACGTGACAACACTAGCAAACACTGAAGAGGAACGCGAGACACACACTTCTTGGTCAACCACCGAACTTGTTAGTCAGTTTTGTTGCGACAGGAGTTTTGTTAAAGTGCAAAGAGATTAATTTTATACCAGAAATAAAAGCGAAGTTTTTTTGAAAACAAAGTAAAAGGAAAAATAAACGTGGAGACGGGACAATTAACGTGGAAGAGGAAAGGACATCAGATGGAGTAGAAATAGCAGGACAGATTTTCAGAAGAACAGGATTAAGGAGTGGGATCCCAGAGCAAAGCTAAGTAGAGTGAATTAGTCAGTGCATACATTTTTTTGTGACTCGGTTGTGTTAGGTGTGTTATAATTTAATAGTCTGGTAGGGTTCTGCCGCGAATTTATCCCGCGAAACGATCGGGACACGCGACCCATTAAACCATTTTGGTATTCCGGGCGACGCCATAGCGGGTCACGCCGGTCACCTTTATTTGCCCTTCAGGCCATAATCACTTTAACCTTTTTGCCATCGGATGTCTTGTGCTAACTTTAATTTTTTTGACTTCCAGTAATAAAGTGACCACGCTCCAACGGAGCTTTATAACGTTGTTTAAAACCGTTGTGTCTTCCTTTTTTGGGAAATTACCTTTTTATTTCAGTGGTTCTGTACCAAGGTTTCACAATTTTCCACAAAATTGTGTGGCGCCCATTTTTTTTTCTTTTTTTGCTCGTCGAAAATCGTTCAACAGCGTAAGCTAACATTCCAGGTTTTTTTTGATTTCGTTTTAAACGAACCCACCCCAGGCTGAGGTACCGGGAAATAGCCTCTTGGTGGTTATTCTTGTTATCTATAATCGCGGTTTGACACATAGTGTTTTCGTATTTCCGTATTTAAATAAATTAGTGGGAGTCGAATTATCCCGATTCTTTTTTTTCTGTTTGGTTGACCGCGAAATTAAATAACAATATACACAATTCACATTGGCTTCGACATTCTGGACAGACAACACCCCAAGGAAGGAATGTTGAGATTTTTTCTGAGGTTGAAATCTCACTCAGCTTGTAAATGAGCCAACACGAATACCGGACATAAGCAGTCAAGCCGCCAACCCACTGGACTTGTTTCTCACCCCTCACCCTGAAAAACGGAACAAAGAGTTTTAACTGGTCGCTGTGCTTCCTCGACAGCGACGTGGATGCTGCTGCTGATATGATATGATTTTATTGTGTATGAATTGCTTTATCCCTAACCGGATAAAAAGTATCAAACCCAAGGTAAACGCGTGGTGTGACTCGAGCTGCAAAGAGGCTATCAGGTTAAAAGCGGTAAGTTTTCGGTCTTATAAGGCCAACCCATCTGAGGAAAACCGGAAAAAATTCAAACGAGCCAGAAAAGACTGTAATGCCCTTATTAATCGTGTAAAATTCTCCCACGACCAAAAGCTGAGGCAAAAAATTCTACAAAGTCCCACGGGTAGTAAAAACTTTTGGTCGTTTGTCAAAAACATCAAGAATTCGGCCTCGTCATCTATCCCGACACTCATTTACAACGACATTCCAGCCGTCAGCTCTTTGGATAAAGCCAATCTGCTTTCTGCTCACTTTGCAGCTAGGTCAACGCTCCCAGATTGTGCTTTATCTAACCCTGTACTCGAGTGCGTAGAATACTACATGAGACCAATCCACTTTCGCACTCGTACAGTGGTTAGAGTACTTCGAGATCTTGACATACACAAATCCGCTGGTCCAGATGGTATTTCCCCCATCGTTCTGAAGAGGTGTTCTTCTACGCTGGCAAAACCACTGCGTAAGCTTTTCTATCTGTCCTATTCTTCAGGGCTCTTTCCGGTAAGATGGAAAACAGCATTTGTCCAGCCTGTACCAAAAAAAGGCGAGTCTTCTACTCCCTCCTCCTACCGTCCAATTGCACTTACGTCCCTTCTTTCTAAGGTCATGGAAACGCTGATCAACCATCAGCTAATGAAATATCTTGAATCTCGAAAACTTCTCAATGACCGGCAGTACGGTTTTCGGGGCAATAGGTCCACCGGTGATTTGATGGCATATCTAACCGAAAAGTGGAACTAATCTCTTCACCAAGGTGGTGAAAGTAAGATCGTTGCGCTTGATATTTCAAAGGCATTTGACAGAGTTTGGCATCAAGATCTCTTGTCGAAAATGCGTGCATTTGGAATCGATGAAACTCTTCTTCAATGGATTAGAAATTACCTTTCGGACCATTCAATTCAAGTTGTCTTGGACGGTTTCAAGTCTGCAACTCACCAAATAAATGCTGGTGTTCCCCAAGGCTCCGTCTCATTTTTATAAATGATCTCCTGTCTGTTACTTCTAATCCAATCCATTTCTTTGCTGATGACAGTACCCTCAGCTTTTCATACTCGTTTCTTGGGTCACGCCCCACTTCTTCGGGTGTGGAACTGGAACGGCAACGTATGTTAAGCTCATTAAATTCCGATCTTAACAGCATAACTCAGTGGGGTACAACCAATAGAGTGGAATTTAATGCTTCCAAAACACAATGCTGTCTCCTGTCATTAAAGCAAAATCCACACACACTGCCATTATCCATGAATGGCACTTGCATCGCTGAAAGCGAAAGACTTTCCATTCTCGGTATGTATGTCAATGACAACCTTCGTTGGAATGACCACATATTCGATGTCGCCAAGAACGCTGCGAAATGTCTAGGCTTCCTTAAGCGATGTAAGAAATATTTCACCCCTTCTGATCTGGCTACAATTTATAAGGCGTTTATTCGCCCGAAACTCGAGTACAACGCTCATATCTGGTCTGGTGCACCAATAACTTATTTGGAGCTACTTGACAGGATCCAAAAACGCGCGATAAAACTCATTGGCGACCGAGACATCGCGAGGTCGATTGACTCACTTAGTCATCGTCGTAATGTCTCCTGCCTTTAGTTATTTTATCGCTATTTCCACCGTAAGTGCTCTAACGAAATAGCCAGTTGCATTCCACCCCTTGAACATTTCAACCGCAATACCCGCCATGCAAGGAATGCTCATCAGTTCACCCACAAGCCTGTATTCGGACGTACAGTGAAGTACAAAGAGTCTTTCCCCAGCCGTACAACACGAATGTGGAATACCCTTCCGCGCTCAATTTTTCCTTTACATTATAACCTACAAACATTCAAAACCAACCTCCTTTTTTTCTAATCCTAATTTCCCAAGCGCCCGTGTAGCCAATACATGATAAGTGTACCAACAAAATCCCATTGCGCACTAAAGTAAATTATAAAAAAAAAAAAAATTTAGACGTGTTTTTTTTTACTTTTAGCCTTTTCAAATGCTTGGCACTTCGAATAATCAGTTTTACAGTTTGATTTTGGCAGCAGAACGTTGAGAATTTGAAGCAGTTCCGATGATAGGTAAGTCTTGTATCTGCTTTTGTTGTCGCGTATTGAACACCCCTTTTCATATTATTTCCATGACGGTATTGATTACGAATGAAATTATTAACAACATTTTGGCTCCGACCAATTTTTCCCCCTTTTTTTTGGAAACAAATTTACGTCGATACGTTGTCGTTAAAGATCACAAACTGAAGTCATTGCCCTTGAGCCTAATCTGTTGAGCCAACCAAATGCAGTGCTTTTGGGGAATATAATGATAAAAAAAATTTCTAATTTACCGTTTCACAAATCGCGTTATTTTTCTCTCCTATGTTATGTGCCAACAATAATGAAGGTTCAAAGCATGCAAAAAAAGTAAATATGCAATAAACTGAGAGAGAAGACACATTACACGGAACCCCAGCATTTTTTGAAACTTTTCAGCTAAGCGGGATTGTATGTTTTAAAGTTTTTTTTTGATGATTTATGTAGATTCAAGAATTAAATTCGTGTTTTCGAAATTTTTTGCATTAGATTTTTTTATTATTCGTAAGTATGTCATAACAACAGTCCGCTGGCGTAAGGGTGTCTGGAGTGTTTGGTAATACCAGAAGGTAATGGGAAGGCAGAGCGTCTTCTGAAGCTGAAACATTCAATGAAATCTGAAGATTATTTGAAAATGGTTCTTTGCGTTTAGAAGCGGGAAAAAGCACTTGGTGTAAAGTTCATTCCTAAGCTTTCAAGTTTCTTTTTATTTTATCAATTCGATGCGTGTTTTCACCATTGTGTGTAAAATTTCTGGAAATTTGTATTTTGTCATTCATTAATTAACTGATAAAAGTTAAAAGGGCAACCCCACATCTAAGATCTTAAACAATAATTTGTTTTAATCTTTTTATTTGTCGACTTTTTAACAACAAGAATAGAGAACATAATAATTTGGAATGGCGGTTTTAAATACTTAACAAATGTGATTTTGTTTGTTGATTTTCCAAGTGGGACAATTCATGCAAATGTGGGACGAGTGGTCACTTTATTGTAAGGGATTAGTTGTTCCTACCACAAGAAAATTTATTATCCAATATCTTATAAAACTATTTGACATTCAGAGCAATTATATTGACTACTGCCACCAGAATAGCCAACATAAGGTCATTTGCAATTATAGGGAATGCTCCACTGTCCAACTGTTCGGTATTGCATACGTCTGTATTGCAAATGCTGCAGGCGTTACTGTCTGATGCGTCACATTTCAAATCTGAAGAACAACCACGTTCTGTTAGCGGCACTGGTCTTGTTCTAAATTTGACAACACATTGATCATTTGCCAGGTAATTGGGGCAAATCGATGCTACTTCTGGTGCAGCTCTGCACTTGTCATCGCTCTCAGAACGACAGATGTAACAACTGCGTCTGTCAGTTGGATATACCTGTAAAATAAATATCAAAAAACGCAATTCATATCCAAAACCAATGTGTGTCTGAATCACATTAATTACCTCTTTATTGCAACCATCTCCGATACACGTGTGACAGAAAGCATTGTCTCCTTCTAGACAATTGAGAAAATCGCCAACCTCCAATGAATGCAGGCATCCTCTGCTAGTGCTTCCATCTGTGGTTAAAATAATCGAAGTCAATTCAGTCACGAAAACATACAAAATCACCTTTTTCCACTTTCGAATAACACTGGGTGTAAGGGGAATTTTCACATCTAGCAGCTCCCAAAATCAAATCTGGCTCAACAGCGCACCGAATATCGGTCTTAGAGTTGCAGACAGCACAAACATTAGAATCGGGCAAATTGGCATGCACATTACAATTGTTTCCGTTGCAGAGGATAAGTTGTTTAGCAGCGCTCTTAAACTCACTCTCGGTCAGCTCACTCCTGCAACCCATTCGTTTGACATTCGTAATCTCATCGAACAGCATAAAGCACTGATCGGTTGTGCTAAATGCAGAACATTCCCTTTGAACGGGGACCTTGCAATCTCCTTCGCATAAATTACATGACAGGCGAGTTTCTGGCAACGCCAAGGTATTACATTTGGAACCATCGCACTTGGCACATGTCGAATCAGTGCCACAACTGTCTGCATCGACCGGTTCAACATCATCTAAACAAGTTCGAACCAGTTCTAGAATGTTAGCATCACTTCTACGAGGATACAATACAGTTAGACAACCCTTTGTGCATGTTCGATGCGCTGTGATGGCATTTACATCCTGAACGCAATTAGGATCATTTGCAGAATCACAATAGATGCATTCGATGTCGTCCATAGTAGACTTTATTGTGTTGCACCTATTCGATTTGCAGTTGAAACACAATTTAGGATTTGCCTCGCAATGGGACGCATAATCGGCCTGGACACTGTCTTCGCAACCGCGACTAAGAACTTTTCCATCGCTGCCAAACACTGTCATACAGTCCTGGTAGGGGTTGCCTTCACATTTTTTAATAGGAACTTCTGGGAATAATGCACAATCACCGCTCTTACAAGAATAACAGTTCAATGGGAGATCCTGGAAGATACCGTAAATCTCTTCGGATGTTTTGCGTACATTATGCGTGTTGCAGCCTTCGCCAAAACAGATTCGACAGCTTCTCAAATTGTTCGGATCACAAACGAATTCCGATTCACAACCACGTGTTGTTACGCCTTTATTATAAAAGGAAACACAGCTGTCGGTTTGATTGTATAGAGGACATCCGCTTAGAGCTGATGGATTTGAGTGACATTTACTGTCAGTGATGGAACTACAACGTTGACATTGCGGGCGACCTGCGGGCACGATCTGAAAGAGAAAGGTTTTATTTTGTTTTTTTATGCGTACTGTTTGACTTATGGAATTGGATGTTTGGAAAAGTAACACAAAACTTTTCTTCGACAGAAAAAAAAAAAATAATTTAAAATCGGTGTTCTCTTACTCGACCGAATAAAAAGTATTCTTTGACTAATTTACGTCAATCTGTCGTGATAAGAATTAAAAACCTAAAGAGTTCCATCAACCACTGAAGTTATCGCATTTATATTTGACAATTATATAACAATTTTACCTGTCAATTTACGATCATTTAATCGTGACAACTTACCATTGTATTGCATTCTGATTCGGTGCATGACTGACAGTTGTTATCGAAATTCGACGAACAATCATTATAGAAACCTTCAAATCCAGAAAAGCAATCGCGCACTGTCACTCCACCTGAAATAAAACGATGTAATTGCCAGTTGCATTAAAGAACGCAAACATCATTCTCTTACCATCAGTGTCAGAAAATTTGGCATAACAATTACTAAGATAACATGCTACACGATCTGTTACCTCAGTCGGATTGAATGCACAATTTTTATCAGTTGTCGAATCGCATTTGTAACAATATTTCTCCATCATATAAGCCAAAGCATTAGAATCGGAAAAACGCAATTTATTATCTTTAATTAGTGCATCCAAATCCTCTCCTTCAAGGTCAGTGCGACAACCCGATTTGACAATTTTTTTGGTGTCATCAAACAACACATAACACTGTTCTTCTGCTGTGTATATGGGACATATCTCAATATCTTGGTTTTTGCATCCACTTGGGTCATTGCATTTAAAACACTTTAAGCGGTGTTCCGGAAACGGACCCGTATTACACCTGTTGTCGCTGCACGTCGCACACAATGGATCTCCGCCATCGGAACACAATTGACTGGCCTTATAATCCCTGTCATCTAAACACGATCGTGATACGTCATAAGTTGGCTTCTCATCGGTCTCATTTCGCACAAGTAACTCTACCATACAATATTTAAGACATAATCGCATGGTGTTAAGTGGATTCCATAAGCATTCTATACTAGTCTTCGAATTACAGGAAAAACATTCAACAAACTCGTTTAAATCATTTCCTGTATTGCAGCCACTCGACAAACAATTGATGTATCTTCCTTTATGGTGGTCGCAAAACTGATGTATATCATCGCCGCATCCCCGACAAATTGCTTTGCCAGTGTCGGAGTCAAAAACAGTGGCACATGTCTGACTGCCTTCACATTCTGTTTCATTCGACGAATCTTCGCACTGACCTACAGAGCATGATTGGCAAGATAAACTAGAAACTGAAAACAAAAATAAATAAATTGAAAACTAATAACTTATTGCTTATCGAAAATTCTATAAATAAATGGTTTAGATAGGTAAAGGTATGTATTAAAGTTAGATCAATCAATTTGTATCGTTTTTAACATTGTCGTATTTAACACTATAAATATATCTAACTTCATAAAAACAAGCAAAACAAAACCGAATAATCACGGTTCAGCCTAAACCATTAAACCTAGAAACCTGAAATTCAGTAGGGTAAATATGTCTAAATGTCCAAGACACGAGATAAAGCCGGATTTTCAAAAAATCGCCCTTTTATGGTGGACTTTGACTTCACTTCCTTCAACTTGTCATGCCATTCACAAAACTTATTCAATACCAAAAAGACCACAATCCTTTTCAGACAATACTCTCCCGAGTATTTTGAGCTTTCTTCTATACTACACTTGATTATTGATTTTATGAAATGCGAAAATATTCAAAAACGATTGTTCCCGATCGAAGCTCTGGTTGGGGCGGTATTGGGCGCACATTGTTTTCTCTTTAAAGCGAAATGTATCTCGCTGATTCTGGGGTGCTGTGAACATACGAATGTACATCAAACAGTGTTTGCGTGAAGAGGAACAGGTTCATATAAGACCAAATTTGTGATATACACTCCATAGCACTTGATCAAGGACATGTAATTTTTTAAACTTCCCATTATTTATGGAAGTTTTTGTAATTGGGCCAGTAAGTTATTATAGTTTTAAGTACAATGTAAGTATGTTAAACTGGCCATACTTAGTAGCCCTAATTGACAGGTGTATGGGTTTTTGAACTCGCAAACCAAAAAAGTAGAATTTCTTTATCAATATAAGAAACGTTACCTGGGCCCTGTTTCATAAAAATTGACAATTGCGGAGAGTGACAGTTCTCGTTACATAAAAAAATTGTCATGTCAGGAATTTTTCGAGCATTCTCATGAATTCTCTGACAAATTCGTAATGACATTTTTTTTATGGGACAGAAAAAAAAACAATTTGCAAGATGTATTTTTATTTTATAATAAGCTGTGTGAACGTCACGAGAAATTATTCAAAATATGACAAAGAGAAATTTGTCAAGACAAATTATTCAGTATCTGACAAAATAAAATTTGTCGTTGTTTTTAACTGACAATTATGTAACCTGTCAATATTTTTTGAAATGAAAATTTGTCAGACAAGTGCGAAAAATTTGTTCAATTGTCACCTGTCAATGTTTATGAAATAGGGTCTTGGTCATCCGCTGCGTCAGGCGTCTCGAAGGGAGACACACGGAGAAAAACTATTTGTGTGGTGGGGCGGTAAGCCGACAAGAAAAAAAGCGTTCCATTCACACTGACACACGCACCAATAAAAGTTGACTTAATAATATTTTTTTTTTATTGTTAGAGAATATATTTTTTATAATTTTGGTTTTTTCCGTAGTTTTTTTTTTAATACATATATAATTTATTATATATAATATATATTAAAATATATATAATAAGAAATATATAATATATTTAATTATATAAAAAAAGAAAAGATCAAGACTTACAATTTCTACTAAAATAAACGACTGCTGTGGTGGTTCTTCGGCGCCTGGGTACAGACCGATAATGGTCGTCTCAATTGGGCTTGTAAGCTGGCTAATTATTAGACAGTGAATTAAAGGGCGAAATATGCGCTGGCTCGGGCACGAAGCGATGTAAGCAGGTGAATGATGCACTTGTATCTATGTATTGAGCCACGTGGGATATCTCAAAAAGCAACGCTTCGGGCACATCTCGGCTTTGTAAAATAGGTCTATATTTCATTTTAGGATTTTTTTTCCAATATGGTCATAAAATGTAAACCTCTTTATACCATATTCTCCGGGTATATTAATTTTGAATCCTAGTTTGTACATATTAGGCCTTAACGGCCCATACAGGGCCTGCACCAAGCTTCTCCAACCACTTTCATGCGAAGTGGAGGGGAACTACAGTTTTACGCCGAATCCGAATGGCAAATTTGAGAAGCTTTCTCATGACAATTTGATACTCTTGGATGATCAAAGATGTTCGCAAGAAATGCGAAAAAATACTTTCGATGTTATTTCACCCAGCGTGATTTGAGTCTGAGACCCATAGATTAGTTGTCCAATACACTAACCACTTAGCCATTGTGCCCACCCAAAACTACCTTGAGGACCCTGAAAACTATGGAAAAAAATTGGAAAGGACGCGTTAGCAAGGCAGCGACAACTCAAAAACGGCGAGCAATTCTTAGAACTGCTTCCAATTCAAGGCTCCCAATCGAAAATATCAAGGCGAAAACTGGGGTTAAGGCCAGTAGAATGACTATGTTTACCGCGTAATACAGAAAGTTGCCCATATTCAGCACATAAAATGAAGTTGAAATCACCACTGAATACAACACGTAGTTGTCAGCGACATGACTTTGCAATAAGACACATCAGCTGGAGTCTGGAATAGCGATTCGTTGTCTTTTTCGACGAAAAAAAGGTCCGATTTGGACGGACATGATAGATACAATTATTATTTCCATAATTTGAGGAAGGATATTATAATTTTGAATAGAAGGCACAGCAAGGGAGGCGGTCTAGGACATAATGCATAGTCAGCAAAAGTCTATATTCTTAACCAAAATATAGACCTATTGGTAGGGCCACCATATTCAGCTGACACTTTGGTGCCTTTCAAGGAAAGTCTACGAAGAAGGGAGGTAATATACTCGTAATAACACATACGAGATAAGTGAAGCCATAAAACAGGCCAGGTCCGGAATTTCCTTCAATTATTTAGAGACTATATTTGTTTACTTATTTATCTCCATATAACAGGCTACTTGAAGTGATTCAACAATCCGGATATAGTTTTAATAACTGTAATAGAATGCGTGATATTCGTCGATGAGAGCAAGTAATGTATTTGTATTGTATTGCATTGTATTGAGTAGGTATTGGGACCCTTGGGACTGGGAATTCTGAGCTAGAGCGAGAGGGAAGATATGAGGTTGGAGCTAGAGCGAGAGGTAAGATCTGACCTTGGAGTGACGCGCCGGCCGCCGGTGGTGGTTGTTAGTTTTTGTTATCAGTTTTGTGTGTTTAGAGTGAATAGCTTGGAGATATTGACTTCCATAGTAATTAAACGGTTGATGCGATAAAGAAACCCCATGGATATTGGAAGCAACGGTGAATAGTGAGTTCAAGATCGTCTTTGTTTATACGACTAAATTGTGTATTGTAGCGATCTTGAGCTCATTTGTTTGTTTAGGACATTGCATTGTATATGGTTTCTTAGTTTGATTAATGTTAGACATTACATGTGTATGGTTTCTTAGTTTGATTATTTAATGTTTTATTTGTTCAGGACAATACATTGTGGGGCGAGATAATATAATATTATCGGCGTCAGATATGGCTCGCTCCCCCTTAAGATTCGCTGACCATATTGCTCTGTGTTACTTTTATCTTACTGACCACATTGTTTGAGAAGAAATTGTGATATTTTCGGAGGTATTTTCATGTATAAAAGGCGAGTGTTGAAGGTACTAAGTAACAGTTTATTTCAAATTAGACATGCAAAGAACATGAATTTCCTTAACCAACTGGGTAAAGTAAAGCCCCTAGAGGGTCTGAAAATGGTAGAATTGGGGAAACGGAGTCGTATCTTGAAGGCGATGCGGTGTCAGACCAAGTATGGACCAAAGATCCTGGTAGAGCTGGAGGCGAAAAAGGTATTTTTGCCTCTCAGATTCAACGCAATGGAGGAGGACACCATTACCCAACTCCCCTTATATGAGATGGAAGTCATCAAAGCGGTTGGAAATTCCTTTGAGTTGGCGTTCCATCCTGTTGCAGAGGAAGACGATGAGGTGCAAGTTCCCTACTCACAACCATTTTTATAAAATAAAAAATAAATTAAAAAAAAAAAAAAAAAGTGAAACAAAGAAATTAACTGTTCTTTTTCTTTTTTTATTGGTTTATTCGACTTTTAAGTGCTTTGAGGTGGTTAAAGATTACCCAACCTTTGTGAAAAGATTCAATTTGCGTGGTCGTAAAATTGAATTCCGGATTAGGGATGTAGCAGACAACTTTGAACCATCTAGCTGGATTCAGAATGCAGTGAAAGGGATATTTAAAAAAGTGACTAACGATTTGGATCCTTCTGATATGGTGGGTATAACATTTACAGGGAAGAATTTCGAACACCATGGTCCTGGTTGGATGAGCTATAGATTAAATTAATTGTTTTTTATTAATCCATGAATTGCTAGTGGATGGGAAACCCAACCATTTGACATATACTTTTTCGTCTTTTGTTGCAAGAATCTTTTCCACGAGAAATATGTTGGGAAAATTCGTCTTTTGTAATTCGTGTGCATAGAAACTCCCTCTAATAGGCTGACCTTGAAAATCTTCAATTAGATATGTAATAGGGTTTGTTATCTGAACTTTTCTTATTTTGAATATTTCAGTTGTCCAGTTTGGTGTGTATCCTTTTTCGAAAGCATGTTTAAACTTGCTTATTCGAACGTTATTGCCAACTTCGTATTTTCCCTTCTCAGCAATTTTTATTCGTTTATAAACTCCTGATAGTAATTCTTTGACATTGTTTTTATTTATATCAACGGGACGTTTTTTTATTGTTCTATGTACCGAGTGATTATATGCATGCAGCAAATCCTTATAAATGGGTAGCCATTTGTAGTTCCCATTGAAACTGAATTCTTTCCACATTTTCTCCTTAAGGGTGCGGTTAAAGCGTTCAACAATTGATGCTTTTAATGTACTGTACGTTGAGTAGTGATTAATTTTGTAGGTATTCATCAAATTTTGGAAGGCCTTGTTGAAGAATTCTTTACCATCGTCGGTTTGCAAATTTTTAGGTGCTCGATTTGAATTGGTAAAAATTGTTCTCATAGCTTGTGTTGTAGCTGATGCAGTCTTATGTTTCAAAGGAACGACCCAAGCATACTTTGAAAAAGTATCAATTACGGTTAGTAAATAGTTGAACCCCTCATTCTCATCACTGTATGGTATCATTTCAACCAAGTCTGCTTGCCATAGATCATCAAAACCCTTAATAACAACTCTTCGTCTGGTGAAATTCCTTCGGGCTGGCTTGTGCAGCTCACCAACAACTTTTCTTTTACTCATCCTAAAAACGAGTGAATAGAAACAAGGAGAGGTTTTGTATTTTATTAGATATTTTATTTGACCAATCGTCGATAAAGTAACATCAATTTCTTAATTCTAATCAATCTGCTTTCAACCATATAGCATGCGCAAGTATCTGGTCCTTCTTGACAGAGATTTGCAGACCAGGGGCAATTTATAAAATGACACCCATGAACAGAGGTGGTGGAAGATACGTTTTCAAAGTTCCTCAGAAAACTAATGCAATCAATAATTTCATTGAAATGTTCCTCAAGAAGAGTTTGGTTATTTGTTTTTAGAAATGTTAACATCTCATCGAAGATCGTAGACGTATTTACTGCAGACATGATTTCAAATCGAATTCCGAATGCGTACTAAATTGGTGAAAAACTAGTTGTTGCCTCTCTAATAGGTTCACCACTATTTTTATACTTCTCGAAAATATCCAACATATACTTTCTAATTTTGTTTAATAATTCAAGAGTCTTCAAATTTTGCTCATCGGTGTATGACCGCAAATCCGCACCCATTTTTCCCAGTTTATCTTCGATGATTTGTAGCTTCAGTGCCTCATCATTTATAGTCCCCATGAGTGCGTTGAAATTGTTGTCTACATACCGTCGATGATTTAGCATGTTTTTATCTTGAACATCTATGTTGCTATCTACGTATTCCTTATTTGCCGCCTGTGTTGGGTTTACAGGTTTTCCAACATTGTTTAGACATTTTCCCTGAATATCGAAATCACCATTAGGTAGTAGTCTAAATCCTACGCCAGCAGGTCCTCGCGAACTCTCGGTTGTTCTATGAAATTGGTTGGAGCTTCGTCCGAACTTGTCAACACTCATTTTATTAATAATGAAGATTATTCTCTAAACGATGTCTAATATATAGATAATGTTCGTTTCCAACGCGAATTGATTTTATATAGGCCAATTCCTGAACCAAGTGTTGAGGTTAAATCCATGCAGGGCGATTTCTATCCGGTCGGTTCCTATCCGGTCGGTTCAGGTGTGAGGCCATACTGATTTGCTTGCTTTTAATGGATTGAATTGATTATTAGTGTATGATATCTGATTCACGTAATTCTTCTACAATTGAGTTAACCTCATTTTGAAGATTATTATTGCCGGCTCTTTGAGATGCAATTAAAAGCCTTAATCTATTGACGAGTTCATTGGGGTTATCCCAATACACATATTCGACGGGTTTATTTGAATAACTCATATCAGTTGAATTACTATTGTATGCTTTTCCAATTTTCTTTATGACTCTCTGCGTTAGGTGCTGAAGTAAAGGTTGGATTATATGTTTATACTTATAACCTCTGTTGCCTTTAACCTGTAAGTTACTATCATAGTTTTTCAAGTGTGCTTTTGTTTTTTGTAATATCTTTAGATATTGATCCAAGTCTTCATTGGTATATCGATCTTTTCTAGGGTTTTTTCGAAATATTAATTCATAAAGGCCATTCGTTCCATGGAAGATTTCATCATCAATGACGAAATTCTTGTGTTCGTTAATTACAAAACTTGATCTACCTAATTTCGTTGAATTTGATTCCACGTCGAAATGTGGACCATAGATTTTGTCACGATTCGAATCTGATGGGGATGATCGATTAACTGGAGTGCTTTGATCAAAGCTATTGTCGTAGGGTGTCCTAAATGAATTATCATTGTTCGTTGTCTGATTTGATTCTGGAGATGAGAAGTCAAAACTTGCATTAGAAATGGATTTTTTTTCTTCTTCTGGGTATTGTAAACGTCGTCGTAGCAGTTGTTGATTCTTTATTTTCATATCTATATTATTGTAAGCAATATCTGCAGCAGCAGTATCATTTTGAGTATGAGCACTTTTGACATTTTTCACGATTTCTTTTAAGGGTTCAACTATTGGTTTAAAAGTAGTCTCAAGTTCCGCATCCTTCGTAGTTTTTCCATACTGAAGAAACATATATTTTCTCTTTAAAGCTTTTTTAGTTTTTACTAAATCTTTAAGTAAATTTTCATCAACATCCATAATTGTCGAATACAGGGACGAATGCTCTAATCGTATGTAATCATTTAAACCGCTGATTTATGACTGAATAGATTTATATAGATACAGTTTCTTTAAATGAATTATTATATCGGCCTTTATTCAATCTAAAATCTTTATTAATAACCAAAAACCCATATGTATCTTTACAGCATTTTTTACACAATTCCTTGAATTGATTGAATGTCATGTCAGAGTTGACATGATCGTTGTATATATGCTTCAGGTTAAGTTCGTCTTGCTTAAAAATAACTAAATAGTTTGCATTGTCTCGAATCAAGTGTTTTGGTATATGTGTATAAGATTGACACAAGTAGAAACTATCCACGTCATTATGTCGACCCATGCAGAAATATTCTCGAATATTGTTTTGCTTATCACAAGCCACATCATCGAATATAAAAACTGAGTTTCGATTTGCTTCAGAAGGCGTAATAATTTCACAATTATTTGAAAACTCATTATATCCCATACCCGTGATGGACTCTATTAGCTTTCTCAGGTATGCATACTTTGGTTGATGCAGAGACTTTGAGTATATGTAGAGATTTTCAAATTTTAAACCATTTGGATCGAGGAGAATGCTCAACATGACATTGGTTTTTCCACAATTTGATGGACCCACAATTATTCCTCTAATACTATTAGGAAATATTGCTCCATGTTTCCTGCGTACTTTAATTTTACTATCAAAGTTCTTAACTTTAATAAAATCTCGTTGTTGTTGTTTTATGAACCTCATTCTGCTATTGAATGAAACTAATCAATATAAAAGATCATGTTTTATAGTTGAGAAATTCATAATTGTTCAACATATACAACAAGAAAGTCGTATAAAATGATAAATTATAGTGTGAAAGCCAACAGTTGGAAAGATACATTCAAAGGGTACGGATTAGTGAATTCCTTAATCGAAAAATTACCAATTGAATTACATCTTCCCTCATATAACTTCTGTGGGCCAGGGACTAAATTGAAAGAACGCCTTGCTAGAGGAGATAGGGGAGTTAATCAGTTGGATGAAGCTTGTCGCGAACACGATATTGCATATGCTAACAATAAAAATCTACCTGAACGACATATTGCAGACAAAATTTTAACTGAAAAGGCCTGGCAGAGAGTAAAGGCAAAAGACTCATCGATAGCAGAGAAAATAAATAGTATATTAGTAACGAATATAATGAAAGCTAAAACGAAACTTGGTATGGGTTGCAGCAAAGCCAAGAGAAGGAAAAGAAACCCACGCAAAAAGTATAATTTATTTAAAAAAGCCATTATGGAGGCTAGAAATGCTATTCGAGACACTAGAAACGAAGATCCTAACATAATTGCAACAACTGCTCTACAAGCAGCTAAAAAGATCATTAAAAATAAACGAAAGAGCATTACAATTCCTCGAGTAATACCTCTACCGAAAATTGGTGGTTTCTTACCATTGTTACCTATTTTAGCTGGGCTATCGGCTATTGGATCAGTAGTTGGAGGAGCTGCGGGCGTAGTTAAAGCTATAAATGAATCAAAGGTAGCCAAGAAACAATTGGAAGAGAATAAACGTTACAATCAGACTATGGAAGGAATTAAAATTAAGCATGGTAGCGGACTTTATCTACAGCCATATAAAAAAGGATTTGGACTTTTCCTTAAACCATACGATTCAAAAAACTTTTAAATTCGCTACCTAATCGTCCACTCACCAATATTGATATTATGAAATTTGGAAAATTGAATATACCATGCTTCAGGGGTGTTTACATGAGTGATAAATTACCAGTAAGATCTGATAACAAGGAATGTGGTGTAATTAATTTGGACAATGAGAGTGGGCCAGGGACACATTGGGTAGCATACATTAAGAATAAAAATATTGTCAAATATTTCGATAGTTTTGGTAACTTAAGACCACCCATAGAGGTTGTACGATATTTAGGTGAAAATATTCACTATAATTATAACAGCTGTCAAAATTTCAATACATTTATATGTGGTCATCTATGTTTAAAGTTTCTAATTGAGCAAAATATAAATAAATAGAGTAAAATCAATATATTGTGTTTCATTTCTATTCCAATAGTTATGTCGTTAACACTCACTTTAAGCGGAAACCAATCTACTCTCACTGCAGAGTACTTTCCTCCAATTGTCCTAAATTCTGATTATGTATGTGGCTTAGTTGATCTGCAGACCTATAATTCTATACCTAATGTGGATAAATTAAATAATTTATTTCATTGTGGTGATGGTGGTGGTGGTGGTAATGGAGAAATCAAGACTGAATTTACAGAGGGCTCTTATGAAATTGAGGATATTAATAAAATAATTCAAAAGGTTCTGAACACACACAATGAGAATAGCGTTGAAAAAGTTATAATCAAATTAAAAGCCAATAATAATACTTTGAAATGTGAACTGTACAGCAATGTGGAAATCGATTTTACACAAGACCGATCTATTGGTTCTCTTTTAGGATTCAGTAAGAAGAAACTAGCTCCTAATATTCTGCATGTATCTGACCAGTATGTTAATATCAATAGAGTGAATATTGTACGAGTTGAATGTAATTTAATTGACGAAACATATATCAATAGTCAACCTGCTCATATACTACATGAATTTTCAGTCAACGTTAGTCCAGGATATAAAATAGTTGAAGTTCCACACAATGCCATCTATTTGCCAGTGAACGCTAAGAGGATAAGTTCTATAACATTGAATCTCTTGGATCAGGACGGAAATCGTATAAACTTTCGAAACGAAATCATAACAATTCGCTTGCATTTGAAACCACAATAATGATAGTATATAATTACCCCTCAAGTTATAAAAGAGCAGGTAACACTACTAACTCTAGCAATATACTATCATCTTCTGATAAGAGAACATCAAAACTTACTATAGAAAATCAACAATTTCTATTGTCACTGGGTTATAAATTAAAACATTAAATCAATCCTAACAACATGCTGAATATTTTCGAAGAACCAAAGTTTGAGGAGAGTATCTCAAAACTGAATTATCACACCTATTCACCATATCTGAATAACTTTGAGAAAAATGACATTATACAAATTTGTGTCCAACATCAAAATCTTAATATTTTGCCTTCAGAAAGTTACATTTATATTGAAGGTACTGTATCGAAATCTGATGGATCGGCAGTTACGAAAACAAAACTTGTAAACAACGGAATAGCTTTCTTATTTGACGAAATACGTTATGAATTAAATGGCGTGGAAATTGATAGCAATCGTAATGTTGGCATAACATCAACTATTAAAAACTACATTTCTTTAAACAAAAACGAAAGCGATATGCTATTGAATGCATCTTGGTCGCCCAACTCTTCAATTAATCTGGATAGTTTCTACTTTAATTTTTGTATACCTCTAAATAAATTACTGGGTTTTGCTGAAGACTATAAGAGAGTAATACCCAATGGACGCCATGATTTGATTCTAACACGGTCACGCACAGATGATAATTCATTAATTGCTGACGATGATGAAAAAGCAAAGATAAAATTACTTAAAATACAATGGAAAATTCCTCATATTACACTGTCTGATTCTTACAAATTAAAACTTTACAAACCTATTAATAATGGTCAAACTATGAAGCTTGCCTTTCGTAACTGGGATCTGTATGAATATCCTACTTTGCCCAGCACCAATCATCATATTTGGAATGTGAAGACAACCTCACAAATGGAGAAGCCACGCTACATTCTCCTTGCATTGCAAACTAACAAACGTAATCTACTAAAAGGAAATCCAACTTATTTTGATCATTGTGATATTACAAACGTGAAGGCATACTTAAATTCTGACGCTTACCCCTGTGAAGATTTAAATTTATCCTTTGATAAAAATAATTACAGTTTACTATACAATATGTACTGCGACTTTCAAAAAACCTACTACAACCGACTAGTTGCTGAACCACTCTTACCAAGAGATACATTTAAATCTCAAGCGACAATTTTCGTTATAGATTGCAGACATCAGAGTGAAATAATCAAAAATGGTCCAGTTGATATTCGCATTGAATTCAAAACAACAGGAACAAAACCAATCCCAGCAAATACGTCAGCCTACTGTTTAATGTTACACGATCGCCTCGTAAATTATAATCCACTCAGTCAAATAGTTTCGCGAGAAATCTAATTTCTTAGTTCAAAGTTAACTCTTGTGGGGAAAAGACACTCATGCATAAACCATGTATTTTATACTTGACGTACAAGGTTTCAAAGGACCTAATAATAAGTTTATCGCTAAAGAAATAGCAATACTACACAATGGCCATCATCATCATTTCATCATCAAACCACCATTCAACTCTGACCAATTATCATCTGCATTAAGAAGACAAGTTCAATGGCTTTACCAAAATCATCATGGCCTAGTTTGGGATGGAGGTTTCACCGAATTTAAGAAAGTTCGGAAATACCTTCGCGTGAAAATAAAAAATACAATTTTGTACGTCAAAGGAGTTGAAAAAGTTCAATGGATAAAGGAGTTACTTTGCGATGAAAATGTTGAAGTGATGAATATCGAAGAAGTTGGCTGTCCTAATTTCAACGAATTGAAGCGACTCTATCCTTGTGAAATAAAATGTTCGCTCCATAGCAAATGCTGTGCCCTACAAAATGTATACCTATTGGACAAATTCTTATCTGGAAATTAAATAAAAACCAATTTCTTCTTTTTTAAATACAAATGTTTTTTCTTTATTTACGTCTTTTATAACCATATGGAAGGGAACTATTGTCTTCGAGAAATCTACGTTTTTCTGACCTGGGTTTGTATGTTTTTGTTTCAGCAATTGTTATGACCTCGTGCTCTCGTGTCCGGCGAATATTATTTGATAAAATTTGGATATCATCGGCATTCGCAGCATTAAGTACAGCTTCTTTGATTGTCTCAAAATTTACTTTCTTCGATGCTGAATAATTCAAATTGATTCCTTTTACTTTACACACGATTTTTTCAGTGCCATCTTTTGTACTAAAGACTTTGTAGGAATAATTTTTGGGGCCTCCACTTACGAATTCAGTAATATAACTTCCATACCCATAGCATTGTAACTCGTCAGTCATATCCCCTATAAATTCACCAGTCTGTGGATCAGGTTCTCCTTCACGACTTACATAGATTACAGAATCGGTGTCGTAGTACAAGACTCTAGCTCCTAA